>CM043001.1:4150091-5562591 GCA_023678885.1 Pogostemon cablin | reverse complement strand
GCTCGTGTACCTTCTAGGATGTATCTTCCTGATCAGTATGTGCTCTTGACCGATGGGGGAGAGCCTGAATGCTATGGAGAAGCAGTTCGTGGAGAACACAGGAATGAATGGTTGGAAGGAATGCAAGATGAGATGAAGTCCTTGCATGAAAATGACACATTTGATCTGGTAAAACTACCAAAGGGGAAGTATGCTTTGAAGAACAAGTGGGTGTACAGGATAAAACAAGATGAGCACACCTCAAAGCCTCGATTCAAAGCTAGATTGGTTGTTAAAGGTTTCAGTCAGAAAGAGGGAGTTGATTTTGAAGAAATTTTCTCTCCGGTTGTCAAAATGTCTTCTATTCGTTTTGTGCTTGGTTTGACTGCTAGTCTTGACTTGGAGATTGAGCAGATGGATGTCAAAACTGCTTTTCTTCATGGTGAGCTAGATAAAGAGATTTACATGGTGCAACCTGAAGGTTTCAAGGTGAAGGGAAAAGAAGACCATGTATGCAAACTGAAGAAAAGTCTCTATGGTTTGAAGCAAGCACCTAGATTGTGGCATCAGAAATTTGAGTCAGTTATGGGAGAGCAAGGCTACCAGAAGACTATTTCTGATCATTGTGTGTTTGTTCAGAAGTTCTCGGATGATGATTTCATTATATTATTGCTGTATGTTGATGATATATTGATTGTTGGCAGGAATGTTTCAAGAATTGACAGGTTGAAGAAACAGTTGAGCAAATCCTTTGCCATGAAGGATTTGGGGCTATCAAAGAAAATCCTTAGTATCAACATCACCCGAGATAGAGCAAACAAGAAGCTGCACTTGTCACAGGAGAATTATATTGAGAAAGTGCTTGAGAAATTCAATATGAGCAAAGCTAAAGTGGTTAGTTCTCCTATTGCCACTCATTTTAAGCTTGGTGCACATCATAGTCCTTCAACCGATGAAGAGAAAGAAGCAATGAGAAGAGTCCCATATGCTTCAGTTGTGGGAAGCTTGATGTATACAATGGTGTGTACGAGGCCTGACATAGCTCATGCAGTTGGTGTTGTTAGCCGTTATTTGTCTAATCCGGGAAAGGAGCATTGGAATGCTGTGAAGTGGATAATGAGGTATCTACGAGGTACGTCTAGTTTGAGACTCACCTTTGGAGGTGGGAAACCTGAGTTAGTTGGCTATACCGATTCAGATATGGGATCTGATGTGGACACCAGAAAGTCAATTTCTGCTTACCTAGTGACATTCGCAGGTGGTGCTGTGTCATGGCAATCAAGATTGCAAAAGTGTGTTGCACTCTCCACAACAGAATCAGAGTACATTGCTGCATCAGAAGCATGTAAAGAGGTGTTATGGTTCAAAAGGTTTATGGAGGAGATTGGATTGAAGCAACAGAGGTATGTAGTATTTTGTGATAGTCAGAGTGCTATCCATCTCTGCAAGAATGCTGCATTTCATTCAAGATCGAAGCATATTCATGTGAGATATCATTGGATGAGGGATGTCATTAATGATAAGTTGCTTGAGCTTGAAAAGATTCATACAGATGATAATGGTGCTGACATGATGACGAAGGCATTGCCTAGAGAAAAGCTCGAGGTATGTCGTGTGATAGTCGGAATGACTAGTCTCTCCACATAATCAGAAATGGGGAGATTTGTTGGGTTGGGTTTCTAAATATGTGAAGAGCATAATAGCCAACAATATTAGGTTATCCCAAGTAGGCCCGATACTTGATTTTATCTTATCCCGTAAGTCATTGACAGAAGAGAGAAGAAAAAGAGGACAAAAATACAATTCACGTTTTTGAGAGAAAATCCAATGCAGTGATATTGCAGAGGTAATAACCGGAGTTTCAACCGTCGGATCGAGCTGAATTTTGGTCAGCATGTTCGAAACTTGTGGAGGTATATTCTGAACGGTGGAGATCGTGTTTGGAGCTTTTTGTTGAAAGGAATACGTCGAAAATAGAAGTAGGTTTTTGGGCAATTCTGTTCTGCGCAGTCAAGGGGAAAGAACCGTGTCTCACAAACCAACCGTTGGATCGAGTTGTAATTTGGACAGCACGTTCAAAACTCATAGGGGTTGATTCTGGACGGTGAAGATCGGATTATGAAGTTTCTACAGTTGTGAACTCTGAACGTCAGTTGGTGCAGTTTGGTGAGGTCTTTCTAATCTCGTTGTTTGTTATCAAGTATTGAGCGTCTTGATACGTTTGTGATAGAGTGTCTGTGGTGGCAGATTGTAACTCTTGGATTTTTATCTCATAGTGAAGTTTTTGGTGGGCTTCGGTCCCGTGATTTTTAACCTTCTCACATTGAGGAGGTTTTCCACGTTAAATTGCTTGTGTTGTGCGTTGTTGATTGCTTATTTTATCGTGCATTATATTATTAGGATTGTTTCCTACTAGATTCAGACAAGAGAGGGATAATTGATCATTCCGCTGCGTAGACGAATAGTTTATTATTTGATTATTCGTGTGTTTATCCCAACAAAGTGGTATCAGAGCGGGTTTCTGCTCTGTGCCTTGTGGTGAATATGGAAACCAATACTAATAGAATGGTGAATCTCAATGGTTCTAATTATCATGTGTGGAAAGGCAAGATGGAGGATCTTCTTTATGTGAAAGATTATTATTTGCCTGTATTTGAAACTAAAAAGCCTGATGATAAAATAAATGATCAATGGAATATATTGCATCGTCAAGTATGTGGTTACATTAGGCAGTGGGTGGATGATAATGTATTGAACCATGTTAGTGGAGAAACACATGCACGAACATTGTGAAAAAAGTTGGAGGAACTGTATGCTAGAAAAACTGAGAACAACAAGTTATTTCTAATCAAGCAGTTGATGAATTTGAAATTCAGAGATAGCACTCCTATAACGGATCACTTGAATTCATTTCAGGGCATTATAAATCAATTGTCGGAAATGAATATCAAGTTTGAGGATGAAGTACAGGGCTTATGGCTTCTTGGTACATTGCCGGATTCATGGGAGACATTCAGGACATCTTTATCTAATTCAGCCCCTAATGGTACCATTACGATGGATTTGGTTAAGGGTAGCGTTTTGAATGAGGCCTTTTGGGTGTGAAGCCCAGAGTGGTAAAACTGTGCGGGCCAGTGGACGGCCCAAAGCGGACAATATCATGCTAGTGGATTGAGTGGGCCCGGCTCCGCTGGGCGGATAAACCCAACAAGTGGTATCAGAGCCAGGCCCCAGACTTAACCGGCCCAGCCCGGGATTGGTGGGATGTTCGGACCTCAAACTGGATAGTCTAGCTGCAGGACTTTGTTTGAGGGGAAAATGTTGGTTGGGTGTCAACCAAAGTCCCACATCGGTTAGAAGTGGGGTTGGCGAGGGGTTTATAAATGAGGGATGGACTCTCCCTAGCATGAGGCCTTTTGGGCGTGAAACTCAGAGTGGTAAAACCGTGCGGGCCAGTGGGCTGCCCAAAGCGGACAATATCATACTAGTGGATTGAGTGGGCCCGGCTCCCTGGGCAGATAAACTCAATAAAATGAAGTGTGAATCAAAAGACATCTCAGTCTACCCTTAAAGGGTGAAAATGAATAGTGAGTAAATATTTTTAAAAATATTATTTAATGCCAACTTTTTAGAAGTATGTTTAAAAATATCTAAAATGACAGAAAATACATTGATTCGATAATCACACGATTGTAATTTTTGAAAAAACTTATTATCAAGTCAGCTTTTTTAATTACTATCGATGATGATTTTTTTTAAAAATTGCAATCATTTCATTAGTCAAGGTATTTTCTGTCATTTTGAATATTTTTAAACATACTTTTAAGAAGTTGCCGTTAAAGAATATTTTTAAAATCTGCAAGACGGAGGGATTCATTACTTCCTCCTATTAATCTGGATAGGGTCTTTCCATTATTTCAGCCTTTAGGAAAGAGGGGTCAGCCCTAACAAATAAATAAGGTCCAACCATCAACATCACACGTTAATCTCTCTTCTAAGAGGATGTGATGCTCTTTCAATCAATTATAAGTCTAAAAAAGAATTGATATCATTTGAGTTCCTTACAACACATGACAGGACTATGATTTAAATTTTTTTTATTAAAAATACTATCTCCCTTTTATTCGACTTATAAAATGAGTTTTCTATGGTTGTTATGCACATAATAGTTATTCGGTATTCCATCCAAGGTAAAACAATGTGCATTCACAAATTCCAATATTACACCGTATAAAAGTATAGATATGTTACTTCAAAATTATTTTGGCACGCATATATACTCACTTATAATAATAATAATAAGACTTTTTTATTTGCACTTGGGAGAAGATATAGGGTAGAACCTACCGCATTATCCATTTACATTACCCAAAATTACTATTAAATCATGTTATGTTAGCTATTAAATACTATATGTAGAATATAGGATTGTGGCATGGTTAGAACATATTTAATTGGGCGTTACTTTTCTATATTTAGGATATTTTTGTTGGTGTGAATCAAGTCCATTTGGTGAAGCATGGTAAATGCATGATGAATTAACCAGCAAGAATCAAGAGTGAAGGGAGGAAATCAAGCCTCATTATAAGAATAGAATAGTCAATTTGCTGTTACATTATTATATATGGCAACCAGCAAGAATAGTGAATCAAGAAGTTAGTGCATCATAAATACAAATAGATGTTGTCACATCTATTTAAGTTATCTTTTGTTGAGAAGGAGATCACCTCTTCTATCAGTTGTTTTTCATTGTTTTGTAAAAAATACGAGAGTGTCTATTTTGGAGAAATAGGGTCTGTTTAGATAGGATGTCTAAGTAGAAAAAAGTCCGTAAGGCCGGAACGTATTTAGAGTGAAAGTATTAGGATGGAGTCTGTAATACTTGTGATCTACTAAATGAATGGTTCCGAGGGAATGACGAAGTCATCCCGACTTTTCAAACAATCGTTTCTATTGTTTTCTGCTTTAATTCTGATTCATGTTCAAACACGGCTGGTGTGAGAACATCATTTCTGTTTTGTATTAAAATATTATTTTTTTCATAAGAATACTGATTCTTCACTATGAAATAACAAAAAAAAAAAAATCCCGACACATCTCTAAAAGGCATTTTCATAGTAATATTAACAAAAACTCTTATTAGCTACATGTTTCACATTAAATGATGACAAAGAGTTATGTGAGATATTGTTTCACAAAAGTAATTTTTGTGATACGGATAAAAAAATAATATACTTTCAATGAAAGTAACATTCAATTAATAAAAGGCGATAATGTTACAATGAATTATATAATAAATAATTTATAATATAAATAAGAAGTAATAATATTTTTTAAAAAGTGATAATATTTTTCAGGATAGGTCTTGTGTGAGATCATCGTGAGACCATTATTCACTTTTTAAAATAGTTATCACTTTCGTTGTAAAATATTATTGTTTTCGCTATGAAACGTTATTACTTTTTATTTATACTATTAATTGTTAATGAAATAGCATTATTACTTTTCATTAATTTATTATATCACTTTTTCTTTATAAAAATTATCATTTTTTGTCCGCCATAAGTAAACATCGACGTGAGACGATCTAGTTTTGCCTATTTTTAATAAAAACTACTCATAACTAATTAGGGCATTACCCGTACCTCTAAATAATTGAGTGGAGTATAGAGGAAAATAAGCGCATAAATGTAAGGTTTTAATTTCATACTTTAAATGAAAATAAAATAAGATGATATGCATAAAAATAATTGTTGTTGCGGTTCACCTAATTTGTGGCCATCATAATTAGCAATACTATCTCTAAAAATAGCAAACTTATTGGACTTTTGTTATACTCCTATATAAGTCATAGTCCTTCCACTTTGTGTTTGCTTTCCGCTAAAGAATAGCGTTGGCAAACGTTCTATATTTAGATTACGCTCTTAAATGAAAATGAAATTTCAAATTTATTAATGAGTTGGTTTGTTGTGTTTTCGTGTATAGGTGCGTAAGGTTATAACATTTTGTTTTAAAGGGTCTACACTTTAGTTAATAAAGATATAGTTTTTTCAATGAAAAGATCAGCTGAAAATATGAATAGTATAAATGTTTCATTATTTTTTTTCAGAAAATAAAGGGTACACGTTATTATACTAAAGTGTATATCATTTAATATTAAAGGATATATATCTTTCGAAAAATGTGGGATTTGAGAATACACAAGTTTTAGCCTTTATTAATTCTAATCCATCTAAAACTTATTATTAATTAAATCATGGGCGTTTTAAGCGAGGCCGTCTCATCATAAGATCATTTTACGCTTTCTTAATTAATTATTATTTTTTATTAAAAATATTATCAATTTTCATTTATACTAACGTTTAATTTTTGCATGTAAATTAAGGAGTATAATATTTTAATGCGTAGTGAATTGAGAGAAATAGTATTTTAATGTGTAGTGAGTAGTTGTATTAGTGTAATGTGTGGGCTCATGTGTATATAATAATTATTTTGTGTGGGTCACATTTACCAAAAAGAAAAATATATATTTTGTTTTGGAACGAATCAAAATAGAAAAATGTATACATAAGTGTTGGACGGCGAATTATCACTATTCATCATTTTATAACTCACATGAACTTAAACAAACATATCCTATATAAACTAACATGTTTGTTTTGGATTTATATAGATTTAATAAATTATAAAGAGTATAAGTGATACTCCCTCCGACCAATTATAAGGAATACATTTGCTTTTTACAAGTGGATTAAAAAATATTATTATTTAATATGTAGTAGGTAATTGTATTAGTAGGGTGTGTAGGTCTCATATATTAATTGTATTAGTATTGTGTGTGGGCCACATGTATCTAAAAAGAAAATGTAATCCTTTGGTGCAGACACCCAAAATGACAAAATGTATACATTGCCGGCGAATAGAGGGAGTATTTGTTTTGAGTTTAAGCAGGAATGGTTGATTTAAAATTAAGTGGAATCTAACAAATGATGTTAATCTAATTTTGTTTTGAGAATTTAAATAGGATAAATTTTAACTTTATGTCAAATTAATGTGTAAAAGTAGAGTATGAGAGATAATGACATTTATGTAATATGATTTTATTAAACCTAAATTAGAATAAGGAATGAATTACGTAATCCTAAACCAAGACTAAAAATCGAGAACAAACGCAGAACGGTGATGTTTAGTTTAGGAATGGAATTGAGATTTTGGGATTTGAAAATCTAATAAATTGTGATATATGTTTGTTTTGAGTTTTTTGTGGATAAATTTTAATTTTATGTCAAATAAATGTATAAGAAAATATTAATTTATTATAAAAAAAGAGAAGAAAGAGGAGAGATAAAGATAGAAAGAATACTTAAATTATGAGAGAGAATATATTTTGAGGATTATAGGATTTGTAGGTGTATATAAAAGTGGTTTTGTATGGATTTTGAAGTTCATTCTCAATTTTCAAAATCAAATAATTTTTCATTAAAAATATTAATACTTTTATCTGTCGTGCATAAGTTATTATGTTAAATGATCTTAAACAAGTAAATTATTGTTGGCTCAAAATGTATTTCTAACTTACGAGATTTAAAAAGATTAAAAAATAATAATAATAAACTGATAAAACGATAGAGATTTCAATTTGCTCACTTATGTATACTATACTATCATGCACATGAATATATTGATGATTGTATTTTAAAAAAAAATAATAATAAAAAAAATCAATGAGTAAATAGAAACATGATGGGCTGATTGTATTTTTAAAAAAATAATAATAAAAAAAATCAATGAGTAAATAGGAACATGATGGGCAATGAGATCCCATGATTTACATAATATACTATCATATGAGAGTGGTCTCCGAAGCATATTCATCGTGCACTTATTCCATACACTACACAATCAAAACATTTACATAACACAAACACTTGCATTCTAGTAAAATTTAATATTCTGTTCTCTCTTAGTTCGCCGAAGTAAGATCTAGTCATCATTTCTCTTATAGTTCGTCGAAATTTCTGTGATTATGGTGGTACATTCACCGGAAACAAGAATTCGTTTCACTTGTAAAAATGATCTGCTAAGATCGGAGCACTACCAGGACGTATTTCTTTTTGCGGGAAATTGTGCTTGACTCGACTTCGACATTCCTCAAGACATCAAAAAGAGTTAGAAGATTGTTAGCTTCTACTCTTTCTATTATTTGTATTCTTTTTTACCATTCCTCTTTTCTACATTTCTACCCATATCATTATAAATTGATTGATTGATATACTATAAATCAACATTAATCTCATTCATTTTATTTTGCAATGAAATTTAACATAAATCTTTTGGGGGTTACTTAGTGACCCGTGGTCATCAGTAACCCCTCATATGGGGTGTGCACACCCTCACATGGTGCACATTTCATGTGAGATCGATGACCAAGAGTCACCTAAAAATTGTCCAAATCTTAGTGATTGTATTTAAATTTAAAAAAATACTCTAAATAATTATGATTCATGCGAATTGTTATTTGTTTTTACACATTTGTGAGTGTAATAAATCCTATATGTATTTTATTAAAGTATTTATATTTAAAATTGAAAAAAAATCCATCTCATTCATTACTATTTATTTAGGGGATGATTGAATTTTAAATTCATATTCCATTTTTATTTTGTCGAAGTGATAAATAACGATGACATAAGAACTGAAGGAGAATAGATCCAAATCAAGAGTTGACATTATGTGTACTCAAAATACTGGATTTAGAATATACTATTCCAAATATTTTTCTTCGGAAGCTGTGTTAATCTTAATTCAATAATGTGCAGTGTGTTTTGGTGAAATGAATATGCACCTGTTTTATAATAAATTAAGAAGAAATGAAGAAAGAAAATGGGATATTTCATTTTCAATAATTTAGATATCCAAACACTCCCTAACAAGGCCAAATACTGAAAACAATAGTGCACATTTCTTCTTTCACCTTTTTTGTAGACAATGGGTTTTTAATAATTTTCCAGAAACAAAAGCATGTGGAACTCTGAACATGGAATTATTATTCATGGGATTTTAATGTAATTATTATTTTGCCATAATATTATATTAAATTATTCTAATAAATTCATTTGAAAAGGACCATAGCTTAAAACAGTTAAATCTCAATTCAATAATCAATAATCAATAATCAATACTCAATGCGTAACGCTGCCGAGTGTGACTCTCTCACTCTCCCTTTTCCTCCCAACATTTCACTTTCTTTTTTTCTCTTTTTTTTCTTTCAAACTTCTCTCTCTCACTTTCTCTCTCTGCCCACCTCATTGTGAGATCGAAATTCAAAATCTATAACAGCTTCTTGTTTAAACGACTTAGATCTTTGCTGGGGCTCTCATTTTTGTTACGTCTTTATCGCCGCTGCTGTTCTTGAGCACCAAGATTTGAGCTTTGAAACTCTTTATGGAGACTTCTTGACATTCTAATGATGTGTGGATTGTGGGTATGAGCATTGCAGGTGTGTTTGTATTTTTCTTTTCTTTTTTTGGTATACTGAATGTATTGGTATTTTTCTTTTCTTTTTTTGGTATACTGAATGTATTGGGGGCTGGTCAGTTCAAATGTAGTTGTATACTTGTATTGTGTATGTATATGTTTGTGTGTGTGAGCACAATTACCTGTAAAACTGGGATATAGTATTTTAAGTGGTGAAATTAAATGCAGTGTAAAATGGTTTGACCATTTGGTTTAGTGGGTTTGTCTTGTTTCTATGGGAGGTCGGTTTTCTTTCTTTTCTTGAATTTGTTGATTTCTGTTCTTGAATTTGGAGATTTTTGAGGAATGGAGTTTTTGGTTGATCTGTGTGGGGTGATTTACCTAACAGATTATGATTTTAAGTCTCTAGTCGTCTATGCTTGTATAAATGCACCAACTGTTTAAAGATTTTGTACATTTAAGTATATGCATATTATTTTGTGGAATGCTGCTTTAAGGTTTCATCGATCTTGGTTTTGGGTCTCATTTTTAGGGTTTATACGAGTTATAACAATTTATTATCGTTTCTCTTTCGATTTTTGACTGGTGGAGCTCAGAGTAAAGATTTGAAGATTTTTTTTTTCTTTGCATTGCTGCAGATGGGGGTTTGTCTGGTGTTTTTGTAAAGAAGTTTCAAATTTAAGAAAATGGAGGTTGAAAAGAGAGGGGTAAAGGGAGGCTTTTTCCAGTTGTTTGATTGGAATGGCAAATCTCGGAAGAAGCTCTTCCCAAGCAAATCTGAATTACCTGGTAATATTTGTCTTCACTGAGTACCATAGTAACTTTCCTTTTGTTTCTGTCTTCATGATTTATTGGTGTTCAAATTTAATTTTTGGTCTTGTAATGCAGAGGATTCAAACCCAGGAAAAGAAAGTTATCATGGTTCCATCATTGCACGGAGGCAGCTGGTATTTCTCTTTAACTTCCTTCTCTGGTAGTTGGCTCCAAAATAACAATCTAAGTATGTGGTATTTGACTTTATGCATTTGTGTTGTATGAAGGGGCTTGAGAAAGGATATCCTCAAACTGCTACGGGTCACAATGATTATATCTATGCTTTATCAGCAAGTTGTGACTCAGACTATGGAAAAAAACCGCCTGGGGTTGTGGCACGTCTTATGGGACTGGATTCGTTGCCAACGTCAAATGCTAATGAACCTTGTTTTACCACCCCATTTGCTGAGTCTCACTCATTCAGAGATTCTAGTTACTTGATGGCTGCTCCTACATTTCAAAGTGAGCATGATATCGTAATCTTTGAGTGTGCGCGAAATAAATTGGATGGTTCAACTAGGAATCCTTTGGACCTGAGGGGGCCAAAGATGCCAAGCCGACCATTCGAGAGATTTCAGACAGAGGTGTTGCCTCCCAGATCTGCTAAGCCCATTTCTGTTACTCACAACCGGCTCCTATCTCCTATCAAAAGTCCTGGATTCGTTCCACCTAAAAATGCTGCTTACATAATTGAGGCAGCTGCCAAAATTATGGAGCAAAGTCCACGATCAATCAGTAAAGGAAACTTTCCATCACTTGGGTCGTCTTCTATTCCATTCAGAGTTCGGGACTATAAGGAGAAGATGGAGGCTGCTAAGCGATCATCTCGATCAGTTGATCCATCCCAAAAGTGGAGAGAGGAAAATTCTAAAAATATCAAGAAACAAATGAATTCCAGGGTTAAGGGCCAATTAGAAGATAGTTATCTATATAAGGGCCCTGAAGAATCCAAAAGAACTAGTTCTCAAAGATCAAAGAGTAAGGAAAGGTCAGTCTCTCTTGCAGTACAGGCAAAATCCAACCTTCAAAAAAGAGATAGGTTGAATTCAGCTGGTAACAGAAATTCTGAAAAGCAGAAAGAACATGGTGATGCTAAAAGTATCAGTGTCAATAGGGATCTAGCAAGTACACAAAAGAAAGTGGAAAAGCAAAGTTCATCAAGAAGGCATTCTGAGGTGCTGAGGCTGAACAATCAGAAGCAGAATTGTGCACCTGCCAAGTATGAAGAAAATGTCGAGACATCGTGTTCCCAACCAAAGGAGAGAAAAGAGTTGAACTTGTCCACCAATAATGCTAACGCGCGGACTAATAAGAGTGTTGATAAGATTGTTGTTAATAATGTGATTACCTCTAGAAAGACAAATTTTGTAGCTGCTGATCCTGGAAAAGAGGTTTCTTCATCTAGAGCAAAGACAACCTCGAAAAGGAGAGTGCCAATCAATGGGGTTGGTCATTCTGGAGAAAGTATTTCCCAGAAAACGATAACTGTGAAAGATGAAAAAACTGTCAAATGCAATGTTGCCTTTGAAGGTGATTCTAAATGGGAAGGATTGGACAAGAAAAGTAATCTTGATGTTGTCTCATTCACATTTACATCTCCCATCAAAAAATCTGTTGGATCCAATTCATGCAGCAGAATCTTGGAACCAACTAGCTCATCTTCTCTCAATTTCAATACTTGTACGCATGAATCCGAATTAAGTTCTGCTGCATCATCTTCAGGGTTTAATGCTATTGGTGGGGATGCTCTGAGTGTGCTTTTGGAACAAAAACTGAAAGAACTGACTTCTAGGGTTGAATTTTCCCAGAAAGATATGTCAGAATCTGGTTCTTTGTCCAGTTTCACCAACTATGGAAACATGAGTCCTGCATACTTAATAACAACCCCTCCTTCGGATGATATATGCAAAAGTAAACTGGAAAATGAGAATGTCTCTGATTGTTCTTCTACTAACAAACTCTGGCTCCTACCTGGAAACGAAAACAAGGTAACTCATCTTTCTTTAGCACGTCCTTTTGCAAACCTCATTTATGCATCCTTTACTTTTTACAGTGTTTTATTTAAGTCAGGATTGCACTATCGGTGTGCTTTCGGATTTCTTGCATTGGATAATACCTGAATGTAGTTACTTGTGAGTTTCATCAAGGTTATCTTTATACATGAAAGCATGAGGTGAAAAAAGAAAGACTGCTTCGTTTGTTAATGTCTGCATTATACAAACCTGGTAACTGGCTCATTAGTTCACTACTACAAAGTCCAAAGTGGCTACATATCTGAATGATTATAATTTTTTAATCACTCTTTCTAGAGCTTTGTTTCACATTGTTGCTTGTGAATAAAATAGATATTAATGTGATTTGAGAAAGAATAATGTATATTGGCATAACCAATTTGAAGGTGCCTAAACTATCAACTTTTACTTCAATAGGTCCTTAATTTTTATTTTAAAACTTCTAAGTATTATATCTACTCTTTGCAAGTGGTTTTGTAAATCGTCAATTTTTAGGAAATTGTTGAGTCATTCTACCAGTAATGTTATACCTCAACTTTTGCTTGTTATAATTTTTTTTTCAAATTTGTTTTCATAAATTATTAAGGGACTTGTTATTTTGAGAATTGTTGTATTAAATTGCTTATAATAAACACACCTAATATTAATAAAATTAAATAAATATTTATGTGATTTAAAGACACTTTTAAGATAACCCAAAAATTTTCGTAAGATCTCTTCTCGAGGGATCTCATTAAATAAAATTTCAATACTTTAATGACTTTTTAAAGTTAAAAAATTGTTTAGGGACCTGAAAATAGTTTGGGGGTCTTTTCATTGCATGCCTATAAAAAATAATATACATTATGTTGGTTATAGATGCTGTTGTTGGCAATGGTTGTTAAGCCGGATCAGGACATTTAACCATTACAGGCAAACTGTTGTTTATCATAATTATCCTGTTCAAAACATGGTGCTGGGGATCATGGAGGGTTATAGAAAGCCCATTTTTTAGAATTGGATTTGCATTGATGCATTATTATCTTTTACTGTATCTCTTGTGGTTTTCTGAGCCTAATAAATGTCTTTTCCATAAATAAGCTAAACAATTAAGAGTCCATAGCCCTCAAAAGTATAACCTTAACATATCTCAAGCATAACCTCAAAGTGTGGCTTTCTAAGATCAAGTGAGGATTTTTTTTTTTTTTTTTTGATCGGAAATCAAGTGAGGATGTTGAGGCATAAAGTTTTTTTGTTTTCTTGTTAAATTTATATGTTGGCAAATAGATAAATATGCGTCCTTGGGACGTCTGAGCTTTAAGGAAAATATTATACTGTGCTTTGTCTGGGAAGGATTGCCCATTCAGAATTCAATCCTTAAAGATTTCATATGTGATATTCACTACACTAGCACATAGATTATTCCTTGAATTGGGCAATTATCTTTCCTTTATATTACTCGCTCAGAATTTGACATCTTCAATTTAGTTTGACTGTTTTTCTATTTAATTGCATCCGTTGTACTCCTGTAATTAATTTACTTTGATTTTCAGGGAGTTGAATACTTTGAAGGGGGTGGTGATAACAACACTACTTCTCCAAGATATCTTCACTTCCAAGGGTCCGTGTCAGTTGCTAGCCAGCCTTCTTTATCAGGGGCTAGTTCTGATTCGTTTGATGTTGAAAGAAGCTCGGGTAATGAGGGTTTAATCACAAATCCACTTTCTTTTATTCTTTAGATTAATTTTGTCTTGGAAATGAACTAGATCTTATGGAGAAATGTGTATGTGTAGCTATGGGTAATCTGATATTAACCTTGAGACGGAAGCTTTAACACTTAAAATTGGCTAAAGGTCCCCAAGCATGTCAACTGAAAGCAAAGCGCAAGTGATGTTCAGAACGATTGACTAAATTTGACCACTTTTAGTAGAATGTGGAGTATAAAATATAGGAACTTGTATCTTTACCTTGATGATTTTTGGCTAGGAAAGCTTAGTTAAGGAATTACTGCTTGGTGTTAAATTTCCCCTCATTTATTTATCTTATTTTGTTATAAAAGTCACATGGTGTGATATGATCTATGTAGCCGATCCCAGAGTCAATTAGTCATGGTAAATAATTCCTCGCATCCGTTACATGTAAACCCTAGTGCTTCATATCTCATTTTGTCTCTAGGTTTTAATCTTTATCTTTAGGGTTGTGTTAATTCCTTGGCATAATTGTAATCTCACTCCTGTGATTCAAGTGCATAGGGTTTAATCTTTTTCTCTAGGATTATTGTTGATTTTTCGAATATAATTGTTTTTTCAACACATAATTTGAAAGGATTCATGTGAATTCGGATTCACACGACAAAATCTATAGTCAAGTGTGGACTTCAGTTTTGTATGTTGGTTATTGTGGTCAGATTCTCATTGGTACATTGACGTTCCAGGTCGCTTGGCATGTATATCACTCGAATCCTATGAAGGAATGAATAGCAACTTAACTATGAAAATGCACATAGCTGAAGGTGATTTGGAGATCTCAGATACTGCCTCATCACTCTCTGTTGGGACTACATCTGAAACCATTTCATCTAGCTTATATGCAGCAGATTCTAAGTATACTTCTAATTGGGAAGTAAAATATATCGAAGAAATTCTTAGCCATGCTGAGTCCTTGGTGGAAGATTTTTCTCTGGGACAAGCCCACGGGATCATAGCTCCAGATCTCTTTGACCAATTGGAGAACAAAAAAATGGATTCGTACAAAGTTATGGAAGAGCACGTGCTTGAACGTAAGGTGTTGTTTGATTGTGTGCGCGAATGCTTGGAAGTCAGATACACTCAGCTTCTTGATGGTGGGAGTGTGTTCTGGGCTAAGCAGATTACAATGCTGAACAGAAGGCAATGGCTGGCCGATGATATGTACAGAGAAATATCGAGTTGGAGGAACATCGAGGAGATGATGGTGGATGAGCTCGTGGACAAGGACATGAGCTCTAAGAACGGGAAATGGATCGAGTTTGATACTGAGGCGTTCGAAGAAGGTATAGAGATAGAAAATAGTATACTAACTTCTCTAGTAGATGAATTGATTGATGATTTCTTGTTCTAATTGATTAGTGGATGTGTCTGTATTGGGAGGCTGCCTTATGATTCTTTCTAACTCATGTTTTAAAGAAATTATTGTGTGCCAAAGTCAAGAAACAGTAGATGTGTTTTGTCTATAGAAAATGTATCTTGGCTCCAATTGGCATATGCAGCTTCTCTCTCATTTTCTTGATTTTCATGGTGTATGATTTTGAACTCATCATCTTTCACAAAGCTAGCATTTTGATTAATCTCGTTACAAAGTTGCATTAAATAAATGTTGCATGTGAAATGTTGTGTTGAAAAAGTGATTTGTTTAATTGAATTATTTTTAGGATAAATAAAAAATGATACTTCCTCTATTCCGCTAATTTGTCCCACTTTGTATCTTTAGGATTAATTTGATATTTTTATGTAATAAATAAAGGTTAAAACTTGCATGCTCTTGGAGATACCGAACTCTTAAATTCTAAATTTTTTGAAAGTTATACTCTTTGATATTAAATGTCACTCCCTCCATCTCACTGAAAGGTTCTTATTATACTATATTGGACTTTCTATTCAAAGGTCCTTATTTTTCTTTTTTAGTAAAAGGGTCTCACATATGGCTCACACTACTCACTACTAATATAATTACTCACTACACATAAAATAATAATACTCCTTAATTTACGTGCAAAAAGCAAATGAAGACTTATGATCGGGATGGAGGGAGTATATCCTTTCACAAACACTCTTGTAAATCAGGTTCACGATGTACATCATGTGGTTTCCCTTCCAATCTTATATACCATATGTATTGCTTGAGTGTTTAAATTAAAGTCTATCCTTTAATTCCTGATTATTTTTTTTAATCAAATATTTATATTATTTATATTCGGACGATCTTTTAAATGAAAAAATTATACCTATATTAGTTAAAGTGTATACCCTTTTAAAACAAATTGGATATACTTACACACCTAATAAAATACAAAATATTTTATGTATGTTACGTTTTTAGGATAGGTCTTGTGTGAGATAATCTCATGTGTATTTTTCACCTTCTAAAATAGTTATTATTTTTGCTATAAAATGGACCCCCAACTCCCTCTTTAAACGGGTATCCTTGCTTCAACCCTGCTAGTTCGCTATTCATAATAGGGAGAATTTTTTCTGATAATTCGTCTTTTTCACACATTCAAAGAGTGGCCAAGCTAAATAAGCAAGGCAGACAAGTTCAGCTTATAGAGTCACAATTTGTACTGTTAGCCATTGAGCTAAGTCTCCAAAAAGAGGCACAACCATATTTCTATTTATTGTTAGTTGGCTTGGTTGTGGAGGAATCCTATTGCAAGAATCGTGTCAATGTATGCTCCCAGTTTCTTATCACAAGACCAAGACCGTGGCCAAAAAACCTTTATCTATGGATGAGTTGAAACTTTAATTAACATCTATTTGGATTAGTATATGGTTCCATTGGGTAGAGCCTATTTTAATTTTAATGTTTTAATTGCTGATGCTACTCGTCGTCAGGACATTCTTCAACAACATATCTTTGATATCAGCCTTTGCAAGATTAGAGTCACAAATGGATACCCGGCTTTAATTTCTCAGAATTTACGAGCTTCCATTTGAATTATGGACAGAAACATTTATGATGTCTGTTGCCAATGTCATTGGCTCTCCGATGAAAGAGCAGGTACTGCTACATCTGATACATTGCAGTCTGATGTGCTTTGTGCTGAGGGAAACGCGATGATGTGTTGATGGGGCTGTTTTGGAAACTGCGATTCCTAAAATTGATCCGGCAAAGCTCATGAGTTTTACCATGACTAGAGATTGGAGTGAATTAGATGAACTTTGTTCATCTTTAGTAGTCTTTTTTGGGCTGCCTGTTGCCTTATTTCTACTCCTTTTCCCTTTTCATTTTCTTTTTATAATAAAATGCTACCTATTAGCCTTAGTTGGCTGTGAGCATGATTGTGCAATTTGAAAGCCTCTTCTGCATTAGCCATTGGTGCACAGGAAGAAATACATGACATGTTGGGGAAGATATCGCCTTGGGAGAAGACAAATCCAGAATCCAAGTCCATTAGAGCTGGAATGGGAAAAATTTGCAGACAAAGTGGGCCTAGGATGATAAAATTGTGAGTGAAAAATGGAATATGAGTGGTATTCTTGGTATTGACGATTGAAAAACATTGTATCAATCTAAGCTGATGAGTTTGTACTTATTTCTCAACCATACCAATTATGAAAACATCACCATCAACTATAGTCTTTATCACATTACCAGAATTAAACTAAAGAACTTAATAAACAGAGATTGCACAAAATCTGAATAAGCAACATGTCAATTAAAAAAATCTTTAAAACCTTTCTCAGATATATATCATCATTTCTAGATTGTGACAACATATTAATCTATTTGTTCTGAAAAATATGCTTAATTCATTTTTAACTCCCTCGCCCCACAAAGTAATCAGTCCACCTAATTGGTTACAACATTACTATAGATCTTCCACCTAATTGGTTAGCCATTAGAGTTTAAGTTCAACAGATGAGTTTTCTTTCTGCTATCATCCCGCACAATAACAAAATCTGTTCTACCTTTGCAACAGGCTGTGGCAAAAACATTGACAATACCTCAGCTAGCCTATCTCAAGGAACAGTTCACATTACTAGGGCCAAACCGAAGCGGATTTCAAATCGGTTTGCTTTCTCTCTCTTTCTCAGTGAATATCTGTCCTGTTTCTCACTTCACCCTCCTTATATCCCTAAGTAGACATTAAAACCAGCATCAAGCAATCAATTAATAGGCATACACAAGTATAAGTACATGAGGAAATAAGAAATCAAGAGCATGGATAACAAGAATAATTAGCATGAGACTGCTTTGACGGATGAAATATCACATGATTCACTCATACAGAGAATTACAAAGAAACACCAGACATATGGAACAATAAGAGAAGTTAAATAAACAGGGAAAGTAGCATTAATTGAATTTAAAGTTTGAATGGAGGGGAAATGTCCCCATATAAAGTCTGGTCTCAAACAAGTGAAATAAACATAACAACTAGTTCATCATGTACAAGAACAGTAATGTAAGAGGTAAGAAATAGAGGTTGAATAATGCTGTGGAGGAAGAGGATGTAGCTATCTGAATAGTGAAATTGCAATTCGCTTGAGATATATTCGCTTGAGTCACCACGGCCAGACCCTGAAAGTTGCAAGCCAAATCTTTCTGACCCTGAGCCTGAAAATACATATTAAACGCATACGATGCATTGCCGTTGGCATCTAACCCATGGCAGGAAGAACCATATCCAAGGGGAGTGCAATCTGAAAATGTACAAGCAAAGTCTATATTGTCTGCAAGTTTGTCGAGATTCTTAGCATCCTGCCTCAGCGTACACCACTTGTTGGGGAGATAATTGACATTTTGAGCTCCCACGAGATACTTGTCCAAATTCTGCCCTGATAAGTCCATAGGAAACTTAGGTTGTCCATCATACCTAAAGATTCCCCAGTGACGCTCAAAATTTCCGGGTGCAACGCTCTTTGTATCCTCATCAAGAAGGCCAAACAGGTAAACTTCTATGTATGTGGGGCGAAGAGGGGTTCCTTTATTGGAAGCCAGTCTAGGTAGAAGCCCTTTGTAGAACCTCAAAGCATAGTTTATATTGGCGTTTCTGTCTCCGTCCGTAGGCCACCCTACCTCCCCTACAATAATCTCCATATCACCAAATCCCAGTGCTTTTAGTGAAGAAACCAATGTGTCAAAATTGGCATCAAATACATTGGTGTACTGAATTCCATTATCAACAATGGGATTGCTCACCCCATCAAAGAAGGCAAAATCAACTGGGAAGTGTTCGTTGGCATAAAGACTTAAATAAGGATAGATGTTGACAGTGAAGGGCGCCTTATTCTGGTTCAAGAATTGAACAATCTGGGTCATTTGATCAGTTATATCTACCCGGAATCTTCCAGCTGATGGCACGGGATTGGAAGGCGGTGAACCATAAACATCTGCATTCAAAGGCACGGTTGCTTTAATGCTGTCACCAAACCCAGCTTCGTTTATGGCATTCTGAATGTTCTGAAGAGCCGGAAACGTTGTATTCACGAATGAGCCGTTATAAGATTGGAGGAACGGCTCGTTGCCTACTGCAACATATCTGCAAAATTGTTGAGCATCAATCCATACACACCAAAGCAATTTCAACTCATATAAGAACAATGATCTTGTTGGGAACCAAAGCATCCATATTACAAGAAAATAACAATAATGGAAAAGAATATCCCAGTAGATCCACTCAATTAGCAACATTCCAAAGCACAATCATATAATAAATAAACAGGTCAAGTGTTGGTGTAGCATACAAATCGAACCAAAACCAAGAAAAACAGATAAACTAGGGGTCAACATCTCAGATTGAATCACCCAAAAACAGATGAAAGAAAAGTCATACTTGATAGTAACTCCGCCTTTGAAATTGTAACGGGTGACATTACGCCTGACCCACTCCTTAGCTCGATCGTAACTTCCCATGGCGGAAAGCTGGTCATTAGGGATTGCAACCATGACTTCAATGTCGGTTCCTGCAAGAGCGCTCATGGTGGATTCCTCTGCATCAAATAGCTTCACCTTTTTGATTCCATTGTCTTTCAGCATTTGCACCACTACCTTGGGAGGCAGCTTGTGGTTAGCCATGGTGCCCCAATTCACACCAAGGCTTTCAACATTATCCAAAACACCCCAAAACAATACAACATACACCAAAACCCACAATCTCCACATTATTTCCGCTTTTTTCCCTCAAAAAGCGATTCTTCTTTTAATATTCAAAACCCTGAAAAGATGAGACTGTATATAGCGTGGGGTAAGGGGAGAAAAGGGTATTGGATTCTTATTATCCTCAAAAAAAAAAAAAAAAAAAAAGAAAAATAATTTGAATGTGGATGAATGGGAGTATGGAACGTGCAGATAGCTTACTTCGTGCGAACTGCCGAGAAGGCTCCCTAGGGAGATACGAGGTAGTGGGGGGACTGGAGAGAGGGGGGAGTGGGGGTTAAAGAGTAGGGAGCAAGGCTCCTTTGCTGTAAAAAATAAGGAAAGAAAAGAAATTGTAATTCAATTACAAAAACAAAATTCACTTCCCCCGCGAAAACATTGTACAAACCACCGACGTCGACCTATGTGAATCGAATAACGGCGGATGTGATCCAGTTTTTATTTCAATCCAAGAACAAGCGTGTCCACACGTTTTACGCGTGTTGTGTTTGATCAAGTCACTAAACAAAATTGGAATTTACTACCTAAGGAAATTGCTCATCTATATCTATATATCTAGGTAAATTATATAAAAAAAAATCCGATTTGTCCAAATTATTAAATAAATTTCGTGATTTGAAAAATTACCAATTACCCCATTTAACTTATTTTTTATTTAAAACTTAATAAAAATGCCATTTTTTTCTCAAAATAAAAAAAAGGTGGAAATAAAATCAAGACTCATATATTTAATATTGTATTTTTTATTTTTTTTTAAATGTAGAAAATTTGGGATATAGGGATTTATTTAACATGAGAATGACGACAAAGTCTCTTGTGAGACGCTACCTTCATGAGACGGATTGTGAGACGTGTTAAAGTATGTCGATTATTTAAATAAAATATGTTAAATGGTTGTTAATGTATGTTTTTTAAAGTATTTGGATTATGTATTAAAGTATGATGTTAGTGTGTTATAATTTGATTTATTATCGACATACTTTAACCACAAATAAGCACACTTTAACCACAAATAAGCATACTTTAGTGACGGGTTGACCCGTCTCACATCCGTCTCACCAATAACCCGTCTCACAAGAGACTTACTCGAGAATGACATCAGTACCCATATATTTAACATTGTATTTTTAAATTTCACTATTTATTTATTTACTTTTATTTTTAAATTTCAATACCTAAAAATTAGTGAAATTTACTTTTATTTTTAAATTTCAATACCTAGAAATTAGTGTATGCCTCGTTCCACTGAGATTTACAACAGAGTATATAAGAAGGGGATGGCTTTTTTACAACACCCTTCAATTTCTCTTTATTATCTAGACATGCATATTTTAACCGGAAACAGGCGGTTCCAACCGAAATCGAAACCGGCGGTTCCGGAACAGGTGAAAACCGAATCAAAATCGGTTATATATCGGTTCGGTTTCGGTTTTTCATTTCGTGAAATCGGAACCGGCGGTTCCAGTTAAAACTGGCGATTTTTTCAATTTTTTTTTATTTTTGTACGTTTTTAGGTTGAAAAACAAAAAAAAATAAAAAAAAACCGGAACCAAAACCATCATACCTTCGGTTCGGTTCCAGTTCCACATTTTTCGGAACTGGAACCGCCGGTTTGGAACCGCCATGCATATTTATTATTATCTTGCTCTTAAAATGAAAACTCTAATGGGAATAGTTGTATTATATAACATTCATCATTAAAGTGACTAAAGTCTCAAGATTAGAACCGCATCTCGTATATAAATTCTAGCACACTCAAAGTGACTAAAGTGTCATTTGCATTTAACACCTCTACTTTAAGGGTGATTCTTAGCTGACCCAAGGTCACATATGACCAAGGTCAGCACAAGTTCGCAATCAAATGGTCAACGGTGATGTCAGCACTGCAGCTTTTTTATCGTTTCCCAATATAGTTATCCACTTCTTTGATTTCTGTTGATTCAATCTCTTTCAATCTCCCTTAGTGCATCAAATGTTCACACTGAATAACCCAGCAGTACATATTTTTGAAACTACCCTTTTATCAACCCCTATGCACTGCCATATCCACTATCGCAACACCCCATTTTCCACTCATTTCCATATTGTTTGATATAGGGTGCTCACCTTATATCCCATCTGCACCGCGATGGACAATATTTTACTGCGTCCCCAACACCGCTTCGTTGTAACCATCATCATCACCCCACACTGAATATTTGTATCAACTCATGTCTTCCCCAGTTCCGCTACTAGTACCTACCAAACCCCCCCCCCCCCCCAATGACATGTTGTCATCAAACCCATAGTGTATGAGCATATTTGTTAATACTGATCACTTTATCGTTTATATTACTTTCAATATCTTAATTTCTATGAATCTAATCATGTTTCTTGTATGAATATGGAATGTATGAGTATAGTGTTTTCACCATATAATTAAAAAACCCTTAGTAACATTTTTGCATTAAATACCAACTGTTAACTTAGCCAATTTTAACATCTTTTTTATCCCCACTCTCACATAAACACTTCACCCTATAGATATATTTTCCTTTAATTTGTTGCCAATTTACATTGATATTATTAATTATTTTCTGAAATAGTTCATTCCACGCTTATCACTTATAATTTCGGATACAATTGTAATATTCACTAAGAAATGTCACACAAATCTTTGCAATCTTAAACTCCGAGATTGGAAAATAGTTAATCGACATTCAAATGTCCTTCAGTTAAAACAAAGAAAGAAAAAAAGGAGTTTTACCCAATAACTTCTGTTACTGCTATCACTACTACTACTTGATCATTTCCAAAATATAAATCAACATTCAAAATAAAAGCTTTGAAACATAATAGTAATAAATAATTTCAGAGCACTAGTTTGGCGATGAAAAAATAATTCCTTATTACTATAATAACAGTAATCTTTTAATAATTTCACATAACAAGTCGAAATCTAAATGGACATCATAACAGACCACTTAATGGTGATTATCTCAACTCAAAATTGAGTTGATGGCGAAATGCATGACGTTTATTAATAACTTGACCAAAACTTCGAATGACAATTAACAGCAATAGACACATTAAAAACTTAAAGTATTCATAAAATCACAGCAGCATAAAGAGCAGTAGGAAGTTTCTAATAAAAGCATCAGAGGTTTAACTGCATAATGTCCACACGACGGTACCAGATACATGGACAACACTTTATTCAAAAATATCATTGTCTTCGTCATCCTTACTAAGGTACACATTAGAAGGAATAAGACCAGAATCCACCGCGCGATCCTCATTCACATGTGGGCAATTGGATTTATAATGCCTAGGTTTTCTGCATACACCGCATCTCCTCGTTTTCCCCTTATTGTATTTTGTCTCTGCCTGTGCGCCTTTCGTGCTAGCAATAATAGGATCCTTAACCACATTACTGACATGTATAGTTTCACATTTAACGTCTGGAGTAGCGATGCCATCCTTATCCGAACATCCTCTCTTTACCTGTAAGTCAGCTAACATTGAATTTATACCATCTATAACCGCCCTGTAAAGTGATTCTGAACTGGACCTAATGTTGCATAGCTGGTACATCATTGAGTGTAGTGATCAAAATCTCAGATCATTCTAATTGGATGATGACTCATCAAGATCCATGGGTACTTCACTGCACGTCTTTCCCCATCTTTTGTGAAGCATAGCTTTCGGAATAGAGGACATGTTGGAAGCTTTCAGCGAACAAAAGATATGACTACATGACAAGTAACAAGTCTCAAACATTTCACAAGTGCATTTAAACTTTTACCCGATTCATCCATCATAACCATACTCACGGTATCATATCCCTCATATTTAGATAGTTCAAACTTCTTTATACCATGGTCCCATGTAATACTTACAGGTGTGTGCTTGCAATCCCGTTCAATCTCATCACGTACCTGCATGATCAGTGGGCGTCAATCACAGGACACTTAAATCAAAACACGCAACATACATTCACACACAAGTACCAAATTGTAATAACTTTTGAAAACATCTTTGTCGTATATAATCCTCTTGCTGAATCTTCAAGGTCCCTTTTTTTCGCAGTTATGTGACTCTGGATGGCTAGATGAAGCCTCATGTATTTTAGCCAAGTATGTCATCAATTCACTTAACACGGGAAAACTTTGGTCAATTTTTAGCATTTCTTGGTCTTATCATATGAATGATGTGCGAGTTTGAATAGAAGATGTGCAGAAAATATGAAACTACACTAGCAGAAATTCTACCCGCCTATTGGAGTGCCTGGATCAGGTGAATCGCTTGGCTAGAAGTAGTTGTAACAGTGACGTGATCAGGGAAGATGATCATAGGTTACGACTTTTCTGTGAAATTCCTGCTATTGTTAAGTTTTAAGCTACACAAATCAATGGCTATTCATGTTTTCATGTCATTGGTATATGTGTCTCAAACTTTTATAACATATTTGAACTTGTTCCACCCCTGAACTAGATAAAAGTAAGTGATGGATGCTATTGAAATGTTATGTGATTACATGTACACTTTAACCAAAAGTACGCGTGTTGGCATTCGATCGTTTGGTTAACGTGACCCGTTAGGGTTCCATGTATTTCTAACAAGCAGCGGAAGCAAGTAAACATGAAACGCATTACCTTTCACCAAGGGTTGATGTAGAGGTTGAATTCTCGCTGACAGACTGCGCAGTCCCACGAGAATAGCCATAAGTTCCTCTTCTGATGTCGGAATTGAGTGGTCTTTGCGCTCAGACGATCCTCTCTTCGACGGCTTTCCATCAGTATATAATAAATCAAAATCGAAGAACTGTACGATTTTATATAAATTTTGGAACATGACAAACTGCAGCAGCAAATGACCTTCCGATCTTCTGCTGTATGTCCCAAGTCCGATCTCGACGTCGTGTGGGCGACGATCTACGAGACCTACTCAATCTGCTGTTCACTCTCTCTCTCGTATGTTAGGCGCAGAGTTAGGTTTAGAACAAACTGAGGTGACTTATATACATGGGCTACAGCAGGGACCAGGAGAAGAAATTGGGTTGGGCCTCCATTGGGCTTAAGTATCCAAGCTTAGCCCAAAGCTTATACTTAAGTCCAATAATAATAATATATTTCACTAAAATATTATTACTGCACTACCGTACCAATCCCAAAATTACGTTTTGGGCTCCTTCTTATTATGAGCCCGTTAGTCTCCCCATGTTTAAGATATAAAATGTCCATTAATTAATTTAAGTTACTGACAACTCAATTAATTAATATCTCATCCAAGAGTAGTACCACTCAACCTCATTATCATGCCGGAATAAATTCCACCTGCAGGGTTTACATGATAATCCTTATGAGCTCCTCAAGGGGACATCATCAACCTATGACGGACACGAATTCCTTCTACAATCAACAGCACACCATAGAGACAGCACTACTTCCCAACTCATCGAGTTTGTTGATTTAATTACATGTAAATCTCACACATTGATGAATCAAAGAAATACATACTGCCCTACGTGTCGAGGTTATTGTATAGGGATTAAGAGCACGAACTTCCATAATAACTGAGATCAAGTTCTCCTATAAGTCAGTATAAGTCGAACGATCTCAAGCGGTCCTGCTCAATACACACAAGTGCACTAATGTGATTCTATAGCCAAGACAAGCTAATACCAAACCACACTACAACCATCCCGATAGAGAGTCCCCGTCTATCTCAGTTGTGAGCATCTGTTTATACTTTATAAGGAAATCGATAATATGATCTTCCGCGTGTTGTCGCACAACATATTATCTACAATATAAAGTAAGTGGACTATTGCATCGAACATATAAATAAATTATAAGATGCAATCATTTGATCATATGATTCTCATTTCAAATTAATTGTTATAATATTGTTCATACAAAAAGCTAGACTTTTAGTATACAATCCAACAATCTCCCACTTATACTAAAAGACTATGCTGTCATGTCTTCTGCCATACATCTGATTCCCACTCCCACTACACGACCATTAAAAGCTCTCGCCTGAATGTCCTTGTAAATGGATTTACTAGGTCATCATCCGATGCAATCTAGGCAACAACAACCTTCCCCTCATCATACGATTTCTCGTAACAGGTGGTACTTGCGCTCCATGTGTTTAATTGCCTTATGGACTTGTGATTCCTTCAAGTTTGCAACTGCACCAATATCATCAATATAAATTGTGATAACCTTGGGCAAACTTAGAATCACATCAAAGTCCATCATGAAGTTTCTAGAGTCATACAGATACATTGGTTGCCTCATAGGCTCCAATTTATCATCTTTCCATATGGAGTCCGAAGTCTGAAATACATTTCTATATAACACTCCTCCACATTATGACTCAACTTCCTAAAATTAAACACATAACCTTGAGGTGGATTTACTGCCGTCCAATCTGACTAAAAAATCTGAATCTACGTAATCCACAAGAAGCAGTGAATCTGTCCAGTAAGCTTACATATAATTTCCAGTCCTTCTCAGACACTTCATATATGTCTTACCACAGCTCATCATTCTTGTTCCAGGTTACGTTGATACCCACTGTTCATGCATTTAGCAAAACAGATATCCATACTCATGTATAGCATTCCTTAGATTAGGCTTCCTCATTTACCGAAGCATAAGGAACTGCTTTCATCTCCTTTATCTTCCTTTTGTGTCTCAAGACACATTTCCTTAGATAAAGTCACATGCTAAAACGAGTAAGGATTGTATCATTTCATGAAGCTTGAGATAAGCATAACATCCTTTCTTGTGATCCGTATTACCGTGATCAAAAGGATATTTTTGCTCCTATTAAGTCCTTCATCTTATACCGCTTTATTAACCATACCCCATACGCCCGATAATACACTTTCATTGTCTCCAATGAGCAAGATAATATCTATGTATAGTACAAGTAATACCACCACGTTTCCATCACTCTTTTCAATACACAAGACACATCCGCGCATTGAATAAATCCATATCTTTGGATTTCCTCATCAAAACGGATGTTTCATGATCTTGAAGCTTGCTTTAGTCCATCGATGGACACTTTTAAGCTTCCTATCACAATGCTCTTAGCCCTTTGCAATGAATCACTCTGGTTGCTTCACATAGATGTTTTCCTCAAGACTTCCAATCAGGAAAGCTGTCTTGACATCTATTTGCTATCCCTCATATTCCATATGAGTAGCAACATATAAAAGAATCCGGATCAATATAGGCACAGCTACTGGCGAACAGGTTTTCTCATAATCGAACCCTTTCTTTCTGAGTATACCTTTTCCCAACAAGCTTTACTTCCAAGGTTTTCACCTTACCATATGATCCTCTTTTATTTTGTATGACCACTTCCAATGGTTTTCACACCATCCGTGGTTCTACAATCATCCAGATCTTATTTAGAATCTATTGATTCTATTTAAACATTCATTGCATCTTACTAAGATTCTGCATTTCTATCTTGTAGTGCTTCGTCGTTTCTGTAGGTCCATTCCATGTTTACTAGGGATCAAGTCTCACGACACTCCCAAAACACGTATCTTACAGGTTGTCGAACAACCAACCACTACGACAAGACACTACAAGCAATTGTGTATCAGACGTGACAAGCGTTGCAGTTTACCTTGTGGTATATCCTCTTGTACACCTGGTACTAATACTTTGTGTTTTCCTCTCACTTTCTTTAGAACAACTTATACATGGGTATTTGATTTATTACATAGTCCTTTTTCCAAAAAATCTAGTGTTTGTGTTAACAATCACTCTTCGATCTTTTGAACTAAATAAATCATCCTTCATTTTTCTAGGATATCCCACAAACAGACAAACATTCATACGAATTACTGTTTCTAGGGCATGTCCATAAAATGAATTTAGTAATTTCAAATAATTCATCATCTATCTAATCACTACCATAAGAGTGCTATTCCTTCTATTCGTCACACCATTAAGGTGGGAAATTCATTTCCGAAGGTACATTTCTCTTACTAGATTAGAAGACTCATTATTAATTACTATTTGTCGCATCCAGGGGATAAACATGATTTAAGAGTTTACAAATTGTCACTAATATACCTCAACAGATTATAGCTCCATCCTTCATTATTATGACCATGTCATTTAAATGAAATGGAGTATCCATCCGTAAATGCATAGAAACCGAAATCAAATTCTTTCTATGAAAACGTACATAAAGACAATCTCATAAAATCAAACGTTTATTCATATCGTAAGATAAATAAACAACTCCCACTGCAATAGCGACTACTCTTGTAGTTTCACCCATGTCATAACAATCTTATCCTCACTTAGTAATAAACATTTAGTGATTCCAGTATCTACACACTTCGTGTCAGTAGATGCCATCAATAATCATGTTTAAACAGCTAGTGAATAAGATATAAAACTTGTTCATATTATGATGAAAATGGCTTTCATTTGCCACATGTTTTGTTAGAAGTTTCCCACCATATACATGCTCTTGTAATTCAGGTGGAACTTACTCAAAACATCTAGGCAATCTACGGAGAATTAAATTGATCTAGGTTTCCCTTCAATTTCTACTCCAAGCTTTCCAATTCATTCATCAAATTCAATCATGATGTACCGCCTTTTAACTTACTCAAATATCCGAAGAGTTACATGAGACCATCATATTTCTATAAACTTCTCATCTCTTCACTAGAGACTTTAATAGGCATCATGAGAACATCCTTTAGTGAGAACACATATATTTTCTTAAGCAGTAAAATTCAAATCCAAGATTCTTTTCTAATCATCTAATTTTGGACCAGTAAATATAATTTCTTTTAGTCAACCATAAGTGAAATAAAACTATTTGAAATTACAGAGAATCATAAATAAATACATCGATCAAATCTTCGAATTTTATCCTTTTATATTGATTCCCTCAAAACAATATAAAATTAAAATTCACCGACATCTCAAGCACCGTGAGTCTGCAAGCCACGATAGTGTGGACGTTTACAAACCCGAACATTTACAAGAGAAGGTTTTACCCATTAATTTCATTTGTCAACCTAACCTCATGACAAAATAATTAATAGTCGGTTCCTCTTTAGCCATGCAAATAAAAGCAGTGACTCCGATGGGGAGGATACTTATTATTTACATCTAAGTGTACACCATTATTTGACCCCAAGTCCGCGGCCCAAGCTTATGTGCCTTACAGATGGAGAAGTACACACGCGCTCGGATAACTTCCTACAGTCATCAATTATAAGTCTGTACAGTGATCCGCACATGAACTCATCCGATAGGGAGGAAGGTCTAAGCCAACGCGCAAGTTCATGTGCATCACATTACAAACATAATTTTAAGGAAGCCTGTTCCAGCAATATCCATGAATAAACTCATCCGATGGGGAGGAAGGCTCTAATGCCGACGCGCAAGTTTATTCACATTGCTAACAAACCAATAATGGAGGCCGCGGGAATTAATTACCAATCCCCTCTCCCACTTAGTTATTTAAAACTGAGGGTTTTTACATGCATATAATATTCATAAAATAAAATACGCAATTCTAGCATGCTCCTATCACGGCACATGAGGCAGTAAATCCCAGAGAGTCATGCATACATATATAACAATAATTAATAATTAAATCAATCATTAACAGTTATATATCAGCGAATTCGATTGTTCGCCATCAGGCACGAATATCAGCAAAGACTTCCAAACTATAAAAATTTTGAAATTTCCAGATTGTCCAATTTTCGAAACCATCGATATCGACCGTCAATGTCGTCCAGATTATCAAAATCATCGATATCGACTAGATTATCAAATATTCGAAAAACATCAAGATTATCAACATTCCAAAACTATCGATATCGATCGTCGATATCGTCTAGATTATCGAAATCATCGATATCGATGAGCAACCATATACAACAATAATAGATAATTAAATCAATTATGTCAGTTATATATTAGGAATTAATTCAACATCCATATATAACAATAATAGATAATTAATTATAGCAGTTATATATTAGGAATTAATTCGACATCCATATATGACAATAATAGATTATTAAATCAATTATAGCAGTCATATATTAGGAATTAATTCGACATCCATATATAACAATAATATACAATCTATTATGGCAGTTATATATTAGGAATTAGTTTTCCTAAAATTGGATGTCTTATCCAACACTCTAGCAATACATGCATATAATATACCAAATATAATACGCAATCTAGCATGCTTCTATATAAGACAATAAATCATAGAGATCAGGCATCCATATATATATAACAATAATAGACAATTAAATCAATTATGACAGTTATATATATTAGGAATAAAAACGCCTCTAAATTTTAATGTCTTGTCCGACACTCCTACTGTGGAATCGATGCCTTACGCAACAAGCAGGATTGCTTGTGCCCCAAGACGTCCATCGCCATATCCCACCGCCAATCGTGTCAGGGAGCGCTCCAAGTGCCTTGACGAGCGCCCCTCGCCCGGACTGTCGCTCGTCCAAGGGCCTACTTGCATGAAACCAAGTTCAGCCCAACGCGCAACACCAAACTACACCAACTGTCGTTCGTAGTTCAAAACTGAAAAACTCTCAGAATCCAATCTCCACCGTCCAAAATCTATTACTGTAAGTCCTGAACATGCTGTCCAAATTACAGGTCGATCCAACGGTTATTTTGTGAGAAACGGCTCTTTTCCCTCGACTGCGCAAAACAGAATCGCCCAAAGATCTACTTCTGTTTTCAGCGTAATCCCAGCAAGAAAAAGCTCCAAATTCAATCTTCACCGTTCAGAATGTACATCCATAAGGTCTGAACGTGCTGACCAAATTACAGCTCGATCTCACGGTTAGTTTGTGAGAAACGGCTCTTTTCCCTCGACTGCGCAAAACAGAATCGCCCAAAAATCTGCTTCTGTTTTCAGCGTAATCCTAGCACGAAAAAACTCCAAATTCGATCTCCACCGTTCAGAATGTACATCCACAAGATCTTAATGTGCTGACCAAATTACAGCTCAATCCGACCGTTGAAACTCCGGTTATTGCCTCTGCAATATCACTGCGCTGGATTTTCTCTCAAAAACGTGATTCAATTTTTGCCCTCTTTTTCTTCCTTGCATGTGAAATTGACGAACATTTTTCGTCGAATCCTCTCACACACAACCATGGACGAATAGATATGATACATGGTATATATCACATAGGGATATTCATGGTTTGCGCAATAAAACCAAAACCCTAAACATGTGATCCTAATTCCGAAAAATTAATCACATAAACCCTAGCCTAACGTGTCACGCTTCACCACGAAACCGAAGCTCTGATACCAATTGTTAGCATTCGATCGTTTAGTTAACGTGACCCGTTAGGGTTCCATGTATTTCTAACAAGCAGCGGAAGCAAGTAAACATGAAACGCATTACATTTCACCAAGGGTTGATGTAGAGGTTGAATTCTCGCTGGCAGACTGCGCAGTCCCACGAGAATAGCCATAAGTTCCTCTTCTGATGTTGGAATTGAGTGGTCTTTACGCTCAGACGATCCTCTCTTCGACGGCTTTTCATCAGTATATAATAAATCAAAATCGAAGAACTGTACGATTTTATATGAATTTTGGAACATGACGAACTGCAGCAGCAAACGACCTTCCGGTCTTCTGCTGTATGTCCCAAGTCCGATCTCGACGTCGTATGGGCGACGATCTACGAGACCTACTCAATCTGCTGTTCACTCTCTCTCTCGTATGTTAGGCGCAGAGTTAGGTTTAGAACAAACTGAGGTGACTTATATACATGTGCTACAGCAGGGACCAGGAGGAGAAATTGGGTTGGGCCTCCATTGGGCTTAAGTATCCAAGCTTAGCCCAAAGCTTATACTTAAGTCCAATAATAATAATATATTCCACTAAAATATTATTACTGCACTACCGTACCAATCCCAAAATTACGTTTTGGGCTCCTTCTTATTATGAGCCCGTTAGTCTCCCCATGTTTAAGATATAAAATGTCCATTAATTAATTTAAGTTACTGACAACTCAATTAATTAATATCTCATCCAAGAGTAGTACCACTCAACCTCATTATCATGCCGGAATAAATTCCACCTGCAGGGTTTACATGATAATCCTTATGAGCTCCTCAAGGGGACATCATCAACCTATGACGGACACGGATTCCTTCTACAATCAACAGCACACCATAGAGACAGCACTACTTCCCAACTCATCGAGTTTGTTGATTTAATTACATGTAAATCTCACCCATTGATGAATCAAAGAAATACATACTGCCCTACGTGTCGAGGTTATTGTATAGGGATTAAGAGCACGAACTTCCATAATAACTGAGATCAAGTTCTCCTATAAGTCAGTATAAGTCGAACGATCTCAAGCGGTCCTGCTCAATACACACAAGTGCACTAATGTGATTCTATAGCCAAGACAAGCTAATACCAAACCACACTACAACCATCCCGATAGAGAGTCCCCGTCTATCTCAGTTGTGAGCATCTGTTTATACTTTATAAGGAAACCGATAATATGATCTTCCGCGTGTTGTCGCACAACATATTATCTACAATATAAAGTAAGTGGACTATTGCATCGAACATATAAATAAATTATAAGATGCAATCATTTGATCATATGATTCTCATTTCAAATTAATTGTTATAATATTGTTCATACAAAAAGCTAGACTTTTAGTATACAATCCAACAATCTCCCACTTATGCTAAAAGACTATGCTGTCATGTCTTCTGCCATACATCTGATTCTCACTCCCACTACACGACCATTAAAAGCTCTCGCCTGAATGTCCTTGTAAATGGATTTACTAGGTCATCATCCGATGCAATCTAGGCAACAACAACCTTCCCCTCATCATACGATTTCTCGTAACAGGTGGTACTTGCGCTTCATGTGTTTAATTGCCTTATGGACTTGTGATTCCTTCAAGTTTGCAACTGCACCAATATCATCAATATAAATTGTGATAACCTTGGGCAAACTTAGAATCACATCAAAGTCCATCATGAAGTTTCTAGAGTCATACAGATACATTGGTTGCCTCATAGGCTCCAATTTATCATCTTTCCATATGGAGTCCGAAGTCTGAAATACATTTCTATATAACACTCCTCCACATTATGACTCAACTTCCTAAAATTAAACACATAACCTTGAGGTAGATTTACTGCCGTCCAATCTGACTAAAAAATCTGAATCTACGTAATCCACAAGAAGCAGTGAATCTGTCCAGTAAGCTTACATATAATTTCCAGTCCTTCTCAGGCACTTCATATATGTCTTACCACAGCTCATCATTCTTGTTCCAGGTTACGTTGATACCCACTGTTCATGCATTTAGCAAAACAGATATCCATACTCATGTATAGCATTCCTTAGATTAGGCTTCCTCATTTACCGAAGCATAAGGAACTGCTTTCATCTCCTTTATCTTCCTTTTGTGTCTCAAGACACATTTCCTTAGATAAAGTCACATGCTAAAACGAGTAAGGATTGTATCATTTCATGAAGCTTGAGATAAGCATAACATCCTTTCTTGTGATCCGTATTACCGTGATCAAAAGGATATTTTTGCTCCTCTTAAGTCCTTCATCTTATACCGCTTTATTAACCATACCCCATACGCCCGATAATACTCTTTCATTGTCTCCAATGAGCAAGATAATATCTATGTATAGTACAAGTAATACCACCACGTTTCCATCACTCTTTTCAATACACAAGACACATCCGCGCATTGAATAAATCCATATCTTTGGATTTCCTCATCAAAACGGATGTTTCATGATCTTGAAGCTTGCTTTAGTCCATCGATGGACACTTTTAAGCTTCCTATCACAATGCTCTTAGCCCTTTGCAATGAATCACTCTGGTTGCTTCACATAGATGTTTTCCTCAAGACTTCCAATCAGGAAAGCTGTCTTGACATCTATTTGCTATCCCTCATATTCCATATGAGTAGCAACATATAAAAGAATCCGGATCAATATAGGCACAGCTACTGGCGAACAGGTTTTCTCATAATCGAACCCTTTCTTTCTGAGTATACCTTTTCCCAACAAGCTTTACTTCCAAGGTTTTCACCTTACCGTATGATCCTCTTTTATTTTGTATGACCACTTCCAATGGTTTTCACACCATCCGTGGTTCTACAATCATCCAGATCTTATTTAGAATCTATTGATTCTATTTAAACATTCATTTCATCTTACTAAGATTCTGCATTTCTATCTTGTAGTGCTTCGTCGTTTCTGTAGGTCCATTCCATGTTTACTAGGGATCAAGTCTCACGACACTCCCAAAACACGTATCTTACAGGTTGTCGAACAACCAACCACTACGACAAGACACTACAAGCAATTGTGTATCAGACGTGACAAGCGTTGCAGTTTACCTTGTGGTATATCCTCTTGTACACCTGGTACTAATACTTTGTGTTTTCCTCTCACTTTCTTTAGAACAACTTATACATGAGTATTTGATTTATTACATAGTCCTTTTTCCAAAAAATCTAGTGTTTGTGTTAACAATCACTCTTCGATCTTTTGAACTAAATAAATCATCCTTCATTTTTCTAGGATATCCCACAAACAGACAAACATTCATACGAATTACTGTTTCTAGGGCATGTCCATAAAATGAATTTAGTAATTTCAAATAATTCATATGTAAGTGGACTAAATTCTAGTATATAAATACTATCGGCCCAACCAAAAAGCTGGTATTGGTTATTGGATATGGCCCAATCCATTTGAAAATTAGCTCTAATTTCTGAAACCCTAATCTCAGTCCGTCCCTCTCATACGTACTACCGCCACACCCAATTTTTCACTCATCCCTCCACCCTCACTGCGCCCGTGCGCCGTTCCCCAACAAGAATTGAACTATCGAAGTGCTTCTGTTTCATTTCCTTTATTTAGAGATGAAGAATCTCGTTCTTCAATTTTATTTCTTTTATTCAGGCTGATTGGGCTATGATGAACATCTGTGATAGGTCTCGTTCGTCGTAATGGCATCTGTGTGCCTTGCCGACCATCCTGTTATATCACCACCCATAAACCGAGCCCTAATTTCATTTACTAAATCATTTTGAGGTATAATTTTCATGCAGTAAATTTTATTGTATTATTTCTGATTCCCTTTCCAGATTTTGATTTATTTTTTCAATTTTATTTGTTTAGTTGTTTCAATTTGTATTCTACCTTTTCGATCGCTATTCATATGGTCATGTGATGATTGCAAGCATAGTTCAACTGAATCATTTGTGATTATAAAACTTTGATAGTCTTTCGATGACTCTAATCTATTTGCAATTAATTTTGAATTTTTATTTTATTTTTATGAGGGTTCAATGATGACCTTTGCTTTATATTTCTGACACCTCTTGTATGAGAAGAGTCTACAAGGGCTCTTCATTGAGCACAATATGCAACTCTCTGAGTCCCCTTTATTTTCTTGATCAATTTTCAATATTCAATCTTGTGGTTTGATTTATTTCAAAATCTTGCTTCTTCATCTGGTGGCATGATGTTCTGATATCATGTTAACTCGTTCCCTTGAAGCAACAGTGATCGTGTTGCACCATTCTTTATTCAATCCCATTGTTTCAATTGGAAATCTTTTGGGGCAGCTATATTATTCTATTTTCACATTTGGTTTTTGTTGATTTGGAATCAACAATGATGAGCTCTACAGACCTGTAATGATTGCGGAAATGATCGCAATTGTTATGAACATCTAAGGGACTGAGTTGTTTTGACAAATACTATTTAATTTTGATTTTACATTTCTTTTAAATCAGTTTTGTTTTGTGCTTTACTTGTATGTTTCCATTGTGTCATCTCATGCATGTTTTATTTTGGTGTGGCAAAGTAGAAGTGAAGTTAGAAAAAATGTTCCTCTCGCTATCCAGTGCTACTCAATTAGTGCATTTGGACTTTGGGGAACTACATTTTTCATATTTTATTTTGATCAATTTTTTTCTCAACAAAGGTATTTTTATTTTTGCTGCATTTAGATTCAAAGGCAAATTACAGCCCTGTTTTCATTTTCAATATAAGTAAGAGTCGCCCATAGCTGTGGCAGTCTGACAATGTATGAACAACCAAGACAGGTAGTTGGTAGAGTAAGTGATGATTATTCAAAAATTTAATCTAATTAACTTAGAATTGTATGTATTATATTATATTTGTTGCTTTTAATTAAAATTAATAATTAGTAACTATATTTGAAATTTATTTTATATATTTCAATTATATGGTTTGGACCAACCTAAATTCATCCCCACCCTCAATTTGTTAGCCAGAAACAGCTGTAAGAAAATGGAAGAGGACAGCTCTCCAAAATGGTCGCCCCTGCAATCTCTGATGCGAGAGGGAGGGGATGTTTATATGGATTTATGTATTGGTCAATGTGAAATTCAATTTATGTTCTTTATTTCATTAGTTTCAGGAGGATTAGTGTTATTCAGAGGGTGCTGTTTGACGTTGCTTCTTGAATAACGATATTCTTCTCATGAAAGTGAGTTTTAGTTAGTTGATGATCCTAAATTTTACACTTTGTATCATTATGCTTTTTTGCCATTAAGATTAGTGTTATTCTGTGGGTGCTGTTTGACGTTGCTTCCGTGAATAACGATGTTGTTCTCATGAATACGAGTTTTAGTGAGTTGATGATGCTAAATTTTACACTTTGCATCATTATGCTTTTTTGCCATTAATTCATTCATGTAACTTGATGAATTCTAGTTTTAATGTAAGTAAAGATTTGGTTGTGGTTAAGTGGAATGAAGGTATATTGATTCTTATTATTGATGTTTGTTTGATTTAATGATAATTGAAATTGCTCAATTATTAACTATTTCTTGCCCTTCAATCACTCATTTTTAATCCTATTGTGATTGACCTTGATACTCGTCCTTCCAATTGAAGAATTCAAAGTGGCCCTTAAATTCCTGTTAATTGTTAGTGATGTTGATTCTGATTGTTTTTCTCACATAAAGGAAAAGCTATATGATGGTGTAGGCACCTGAATTTTATTGTCTATTAAATAAAATATATGGTAAATTAATGCAGTAATTATCAATTAATTATTTATTTATTAAGGAATTTAAATAAATTAATTCCTAAAATAAATGAGTAAATAATTTATAATTGAGCCTTATCCAATCCAGCAGGCTTAATTAAAGGAGATAAGCCCAACATATCTTTTAAAGGAGAAAATATCTCTTAAGTAGTTATTTTCTCTACATATAAATAAGGGTCTTCAGTCCTTATTCCAGACACACCAAAAACATCTGAAGACGCGCTTCTGAAGAGATCAAGAATACGAGCAGTGCTCCCTTGAGATCTTCAAGCATCTTCAAGTCAAGACTTAAGATCTTCAAGCATCTTCAAGTCAAGAACGGTCTGCGATCAGAGATCAAGGTTCTAAGCCCCTCCGATCCGGCGTTCTTCCATCCAACCGCCTCCGATCAGAGATCAAGATTTTAAGCCCCTCCGATCCGACATTCTTCCATCCAACCGCCTCCGATCAGAGATCAAGGTTCTAAGCCCCTCCGATCCGGCGTTCTTCCATTCAACCGCCTCCGATCAGAGATCAAGGTTCTAAGCCCCTCCGATCCGGCGTTCTTCCATCCAACCGCCTCCGATCAGAGATCAAGATTCTAAGCCCCTCCGATCCGGCGTTCTTCATATCAAATTCATCCAGCAGTCTCCGTGAAGTCAACGTTCTACCAAATTGAATAGCATTCTTCACAACAAATCTTCAAGTCAACGTTTTATCCGAACAAAGGCTCGACGCCTCCGGATAAATATTTTAAAGCTTCAAGTCAACCCCGAGCACGGACAAGCTTCATCCGAAGATCCGGCTCAGAAAGTTGATAAAGTCAAAGAAGTCAACTCAAGAGAGGAATCAGAGGATAGCTAGAAACTGTTTACTCAAATTCTCAAGTTTAATCCATCTCGGATTATCATTGTAATATCTTTTGTGTTTATTATTTTAATAAATACAAATTTTGTTGTTACAAATTTTGGCACGCCCAGTGGGACAGTTTCTACCTCTCATCTCCTCTCTTCGAAAGTTTGAAAGTACAAAGTATGGCTCCCCTTAGGATTGCCATAAGAAGATATTCTACCTTGAAGCTTTCAGAGCTGCAGACTGAAAAGATTCAAAGAACAACTCCACTCAGGATTGCGATACGAAGGTCTACTGCCTCAAAACCTTCAGAGTTGCAAACTAAAGATGTTGAAGTAGTTATAAGGAGTATGTCTGAAGTCTCCTTAGAGACAAACCATGTAGTGGGGACTGTTCTCGATAAGCCAATGCACGACGTCAAAGATGGTGAAGATGACTCTATCTGCCCAACTCCTCGATCCATAGAAAGTTTGGCGTATGACTCATTCATAGCCTGCGCCATGGCAACAAATGCTTCGTCTGTCGAAGAACAACTGGCAAGCTTGACTCAATATGTTGCTGCACTCACCAAACAGAGCCAAGAACAAGGTCTGTTGATATCCAAACTGATGAAAAAGATGGAGATAGCACAGACAAGTCATGTAAATGAGAAACGAGTTGAGGATGAAGACGAGGAGGAGGACTCCGCGAATCACCATCCATATGAAATAAATCCAGTTGAGGAAGTGATACAAATTTCAGCTGACGGAATGCTCTCTATGAATCAACTGAAGAATATCGTACTAGAGACGATAAAAGACAAGTTTAAAGGGAGCTCCAAATCTTCTGTTGCTTACAATAAGCCATATACGAAGAGAATTGACAACTTGAAGATGCCAGTTGACTACCAGCCTCCTAAATTTCAACAATTCGATGGTAAAGGCAACCCAAGACAACACATAGCGCACTTTGTCGAGACATGCAATGATGCTGGAACCTTTGATGATCACATGCTCAAACAATTTGTTCGCTCGCTGAAAGGAAATGCTTTTGATTGGTATATCGACTTGGAAGCTAACTCCATCGACAACTGGGGGCAAATGGAAAAAGAGTTTCTCAATAGCTTCTACAGCACTCGAAGGACTGTTATTATGATCGAATTGACTAACACTTGCCAGTGGAAAGAAGAGCCAACAGTCGATTATATTAATCGATGGAGAAATCTAAGCTTGAATTGCAAAGATCAATTGTCTGAAGTCTCTGCCATCAATATTTGCATTCAAGGGATGCAATGGAGTCTGCGATACATCCTTCAAGGGATTCAACCAAAGACTTTTGAAGAACTAGCTACAAGAGCTCATGATATGGAGTTAAGTATGACATCAAGTCATTTCGAATTGCCAAGCAACAACTCTTATGAATTTGAAGACATTTCACTTGATGAACCTCTCGAGGAGGAATCACATTCAAAGAAGTCGGTGTCAATAAAGATTCAAAGAAATGAAGTTAAAGTAAGAGAAAGTAATGCACCCGATGATTGGGGGCAATGAACTATTAACAAAGTCAATGCTCCTCGACACGAGCATAAACTGTCCACATGTTATACTCCTTGATACGAGTTAAAACTATCTAAAATTTCTCAAGCAATGCTCCTTGACACGAGCATAAACTGTCCACATGTTATACTCCTTGATACGAGTTAAAACTATCTAAAATTTCTCAAGCAATGCTTCCCGACACGAGCAAAAACTGTCCACATTATGCTCCTTGATATGAGTTAAAACTATCTAACTTAAATCAAATCTCCTTGAGAAGAGACGAAACTCTCTGCATGTTATGCTCTTTTGATACGAGCCTAAACTATCAAACTCAAATCAAATCTCCTTGAGAAGAGACGAAACTCTCTATATGTTATGCTCCTTGATACGAGCTTAAACTATCCCACTTAAATCAAATTTTCTTGAGAAGAGATGAAACTCTCTACATGTTACACTCCTTGATACGAGATTAAACTTTCCAACTCAAGTTCAAGACTCCTTGAGAAGAGTATAAACTGTCTACAAATCAAATTGAAGTCTCATTGACACGAGTATAAATTGTCAGCAAATTCAAGTTCAAAGCTCTTTAACGCACGAGCATAAACTGCATGTTACTCCTGGCCCGCACGAGTATAAACTGTGTACGGCACCCCCTATTCAAACCAAATCATGTCCTTTTGAACTACGTTATGACTTGATTCTCTGTGAAGAGGTACGTAGCCGCTTAGCACTTCACTAAGTTCAGTCATAATTCAGGCTATTCGTATCAAGTTGCTGAGATAAGCAATAAAATTCAGTCATGTTGATCAATAATGGAGTGTCGCAATTTGTTCACTTCAACACAAAGGCGTCCGTGAACAAAGTGCGAGGGGGCATTTGTAGGCACCTGAATTTTATTGCCTATTAAATAAAATATATGGCAAATTAATGCAGTAATTATCAATTAATTATTTATTTATTAAGGAATTTAAATAAATTAATTCCTAAAATAAATGAGTAAATAATTGATAATTGAGCCTTATCCAATCCAGCAGGCTTAATTAAAGGAGATAAGCCCAACATATCTTTTAAAGGAGAAAATATCTCTTAAGTAGTTATTTTCTCTACATATAAATAAGGGTCTTCAGTCCTTATTCCAGACACACCAAAAACATCTGAAGACGCGCTTCTGAAGAGATCAAGAATACGAGGAGTGCTCCCTTGAGATCTTCAAGCATCTTCAAGTCAAGACTTAAGATCTTCAAGCATCTTCAACTCAAGAACGGTCTGCGATCAGAGATCAAGGTTCTAAGCCCCTCCGATCCGGCGTTCTTCCATCCAACCGCCTCCGATCAGAGATCAAGATTCTAAGCCCCTCCGATCCGACATTCTTCCATCCAACCGCCTCCGATCAGAGATCAAGGTTCTAAGCCCCTCCGATCCGGCGTTCTTCCATTCAACCGCCTCCGATCAGAGATCAAGGTTCTAAGCCCCTCCGATCCGGCGTTCTTCCATCCAACCGCCTCCGATCAGAGATCAAGATTCTAAGCCCCTCCGATCCGGCGTTCTTCATATCAAATTCATCCAGCAGTCTCCGTGAAGTCAACGTTCTACCAAATTGAACAGCATTCTTCACAACAAATCTTCAAGTCAACGTTTTATCCGAACAAAGGCTCGACGCCTCCGGATAAATATTTTAAAGCTTCAAGTCAACCCCGAGCACGGACAAGCTTCATCCGAAGATCCGGCTCAGAAAGTTGATAAAGTCAAAGAAGTCAACTCAAGAGAGGAATCAGAGGATAGCTAGAAACTGTTTACTCAAATTCTCAAGTTTAATCCATCTCGGATTATCATTGTAATATCTTTTGTGTTTATTATTTTAATAAATACAAATTTTGTTGTTACATATGGGATGATTGAAGAGCATTCATCTTGTTTGAATTTAATTTCTTTGTGGAATACTAATTGAAGGATTATTCCCTCTGATTTATTTTTTTACTTAACGAATTCTGCTTAGTTGACTAATGACTGGAACTAGGACTACCACTTTTAAGACTAGCTTAGGGAGGAGATTATTTTTGCAAGTCATCAATTTTGTAAGAGAATAAAAATAAATTTTCTCAATAACATTACTCATTCCATGAATACATTCACACCTTTTATTTTGGTCCCATCCCAAGAATAATTTCATAATACACCATATCAATGATATTACAATATTAAAAAAATATCACTTTCTTTCTACATATAATTTAGTTAAAGTCAATTATATCATACTCCCTCCGACTCACAACAAGAGGTGAGTTTTGCCATTTTCGTCCGTCCCACCACAAGAGGTGCTTTTTGGTCGTGGATTAAGGAGTATTATTATTTAATGTGTAGTGGGTAGTTGTATTAGTGGAGGTATGAGTCCCATTTTTTAGTTATATTAATGGGTGTGTGTGTCTCATATGTATAAAAAAGGAAATGAGATCTTGGGGATGAACGCCCAAAATGAAAAAATGAGATTCTTTGGAGCGGACAGAGGGAGCACTATTTATTTTTTGCACGTAAATTAAGGAGTATTATTATTTTATGTAAAGTGGGTAGGTGCACTAGAGAGATGCGATGGGTAGTGGTGGGCCATTGATGGACCCTTTTTACTAAAAGAGGAAAATTGTGTAATTTTGACGAGGCGCCCAATATAGTCTAATAGTGCAATTTGAGCGGGATGAAATGAGTAATGATTATAACTAAAACTCTTTTCTACCCAATATAGTCTAATAGTGCTATTTGAGCGGGATGAAATGAGTAATGATTATAACTAAAACTCTTTTCTACCGAAATGACAAAATTAACTATGCACCAATTCAAATACTTTAAAAACAATAATATTGTAGAAATATTTTAAAAATAATTTACTCGAATATAAATGTGTAAACTATTGAATTTAGAATAGTAAAATTGAGTAAAATATTAATTTAATGATTAGCTCGAAATATATAGTACTCCTTTTCAAATAGCACAATTTTATTATATTGAGCGTCCCGTCCAAATTGCACAATTTACCTTTTTTATTAAAAGGGTTCACCAATGACCCACCATTACTTATCACATCTCTCTAATACACCTATACATAGAAAATTATATGTACACCCTTAATATTAATTATTATACAAATATAGAAATTTTCTGCACATCATAAAGAATTTTTTATAATGAATTAATTAATTAAAGACAGTTGAAGTGTTAAGAGCCTAATAATATAGTTGGTAAGAACACCAAGCTTTTCCTAAAGAAGGTCAAAACTAAAATTTTCACAAATTATGAACCCAGAGTAACTGTTAATTTTTTCACAAAGAATTCACCTTAGAGTATTAAATATTGATTAAGTTTGGTAAGATCGAAGTTTAAGATTTGGAAAATTATAAATCAATTTTATTAATTAAGTAATTTTTTTTATTTTTTTAATCATAGTCGTCACTCCTATGATTAATTTACAATTTAGATAAATATTTATATTCTCCCACGGGAAGAGTTTTATTGGACGAAAAAGGGGTGATAACATTTATATAACTTTAACAACAAATTTTATTCCCGTTTTAATGTTTACGTTTGCTTTTTGCACGTTGATTAAGTAGTATAGTATTTTAATAGATAGTGAGTAGAAATATATAATATTTAATGTAAAGTGGATAGGTGTATTAATGTTGGATGTGACATGTGGGGACCATGGTGATATATTAATTATTTTAGGAGGGTCTCATATTCCAAAAAAAGAAACATAAATATTGAAATGATATATTAATTGTTTTAGGAGGGTCTCATATTTCAAAAAAGGAAACATAAACATTGAAATGAGACGCCAAAAATAGAAATATGTAAATATTGAAATGGGACGGAGGGAGTATTTATGATGACATAAATACAAATTGAGTACAAGGACAATCCAGATTTGGAAGATATGTAAACGGGTTACAATCTCAATTGTGTTGACAACTTGTGTGTTGAGCCGAATCTTCAAATGATGGTTGTCCGAACTCGGATTTGGAGATTTATAACGTTGATCCAGAGGCATCGAGCCTTTGTTTGAATTAAACGTACTTGCTGTAGGAAACACTTGATCTGGGGGCTTAGCACCTTGATTCTGGATCGTATGCAGTTCTTGGCGCAAAGAAGGAGTACTCCTTATATAGGTGAATGATGGAGAAGCATAAAAATAACTTACAATCAGATTGATTCAAGACTGATTTGACCTAATTCTTTGGGCTTGAGCTTTTCATCCTTGTAATTTGTTTGGTGAATATTGATTTAACCTGATTCTGCAGGTTTATCCTTGTAATTTGATTGGTCCATATTGATTTAACCTGATTCTGCAGGTTTTGACCTTTTCAGACTTTGTTTGAATTGGGCTTATCCAATTATCAATTATTCACTAATTTATTTTAAAATTTTAATTATTTAAATTCTTTAATAAATAAGTAATTAATTGATAATTATTGTATTAATTTGCTTCAAGTGCCTACAATAACAAAATGATATTCGAATTAATTAAATATAACTTACTATTTGTTTATTTATTTTATCACTTTACCTCATTATTTCATCACACGTGCACGCACATGCAGTAGCTCTCACATCTACTACTATCTCAAAATTTATCCTTCTTTCTCACACGTACACTTTCAATACTGAAGTTAACATAGTCCCTTGTTCACGATCATCAATTTTTGCAGAAATTTATGTACATTTTTTTTAATAATTACTGCAAGAAAATATCTGAATTAATTCTACATTTTAATTTTAGTCTTTTTTTTTATATATATTTGTAATTCTAATTTTGGTTATTTTTTGTTTGATTTTTGTCATTTTTATTCAAATTTAGTCGTCTTATCAAATTTAGTCTAATTTATTTTTTCCAAAATTAAAAGACTAAAATCAAACTAAAAAAAGACCGAATTTGAGAATTGCAAATACATAACTGAAATTTGAATCAATCAAACTTAAAAACAAATTTTCACATTTTCCCTAATTACTGCACTAATTTTACTTGGTGATTTTAAAGATACTTTCGAAGTATTGGAGCCTCATTATAGTTGGTCAGAATACGAAGCTATTCTTATGAAGGTCAAAAATAAAATTTTCACAAATTAATTATGAACCTATGGTAATTACCTGTTAATATTTTTTAATGGAATAGATGAAGTATGGTTCAAAAAAAAAAATGGAATAGATGAAGTATGATAATTATATTAGGTCTGGTAAGAAGTTTAAGATTTGAAATTTATTAATCATGTATTAATTAAGTAATTCTACTCCCTCGGGAAAAGTTTTCAACCTTGACTGGACGTGGAGATTAAGAAAAATATATATTTTTTTTGGGTATTATAGTATTTTATAATTATAAATAAATAATAAAGTATGTTTTGTGTGTTAAATATGAGAGGTTTTTTTTTTTTAAATAAAGTATTTAAGATTATTTTTTTTCTCATTTCTAATGAGTTGAAATTGTTTGTGGGGTGTATCAAAATAGAATTGGTGACAATTTTTTTTGGGACATATGAACTACAACTTTTTTTTTTTAAAAAATTATAGTCACTATCTAGCTCCTATAATTAATTTACTGTTTGATGATAGACAAGTTTTGGGCGAGACAATTTTACGCTTTCATAATTAATTATTATTTTTGTTATAAAATATATTATAAATTGTTCATAAAATAGTTCACTACACACATTATCACCTTTTAACAATTGAATATCACTTTTCATGCTATTACTTTTTATCTGTCTCAAATAACTAAGACGATCTCACACAAATCTCGTGATAATGCTCAACCAATTCTCATTTTATAATTCGAATTATTAATATGTCTACTTTTCGTGCAAAGGGATAACTTGATCAGCTATAATTGATAGAAATTTGAACAAGGACGGGCGTTACGAAAATAGTTGGAAAACGAGCACATCACACTTCTATTTAACGTGAGCAGTAGACTGTAGTGGAGTTCCCCCAACATATAGTATATAAATTATTAACTTTATGTAATATGTATATCACATGGATATACATATGTTAAGAAAAAAAGTTTGAGCGAGTGTTCCTAACTTTTTTTTTTAATAAAACTTTATAATTACTTAAATTGAATTATTTAATTATCAATTAGTACGATAACTAAAAAAAATATCTTTAATGAAAAGTGTTATATAATCTAGTACGATAACTAAAAAAATATCTTTAATAAAAAGTGTTGCATAAACAAAATAAGGCAATCTTATAGACTTGCCGAGTTTATTCGTATTATTTATACATGCGTACGAAATTAAAAATGGGCAAAAACCCATATTTATACATGCGTACGAAATTAAAAATGGGTAAAAACCCCTATACCCTTTAATATTAAATGGGTTAATTGCAAAAAAAAAATCTAACTTTTCATTTTATTGCAAATAAATCCCAACATTTGAGAAATTGCAAAAAAAAAACCTCGAACTTTAAATTTCGTGCAAAACGCACCCAGCGAGCAGGAGAGGGCTGCCCGACGTTTGACGTGGCGTTAACCTTTGCCACGCCAGCTTTGAGTTTATTGCGAAAAAAACTTCAACCTTTACTTAAATTGCGATTTAATCCCAACCTTTGAGATTTTGGCAAAAAAGACCATCAAATTTTTATTTTTTTAATTTTAAATTGCACCCATTATATTTTATATTTAAAATTTAAATTCTAAAAAATTATTAAATAAAATAATAATTTTAGGGTGGGGTTTAGGGTGGAGGGCATTGCAGTAATTAGTCGGAGTCGATGGATAGTTATTATTATTATTATTATTATTTTCGTATCACCTAGTATAATGTATATATATATATATATATATATATATATATATATATATATATAGAACAACAATGGTCTATCCGATTCCGATATGTCTCTGATTCACTTAATTATTATTTTTTTATTTTTTATATGTGTTTCCCAAAATTTATTTATTGTCTTAATTTATTTTTCCTAAATTAAAGGAAAATGTTTTAGGTTTTATATTGTGTCAACTTTATTACTGCACTGCAGAAGCTTTATTCATTTCTTCAATGTATCATAATGTTCTTTGAATAACCTTATACTTAGAATAAGTCCAATAATAATGGCCATACCTTTTGAACTGGCAGTCTCATTGTTGTTTCATATTTTGAAGTTGTCATCGTTCTTACGGAAGTTACTTGTTATGTTATGAATTTCGAATTATGAATGTTCCCTACTCAACCAATATCAGGTATTGAGCATTGTCGATAGGTAGAGGGTTTTGTTGTTATTATTGACAGTACGGGTGAATCTAAACTCGATGATTAGTGGTAGACACGATGTGAACTTAGTTGGATAAATCATCAAGTTTACTTTCCAATACATATTGTGTTCGGTGATCGTAGCAGAGGATATGGATATATATGTTTATGAATAACTATTTATATGGCTGAAAGTGTATTTCGCATGTTTATGGTCAACGTAGTTTCCGCACCGCACCCACGTTGTGTTGGATTGTATACTAAAAATCTAGCTTTAGTATGAACAATGTCATAACAATATTTGAAATGAGAATCATATGATCAAATGATTGCATCTTATAATTTATTTTATATGCATGATGCAATAGTCCATTTACTTTATACTGTAGATAATATGTTGTGCGACAACACGCAGAAGATCATATTATCGGTTTCCTTATAAAGTATGAACATATGCTCACAACTGAGATAGACGGGGACTCTCTATCGGTATGGTTGTAGTGTGGTTTGGTATTAGCTTGTCTTGGCTATAGAATCACATTAGTGCACTTGTGTGTATTGAGCAGGACCGCCTGAGATCGTTCGACTTATACTGACTTATAGAAGAACTTGATCTCTGTTATTATGGAAGTTCGTGCTCTTAATCCCTATACAATAACCTCGACACGTAGGGCAATATGTATTTCTTTGATTCATCAATGGGTGAGATTTATAAGTATTAAATCAATATACTCGGTGAGTTGGGAAGTAGTGCTGTCTCTATGGTGTGCTGTTGATTGTAGAAGGAATCCATGTCCGACATAGGTTGATGATGTCCCCTTGAGGAGCTCATAAGGTTTATCATGTAAATCTTGCAAGTGGATTAATTTCCGGCATGATAATAAGGTTGAGTGGTACTACTCTCGGATGAGATATTAATTAATTTGAGTTGTCAGTAACTTAATTAATTAATGGACATTGTATATCTTAAACATGGGGAGACTATCGGGCTTATAATAAGAAGCAGCCCAGAACATAATTTTGGGATTGGACGGGTAGTGCAGTAATAATATTTTAGTGGACTATATTATTATTATTGGATTTAATTAAAAGCTTTGGGCTAAGCTTGGTTAATTAAATTCAATTGAGGCCCAACCCAATTTTTTCTCCTGGTCCCTGCTGTAGCCCAACTATATAAGTCATCTCAGCTCCTGTTAACCCTAAGTCAGTGCCTCATTTGACAGTTAGAAAGAACAGGAGCAGATTGAGAGAATCCTGCGGATTGTTGCCCACACAACAACAGGATTCGACTTGGGACATACAGCAGAAGATTGAGAGGTGGTTCTCTGCTGTTCATCCTCTACATCAACCCAGAAGTACGGTAAACACGTTTAAATTGCTTCCGCTGATTTTGTTTATCTGAAATCCTAACGATCACGTTTGATCCACACGATCCAATTGCCAACAATTGGTATCAGAGCATTGGTTTCGTGGTAAATCATGAGACGTTAGGTAGGGTTTGATTCTACGTGTGTTAATTGTCAATAGAAAGCATGAAATTAGGGTTTTATATGTGTGAATTATCCTATGTGCTTTATTCGATAAATATAGCGTGTGAATGTTGAGATTATACATGCTGATCACACGCACACACTCGATTGCACCATGAGCGACGGGTGCATTGCTTTGGGTTGCGATCATCATCTGATGGGCTGCACGATGAGAGAAGAAAGGTTGTATGGTTAAAGTACTCGCTAAATCACACCTCCACACGGCGGGCTTCATGAGATCGGCGCTGTCAAAGGGCAGACAGCATATCATCAGAAGCGACAGATGATTGCAGGACGAGACTGGACACGTCGATGGTGGCGTCTGATGATGCAGCTCATCGGTAGGAACACGCTGAAAAGGCTAATCGGTGGGCTGTTGGCGACGCACGACATGAGAGTCAGATGGAGGCACCGATAAAGGCCCTGTATGCGACGGCGGCTGAAAGGCTGAACCAGACGGCGGTCGAATCAGACTGGTGGGTTCAGACGACCGCTATGGTTTGATGGTACCCTATGGCGTGACGTAGCAGTCTGGTGGTTTGCGAGACTTGCAGAGGGAATCGTTGACCGGGACAGGCTGACGGTGCTGTTCAGGCGATTGCGACAGGAACTAGGCGGACAACATGACGTTGAACCTGCAACGTTAGTTTCGTGCGGATCAACTGGTGGTTCCGGTCGAGTCTGAAGCTACTTCCGATCAGTTCATGGCGGTATCCGATTGGTTCCTGGCAATTCTGGGCGTATCTTGTGGAGCTTCCGGTCCTGTATTACTCTTTGCTGAGCGGGTCGCTGAGATCACCGATCTCATCTACACTCATAGCCGGCAATAGCCAGGCTACACACATCACCAGACAATCCGCAGCAGCTTCCGACCATTCCACGTTGGTCGACATTGCAGACTGGAGGGAAGACGACCTGTTGGGTGCGGGTCACGGCTGGGAGTACTAGCTGTGGCAGCGGCAGTTCGTTGACGGCGTAGAAGGCATGAATCAGATGAATTCTTGGCGCTGGGATAACTCCCTGCGGCGGCTGTGTGTAAACGTGGAGGAGCAGGCCTGAGTTAATCAAGAAATAGGGCAGCAGCATATGGGCTGCCCCTTTGGGCTTTGATTCAAATTGGTTTTGGGTTGGATTTAAAGGCCCAATTTTAATTGAAAGCTTATGGGCTGCTGGGCCTATTTTACTGCTGGATTTAATTAATTGTGGGTAATGGGCCAAGCATGATTAATTATTTATTAATGGGCTAATTTTGTGCTAGTGTGCTTGGTGGATTTAATTTAATTTTGGGTTAAGATTGTGGGCCATGGACAATGGGCTTGATTAATTAATTTAGTCTGCTGCTCATTTTGTGCTTATTTGTTGGTCTTAGGCCCATTTAATTGATCCATTTATTACGCAATTAATTGATATATATAATTGATTTAATTATTTTACTTGACAATTAATTGTTATATATGTTGCATGTTCTATGTGATTTATTTTAATTAAATACATATAGAAGCATGCTAGAATGTATATTTTATTCTGGAATATTATATGCATGTTAAGAACCCTCGGTGTTAAATAACTAAGTGGGAGAGGGAATTGGTAATAAATTCCCGCGGCCTCCATTATTGGTTTGTTAAGCAATGTGAATAGACTTGCGCGTCGGCATTAGAGCCTTCCTCCCCATCAGATGAGTTTTATTCATGGATTGCTGGAACAGACTTCATTAAATAATTACGTTTGTAATGTGATGCATATGAACTTGCGCGTTGGCATAGACCTTCCTCCCTATCGGATGAGTTTATATGCGGTTCACTGGTACAAACTTGTAATTGATGACTGTAGGAAGTTATCCGAGCGCGTGTGCACTTCTCTATCTGTAAGGCACATAAGCTTGGGCCGCGGACTTGGGGTCAAATAATGGTGTACACTTAGACGTAAATAATAAGTATCCTCCCCATCGGAGTCACTTCTTTTATTTACATGGCTAAAGAGGAACCGACTATTAATTATTTTGTCATAAAGTTAGGTTGACAAATGAAATTAATGGGTAAAACCTTCTCTTGTAAATGTTCGGGTTTGTAAACGTCCACACTATCGTGGCTTGCAGACTCACGGTGCTTGAGATGTCGGTGAATTTTATTTTATATTGTTTTGAGGGAATCAATATAAAAGAATAAAATTCGAAGAATTGATCGGTAAATTTATTTGTGATTCTCTGAATTTCGAATGGTTTTATTTCACTAATTGTTAACTAAAAGAAATTATATTTACTTGTCCAAATTAGATGATTAGAAAAGAATCTTGGTTTTGAAAATTACTGCTTAAGAAAATACATGTGTATTCTCACAAAGGACGTCTCATGATGCCTATTAAAGTCTCTAGTGAAGAGATGAGAGGTTCATAGAAATATGATGGTCTCATGTAACTCTTCAGATACTTGAGTAAATTAAAAGGCAGAAGATCATGGTTGAATTGATGAATGAATTGGAAAAGCTTGGAATAGAAATTGAAAGGAAAACCTAAATCAATTTATTCTTCACAATTTGCCTGGATGTTTTGAGCAAGTTCTACCTGAAATACGAGAGGTTGTATATGGTGAGAAACTTCTAACAAAACATGTGGCAAAAGAAAACCATTTTTCATCATGATGTGAACAAGTTTAATATCTTATTTACTAATGGTTTAAACATGATTAGTGATGGCATCTACTCACACGAAGTATGTAGATACTGGAATCACTAAATGTTTATCACTGAGTAAGGATAAGATTGTTAATAACATGGGTAAAACTACAAAGATAGTGGCTATTGCAGTGGGAGTTGTTTATTTATCTCATGATAAGAATAAACGATTGATTATGAGAAATTGTCTTTACGTACGTTTCATAGAAAGAATTTAATTTCGGTTTCTATGCATTAACGGATGGATACTTCATTTCATTTAAATGACATGGTCATAGTAATGAGGAATGAGGCTATAATCCGTTAAAGTACGTTGGTGGATAAAAAGTATACTCTTGAATCATGTACATCCCACAGATGCAATAAATAGTAATTAAATAATGCATCTTCTAATATTAGTAAGAGAAAGGAACCTTCGAAAATGAACTAAACATACATTTGGCTTCTATGACTAATTCATTTTACTTGAGTAGGATTCAAAAGTTGATAGCCGATAGACCGTAAGGTTTATCTGAAGTGGAAACTATCGGACTTGCGAGTCTTGCTTGGAAGTAAAAATGATTAACTGCATTTTCAAGGTTGTGGGGTGTAGAACCAAAGATATATATGTTGGAATTAGTTCATTCTGATTCAAGCGAACCTAATATTATCCAGGCGAGAGGTGGTTATGAATATTCGAAGATTATTCTGGAAACCAATATATTTATATGATGCACTGCATGTCTAAGTTCTTTGATTAATTCAAGAATTGTAAGGCTGGTACAGTGAAGTGTCATGGAAAATATATTAAGTCATTACGATTCAATCATGATGGCGAATACCTCTTGGGATAGTTAGGAGCAATTGATCAGAAGTTGAGATTAAATCTCAAGTTGACTACACCGGGTATGCCCCAAACTGAATGGTGTGGTGGATAGAAGGAATAAGGCTCTTATGGTTATGATTAGATAGATGATGAATTATTTGGAATAATTAAATTCATTTTATGGATATGCCCTAGATACAGTAATTCGTGAAACGTTTGTCTGTATATAGGATATCCTAGAAAAATGGAGGGTGATTTATTTAGTCCAAAAGATCGAAGGGTGATTGTCAACACAAACACTGGATTTTTTGGAAAAGAACTATGTAATAAATCACAAGCCCATGTATAAGTTGTTCTAAAGGTAGTGAAAGGAAAACACAAAGTATTAGTACCAAGTGTACAAGAGGATATGCCACAAGGTAAACTGCAACGCGTGTCACGTCTGATACACAATTACATGTAGTGCCTTGTCGTAGTGGGAGGGTTGTATGACAACCCATAAATATATGTTTTGGGAGAGTCGTGAGACTTGATCCCTAGTGAACATGGTATTGTCCCACAGATACGACGTAGCACTACAAGATGAAAATGCAGAATCTTAGTAAGTTGCAATGTATGTTGAAATAGAATCTACGGATTCTAAATTAAGTCTGGAGCTTGAAGGATCACTAAAATGGTGTAAAAGCCATTGCAAGTGGTCATAGGAAATAAAAGAGGATCATACAGAAAGGTGAAAACCTTGGAAGCAAAGCTTGTTGCGAAAAGGTGTACTCAGAAAGAAATAGTTCGATTATGAGGAAACATGTTCGCTGGTAGCTATGCTTATATTGATCCGGATTCTTTTATTTATTGCTGCTATGAGGAACAGCAAATAGATGTCAAGACAGCTTTCCTGATTGGAAGTCTTGAGGAAAACATCTATGTGAAGCGACCAGAGTGATTCATTGCAAAATACTAATAGCATTTTGATAGTAAGCTTAAAAGTGTCCAGCGATTGACTAAAGCAAGCTTTAAGATCTTGAAGCATCTGTTTTGATTAGGTAATCCAGTGGCATGGATTTAAATCAATGAGCGGATGAGTCTTGTGTGTTGTAAAGAGTGACGGAAATGTGGTGGTATTTCTTGGACTATATGTAGATAGTATCTTGCTCATTGGAGACATTGAAAGAGTATTATCGGGCGTATGGGTATGGTAAATAAAGCGGTAGAGATGAAGGACTTAAGAAAGGCAAAATATATCTTTTTGATCATGGTAATACGGATCACAAGAAAGGATATTATGCTTATCTCAAGCTTCATAAAATGATATAGTCCATACTCGTTTAGCATGTAAATTTATCTAAGTGAATGTGTCTTTGAGACACAAGAAGAAGATAAAGAGGATGAAAGCGGTTCCTTATGCTTCGGCGAATAAGGAAGCTTAATCTATGGAATGCTATGAACGATGTTGGATATCTGTTTTGCTGAATGCATGAACAGTGGGTATCAACGTAACCCGGAACAAGAATGATGAACTGTGGTAAGACATTTATAAAGTGCCTGAGAAGGACTGAAAATTATATGTGGACTTACTGGACAGATTCACTACTTCTTGTGGATTACGTAGATTCGGATTTTTTGTCAGATTGGACTGTAGTAAATTTTCCTCAAAGGTTATATGTTTAATTTTAGGAAGTAGAGTCATAATGTGGAGGAGTGTTATATAGAAATATATTTCAGACTCCGGACTCCATCATGGAAAGATGATGAATTGGAGCCTATGAGGCAGCCAAAGTATCTATATGACTCTAGAGACTTCATGATGGACTTTGAAGTGTTTCTAAGTTTGCCCAAGGTAATCACAATTTACATTGATGTTATTGGTGCAGTTGCAAACTTGAAGAAATCACAAGTCCATAAGGCAATTAAACACATGGAGCGCGAGTACCACCTATTACGAGAAATCGTATGATGAGAGAAAGGTTGTTGTCGCCTAGATTGCATCGGATGATGACCTAGTAAACCATTTACAAGGACCTTAAGGCGAGAGCTTTTAATGGTCGTGTAGTGGGAGTAGGAATCAGATGTATGGCAGAAGACATGACAGCATAGTCTTTTAGTATAAGTGGGAGATTGTTGGATTGTATACTAAAAGTCTAGCTTTAGTATGAACAATGTCATAACAATATTTGAAATGAGAATCATATGATTGCATCTTATAATTTATTTTATATGCATGATGCAATAGTCCATTTACTTTATACTGTAGATAATATGTTGTGCGACAACACGCAGAAGATCATATTATCGGTTTCCTTATAAAGTATAAACAGATGCTCACAACTGAGATAGACGGGGACTCTCTATCGGTATGGTTGTAGTGTGGTTTGGTATTAGCTTGTCTTGCCTATAGAATCACATTAGTGCACTTGTGTGTATTGAGCAGGACCTCCTGAGATCGTTCGACTTATACTGACTTATAGAAGAACTTGATCTCTGTTATTATGGAATTTCGTGCTCTTAATCCCTATACAATAACCTCGACACGTAGGGCAGTATGTATTTCTTTGATTCATCAATGGGTGAGATTTATAAGTATTAAATCAATATACTCGGTGAGTTGGGAAGTAGTGCTGTCTCTATGGTGTGCTGTTGATTGTAGAAGGAATCCATGTCCGACATAGGTTGATGATGTCCCCTTGAGGAGCTCATAAGATTTATCATGTAAATCTTGCAAGTGGATAATTTCCGGCATGATAATAAGGTTGAGTGGTACTACTCTCGGATGAGATATTAATTAATTTGAGTTGTCAGTAACTTAATTAATTAATGGACATTGTATATCTTAAACATGGGGAGACTATCGGGCTTATAATAAGAAGGAGCCCAGAACATAATTTTGAGATTGGACGGGTAGTGCAGTAATAATATTTTAGTGGACTATATTATTATTATTGGATTTAATTAAAAGCTTTGGGCTAAGCTTGGTTAATTAAATTCAATTGAGGTCCAACCCAATTTCTCCTCCTGGTCCCTGCTGTAGCCCAACTATATAAGTCATCTCAACTCCTGTTAACCCTAAGTCAGTGCCTCATTTGACAGTTAGAAAGAATAGGAGCAGATTGAGAGAATCCTGCGGATTGTTGCCCACACAATAACAGGATTCGACTTGGGACATACAACAGAAGATTGAGAGGTGGTTCTCTGCTGTTCATCCTCTACATCAACCCATAAGTACGATAAACACGTTTAAATTGCTTCCGCTGATTTTGTTTATCTGAAATCCTAACGATCACGTTTGATCCACACGATCCAATTGCCAACACGTTGAACATGTAAGATTAATCGTTGGCTCTCTAACAGTCTCGGTGCACCGGATATAATACACTCCATCCACAGCACTAATAAGTGCCCATTTTGTAAAATTCATTGATTGCCAACTCATTATATCCATGTACGTATGTTGTTTGATGCAGCACAACAAACAAGATTGAAAATACTAATGCCACCAATTACGGTGTCCACACGCGGTACACATTAAAATACAAATTAAACATTAAAATATTACTTCTAATGGTATGACCATCGCGCTATGATCATTAATAATATCATCTCCTTTTTCATGGTGTGCACACGCTGTGGTCGTACTTGTGAAATTGATATAATAAATAGATCCATCGAAGTATCGTCGAAACTGATATAATATACTCCATCCATGCCACTAATTAGTGTCCTTTTTGTCAATTGTTGTTAGTGCCAATAAATCATATCCCTTCACGTATGTTGTTTGATGTAACAAACACGATGAGATTGTATACCATTTGCCCTACCATTCACGGTCTCCACACTCAGCACATACAGAAATAACAACTAAACATTAAATATTATTGTCAACAAGAAGTTGCAATCTAGATTACTATTACCATTATTCTATTTGCAAACATACTTGAAATTTTCTGCGGTGGACGGGTGACTTAATAAACATGAACACTGTATAGTATACCATACGATATTATCGGGGGCCATTGTGTCAAAAGTTTAACACTGTATATTATACCATACGACATTTAAAAATGTGTAATACGACTCCATACCATATTAAAATATAAGGGCGCGACATTTCATCCAGAAAGTTAGTACATAACTAAAGCCTCAAACATTGACTAAAATGTTTATTCGGATATGAATGATACCTTCGCTCAATTAGGAGTCATCAGATATATAAAGTATTAAAAAAGGAAGCGGTTTGTTATAATATATATACTTATCTTAGCATAATAATATTAACATTACGTATTATTATTAATAATTAATTAATAATTGAGCGTCACTCAATCATTAGCTTTTGGCTGTACGAAATTATTTTTTCATTTATTTACCTAATATATTAACTTTAATAATATACAACATTATTAATTGTGTTATTAATTATTTAAAATATTGCATTATTCATTGGTGATACTAATAAAAAGAATATATATATATATATATATATATATATTTATATTTTGGCATTAGCTAGACAACAACTCTGTAAATTTCATCCATGAATCTACGGAGTGGTTAGTCAATTTGGCTGTCAATCATAGTTGCGTCTTAGTGATGAGCCTACTGCTGGGTTGCGTATGATTTGTCGACTTATCATAGCATGTGGCTTTTGGGTTAATCCCGAATTTCCATACATATTTCAAACCATCAACACCTATTTTAGGCGGGATGAAAATGACTTTCAAATTCCACCTGTCAAAAGGTGACCTATCGAATTAGTATATACGAATCATTCATCCCTATCCACCGTGTCTAATTCAGAACCCTAATTCCCAAATTGCGCCTCTGCAAATTTTCTCCCGAAATACCCACCGGCGTAATCAACAAACGAGTTACAACATCAACGGTAAAATCAAAAGCCTCTCATCCGTCGTCTCCACGTGATGAAATCAAATCAATCGTGAAATTTGGTTTGGTGATATCCTTCGAGGAGATCATCGACAAGGCGGTAGATCCAAATAGCATGCGAGCAGTCTTGGACAAATTGCAGCGGACAACAATGGGTGAACTAATTCGCTCGTCATCCCTTGATGTATGATGAAGCACTTGCAGTAGAGTTCTATGAAACTGCACCGAAAGACTTTGTGGATGAGGCAATAGAATTTTGTGTAATGGTAGGTGGTAAGGACATTGTTGTGTCACCAACCACTCTGACGAAATATTTGGGGATATCATGGGATGGGAGTGTGTTCAGGGGACTAAATTTCCAAACCAGCGTTGAAGAAGACTGGCAAGTAGTGCACACTGCAAAGGCACTAAACGAGTTCCCTGGATATTCCAAATGGAATAATAGGGATTTAAAGAATGAATACGCTACACTATATGATATAATCACAAAGACGGTGGAGGGGAGGATTGACGACCATGACAAGGAAAGTAAGGACAGGTGGAATTTGATGATGTGGAATAGTTTCCTATACTATAGATTGCTCGAACAAGTTAGGAAGGGGTCTTAGAATAGGGGATGCGGAATTATAATAAATATTTTCCTTAGAGAGCATGGTATATCCTTAACGAAAGGTACGACAAAAACAAAGTTAAGGAGGATGGGCACGGCTAACTTACGAAAATTGAAGACGACATCGACAAGAACAACCTCTGACTTAGGGGAGAAATCAGATGTTGGCAGCAGCAAGCGCATCAGGGATGATCCCAATCTTACCAAGCCATGGTCCTGCAAGAAACCTCGGACTAGAATCAATAAGGTGGCACGTGACTCCACATCATCATCGTCAAACGATAAAGTATCAGTTACTTCCAACATCTTAGCGACTAAAGATGATGCGGCCATCGATTCTGAAGGGACCGAGGATGATGAACAACTTGCCAAGGCCTTCAGGATCAATTAAGATCATCGCGATGAAATATTACTAAGCCTATGACTCCAGTTATCCCTAAGCCATCTGATCTTGATAAGAGAATGGATGCAATCGCATGCAACATTGATGGTAATGAAAATGTTAAAAGATTCAAGATTTGAAAAATCAACCAGTTTAGGAAACATGTGGATGAGATTGCTGGATGCAACACTCTTAGTGAGGAGAAAAAATGGGTGAGAGAATTGACTGGGTATCATATGACTCTGAATTGCTTAGAAGAGATCCTAAACAGGCTCCGATATGATGCACTGGGACACATGAAGCATTAGCTGTTCATACGGCACCCGAAGAGGTAACTGATGTAACTGTTAATACTAAAAGTTCACTTGATTGTTTGGCTAACGCGTCAGTCAACCCAATGTGCAATGACCTTTACACTATCAAAGTTCTGAATCCTCTTAGTGACATACTATCCATTGTACAATCATTTGAAGCTGGGGGTATGCAGGGTGGACCAGTCATGGTGCTGACTTAAAATTGTACATGTACAACACTGCACTACATGATGATAATGTGAATGATGGTGGTGTGCCAATGCCACTTCACGATAGTATACATGAGGGCGAAAATGTAGGATTAAAAAATGAAGTACCTTTGACAGATTATTTGGATGTTGTAGAGTCAAGGCAATTGGTGGACATGTCCGTTGAGAAGGTTGATCCAGATCACAATAAGTTGGCATTGCTATGTTCGCCCCGATCCAAATCAAAGTAAGGGGTCTTATTCGTTGGACGTTGCTTGTAGCAGTGCACACCCAACTCGTACTCCAGACTTGATTGATCCAATAACATCTGTTAAATATGGATGCTTGGGAATGCACCAGCCTATTGACGATTTGATCAATTATACGATCATACCCGGTGGTACTGTTTTGCATCGGACTCAAGCACCGCTCCCCGCGGCACACGGAGATGTCGATGTTCTTAAGTTACAATTAGAATCTGTATCTAATGGAATTACAGATGTTCTTAAAAGGATGACGGCATTAGAGTTTGACAATAAACAAGTCATAGATATGCTTGCTAGTAACAGTAAGTGGGATGATACCAGGGTTCAGGGAATTGCTAATGCAATCGGGAAGAAGATTGCAGAGCACATAAAGACATTGCTTCAAAAGGGCCAGTTAACACATGATTAAACTTCATAAATTTCCTAAAATAATCGACACAGGACATGCTATGTATTGCTTTTTTATTCTTTTTTTTCTGACTTTTTTCCTCTTTATTATTTTTAACTTTAGCATGCCGTATTTTGGGATTCAATTTATTAGTTGTTTCCTTTTTTTTTCTTGGATGCTTAATACTTTTTTTGTTTTTTATACCTTTTTATTTCTTCAATCAATATTTCAATCTCATTCCTGATATTATTGAGAATCCGTTACCCCAAATCATAGACAACACATCTTTGGTACTGATTGAATGTCAGTGAGATGAGTTTGTAAACAACCATACATGCATTTTGGTATATACACTATTGTATATTGCTAAGAATAAATATTCCTTAAACCATGTTTGATAATGTCTTTAAGGTAATATTTGCCTACTACATAATCAAACAACAATTCAGTAAATTTGATTGGCTAAACTAGACTCTAATCCATGTAAAATATGTCCTATAGTCGACATCTTTGGTATTTCTGGAATGGGTATTGAAAAATCCTATGGACTGAAGCTGAAAAAAAAGGGCTCACCATTCTCCCGCATTTGTTTGTATAGCGGGTAATACACCTCTCTGGATATCGTGTACCTATCATCAATTTTAACGACCCCCTTTTCTATATCGACCAAGCTGACATCCGGCATGCTTATGAAGAAATAAAACTCCTAATGTCCAGTGGGGTAATTCGAGCCTTAAATCGACATTCATTAAACTCATCTGCACCGCAACCCATTTGTGCATCACTCTCATGTCTTTCAGGTCTACACCTTGATCGATTGAATTTTTTAGACACTGAACGACGAAACGTGTTCTTGCATCGGCCATTGTCTTTCATGATAAACTGAGAAATCCATCGATGCACCGAATAGAGGATGTTATTATTTCCAAAAGAACCCAGTAAAATCATTTTTTTTGCAGGGTGTGTACAATGTATTTAATGTATCGGGGATTGAGCACCGTTCCACTCAGAATAATGTTCTAATATAGGGATGCTTCCTATGGAGACATCTCAACCGTTGAAGTACCTTGTATTTAATGTTAACACGCGGCGATCTTGTGATGTGCATCCGTAGTGTTTAAAAGACTCAACTGCTTTTTACAGGAAACGAGAATATTGTTGACTGAAGGTTAAAATATAGTATATTTTTAATTAAAAAAAGCATAAAAATAATGTGTGTTCTACAATAAATTGTACGAGACTATAGTTTGAATGATTGTGAGTTGTATGTAACATTGATAGAATGTTCAATATTATTCCTACAATATAACACATTGATCATATATGCGTATAATAAATAATAATAGTTGTGTCTACGTAAATACTGATCCCTGAAAAATCTGTAAACTATTAAACCGGGGCCTGAATAATTTTCTCTGTCAATACAGGGCTGATTCATGTAAACTATTAATTAGGGACATTAACTTATGCCATAAATTGATAGAATATAAGATGCTATCTGATAAATTCAGCCACTGTATTGGTACATTTGCACATTTCAGTCCCCGGATTGATAGCAAAAATAATTCAATCCCCAATTTGATAGTGTATCCATTTCTCATGTGATGTACTGATACAATTACTAATTTATTTAGTTCACGATCTATTAGTACTGTTATATGGAATATACTAGTAGTCAACTACTATTTATAATTTTACTTCCTTTCTAGGTTTCAACATGATTTTTACCTCAATTCTTCAGTACCCATTGAATAATGATGCTCAATACATGTCATATTTTACCCCTAAAGCCATGGATAACAAAAAAACATTCTAAAACATGGAATGTTATTATTTAAATAAATCTAAAAATACAAAAAAAGGAATCGAAGAAAATGATAAATATTACAAAACAAAAAAAAAACATAAAATAAGGTTGTATTCAACTTTAATTTTTTGGACGATCTTCGCTCATCCATAGTTGGTTATTAGTAGTACTTAATTAAGTAGCGAGTCTAAAATGGGGCCAAAAAAGCCAGTGACTTATTTATAAAATATAGGAGACTGGAACGACTGGTCGTTCAGACAAAAGTTTGTCGTTTGTCATTATTAGCAAACCAGGAACGCTGCGGATGTTACTTCTTTTATAATTAATTATATATTCATAGTTGAACAACACTTTAATGCATCATTATAATATTGGAAAATATCTTATATGTGCAATTATAATACTCCATCCATCGACATTTAGAATACTATTTTGTTAAGTCCATCGATTGCATTATCAGTTAAGACAATTACTTACAAGTTGCACGTCTAGGTAGGGCTATTACATGAAATGAGAAACTCGAATAGGTCAGATCCGGCCCTAATATAACGGGACAAATTGCAGGTCATGGCGTGCCGGGAAGCTTTTGACATCCCAACATATGTTTATCTAGAGCACAAATCTTTATTGTGTTTTTTATTTAGTATTACTAAGTTTTTATTGTGTAATACTTACTCATCATTTGGTAATTTTATTACCTGTAATAACTTATTAATTTTGTATATGTATTACACTGTTTATTTATTTTTTTAATAAATATTTCTTCTACTTTCTTAGATTATTTTATCGGTGTGATGTTTATTCGATATCGTAATGACTGCCTTACTATTTAATATCGTGCTTGCTGCAACATTACGTGAACTATTAATCTATATTGCATGTGAGTATGTGAGCCAGCGTGGCAGTTTTGAATTGTTATCACACCTAATTTGGGCGGGATAATATCGTAATTCAAATGCCACCTGGCACAAATCCGCCCGCCCGATTAAACTATTCCAATTCTTCTTTCTGTATTTAGGAAGCTAATTGAATTTTCCTTGGCACTAGACTGTTGATATAGATTTCCCTCGGCGTTTGCCTTCACTAACCAAAATTTTACAGCAATGTCGAAATTCAATGCATCCAATCCATCATCTCCGCAAGATTTAAATAAGACCATTGTGAAGTCTGGTCTGGTGATATTTTTTCAGAAAATCATCGACAAGGCAGTAGATCAAGATAGCATGTGAGCGGTCTTAGACAAATTGAGGCAGATAACAATGGGGGATCTAATCACTCGCGATCCCTTAATGTACAATGAAGCAAAAGCAGTAGGGTTCTATGAAAGTCCGGCTAATGACATTGCAGCTGATGCCACTGAATTTAGTGTGAGTATTGATGGTAAGGACATTGTTGTGTCACCAGCAACTCTGTCAAAGTATCTAGGTTTATCAAACAATGGGAGTGACTGAAAATGATTGAATTTTCATAAAAGCATCGAAGAAGATTGGCAAACTGTGCGCACCGCTAAGGCAATAAGTGAGTTTCTTGGGTACTCCAAATGGGGCAATAGGGATTTAAAAGACGAATATGTTGTACTGTATGATATCATCATGAAGATAGTGGAAGGGAGGATCGACGGGCACGATAAGAGAAGAGAGATAGGTGGAACTTGATGATGGCCATAATCAAATGCGTTGATATTAACTGGAATAGGTTCCTATATGATAGGTTGCTGGAAGAAGTTAGAAAGGGCTCACAGAACAGGGGATATGGACTTATAATAAACCTCTTCCTTCGGGAATACTGTATATCTCTGGAGAATGGTTCGGCGATCACAAAACCAAGGAGAATGGGTGCTGCTAACTTACGTAAATCAAAGGCCACAGTAACTCGCAATAGTGCATTGTTGAGCACCGAACAAGTGCATTGTTGAGCACCGAACAACCTTGGTCTGGGAAAAGGCCCAAGAGCACGGGTACAAGAATTACCCATGATTCCACATCATCTTCATCAAGTCCCAACGATGTATTTACTACAGATGTGCATCTGGCTGAAAGAGATCGGAAAAAAGATCAGCTGTGAATGAGGAAGATGAATTAGTCGCTAAACACTCGAAGGTTAAAGTAAAATCATCCAGAAACAATGTCAATAGGAACATCAATAGTCCCAATCCGAAACCAGTTGACATGGACAGACTGATAGATGGAATCATTCAGGAAATTGGTGGTGATGAAACAGTTAATAGGTTCAATCGATGGAAAACAAATAGGTTTAGAAAATGGGTGGAGTCATTTGCTTGCTGGCACACACACGATGAAGAGAAAATGTGGGTAAAAGCCGTATCTGGATGTGACGACATCACTATGTTGTTAAGTAGTGCATACGACCCTGAGATGCTTAGAGGAAAGGAAGATAACATATCTTTGGGAAGCACTGCGACCACAAGAGTGGTTGGTGATCGTGAGAATTGACGTGAGGAAGTATTACCCCAATCGTATATGACGCTAGTAGCCACTTATAGTACTAGTGAAGCAGATGCTATTGAAGTAAGAGACAATATCAGAGTTTCTTTGGATTGTCTTGCAAATGTATGTTTTGGTCAAAGTTGCAAAAAGATTGACAGCACTAAGTTGTTGGATCATCTTGAAGGAGTGCTTCCTAATGTGAATTATGATGATCAGGACAAGCTACAAGAAGGTTCGTTTATTGCACAGAGTCTTTGTGCTGAAGCAATAGTATCAATGCACACCATACAATCACAAGATGGTGTCAAATTAAGCAAGGATGTAGAAACACAGCAGTATCAGTTTGTCTTTGTTGATGAGGCTAACCATCTTGGTAATATGGAAGCGGGTATTGCTAGTGGGGGGTATGCAATGGCTAATGATTACATGACGGATGTGTTTCCTGAAAAAGTTGATCAGCAAGGATTAAATAAGGCATATGGGATGAACGATGGGCTACTACAAGTCGCTGGCGTTAAATCTTTGGGACATGATGAGTGTGGGAGTCCTGCAACAAGCCAATGTAAGCAGTGTCCTATTTATGCTGATGCTGCGGTCCTGCGATCCGGCCTTGTGCACCAGCTATCTGCCAGTATGATGGATAGTGACGCAATCCCAATTGAAACACCAAATGCCATTGTTTTACACCAAATTAATGCATGATTATCGGTAAGTAACGAAGACTTCCTATTCCTCAGGACATAATTGGTTTCTATGTCTCGTGTAGTTGGAGATGTCCTTGTGAGAATGAGTTCTTTAGAGGCAGATAATAAAAGGCTTATTGATATGTTGAGCGAAAAATAGAGAGGGGATGCAGATATGAACGATAAAATTACAGGTGTAATCGGTAGAAAAATAACAGAAGAGATGAAGATATCGATGCAGCATTCAGCGTAAGGTGGGACCCTAAACGACATGCTTACCTATGTGTCATTAGCATTGTACATTTTCTTTAAGTATTTATCATCATTTTAATACTCATTATAATGTTATGCAGAAAAGCATTTGTCTTAATCGATGACTTTAACAATTTCACCTAGTCGATATAGTCCTATTGTTTGTAGACTGGTGGTAAATGGTGACATTTTCATCATTGTATCCATTGTAAATACAATGATGGTGCATCGTATGATACCGTTAGTGTTCATTGATATTAATTTATCCATAAGGTTTCATCACCATATTACATGTTGTTGACTACAAACATACATACGAGTAGTTAATATTAGGTTTCTTTTAATGATAAACAAAGTGGCTAGTTGTAGTCACATTCCCGTGCATTACTTTGCCTTCGCATATGTAACTCAACCTAATAAGCAACAAAAACCCATCACTGCTAACTTAATCAAATTGATTTGTGTTGGAATGCTGTTTAAATAGATGAGATAGTTTTTGAATCACCATTTAAGTAATTGATCAATAAGTATTCATAAAGATAATAACGAATCTGACTTCATTGTTCGATAATTGTTAAGAGACAGAAGTTAACACATCAAATTGAAGAAAATATAAAAAAAAATAATACACCATTAATACGCCAATGCATTCGTAACAACATATTAAAATTGTGACACTAGAATGCATACCATTTAAAAAATATCCAATAATCAAAATCTATATTTTCAGGTGACCCAATATCAGTGAACGGTGACTGAAAATTTCAGCATAACCAGTTGTGGTCCATGTGGTCGATTTGATCTTCTACAACAAACTGAAGTTGATCAAATAGTGACTCGCCATCCTTCCGCTTCTGTGTATGATATGGGTAATCAATCTCCATGGATACAGGGCACTCATCTCCGATGGTAAGCATCTTATCCTCACTGTCGTAAAGCATACCAAGAAGGTTTATGAAAAAAACTCCCAATGCCAGACAACAAAATCCTTTAAAAGCGATACAATGTCCATGGGATCGATGTCAATTCTGAATTTGTTCCTCATCAGAGTAGTATGCACCGCCACCCATCGATGCATCAGTCGTGCGTCACTCACATTCACCCCTTGGACAATTGAGTTGTTAAGACACTGTATGACGAAGCGCTATTCTTCTGGTGACCATCGTCTAGCCAGAACAATAGTTGAATCCATGTAGATGTTAATGTTCAACCCATATACTGCAGAACTATTTCAGATATATGTTATCTGAAATGGAGTGCACAGGACGCAACGCTTCGGAATACATGTGTTGCAGATAATATGATTCAAAAATAGGGCTGCAGACTACCTTTAAATATCAACCGTTGATGTAGTGTGTGATTAGAGCTTTATTGATCCGGTGATTGGACGCGTCGGTCTATCTTGCGGCGGTTCAGTGACATCTACTAATAAAGGTTCAAATCAGTGCTTAAGTGGCCAATGCATGATACCTGCACACCAAATAATAGCAACAAAGAATTTCTCTTTTATATATTTTTTTTAATTTTTTGTTTCGTAATATACTAATTGTTAGCAAATGTAAATAGACACGTGCATTAAATGAAGTTATGTTGAGGTGTGTAGTGTAATCCCAATCTTAATTAATTGTACTAATTACACAAAAAAAATAATAGTGTAACACATAGTCCACTGCATAAAGAAGGCATAAGAGTTTCATTAATTGTTTGGTTAATTGTTGGGAAATTAATAGAAAGTGAAAACGTATAAGAGGAAAATAAATGAACAAAAGTTGAAATAAATAATCGGACAAGAGTTGTATGACTTTGGCCCTATTTTATGTATTGAACTTTATATGCAATGGATATTCGTATCAATACAATAGAAGTCACCTTATTGTATAATACATCATGCAAATAGATACAATAAGAATTATAATGGTCAAACTCGACCCGAGTATTATACATATATAGCGTTACCAATTTTCAAACCATTTTGAATTTATGTCACATAGATCACATCTAATAACAAAGCACGAAATAAATTGTACAAAAGATGACCAAATCAGATTATTATTACCCAAATCGAGCCTGCTATCAGGATAATATTTAGAGGAGATAATAGATGAGCAATTCCAGGGTATTATATAATTCATAATGTAAGAGACATACGCTTCAAAACGACTGAAAAATATTCACCGACTTGATGCACTAGTTTCACGATACAATACATACCATAAACAAATAGTGAACATCAAAACACCAACATAAAAATAGGAAAAAAAATAAAATGAAGGATACACAAGATCATAGAAGCCATTACATAAACCTACACTCAAAAAAATACAATCAGAAATCTTGCCAATGAGAATGTTGAATTCTTGATCAAGGGATGGTAAGCCAGTCTTGTTCACCAAGTTCATTGGGTTCGCCGATCCATTCAATGTTATCATTAGTGGCGATCATACGCATCATCCAGTCGAAGTCTATACGCTGCATACCATACACCTTAAATACCATCATAACTAAGGCGAAATGGGGACATCCCTGTATACGGAACATGGCTTGCTGCAAGTTCTCCTGAATCGTATTTAACAATAGTCAATTTGTATTAAGAACACAACTTGAAGGGGACTTCTAATTTGTAAGGATAACTCAAGCGGTATCATCAGAGGCTGCGGAAGAGCATGAAAGCACTGCTTATATGGTCAGCAGTGTCTATTACTAGGTTTACCACTTCTCGAGTGTCTGTGAGGTCCTTCAGATCCTCACATTCTGGTGTACAAAGAAGGAACTAGAGTATGTACACATGTTCCATTGGAGAGAAACTAGATAGAGCGGGGTGAATATCCATATCGCCAAATGCTTATATGAAATTCTTTTAGCCGGTGTAAATCTAGAGAGGGAATGTGTGCTAAATGGTTTAACAAAGTGGCTAATATATTTATGTATGGAATTGTTATGTTACCGAGGCTAATGTATATAGATTACATGAATAGTTGTGTATAACTGACAATTTTGGACCTCAAAAAGGCGTGCATCGGAGCTCAATCACATCACTTCGTCGAATATGAATAGTCACACCTAAGGACTGCACTGCTCACCTCGTTTTCCATTTTTCAATGAAAAGATTCACATTTTCCTTATTGGAAGGCACAAATTATAAAATAGATAATAATGAAAAATGTATAAAATAATCTTATTAATTTTTCAAGTCTAATGTATAGGATTGGATGTTTTTTATTGGCTTAAACACTCCACCCATTTTTTTTATATAATATTTTTAAAGCACTTGGAATGATGTTAGTGCCAATGTCAAACCTTGAGAAAAATGATAAGCAGATATGTTATACTAACAGGAGATGCCAAAATGGGTGATATATATCCGAATAATGTAGACAAGTGTATACAAAAAAATACACTGTAATAATGAATATTAATACACTGTTTACTCAATGTATTAAGTAAATCTATTGATAAATTACTCAACGTGTTATTTCAAGTATTGCTTTTTTTGTTTTTAAAAATTAACTCTACTTTAACTGTTTACTTGGTACGTTGGGATACAATACACATTGGCTTACTGATAATGCCAATACGTATGATGTCTGAAAAATATTGTTATTATATAAATTCTTAGTTTGTCTTAATCACATAATGCATCGATGAAAGTTATGGTTTAATAAGAAAGTGATTAAATGTTGTTACGATTGGTACCGTGTTCTATGAGACCATGTGATGGTGTACTAACAACACGTTTAATCATGCATTGTGAATTTTTATATAGGCTAAATGTCAAATGACTATAGTTATTGTTATACGAATATATATACTAGAGTCGTATGGATTGTTTATTAATGTCTGTCCACTAAAGTCATTATATTGAAAACATATTTCTTTCTGGTAAAGAGAAAATACACATTACAAAAAATAAATTTAAATTATGGGATTAGATCATCTCAAAGCGAAACTGTGTGATGGGAGTAGGTTCCTATTAGTAGATTAGCGGCTAATGAAGTGCAGGCGTGATAGTTGCATGAAGGACATGGTTATAGATGATCACATACAATGGACGACCAGTGATATGTTTAAGCACGTTGAACACAATGATATACACATATTGATAACATACTATACCTATATGCTGAATACAACATCCACATGGCATCTAATATGAAGGGATGAATTAACCATTAATTGGTCATACGATACATGACAGAAAAAGTGATGCATTAAAGAAAGAGATTGCGGCAAAAGTTATTTTTTTCATAGATGACTCTGCAGATGATTTGTTCAAGTGCAAGAGAATGTGCCGATGTAGGAGCCAATGAAATTGAAGAAATAAGAACCATAACTATGGTCTACAAACCTACACATTTCAGTATTTGGGTGTTGCAAATGACTAATAGAGTAGTGTCACACGTGTAGGATAAGAGCAACATGCCACTGATATCAAGTATATCTATCAACAAAATCTATCATCTAACATGCGTGTTGTCTTGCCAGATAATGACCATACACAACTTTTGAATACTAGAACAAGATCCATACACCATCAATACATGTTGAGCAAAACCGGGTAATATATAATGGACATTACCCTCACCATAACCCTAAACCCTAAAACTCTAAAAAACCCAAACATCCCTGAGAAACAGTAATTGAATTCTTACTATCATTTTTTTTCAACGCTTAGTCCCAACCAGCCCATGTAACGATACCATACGAGAAATGGATTCCCGATCATACGTACCCCAATATGAAATTTACAATGATTACCCATTCTATGTGCTGAATCATAGGGATGACAACCACATCGATAGTGTTTTTAGCCTGGTTGATGATCCAACTCAGTCAGTGCCGTTGCAAGCATTCGATAACAATTGTAAATATTCGTTCAAAACATCTACAGAACTGGAAGCACCTGTCGATTATAGAAAAGGGCACCTAAATGGATCCCATACAGTTCGAGACACTCCCGATGTGTTGAAAGAAAATGCGGTTGAGAAGGAAATGGATACTCCAGCGATTTGGAAGAGGATCTCAGTCAAAAAGTTTTCAAGTGTGGTTTCTACCTTTAACACACAAAAGATTTCCGCTGTCAAGGCAATCGATTTTTGAAGACACTTGGAGTTGAAAGAATGTGCCATTAATAAGCCACTTATTCATTATCTAGTCGAATCCTTTGACACTGACACATGCGCCATCACAGTGGGAAGTGTTGCACACCGTTCGAGGTCAACAGACTTTAGCAAGATGGATGTACCTGAAGGTACAAGTTAACACAAATGATTTGGCAAAAGCAATTTTTGTGTAACATTACTTGTTCTTCTGTTATGTGTACACTCTCACATATGATGTTTGAAATGGAAAATAGGTTGTCTTGGAGTAGTTACTAGTGGAAGACTGTTAGAGATTGAAGACATCCGAGGTAAGTTCGCCACAAATGTGGGGAAAAAATGGTAGTCCAGGGAGTTGACTTGGAGGAGATCATTCGATCAGAGAATGAATGTGGTGATGACTTTTCACGGGCATTCGTGATGTACTCTGCCGCGAGTGTACTAGACACCTCTAACAGTAGTGATCTTAACCAAAGTTTCATGTTCGCCGTGAAGAGCATGGAGAATATTCCACGTACGAACTGGGCTGGGTACTTCTATGACAGGATGATAGATGGCATCGTGATGCATAAGCGTTGCAAGAGAAAACAGTCGTATATAACAGGATGCGCCCTCTTCCTGCAGGTTAGTATCTCTGATAGATTCACACTCAAAACCCTAAAATCCCAATCAGCTGATCCTAGATGAGATATGCGCAGAAATACTATATAACCATTCAACTCGCTGGCGGATTATGTGTAGAAAGGCAGTTGGCGCAGTTTGGGATAATTGGAGAGCAGAATCGCCAAGAAATTGCTAGGACGATTAAACATGACAGATGATCAAGATGGGAGATGGTGAGTGTATTATTATATTTGTAAACACATTTTGTATAATATAGTTGTATAATTTTATTAGGGTTAGCATATGTTACTCTGTCCGATAATATTCTAGAAATAATTATGACAATGCGTATTGGTGCATGAAAATAAATATTATCATTATTACTTTAACTACTCAGTAGATGTAATTAAAATTATGAAGTATACTGTGATGCTCCCTCAGGCATATAATATTTGCTTTCAGTATTCACCTATGATGGATTACAAAACGGACAGAACGTTGCCATGTAATATCGATACGCCAGGTGCTAATAGTTTGGAAGTCAGTGGAATAAGTAAATCATTGAACAACCTATGTACTGCAGTCAATGCCTTGGCTGAGAAAGTTAGCTGTCTAAGGGAGGATATGCATCATAAATATGGCACTATTACTGCACTGCGGACTTCAATACCCAATGCAGTGTTGATGCTGTTGCGTGATATCCGAAATGGTGATATGGATATAAAAAGGTCATTGTGGAATAGGAACACTGAAAGATGAATGGGTAACGAGGGAGCAGTTTGAGCCTCCAGAGTATAAGACTTCGGCACATCCTGCTAATTGCAAGGGAACATCTGGAGAGGGTGGGTGGATGACATGTATCCCTCGACCAAAAAAAAAAATTGGCCGATAGAAAGTTAAGCTTTTAAAGCATATCTAATTCCAAACTCCCACACCCCTAACCCCCAACCCCCGTAGTGGGTCCAGACTAATAAGAAGACATGTTTATTTGTGTATGTGTGATAGTTGTACTTTGGAGAGTCATCCCAAACTTCAGTCAAGAACGTTTCCGGTATGCAGATATATACACCCATCCGGAGAGCTCGCAGTGTGTCCAAGAGTGTTGAGATATTAGAAGTCGAACAAAAAGGAAACAAAATGCATGACAGTGTGATAGGATTTCCGTTCGATGCAAGTGGAAAATTAAAGAATGCCGACTGCATGAGAGTAGTAATGTATGCAGTTTCTGGTTCACTCCCTCGAAGGTATCGAATCTTTGTTCGAACCAGCAGAAAATTTAATGGTGTATATGAGGTGCTGACCCAACAAATAATGTTGTCATACTGTATACAGTGATATACTAGTTTCAAGTGACAACAGGCATCTAATGAGGGTAGAGGTGCAGACCTTACTCCCAACTGAATGGCTCTCAGCGATCATATAGATCCAATAACCCATACTACATTTTATTTCCTATTCTTTCCCTACCAACAAACTGAATTTGAGAAATCCAACTTCTTTACAGGTGTTGGATACAATCGCATTACTCCTCAACATAGAAGAAATGGATCGGATGGGTGAGGCAGTAAGGACTGGTATCTTCCTGTTTGTGACGTGGTATGTGCCGCTGTTTATGATTTTTCTCATCACATTCTTTTGTATTGAGATATTCTCCTCATTTTTTTTCATTGTTTTCCATCTGATTTTTTTTTCTTTCCAACTGCAAAAAATTTTATTTAATTAAAATTGAAATGGGGTTTTCTGTCATAATTTACAGTATTTCGTTGACATTATTTGCAGAAAAGGTGTCTCACCGATAAGAGCAAGTTCGTGGAATACAGTAAACTGATGAAAATAGTCAGCGAAAGTGGAAGTGCACGTAATGAGATCGTATAACCGGGTGGGTGTATTGAAAGTTAATTCAGTTAAGGAAGAAGCATTAGACGTTAACAAATACTTCATTTCATTGCAGATGTATATCCCATTATTCACACATAACCCAGGCCATTATAGTTTGATCATCGTGGACTGTAGTTCCAAGAATGTTCAACTTGTAGATTTGAATCCAGAAATACATACATTAACGATGCAATGATGGAGTCAATCAAAGTCCTGGTATGATGTATAATGTTGGGAGCAGTATCATTTCATTGGCTATTATTACATTTCCACTTATAAACATCGTTACGTTTAGTAGTTGCTAGAATTGGATGAGTTGTTCAGACTGGATGTAGCAGCTGCAGGTGTAAGGCCATTGCCAGGATTCTTTATTATCCATAAAGTGACTGGTCCGAAGCAGCATTGATGCGCATTTTTTTGCACGCAAAATTAATCTCCAAGTATTAAAGATATCAGTTGCAGTTTAAGCAAGCGACCAAGTTAAATATCGAACCCAAAGAACGGCGTATTATTAATTTAATTATTATCTAAATTAATTAAGATGAAAGGCAATAAGAGTTGTGGAATTAATTAACAACTACTAAACAATTAATTAAAATGACAATAAAATATCACTCAAAGAATACTAAAGTAGATCAAGTAGGAGAATAGGTAGCTCTAGGATAATCCAGTTTCACTCATTAATTTCCTTCCGTGATGTCCGACTCTGCCTTGTGGAATATGGACGCATCACTAAACCATGCATATCTCTCTATAGACACAAGTAAATATGCATGTAACACGTGTGAATAACATCAGAGTAAGAGATATAATTCCACCCCCCTTTCTAGGTACTATCAGTATCAATTATTTCCCTGGCCAATTGGTATTCTAACACGATATGATCTCTCTTTATAGGTACTATAAAATTATCCTCTTTATCCTACTTAATAACTCGAATTCAATTCAATTAATAAGTATTCATATATGATAGTTCTAATAAAGTTTCGCAATCCCCTCACTTAGAATCATTACATGGAATCCTGCTCAGCGGTGAACAAACTCAATCTACAACCAAGATATATATTCAGACTCTGTATAACAATTGAAGATGCAGAAAACGACCGTGAATACGGATTAAGAAATCACAATCATATATAAAATAAATCCACAAGTAGTGTTGTACGGAGTTTGCACAAGAAAGTTCAATTAATTTGTAAAAACCTTCACAACCCTAGTTCTATTAAAAAGGCTCTAGCCCTTAATGTTACGAAGAACAATCATGGGTATTGGATAGATCTTACCCATATGTCCGAAAAATACAAAATAAATTAGGAAATGAAGGAAACCCTAGATGTGGGTGTCGTCGCGTCCTTCTCCATCTTGAATCCTCCTCTTGGTTCTCCTCTTGATTCCACAAATGAATCTTCAAAGTGATAGATGGATGGAGAAAAGAATGTGGATGATGATTGGGGGGTGATCCCCCCTTGTGGGGTGGTGTATGATTGTGTTGTGTTCTCCAATCCAATCTGACTAATCTTTATTCTAATGAGTAATAATGTGATCTACATCCCCTTTAATACTTGTGAGCTCTCCTTATTGACCTTGGATGGGCTTTTTCTTGGAAAATATGAAAATACATGCAATGGGATGTAAAACACGCGACACACACTGAGTGGGGTAGAAACACGCACTCAGAAATTCTCGCTGGCAGCTACGCGACTTCACAATTTTGAGCATAACTTCCTCTTCAAAACATCGATTTGAGTGATTCTTGTGCTCTCGTGATCCTCTCTTTCTTGAATTTCTATCCATATAAAGAAATCATAGAAACGCTAACATTTGAATATGTAATAAGTTATGCAAAGTGGAAAATCCGTGCTGAACAGGAACAGCTTGCGCGACGTCACCATTTTGATTATAATTTTTCATTTGGATTCCAATTGAGGTGTTCTTTATGCTAAAATGATCCTCAATTCTATGGCTTTTCAACTATATATCATACTTTCAATTTAGAGCTCCACATGAATACAGAAAAATTACACAAGTTGGATGTGCATTTTTCAGCATTCATACACAAATTGCACATTTTCTTCAACTTTACATTTTTGATCCCTTTTTCCACCTCAAACATAATAAAACACCTCAAGTGCACCTTTTCTAATATATATTGAATATAAGATACCTGTGCTAATATATGACAACAATTCTCATCAAAAAGGTGTTAGATTGGATACTAAACACGCTTATTTTCACTCCCATCAATCCCCCAAACTTACCCATTGCTCGTCCCGAGGCAACAAAATAAAAATAAAGAGAAAGAGAGAGTAAGAAAATTAGCGGGGAAACAAGAATTATGACCAATACTCCATTCTAAATACAATTGTCCTCAACTTAGATCATGCAACTTTCATTACATGTAATAATCAATTCATAGCATACAAGTTAAGACAATCACCACCAATTCAAATGCTCTATTCACATGTTCTCACGGGAAGTATATATCACTCGCACTCAAGTGTAAAGATGTACACTTATGGGTTGAGGTGTTTATGCTCAGATTCAATTCAAGTGCATGTGTAACCATAAGCTTGCCAAAAGTCTCAAACTCTCCACCATTAAAAGTATGATTCGACAATAGGATCAAAAAGGACTTTTCTTAGGACGTAATATTGGCTCTTTGGTTAAGGTAGGAAACATATGGATAAAGTGATTCAATTAGTAGAGAATTAAAATCGGAGTTCTTTTGTACTGCAGATTTATTGCACTTCAAGGCTATCCAGCTTCATGCTCTTCTAATTTTCTTTTCTCTCATTTTCCTTCAAGCTCAACATACTTTTTCTTTCCTTTATTTTCTTTTTTTTTCCTCTCTTGGGGTACCAGTTTCGGGCACTACCTCTAACATCTCGGGGTACCAGTTTTGGGCACTACCCCTAAGCAACTTATTTTCAAGCTCATAATCACTTATACAACTCTAAATATTTTATTCCTTTCAAAATCCATCAAAATTAATTTCACACACTTTGATTAATTCTCTACTAAATATAGGAATTTAAGTCTCAAATAGGATATTAAAGTGGCTATCTTCGTAGGTTGCCAAAGAAAGAAGGCTTTTAGGCTCAACGGGGCTAACTACGGATAAACATCATTTGGTAAGGAATTATTTGGCTAAGTGACTCATAAATTTAAGGATGGTCTTAGATCATCTCCCATCATCTAACATACATATAGTTTCAAGTAAGATAAGAGGCAAGTTCTAGAATCCACACACAAGAACGATACTTACCAGAAAAGAAATATCATGTGATTATGTACATGATCAACGAGGCTCAAAATCTCACATGGGTTTTTAACAAGTAACAGAGCACTTTTCATGGTAAGTAATATCCCATAAATACACATAGAACTTCATATCACAATATAACTCAAGTACACTTCCTTCATCAATTTCAAGAGCATATGAATTTCATGCATGATTTAAACATATAAGCTCACATGGATCACAACCATAAACTCAATCCTTTCACTCATACTAATTAAAAGCACATATAAAATTAGAATAAGGAAATGAGGGCACCTGATTTTTCTTCAATGTATGCACGAGTTCCTCGAGTAGTTCAACTCAATCAGGTCAAAGCCTCAGTTTACCTGTTTCTATCATCAAAGCTCAACATACCTCATTATCAAAGATTCCTCAATAATAATATAGGAGAACTATAAGAAAGATTCAATTGACTATCTAATCGACTCCACACACTAGACACACCACTGAACACTAGGCAAATTATAAAAAATTGATACATCAAAACCGATTAATGTTTTAACATACCTCAAAAAATCAACTTCCCTAGCAAACATTACAAAGAAAATATTATACTCTTGGTGCTTCAATGAGGTAATAACATCACACACCCCCAAACTTAGTAAAAACGTAAGTTGAAACTAAGTTTGCAAAGAGATGTAATTGCCAATTAGTAAGTACCTTAAATATAAAAATTTCTTACTCACATGAAAGAAATAAAGCAATAAAACGGAAGGGAAAGTCCCCAACAGGCGCTCATGTTTAACATCGGAGAGTCACGACGGAATACCGCTTTGTAGACTACTGGATCAGAGGGCGGTCTTCTCGCATCCTCACCTTCAAGTACTTTCTTTCCCTCTTCTTGTCTACACTCAGCACCTCACCTTTCTTGGTCACAAGTATATGATCCTTAGAATTACCTTCCTCCCATGGCTGACTAGACTCCTCCTTGTCAATCTTCTATTCAAATTCAGAATCATCTTTCTTGGAAAAATTAAGATTAAAAAAGTTAAAAATCACATCTATGCTCTTGCATGATTGAGTTTCCATGGGTATCTTCATTGCTTGATCAAGAGAGAAAACCACATCTTCATTATCCATCTGCAGTCTAAGCTTCGCGGCTCTCAACTTGCTCTTTCCCACTTTTTCTCATCTATAAGCTTATTATTCTGCTCATGTAATGGTACTGGAGTACTCTAAACAATAGGATAGCATTCTGAGCGAAAAATGGTGCCGGACAAGATGGTTCGATCTCGGTTTGACCTCTGATGCTGGTCGAACCAGGTGTGTAATGGTCGAACCCCGCTTCTGAATATGCATTCTTCGCCTTACAGGCCAGTTCGACCACGATTTGACCAATAAAATTGGTCGAATCATGCTGATTGTGGTCAAATCGTCTTTCTGGAAATATAGAGTGCTCGGGATAGGGTAGTTCTACCGGTGTTCGACCAGCCGATTTGGTCAAACCATCTTGATCCTAGTCGAATCGCTCAGCTGGGACCTCCGGATGTCGCCCAGGTACCTAGTTCGACCTCCTCTGTTCGGTTTGACCTAATGTGTTGGTCGAATCGAGGTCGAATAGAGCTTCTGACATTTCTAAATTCGATTCCGGCATCATTGGTCCCCCATACTGTGTTCCAGGCCTTAACGTGATGACATGGCACTGCTTCGGATTCATTATGCCTTGAGACGAGAATATTTCTTTCTTCAATATTTGTGTCAATTGATTCACATTTCCGGTCATCTGCCCTATCATCAAAGTAAGCTTCTTCATCTTCTTAGATAAATTTGCATGATTAGAGTTCGTAGGAGCTTCAAGATGATCAACCCTTGCATCATTCCTAGCCATGTATCGATTGAAGGTATCTTCAACACTCTTCACTTCATGCTGCTTCATACTAGGGCCCCTTAGTGTCAATCCTGTAATCTTCTTCTGTTGGGACTCTAGTAGCTTCTTGATATTAGCTAGATTAGAGACAATCTTATCATCCCTCAACCTGTGCTACCTTATCAAGTACATATGATCCTCTTAATCTTTCCGCAGGCCAGTCATGTGAATTTATAGAGATGTCTTCAAACAACTTTTCTGCTTCTATTGCTATTTTAGATAACAGCGCTCCACGTGATGATGCATCAATAAAGACACACGTCTCACAATCCAATCCATAGTAGAAGATACTTATGTATTGAGCCTTAGACATTCCATGCTGTGGGCACCTCCTGAGCATGTCTTTAAACCTATCCCACGCCTCATGAAATTTCTCACCCTGATTCATAACAAATTGGGTGATCTCTTGCCTCATTCTTAAGATCCGTGAGAGTGGCATGTATCTCTCCAAGAATTTTTGCTGCAGTTGGTCCCATGTAGTGCAATCTGCTGCATCAATAGTCTCATACCAAGCTTCTGCCTTATCAATCAAAGAGAACTTGAATAGGCGATCCGCCTAGCATTATCATTAGCTCCAGCGCCCTTCTGAGTGTTTGCATAACCAAGGAATCTTCTGAGATGCTGATATGGATCTTCAAAACAACTTCCAGAAAATGGATTCTTCTCCACCATGTTAATAAGAGCGGGATGTATCTCAAAATCATCATCTTCTCCCCTTGCTCCTATCAACCCCGTGTTACCAATCCCATAGTTCATGAAAATATCACGTATGGAAACATTATCCGGATTCTGCCTTGCTCCGGCCATGTTTAGCTCAATGTATTATTCACTCATTTCCTTTTCCTAGTGCACAAGTACCTCAGAAAAATTACGGTTAGATAGAAATAAATAATCACAAATATATGTCTTAATAAACTAGAAATAATAAAATTAATAATAACAACCGTCCCTAGAAACGGAGCCAAAAACTTGATGCGCGTTTTCTTTGCACGAAAAATTAATCCCCAAGTATTAAGGATATCAGTTGCAGCTTAAGCAAGCGACCAAATTAAATATCGAACCCAAAGAACGACGTATTATTAATTTAATTATTATCTAAATTAATTAAGACGAAAGGCAATAGGAGTTGTGGAATTAATTAACAACTACTAAACAATTAATTAAAATAACAATAAAATATCACTCAAAGAATACGAAAGTAGATGAAGTAGGAGAATAGGTAGCTCTAGGATAATCCAGTTTCACTCATTAATTTCCTTCCCGTGTGTTGATGTCCGACTCTGCCTTGTGGAATATGGACGCATCACTAAACCATGCATATCTACTCTATAAACACAAGTAAACATGAGTGTAACACGTGTGAATAACATCAGAGCAAGAGATATAATTGCACCCCCTTTCTAGGTACTATCAGTATCAATTATTTCCCTGGCCAATTGGTACTCTAACCCGATATGATATCCCTTTATAGGTACTATAAAATTATCCTATTTATCCTACTTAATAACCCGAATTCAATTCAATTAATAAGTATTCATATATGATAGTTCTAATAAAGCTTCGGAGTCCCCTCACTTAGAATCATAACATGGAATCCTGTTCAGCGGTGAACGCACTCAATCTACAACCAAGATATATTTTCAGACTCTATATACCAATTGAAGATGCACAAAACAACCGTGAATATAGATTAAGAAAGCACAATCATATATAAAATAAATCCATAAGTAGTGTTGTACGGAGTTTACATATGAAAGTTCAATTAATTCGTAAAAACCTTCACAACCCTAGTTCTACCAAAAATGCTCTAGCCCTTAATGTTAGGAAGAACAATCATGGGTGTTGGATAGATCTTACCCATATGTTCGGAAAATATAAAATAAATTAGAAAATGAAGGAAACTCTAGATGTGGGTGTCGTCTCGTCCTTCTCCATCTTGAATCCTCCTTTTGGTTCTCCTCTTGATTCCACAGACGAATCTTCAAAGTGATGGATGGATGGAGGAAAGGATGTGGATGATGGTTGGGGGGTGATCCCCCCTTGTGGGGTGGTGTATGATTGTGTTGTGCTTTCCAATCCAATCTGACTAATCTTTATTCTAATGAATAATATGTGATCTACATCCCCTCTTATACTTGTGAGCTCTCCTTATGGACCTTGGATGAGATTTTTCTTGGAAAACACAAAAATACATGCAATAGGATGTAAAACATGCGACATACACTGAGTGGTGTAGAAACACACACAAATTCAGAAATTCTCGGAAATTCTCTCTGGCAGCTGCGCGACTTCACAATTTTGAGCATAACTTCCTCTTCATAACTTTTTCATTTGGATTCCGATTGAGGTGTTATTTATGCCAAAACGATCCTCACTTCTATGGCTTTTCAACCATATATCATACTTTCAATTCAAATCTCCACATGAACACAGAAAAATTACATAAGTTGGATGTGCATTTTTCAGCATTCATACACAAATTGCACATTTTCTCCAACTTTGCACTTTTGATCCCTTTTTCCACCTCAAACACAATAAAACACCTCAAGTGCATCTTTTTCTCACATATATTGAATATAAGATACTTGTGCTAATATATGACAACAATTCTCATCAAAAAGGTGTTAGATTGGACACTAAAAATGCTTATTTTCACTCCCATCTAGCGTAATGGGTAATTTAAGTTTTACTGTCACTAAGTGATTTAGCAGCATTAATGAAATAATGCCTAACACGACATTCATCTTGATGTGTGTAGGTATGACTGCGGAGTACTAGTAATACAAAACATGCTATCTGTAAGGTGTGTAAGCAACATTTCTGGAGAATTTACAAAACAAGTCAGCAATCCTGAGGGTTGTAAGAACGTCGATGTGGTATAGTAATCTTATAGCTCAAAGCGTATCAGCAATCATCTTTATCCTAAACTGGAATATTTATTGACTTTGTAATAATTCGCAGTGTTCACTTATCCTTTCATTGTAGCAGGTTGAAAGCCAACAGAATAGAGTCAAGATCATATTGTGGCTTTTGAGACATCGTCATAACATGATTGGGAAAATACATTTTTGGTCACATACAAGAAGTTCATTTTCAATTTTGGTCCTTTTAATAACATTTTTGGCCCCGTTGCTTAATTATTGTTATTCCGTCAGTCAAAGTAACGGAAAATACTCACGATTGCTCACGTGGTCATAATGGATTAATTTTATTTTTTTTAAATATATTTTTGAACTCCTCTTTCTTCTTCTCAATCCTTAATTTCATTCAAACCTTAATCATTGAGATACCCGATGTTGGGTGGCAGGCAGTGCGTTCAGCACTCGACGTAGCCGTCGTTATATCCCATTTTTGGCGAGAAATTTGCCGAAAAAGTTTCTTACAGCTGTGTACCAGTGTCGTAGCCATGGAAATGGAGGACATGTATATGTCATCCACAATGGTAACCACTAGCAGTAGCAAAAAATATCAGAGGTGAAAGTGAAAGACCAATTAATCCCTTTCTAAACGATTGAATCCATGATACATGGAACTTAAAGAAATTAGAGGTATAATTTGTGTAAGATTCTCTAAGAAGCCCCAAGTATGAGAAGTAAGGATAAAAGCATTGGTGGGACTAAATCTTGGTCAAAGTATCAATTGATGTTCAATGTCTCAAAATACAACATCTAGTAATGATACCAGAATGAGAAATGCAGACCTGAATGAATGACAACAAGAGGAACCAGCAGATCTGGCATATCATGATGTTGATTAACGTGTACACCATTCAGATGTAGATCTGAACCATGCCAACTTGCAGGGTGTTCTTGTGAAAGAACTCTCATTTCCCTCAGATCTCACTCTCCGCCACCTCAACTCCAATAAATTAACGTCCGACAACGCCAGATTGTTCAAGATGATTCCTTTGGGAGATAATCTTAGAAACACATCAAGAAAAGTTTAAGTACACTTTCTTTGATTTTCTAATTGGGTTGAAGAATTCGCTGTCGGTTCCATCCCTCTGGCACGTCGTAGATGTACCTCGTCGATGCTTTCTTGTCGGAGTTCTCACCGTAGCATCCGTAGTTGGCGGCGGTGCCGTAGTACAGTTTGTAAGCCGTGGGTGAGTCGGCTAGGGAAGTAGCAGAAGTGGTGAGGATTGTTGTGGCGAACGCTGTGGCAGTTAAGGTGGTGGCTATTCTGATGGGTGGTTTTAAGGGCTCAATGACGAGGTGAGTTTGGATAGTGGTGGAGCAAGTCGTGGTTTAGTGGTGATGGATGAGAGGATGGCGGTAGGCGAGAGATCGACACCAACGCGTCCAAGTCTCTTTCTGAATAAAAAATCAATTATTTTTTAATTTGACTTATTATTATTTTATTTTCTTAAGTTAACATTTTTTGTCAAATAATTAACGAAAGGAACCAAAATCATAACTTTTGGGACCAAAAAAGTGGTTAGGGACTAAAAATAAAAATGAACTTCTTGTACGGGACCAAAAGTGCATTTTTCCCTAACATGATTGTGATAAAGTTGCTCAATCGGCAATCGAGTGGCATAATAAAGGTCTAATATGGTGTCAAAAGAGGAGCTAACCCTAGTAAGCAAAAGAAAGAAAAAGTCAAGGGTTTGGTCTTCTACGCCATGTTTTGGGAAGAAGAAGTCTAAATATTGATCTCTCAATGTTTTATGGAAAAAAAGAAAGCTACAATATGATCATTGCCCTTTTCCAGGATCCGAAGTCTCAGTTTGTTTGGGCGAGAAGAAGTCAAGAATAGTGATCCGAAGTCGCAAAACGCTATACCTGATGTTTGGGAAACTTCAGTACCATCCCAAGGGAAGAATACTGAGCTTATTGTGGAAAAAAATGGGAAAGAGCAAAGAGGTTGAGAGCCGAGAAGTTTAGACTGCAGATGGATAATAAAGATGTGGTTATCTCTCTTGATCAAGCCATGAAGATACCATGGAGACTCAATCATGCAAGAGCATAGATGTGATTTCTAACTTGTTTAATCTTAATTTTAATAGGACAAATGATTCTGAATTTGAGTCGAGGATTGATAAGAAGGAGTCTAGACAACCATGTGAGGAAGGTAATTCCAAGGATCATATTTTCGTGATCAAGAAAGGTGAGGTGTTGAGTGTAGACAAGAATAGGGAAAGAAAGTACTTGAAGGTGAGGATGCGAGAAGGCCGCCATCTGATTCAATAGTCTAAAAAGCAGTATTCCGTCGTGACTCTTCGATGTTAAATATGAGCGCCTGTTGAGGGCTTGCCCTTCTGTTTTATTGCTTTCGTGTTTCTTTCGTGTGAGTGAGGAGTTATTATATTTGAAGTGCTTCCACTTCGGCAATTATATCTCTTTTCAAACTTAGTTTCGACTTGCGTTTTTACTAAGTTTTGGGGGGTGATATACTTACCTCGTTGATGAGCGTTTTATCAACACACAATTAATCCCCAAGTATGAAGGATATCAATTGTAGTCTCAAAAGGTGACCAAGTGAATATTAAACCCAAGGGACGGCGTATTATTAATTTAATTATTATCTAAATTAATTAAGATAAGGCAATAAGATTTGATGGATTTAATTAACAACTACTAAACAAATAATTAAAATAACAAATAAAATAAAGTACCACTCGAAGAATACGAAAGTGGATCAAGTAGGAGAATAGGTAGCTCTAGGATAATCCAGTTTTACTCATTAACTTCCATTCCATGTGTCAATGTCCGACTCTGCCTTGTGGAATATGGACGCATCACTAAACCATGCATATCTACTCTATAGACACAAGTAAACATGCGTGTAACACGTGTGAATAACCTCGGAGCAAGAGATATAATTTCACCCTCCTTTCTAGGTACTATCAGTATCAATTATTTCCCCCTAGGATTGGTACTCTAACCCGATATGATCTTCCTTTATAGGTACTATAAAATTATCCTCTTTATCCTACTTATTAACCCGAATTCAATTCAATTAATAAGTATTCATATAAGATAGTTCTAATAAGACTTCGAAATCCCTTCACTTAGAATTATAACTTAAAACCCTGCTCAACAGTGAACGCACTCAACCAATAACCATATTATGTATTCAGACTCTACACAACGATTATTGATGCACAAAACGACTATGAGTATGGATTAAAAAGGCACAATCTTATATAAAATAAACCACAAGTAGTGTTGTACGGAGTATACACATGGAAGTTCAATTAACTAGATAAAACCTTCATAATCCTAGTTCTACCAAAAAGGCTCTAGCCCATGGTGTTGTAGGAAACACACATGGGTGTTGGATATATCTTACCGGGATGTCCAGAAAATACAAGATAAATTAGAAAATGAATAAACCCTAGATGTGGCGTCATCGCGTCCTTCTCGCTCTTGAATTCTCCTCTTTGTTCTCCTCTTGATTCCACAAACGAATCTTCAAAGTGATGGATGGATGGAGAAAAGGATGATGGTTGGGGGGTGATCCCCCCTTGTGGGGTGTTGTATGTTGTGGCCTCTCTTCTCCTCTCTTGTATTGTGTTGTGTTCCTCCTCTTTTTGGGGCTGTATAGACTTCTTTATATACTTGTAATCACGTCTCCTAGGCTTGGAATGGGCTTTTCAAGTGATCATACGCGTTTAGGCCTCGAAAATACGGATTTGGTAAGTTCCCGAAGCACGGTTCGACCTCCCAAACAGGTCGAACCAATCCCTACAGGTCGAACCATGGTCGAACCACCCTTCTGGACGTCCCAGGTGCATGGTTCGACCAGCCAACAGGTCGAACCAGCATTTTTCCGTTGGGTTCGACCTCGGTTCGACCTCAAGAAGGTCGAACCGATTTGCGCAGTCTCTCCGTTTCGCGTATAACTTTCACATCCGACCTCTGAATTGAGTGATTTTTACGCTCACGTGATCCTCTATTCCTTGGCTTTCTATCTATATAAAGAAATCACAAAAAATCAAAGAATTGAATATGTAACGGGCCATGGAAAGTAGCACTGCAATTCTGTTCGGCACAGCTCACGCGGCGTCACCACTTTGCTCATAACTTCCTCGTTCGAACTTCAATGAAGGTGTTCTTTATGCCAAAACGACCCTCTCTTCAGTAGCTTTCCAACCATATATCAAAACAATAGTTTCGAGCTCCACAACAATACAGAATAATTATGAAACTTAGATGTTTGTTTTCAGCATTCTTGCACAAATTGCACCTTTTCTCCAACTTTGCACTTTTCATCCTTTTTCCACCTAAAACACAACAAAATACGTCAAGTACACATAATTCTCACATATATCGAATATAAGACACTTGTGCTCATATAAGACTACAATATCAATCAAAAAGGTATTAAATTGGATATTAAAATACCCTTATTTTCACTCTCATCAATCCCCCAAACTTACCCGTTGCTCGTCCCGAGGCAACAAAATAAAGATAAAGAGAAAGAGAGTATGAAAATTAGCGGGGAAACAAGGACTATAACCATTACCCCATTCAAAATACAATTGTCATCAACTTAGGTCATGCAACTCTTATCACGTGTAATAATCAATTCAAAGCATACAAGTTAAGACAATCACCACCAATTCAAATGCTCCATTGACATGTTCTCACGGAAAGTATATATCACTCGCACTCAAGTGTAAAAGATGTACACTTATGGGTTAAGGTGTTTACGTTCAGATTCAATTCAAGTGCTTGCGTAACCATAAGATTGTCAAACGTCTCAAGCTCTTCACCACTAAAAGTATGATTCGACAATGGGATCAAAAATGACTTTTCTTTTGGATGTAATGTTGGCTCTTTGGTAAGGGTAGGAAACATATGGATAAAGTGACTCAATTAGTAGAGAATTAAAACCGGAGATCTTATGTACTGCAGATTTTTACACTTCAAGGCTATCTAGCTTCATGCTCTTCTAATTTTCTTTTCTCTCCTTTCCTTCAAGCTCAACATACTTTTTCTTTTCTTCAAGCACATCCTTTTTTTTCCTGAGGTACCAGTTTCGGGCACTACCTCTAACATCTTGGGGTACCAGTTTCGGGCACTACCCATAAGCAACTTATTTTTAAGCTCATATTTTTGTTTTTGCTCATAATCACTTGTACAGCTCCAAATATTTTATTCCTTTGAAACTCCATGAAAATCAATTCACACACTTTGACAGCATTTAATTCTCCACTAAATATAGGAATTTAAGGCTCAAATAGGATATCAAAGTGGCTATCTTCGTAGGTTACCAAAGAAATAAGATTTTTAGGCTTAACGGGGCTAACTACGGATATATAATTATTTGGTAGGGAATTATTTGGCTAAGTGACTCATAAATTCAAGGATGTCCTAAAATCATCTCCCATCATCTAACACACATGTAGTTTCAAGTAAGACAAGAGGCAAGTTCTAGAATACACACACAAGAACGATACTCACCAGAAAAGAAAATATCATGTGATAATGTATCATGATCAACGAGGCTCAAAATCTCACATGGGTTTTTAACAAGTAACAGAGCACTTTTCATGGTAAGCAATATCCCACAAGTGCACATAGAACTTCATACCACAATATAACTCAAGTGCACTTCCTTCATCAATTTCAAGAGCATATGAATTTCAAAGATAATTTTAACAATATAAGCTCACATGGATCACCACCATAAACTCAATCCTTCCACTCCATGAATTAAAAGCACATATAAAAATTAGAAAAAGGAAACGAGGGCACCTGATTTTTCTTCAACGTACGCACGAGCTCCTCGAGTCAAAGCCTCAATGTAGAACTCGTCTTGCCACTCTTTTACCTTTTTCTATCATCAAAGCTCAAACAAACTCATCATCACAGGATTCATCAATAATAAAATAGGAGAACTATAAGAAAGAATTAATTGACTATGTAATCGACTCCACACACTAGAAACACCACTGAACACTAGGCAAATTGCAAAAAAATCGACACATCAAAACCGATTAATGTTTCAATATACCGCAAAAAATCAACTCCCCTAGCAAACATTATAAAGAAAATATTAAATTCTTGGTGCTTCAATGAGGTAAGTACATCACACCCCCCAAACTTAGTAAAAACGTAAGTTGAAACTAAGTTTGCAAAGATGTAATTGCCGAATAATAAGCACCTTAAATATAAATATTTCTTACTCACACGAAAGAAATAAAGCAATAAAACGGAAGGGCAGGTGATTAGCCATAGTTTAGTGGTATGACCAATTAAAAATTATCGAACCTCAGGGAGGACGGCACTAGAGCTCAAGCGATCTCACGTTTATCACAATTTTATAGAGACGAATCATCAATGAGGGTTGGTTGATCAAACAAGAAATTAAATCAATCAATGCAAGTGAACAAGCAATGATCTAGCAAATAAGATAGATGGATGGAAGGTGGTTTACCAAATTGATTAAAAGTGAGATTAACAACAATCAAGAAGTGGTAATTCTAGGAATTATGAATCAAATTCATATGTATCATGGATTGAAGACTAATGGCCAACACTAAAATCACCTAAACTCCCTCTCGAGATGGATAGGATATGAATATCAAATAGCACAATGGATTGGTTCTCACTTAAACAATTCCAACTAGGTACTAAGCTTAAATGAGAGTCCCTTCACACAATTAATCAATCTCTCGATCAAACCAATTACATGTCCTACCAAAGGGTTCTAAACTATGAAGGACTTCTCAATCACTTCACAATTTATAATGCACATGAGGTGTTTGATGAAATGATTCACTCAATTATCCTAAGCATATAATTGATTTCTCAATCTAATTACATATTTAGAACAACTGAACACACAAATCATCAATAAAAATCAAGCAATACATAACCAATGATAGAAAATCATAAATCCAATCAACATATGAATTCAAATACACAAATTCCCAAAATTATCCAACAACTATCATGTTGCTAATCTCACAAGGGAGATTAGCCTACCATATTAAGAAGGAAATGAATATAGACATTAATATCCTTACAAAACATGATGAAACTATGAGGTTTAATACAAGAAATGAATGGAAACTCCCTTGATGTCACTTCAATGGTGATTTCCTTCCTTCCCTTGTTATCTTCCCCTCTTCCTTGCTTCTTTTCTTCAATTGGATGATGATTTTGATGGTAGGATGATTGTAGATCCAATGGATGGTGAATGGATGAAGATGATGGTGTAAAATAGAAGAAATGGTGTATGATGTGTGTGGGGAGGCTGGAATTTCGGATCTCCTTTTTAATTGTTGAATAAATGGGTATTTATACCCCTTGGGAAGTGATTAGCCATAATATAGTGGGCATGACCAATTAAAGAAATTATCGAACCACAGGGAGGAAGGTACTAGAGTTTAAGCGATCTCAAGTTTATCGTGATTTTATAAGGACGACGGAAGAGAGGATAGGAGCAAATGAATGCAATTATGCTAAAGCAAGAAATAAAGATAAAATGAATGCAAAGATAAGATGGTTCCAAATGATGCAAGGATGAGATTAACAACAATCATGGCATAGATAATTAAGTAATTATGCAATTAATTCTAATCTCTCATGGACAAGGTATAGAAGCGATCACTAATTCCACCTAAACTCTCTCTCGAGATGGATAGGATGTAGGCCCTCAACAAGGCTCCCAAACGCACATAGGATCGAGACAATAGCAAACACCTCCCACTAGGTACTAATTACTCTATGAGTTCCCTAATTAGGTACTAAATCATAAGCAATATTCCCTTTTAAGGTACTATGAATTCACTAATTGTTTGGGTCTCCTCATTTAATCAACCAACCTCTCGATTAAGCTAATCAAATGTTCTATCAAAGGGTTCTAAATCTAGAAGGATATCTCTATCTCATTCTAAATTAATGCACATGAAGTGTATGATGAAATGATTCAATGAACTATCCTAAACACATAATTGATTTCTCAATCTAATCACATGCCCATGACAATTAATCACACAAATCATCATATACATCAAGCAATCAACAATCAATGATAGAAATAACACAAAGCCCATTCAAGATTAAAATCAATTTGCATAAAAACTAAATTATCCAACACCAATCATGGAGCTAATCTCACAAAGGAGATTAGCCTCTCATATCCATAAGAAAATTAACATAGACATTAAGATCCTTACAAAACATGATCAATCTATAAAGAAATGCACAAAAATTAGAATTAGATTCCCCCTTTGAAGTGCTTCAATGGAGATCTCCTTCTTCTTCTTGTGATCTCACTCTCCCTTGCTTCCTTGATCACTTGGATGGTGGATTTGATGGAGGGGATCAAGTGTAGATGGGTGGATGAAGAATGGATGAAGATGATGGTGGAAAATGGAAGAAATGGTGTGTGAGGTGTGTGTGGAAGTGGTGGAAATCGGATTCTTTTTCATAAAATCTGAATGGAGGGGTATTTATACTCCTTGACAAGCTTCTAGAAGGATTCTGAATTTTTCTGATCCCTTACACGACACGAGTCGTGTGGCGCAACACGGCCATAAGGTGCCCGTGTTGCGTGAACTGATGCTCCCGCACGGCCATCGCTTACAGGCCCGTGTTGGCTACACGGGTCGTGTGCTGCAACACGAGTCGAGCTCCGCAACACGGCCAAGTGGTGGTCATGTTGGATGAATAGATGTTGCCGCACGACCATTCTGGACAGGCCCGTGTTAGCTACACGAGTCGTGCACTGCGACACGGCTCGTGCCACCAACACGGCCAGTCGTGTTGCTGCTGCCCTGATTCCTTCACTGTTTTGGCTCGTTCTCCCTCGTTTCAACTCCAAATTGAGATCCGCTTTTTCCTCATCTTCCTTATCATATTTAGCATCAAATAAAAAGTGAAAATAGTAGGTTTAAGCTCATTCACACACATTTCCATGAAAACACAAAACACAACCAAATAACACATAAAATACGGATAAAATAATACGAAAACACATATAAAAAGACACTAAAATCTAGGTGAAAATATCACTCATCAGGAAGCTTCTAGAAGTTTCTGGAAATTTCAGCAGTTTTGACACCTACACGGCTCGTGTGCAGCACACGGCCACAGGGATGGCCGTGTTGTGTTTTCTGACGTTGTCGCATGGCTTTCTGGATAGGCCAGTGCGTGGTGCACGACCCGTGTTTCTGCACACGGTCCGTGTCCTGCACTCGGCCACAGGGATGGCCGAGTTGGTGCTTCTGGCATCCGCACACGGTCACTTCTTACAGGGCCATGTTCCATACACGGCCCGTGTAGGTGCACGCCCTGTTTTACTTCTTCCGTTTTTTACCGTTCTCCCTCGTTTCAACTCTGAATTTAGATCCGTTTTTTCCTTTGCCTTCCTTATCATATCTAGCATCCAATAAAAAGTGAAAATCATAGGTTTAAGCTCATTCACACACATTTCAATAAAAACACAAAACACAACCAAATAACACATAAAATACGGATAAAAATATACGAAAAGACACATAAAAAGATACTAAAATCTAGGTGAAAATATCACTCATTAGCAGGCCCCCAACAGGCGCTCATGTTTAACGTCGTAGAGTCAGGATGGAAGAGGACGGTCTTCTCGCATCCTCACCTTCAAATACTTTCTTTCCCTCTTCTTGTCTACACTCAACACCTCACCTTTCTTGGTTACAAAAATATGATCAATGAAATTTTCTTCCTCCCATGGCTGTCTAGACTCCTCCTTGTCAACCTTCCACTTAAATTCAGAATCACCTGTCTTAGAAAAATCAAGATTAAACAAATTAGAAACCATATCAATGCTCTTGCACGATTGAGTCTCCATGGGCATCTTCATTGCATGATCAAGAGAGAAAACCACATCTACATTATCCATTCGCAGTCTAAGCTTCTCGGCTCTCAACCTACTTGCTCTTTCCCACTTCTTCTCCATTGTAAGCTCAGTATTCCGTCCTTAGGATGGTAAGGGAGTAGCACTAACATCATGTAAAACATTCGGCGAGAAAAATGGTGCAATTTGGCAGGGTTCGACCTTGGTTCGACCAGGGATACTGGTCGAACCAGGTACGTCATGGTCGAATCGAGCACCTGGAAGTCCATTCTCACTTTTCAGTTTGGGTTTGACCTGGGTTTGACCAGGGGTACTGGTCGAACCAACTCCTCCCAGGTCGAATCGGCTCTCTGAAGATTTCTGCCCTCCGGTTCGACCTTGGTTCGACCAGGGGTACTGGTCGAATCGATTATGTCATGGTCGAATCAAGTTCGCGATGAAACAGGGTGCTTCGCAGAGTGCGGTTCGACCTCAGTTCGACCTATTGTGCTGGTCGAACTGGAATGCCCCAGGTCGAACTGACCTTCTGTAAGATTTATGGTCATCAGTTTGACCTGGGTTCGACCTGATGGACTGGTCAAACCGGTAGCATCATGGTCGAATCGAGAATTTGTGAAAACAGAGTGCTCAAGATGGGGTGATTCGACCTGGATTCGACCTGAGGGCCATGTCGAATCGACTGGCTGTTGGTCGAATCGAGGTGCAGCTTCTGCCGGATGTCTTCCCGTAGCTAGATTCAACCTCCCCTGTACGCTTCGACCTGTGGGACATGTCGAATCATAGTGTTTTTGGTCGAATCTGCTTCCTTTTACCTCAAACTTTGACTCCGACTTCATTGGTCCCTCGTATTGCATTCCAAACCTTAACGTGATGGCTTTATCTTCCAATTTTTGTGTCAATTGATTCACGTTCGCGATCATCTGCCCCATAATCAAAGTAAGCTCCTTCATCTGCTTAGATAAATCTGCATGATCAACATTCATTCTAGCTTCGATGTGGTCAATCCTTGCATCGTTCTCAGCCATGTATCGATTGAAGGTATCTTTATCACTCTTCACTTCTTGTTGCTTCATACTAGGCCCCCTTAGTGTCAATTCTGTGATCTGCCTCTGCTGGAACTCTAGTAGCTTGTTGATGTTAGCTAGACTAGAGACGATCTCATCATCCCTATTCGCCTTCACCACTTGATGTTCAACCTGCGCTACCTCGCCAAGTACATATGATCCTCTATCTCTCTCTATTAGCCAGTCACGTGAATTCATAGAGATGTCTTCAAACAACTTTTCCACTTCAAGTGCTGTCTTTGATAACAGCGCTCCTCCTGATGATGCATCAATAAAAATACGCGACTCACAATCCAATCCATAGTAGAAGATGCTTATGTATTCAGCCTTCGGCATTCCATGATGTGGACACCTCCTGAGCATGTCTTTAAACCTGTCCCATGCCTCATAAAATTTCTCACCCTGATTCATAACAAATCGAGTGATCTCTTGCTTCATTCTTAAGATCTTTGAGGGTGGCATGTATCTCTCCAAGAACTTCTGCTGCAGTTGTTCCATGTAGTGCAATCTGTGGCATCAAGAGTCTTATACCAAGCTTCCGCCTTATCAATCAAAGAGAACTTGAATAAGGCGATCCGCCTAGCATTATCATTCGCTCCACTGCCCTTTTGAGTGTTTGCATAACCAAGAAATCTTTGGAGATGCTGATATGGATCTTCAAAACAACCTCCAGAAAAGGGATTCTTCTCTACCATGTTAATAAGAGCGGGATGTATCTCAAAATCATCATCTTCCCCCCTTGCTCCTATCAACCCCATGTTGACATTCCCAAAGTTCGTGAAAATTTCACGAATGGAAACATTATCCGGATTCTGCCTTGCTCCGGCCATGTTCAGCTCAATGTGTTATTTGCTCCTTTCCTTCCTCTCCTTTTTTCAAGCGCACAAGTAACTCGAAAAAATTCAAGGTTAGATAGAAATAAATAATCATAAATAAAAGAGAAAAAAAATATCTTAATCAAATTAGAAATAATAAAATCAATAATAACAGCCGTCCCCGGCAACGGCGCCAAGAACTTGATGAGCGTTTTTTCAACACACAATTAATCCCCAAGTATGAATGATATCAATTGTAGTCTCGAAAGGTGACCAAGTGAATATCAAACCCAAGGGACGGCGTATTATTAATTTAATTATTATCTAAATTAATTAAGACAAGGCAATAAGATTTGATGGATTTAATTAACAACTACTAAATAAATAATTAAAATAACAAATAAAATAAAGTACCACTCAAAGAATACGAAAGTGGATCAAGTAGGAGAATAGGTAGCTCTAGGATAATCCAGTTTTACTCATTAACTTCCCTTCCATGTGTCAATGTCCGACTCTGCCTTGTGGAATATGAACGCATCGCTAAACCATGCATATCTACTCTATAGACACAAGTAAACATGCGTGTAACACGTGTGAATAACCTCGGAGCAAGAGATATAATTTCACCCCCCTTTCTAGGTACTATCAGTATCAATTATTTTCCCCTAGGATTGGTACTCTAACCCGATATGATCTCCCTTTATAGGTACTATAAAATTATCCTCTTTATCCTACTTATTAACCCAAATTCAATTCAATTAATAAGTATTCATATAAGATAGTTCTAATAAGACTTCGGAATCCCTTCACTTAGAATTATAACTTAAAACCCTGCTCAACAATGAACGCACTCAACCAATAACCATGTTATGTATTCAGACTCTACACAACTATTATTGATGCACAAAACGACTATGAGTATGGATTAAAAAGGCACAATCTTATATAAAATAAACCACAAGTAGTGTTGTACAGAGTATACACATGGAAGTTCAATTAACTAGATAAAACCTTCACAACCCTAGTTCTACCAAAAAGGCTCTAGCCCATGGTGTTGTAGGAAACACACATGGGTGTTGGATAGATCTTACCCGGATGTCCGAAAAATACAAGATAAATTAGAAAATGAATAAACCCTAGATGTGGCGTCATCGCGTCCTTCTCGCTCTTGAATTCTCCTCTTAGTTCTCCTCTTGATTCCACAAATGAATCTTCAAAGTGATGGATGGATGGAAAAAAGGATGATGGTTGGGGGGTGATCCTCCCTTGTGGGGTGTTGTATGTTGTGGCCTCTCTTCTCCTCTCTTGTATTGTGTTGTGTTCCTCCTCTTTTTGGGGCTGTATAGACCTCCTTTTATACTTGTAATCACGTCTCCTAGGCTTGGAATGGGCTTTTCAAGTGATCACACGCGTTTAGGCCTCGAAAATACGGATTTGGTAAGTTCCCGAAGCGCGATTCGACCTCCCAAACAGGTCGAACCAACCCCTACAGGTCGAACCATAGTCGAACCACCCTTCTGGACGTCCCAGGTGCATGGTTCGACTAGCCAACAGGTCGAACCAGCATGTCGTGGTTGAACCAGCATTTTTTCCATTGGGTTCGACCTCGGTTCTACCTCAAGAAGGTCGAACCGATTTGCGCAGTCTCTCCGTTTCGCGTATAACTTTCACATCTGACCTCCGAATTGAGTGATTTTTATGCTCACGTGATCTTCTCTTCCTTGGCTTTCTATACATATAAAGAAATTACAAAAAATCTAAGAACTGAATATGTAACAGGCCATAGAATGTAGCACTGCAATTCTGTTCGGCACAGCTCGCGCGGCGTCACCACTTTGCTCATAACTTCCTCGTTCGGACTTCAATAATGGTGTTCTTTATGCCAAAACGACCCTCTCTTCAGTGGCTTTCCAACCATATATCACACCAACAGTTTTGAGCTCCACAACAATACAGAATAATTATAAAAGTTTGATGTACGTTTTCAGCATTCTTGCACAAATTGCACCTTTTCTCCAACTTTGCACTTTTCATCCTTTTTCCACCTAAAACACAACAAAACACCTCAAATGCACATAATTCTCACATATATCGAATATAAGACACTTGTGCTCATATAAGACTACAATATCAATCAAAAAGGTGTTAAATTGGATATTAAAATACCCTTATTTTCACTCTCATCACTCGTCTTATGAGCACCGAGGGTATAATTTTTCCTTTCGTTGGTTGTTTGTTTGTTAGGAAGTTGATTTTTTGCGGCATATTAATACTTTAACCAGTGTTGGTATGTTGATTTTTTGCAACTTACCTAATGTTTAGTGTGTTGTGTTGGTGTTTCTAGTGTGTGGAGTCAATTAGATAGTCAATTGAGTCTTTCTTATAGTTTTCTTATTTCATTATTAATGAATCCTGTGATGATGAGTGTGCTTGAGCTTTGATGATGAAAACAGAAAAACTGAGGCTTTGACCTGATCGAGTTGAACAACTCGAGGAGCTCGTGCATACATTGAAGAAAAATCAGGAGCCCTCGTTTCCTTATTCTAATTTTAATGTGTGCTTTTAATTTATGGGAGTGAAAGGATTGAGTTTAAGGTGGTGATCCATGTGAGCTTATATTTTTAAATTGTGCTTAAAATTCATATGCTTTTGAAATTGATGAAGGAACTGTACTTGAGTTACATTTTGATATGAAGTTCTATGTGTACTTGTGAGATATTGCTTACCATGAAAAGTGCTCTGTTACTTGTTAAAAACTCCCATGTGAGATTTTGAGCCTCGTTGATCGTGTTATATAATCACATGATATTTCTTTTCTGGTAAGTATCATTCTTGTGTGTGTATTCTAGAACTTGCTTCTTATCTTACGTGAAATTACATGTGTGTTAGATGATGGAAGATGATTTAAGGCCATCCTTGAATTTATAAGTCATTTAGCCAAATAATTTCCTACAGAATGATGTTTATCCGTAGTTAGCCCCATTGAGCCTAAAAACCTCATTTTTTGGCAACCTATGAGAAATAACCACTTTGAGCATCTGAATTTTTTTAGCCTTGATTGTCCTTCTAGAAGAGAATTAATGTCTTTTCAAAGTGTGTTGATGGAGTCTGATAATAGTTTGGGAAGGAATAAAATTGGTGTTGAAACAGTGATTGAGCTTGAAAATGCATCGAAGGAAAATCGTGGAGTAGTGCTTAAATCTAGTACTCCATTGAATCAAACACCCTAGGGTAGTGCTTAAATCTAGTACCCTATGGATGTGTGCGAGGTAGTACCCGAAACTGGTACCTCGAGAGAAAAAAAGGAGAGAAGAAAAAAAAATATTGTGCTAGAAAGAAAGAGAAAAAGACAAAAGAGTTGAGGAGGATGTGTACTTACTTGAAGTGGTGAAAAAAATGAAAGATCATGATAGATCGCGACTTGATTGATCCGAGTTTTGAGTCACTTATCCATATATTTCCTACTTTAACCAATGATCTAATATTATATCCAAAGAAAAGTCCTTTTTGATCCTATTGTCGAATCATACTTTTAGTGGTGGAGAGTTTGAGACTTTTGACAAGCTTATGGTTACGCATGCACTTGAATTGAATTTGAGCATAAACACCTTAACCCCATAAGTGTACATCTTTTATACTTGAGTGCGAGTGATATATACTTCCCGTGAGAACATGTCAATAGAGCATTTGAATTGGTGGTAATTGTCTTATCTTGTATGCTATGAATTGATTATTACATGTAATGAAAGTTGCATGAACTAAGTTGGGGACAACTGTATTTTGAAGGGGTATTTGTCATAATTCTTGTTTCCCTACTAATTTTCTTACTCTCTCTCTCTCTCTTTATTTTTATGTTGTTGTCTCGGGACGAGCAACGAGTAAGTTTGGGGGATTGATGAGAGTGAAAATAAGCGTGTTTTAGTGTCCAATTTAACACCTTTTCGATAGGAATTGTTGTCATATATTAGCATAAGTCTCTTATATTCCATATATTTAAGTGAAAGGTGCGTTTGAGGTGTTTTATTTTATTTTAGATGGAAAAATGATCAAAAGAGCAAAGTTGGAGAAAAGGTGCAACTTGGTGCAAGAATGCTGAAAAATACACGTCCAACTTGTATAATTTTTCTGTGTTCTTGTAGATATTTGAACTAGAAAGGTGATATATAGTTGGAAAGCCACAGAAGAGAGGGTTGTTTTGGCGTAAAAAAATACCTCAATCGGAATCCAAACGAGAAAGTTATGATAGAAATAGTGACGTCGCGCAAGCTGTGCCGAATAGAACGGCTGTGCCACTTTTCATGACTTGTTACACATTTAAATATTGGATTTTCTATAATTTATTCATATGGATAGAAAGCCAATGAAGAGAGAATCGCGTGAGCGCAAAATTCACTCAAATCGGAGGCCGGATGTGGAAGTTATGCGCAAAATGGTAAGACTGCGCATGCAGCTCGACCAGTAGTTTGACCAAGGCCTTCCGTTCGACCAGAACCACTTTGGTCGAACGGAGACATGCAGATCTATTTTTGATGGAATTTTCACTCCCTGTGCGTGTATTTTAGTGTTTTCTAAGAAAAAACCTATTCAAGGTCTTAAAGAGAGCTTACAAGTATAAAAGGGAATGCGGATCACATCATTATTCATTATAGAGGAAGAGCAACACACTCATCATATACCCCACAAGTGGGGATCACCCCCCAACTATCATCCACATCATTTCCTCCATCCATCCATCACTTTAAAGATTCGTCTGCTGAATCAAAAGAAGAACCAAGAGGAGGATTCAAGACAGAGAAGGATGCGACGACGCCCAAATCTAGGGTTCTTATCGTTTCTTAATTTATCTTGTATTTTTTGGACATATGGGTAAGAACTATCCAACACGCATGATTGTTCTTCGCAACATCATGGGCTAAAACTGTTTTGGTAGTCTAGGATTTTGAAGGTTTTATGAATTAATTAAACTCTCTTGTGTGTCCTCCGTACAACACTACTTGTGGATTTATTTTATATATGACTATGCATTTTAAATTCATACTCAGAGTTGTTTTGTGCATCATTAACTGTTATGTAGAGTTTGAGTACATATCTTGGTTATTGATTGAGAGCATTCACTGGTGAGCAGGATTTCATGTTATGATTCTAAGTGAGGGGACTCCGAAGCTTAATTAGAACTGTCATATATGAATATTTATTAATTGAATTGAATTCTGTTTGAATATTTATACTCACGAGCAAGAATACTCGGTCGTTGTAGAAGTATATCCCAAGAAATAAAATTATCGAATTCGAAGGAGTTTAAGTTAGGATTAATAAAATACATGGGCTCATGTTTATGTCACTTTTGTAAGGATGATCGGGGTTTTGAGATTGATTTTCAAATAAACAACTAGAACAAGTAACAAATAAATAAAAATAGCAATAGGAGAAATGACAAAGATGAGTGAAAATAAAAGAGAATAGGTGCTAAAGTTCAAGTATATAAAAAACATAGGATTAGAAATATCCAAGCATATTCAATTCATATTATCATGTAAAGGAAATTCAACTCACTTGATGTAGATTAAGGGTGATCACAAATGTATCCAAAGCTCCATTTCGGGTTACAAAGGTTGTTGATCCACTAGAGACTCCCAAAAGCACTTAAGATCAAAGCCCAACATTAATATCTTCCATCTAGGTACTAAATAGTTTTCAATTCTCCCTTAGAAGGTACTAATTAGAATCAACTTTCCCTTTTTGTGTACTAAAGCTAACGAATGGATTGGTTCCCCTCATCGAGTTCAAATATCCTCTCGGTCAAACCTAAACTCGATGTCTATTCATGTCTTTCTAATACTTAAGAGGTCATTTTCATCTCACTCCAAGCAATACACATGAACATCATAATAGTACTTAATTACCATAAATCATCCATTTATCAATAATCCATTAAACCAATAATCATTCATGAATAACAAACTATGCTATCACAATATCAAAACAATTAAAGCCCATGAATAGAACCCAATATCAATTAAGTCAAAAACCAATTTAAATTACAAGATAATATAAATCTAATGTGCTCTTCATATCCCTAATCCCACTAGAGGGATTAGCCTAACATGATTTTGGTAACAAAATACATAAATGATTCATTACAAACACCCATAGTCTTAAATCCAATAGAAAAATAGAAGAGATGTAAATCTTCCCTAGCTTGTAGAGAACCTTCAACACTCCTTTGATCTCCACCTCTAGCTCTTGACTTCCTTGAGTTCTTCAACACCAAATGATGAAAGGTATGGAAAATGGATTAAAAATATGGAGTGAAAGTGTGGAAATGCTCTAAAATCACCTAAGGAATGGATGTGCTCTGTTCTGGCTACCTCCAAATTCATATATCTGCTATTTATATGGTGTGGGGTGGCTGCTAATAGAAAATTAGGGCAACCTTCGATGTAGCAGATTTTGTTCAAAAATTCGACCAGAATATGAAATATTCGGCCAAAATTTCTGAAAGACGTGTTAACGCTTTTGACCGAAATCGTAGAATCTCACGTTTTCATAAAATTCAACCGGAATTTTAAGCCACAGTCAAATTTCTCATCCTGGACAAGTGCCCCTGTATTCCGCCACACTAAGAAATTCAGATGAAATTTTTCTCTCTCGGATATTCAACCCGAATATGAGAAATTCGGGTCAAATTTCTTAATTTTCTGCATTTTTACATTTTCCAGCGATTTCTCCCAAATTTCTTGATGTCCTACTCTTCAAGTTTGATCATTTTAATGTCATTTCCTGTAAGAATTTCACACACAAATAACATTTCTCTTACAAACATCAATCCAACATCAATACGAAAATAAAGACTAAAAAACATATGAAAATCACTAAAAAACACAACAAAACAACTCTAAATTTATGCCAATTTTGATACTAAACAAATTCGTGTTAGTAAGCAGGATAAAGAGGGTAATTTTATAGTACCTATAATGGGAGATCATATCAGGTTAGAGTACCAATCCTATGGGGAAATAATTGATACTGATAGTACCTAGAAAGGGGGGTGAAATTATATCTCTTGCTCCAAGGTTATTCACATATGTTATACGCATGTTTGCTTGTGTCTATAGAATAAATATGCATGGCTTAGTTATGTGTCCCTTTCCACAAGGCAGAGTCGGGCATTAATACACGAAAGAAAATTAATAAGTGAAACTGGATTATCCTAGAGCTACCTATTCTCCATTCTTGAGTTACAGTCGTATTCTTCTAGTGTTTAATTTATTATATTGTTATTTTAATTAATTATTTAGTAGTTGATAGTTAAAATCCTCAATCTTTATTGTCACTTGTCTTAATTAATTTAGTTAATAATTTAATTGATAATACGCCGTCCTTTGGATTCGATATTTTACTTGGTCGCTTGCTTAAGCTGCAACTGATATTCTTAATACTTAGGGATTAATTTTGCGTGCAAAAAAAATGTGCATCAACTGTTACGGCCAATTAAGTGGAATTAGACACTATGCCTTAAGTGGCATTGTCAAGGGTGAGTAGGACCACTTAAGACTTAACTGATGAGCACAGTTTCAACTTAGTATGGACAACGAGGGATATTTAACGGAACATTGAACATACTATATGAAAACAGCTTTGCTGAACATACAACTAATAAAACAAATATATTGTAAGTACTGCCGATCTAATGGAAATCTATTTTAAATCCATTGCAACTAATTATTTCCTCACCTTTCATGACTAGTATATAACCCTCCATATCAAATATCTAAAAGCATGTGAACCACGGGTGTGGAAATTATGGTGAACTGAATCCTAATACGCAACTTAAATAATTAATAAAATAGACATAATTCAATTGAACAACATAACAAAATAAAGTTTCAACATGATCAATTTTAAAATGACAAAAACTAACAATAAAAGGTGCGAATATTAAAATTTGAAAGATACGAAGACGGATCATTGCTTTTCTTCCTTCACCTTTAGAATTTCCTGCAAATCATCGGGTTGCTTACGTGTCACATGCCAGTGTATGTCGTTGTGAGTAATATTTCTTCTAAACCAAACCATGTCGCCCTGGTCTAGTTCAAGTTCGCGGGTGACACCGACCCATCCCCAGTGAGTCTGTATATCGGAGGTTGTCCAGGTCTAAACAGATGACATTCGTAACAGACAGTGTGCTTCCTTCCTGATGTGCCGACTTGAACTATCCAATCATCGATCTGGTTCCCCAATAGTGTACCAATACATTTGGAGATTGACTACATACAACAAAATTTAGTGAGTATGGATCACGTATACGGATCGTACCAGAAATAAGACGTTCAGAAAACGCACCAATCGACCTTTTCTTCTCATGGATAAGGCTGACTCAAGCGTCTTACAGTGGACCATGAATTGGTCGATTCTGGCCTTGTGGGGATCCATTTTGTCAGCGAATGCACTTACAGTGGACCAGAGTATTGCTGTGGATTTGTTTCTCTGCAAGAAGAATAAACGTTTGGGGCTTTCAAATTAATATGAAGCATTGAGAACTCCCAACCGTCATTTATGTGGGCATCCCTTCTCGAGAACCCTTGGAATCCGCAAAGTGAATTGAAAAAATAAAAAAATAAAAAATTATCGAATTCTTAAAATATTTTGCGAATGGGTGTTACGGGCAGAAAGAGAGATTGGTCTCAATTATGTTGATAACAATAGTTAGAGTATCTCCAAGAGTCTCTCTAAAATTTGAAGAGTATTTTTATAAAATAGAGAGCATCTTTTAATTTTAAAGAATCGTATTTCATTATACTCCAACACATTCTTTATATTTTTATTACCAATGTTCATTTATGATATATTTTCTCTATTATACTCTCTCTCTCTTAAGTAAAAAATACAAAGAAAATGGAGTAACATTTAATGTAATAAATTATGAAGAGTGGTTTTTGCTCTTCAAATTTGAATAGTGAAAATGGTTCTCTAAACTTAAATGTTAAAATAAAGAGTGTGTTGGAGCCTATTTTTATTGAAATCCTTCAAATTTTACATATTTTTTATTTTACATTAGCTCTTGGAGATGTTGTTATGCATATATAACCAAAATTTTACCAAAATGTATTATTACAAGTTTTCTTTACCATATTTCATAAATGTTTGCATTAGCAATTTTGACACTTTACTAATTTATTCTAGTATGTTTGTAATACGAATATTCCTGACGACAACGTGTTCGTGTAGATAAACTATTACTTTGGAGTTTATGTAGAACGACAACTTCATCTAGTAGAGAGATGATCCGTATAATACTTAATCAAATCACTCTAACATGTCCCCTCACATGCAGGCGGGGAATTTTTGCCTCAAGCCTAGCATGGGGAATTTTCTCATAAATGGGTGGCGGTGAGGTTCGAACCTGGACCTTTGTTAACCATAGGCTCTGATACTATGTTAAACGATCACCTCATCTATAAACTTAAGTTAGTAGAGAGATGAAACGTTTAATAATTAATCAAATCACTCTAACTGTTTATATTATTTTTTCTATGGGCCTAAAATATTATAAAACTATCAGTCTAGGGCCTGAGTTTATCAAATATTATAATCTATTGTCAAGCAAATTATGACATAGAATAAGAGCTCGAAATGATAGTTTTGCATATATAACGGCCATAATCGATATAAAATAAAATATAATTTTAGTGCCGAATTGATAGTTTACCCCTTTTTCAGGCCTTGAATTTATAAATTTCCTATAAATGTATTATTATTTATTATACATATAATATTTTATTTAATATTTTATATTGTATATAAAGTAATTCGTATATTAGTTTTTGGACCGTCAAGTCAGCAGTGCACCTGTTTGCATGTGGTGATGGTACTGAAAAACATGAATTGCGGAAAACTTTTTTTTTTAACAAGTAAGCAGTGCAATGGTTAAAATAATGAGTTAAGTTAATGGATATCAATAATGCTTTATTTTTAATTTTGTATTTCTTTTATTATAATAAAAGAGAGTATCATTATTAATTAGAAATAGAATTACAATAAGAACATAACGTTGTGGCTATTATGGAATAAAATTATATTAATTAATTGGATGCCAATCATATGCACCGCGCTCAATAGGCTCACCAAGCCAATCGTCTTCCCCTTCGTACTGGATCCTGCGCAGTAGCCACCCGAAGTCTATCCTTTGTAGGCCATGTTGTTTGAACACTCTCCTCAACATCACGTACAGTAGACATCCATTAAGTCGAAAACTTGTGTGCTCATGAGTCTCCTTCTCATAATGCAGGTGTTACAGAGTGCTGAGTGTAGAACATAGATCACAAGAGTAAATGGGACATGGCAGTGCATCCCATTGAAAAATATAAGTAATGCACCTTTAAATAGATTAGATTACCTCTTCGATTGGTACGTCGTATACGTATGTTGTGGTGATTGTATTGGTCGCGACAGAGTAATTGACTCCTGGACGTGCCTTGAACCAGATGAATCCCTGCAGACTAGACAACATCCACTGCAACTTGAGTGCAATGAACAACGGGGGATAGAAGAATTGAAGATCTTCACCCATGTGCTGTGCGATTTCCCTCACGAGGGTCAACACCTTCCGAGTGTCCGAGAGGTGCTGTTGGTCAGCGGTGTCCGATGCGCTCAAAAAGAATCCCAGGATGTACAACCGCTCTGAATCGGAGAACCATATTGGGTATTTACCATTCTGCATGGTTCTTTTTTTTATCAAATAAACATACGAAAAAAGGATGGAATTTGATAGAGATTTTGGAAACCGAGATTGTGATGGTATATATAAACTATGGAGTGGCAGAGTTGAATCCATGAGGCGAAAGGTTGCGTTCTTGGGGTATAATAATTCGATGCGTCACTTCCTAATTCAAGGTGTGGAACCGCTCGATATACAATAAGTTAATAAAATATGAAGTGTCGTGTTTGTTCACATAGATTAAATTATTATTTAATATTATTAAATACTATAAGAAGATACACAAATGCGGTTAACTGGCTAAACGTTTATACATACATCATTCGTATTTAACTTGATTTTTTTTAATTAATATTAAGGTTATAGTTGATACGTAGATTAATATATACCACAATGACGTTTGATTTTTATCTATTTTCTTTTTTACATCTATGTCAAGATGTGAATAAAATAATTATTTCTCCTGAACTCAACTACATTTTCCTACTAACTCTAATTTTTTTCTATACTTTCTAATATTGTAATATGAATTTTATTATTAACTGTATATATTATACTGGTAATGGAGTTAGATATATAATTATGTTGTTTTAAATTTTTAATGTATAGAATTTATGTATATTAAAAGTTAATGGTTCAATCATTATTCTTGAATGTATATAAGAAAATTAATTATTGTTTTAGTTTATTGAAATATTTTTAAATAAATATTATTTATTATACGTAAAATGAAGGTTGTTATGCGCTGCATGCTCATACTTGTTTTTTTTGCGAAATAGACTTTACATGGTGCTGGGGTTGTTAAGAACTGCGTATTTGATGGACTGCAGAGTATGGATTTTACACTGCATAGATCCGGGTACTTAGGGAAGCTGCATACCCTGAATGATCCTTAGGCGCTGCAGAGTTGGTTTATTCAAGTGCATAGGTGGAGGTTCGTTTGAGGTTCGATGGTAATCACTGAAGTGTTTAGTAACCATCCAACTCAAAAGCTATATTACTGACAGCTTTAATGGGACAACGCGCCCTTCTCTCTCCTGTGGTAAATGGGCACACCTTCTCGGGATTGCACCGTTCTGCCTCCTTTACAGTGTGAAAACCTGCTGGCAGGTTGCCTTTAAATAAAAAATATATTTTCCTGATCGAACGGCCATAATTGAATGGAGATTGATCCAACAGTCAGAATTCACATGGGTCATATATGAGCCTGGGTTAGCTAAGTAAGGCTCCTACTTTGAATAGATTCAAAAGATTTGATTTTGAGACTTCTGATGCTATTGAGCTCGGAATTTATCGCTTAGAAAATTAAAAAAATATATGTATCAAAGAAAAATAATTCAAATATCATAATCACGATTAAAGCTCAAGAACTGTAACAAAGATTAACTCATAAGAACATAATACATTAACATCCAGCCAACTCGTTTCACAACAATACTCAAAATAATAGAGAAAAGGGCCAAGTGAAATTCTCGGCATATTGCTACTATTTATTACTAAGGATATATATTGAAGCAATTATTAGAATAAAAATTGAATTAACAATAAATGCAGTATATTTATTTCAAGAATGGAATTATCTGTGGAAAACAATTACCTCATCATTTGTCACTTCCTCGTCAAGGACAGCATGAAACAAAACTCATGATTTTCCAAATACGTAGTCAGGTCAACCTTTGTCATGATTCCCATGTAATAAACACACGGACATACTAATAAAAATCTAACATTAAAAAAGAAGTATAAGAATGCGAAGATGTTGAAAGCATTTTTAGACCTTTAACTTGGGTTCATAAATAGTTAAATAGGCATCATCATACACAATCACAATATATTCTTCTCTTTAAGCACAGTTTTCTTCTTGTTTAGAAGCCTCTTATGAACATGAACTCATAGAAATATATACTATATCTTCATAGTTAATAAATCAAGAACACCAAGAAGCACAATTTTAGCCACAACACAGAGAGTTAGCATACTACATGTTTCTCTTCAAACTAATAAAAATTTTGCAGCAAGAAATGGCTCTCCTCTCCCTCTCAAATTAATCATGTCAAATACAAATGGAGTGTTGAAAAACATTCAGAGATAGCAAGAATTTTCTCAGTGAGCTTGTCATCCTTCTCAATCTTGTGAGCCACAAATCCCTGGAAGTTGTTCTTAAAAAGAACACCCTCAGCAGTGTTTGTAAACCTTCTTATTTGACCACTGCATTTCCACACCCTACCATCATTTTTATAAGACTTCAATTTTAGCCACATTATTTTCCCTTGTATTGATTTCTTTAACATTAGCTGATGATGCAATAATATTTTCTGCATCTAAGTGCCAAAATATGAAGAAAATATATAAAAAAAATGTTAAAGCTAAATAGCAAGTGAACGTGTTTCAACTCCAGATGATCAACCAATTAAGTTGAACATAGAAATGAGAAAATATTAGTAGCAGTGAATGTCAGAAGTTTTTCATTTTAAAGCACACATAGAAGCGACCACCGGTACTCCAAAGTTTTCCCTTCCTCTTCCCTCACCCCCACTCATGCTTCTTCACCTTTTTTCAATAAAAAGCAACAATTAACTACAAATAACTCCAAAAAAACCAAGAAAAAGAAGGTGAAATATATGGACCTTAAGCTTCGGGTGCCTACACTCCACCAAACAGGTTCCACAAAATTGAATGCTTAATTCCTCCTAATGTTGCCAATTCTCGTTTCTTCAAGAAGAAATGTATTAATATAGTTCTAGTTAGTAAAATGGATCATGAACTGAAACGGGTATGATTGTATTATCTCTTAGAATACAACATTAGGAGTATATCATCTCTTAGAATTGCATATTAATAGATTAGGCATTGCAGACATTAGCAGATTGCAATTAAATTTCATGTAAACTATGCTAAATTCTGCAGAACCAAACATAAAGACTTAATAGAAGAATCAAAATAAAAAATAAAAAAGTACCCGATGTGCAAACTCCAAATACAAATTCATTAATAATTTTAGTATCAACCAACCTCTCCATTAAGCCAATTAAATGTTCTATCAAAGGGTTCTAAATCTAGAAGGATATCTATATCTCATTCTAAATTAATGCACATGAAGTGTATGATGAAATGATTCAATGAATATCCTAAACACACAAATTGATTTCTCAATCTAATCACATGCTCATGACAATTAATCACACATATCATCATATAAATCAAGTAATGAACAATCAATGATAGAAATAACACAAAGCTCATTCAAGATCAAAATTCAATTGCATAAAAACTAAATTATCAAACACCAATCATGGGGCTAATCTCACAAAGGAGATTAGGCTAACATAGTATCAAGCAAAACAAAATAAATTGTCTTACAAAATTCCAAAATAAAATAAATCCCTTGAATTTCTTCACTTGGAGCCTCTATCTTCTCTTGCAATTTTAATTTCCCTTACTTCCTTGATTAGATGGAGAAGATGACGAAGGGTATTAATGAATTAAATAAGTGGAGATGATGGAATTTTATGGAGGGTGAATTGGGGAAAAAAAGGTAAAAAGAAGAGAATAGAATGGTGGGTTACTGCTATTGGTCGACTCCCCAGCCCCCCCCCCCCCCCCCCCCCCCACATCACACGGCTGCCCTGCTTCTTTTTATATCACAATTATAATTGATTTTTCAAGTGGGCCATGGTTGCCATGTGGACATTTAAATAAATATTGCAAGGGTGACACTATTGTCATCCGATATTTTACTTAAAGCACTCGTATTGAAAACAAAAATTATGTGAAATTTTAATTATATCCCTACTTATTTTTTTAATACCTTAATCCATTTATTATATTTAAAAAAATTATTTTGTACATCCATACACAACTACACCTAAAACACATACAAAAAACACACACTCACACCAAAAACACATACTCACACACACCACACGCTGCACAAGAGAGAGAAGCAAAGCGAAGAGAAGAGAAGAGAAGAGAACCTCAATTTCACACTCAAACATTTTTAATAGGGAACAAGAAAAGTAATTGATCAAAAGTAATTTTATACTGTATTCTTTTTAAAATCATACTTTGATTATAAGGTTTATGGATTAGTGAAATTGTATAATTAATTACAAATTATTAATGGATTCGTAAAATTATAGTTGTAATTTGAGTTTAAAATATAATAGCAAAATAAATTAAAATTATACATGGTTTGGGTCTTGAAAACCACGGGTTTAAGAATTGAAGACTGGTCCATCGAAAAAATTATTAACTTTCGGCTAGAGGTGACTGAAAATTTGTAAGAAATTCATTAGCTTGTTGCCGAATTTTATGTTTAAAAATTTAATGGAATTCTTGAAATTTTGAGGGAGTTTAGCACAACTTCATAAGCCCAACAATGATTAGATCATGTTAAACTAACATTGGGCCTACTTATAAAAATTAGTTTGAGCTCTCCAAATCCAATTAATGACCTGTAAATCTTTATAGAAGTTGTCAAATTTTTTACATAAAATTTCGGTCACTTATCATTGAAATTTTATAAAAATTTCAGCTACTCCTTGTCGAAATTTGTGATTTTTTTCAACAAACCACACATGAATTTTTTGCAATTTTCAACGAAAAAAAATTCACATAAAACCAAAAAAAATTAGGAAAAAATAGCGCAAAATTTACAATTTCCACATCTTCATACTCTATATTACTATGATCTCTTTTAAGTCCTAAACCATAAAACTAGAGTGTTTAAATTTTAAACCATGGGTTGGATAAAAAGAAATTTTTTGAGCATTAAAACATTTCTGTATGTTTGAACTCATTTCATAAATTTGCAAGGATAGTGTCATAGTGGGGATGAGTGAGGTGCGTCTTTCATAAAATTTTTTCTTTCTTCTTCTTTATTCCTTCTTGTATCAGCTTGAGGTGTGTGAGATTAGTGTGTTTTTGGTGTGAGTGTGTATTTTTAGTGTTTGTTTTAGATGTAATAGTGAATGGGTGTAGAAAATAAAAATGTGTTTTTTTGATGTAATAATGGGTTAGGATTTAAAAAAAATAGGTGAGGATATAATTGAAATTTCACATATTTTTTGTTTTTAATACGGGTGCTTTCAGCAAAATATCGGGTGGCAATAGTGCCGCCCTTGTTGCAATTGAATGTTGGCCACCAATTCTAAATGAACAGTAGCAACGTAGTTGGAGTGATTGCACCTCTTCTTTAATCATTTGAATTGGACTTGACAATCCTTGGGCTTTGAAATTAATTCACATGGGCCTAATCTTTTTTATTGGGATGGAAAATGGACAATGGTCGCCCAAATACAAAGCTGAAATTTTCAGCTTGCGCGCCATTATCGTTTTAGTCCGTTTTTGCTCGTTTTAATTTCTAATTGAGTTCTGTTTTTTCCCACGTTTTCGTTATTGAATGAAGAAGCTCATTTAAGCTCAAAATTCTGCAGATTTCACCAAAAGATTCCACTCCACAAAAATTAAGGAAATAATGAAATTAAACACTAAAAGCAACCTTAATTATATAAAACCTAGCTAAAAATTGACCATATTTTTTAGCAATTTCAAAACAAGATTGTGTTTGAATTTTTTTTTTTTTTTAAGTTAATAGAAGTTGAATCTAGAGTGTTTATTAAATAGTTAGATTATCTGGTGAAATATCATTTGTGCACTTATATCACAAAATACAGACATTGATATGTACTAGAAGATAGTGTCTCCTTATAAGATTGGTTGTAGAAGTATTTAAAAAAAGTGACTTACGGAAAATTTCGAGTAAAATTTATACAATAATTAAATTATTTTCTCGTAAAATGATATTTTTCTATACTCAAATATTTAAGATCTATTGCAACCATTTTCAAGACACGAACAGATGTTGGAAACTTTTGATATATGTAAAGATAAAACTCTTATGTTGTGTTTGGATTCAAATCCAATTATATTGAAAATGATGAATAGTAGATTTATGAAAGAATTTTCAAATTTATAATTCTACATGTATTTTTTAATCTTTAAAATAAAATAATATTTGATAAATAAAAATAATGAAATTTTATTATATTAAATACTAAGTATATATTTTACTATTTTTAATATCCATTTTAAATATATCCATTTTCCATCTTAAAATTTGGAAAAAAGATCTCACACACGGTCACACCTATTCTGACGATTCATTACACATAAAATTATATTCATTTTCCATTATAAAATTTACACTTTTTATTTTCATCCATCTAGAATAAACTTCATCACCAAAAAATGAAAAACATCACATCAATAACCTTAAAATACATATTTAATTCAAAATTATCATTCCCACTTGATACATAAATATATTTTATACTTAATTTATTATCTAGAAATTAGGGATGTTAAACAAGTCAACCCTAACCTATTAGTGTAAGCCCTATTTGGCTTAGGGTAAAACAAGCTTCAGGCTAATTGTGTATGTTTAAACGAGCTACTAAAAGATGAACATAACTCTAATCTTAATGAACTTTGGGCTAAACCGGTTAGCCTACAGGCTATACAATGAAAACTACAAAAAAAATTATTACAAATTTAAAATTAAATTAATAATGCATAACACAATAAATACAAAATCAATTCATTAATTCTTTAGGATTAAAAAAATTAAAATTAGTGCACGAAAAAAAATTATTAGAGAGTATTATTATTTGTGATGGAATTTGTGATAATTAAAATTAATTTTTCATATTTTATTTATTAATTAAATTATTTTTGTATAGAGTAAAAGTGATAAGATAGAAAATTTGTGATGATTAAAATTAATTTATAAGAACTCTATTTGTGTAGAGTGGGAGGAGGAAGGTGAAGAGAGGAGAAATAAAAAGGAGTGAGAGAATGTGTCACAGCTATCATCTTGTCAGGGAAAAAAGATGAGTGTGGGAATGTGTCACTTTGTCAGGGAGAAGAGGAGTAAGAATATGAGATAGAGAGATAAGGGAAATAACGAGATAAGAAAAAAAAGTTCAATTCTATGGGCCAATTCGATTGGCCCTAGGGCTAACCCTATTAGCACACGGGTTAATCGATCCGAGTCAAAAAAGTTTGGTTTTAACGTAATGGAAAGCAACACCCTAACCCTATTTTTTAGGGCTAATTGGGCCGACCCTATATGCCACATGCTTTTTAACTATAAATATTACATTACCCTCAAAAGTCAATAAAATTAATTAAAAAATAATTTTTTTCATAAGTGCAAATTAATTTGGGATAGAAGAAGTAATACTTCATTATTTCATGTGGGAAAAAAAGTATATGGTCACTTTATCAACGGACATATGAAGTAACATTTAATCCAATAACCCCACAATACAGTTTAATTTCAAAATTAACACTTCTTTTCAACTCATATACTTACTTTATAATATTAACTAAAAATACTAAACTACTCTTAAAAAAATATCAATAAAAACTTCTTTCTAAACATTATATCTAAAGGTTGTAGGAAATAAATACATAAATCCATAAAGCCTTAAACCCTATTACGATTAAATGAGATCTAAATCAATCCAAAATGTAAAATATTACAAAATGAAATTATTACTTTAGTGAATTCACAATGAATTCAAAGTCATCAACTTTATTCTGCAGAAAACTGAATTATCCAAATTAAAATGTCTTAAAAACTTTAGAGAATAATAAATATAGATTCCTACTGAACCAAATGTATTCTAAAACCATATAGCAGCCACATGAGTAGCTAGCTCATAAAATTACAGGGCGTTGAATACATAATTGGTGGATCCATATTTAGAGTCTATCATAATGTGCTCTACTAAAATTTTATCTACACAAAACACTTCCTTCAACAATTAAAAATACTCTTGACTTATAAGAACTTCTGTTGCTAATACTTTATTGCAAACTAAATGTCACAATAAACTTTATGTGACAAAGTTTCACAACCTTTATTTCATGGTCGAATGTCCCTTAGTGTGCTACTAAGTCAGTTGTCATGGTTAATAAGCTATAAGTGTTTGCTTAATACTTTTACTTATATAGCTCTCCCGACAAACAAAAGATGTAGCCTGAAGTGGATCTTATATTGTATTGACATCCAACAAACTCGGATTAGAATTCTTTATGATCTCCTACAAATCTGATCCCTGAAGTGTAAGTATGTTATCCTTAGTTCTCTGTAAATACTTTATAAAGATCCATACTAGAGTTACTTAAATGTCTACTTAATACACCAACAGAAGATAAATTAGGTCTTGTACAGACCTTATCATACAACAACTTCCAACAATCAAAACATATAGAATATTTCTACATTTCTTAAATGTTTAGTTTAACCTTAGGGCACTTGATTGAGACTGCACTTGTCTCCCTTAGTTTAACTTAAATCTTCTCCCACTGAATCACACAATCATCTACATTTGTCTCAAAACTAAATGAAACAATTACATCATGATGATAGTTGTGATTCCTATATGTGAAAGCTTTACTTGAATTGATAGATGGATTTCCTTTTACTTCTTAAACAGTTGAGATCGTTCCATCAATGTTTCCATAAAGAAACTATCTTTACATCCATATAATTTAATTCAAGATCAGAATGTGTTACTAATGCCACAATTATCCTAAAATAGACTTTCTAAAACTGGATAGAAAGTCCCTTAGAACAATGCCTCCTTTTTATTTTGAGTATAATCATTTATCATGATGCAACCATGATCATCTCGTATTGATTTAAACTCATAAATTATAGCATTAACCCACTTTTGAGTATTTGGACCTTGCATGGCTTGATGAACATTGTTGGAATGTTCTACCATTAATTTCGTAGTGCCCTCATTATTTAGGAGAAAACTACATAATCATCCAAATTGTCTTTCTCCCAACTCTAGCGGTTTCCTTAGTGACATTATTTTTTGAGATTGTTGAGTTTGTATTCCTTAGATATTATTGACAATATCCTAACAATAATTGTATTTAGAGATTCTTAAAAGCATAAGTAGGGGGATGAATCAACTCCCCCTTAGGGACAATGTCTATAATATCACTCTTTCCCCGAAACTCAACATCCTCAAAGAATACAGTATTACCCGTCTCAAATATGATTCGATTAATTAGATCATAAACTTTTATCTTTTTCATAATCAATAAAGTAGCTGATAACTATTTGTGTCCAATTTTCTTTAGTAGATCCCAATGATCTAGCCTTAGTTCGACATCACCATGTGAAACTCAAAGAGTTCTCAAAACTACTTTAGTTAAAACTTTATTAAGCTGAAATCTTAAGTAACCTTATCCTATGGAGTTCTATTTTGTCTTTTAACTATACCATACACATCGAATAATCTTAATGTAGTATATTATAAGACAATTCCACAGGCTTTAGGAGAAAACAAAAGGTCATACTTTAGTTTTGTCTTTAGCAGCTTTCTTAATGGGTTTTCTTGTATTGCCCTTATACTTTATTGAGACCAAATTTTCTTGAAGCCTTCTAGTCTCATCTTTATTGTTAAAGTTCTCATCATGTATGATTTTGTTGTTAATATAATTTAAACTTAATTAGTAGACTTTTAAATTATACAGAGAATTATTGTAAAATAATTTATCATGCTCGCATTAAACTTTATAATCTTTCAAATTTTAAATAGTTTAGAATCATCTTTAGGAATCGAGCACATCATTAGTATCAAGTCCAATGACAACAATACTAACTTGTAAGTGACACCATCTATGTAGTAGTCAAATACTGACAATAAAATTGTCAAGCAATAGTCTTCCTTTGGGCCAACTTATTACCCATATGTTAAATGAATAATTGTCACGTATTCACCACCACAGGTGCTTGTGTATTTCGGGCCAAATATTAATCAACCTTTGGACCGATCAATACCCGTATGAAGATACAATTACACAATATTATTAATTGGGGACCCATCACAAGACACCTTGTGCAACATTAACCTCGTCTATGGACAAAAATTAACTTCAGGGATAATCTTGGTGTAATAATCAAGTACTGATAATAAGTTCAGTCAAACAAGAGTCTATCTTTGGACTGATTAATGTTTACATGAACAATTTAAAATAATTACCACACACTTATTATCACATGTGTGTTATTTTTCTGTCAAACTGTGCCTACCTATAGGCCGAACACAGAATACATAAATAATATCACACCCATCTACGTAATTTCAATAAAATCGTTCTCCACATACAGAGGTTGCTATGGCAACATGATGTTTTGATTGACTAGATTGAAAATTTACTAGACCAATTAAACAAATATTTAAAATAAATATTACGTTTAATTAAACGAAATTAAAAATATCATCCCAATTATACTTTAATTAAATTCCAAATTTTAATGGGAATATTATATGATTCTCACAAATTCAAAAAATATTGAAAGATCTCTTAACTTAATTAAGAATTTCAAATCCTAATTTAAAAACTAATTAAATTAGGCAAATATCCTTTATCACATCATTAAGAAATATGTTTGAAATTATTAATTTTCTAAAATCAACTATAAATCGATAATGTAAGATTCTCATAAACCCACTTAATCATTTGATGACAAAAATGAATTATTATTAAAATTGATTTAATACACCCACACTTATTTAAATCAACAAAAATGTAGTATTTGGTGTCTACTCAATTGGGCCATATCAGTGTTATTATAGCCCATGAACTTTTAACCTTAATTGGATCACTTAATTAAGTCCATAAAATAATTGAATAGCTAATATAATTACATAATAATATATTTCCCACAATTAGATTATATAGGAAATTAAAAATTTCCTAACAAAGGCACCATATATCCTGTTTCACTTTGGTATTACATCCTTTATTACATGCATTAAATGAGTGACCAGATGTCCCATTTTATTTTTATGTTACATCTCATATTACACGCATTATATAAGTGACACATGCTCGGTAGGAAAATCACAACCTTGGCAGAAACTCATGTGCCCTCGGGGACACACCGTGTCCCCATGTGAACACAAGAATTTTAGTATAAATTTCTTGTATTCACATAGGGACACGGTGTGTCCCGGGCATAGTAGACCAACTCCACAACCTTTACATTTTTAAATGTCTTTACATATTTTTAAATGTAGGGGGTGTTAGGAAATTTTTAATTTCATAAATAATCTAATTATGGGTAATATATTATTATACAATAATATTAGCTATTCAATTATTTTATGAACTTAATTAAGTGATCCAATTAAGGTTAAAAGTCCATGAATTATAATATTTTGATATGGGCCAATTGAGTATGTACCCAATACTACATAATTATGTGATAATGGGTGGCCCAATTGTGTAGTATATAGAGGCTCACAGGTGACACATGCTCGGTAGGAAAATCACAACCTTGGCAGAAATTCATGTGCCCCCGGGGACACACTGTGTCCCCATGTGAACACAAGAATTTTAGTATAAATTCCTTATGTTCACATGTGGACACGGTGTGTCCCGGGGGCATAGGAGACCAACTCCACAACCTTTACATTTTTAAATGTCTTTACATATTTTTAAATATAGGGGGTGTTAAAATTTTTAATTTCATATATAATCTAATTATGGGTAATATATTATTATACAATAATATTAGCTATTCAATTATTTTATGAACTTAATTAAGTGATCCAATTAAGGTTAAAAGTCCATGAACTATAATATTTTGATATGGGCCAATTGAGTAGGTACCCAATACTACATAATTATGTGATAATGGGTGGCCCAGTTGTATAGTATATAGAGGCTCACAGGTTTGGTTCCATATACTAAGCCGCACATGGTCTTCCCTTCCCCATCGGGAGGAATTATGAAGGTCCCATAAAGGAATTAGGAAGCTTAGTTGAGGAAAGTCAAATACGTACCGATCCTCGAGTTCGTGTTCCGCCTTATAGGACTTATGGATTAAGGTACGCTTCCGTTTTACGGTTAGATCTCGTTAATCATAATAGGGTTAAGGCATTAGGATTTATGAATTTATTTCCTACAAGTGGTATTAGAGTCACCTTATTTATGATTCTCTGACATCTATTAAAATTGTCATTAATCATTAAAGTTTTGAATTACTGATAAATTTTGCGGATTGTTATATGGAGACATATATGTATTGATATGATCATAATTTAATATGAACATCTCCCCAATTTTGAGGTTTACTATTCGTAAATCCTAGCGGCTATTGGAGCATCTGAATATACTTGAGTGGAATTCTTATTCTTATTCTATGAATTCCATTAAATATTGCCGCATATTGGATGATGAATAGTGGATTATCTCTACACAATTTGATTTGGCAATAAGGAAATCTTAACTGGAATTCTGGTCAATTATATGACTTCTTCGAATTTGTGCTTGCTGCTGCATAATTTGGAGAATACATGAGCTTTTTTTTTAGTCAGCAATCAATGCACTTTTTTTATTTATTAATCAATTGATTAATTTAAAAGGGGAATTACGGTAGCTTGGTAATACCATTAATTAATTGATTAATTTAAAAGGGAAATTGTCATAACTTGGTAATACCAATTTATGAATTAAGTCGACTTATTGATACTCATGGTATATCGGCTTATTAGTGCGCTTTTAATTTAATAAGAATATTTGTAAAATTCAGTTTATGTTAATTTCAGTGTTATGAATATGAAATTTAACTTTAATTCATTTACTATTGTGTACATGAGTCACTTACGATTTGTGATCAATTTGATGAAGTGTTAATAAAGGGTCATTTATTGGTTGTGGCCTTGGTTTGATGTGTTACTCTCGACATTAATTATAATTAGTGATAGATTTGTTCTAATTCCATAAAGTAATTTGCACTAAATCCATCCATATTACTAGTTCGATTCAAAGGAATTATTATCAAGTCTAAATCACTCTTAATTAAGGGTGGGTAATATCGGTATACCGAAAATACCGATACCGTACTGATACCATACCGAAATTTTCGGTATGGAAAAATCCATACCGATACCGATACCGAAATTTCGGTATACCGATTTTTCGGTATACCGAAATTTTGATAAATTAAATCGGATACCGATACCGTACCGAAATTTACACCATATCGATTTTTCGGTAAATACCAATTAATACCGAAATGTTGACATACCGTTTCATACCGAAAATTCAACATACCGAAAAATACCGATTTACCGAAACCATACCGAAAAATAATATTTAATTTTAATCAAAATAATAAAATTAATATAAAAATATTTTAAAATAATTAAATTTTCTAATCTCAAACATTATACTTATGTTGTTTTTAATTTATTCATGATTAAATAACAAATTTTTTATTATTATATTTTTATACTCCTATATTTTTATTTAGATGTGTATTATATTTTTATTTATTTTAATTAGAGCTTATTTTAAATTTTAAAAAATATAAATGAATAAATGTAATACATAATAAAATAAAAATAATTTAAATATATTTATAATATAAAATATACTTAAATATTGTATTATGTATAATTAAATTTTTAAAAAAAATTATATAAATTTTCGGTATATCTACCGATACCGAAATACCGAAAATAATTTCGGTATACCGAAATACCAAAAATTTTAATATCCTATACCGATACCGTACCGAAATTATCGGTACGGCAACCATACCGTACCGAAAATTTCGGTATGTTGAATTTTCGATATTTTTCGGTATTTTTCGATACGGCGAGCGCGGTATACCGAGTTTTCGGTATTTTTTCCCACCCCTACTCTTAATTGAATTTTGAGATATATATTTGATTTAAATATTTTATCATATGAAGCCCAATTAATTGATATGTGAATGCATGATTCACCTTATTTAGTTAATTTTTTATCCCATATAATTTTGTGATGTCTACTGGGCATGCAATAGGTGGCAATTTAGTGAATTGCATATTTTTTTCTTAGACATCATGTAAATTAAGTTTATGATCAGTATTATGTATCATTTTATAAAAGGAGTTTTGGGCTTGATAATAATAATAAGTTTCATGCATGTTGTATCAATTTGGTGATACATTTGGTCGCCTTCTTATACTTCATTAGTTATGGTTATTTCTTATGGGGATAAAAATAACTAGAAGTATGGTTATGTAATTGAGCATCACAGAAATAATAAGTTTATTTTATATGGCTGATTTGTCAAATTAACATTCATATTTGTCAATTAAGGAAATTGAAATCTAATTTCTGTATCACTTAAAGTGAATTGTTTTGTGACAATTTAGTCATTCTTATGTAAATGCATATGGAGACGTATGTTTGATTCTATGCCAAAATTAATTTTGAATAATTGCTGGCAGCATACGGTTATTATGATTGTGTGGCATTTAGCATGTTCCATTTTGTGGAAATACAAAGTTTCAGTTATAATTATGTTATTGGAATATATTTCCGAAAGGATATATTGATTTGGCCTTAGTTTGTGCAAAGCTTATTGTTTGATTTTAAAACTTAGATTGATTTCATTTGCTTCATGTATGAATGAAAGGCATATTGTTTATTTACGTAAATAAAATTTAGAATTTAATTGTTGTCAATTAAAGTGATTATTATTTGAGGTAATTGGAATGACTAATTAGAATTATTAATAAAGGATATTTACCTAATTTAATTTATTCTAAATTAAGATTTGGAATCCTTAATTTAAGTTAAGAAATCTTTCATTATTTTTAAATTTGTGTGAATCATCTAATATACCCTTTAGATTGTGGAATTTAATTAAATTAAAATTGGGAGACATTTTTTAATGTAGTTCAATTAAATATAAATATTTATTCTAATTATTTGTTTAATTGGTCTAGTAATTTTTTAATCTAGTCAATCAAAGCATCATGTTGTCATAGCAGCCTTTGTGTGTGGAGTGCGACTTTATTGACATTACATAGATGAATGTGGGATTATTTATGCGTTCTGTGTTCGGCCCATAGATAGGCACAGTTTGGCAGAATAATAACGCACATGTGATAATAAGTATGTGATAATTATTTTTAATTGTTCATGTGAATATCAGTCGGTCCATAGATAGACTTCTGTTTGACAGAACTTATTAACAGTACTTGATTATTACACTAAGATTACCACTGCAGTTAATTTTTATCCATAGACGAGGATAATGTTGCACAAGGTATCTTGTGATGGGTCCCAATTAATAATGTTGTGCAAGTGTATCTTCATGTGAGTATTGATAGGCCCAAAGGTAGATTAATATTTGACCCGAAATACACAAGTACCTGTGGTGGTGAATACGCAACAATTATTTAGTTTGACATGTGAGTAACAAGTCGGCCCAAAGGAAGACTATTGCTTGATAGTTCTTATTGTCACTATTTGACTACTACATAGAGGGTGCCACTTTCAAGTTAGTATTATTGTCATTGGACTTGATACTAATGTTGTGCTCGATTCCTCGAGATGATTCTAACTTTTTTAAATTTTGAAAGATTATAGAGTTTAATGCGAGCATAATTAATTATTTTGCAATAATTCTCTGTACAATTAAGAAGTTTGCTAATTAAGTTTAACCTATATCAACAACAAAATCATACATGATGAGAACTTCAATAATAAAGATGAGACTAGTAGGCTTCAAGAATATTTGGTCTCAATAAAGTATAAGGGCAATACAAGAAAACCCATTAAGAAAGCTGCTAAAGACAACTAAAGTACAACCTTTTGTTTACTCTTAAAGGCTTGTAGAATTATTTTATAATATACCACATTAAGATTACTTAACATGAATGGTGTTGTGGTATAGTTAAAAGACAAAAATAGTACTCCACAACATATGGTTACTAATTGGAGAAATATTAAAGATTGCAGCTTATGGTCTTAATAAAGTTCCAACAAAAGTAGTTGTGAAAACTCTTTGAGTTTCACATATGGTGATGTCCAACTAAGGCTAGATCATTGGGATCTACTAATGAAAATTGGACTCAAATAAATACAAGATACTTTATTGGTTATGAATAAAGATAAAAGTTTTTGATCCAATTAATCGGATGCTATTTGAGACAGGTAATACGGTATTCTTTGAGGATGTTGATTTGGAAGGAAGAATAATATTAGAAACATTGTCTTTAGGAGGAGTCTATTTCAACTCCCACTTATGCTTTTAAGAATGGTGCAAATCCAAAATAACGATATGACAATATCAATAATGTTTAAGGAATAACAAATTCAACAACCTCAATAATTAATGTCACAAAGTAAACCACTAGAGTAGAGAGAAAGATAATTCAGATGATTATGTAGTTTTTCTCTTAAATAAAGAGGACACTATAGAATTAATTAATGGTAGAACATTCAAACAATGTTTATCAAGCCATGTACGATCCAAATACTCGAAAGTGGGTTACTGCTATAAGTAATGAGTTTAAATCAATATATAAAATGATTAGGTTCGCATCTTGTTAAAGGATTATACTTAAAAGGGAAGGAAGACATAGTTTTAAGGGATTTTCTATCCGGTTATAGAGAAAGATTCTTGTAAGATAATCGTGACATCAGTAGCACATTTAGATATTGAATTAAATTAGATAGATGTGAAGACAAAGTTCCTTAATGGCAATACTGATGATGCGATCTTAAAAGTTTAAGAACTAAAAGAAAATCCATCTATGCATTCAAGAAAGCTTTTTCGTAAAGGAATCACAAGAATCATCATGAAGTAACTGTCTCATTTGGTTTTGAAACAAATATAGATGATTATGTGCTTCAGTGGGAGAAGATTTAAGTTAAACTAGGAAGACAAGTGCAGTCTCAATCAAGTGCCCTAAAGTAAAACTAAAGATTTAAGAAATGTAGAAATATTCTATATGCTTTGACTGTTGGAAGTTGTTGTATGATGAGATCTGCAAAAGACCTGATTTGGTTTTTGTTGTTAGTATATTAAGCAAATAATTAAGTAACTCTAGTATGGATCTTTATAAAATATTTATAGAGAACTAAAAATTACATGCTTGCACATAAGAGATCAGATTAGTAGGAGATCATAAAGTAATCTGATTTTGAGTTTATTGGATGTTAATACAATATAAGATCCACTTCAGGATACATCTTCTGTTGGTCTGGAGAGCTATACAAGTAAAAGTGTTAAGCAAACACTTGTAGCTCCTTAACTATGACAACCGAATTAGTAGCACACTAAGGGGCATTCAAACATGAATAAGGTTGCGAAACTTTGTCACATAAAGTTTATTGTTACATTTAGTTCACAATAAAGTATTTAGTAGCAACATGAGTTCTTATAAATTAAGCATATTGACATAGAATTCTTGGTTGTTAAAGAAAGTGTTTGTGTGGATAAAATTTTAGTAGAGCATATTATGATAGACTCTATATACGTATCCACCAATTATGTATTTAACGCCCTGTAATTTTATGAGCTAGCTACTCATGTGGGTGTTATATGGTTTTAGAATGCATTAGTTCAGTGAGAGTCTATATTTATTGTTCTTTAAAGTTTCAAGACACTTTGATTGAATAATTCAGTTTTCTGCAGAATAAAGATGATGGGTTTGAATTCATTGTAAATTCACTAAAGTAAATTTTCATTTTGTAATATTTTACGCTTTGGATTGATCTCACTAAATATTAAAGTAGGACCAGTTGGAAATAAACATGATGTTGATCACATTTTACATGTAATTTCTATACTACTCACCATATTTGATCCATGTCATTGAGTGTACTAATATGGTAATTGCCGGGGTTTAACCACGATTTGTAATATGGTGTATACCGCGGTAATTCCATATTAGTATATGAAATGGACCAGATTGTTAAATATAGCCTGAAGAGGAATAACATGAAGTTGCGCAATTAAGGATTCTTGATATAATTGCTTTGAGAAATATATAGCCCAAGTGGGAGATTGTTAGGAAATTTTTAATTTCCTATATAATCTAATTGTGGACAATATATTATTATGCAAATATATTGGTTATTTAATTATTTTATGGACTTAATTAAGTAATCCAATAAAAGTTAAAAGTCCATGGGCTATAATATTTTGATATGGGTCAATTGAGTAGATACTCAATACTACATGACTGTGTGATAATGGGTGGCCTAATTGTGTAGTATATGAAGGCATGAATGAACTTCAAATACTAATATCATTTGGGTTCATAAAATCATAAATCAACTATAAATACACCACGCATGCATCATGTATATTAAATTATGATTATGAATTCCAAATATCATCAATTGTGATTTAAAGTGCATGGGTATTATCAGTACCACATTCCTCACGCCTCAAATAATAAGCAATTTTGTTGGTCATAACTAAATGCTCCAAAATTATTCATGTAAATGGAACAATATACCTTTTATGAATGAATCAAATGGAATCAATCCAAATTTTAAAATCGAATAATAAACTTAACAAAAGTTCCCAAAACCAAGGCTTGCTCAAACACATCATGTTCAATTCCAGAGTGGCCGGTATCAGCTACCATGGACCGTCGGAGGAGAAGATGTGGGTGTGATGTTTGTGGAATGGCACCGAGGAGCCTTACAATCGTCTTACTTTAAGGTATATAATTTTGACACTCACTTTGAGCAAGATGTTGCACTGCAGCCTAGTTTACCAATACAATTTAATTGTAGTGTGCTCTGGGAGATAAATTCAAGAGCTTGAAATGGTGAAGTAGAGCGTGGTGATGATGATTATTAGAGGGCGAATAGGAGGGGTAAGGTTGTGAGTGTTATTGTATTACTCATTAATAATCTTACATATCTTAAATAGGGTTCATTTAGTAACATATTAAGTAATATGTATATCTTATTTAATTATAGTAGGATATATCTAGAAATGCGGTACGTCTAGTAATTATGGGGGTGTGAATAGTTGACCCCTTTAATTAATTGTTTACATTTTATTTACATACCTTTTTTACTGTAGGAGTTTGACCCTTTTTGACATGAAAAGTTTAAAGAATTGCTGGTTAAAGAAATGATGTTTAAAGTGTCCGAGAAGTTCCCTGATGTTGTCTGTGTCAGCTCATTTGGAAACCAAGATCTTAAAGTCCAATTGAATGTTGAGAAAATCTACACCGAAGAGGACATCATATCAAAATATTCTGTTAACATGAAACAGAGCTAGGAATGAGGTTCTTTTTTATTTTTTGTTTAAATAATACTCCCTCTGTTCCACAAAGCAATGCATGTTGCGCGCTGTATTTAAGGAAAATTTATTTTAATGTATAAAATAAGAAAGAGAAGAAGTATATTAGATAATTTAATGAAAAAGATGTGTAAAGTTATAGGGATGTGTGAAAAGTGAGTATTATGTTGGGATATGCGTAAAAAGTAGGTATTATTGCGATGTATTTTTTACTATTTTTAATAAAGGTAAAGTGTGAAATACTTTGAGGGACGGACTGAAAAGGAAAGTGTGAAATACAAAGGGGGACGGAGGGAGTACTCTTGTATGTGTATATTTTATATAAAATATTGGTATACGTATATTTTATTTAAATAACTAAAAAATATTTTAAAAATGATATATTGTTATTTTAATTTTTGGAGTAAAAAATAGAGCAAACTATTGGAGATGAGCTATTGAGTTAACTGCATTTTGTAGTTGAATGTGCTGTAAAATAGAGTAGATTCCTGAGATGACCTAAACAATAATAATTATATGAATAATTTGTTTGGAAGTTTCAAAACATTTGTTTCCTGAATTTTGATGAATATTATTTGTTTTGAAATACATTTCTTAATGCTATTTTCTTTGACTTTTATAGTTAAATTTTGTTCATTTAAGGCTGAATTGCGCTCAATTTTCTTTATTAATTTTACATACATCAGTTTTGAACTCTATTATCCAACAAATGATATTTATTGTATTTTTATGAATTTTTTTAACATTGTTAACATGTAATTAATTATTTAATCTTTAATATATTTAGTTAAATAAAATCATTATTAAAAGCAATCCATTACATTTCAAAAGTAAATTCTTGTCATGGTTTTTAAGTTAAAAATTATTTTTTAGTGAAAGTATTTGAATTTTCTTTTCTGAATATATGTATGTAATAAGACTGAATTTTCTTTAAAGATGAAACCTGCCTAACTACTTATTCATATTTCAGTCTTGTGTGATTCTTCAATGTAGGTGCATTCGTGCATCTAATGGTTATATGTAAAAATTAATGTATAGTCAGTAGTTATTATATTCATTTTATAATTTTACGATTATAACTTTATGATTATGATCCCGTTAAAATTGAAAAACATCTGATCAACTTTCTTAAAATGCTTACCAATCAAAATAACTCTATTTATTTATAAATAAAATTTATCAAAGTCTTATTCAAAATAGGGTTAATTGCGTAAAAGTCTCCATCTTTACTTTAATTGCAAATTAATCTTAACCTTTATTTACCTTTATAAGTATATCATCTTTGAAAGGGATTGCAAATTAAGCCACTGGTCAGATTTTGACCAATTTTAACTGCCCAAATCCAACGTGGAAAATAAAAATTTAAAAAAAAAATCTTTTTCCTGCAATGGCCTTCTTTTTCCATTTCCTGATTCCACTCATAATATATCTAAGAATTTCGCAGGAAAGAAATCAGAGCAAGGAAACTTGAAAGGAAACAATTCTGAATCTCCAATGGTAGTTTCTGTGCTTGTTGATCCAAGAGAGGTAGGTGATGCTGATGTGGATGGTGTGATGGGCCCGAAGTCCATCTCACGAATTTTGTTGTTGTCTTAATTAACAATGCGAAGTATACTGATCTAATATATCAGGAAATTATATGTGACAGTTCTTAATAGAGAACACAGTGGGAGGCGGCACCAGCGCGTGACGGAGATGGGTGGATTCGATCCGCCAGATCTAAAGCGGCATCGACGGCGCACGTCGGTATTAGCGCGACGGGCTCCGGACGTCTCAGCGTTCATGACTGGACTGAGGCAACGTGAGTCGGCTGCCCACGGTGGTGGCGGTCGGTAGTGCTGAACTCCTTCCTGTGGTGAGCGACGAGTATTCTCCTGCAGGAAGAGGCCTCAGCCTTCATTGGGCGGAGAGTTGTCGAGGCTTCCGACGATGAGCGGTTTTTGGCATCAGTCTTTTTCGGTTAGAGGCTGAGATAGCGGTCAATGAAAATTTGAGAGGATATGGAAATTTGAGAGGATGAAAAGTTGAGACAGGAAATTTGGAGTGGAAAGGATTTGCAGGATTTTTTTTTAAATTTTATTTTCCACGTTGGAATTGGGCAGTCAAATTTGGTCAAAATCTGACCCATGTCTTGATTTGCAATCCCTTGAAAAGGTGATATACTTATTTTCTAAATTTCAAAAGTTTAGACTAATTTGTAATTGAAGTAAATGTTGAGACTTTTTACGCAATTAACCCTTCAAAATATAAATAATTTCATTTATAAATTTCCATATATCTATGTCAATTTATATAGGTATGGTATGTTTTAATCAATCATAATTATTTGATAATTTGTATTTTAGTCTTTATCAAACAAGCTAATCACAATTATGTTAACAAATTTTACTAATCAAATCAAAATTTCATTCAATCAACACAAAAAAACTCCTACTTTCTTTATTTATACTTATAACATGTCTTCTACATTGTTATATATAGTATTTTCTCATGGCAAGACAAGAGAACATTCCCATCTTCTTTGTCGGATTATGAAGAAAATTCAACGATCTACCATAATAGGAAGCAAACGTAAAGAAGATGGTTAGTAGATGTCCTATTCATTATGATTGATGTTAATTTGATTGAAGATTCTAATATTCATAATGAACATGTTAATGAAACATTTGTGGAAGTTGATACTGCACCCGATGATGCTGATGAAGGAGGATATAAAATATGAACATGTTAATGTAACATCTGTGGAAGTTGATACTGCACCCGATGATGCTGATGAAGGAGGATATAAAATGTGTAAGACGAAATTTAAATTCATAGATTAGATTAGATTGTTTAGTAAGTTTCTTTTGATTAAATAAAAGTTTTCATTTTGCATGTGATAGCTTCAATGTACTGGGATATTGTTCATCATACTTAGAAAAAAGCATGCTTCAATAACCATTAAATATACTCTCTCCATCCTACGTATTTGTTCACGTTTATACGAGCACAGAGATTAAGAAGTGTTGTTTTTGTAATATAGTACTCCCTCGGTCCGCTTTCGAATTTTTCCATTTTGGGCGTCCGCCCCCAAGGGTATCATTTCCTTTTTTTATCCACACACACCCACTAATACAACTAAAAAATGAGATCTACACCTTCACTAATACAACTACCAACTACATATTAAATAATAATACTCTTTAATCTCCGTGTCGAAAAGCAAATGACTCCGGAAGGAGGGAGTATAATGTAAGAAAAAATAGGTGTAAATTGATGATTTAAAAAGAAAAATAAATAAAGTTATTGACATTGATGAATAAAGTGTAAAAAATAATTGATGAATAAAGTGTGAGAATTTTGCATTTTTAGTCCCGTAGGACACATAACCTCTTCAAAATAGTCCCAATACTTTCACTTTTAGTCCCAAATAATTATTTTTTTGCAGACTTGGTCCCATAAGACTTCAACCTAGCAAATTTAGTCCCATTCAATTGCACTATTAGTTTCAAGAAATTAAATTCATATTTATTTTATTTTATGTTTATTTATTTAATAATAATAATAATATAAATGAGTAAAAAATAAAAATCTAACTTTAAATAAAAAAATAAATGAGTAAATAAATAAATAAATTAAATATCAATCTAAATTCTTATAACCAATAGTGTAACTTTATATCATGGAGTATTTATTTATTTATTTATTATTAATATGTCTTTTTCGAAAACAATAAAAATTTGGTAACATTAAAAATAAAAAAGGGTCGATTACTTATATATATAATTTATCTATCTATATTACTAGCAGGTACAATATTCAAATTAAAATACTATCCACTACAAATTAAATTCATCAAATATCCATTTTAACCCTATTATAATTTTAATTGTATTAAGAAATTAATTAATCATTATTTTCTCCATGAAAATAGTAAATAGGTTGGGATTAGTTAATCCGATAAAAAAAGTTGCGCAAATAATAGTTTTATCACATGGTATTCAAATAATATGTTGTGTTCAATTTCAACAAATACATCGAAACATCCGGCGACATTGGGGGAGTTCATATTTCAATACTCAAATGTTATTTTATTTTTCAATTTTGATAATTTTTATTTATTTTTTTATCTTTTTAAGTTCGAAATTTTTAAATTTGATTGGAATTCAATTTTGTATTTTATGGAAACGACTTGTTTGCATGTAATCTGAATACATTATTTAAAATTTCTGAATACATAATGTTAATCTCATAATGTTATTTGATGGATAAGATAGGAATCCCCACCCACAAACATTGAAACCGTAAGAATTATTTCTGCATACCTATCACAATTCTGAATACATATCACAAAACATGAAAATTCGAATATACAAAAAATATAAAACAAAATAATTGAACCAGCATTAAACACCGAAATCGTCAATGAAAATTTCAGAAAATTAAACCCCACATATACGAAAAATTTTAAATTTTCAGGAATTGCATACGAAGAATTAAAAATCTAAATATATGAAGAATTGAATACAGAGCAATTGAACCCTCATAGAACTCCAAAATTGAAAATGAAAAACTCAGTAAAATAAATACGAGTCATTGAGTACGAAGAATTAATGTTTGATTCTTCGTACTCAATGACTCGTATTTATTTTACTGGGTTAATTAATTAAATACGATTAATACAATTAAATCGAAAGAAAACTTTGTAAATGGAAGAATTGAATACAAAGAACTAAAAAAATCTTACATTGAACTCTAAAATTATCGTAGATGAAAAACACGGCAAAATGAACACGAGCCATTGAATACGCAGAATTAAACATCGCACGAATTGAACACAAAAAATTGAATAAATTATCAAATAAATCTTAGTATTCGAATTTAATCTGCATACCTATTCTGCAGATCCATTTCCGGTGCATGCATACACATTGATTTCAATTTTCATACTCAATTTGAATAACTCAATCTGCATACACAATTTGAATACCCACAACTGGCGGATTTTGACCGTGCTGGTTTGTGATGCGGGAATGACGAACAACGGTTGCTAGTTGACAGGTCTTCTTTTGCGGCAGTCTCAGCGACAAATTCAAATTTTCTGCAGTCGACGAGCAATTGCACTGCTATCGGCGCTGAAATCCGACAATAGTTGTGGCAGCTCAAGATTGGATCTAACAAAGGAGCTCGCGGTTTCAGCGGCTGGAGTGCGTCAGGGTTCGATCGATGTCACGATCAGTGATTGATGTCGTAGGGTAGAAAAGTTTCGACGGGGAAACAACAATAAAGGTTCGCGTTTCCTGTTGGCAGATCTGATCGGAGATCGTGGCGCATCGGTTATAAGGAAGAGAAAATAATTGTTTATTTATCTGGTGTTCAGCTGATTACTATATAAAACATGATTATATTGCGTAAATTATGGATATTGTTACGTGAAGGATTAGTGGGGAAGGTCATATTGATAATTTCATCTCAATGTTTTGTATCTATTAGTAATATTTTTATCACAATGTATCTATTAATAATATTAATATATATTTTGTACTAACTAATAATAAATCCTAAAAAAAATAAAAAAGTAAGTAAATAAATAAAATAAAATATGAATCTAATTTTTTGGATAAATAATACATCTGTGTAAGACTAAATATGCAAATTAAAATTTTATCGGACCAAGTTTGCAAAGATGTAATTGTCAAATAAAAAATAAATTAATAATAAATAAGTAAATAAATAAATAAAATAAAAAAATCAATAGTGTAACTATATATTCATATTTTATTTTATTCTATTTATTATTATTATTATTATTTTTCAGCTTGTCTTTTATGAATTTAATGATAATTTGGTAACATTAAAAATAAAAAATAAATAAGTAAATAAATAAATAAAATAAAATAAAATATGAATCTAAATTTTTGGGATTAATAATGGAGTTGCATGGGACTAAATATGCAATGGTGAAGTTTTATGGGACCAAGTCTGCAATAAATAATAGTTTGGGACTAAAAGTGAAAGTATTGTGACTATTTTGAAGAGGTTATGTGTCCTATGGGACCAAAAGTGCAAAATTCTCAACAAAGTGTAAAATGTATGAGATGTATAGAGTATTTTTACTATTAATGAAATTTGAATAAATACGTGGACACCTCAAAATAGAAAGTCCGAATAAACACTTGGGATGGAGGATACTCCCTCCGTTCCATTCAAAGAGGATCTTTTTTTTATTTTGGTCGTCTCACCCTTCCTTTTCTTTTTTTACACAAATGAGACACACATCCTCTCTAATACAATTAAAATATGGAGTACACACTCCCACTAATACAACTACCCACTACACATTAAATAATAATACTCCTTAATCTACGTGAAAAAAACAAAAACTCCTCCTACGACAGGAGGGAGGGAGCATATAATAAGTAATACTCCCTCCGTCCCGGAGAAATTGACACATTTTTTTTGGGCACGGAGATTAAGAAGTATAATAAATTAATGTAAAGTGAAATGAGAGAAATAATATTTAATGTGTAGTGGGTAGTTGTATTAGTAGTGAGTGTGATGTTTGTGTGGACCCATGTAAATAAACAAATAGTTTTTGTGTGGGTCCCATATCCTTAAAAAGGAAATATGTCAATTTTTGTGGGACAACCCAAAAAGAAAAGTGTGTCAATATCTTTGGGACGGAGGGAGTACTATACTATACTACTCCCTCCGTCCCACGTATTTTTACCACTTTCCATTTTGGGGTATCCCACGTATTTTTATCCATTCAATTTTTGGCAAAAATACATAATACTCCCTCCGTCCCACGTATTTTTACCTACTTTCCATTTTGGGGTGTCCCACGTATTTTTACTCATTCCATTTTTGACAAAAATACATAATATTTTATTACTTATTTTTTACAATTCCAACAACTTTAATTACTTTTTTACACTTTATTCATCATTCTCAATAACTTTATTCACTTTTCTTTTTAAATTACTAATTTATCTCTACTTTCTCTTACATTATATATTAAAAGATAAAACGTCTTAATCTCCGTACCCGTACAAACGGGTAAAAATACACGGAGGGAGTATTTTATTACCTACTTTTTACAATCCTAACAACTTTAATTACTTTTTTACACTTTATTCATCATCCTCAATAACTTTATTCACTTTTTCTTTTTAAATTACTAATTTATCCCTACTTTCTCTTACATTATATATTAAAAAAATAAAACTTCTTAATTTCTGTGCCCGTACAAATGGGTAAAAATACATGAGACGGAGGGAGTATTATTTTTAAATTATGTATTTAATCGAAGTGTATAATACTACTCTTCTGAAAAATGAGCAAAATAGATAGGGAGATGAAAATGTTTAGCACGTGGGGGCCACTACTGTATAAATTTCCTAATTCATGACCCATTTCATCCCCCAAATAATCGAGTATTTCCATAAATAAATATCACACTAAACCTCTCCCCCAAATCTTCACACACATAAATGGAAGAATATCTCAAGGATCCCACCACCGCCGTCGAAGACGATTTCGCCGACGACATGGACAGCTGTTGCTCCACCCCTTACGTCAGCGCCCCCTCCAGCCCCGGCCGCGCCACCGGATTTTACTATAGTGCCCCTGCCAGTCCCATGCATTTCGTCCTTTCCACCACCGCCCTCAAATCCTACCCCTCCGCCGCCCGCCCTGCTCCTCCGGACTCCGCCGCTTCCTTCCAGTTCGATTTCTCCTCCACTCTCCCTTCCACCGCCGCCGCCTCCCCGGAATCGATGACCTCCGCCGACGAGCTGTTCTTCAATGGCCAGATCCGACCGATAAAGCTCTCCACTCACCTCCAGCGCCCTCAGCTGCTCGATCCTCTGATCGAGTCCGATGACGTCGTTGACGACGACCAATCGTTCTCCCGCGGTAGGGATTTGAAGTTCCGCGCCGGATCCCTTCGTCGGCGGACCAGATCCATGTCGCCGATGCGGAGCCCAGCGCCGCCGTGTCCGTGGGAAACCGACGACCTAAATTTGCGAGACGGAAAATGTCCCGCCGCGGCCGACGAGAAAGAGTCGAACGAAACGACGCCGTGCGCGTCGAGGTCTTCGTCTGCGGGAAGGAGTTCGAAGAGATGGGTACTGTTGAAGGAATTTCTGTACAGAAGCAAGAGCGAGGGAAGAAACGAGGGTCAGAAATTCTGGTCATTCTCGCCGGTGAAGGAGAAGAAGGTGGCGGCGAAAGAGGAGGGCAAAAGGGCAGCGGCGGCGGTAACTAAGGAGGGCGGAAAAAGGAGGGGCGTATCGGCGCACGAACGGCACTACACTGCGAAGAGAGCGCAGGCGGAGGAGCAGCGGAAGAAGACGTTCCTGCCGTACCGGCAAGGGTTGTTGGGGTGTTTGGGATTGAGCTCAAAGAGCTATGGCGCCATGAACGGCTTTGCTCGAGCTTTTGGCACTGTTTCTTCTAGGTGAGGCCGGGCCAGGCCCGACCCGGCCCTGATATTGTCTTTTTAGTCCTAATAAATAAGCCAAATAATGAGTGAGATTCTGTGTATAGAAGAACGTTGGAAATAGGATCAAGTGTTCATCATGTATTCTTTAATTTCCTAAACAAATTAAATACTCCCTACTTACTTCTCTTTGATCCATCTTTTCCACTTTTACTTAAGATTAAATTGTACTTTTGTTATTGATTTTTGTTTATGCCTAGACTATATTCCTCCGTCCAAGATAGTGGAGTAATTCCCACAACATTCTTCCCAAAAATAAATTCACATTTTCTATTCTTTTCATAAATAAATTCACATTTTATATTTTTATTAGTTCTATAAACAAGTTAACACATCTAAATAAAGAAATACATACAAATCAATAACTCCACAATACAATTTAACTTCAAAATTATCACCCTTTATAACTTATTTATTATCTAAAAATATCAAACTACCCTAAAAGTTAAGTAAAACAAACAATTTTTTCTTAAGCTCCGTTCCTACAATAATCTCTTGAATTTCTCTTTGGGATTGAGAGTAATAAATATTGAGTGTGAGTGACATTTTTAAAATATGATGATTTAATATCTCATTGAGATAAATAAAAAGTGAAAATATATTTAACAAAAAAGTTGTCGTGAGACGAATAAGAAGTGATAAAATTTAATTTTAAAAAAAGTAATATTCAAGATTAATAAAAAGTGATATTTGTGTGGTTAATTATTTTATTAATAATTCGTATTATAAATAAATAAGAAAGGAGTATCGTAGTATAAATAAATAAAAAGTGATACTCCCTCCATCCATTGATAGGTTATTCTTTGTTTTTTTGCACATAAATTATAAAATATTACATATGATAAGATATATATTTTGTCATTTTAATTATCTACTCTAAAGATACCAAAATTTCCCTTTTACCAAAAGAACTCCACGTGGCTCATCACTGACCACTAATACAACTACTCATTTTATACTCTCTCCGTCCCCTTAAAACTACCCACTTTATACTCTCTCCCGTCCAAATTGCACCATTTCCCTCTTTTAGTAAAAAAGGTCCACAAATGGCCCACCACTACCCATCACATCTCTCTAATATACCTACTCACTTTACATAAAATAATAATACTTTTTAATCTACTTGCAAAAAGTAAATGACACACTTTAACTGGGACGGAGGGAGTATTTTCTGGTCAACATATTACTCCCTCCGTCCCAGGTTAAGAGGGTTATTTTTCTCGTCCCACCCAAAGAGTCCCCTTTCCTTTTTTACACACCCCCTCTAATACAATTAAATGTTGGGACCCACACTCCTACTAATATAACAACTCACTACACATTAAATAATAATACTCCTTAATCTACGTGCCATAAATCAAATGGCCCTCTTAAGAAGGGACGGAGGGAGTATATCAAAACACAAATATAACTAACAAATTGTGTGTAATTCCCATTAAAATTTTATTTCTTTTGTATAGTTTACATCTACCAAAAAGTGATATGCAAGCATTGAAGTTTGTTGATTATATTATAATTGCGTATGAGTCCGTTAAAATATTACTACCTTCGGGCACTTACAAGGTAACAGTTTGCTGTTTGCACGTGGACAATTCTAAGGTCTTTATTTGCTTTTTGCACCTGGATTAAGGAGTATTATTATTATAGGTAGAGTGGGTAGTTGTATTAGAGAGAAGTGGTGGATCATATTGTGTACTTTCTTTACTAAATAGAGAAAATTGATACCTTTGAATCGGATGCCAGGAATAGTGAAATGGATACCTTGTAAGTGGCCGGATGGAGGACTTGTTTTGTATAGTTTACATCTAATAAACATTTAAATGTCCATTAAAATATTACTTCCTCCGTCCGTTCGAAAAATAATTTTTTACTTTTGTGCTTATTGATTAAGAAGTATTATTATTTAATTTGTAATGGGTAGTTGTATTAGTGGGGGTGTGGGCCCCATATTTTAATTGTATTAGTGGGTGTGTGGGTCCCATGTGTGTAAAAAAGAAATGACGCTCTTTGGGGTGGACGATCAAAATAGAAAAAACTCTTTCTCGAGCGGACAGAGGAAGTACGATTTTATACTATAGTTTATATCTACCAAAAAATAAAATGTAAGCATTAAAGTGAGACGTTTAAATGAAGAATATTTAAAATTAAAATAAGACAAATGTAGTAAATATGTTGAACAAAATTTGATAACAATATAATAAAAACGGTCTCATAGAAGTGTTGCTTGTACATTGTTTATTAATTTGGAAATTTCATTTATGCTAATTACTTAATTATGCTTATATATTTTATTTTAAGATATTAAATTATATTAGAGTTTATTTTTGAATATTTATTAAAATAATATATTTAATATTCTTTAAATTTATTAAATATTAGTATTATTTAAAATTTAGTCATATCTTTATTTTAAGAAAAGATTATATTTTGATATTTTTCAAAAGTTTAATTGTATTCAAATTTTACTATTTTATTATTATTATTATTTTATTTTTTTATTTAGATTTTTAAAATATTCTTTTTATGATTTATTTAATTGAATTGACATTTAAACTTAACATACTCCCTCCGTCCTACCGAAATGTCCCCATTTTATTATATTGGAGGTCTCATTCAAATGTCTCCATTTACCACTTTTAGTAAAAATGTACCACATGTGGCCCACCACTCACTACTAATACAACAAGCTACTCTACATAAAATAATAATACTTCTTAATCTACGTAAAAAAGCAACCGATGACATTTGGGTAGGAGGGAGTAATTGGTTGAAGATTGTCACACATGTCAGTCACGTGATTTGAGGATTTTGCTGTCAAATTACACTAAGAATTTGGAGTAGTTTAAAAAGTGAAAAGATGAGGTAATGTGAGTGGAACATCAAAGTATAGCAATGGAGTTTCATTAAAATGGAATAAAAGTGATATTTAATGAGGTGAGAAAGTTTAGCCAAAAAGTGAGGCAGATATATTGAGATAGAGACAGTGACCACTCGGGAAGAGATACCATTCTCTACTAGATTTGGTAATCATGAAAGTGAATGTGGTTTTGGTTAAATTAACTTTTGGCATTTTACTTGGACATGTACATAATACATGATCAACATAAAAAAATGATATTTTCTCCTACTTTCACGTTTTGATTTGAACGTAATTCAAGAAAAATTACTTTTGGTTTAATGATATATTAAAAAAAAAAAGTAAGGTTTTTAGGTAATCCAATTATATAGTTGATTTTGGCTAAATTATATACATAAAGTAGATGCTATTTTTGTAATATTGTACTCCTTTCATCCCTATTTCAATTTCACACTTTTTGTTTTGGTCCTTCCCAATTTTAACTTCGCTCTTATATAAGAAAAAACCTTCTAATACATTTTAATTTTAAATTCGTCATTACCTTTTTAATACACATAACATACTTTTTAATACGCATAACATACTTCGCCAAGCAAAGGAGCCCCAAAGAAAACCAGAAGATTGACTTATGGTAGAGAAATCCAGGGATAAATGATCAAGCATAGGAAACGAGGCATGACCAAGGATAAAATCCAGGATAGTCGAAAATAGCTCGGACTTCCAGGAAAACCACACTAGAACCCTTTTAGACAAGAAGGAAGAGCAAATGCAAGGTTCGACTGGCCAAGTAACAACGAATTATGAATGAAGGCACTCTTCAAATCAAACTAACTCACACACATGGCACAAACTCATTGGAGGAATTATTTAGTTATGAATCAAGTTTGGGACGACCCCATCCAATCAAGAGAAAAGTATAAATAGAACAAGATATAAAATCATTCATATATATATATATATATATATATATTTTAATATTTGTAATTCTATACTTCAAAGAAAGAGATGATAGGTTGTGAGTGCATGTTATCTTTAGAGCTCCTAAGCTCAAATCAATATAAGATTGTTATCCCTTCATCTTCCATGATTCATCTATGTTTGATGTAACTGAGTCGCATCTGAAGAAAGCATCCATCAACCATTATTATCATTTCAGAAAGATAAGATTTATCATGAACACAATAGTTAAAATTACAATCGTAAAAATAAACATTAACTCACAAAGTAAAATGAATATAAACCACTAGAATTTACACGAGCTGTTTGGTACAACCTTGCAAGGATTTTATTGTACACTCCACATGCAATGAGAATGGAAATTAATGCCTCTCTTAGGTGTTGAAGGACCCTACTAATATTATAGATGCCATGAAAGAGCCAACCTGCATGTGTTCTCAAGTGATGGGATTAATAATTGTAGGGTTATTATTAATAATGAATTCACAGAAAACAAAAATAAATAAAAACAAACAAACAAGCAACGTACTACTGTTGTATATATATATATATAATACTCCACTTAACTCTATCTGTAATAGTACAATAAACTAAAATAATTAATATAATTTATAAACATTGAAGTAAAATTGAAATAATTTCAAATTATAGGAAAAATAAATAATTAGGATAAGTGTCCTTTCTTATGTGGGGCCCTTGGCCTTACTGCAGATGGAAGGTACAAAAAATCACATGTGGTGGAGTCTAGACATATGTGGTGGCTGATTACTTAATTGTCTCTTAATTATTGCTAATAGACATTCATATGTTCTTGAAGCATTTCTTGTTAGGGTTATATTACAACTATGATTGTAATATAAGAGCTGGTTTATCATCAAAAAATAAATAATGGGCTGTTCTTAGTTTTGCTCATGTCATTGTCATTCTTGTTACAATTTGGAATTTTTGATCATATGTGATAAAATGAAATATCATGTGCACCATCTGTACGGATCATATTGATTCGTGTAATTGATCATACGATCTGAAACAATTCATTAATAAATAAGAAGGTAATAACTTGTAAAGAAGAATTTTAAACCAAATAAAGATTTTAATTAAATAAAAGACAAACCAATTGTTGAAACATATATATGTACACAGTATCACCCGAAAGTAATGAAATACTTTATTATCCTATATCTAAAAAATATCATTTTTATGCTCGAATTGATCTAAATAAAAGATATTTACAGTTAGAGAGATCTTAAATACATAATTTCCTATATCCACTTATTTTTTAGGAAAATATTTATGCATTTGCAGCCTATATTCAAATATTCGAGTAAATAATCAAATAATAATTCAAGTAAAACTGAATTAATATCTAAAATATTAATAATTCAAATATGTTACTTGAAAGCATTGCACAATACGAATACATTAACTCGGCACTTATATATTAACTCAAATATTACTCGAATTCATTGTTTAACTTGAATACGTTACTCGATTAATGTCTTCGAGTAAATAGTATTTTCGTCATTTCAAGTATAAAAAGAGATTTTATTAAAATTAGGATAATTTTTTTTTCTTTTAACTCGAGGGTGAATGCAATTTTCCTTTTATTATTATTATTGTTAGGTGGATGCGGTCGTCATCTCATCGGAACGCCATCACTGGAAAAGATGAAGGAGGGTGCTGAACTTCACGGTGCTCAGATTCCCGTTCAAACTCATATAGAATTTGAAATTCACGTTCTACCCATTAGGGTTCACGGATGGTGTTGATAAGGGCCAAAAGGTGTAAGGCTATGGGCCATAATTTAATAAATTAAAACAGGCCCAATACTTAAGGAAATGAGGGCCAGCAATTTGGGCCAAAACCTAACGGGCCCAACAAATCTCCACCTTGTCCCAAATCATCCAACGTCGTGTTCAACTACATAGGAATTTATCATCGCACCTTTTTCCAGACACCTGCAAAACGAAAAATATAAAGTTAGATGCAATTCTAGAAATTTGACAAATACAAAGTAAGTCAAAGGAATTGACACACAATCACAAATGTTTAAATTATCACGAGGACAAATAAACTGAGCACAAAGCTCAAGGGTGAACAAACAGTTCAAGGGAAAAGAACTGAATACAACATGCTTCAATCAAGAGAGTCAAAATTTAAAGTCCTCATGCAAGACCTAAATTTTTCTATGGATAAGCATTTAGTACCCATATCAGCAGGATTAAATTCAGATGCAATCTTTTCCAGGTTAATAATACCTTTTTTTCACAATATCACGAATGAAATAATACCTAACATCTATATGCTTGGTTCTATCATGGAAAATATGATTTTTGCACAACTGAATCGCAGACATACTATCAGAAAACACAGTGGCACATTTATCAAGAAAACCTATTTCTTTCACAAGGCCTTGCAGCCAAATAGCTTCTTTTAAAGCATTAGTAATAGCCACATATTCAGATTCAGTTGTAGATAGAGCAACCACATGCTGTAAGTCAAAGGAATTGACACACAGTCACAAATGTTTAAATTATCACGAGGACAAATAAACTGAGAACAAAGCTCAAGGGTGAACAAACAGTTCAAGGGAAAAGAACTGAATACAACATGCTTCAATCAAGAGAGTCAAAATTTAAAGTCCTTTTTACAAGACCTAAATTTTTCAATGGATAAGCATTTAGTACCCATATTAGCAGAATTAAATTCAGATGCAATCTTTTCCAGGTTAACAATACCTTTTTTCACAATATCAGGAATGAAATGATACTTAATATCTATATGCTTGGTTCTATCATGGAAAACATGATTTTTGCACAACTGAATCGCAGACATACTATCAGAAAATACAGTGACACATTTATCAAGAAAACGTATTTCTTTCACAAGGCCTTGCGGCCAAATATCTTCTTTTAAAGCATCAGTAATAGCTACATATTCAGATTCAGTTGTAGATAGAGCAACCACATGCTGTAACTGAGACTTTCAACTTATACAAGAACCAAACAAAGTAAATACATAAGAAGTGGTAGACTTCCTATTATCCCTATCATTTGCATAACTGGAATCAACATAACCATTCACCATTTACAGATTTAGAAAAGCACAAACTTACCTCCATGGAGCCCTTGAGGTATCTCAAGAGCCATTTCAAAGCCTCCCAATGAGGCGCACCTGGATTATCCATATACCTACTCAAGCAACTAACAGAATATACGATATCTGGTCTAGTGCTAACCATAAGATACATAACAGACCCAATAGCATTGGAATAAGGAACCTTTTCCATTTCTGCAATTTTAGAATTAGTCTTTGGAGACTGATCCTTACTTAACACAAAGTGAGCAGCAAGAGGCACATTCACAGTTTTAGCAGACATCATAGAGAACTTACTCAAAATCTTTTCAACATACAAAATTTGATTAAGCAAGAGAACATGGTTCTTCCTATCTCTATCAATGTTCATACCAAGAATCCTTTTAGCATCTCCAAGATCTTTCATATCAAAATTATCACATAGACTCTTTTGAACATGCTCAACATATTTAAGATCAGGGCTAACAATTAGCATATCATCCATATAAATGAGCAGAAAAACAGGAACAGAAGTATCAATGTTGAAGTAAAGACAATTATCATGCGGACTTCTCTTAAACTTCAAAGATGTCATGCATTGATCAAACTTCTTATTCCACTATCTAGGAGATTGTTTCAAGCCATATAAGGATTTCTTAAAAAAAACACACATGATCAGGATTTTTGGGGACCACAAAGCCCTCAGGTTGTTTCATGAAAATCTTTTTGTCCAAATCACCATTAAGAAAAGCAGTTTTGACATCCATTTGCTTTAATTCCCAATCAAAATGAGCAACTAATGCAAGCATTATATGAACAGTGGTGAATTTAACAACATGAGCAAATATTTCATTATAATCAGCCCCTTCCTTTTAAGTAAAACCTTTTGCTACCAATCTAGCTTTAAATATAATATTTTCAGGCTCATGTTTCACTTTGAAAAGCCACTTGCAATCAACAACAGAGCAATGAGTAGGTTTTGGAACCAGATTCCAAGTATGATTAACATGAAACGATTTCATTTCATCTTTCATAGCATTTAACCATTTCACAGAGTTGTCAGATTTTAAAGCTCTTGATAGGTCTTAGGTTCATTATCAACACTTTCAAACGCATTAAAAGCCTGAGTATCAATGTGAAAATCATCATATCTAGCAGGTGGCCTAATATTCCTCCAAGGTCTATCCCTAGGCAACACATAGTCATCATCTTCAGGAACATCACGCACATTTTCATCATTGATAGCAGGTTCATTGGTAACAAGTTCTTGATCAACAACAATGTCACGCAAATTTTCAGCATCAGATAACAGAGGAGACAATTCCATCTCACTAGAAGAAGTGGTAGGATCATGTAAAGGCACAACATCAGGAAAAGGAGCAGATAAGCAAGGAAATTCAGATTCATTGAAGATCACATCCCTACTAATCACAATTTTGAAACCAGATTCAGAAAAATCCCACAGCCTATAACCTTTAGCACCCTCAGGATAACCAAGAAAAATACATTTTCTACTCCTAGGATCCAATTTGTCATGTTTCTGACGCACAAACGCAGCCCAGCCAAATACACGTAGCACAGAATAATCAATACTTTTACCAAAAAACACATAGTCAGGGCACTTAACCTTTAAAGGCACAGAGGGGGATTTGTTTATTAAAAAAGCAGCAGTAATAAGCGCCTCACCCCAAAACTTTTTAGAAAGTGCAAATGACATAAACATACTCCTCACCCTTTCTAACAAAGTCCTATTCATCCTCTCAGCAACCCCATTTTGTTGGGGAGTGTAAGGAGCAGACTTATGCCTCATAATTCCAGATTTAACACATAAATCATTCATGGCATTATTGCAAATTCAAGTCCATTATCAGTTCTAAGATACTTTATATTTTTACCCATTTGATTTTCAATCAAAGTTTTCCAATTTTTGAATTTTTCAAAAACATCAGATTTGTTTTTAAGCAAAATCACCCAAACTTTTCTTGAAAAATCATCAATAATGGACAGAAAATACACATTACCACCTTGAGTTGGCTCACTAGATGGCCCCCACACATCAGCATGCTAATACTCAAGTATATTACTACACGAAGAAGTCTTAGGGTACGGAAAAACAGGGAATTTCACCTTCGCATGTTTGCCTTGCATACAAGAGTCACAAAAGGAATTCATGTAAGCTTATCATTACCAAAAAAACCAGCTTTATGTAACAATTCAAGACCTTTACTACTCATGTGACCTAACCTACCATGCCAAATATTTATTTTATCCTCTTTAACAGTGTTAGCAGACATAACAACAGATTTAGCACAACAAACATACATGTTATTCCTTTTTCAGCATTAAAGATAGGCACAGAACTCTTTACAATGGACATGCAACCCTTTCCCCACTTACCCTCAAGATCCTCATCTTCTAGTGCAGCACAAGAAATTAAATTGTTACACAAATCAGGCACAAGTCACATATTTTTCAAAGTGAATACAGAATCATCTTTAAAATGCAAGCAAATGTCACCAACACCAAGCACATCACATTTTTTTTTCATTAACCATAGACACAGAACCGTGAGAAACATTTTTATATGAAGAGAAAAGATGTTTAAAAAGTGTCATATGAAATGTGCAACCGGAATCCACTAGCCATTCATTATTATACAGGGATGAATGCATATAATTCACACAACTTTTAAAAATAGCAAACACATCACCATAATTCACAGATTCAGAGGCAACATTAGCATGATCATTAGAATTATTCCTCTTATGATGAGGACACTTATTCGCAAAATGTCCATTTTCATGGCAATTAAAGCATTTTCTGTTTTTCTTGTCAACATTCTGATTATTCTGGGGTTTAACATCAGAATTTTTGTCCTTATTCTTATTCTTGTTCTTGTTATTTTTACGATTGTTATGAGGTTTTCCCTTAATATGCATAACCTCCCCAAAATTCTTAACATCCCATTATGTTCTAAATCATGCTCTTTGCTTTTTAAGGCATTCACCACAACATAAAAAATAACGTCATCATGACCATACTTTATAGCAGATTTAACATCACAATAAGACTCAGGTATAGCATTTAAAAGCACAATAGGGCTGTATTCATCAATATGCTTGTCATCCGTTAGCTTAATATCTTGAATCAACTTAGTGAACACATCCAAATTTTCTTCAACATCTTTATTTAAATCAAGTTTAAAACGAAAGAATTTTTCAAGAAGAATCATTTTACTAGGCAAAGACGTTTCAGTGTACAAGTTATCCAACTTTTCCTACAAAGTATTAGCAGACTCATGCACACCAACTTTTCTAAGCACAGGATCAGAAAGATTCAAGATAATCGCAGACGAAGCAAGCTCATTCATCTCAACTTTTTTAACATCCGTTTCATCCTTATCATACGTGTGATCTACGACTTTGAATACCCTTTGTTGGATGAGTATGCACTTCATTTTCTATTTCCAGATGTTGAAGTCACGCTTACCATCAAAAGGGGCTTGTCAAACGAAGAAGACGAAGCCATGGGTATTTAAAGTTGAGTAGAACACACTTTGAATGGAAAAAATACAGAATTTAAAACAGAGTAACAATCTATCACACAACAGGTTGTATACTACTCTAATCACACACAAAGCGAGAAACAGAGCAGTATAACACACAAGGACAGATTTTCAGCAGCGGAAAATGGAAGACCAAGATGACAGTTTCACATAAAACAAACATGAACAATATAAGAGGATCAGCCGCCTCAGGACATCACAGACAAGAGCAAATAAAAGGACCAGCAATTTGGGCCAAAACCCAATGGGCCCAAAAATTATTATTATTTAAGTTGTTTCTTGGGCAACGTACGTTCCCCTCTATAAATACTCACTACTGTCACTCCAAAAATCAAAATTTGTAGATTTTTTGCACGCTTTTGTTGGTGGTTTTCTTTTCTTTGGTTTATTAATATATATAGCATATTTAGATCTTTAATTCATCCTCAACCTCCGGAGAAAGCAAGCAAGGAGGGTTTTGCAAATTCAAAAAATAGTGAAGCCACCCTAAAAAAAATTTCAGAAAAGAATTATTCAATCTTAAAGTTTTCTTTTAGTTTATTAATTTATATTGATATTTTAAGAATGTTACAAGTGGTTAATTTGTGGGAGTAGATATGTTGATAATTTTTATGCATGATTTTATGTATGCAAATTAAATATTTTTTCTTTTAATTATTAGGAATCTTATTTTTATTCATGATAGATTACTTGCACTATATGAATTTGGTTTTTTAGTACTAGGTGGGTCAGCTCCTGTATTTTGAGCTAATCACTAAAGTGAGTAATCAGATTTGATTATCTTTGGAAATCAATTAAGAGTGCTTAATAAACTAACTTCCAACAACTAACAACTAACATTTACAATAAAAAAAGAATTTAGTTCATTAATGGTTGATTCACACTTTCTTGTGAGATGATTATATCATACTGTTTGGTTTAAAGTATAATTATTATAAGTAAAAAATAGGGAAAGATTTGCGTGAGATCATTTCACATAAGGGTTTACGTGAGACGATCAGAAAGTGTAACTTTTATAATGAAAAGTGATATTATATTACTAAAAAGTAATAATATTATTTGAACAATTTATAGTATAAATGAAAAGTGATATAACATTTTATAGCGAAAGTAATAACTATTTTAAAAAGTGTAAAATGGTCTCATGTAAGACGGTTTCACGCAAGACCTACCCTAAAAATACTCCCTCCGTCCATTGTCAATCTTTTTTTTGCACGTGGATTAAAAATTAAGTATTATTATTTTGTGTAGTAGGTAGTTATATTAGTAGAGGTATGATCCCATATTTTAATTGTATTAATGGAGGATGTGGGTTCCATAGTTTAAAAAAGAAAATAGATAGATTAAGAATAGACTGTCCTAATAAAATGAAAGATTAAGGATGGATGGAGGGAATATTATTGGGTCTTATTTTTTAGTAGCCACTATTAACAAAGTACAATTTTAAATAACCACATCTCTTAAAACCAATTTTTACTAGCCACTTTTTAGTGGACTCCCCAAATTATCCCCATAACTGTCAGAAAAAAGGACGAAAATAAAGGAGCCATCATCAAGTCAATTTTGATTGTAGTAAATGGGGTGGGTGGACCACATTTAAATTTGTAATTAGTGGGTTGGTGGACCACATTTAAAGTTTTTAAAATTTTGAATGTGGGTTGGTGGGGTATATCATTAACGTCATTTTCACTTCTTTCTCTCCCTTCTTTCTTTCTTTCTCTCTCATCTTTTGTCCAACATCCTCTATCTTCTTCTCCCCCTTTCGTCCCAAAATGTCAAGCACAGTGCCACCCCTTTCTGAGTTTCTGTTCTCCATTTGCGATCTCCCACATTATCCATCGACCGGAATAGGCATTTCCAACTAGGTGCATTCCGGTAAATTTTTAAATGGTAAATTTTCAGGTATGTATAAAAGCAGTGTTATTGACATCTCTAAATTGTGATTTATTTGTGTATAATGTTTCCTAACCTGATTTTTAGTACTCGTTTTTGAGGATATGACCTACATTTTGTGTGATTTTGTTCATATGTGTAAAATATGAATTAATTTTTTATAATATTTCGTACATGTTGTGGTTTAGAAATGTAATGTGTTGAATGTGACTTAATTGTGTATACATCATGTGTTGAATGTAGGACTGCAGTGGGGGTGTTCATTTTTTTTTAAATTTTTTTGAAATTTTGGTTGGCCGAATAGGGGTTTTGTGTAGGCCGAATAGAACAAATCTTTAGGCCGAATAGAACAAGTGTAGGCCGAATAGAGCAAAGTGTAGGAGTAATTATTTTGATTTTTTTTGAAATTTCGGTTGGCCGAATAGAGGTTTTTTGTAGGCCGAATAGAACAAATCTTTAGGTCGAATAGAACAAGTATAGGCCGAATAGATCAAAGTTTAGGAGTTATTTTTTTTAATTTTTTGAAAATGTTGATTGGCCGAATAGAGCAATAATGTAGGCCGAATAGATCAAGTGTAGGCCGAATAGATCAATGTGAAGTGGGAATAATCTGATAGCACTGACCTTGGCCGAATAGAGCAATTTCTGTAGGCCGAATAGAATAGTTTGTAGGCCGAATAAAAGGAACTGTAGGCCGAATAGAATAGATGTTTGAGTGTGCTAATATTTGGTCAGTGGCTGCAATGAACTTATTGTTATTTGCATATAATTATGAGTTTCTGCGTTATTAAGTAAGCTAGTTGAATTGATGCAGAGTACATATATATGATGTGTGTTACATATTATTTAGCAAAAGTTTTATTTGTGCAGGGTGACTGAAAGCGTCCATCTATGCAGGGCCAGAACTGCAGTATACATAATTACTGCAAACCTGGGGTTGTTATGAAAATTATCCATAGGCAGTTAATAAGGGTTGGGGTAATGCGGAGGAGATGTTCAGGAGATCATGTTTTGATCATTACTGGGATCTCAACGATGATTAGAAAGCGAATGCTCATATCCACACTCTCATGACACAGGAGATTATATGTAGGGGGACTATTTGTTAGATTTGTACACTAAAAGCCTCGCTTTTATATTGAACAATGTAATGACAATTTTATTTGAAATGAGAATCATTTGATCAAACGTGTTTGCATATTATAAATTGTTTATATGTTTGTGCAAAAGTCCATTTACTTTATACTGTAGATAATATGTTGTGCGACAACACTCAGAAGATCATATTATCAGTTTCCTTATAAAGTATAAATAGATGCTCACAACCGAGATAGACGGGGACTATCTATCGGTATGGTTGTAGTGTGGTTTGGTATTAGTTTGTCTTGACTATAGAACCACATTAGTACACTGCTTTGTGTATTGAGTAGGACCGCATGAGATCGTTCGTCTTATACTGTCTATATAGAAGAACTTGATCTCTGTTATTATGGATGTTCGTGCTCCTAATCCCTATACAATAACTTCGACACGTAGGGCAGTATGTATTTCTTTGATTCATCAATGGGTGAGATTTAAATGTATTAAATCGACATACTCGGTGAGTTGGGAAGTAGTGCTGTCTCTATGGTGTGCTGTTGATTGTAGAAGGAAACCATGTCCGTCATAGGTTGATGATGTCCCCTTGAGGAGCTCATAAGGTTTATCATGTAAATCTTGCAAGTGGATTAATTTCCGGCATGATAATAAGGTTGAGTGGTACTACTCTCGGATGAGATATTAATTAATTTGAGTTGTCAGTAACTTAATTAATTAATGGACATTGTATATCTTAAACATGGGGAGACTATCGGGATCATAATAAGAAGGAGCCCAGAACATAATTTGGGATTGGATGGGTAGTGCAGTAATAATATTTTAGTGGACTATATTATTATTATTGGATTTAATTAAAAGCTTTGGGCTAAGCTTGGTTAATTAAATCTGATTGAGGCCCAGCCCAATTTCTCCTCCTGGTCCCTGCAGTAGCCCAAGTATATATAAGTTGTCTCAGTTCCTAATAACCTAACTCTGCGCCTCTTACGTAGAAAGAAATCAGGAACAGATTGAGAACTCTCTGGGGATTGTTGACCACACAACACCAGAGAGTTGACTTTGGGTAATACTGCAGAAGATCAGAGGTGTTCTTCTCAGATCATCATCCACTACACCAAACCAGAAGACAGGTAATTGATTTGTGCTTCCGCTATTATTATTATTACTTGTTTTCTTTTCGAATCGTGTTCACCATAAGATCCAATTGCCAACACTATTTACCTACTAGATATTTTCAGGTTGGGAACGAGTGCCTTATATTTAGCAGGGTAGAGTTTATGAGGATAATTGGACTCTGCTTTCGGGATAGAGTCGGGTTTGATCCGAATGTGTCGTATCGTATCCCACCTGGTGGGGTGTATGATACGTATTATGGTCAGGGCGAGAGACCATTAGTCAGTGAGATTACTCGTGACTTTGAAGGCAGAAGATTTACAGATGTTAGCCCCAAGAACGCGGTTAAAATTGCCAAGGTGCTATTGTTGTACTATTTTGTCCTTGGGTTTGATGTCACCAAGGTGAGTGTAAACAACTAGGTATGGGTGCTAGTAGAGGACGAACAGAGATGAAATTTATTCCCTTGGGGGCAGGTCAGTTATATGACGCTACTGCACTTTATGGACCACGTTTTGACCAAACTTCCAGCTGAAGCAAACCCCGATCAGTACAGATACCACTTTTACGGGTACACATTTGCACTCCTAGTACGTGTTTTAGTAGATTACTTAAAGTTATAGTGTATTATCAGTTTCAGCAACAGTAATTATCTAACATATGTAGTTTACGTGTGACAGGTTTGGGCGTACGAGCGTCTACCTACCCTTGCTGCATCGTGTGCCCATGTCCCTCGCGATAGGGAGAATCTAAGGCCACTTTGCTTGCGATGGATTTTCATAAAGTGAAGAGGGTTGATAGGAATCTGTTTAATCGGGTATGAATCATTAATCCATTTTGATAAAGATAAATCAGTGATATTGTACCTAAATGTATTAATTTTTTTTGCATTAGGATCTTGATGTGGTGGATTTTCCGCGTGTTCTCGCTAATGAGTGTAGAAGGGGGTATTGGATTGCATAGAGGATGATCCTTTGGAGGGATTGATCATGAGGATGTACACCAAGGCATTTTCTAACCCCAAACGAAAGGTCGTCCGGGGGCCTGATTACTCACATTTGGAGCAGCATACCGCAAGGGAAGCATACGATCCTACTAGTAATCCATGGGATCAGCAGTACTATTCGGGCGTGGATGTTGAGGATCGGTGGCAGTGGCAGGGCCAGGGCACGGAGGATCCTGCAGCGTGGATGTCAAATTAGCAACAGTAATTATCTAACATATGTAGTTTACGTGTGACAGGTTTGGGCGTACGAGCGTCTACCTGCCCTTGCTGCATCGTGTGCCCATGTCCCTCGCGATAGGGAGAATCTAAGGCCACTTTGCTTGCGATGGATTTTCATAAAGTGAAGAGGGTTGATAGGAATCTGTTTAATCGGGTATGAATCATTAATCCATTTTGATAAAGATAAATCAGTGATATTGTACCTAAATGTATTAATTTTTTTTGCATTAGGATCTTGATGTGGTGGATTTTCCGCGTGTTCTCGCTAATGAGTGTAGAAGGGGGTATTGGATTGCATAGAGGATGATCCTTTGGAGGGATTGATCATGAGGATGTACACCAAGGCATTTTCTAACCCCAAACGAAAGGTCGTCCGGGGGCCTGATTACTCACATTTAGAGCAGCATACCGCAAGGGAAGCATACGATCCTACTAGTAATCCATGGGATCAGCAGTACTATTCGGGCGTGGATGTTGAGGATCGGTGGCAGTGGCAGGGCCAGGGCACGGAGGATCCTGCAGCGTGGATGTCAAATTATGATCCGCATTTGTACCGACCTCCCTATACTCATAGCCCTGACCACAGTGGACATGCTTCAGGGGAGACGAGGTATGCTGAGCCTAGTTCTTATGATCCGACGCATCATGTTCCTTTTTCCTCTGCTCGTAGCTGGCATGCTCACTTTGTAAATGAGCATGACGGACAATATCACCATAACGCTGGAGTGGATGAGCCCCCAGTGTTTCATGGGAGTGGGATGGGTGACACCCACATAGATGATCAGGAAGACCACGGATATGATCAGGGTTTCAAAGAAAGGGTCTTTCATAGGTTGGATCAACAGGATGAGTTGTTATACCAGATTGCTTATCAGATTGTGTCTGAGCGTCAAACAACACATTTCTTTCGACAGGCACTTACGCTGGAGTTCAAGCGCCTTCGAGCTGATTTTTCCCGGACCCGGTTGTCTGAGGCAGAGCCATCGAGCTCGAGGTCTGGGCTTAGATATTCCCCTTCTAGAGTGGTGGATCTTGTGAGTCCGATGGCCCCCACACCTGACGTCGCTGAAGATGGTTTGATGCGTGCTAAGCGACCCAGAAATCCAACTGCAGCGTTACAGTCACCATTCACAATCACTGAACGGGAGCGCCGCTGGCAACTGTACCAGTGATTTAAGACAACCAGAGATCTGTAAGTGCTAGTCTACTATTTTAGACGTTTTCATATAATCCTTTAAACACATGACACCTGTTGTTAATGAATTGTTGAATTCAGGGTCGACGTGGGACTCGGGTATGCAGTAGTTAGTAATTTTTTCACTGGGATGGAGGACCCCAGTGTTTGGTTTGATGACTAGGTAATTGAGAGAGTGTTCATGTGTATACTTAATACGTAAATATGTTCATTATTTCACATTTACTGTAATATATTTCTATATGTTTCAGCACCTGGATGCATACCTCTGGTTATTATTAGAGCGACCAGCTGACATAAGCGTACACGTCCAAGAGGATGTTGGGTCCTACTGCATTCTTCTTCGACAGTCTTATTCCCGAGGTCATCATCATTATTATAACCATCTACATCATCCTCACCCTCACTAAAGATGTTATCGGCTTCAACATCTAGAGATTCTCTAAAACCAGACCACTGCATCTCTGAGGCCGGACTGTACTCCACATTCAAATCAAAATCAGGCCTCCCACTAGAATGTGCCCTCGTACGTTGGTCATTGCTCGTACCAGCACTTCCGTCATCATAACCCATCCCTGAAACCATACTACTCCCTGCACTCGCGATAGGACAGAGTGTCACGTATACCATTCCTACATCAACACAGTTGAACACTTCTGTCACACGTGCATCATTCTTTATCTTATATTTAGACAAACGGTCATCGTAATCAACTAGAGAATGAACTACATAACACCAGTGACCCAAATCAGCTTGTACTATGTCATGAATTTCTTTTAGCAAACTATTATAACACAGACTGTCCTCTGGCAAGAATAACCAGTTCACCACTCCACCTTTGTATACCAACCCTTCCCAAGCTCCACCCCAACACATCCCAACTTTTTTATAACTCATCTGCATATTTTTTCAAGAAAACTTTAATGACATCAACATTACAACATTAGAAAATTAGTTGCAATATTAAAACATTAGAAAATTACACTCATATTGTATTCTATTCGGCCAACAGATTAATGTATGCAGCCCTACACTGTTTCAATATTCGGCCTACCTTGACACACCTTAAAAAGTCTCAGTATGTTTTTCTTCTATTCGGCCTATGTTTCTTCTATTCGGCCCATAAGGTTCTCCTATTCGGCCTACTAAACTTGGTCTATTCGGCCTACGTGTTTTTAAAAATAAAAAATTCCTGAAAAATTTAATTCTTCTATTCGGCCTACGTCTTTCTATTCGGCCCACAGTGTTTATCTATTCGGCTTACAAATGCTGTTCTATTCGGCCTACTAATTTTCTAAAATTGAGAAATTTTTGGCCTATTCGACCAACATTTCTGATATTCAGCCTACAAAGTTGTTCTAATCGGCCAACAAGTCTTCTTCTATTCGGCCTACTTACCATTGTTTAAATATTTGACAAAATCTAGGGTTAGTACGTAATGCACCGGGTGCACTTAGTACTTTATAGGCTAAATATAGGGTGTAGTGGTGAAGATTAAATATAAATACAATCTAACATGAGTGGTGAAGATTTATGTGGAAAGAATTTTGAATGTGACAAAATTATTCTAATCGGCATACAATTTTTTCTATTATAAAATGTTGAATAAATAAAATACACTCATGAGGCATGTAGAAATTATAAAATTATGGCATTCATAACTGTTAAAACAAGTTTAAACATACCTTGTACACCTGCTCCCCAAAATCCCACACCTCTCTAAAAAACTAGAAATTTGCTCCCAAATGCTCAACCTCTAAAATAACTAGCAGAAATTTTTTTAATAAATGTTGGACCACCATATATATATATATATATATATATATATATATATATATATATATATATATATATATATATATATATATATATATATATATATATATATATATATTTTGTATGGATATGAGGCAACACATGGCTACATAGGTATTAGGTATTGTAATTTGCCACTTTATTCAGAAATAAAGAGGAATCGGATTTCTTTACTGTACGTTTGGTACTTTTGGTCAAAAAGTGTGGAATCTCATTCTCCAAACATGTGAAAAGTGGTCCCCCTAAAGGGCATTTTGGCCAATTCCTTTAAAAATTGCTAGAAAAAATTGTATATAACACATGTGGCCACTTAAAATTACACTTAAGTAATAGTGGCTACTTTTTGCCATTTTCACAATATTATTTGCTGGTTAAAGTATGATTTTATAAAGTATGATAAATGATATTACATTTTAAGTATTATTTGAGGATGTTATAGTATTATTGATTATTCAGTAATTATACTTTAGTAAATCATACTAAAATACTTAAAATTATATCTTAATACATTATTAATACATTATTCATCATGATTGTTAACATAGTATATCATATTTTACCGATATAATAATTAATAACCTTAGTTTATTAATGCATCAACTCGTCTGATATAGTTGCCTAGACTTAGTTTAAAATAATTATGAAATACTCCATAAGGGCATTGCAAATAAATTAGATTAGATAATCTATTTAACATTTTATTTATTAAATAAAAAGATTACATTACCTCTAATATAAATAAAGTTAGTTAAAATAGATAATATTTCTACATTTTCGGTACAAATAATTTCGAGACAAAGAGAGTAGTATAAGTTATTAAAATTATATTTTATCTTACCCGCATTAATATTTACATTTGCTCTTTGTACTAACAAATATAATATTTTATTATGTAATGAGTAGTTATATTAATGTGGTGTTGAGGCTCCATATAAAAATATTAATTACTTTGCATGCGTCCCACTTTAAAAAAAATAAATTAAGTTTTAAAACAAAATCTAAACTTTACCTACGGAAGAAATAGTAAAGATTCTTAGGGCAAAATAGTGTGGAATTCTGAATTGTACATGGCGATAGAATGTGTTATCTCAATAATCTCCCCAAGTTGCAAATTGCAATAATGGGTAGATAACAAATTAAATAAAGGGTATGATTATGTTGGGCCTGTAAGAAGATAACTGTGAAAATTGTCTACTATTAATATCCAATCCAACAACCTGCAATAGCCACCTTTCCCTTCAATTTTATTGTGCAGACTCCATTGACTTTGGAGAAATTAAGGTTAAAATTTCATTAATTTACTAAGGGTTGCAGTTGCAGACAATTTTTTTTTACCAGTTATAAGAGAAAAAAATCCATGTGCAAGCAATGAAAAATAAGTAGGAATATGTTAGGACATATGAGAGATGACGGGTGAGAGGGTTGGGTTGGACTTTTTGCAGCTTTTCTGAATTTCTGCTCCAGCAATAATAGCCGGTTTCTGCAGATGCATGGGGCCCTGTTCAAAGCCTTACCCTCCATCCCAACCTTCATCAAACTATTGGGTATGGTACCCATAGCTGCAGAGGCGGATTCAGGAATTATTGATGGGGTGGGCTAGTTAAAAAGGCTAAAATTTGTGTGTCCCGGGAACATCATGTGCCCAAATATCCTTTAATATTAATTTGTATATCCTTTAGTATAAGGACGTGTACACCTTATTTTCTAAATTTTTTTTAATAAAAGTGTATATCCTTTAGAATAAAATGTTGTACCTTTATTAATTAAAGTGTAGTATACTTTTAGAACAAAATATTGTACCCTTATACACTTTGTGCACCTGGAGATGCAAGAGACCAACTCCATTAAAAAAAATAAGAACTTCAATAGTTCATGTAAAAAATATTACTTATTTCGTCACATGAAGTATTGCACATATTTTTGTGCGTTAAATTTTATAAAAAAAATGCATAAATATGTATGTTAAGTTGTTGATAAATGTGTAAAAAATTGATATTTTAAATAATTTAATTAAGAAAATGTGTAAAGTTGTTAGAATGCATGTAAAACGTAGATATTATTGAGATTTATTTTTTTATTTTTAGAAATGTGTGAATATTGAAATGGATAAAAAAAAGTATGAAATACTTAATGGAACGAAAGAATGATATAAAAAAACATATTTTTATTCATAATTGGGCAGGAGTCAAAAATTCAGTTTTATTGTAAGTGTGCTAAGAAATATATAATTTAGAAGGCTAGATTTAATGTTGAACCTTTTTGGGTGGGCTTAATAATTTTTTGGGCTGGGCTTTACTAAAAAAATTAAAATTACTCATATAATTTGTAATGGGCTCTTAACGGGCCGCACTGGGCTTAAGCCCAGTGCTGCCCTTGAGAAGATACGCCCCTGCATAGCTGCATATGATTGTAGTAAGAGTCACTTTATTCAAATTTATTTATCTTAACCAAATACTCTATATTATTTTAAAAATATATATAAAAAATCACTTTTTAGTTATATTTTTGTTGATGGAGAGTTTGAAACATTTGACAAGGTTACGTATGCACTCGAACTAAATTTGAGAGTAACACTTCTACCTTATTTGTGTACATTTTATACACTTATCATGAGTGATTTAAACATTTCTATTAGGATAGACCAATGGAACATTTTCATTGGTGGTAATTGTCTTATCTTGTATGCTATGAATTTATCATTATATGTAATGAGAGTTACATAGCCTAAATTGAGGAAAATCGCATTTTGAATGACCTAATTGTTATAGTCTTTGTTTTTCATTTGATTTTCTCTCACACACACACTCTCTCTTGTTCTATTTTGTTGTTCTGACTTCTAGGACAAATAATACTTTAAGTTTTGGGGTTTGATAAGTGTTAAAATCAAAATATTTTAGAGTCCAATATAATACTTTTTGTAAGGATTGTTGTCATATAATAGCATAAATCTCATACACTCCATACATTTTATAAAAAAAATGTATTTGAGGCGTTTTATTGTATTTTAAGTGAAAATCAAGAAGGTAATGAACGAAATTAAAAAAAAAGTTGAAATGGTTGAAAAATCAAGTGGTTTATCATACAAATTGATTCTGATGAAAATACAAAGAGCTTCATCTAGATTTCCTTATCTAGTTGGAAAGCCATGGAAAATAGAACTTTTTGAGCGGAAGAATCATTTGAATTAGAGTTCGGATGTGGACCATTATGTTCGAAATGATGCAGTCACGCAAGCTAACTTGACTTGTCCTGCCCCAATTCGAATTGACAACTCAACCCGAGATAGAAACTAGATGAAACAGAACTCCAACTCAGCTCGAGCTGGAGGGTTATAAATAATATTTAAGTGAGTCGGTCTCACTCTATTGGTTTTTTAATTTTTATTAACGATAAAGGTTAAATACTTATAAACGAATTATAGTAATTCAATTTTAATGAATTTTTATCTTTAAAAAAATACTAATGTAAAATGTAGTTAAAGTTTAAATTATACTCCCTCTGGCCACTTACAAGGTACTCGTTTATTTTTTGTGCGTGGATTAAGGAGTATTATTATTATATGTAAAGTGAGTAGTTGTATTATAGGGAAGTGGTGGGTCAAAGAGTGTACTTTTTTACTAAAAAAGGGAAATATATACATTTGAAATGGACGCCCAAAATGGTAAAATGGATATCGTAAGTGGCCGTAGGAAGTATATAATACCTCTTTAAATATTAATGAATTTATTATTTTTATTTTTTAACTTAATTTCTTAATTTCAAAATACATTAAAGATAACAAATTCTATATTTCATATGTGATAGAATAATCAAAATATATATGAATAAGTAACATATAAGAATATTAAGGTTAATTGTAAGAAAGAATTACGAAATTTACTTTTATTATAAATTAATCCACACCAGTAAAAAATTGTAAAAAAAATACTTATATAAATATGGTTGCAAAATGCTCCTAACGTTTTAGTATCACTTGTAAGGTTAATGTGGAATTAAAATGCTAAGTTAGTTGTTGAGCAAGCATTTGCTACTTGTTGTACGTTTTGAAACAATACTTGAAAGTATAATTTTTATTAATAAATTTTCAAAAATAGAGATTAATCTAAAATTCATAATTTTTATTACCATTAACCCTAAAATTATTTATAATTTAATGGAAGTGGTGCACGTAAAATTATTCAACGGGAGAAAGTATAACGTTTGGATTAATTAGATTTACTGCGATTAATTGACAATAATTTTTTTTAAAATAATACTCCATTTAAAAGAAAATATAAATTGATAATAAATAAATTTGATAAAGTCTCTTGTGAGACGCTATTTATGTGAGATCGTTTGTGAGACGTGTTAAGATATGTCTATTATATAGATAAAATATGTTTAATGGTTATTAAAATATGTTTTGTAAAGTATAATGGATGATGAATTAAAGTATGATTTTAGGATATTATAATATGATTTATTATTGACATACTTTAACTATAAATAAGTATATTTTAATAATGGATCAACCCGTCTCACAAAAACCCGTCTCATAAAAGAGCCCCTCAATAAATTTTGTTGATTCATTTTAATTATCGTCTCACATATCGGGCACAGATCGAGTTTCACAATAAAATTATAAATAAGAAGTTACTCAATTTTTCTCATCCAAAAGTTTCCATTTACTTTTCGTATTATAAATAAGGAGTTACTTCCTTTGTCCCATTTAAAATTTTCATTTATTTTTTTATATAAATTAAAAAGTATTATTATTTTATGTATGATTGATAAAATTTTATTAGTATGGTGAGCCATAGGGGTTCTTCCTTTTCTATAAAAGGAAAATAAAAGACAATTTAGATGAGACAAACAAAATGAAACTTTTTAATCAAGAAAATATTAAGTGATCCACCCAAGATTTTGCTCTTTAAATGATAAAAATTTTAAAGAGATAATGTAATATATGATGATATTAATCTTTATTTATATATGTTTTTTTTTAAATTCTGTGTGTGTACATATATGTGTTACTAGATATATGTATTTTTAACTCACCGACCAGATTAGGTAGGTTTAATTGAGGTTTGTGAAATCATTTTTTTTCTCTAAATTGCGATTCTGTAATACAGCAAAAGAATTTTTGTTTTCAATCTTGCTATTTTTTTTTGGTTGAAATCTTGCTATTTTTTTAGTATTTTATTTCAGTTTTTTTAATTTTTTTTTTAAAATTTACATATTATAACCTGTTGATACTCGTGTCCCATATTAAAGTTTACATATTACATTTCAAATTTGTTCAAAAATAAAATTTGTATTTTCTTTTGTCGAGTGATACCCACACAAAAAAATTACTCCATCCATTTCGGGTATTTTTATTCATTTGTACGAGTACGGAAATTAAGAAGTGTTATTTTTTTAATATATGACATAAGAAAAAGTAGGGATAAATTGATAATTTTAAGAGAAAAAGTAAATAAAGTTGTTAAAAATGATGAATAAAGTGTAAAATAGTAAATAAAGTTGTTGGAATTTATGAATAAAGTGTAAAACAGTAAATAAAGTTGTTGGAATTGATGAATAAAGTGTAAAAAGTTTGTAAGATATAAAGTGTATTTTTACCATTTATGGAATGAATAAAAATACTTGGTACACCTCATGGGTAAAAATAAATGGGACGGAGGGATTAATATATGGAGTATTATAGAGAGGCTCATATACAATACTAATACAACTATAAGTAAAATATTATATTCGTCAACCCAATACAAATTAAAATATTAGTATTCCATATTTTTTAATCTCCGTGCAAACGTAGACATTAATTAATGTGGGATTGAGGGAGTATATTTTAAATGTTATATACTCCCTCCGTATCGGTGTAAGAGGGGCTTTTGCTTTTTTCACGTAGATTAATGAGTATTATTATTTAATGTGTAGTAATGGGTAGTTGTATTAGTGGAAGTGTGGACTCCATATTTTAATTGTATTAGACGGGTGTGTGAATCCCATGTGTGTAAAAAAGAAAGGGAACCCTTTGGGTGGCACGACTAAAATAAAAAAAAGACCATCTTTAAATGAGACGGAGGGAGTATAAAATTTTAAAGGTTAATTGCCAGAAAAGTCATCATCTTTACTTTAGTTGTAAATTAGTCTAAACTTTTAAAATTTTACAAAAAAGTATATAACTTTCAAAAGGGATTGCAAATTTAACTACATGTCAGATTTTGACCAATTTTGACTGCCCAAATCCAATGTGGAAATTAAAAAAATAATAATAAAAATCATGCAACCCTCTCTCCATATTTCCATCCCAACTTTTCATCATCTCCTCTGGGAAGATCCAGCGACCGCCATCTGTCGTCTAAAAAAGAAAGGGAACCCTTTGGGTGAGACGACTAAAATAAAAAAAAGACCATCTTTAAATGAGACGGAGGGAGTATAAAATTTTAACGGTTAATTGCCAGAAAAGTCATCATCTTTACTTTAGTTGTAAATTAGTCTAAACTTTTAAAATTTTACAAAAAAGTATATAACTTTCAAAAGGGATTGCAAATTTAACTACATGTCAGATTTTGACCAATTTTGACTGCCCAAATCCAATGTGGAAATTAAAAAAATAATAATAAAAATCATGCAACCCTCTCTCCATATTTCCATCCCAACTTTTCATCATCTCCGTATCTGGGAAGATCCAGCGACCGCCATCTGTCGTCTCCCAACCCCATCAACTGCCAAAAATCGCTCTGCTGTCGAAGCCACCGCCAATGACCATTGTCCGTCGCTCAGCCTCCAGTTGCTGCCGGTGAGATCCTTGATCGGGAGATAAATAATTATTTTAAAGGAAATGAGATGAAAAATAAAAGGGATTAGAGAGTACCAATCTCCAGTAAGAATAGTAAAATAGTCGGCATGATTAGGAAAAGAAATAGGGATTAGTGGCCTACTTAAATTTTAATCCCATCAAATCCACAGCAGCTTTATGAAATCCCAAAATGAAAAATAGAAAAAGCTTCCAATTTGATCCTTCATTTGCAGAATGTACGTGAAATTCTTGCCTGGAGAAATTGGGCATGTTGTTCCAATTAATCCATATTTATATGAATTCCTCCCATTTTAAATTTCATTCCTTCAAATTAGTCCATGTTGGAAACACACATCCCTCAACATGCACAGAGAGGAAATCTCTTACCTCTCACCATATGATTGTGTTGCAGCGGAAGAAACACGAACCTGTTGGTACTCATGTTGATACACTGTGATCCCTGGATCAAATCTTCAACACGGGGTTGAAGATTAATGTTCACGATATAGTATTAACTGTGTAAATACGATGACTGAATTTTGTATTGTGAATTCGGGAGAGAATACACGAGAGAGAGAAAAACACAGCATACGCGTTCTCCTTTTGCCTTGTGTTGTGCGTTCTGTAACGCAAACGCATGAGCGCTTCAGCGTGTTTTCTCGCACTTAGAGTTCTTTCACACACATGAACGCACTTCATTCTCTCTTTTTGTACAACAGCGTGGCAAAGTGTGTAAAAAACAAGGAGACAGGAGTTGAGAAAACCGTTTCCCGTACAACTCCTTCTGTCTCCCTTATCCACTTCTTATGTGGAATTTAATAATTAAATATTATTTAATTATTATTTACATCTCCCACTCACATATGAAGTCAAAAGTCGCCTGACTCATTTTCTTCATGAATCATATTCTCACACAGATTAATACATCGTGTGACCCACGAGATATGAGTTTTAATCACTATACACTTGTTAGAGATATATAGCAACTTAACCAATTTATCAATAAAACTCAACAAGCTCGCTATACCCCAAAACTCTTGAACATTTAACATAAGTTGACATATCTCTTTTTCAATCCCTGAATTTGTCAGAGCATATTCAACCCTTTTGCAAAAATAACTATGTATTCATAATCAAGACCATGCTTGATTGACTAGTCAATGAATCACAATAGTATATGTTAAATTAAGACGTTCTTCCCATCTCACTAAGTATCTACAGTCTCCCACTATAGCTGCTTTCCTAGACATGTACCGCATCGCCGTTATTAACCATAGCTCTTTTGGTAGCATGCTAAAGTAGCAACACCAAAGTGAAGACTTAGAATATAGTAGAAAGTCATAAGGGTAACCAATAGATAAGGACTCATACTTTTGAGAAAATAGGGATTATTTTCTCAATCCTGTTGGGGTCAACTCGGCACATGTCGTTTTCCTAAAACACATGTCACAATGTCTTTAACTTCCTTCCAAGAAAGTGTATGTCGTATTTCATTTAATTTAGACATCGTGTAAATCAGAGTTCAAGTGTGTCCCATACACTTAACTCGGGTATCCTCCCTCCAATGTATAGGATCTCCGTCGATTTAGCTATACAACAAGTTGGATTAGATTCGTGACGAAATCTATCCCGATTACATTAATTATCGTAATCTCATCTCTGCGCTCCCACTGAGCCAGAGGCGAATGCTCGTATGAGAGAGATAATCATAACTTGCCGACATACTATTATATATGAACCATCACATATAATTTATAAAACATATATATAGTTAAACCATTAACTATTCCATTAACATACATAAACATATTCAATTCATCGTTTTAAATCCTTTACAGACTCAAACGAGTAGAAATTTAATTAAGAATCACTTTCTTCTTATCTATAATATCTCTAACAAAATTGAACTTCATGTCAATGTGTTTGATCTCTTCATGATATTTGGGATCTTTTGTGTAAGCAATAACCACCCGATTATCACAATTAATTAAAACAGCTCCCACTGGAGTATTTGAGACCTCCAAATGTTTCATGAATCTTCTCAACTAAATAGTCTCTTGAACTGCAGATGAAGTCTGTTTCTTGTTATACCATGAGATTGCTCCATCATTGAGCAAGAAGACATAATCGGGAGTTGATTTACGTTTATCTAAATCACCACTCCAGTCAACGTCTGTATACCCATTCAGTGATAACAGAAAGAATAATCTGCAGTCAATCACATTGGCATATGGTACTCTGGCCATTTTATTCTTCTCATCTAGAGCCTTGGGACACATTTGCGAACTCAATAATTCGTCTTTCACAATAGGAGTATCATTAGGTTTACAGGTGTCCATCTCGGATCGTTCTAAAAGTTTCTTAGTATAAGTCTCTTGAGACAAACCTAATAACTTCTTTGAACGATCCTTATGGATCCACACACCAAAGTATGTACTCTGCTTCACCCATATCTTTCATTTCGAAATTTAAAGACAACCATCCTTTTATGGTTTCAAGATACTCTTTTGCTATTTCCAGCTAGAAGTATGTCATCCACATACAAGGATAGAATCACAAAACAATTATTGGACCGTTTAAAGTAAACACAGTGATCTTCGTTTATCATAACAAAGTTATATGAAATGATCATTGTGTGAAATCTTAAATACCACTGTCTAAAGGATAGTTTGAGTCTGTAGAACAACTTCTTCTATTTACAAACTTTATCCTCTTGACCTTGAAGAATAATCCTACAGGCTGTTGCATGTAGATTACTTCTTCTAATTCTCCACTGAGAAATGCGGTCTTAACATCTATTTGCTGTAATTCTAAATCCATACTAGCCACTATAGACAACAGTAGACAAATCAAGGCAAACCTCACTACAGGTGAAAGTGGTTTCTACGTAGTCTATACCCTTGTAGAGTATAACCTTTTATCACCAAGCGAACTTTCTACCTCTCTATTGAGCCATCAGCATTTCTTTAGATTTTGAAAATCCATTTATTCTCAATTTCCTTTCGTCCCTTTGAAAAATCTATAAGTCCCCATGCTTGATTTGACTTCATAGACTCCATCTCCTCTTTCATCCATTTCTCCTTTGCCGGAAAAGTTAGAGCTTCTGTAACGTTTATAGGCTCTTCCTCGTCAACAGGAGAATCATCTCCATTTTCTGGTGAAACTAAGTCATAATGCCTTTTAGGCATATGTTTCCTAGAACTTTTCGAGATGAAATAACTGATGATGGTCTTCTGTAGACAAAAATGCTCTAATTGGGAATCACTTGATTCTCAATCGGCAAATATCTATCAAGATCCACACAATCAACTATCAAGATCTACACCATCACCATCAGCTTATTACTCCCACTTGGATCTTGTAGATATTGTTTTTCTACTATCTCGAAAAACAGGTTCAGCATCCCTGATGCCATTTTACTAGGAAATTCAGTTTCCAGAAAATGAGCATTATGTTATTCTGTCTCAGTTAAGCTCCCATCGTGATCTCCTATGAAATGTAACCCTTAGAATTCAAAATATCTTATGAAGATACATTATTTTGCCTCTAGGACCCAACTTTCCATACTGGCTCAATGAATCATGTACGTAAGCTACTGATCCCCAAGCTCTAAGGTTACTTAAGTCAGGTTTTTTACCCATCCAAAGTTCATATGGAGTCGAAGCAACTGGCTTAGAAGGCACGTGATTAAGCACATAAGCTTCCGTAAATAACGTATCTCATTATAATAGCTTGTGCCATCATGGATCTTACCATCTGTAACAAATCCTATTCCTTCTCCAGCAACACCATTTTGTTGAGGTGTATAAGGAACAGTTGATTTTTGGATTGACCCTTTTCATTACAAAATTCCTTGAATTGTTCTGATAGATATTCACATCTTCAACTTCACTCAAGTATCATCTAAAACAATCCATTGCTTCAGATTTATCAGATATAAAGTAGACTGAATAATTATCAATGAACGTAATGAAATAGTAAGCTCCATTTTGTGCTCTCACATTTATAGAACCACATATATCATAATGGATTACTACTAATAGAGATAAATATATAACAGCTTTACCAAAAAGGTTTTCTAGTCAATTGCCAGCAAGATAATGTTCGCACCATTTGGACTACTCCTGGCGAACACACTATTTGGATAATTCGACTTTAGAAGAAAGATTCAACAATCATTCTTTCACAAGCCTATTCATCCTATCTTGCTCAATATGACCTAATCTAGCATGCCAAACATCATCATTCACGTTTGCATTACTAGAAGAAGCATGACAAGTATCATTAACGCTAATTACCACAGTGCCTGTAGTGAACAGTACATCATAACCCAAATTACGTAGAACTGAAACAGAAATCAAATTTCGCGTGATCTCCGGAGCATATAGAACATCATGTAGGATAAAGTCCGGATCATCGTCAAGGTCCAATTTGCAAGTCCAAAGTCCTTTGACTTTGACTCATGATTGTTTCCTACATATTTCTACCTAGTCCCCTTTGGAACATGGCAAAAAACTACAAAAACTCCTATGTCTCTTGCCACATAGTCCGTTGCTCCTGAGTCCATAATCCACAATGGATAAGAATCAAACAGCAGGACAACACTCGAGACATTAATTTCACACAAAATAGAATAAGATGAATCCACCTTTACCCACCTGGGATCAGGGCATTCACGAGCATAATGACCAAACTTACTATAGTTGTAACATGGCATCTTGCTTTTATTTTTCTTATTCGTTTTGTCACGCTTGTTTTCCCTTTTCCATTCATCAGTTTTGTAGTTGGATTATTGTCAGGCTTACCACCACTACCATCAGATCGTCTTCTCTTCTTTTTCTTCTTCCAATTCCTTTTTCTTTTGAAGCCCGAAGCTCCCTTGGAAGTAGAACCGGTATAGAAGGCCCTAGAAAAAGGCTTTGAGGCTCAGAGCCTCTCATCTTCCAACTCAACATGACGAAGCATTAAAACTTTCATTATGTGTCAAGTTGACTTTAAGATGTTCCTTATGATCAGGTAAAAAACGTGTTAAGGCTTGGACTTACTGATCCTTAGAGAGCATATGACCGGTAGTCTTAAGTTCGATTATCATATTAGACATCTCCCTGAGATGTTGTCTAATGTTATGATCAGGTTTCTTTTTATAAGTGTCGAACTTAATAGTCAACTGCATAAGCCTTGTAATCGATGTACCTCCATACTTCTCACGTAGATACAACCATATATCATGTGCAGTGGGATTCATGAATCATCGCATCGATTACTGAGCTTACACGAATACCTCGTGCAAATGGAATTTTCCCTTTCCATGCCTGGTATGCTCCTTGGTCACACCTCCTTTGGTTTCCAATACCCACGCCTAGATAAGCCATCACTTGGTTTATAGCATCCAATGCATCTTGTTCATACAATATGTACCAAATTTTATGACGTCTATGTCATAATTGTCACTATTGAGTTTCTCACCTTTGTGCAACTCAACGACAATATATTTCGATGTTCATTTCTTTGTTAGAGATTATAGTGATTCAGTATGTTATTAATGTTTTATTAAGTTTTACGTTAAGCCAAACACAGACATCTCAATAAATAATACAAGACTTGATCTCGAAAAATAGCTCGGAGACTACTAATCATCAATCTCATCAAGTGTCACAATACTAGATTCTTGCTTCAAAACATAAAACACATTGTTCAAGTAATCAACAATAACATTGAACAGCCACTTATAAACAGAACTTAAACAATCATTCATAATAGCAAAATGTCCAAGTCTGACAAGTCATGAACATTAAAATTCTAATGAACTCCTTGAGTTTCCAATTAGAAATACAATTGAAATAAACTAGCTATAAATATCAATTGTATCTCTTAATTTATCACTAGATTCAAAATAACGTTCCCAATCAAAATCATTAGTCCCCACATTAAAGACAGCTCGACCTAGATGATCTATATGAGGATTCTTTATCTGACGTTTGTCTCGACCACTAAGTCTCAAAAAATCAGAACGTCGAACCCTTCCCATCCTCAAGCAGGCTGATCTCAGTGCCTGTGTCCTATCTTCTGCCTTAGAAGCATCGACCATATCAAGCATAATGAAATAACTATTAGGCTTCACTTGGTAAGTCTCCCACTGAGCCCAAAAATCCTTTTGTAGGTGGGGAGGCAAAGTGTTCGCCCAGGTCTGAGGACTAGTAATTTGAAAATACTCATCACTTGGAATCGTTTTGCTATAAATCAAGCGCATCATCTGGTTGTAGTGTTCAAACAAAACAATTGCGTGGTCCCTTATGTTGTGTGTAGGCTTCATTTTATAATTCAAGAATTCATGGAGGACTTCATCTTTAGTCCTAATGTCTTCCTCTGAGATTGTTCCCCGTCCTGACATACCTCTGAGAAAACGAGCAACCAAAAATAAACATACCAGTGTTAGTCAAACTCTATCACATGAATTTCCTCTCCATTTAATGCATATGGAAACAACTTTCCAAGATGCAATAGGTATATTCACAAGTGAATCAGTCCAACTGACTTTGGCTACCATTTTCATAGGCTACAGGAGTTTTGAATAATCTAACAACACTTAACACCATGAATTTAGAATTAAATGACATATTAAGGTGCTTTATTACCAAAAAATGTAACTGAAATAGCTACCCCGTGAGTTCGTATTCAACAAATATGTCATAAAATGAAGTAAAACCACACATACACACTTAAGATTACGTCAAACACCCTCGGAAACGTAACCATTGGACTCAAAACGCTGAAAAACACGTCGGAAACCACCGGACACGCGCCGGAAAATGCTTGCACGCGCCTCCACGCGCCACCACAAACAGACTGGATGCTTCATGCGCCGCTCACGCGCAGCCACGCGCGGCTGGGAGCAGGCTGATTCTGGTGTGTGCAACCCACGCGCCATCGCCGTTTCCGGTGACTTTCGGCGCATGAACTTCACGCGCCACCGCCGGTGTTTCCGTGCCGGAGCGTGTCTGCCACGCACCCCCGCATGCCGCTGTCCTCCGGTGGATCCATTCGCGGGCTGACCCAATGGCCCTACCCGGTTTCCTGATCCGACCCGGTTGAGACTGGACCGACCCGGTCCGACCCATAAACAACAGCATTTTTAATATTACAGAAAGGTCCCTGAACTTTCTCAAATTTTCAAAAAACGACCCCTGAAGTTTCTGAAACTTTGCAATTTAGCTTCAAGTTCGAAAACAACTTCAAAAATTCATATCTTGAGTTTTAGAAGGCCAAAAAATGCACAAAAAATACTGACGGACTCCTCTCGATGAGACCTATCCAGTAGTATAAACAAAACATGCTTTTGCTTGCACGAAAAAATGACGAAAAAATCACACTTTCAAGTTTCATGGTGGATCACAACGTCATTAACACATATACACTGGAAACGAAGTTAATATGCCTCATACTCACATAAATAACTCATCAAAGTCACACAATTCACCAATCATATAACTTCAAACAAAATAATATGAGAATGTTTCAAAAATCAAAAGCAGAAAACTTTAACGCAAGTAATCCAGAGAAGGAAAACGAAGTACCAATCATTGGCTCTGATACCAATGTTGGAAACACACATCCCTCAACATGCACAGAGAGTAAATCTCTTACCTCTCACCGTAGGATTGTGTTGCAGTGGAAGAAACACGAACCTGTTGGTACTCACGTTGATACACTGTGATCCCTGGATCAAATCTTCAACACGGGGTTGAAGATTAATGTTCACGATATAGTATTAACTGTATAAATACGATGACTGGATTTTGTATTGTGAATTCGGGAGAGAATACACGAGAGAGAGAAAAACACAGCATATGCGTTCTCCTTTTGCCTTGTGTTGTGCGTTCTGTAACGCAAACGCATGAGCGCTTCAACGTGTTCTCTCGCACTTAGAGTTCTTTCACACACATGAACGCACTTCATTCTCTCTTTTTGTGCAACAGCGTGGCAAAGTGTGTAAAAAACAAGGAGACAGGAGTTGAGAAAACCGTTTCCCGTACAACTCCTTCTGTCTCCCTTATCCACTTCTTATGTGGAATTTAATAATTAAATATTATTTAATTATTATTTACAGTCCACCTCGTACTTATGCCTCCTTCCACCATATACCAGATAAAGGTGAAGGAAATGCAGATGCTGGTTTGAGTGCATCATTTTTACGTCCATAAGCATGAGTGGTCTTCTCGTTAGGCATGCACCCCAGTTCGGAACCGCCGGTTCTGTTTCCAAGGTAGGGGGAACCGGAATCGGAACCAAACCGGAGTAGGAAGGTTTTGGTTCCGGAACTGGCGGTTTTGGTTCCGATTTGGAATCGTCGGTTCCAATTTTAATATTTTTTTTAAGTTTTAGCGTAAAAAAGTTAAAAAAATTAAAAAAACTGGCGGTTCGAACGGAACCGCCGGTTCGAACTGGAACCGCCGGTTTTTTCCCCAATGAATGAGGAACCGAAATCGAACCTTCCTTTACCGGTTTTGGTTTATTTTTTACCGGTTCCGGAACCGGCGGTTCCCCGGTTCGAACCGCCGATTTCGTTTTTTGGTGCATGTCTACTTCTCGTCAGAGGAGGAATTTGAATCGAAACCAGCTCTTTTGCTTCCGGTAAATACCAAAACCAAAATTGTGTTCTCACGGCGTAGACACGGTGGTTGAGGCTCAATCTCGTTAGAAATTGATGGCGAAAGTAGCCCGATCCCGCCTGAAATTGATGGTCGAAGTAGCCCGCCACCGGAAACTGAGTCAGAAATTGATTCCATTGTGAAGTAGCCGAATCCAGCACAAAAGTGTTATTCCCTGAGATGCGAACTATTTCGTAATTATCTTTCCCTTTGGATTGGAGAGGATGAAAAGTTGGGAGGGGAAATTTGGAGAGAGAAAGAGAGGGGATTGCAGGGCAATTTCTTTTTTTAAATGTTATTTTCCACTTGAGATTTGTGAAGTCTAAATCTGACTAATAGCTCAATTTGCAATCCCTTTGAAAGTTATATCCAAATTTCAAAAGTTTAGATTTACTTGCAATTGAAGTAAAAGTGAAGTAAAAGTGAGGACTTTTTTAACACAACCCAAATTTTAATTGAATTTCAGATATAGAGAGTGACTAATGATTTTTTTTTTCTTTTTAAACGTGACATAATGATTGGTAGAATAATAATTTTCATTGCTATGTCAGCATCACTCACAGGTCTCCGCAAGAAATGACAATTCTAGAAAAAATTAGATCAATATTAATGAAAATATAAAAGTTACAGGACCAATTATAAACAAATACTCCCTCCGTTCATCAATAAAGTAATTATTTACTTTTTCATATGGATAATAATACCATGTGTGAGTTTCTTATGCCGAAAAGGGAAAAAAACTTTTAGGGTGGACCACCAAAATGACATGTGTATAATATAGATATGCATAAAATAATCGGAACCGGCGGTTTCCTTTTTTTTTTTTTTTTTTTTTATTTGCATTGCGAGTGTAAAAAAAGAAAGAAAATCACAACCGGAGGTTCTAAAACCGAACCGAAACAACCCTAGGATCGGTTCAATTCCGATTCCATATTTCCGGGAACTGAAACCGGCAGTTTGGAACCAAAATCGGTATGCATGTCTAAAATAATAGTACCATGTCTGAATTTCTTATGCTAAAAGGGAAAAAAATACTACTTTTGAATATATACCACCTCTAATTGCATCTTGAATACCCACTATTGGTTCAGTCCATCATCCAAGATTGAACTTAGATTTGTCAACCTCAGCCGCTAACCCGTTGGACAATTAAAAAAGTCACAAACACTCATATAAATTCGGTTTACATAACTTATTATGTAAATCCTTATTTTTTCTCACTTTAAGCCCTCCTCTTCCAATTCTATCATACCCTATGTATTGTTAGGGGTTTAATTTAAAAAGAAAAATAGGGTTTACAAGGGTTTGTAATATAAACCGATTTGTAAGAAACTAACTCTAAAAACAGAGAGAAAAAAGTAGTAGTCTGTGGATACCATACGAAAGCTTTTGAAAATATTTGGATGAAATCATTTGCTTCTTGGTATGGAAGAAGCTGAGGCTTTCATAAAATTAATACAAGAACAATATTCTAAAATTTGACACATATGTTAAAATAGAAATCTCAAAGTGTGAAGAAATTTACTAATTCTGATGTTTTATTATTTCTTAAAGATTCAAATAATAGTAGACTCCATCTAACTCCAAATAATTCATGGGAACTTAGTGAAGATTAAGGAATATTCTGGAATCCTCACAACAAATCGGCAATCTTGATGAGAGCAACTTGAATTAATTAACTTAATGTGATGATGACTTATGTAAAATAGTCTACAGAGTAACGTAAGACTTAATATAAACTAGAATATTTTATTTATGTGTAAATGACAAAAAGTAGTTACTATTACTTAAAAGTAATTTTAAGTAGTCATATGTGTTACATACAATTTATTCTAGCAATTCTTAATGGAATTGGCCAAAATACCCTTGAGAGGGACCTACTTTTCACGTGTTTGAGGAATCTGATTCCTCACTTTTTTTGACCAAAAATACCAAAAGTACAGTAGAGGAATCCGATTCCTCTCTATTTCTGTAAAAAGTGACAAAATATAACTATGTAGGCATGTGTTCCCTCATATGCCTACAAAAAATGAGGTATATATATAATGGCGGTCCAACCATCGTGCTCATATATTTTTTAAGTTTTTGTTTGAGGTCTCAGCATTTGGGGAGCAACTATTTTTTCTAATTCTTTAGAGGTGTGAGAATTTGGGGAGTAGTAAGATATGTTTTTAAACTTGTTTTTAAAAGCTATGAATGCATTAATTTGATAATTTTACATGTTTCAGGAGTGTATATTATTTATTCAACGTTTTATAATAGGAATAATAGATTGCCGAATAGAGTAAGTGGAGTATAAAATATTTCCACATTAAATTTTTTCATATTTTTAAATAAGAAAAAAGTAGGCCAAATAGAACAGGATTTGTAGGCCGAATAGAACAACTGTGTAGGCCGAATAGGCAAAAAAATTCTCTCTTATTTTTTAAAAAATAAGCAGGCCGAATAGAAGAATATTTGTAGGCCGAATATACAAAATTTCTTGGCCGAATAGAAGATTCGTCGGCAGAATAAGAGAAAAATGTATCCACATGAAATTTTATCATTTTTTGAGAAAAGTATAAGTAGGCCAAATAGAACAAGTATCGTAGGCCGAATAGAACAGTCTTATTGACCGAATATAAGAAATGTAGGCCGAATACAAGATCTAAAATTTTTCACATATGATTTTTATTTTTAAGAAACATGTAGGCCGAATAGAACAACCTCATAGGTCGAATAGAACAACCTCATAGGCCGAATAAGAGAACGTAGTCCGAATAGAAGAAAACATACTGAGATTTTAAAAGGCATCTCAAGGTAGGATGTGTTGTCGTCATTGGACGAATAGAATAGTTGCAATTAATTTTCTAATATTTTAATGTTGTCGTCATTTATATTTTCTTGAAAAAATGTGCAGATGAGCTATAAAACAGTTGGGATATGTTGGGATGGATATTGGGACGGGTTACTATACAAAGGTGGACAGGTTTGGTGGTTATACTTGTGGGAGGACAATCTGTATTATACTAGTTAGCTATTAGAAATTCATAACATAATACAAGCTGCTTTGGAATATTGGGGTTATGAAGTTCATTCTCTGGTTGAGTACAATGGCCGTATGTCTAAATATAAGATAAAGAATGATGCACGTGTGGCAGAAGTTTTCAACTGTGTTGATGTAGGAATAGTGTACGTGACACTTCTTCCTGTCGCTGGCAATGCATTCGTTCAACATTCTGCACAATGTTCAGGGCATACTTTGAATTTAGGGTTGGGTTTTAATGACGGAAGTGCTGGTCCGAGCAATGATCATGTACGAGGGCACAGTCTAGTGGTAGGTCTGATTTTGATTTGAATGTGGAGTACAGTCTGGCCTCAGAGATGCAGCAGTTTAGTTTTAGAGAATCTGTAGATGATGAAGGTGATGACAACGCTGGTTAGGATGAGGATGATGTACATGCTTATAATGATTATGTTGAGCCGGGTAATAGGACTGTCGAAGAAGAATATTAAAACAACGAAGATGATATACAACAGGATTGTAATCAGTCTTCTATGGAAGGGATGATGATGCTGAGGAGAGAAGAATCCAATTGTATGAAGAAGTCTGTGATTATATACGTTAGAGATGCGGCCTTAGCTTTCTTGAACCGATTAGTCATGACTTGTCCCATCCTGAAATGCAGCCACAAGATTTTCAAAGTATACGGCCCACCACCTGTCCTTGGTTGATTCCAGGTATGAATACTATGTTTATTTAGAATAAAACTAAAGTAAATTTCTACTTTAAACTAATGCACCTGATACATTCATAGGCATTCCGGACCAAGTTGATAGAGAAGATCAGATGACTGTCCCTGACTTTGATGTGTCTGGCGTTCTGCACGAAAAAAGTGTTTAATACGAAAGAGAAATTGCAGATAGCTGTAGGAATGTGTAACTTGCGGAACGGAGTGGAGACCATTGTTGAAAGATCTAGCTCAACCAGATATAACGTGGAATGTAAGCTTAAGGGTAAAACAGGTTGTGGATTTGCGATGCACGCAAGAATGAGCTATGGGCTGTGGGGGGTGGTTAAATTCAGTCAACATCACGGTTGTTTAAATGATCCAGACAGGCCCACTCCTACACATTTATCATCCAAAGTAATCGGTCAATATTTTGCTGCTAGGCAATTTGATAAGATTACTGGGCTCCGACCCCAGGCGATTAGAGAAGAGATCTTGAAGGATTTCGGGTTCGATATTATCTACAATTTGGCGTTAAAGGCAAAACACCTGGTTGTTGGACACACGTACGGGGATCACGAGAGCTCATTTCATATGTTCCCTGCGTACATGTATCAGTTGGAGTTGGCAAATCTTGATACGCACACCTGTATCTCCGTTGATGAGGAGGACCGTTTAAGGTTTTTATTTTACGCACTTGGAGCATCTAGGCGAGGATTTCTAGAGTTTGGTCGTCCAGTCATTCTCATAGACGGGACTCATATGAAGGGAAAGCACATAGGCATTGTGTTCGTCGTAGTAACGAATGATCCAAACCATCAGATTTTTCCACTCGCCTTAGGGTTTGGCGACGTCGAGAGTAATATGTCGTGGACATGGATTTTAGAAAGGCTTCGAGAGGCATACAGATGTCCACGAGATCTTTTGATAGTGTCAGACGGTCATTACAGTATCGCACATGCAATTTCTACTGTCTATCCTGATGCACATCACTGTTTGTGTGGTTGTCATTTAAAGAATAGGTTGGCAGGTTATGGAAAGAACGTTTTTGTATAGATTTCAGAGTGCGATGGATGCATACCTATCGAGAGATTTTGATAGGTTAGTCTTCCAACATCCACTTCATCATAATTTCACATTTATAAATGTCATCTATTCAATGGATTTCTTTACTAATCATCCCCTTTCCATATTCGTTATTTTCAGCTGCATGAACTCATTGAGCGGCCACCGGTCGCCGCAGAAGTTAACTGAATTACTTGGGTCGTAGGAATATGAGAAATGGTCAAGGGTCCATTGTCCTATGAAATGGTACGAGTTTATGAACTCTACGTCAGTAGAGTCGTATAACAATGCCATATTTTGGGTGCGCACGCTACCTATATGCACACTGCTAGAGATTGCGTGCACAATCAAAGAAAGGTGGTTTTACGAACATCGAACTCAAGCTGAGCAAGAGAGTACCATTCTATGCAAGCGTATCCATGACGAGCTAGTGGATCTTTCTCTTGCTGCCAAAAAGCTACCAGTATCGAGACTCCTGGGAAATAAGTATGCAATCAAAGACGGTGATCAGCTATTCACTATGGATTTGAACGACAGTAGCTATACATGTGAGAAGTTCCAGAAAGAACTTATTCCATGTATTCATGTGATGAAGGCAATCGAGTACGTATTCATACGACTTATTTACTTGTGTTGATCATCAGAGTTTGTGATTCTTATATTATACGTTCTTCAGTACTTGCAGGTTGCCGGCCAGTAGCTTCGTATGGACCATTTTCCATCGCACCAGTGTATTAGGGATGTGGGCCGATCCAGTGATGCCTGTACCGCATTATACTCAATGAGACATACCTGACAGTGTCAAGTCACAGAATGTTAACCCCCGCTACCACACGACAGGCCGGCCGACCACGAATGTCTCGGATAAGGTCAGGTGTGGAGTCATCCAGGAGACGTCACAAAGAGCATGTTTGCTCACGCTGTCGACAGTCAGGTCACAATTGAGTAAATTGTACTGGAGCTTCATCGTCAAACAATGGTCCACCTCCTCCTCCGATGGCTGCCCCAAATCCCCGTATATGTAGAGAGAAAAATGTGGCATTTGTGGTGAAACTGGGCATACTTATCAACGTTGTCCTTCTCAATTATAGCAATAGTGTATAACTTATAATTTTTATCAATTGTAGCACTAGTGTATAACTTATAAAAAGAAAATAAAAAAGCGATTTAGTGTCCAACGGTAATCAATATTTTTTTTGTAATTAACGAAATAAAATGTCATCCCTTTTCATTAGTTCTAATATGAGTACATCATGCTGAGGTAATAATGGTACCAACCTGAAAGATTAGGAAAGCAATATGCCTCCGGTAACGCAACATGTGATCGGGAGTGTTCCAGTTAAAGTCCCTTGTTAATAACTGATGCGCGTTTTCTCAACACACAATTAATCCCCAAGTATGAAGGATATCAATTGTAGTCTCGAAAGGTGACCAAGTGAATATCGAACCCAAGGGATGGCGTATTATCAATTTAATTATTATCTAAATTAATTAAGACAAGGCAATTACGTTTTAATGGTTATCTAACAACTAATATGCTGGAAATTAAATAACAAATAAAATAAACTATCACTCGAAGGATACGAAAGTAGATCAAGTAGGAGAATATGTAGCTCTAGGATAATCCAGTTTCACTAATTAACTTCCCTTCCATGTGTCAATTTCCGACTCTACCTTGTGGAATATGGACGCATCACTAAACCATGCATATCTACTCTATAGACACAAGTAAATATGCGTGTAACACGTGTGAATACCCTCGGAGCAAGAGATATAATTCACCCCCCTTTCTAGGTACTATTAGTATCAATTATTTCCCCTAGGATTGGTACTCTAACCTGATATGATCTCCCTTTATAGGTACTATAAAATTATCTTCTTTATCCTACTTATTAACCCGAATTCAATTCAATTAATAAGTATTCATATAAGATAGTTCTAATAAGATTTCGGAATCCCTTCACTTAGAATTATAACTTAAAATTCTGCTCAACAGTGAACGCACTCAACCAATAACCATGTTATGTATTTAGACTCTACACAACGATTATTGATGCACAAAACGACTATGAGTATGGATTAAAAAGGCACAATCTTATATAAAATAAACCACAAGTAGTGTTGTACGGAGTATACACATGGAAGTTCAATTAACTAGATAAAACATTCACAACCCTAGTTCTACCAAAAAGGCTCTAGCCCATGGTGTTGCGAAGAACAATCATGGGTGTTGGATAGATCTTACCCGGATGTCCGGAAAATACAAGATAAATTAGGAAACGAATAAACCCTAGATGTGGCATCATCGCGTCCTTCTCGCTCTTGAATTCTCCTCTTAGTTCTCCCCTTGATTCCACAAACGAATCTTCAAAGTGATGGATGGATGGAGGAAAGAATGATGGTTGGGGGATGATCCCCCCTTGTGGGGTGTTGTATGTTGTGGCCTCTCTTCTCCTCTCTTGTATTGTGTTGTGTTCCTCCTCTTTATGATGTGATCTACACCCCTTTTTATACTTGTGAGCTCTCCTTGTAGGTCTTGGAAAGGATCCAAATTTAGGCATATGTCAAATTTGGTAAGAGACATGCGTTAAATTTGGTAAAAGAGATCCGGATAAATAAGGTAGTTTTCGGAAATTCTCAGAAATTCTCGCCAACAGCTACGCGACTTCACGATTCTGAGCATAACTTCCTCGTCCGACCTCCAATTTGAGTGATTTTTATGTTCACATGATCCTCTTTTCCTTGGCTTTCTCTGAATATAAAGATATCACCAAAATTCCAAGAAATGAATCTGTAATAAGCCATGGAAAGTAGCACATTAGTTCTATTTGGCACAGCTCGCGCGATGTCACCACTTTGCTTATAACTTTCTCGTTCGGAATCTGATTGGGATGTTCTTTACACCAAAACGACCCTCTCTTCTGTAGCTTTCCAATCATATATCAAAAATCCAATTCAGAGTTCCACATCAATATAGAATAATTACACAAGTTGGACGTGCGTTTATCAGCATTCTTGCACAAATTGCACCTTTTCTCAAACTTGGCTCTTTTGATCCTTTTTCCACCTAAAACACAACAAAACACCTCAAGTGCACATAATTCTCACATATATCGAATATAAGACACTTGTGCTTATATAAGAATACAATATCAATCAAAAATGTGTTAAATTGGACATTAAAATACGCTTATTTTCACTCTCATCAATCCCCCAAACTTACCCGTTGCTCGTCCCGAGGCAACAAAATAAAAATAAAGTGTGAGAGTAAGAAAATTAGCGGGGAAACAAGGACTATGACCAATACCCATTCAAAATACAATTGTCCTCAACTTAGGTCATGCAACTCTCATTATATGTAAAAATCAATTCATAGCATACAAGTTAAGACAATCACCACCAATTCAGTCGCTCCATCAACATGTTCTCACGGGAAGTATATATATGATCTCTCACTCAAGTGTAAAATATGTACACTTATGGGTTAAAATGTTTACGCTCAAATTCAATTCAAGTGCATGCGTAACCATAAGCTTGCCAAACGTCTCAAACTTTCTACCACTAAAATTATGATTCGACAATGGGATCAAAAAAGACTTTTCTTTTGAATGTAATGTTGGCTCTTTGATAAGGGTAGGAAACATATGGATAAAGTGACTCAATTAGTAGAGAATTAAAACCGGAGATCTTATGTACTGCAGATTTTTACACTTCAAGGCTATCCAGCTTCATGCTCTTCTAATTTTGTTTTCTCTCCTTTCCTTCAAGCTCAACATACTTTTTCTTGTCTCAAGCACATCCTTTTTCTCTCGAGGTACCAGTTTCGGGCACTACCTCACGCATCCTCCATAGGGTACTAGATTTAAGCACTACCCTAGGGTTTTTGATTCCATGGAGTACTAGATTTAAGCACTACTCCATGCTTCTCCTTAGATGCATTATCATAATCCATCACTATTAATTTCAACACCAATTTCATTCCTTCCCAAATTGTTATCAAGCACCATTAACACACTTTAACAGCATTTAATTCTCCACTAAATATAGGAATTTAAGGCTCAAATAGGATATCAAAGTGGCTATCTTCGTAGGTTGCCAAAGAAATAAGGCTTTTAGGCTCAACGGGACTAACTACGGATATATAATTATTTGGCAGGGAATTATTTGGCTAAGTGACTCATAAATTCAAGGATGGCCTAAAATCATCTCCCATCATCTAACACACATGTAGTTTCAAGTAAGATAAGAGGCAAGTTCTAGAATACATACAGAAGAATGATACTCACCAGAAAAGAAATATCATGTGATTATGTACATGATCAACGAGGCTCAAAATCTCACATGGGTTTTTAACAAGTAACAGAGCACTTTTCATGGTAGGTAATATCCCACAAGTACACATAGAACTTCATATCACAATATAACTCAAGTACATTTCCTTCATCAATTTCAAGAGCATATGAATTCCAAGATAATTTAAAAATAAGCTCACATGGATCACTACCATAAACACAATTCTTCCACTCCTATGAATTAAAAGCACATATAAAAATTAGAAAAAGGAAACGAGGGCACCTGATTTCTCCTTCAATGAATGCACGAGCTCCTCGAGTCGAAACCTCAATGTAGAACTCGTCTTGCCACCTAGTTACCCTTTTTTCTATCATCAATGCTCAAACAAACTCATCATCACAGGATTCATCAATAATAAAATAGGAGAACTATAAGAAAGAATTAATTGACTATGTAATCGACTCCACACACTAGAAACACCACTGAACACTAGATAAATTGTAAAAAAATCGACAAATCAAAACCGATTAAAGTTTCAACATACCGCAAAAAATAAACTCCCATAGCAAACATTACAAAGAAAAGATTATATTCTTGGTGCTTCAATGAGGTAAGTACATCACACCCCCCCAAAACTTAGTAAAAACGTAAGTTGAAACTAAGTTTGCAAAGATGTAATTGCCGAATAGTAAGCACCTCAAATATAAAAATTTCTTACGCACACAAAAGAAATAATAAAGCACTAAAAGGGAAGGGCAAGCCCCCAACAGGCTCTCATGTTTAACGTCGAAGAGTCACGACGGATTACCACTTTGAACTACTGGATCACAGGATGGTCTTGTCGCATTCTCACCTTCAAGTACTTTCTTTCCCTCTTCTTGTCTACAGTCAACACCTCACCTTTCTTGGTCACAAAAATATGATCTTCAGAATTTTCTTCCTCCCATGGCTGTCTAGACACCTCCTTGTTAATCTTCCACTTAAATTCAGAATCATCTGCCTTAGAAAAATCAAGATTAAACAAGTTAGAAACCACGTCAATGCTCTTGCACAATTGGGTCTCCATGGGCATCTTCATTGCATGATCAACCTCTTTATCCACATCTTCATTATCCATCTGCAGTCTAAGCTTCTTGGCTCTCAACCTCCTTGCTCTTTCCCACTTCTTCTCCATTGTAAGCTCAGTATTCTGCTCATGTAATGGTACTGGAGTAACATCAACATCATAGGGAGCATTCGGCGCAACAATAGGCATGTTTCGGATCGGTTCGACTAGGGTTTGACCTGTTGGAGAGGTCGAACCAGGCACGTAGTGGTCGAACCGATCATCTGGAAGACTGTTCTCACTTTGAAGTTTTGGTTCGACCTGGGTTCGACATGTTCAACAGGTCGAACCAGACACGTAGTGGTCGAACCACTCTTCTGAAACTTGATTCTCTCTGATTTTGTGATTTGACCTGGGTTCGACCTTGTGACCAGGTCGAACCACTTTCCCCCAAGTTGAATCTGCTCTCTGCATGGTCTTTGGCCTCCGGTTCGACTTGGGTTCGACCAGTAGGTGTGGTCGAACCATGAGTGACGTGGTCAAATCGAGTCCTTGATGAAACAGGGTGTTTCGCAGAGTGCGGTTCGTCCTCGGTTTGACCTGTTGTGCTGGTCGAACCGGAATGCCCCAGGTTAAACTGACCTTCTGTAAGATTTATGGTCGTCGGTTCGACCTAGGTTCGACCTGATGGACTGGTCGAACCGGTAGCATCGTGGTCGAATCGAGAATTTGTGAAAACAGAGTGCTCCAGATGGGGTGATTCGACCTGGATTCGACCTGAGGGCCATGTCGAATCGACTGGCTGTTGGTCGAATCGAGACGCAGCTTCTACCGGATGTCTTCCCGTAGCCAGATTCGACCTCCCCTGCACGCTTCGACCTGTGGGACAGGTCAAATCATAATGCTTTTGGTCGAATCCGCTTCCTTTCGCCTCAAACTTTGACTCCGGCCTCATTGGTCCCTCGTACTGCGTTCTAAACCTTAACGTGATGGCTTTATTCTCTAATTTTTGTGTTAATTGATCCACGTTCGTGGTCATCTGCCCCATAATCAAAGTAAGCTCCTTCATCTGCTTAGATAAATCTGCATGATCAACATTCATTCTAGCTTCGATGTGGTAAATTCTTGCATCGTTCTCAGCCATGTATCGATTGATCCTCACTGCTAGGTGATTTCAGATTCCATTCTATTGTATTAATTAATTAAATGGCTCTGATACCACTTGTTGGAAATTAATTCATGAAACCTTAACCCTATTATGATTAACGAGATTTAAACCGTAAAGCGGAAGCGTACCTGATCCAATAAGTCCTTGAGGCTGAACACGAACTCGGAATCCGTGGTTTTATGGCCTTCCTCAACTAAGCCTCCTTATTCCTTTATGGGGACCGTAGTAATTCCTCCCGATGGGGAGAAGGGAAGATCATGTGCGGCTTAGTATATTGGGGACCATAACCGGGTAACCTTATATACTACTTAATTAGGCCACCCATTATCACCTAATTATGTAGTATTGGGTATCTACTCAATTGGCCCATATCAAATATTATTATAGCCCATGGACTTTTAACTTAATTGGATCACTTTAATTAAGTCCATAAAAATAATTGAATAGCTAATATAATTGCATAATAATATATTGCCCACAATTAGATTATATTGGAAATTATAAGATTTCCAATATCTTCATCACTCTTCACTTCTTGCTGATTCATATTAGGCCCCCTTAGTGTCAACTCTGTAATCTGTCACTGCTGGGTCTCTAGTAGCTTGTTGATGTTAGCTAGACTAGAGACGATCTCATCATCCCTATTCGGCTTCACTTGATATTCAACCTGCGCCACCTTGCCAAGTACATATGATCCTCTATCTCTCTCTACTGGCCAGTCACGAAAATTCATAGAGATGTCTTCAAATAACTTTTCTGCTTCAAGTGCTGTCTTTGATAACAGCGCTCCTCCTGATGATGCATCAATAAAAATACGCGACTCACAATCCAATCCATAGTAGAAAATACTTATGTATTCAGCCTTAGACATTCCATGATGTGGGCACCTCCTGAGCATGTCTTTAAACCTGTCCCACGTCTCATCAAATTTCTCACCCTGATTCATAACAAATCGGGTGATCTCTTGCCTCATCCTTAAGATCCTTGAGGGTGGCATGTATCTCTCCAAGAACTTCTGCTGCAGTTGGTCCCATGTAGTGCAATCTGTGGCATCAAGAGTCTCATACCAAGCTTTCGCCTTATCAATCAAAGAGAACTTGAATAAGGCGATCCGCCTAGCATTATCATTAGCTCCAGCTCCCTTCTGAGTGTTTGCATATTAATTGTTTGCATAACCAAGAAAAAATTCAAGGTTAGATAGAAATAAATAATCACAAATAAAAGAAAAAAATATCTTAATCAAACTAGAAATAATAAAATCAATAATAACGGCCGTCCCTGGCAACGGCGCCAAGAACTTGATGCGCGTTTTCTCAAGACACAATTAATCCCCAAGTATGAAGGATATCAATTGTAGTCTTGAAAGGTGACCAAGTGAATATCGAACCCAAGGGACGGCGTATTATTCATTTAATTATTATCTAAATTAATTAAGACAAGGCAATTACGTTTTAATGGTTATCTAACAATTAATATGCTGGAAATTAAATAACAAATAAAATAAACTATCACTCGAAGGATACGAAAGTGGATCAAGTAGGAGAATAGGTAGCTCTAAGATAATCCAATTTCACTAATTAACTTCCCTTCCATGTGTCAATGTCCGACTCTACCTTGTGGAATATGGACGCATCACTAAACCATGCATATCTACTCTATAGACACAAGTAAATATGCGTGTAACACGTGTGAATACCCTCGGAGCAAGAGATATAATTCACCCCCCTTTCTAGGTACTATCAGTATCAATTATTTCCTCCTAGGATTGGTACTCTAACCCGATATGATCTCCCTTTATATGTACTATAAAATTATCTTCTTTATCCTACTTATTAACCCGAATTCAATTCAATTAATAAGTATTCATATAAGATAGTTCTAATAAGACTTCGGAATCCCTTCACTTAGAATTATAACTTAAAACCCTGCTCAACAGTGAATGCACTCAAGCAATAACCATGTTATGTATTCAGACTCTACACAACGATTATTGATGCACAAAACGAATATAAGTATGGATTAAAAAGGCACAATCTTATATAAAATAAACCACAAGTAGTGTTGTACGGAGTATACACATGGAAGTTCAATTAAGTAGATAAAACCTTCACAACCCTAGTTCTACCAAAAAGGCTCTAGCCCATGGTGTTGCGAAGAACAATCATGGGTGTTGGACAGATCTTACTCGGATGTCCGAAAAATACAAGATAAATTAGGAAACGAATAAACCCTAGATGTGGCGTCATCGCGTCCTTCTCGCTCTTGAATTCTTCTCTTAGTTCTCCCCTTGATTCCACAAACGAATCTTCAAAGTGATGGATGGATGGAGAAAAGAATGATGGTTGGGGTGTGATCCCCCCTTGTGGGGTGTTGTATGCTGTGGCCTCTCTTCTCCTCTCTTGTATTGTGTTGTGTTCCTCCTCTTTATGATGTGATCTACACCCCTTTTTATACTTGTGAGCTCTCCTTGTAGGTCTTGGAAAGGACCCAAATTTAGGCATATGTAAAATTTGGTAAGAGACATGTGTTAAATTTGGTAAAAGAGATCCGGATAAATAAGGTAGTTTTTGGAAATTTTCAGAAATTCTCGCCAACAGCTGCGCGACTTCACGATTCTGAGCATAACTTCCTCGTCCGACCTCCAATTTGAGTAATTTTTGTGCTCACATGATCCTCTTTTCCTTGGATTTTTCTGAATATAAAGATATCACCAAAACTCTAAGAATTGAATCTGTAACAAGCCATGGAAAATAGCACATTAGTTCTGTTCGGCACAGCTCGCGCGACGTCACCACTTTACTCATAACTTTCTCGTTCGAAATCTGATTGGGATGTTCTTTACACCAAAACGACCCTCTCTTCTGTAGCTTTCCAACCATATATGACAAATCTAATTCAGAGCTCCACATCAATACATAATAATTACACAAGTTGGATGTGCATTTATCAGCATTCTTGCACAAATTGCACCTTTTCTCAAACTTGGCTCTTTTGATCCTTTTTCCACCTAAAACACAACAAAATACCTCAAGTGCACATAATTCTCATATATATCGAATATAAGACACTTGTGCTCGTATAAGACTACAATATCAATAAAAAAGGTGTTAAATTGGATATTAAAACACGCTTATTTTCACTCTCATCAATAACCCGTCAAGGGTCCTGAGACACGTTGGGCCTCAACTGGAGTCGTCCTCCTGTCTGTAACAAATCTCTGCGCGAGCTGGAGTCAGTGGAAAAGTGTACGGAACCCCTTGGGGGTCAATCTCACACAGCAAGGCTTGAATGACACGTCTGAATGGTAAAGTCTCTAACATCCGATGCTCCCTCATGTCGGGCCCTTCATCCAATCTATGCCGGAACGAGTCAAAACAGAAGAAGGTCATATCCTTCGTAATCAGTGCACATGGATAGTAGTGCGCAGACATGTGGACTATGAACATAATCTGTCAAAATAAGTTAAGAGTAATGTATATATTAGATGTAGAATCCTTGGTCAAAGTAGGAGATATAATTATTTGATTACATCATGGGTTAAGATAAAATACCACGTCACACTCTATCCATGGCCTGGATCCCCTCCACATGGGTAAACTCCCTACTGCGTACTACGAAGATCTGTCAACAAGTCATCACTTATGTTGGCAAACGTCGTTCTATTATCTCTGTACCGCCTCGTGTGCTCATTCCATACGGAATGAACTCAGACCTTAGAGGAAAATTATTGTATAAGATTCGTCTCAAAATTACTTGAAAATTTTTTTCATACATTGATAATGTAATTGTTACTTACAGAGAATTGCATGTCCAGAATGCAGTAGTTCCCAACATCCTGATGGATGTGTACGCCTATCGCTGACGGTCGCTCTGATAATATCCGGAGATATGCATCCATGTGCTGAAACATATAGAAATTTATTACAGAATATTATGAATTAGTGAACATATGTACTTATTAAGTATATACATGAAGACTCTCTCAATTACCTGGTCGTCAAACCAAACACCGGGGTCTTCCATCCCTATGAAAAAATCACTGCCCACTCCATAGCCAAGTCAAACGTCGACCCTGAATTCAACAATTCTTTAACAAAAAGCACAAGTATTTAAAGTAATATATGAAAATATCTAAAATACTAAATTAACACTTACATATCTTTGCTTGTCTTAAATCACTGGTATAGTTGCCAGCGGTGCTCCCATTCAGTCGTTGTGAATGGTGACTGTAACACTGCACTTGGGTTTCTTGGCCGCTTAGCACGCATCAGACCATCTTGAGCGACACCAGGTGTGGGGGTTATCGGACTCACAGGATCCACTACTCTAGAAGGGGGAGATCTAACCCTTGACCTCGAGTTCGATGGCTCATACTAAGACCCCCGGTTATGCGAAATATCAGCTGAAAGGCGCCAGAACTTCTGGGTAAGTGCAAGTCGAAATAAATATTGTGTGTGATGCTCAGACACAATATGACATGCAAGCTGGGTTAACAACTCATCCAGCTGATCCAGCCTACGGAAGACCCTTTCTTTGAAATCCTGATCATATCCGTGGGCGTCACCAATCCCACTCCCATGAAACACTGGGGCTCATCGACTTCAGCGTCATAGTGCTTCTGTCCATCATGCTCATTTACAACTCGAGCATACCTGCTACGAGCAGAGGACGGAGGAACATGATGCGTGGGATCATACGAGTTGGGCTCAGCATACCTCGTCTCCCCTGGATCATGTCCACTGTGGTCCTAGGAGTATAAGGAGGTCGGTAAGAATGCTCATCCTAATTTGACACCCAAGCTGAAGGATCATCCGTGCGCTAGCCAGTCCACTGATCCTCAACAGCCACACCCGAATAGTACTGCTGATCCCATGAATTGCTAGTAGGATCGTATGCCTCCACCGCGGTCTGCTGCTCCACATATAAGAAATCAAGCCCCCGGACAACTTTTCGTCTGGGGTTAGAATATGACTTGGTGTACAGCCTCATGATCAAACCCTACAAAGGATCATCATCTATTCCAATCCAATAAACTTTTCTGTGCTCCTGAGGGAGCACCCGAGAAAAATCCACCAATACAAGATCCTGATTAAAAAAAACATTACAGTTAGATACAATATCACTGATTTGTCTGTACCGAAATGAATTAATGATTCATAAAAACCCACCGCAAGAAAAGTGGCCTAGCATCCTCCCTATTGGTAGGGACATGGCCATACAGTGCAGCAAGGGCAGGTAGACGCTCGTACGCCCAAACCTGTCACACGTAAACTACATATGTTAGATTATTACTATTGCTGAAACTAGTAATACACTATAAGTTTAAGTGATCTACTACAATACGTACCAGGAGCGCAAATGTGCACCCGTAAAAGTGGTATCTGTACTTGTTGGGGTTTTTTCCTTCAGAAAGTTCAGTCAAAATATGGTCCATAAAGTGTAGTAGGCATATAACTAACCTGGCCCCAAGGGAATAAATCTCATCTACGCTCGTCCTCTACTAGCACCCAAACCCAATTGTCTACACTCACCTTGGTAACATCCAATCCAAGGAGAAAATAGTACAACAACAGCACCTTAGCAATTTTAATCGCGTTCTCGGGGCTAATACCACTAAATTTTGTATCTTCAAAGTCATGGGCAATCTCACTTACTAATGGTCTTTTGACCTGACCATAATACGTATCGTACACCCCACCAAGCAGGATATGATACGACACGTTCGGATCAAACCTCACTCTGTCCCGAAATTAAACAGAGCCCCATCATCCACATGAACTCTACCCTACTAAATCTAAGACACTCGTTCTCAACCTGAAAATATCTAGCAGTGACATCATCCCCGCTGAGTAAGATCTCCCGTGTCATGAGACGTGGAGATTAGCATGCGCGTTCCAATCATCGTGAAGATCCCAGTAATGACCAAAACAAGATCTCCTAAACATATCCTCTGCATTACCCCCAACCTTTGTTAACTGCTTACAGATAATTGCCATAACAACCTCAGGTTTGCAGTAATTATGTATACTGCAGTTCTGCCCCTGCATAGTTGGACGCTTCCAGTCACCCTGCACAAATTAAATTTTTTGCTAAATAATATGTAACATACATCAAATAGATGTACTCTGCATCAATTCAACCAACTTACTTAATAAGACAATAAGTGATAATTATATCAAATAACAATAAGTTCATTGCAGCAACTGAACAAATATTGGCACACTCAATCATTTGTTCTATTCGGCATACGCACTGTTCTATTCGGCCTACGTATATTGCTCTATTCGTCCAAGGTCAGTGCTATCACATTATTCAAACTATACTTTGTTCTATTCGGCCTACACTTGTTCTATTCGGCCTACAGATTTGTTCTATTCGATCTACAAAAAATCTCTATTTGGCCAACCAACATTTCCAAATATTCCAAAAAATACACTTCTACAATTTGTTCTATTAGACCTACACTTGTTCTATTCGGCCTACAAAAAAACTCTATTCGGTCAACCAACATTTCCAAAAAATAAAAAAAAACACTCATATACATTGTTCTATTCGGTATACACCTTTTCTATTCGGCCTATAGATTTGTTCTATTCGGCCTACCAAAAAAGCTCTATTCAGCCAACCAACATTTCCAAAAAATTCAAAGAAAATACACTCCTACACTTTGTTCTATTCGGCCTACACTTATTCTATTCGGCCTACATATTTGTTCTATTCGGTTTACAACAAAACCCTATTCGGCTAACCAACATTTCTAAAAAATTCAAAAAAAAAAAACACCCCCACTGCGGTCCTACATTCTAAACATAATGTATACAAAATTAAGTCACATTCAACACATTACATTTCCAAACCACAACATGTAACAAACATTATACACAATGAATTCACATTTTACACCTATGAACAAAATCACACAAAATGTACATCGTATCCTCGAAAACGAGTACTACAAACTCAATGTAGGACACATTATAAACAAATAACTCACAATTTAAAATGCAAATAAAACTGGTTTCATACATACCCAAAAATTTGCCATTTCGAAAATTCACCAAATTTACTTCGTCAGGAAATGCCTATTCCGGCAGATGGAAAGGAGAGACTGAGAAAGGAGTACTACAAAAGGGTGGCACTGCTCTCTGTGCTTTGGGACGAAAGGGAGAGAGAAAGAGAGAGGATGTTGGACGAAAGGGAGAGAGGATGTTGGACGAAAGATGAGAGAGAAGAAAGATGGAGTATTTGGAATAAAAATGACGTTAATGATATACCCCACCTACCCAAATCCAAAATTTTAATTTGAAAATTTTTAAAACTTTAAATGTGATCCACCAACCCACTAAGTACAATTTTAAATGTGGTTCACTCATCCCATTTACTGCAGTCAAAAGTGACATGATGATGACCCCTTTATTTTCGGGGTGTGGATCTTCTGTGCCACTTTCGTGTGACATTTCTTGTGCCACTCCATTAAATGAGTGACACGTAGGAGAGATAAGAGATATTATACCCTAACCAATAAACCATTAGGGGTAAGAATTTATTCAACCTATCACGTGTCACTCTATTAAGAGATGTTACAGGAGATATCACACCAAAGTGTCACAGGACATCCCGTGCCTTATTTTCATCCTTTATCTGACAGTTATTGGGGGTAATTTGGGGAATTCACTAAATAGTGGCTAATAAAAATTGTTCTTGACAGATGTGGCTATTTAAAATTGTATTTAATAAAAAGTGGCTATTAAACGATATTTTATCCTAACTAATGTGGAAGCTTACCACGACCTATGAACATCTATAAAAAGGGGCTACAGAAGAATTAGTGAAGCAAAGTATATATGAGTGCATAAAGGTGTGAGTGAATTGTAGCTTAATAGTTATTAATACAAAAAAGAGACAGGAAACTTAATGGGGAGAGAGTCTTGAGTTTGAGTGTGATCAGAATTATATTACGTTTAAGAGAGAAAATTTAAGGGTGAATAATTGAGTTTGAGTGTGATCAGAATTATATTACTTTTAAGAGAGAAAATTTAAGGGTGAATAATTAAATATTACATGAAATTTTATAATTATAAATCCAACCATAGTTTAAAAAATGAATTATTATAAAAATTACATAAGTAATTTTCAATGTTCGGTGTATTTACGAATCCCTTAATTAACAATATAAAGAAGGGAAATTCCACAACGAAAGTAAATTCCACCCCGGACCATTTTATATAGTTGAGAGTAATGTCATACTTCACTTTCTCCCTTTATTAGGATTGAGACCTGGTTGACTGAATTCGCTTTCGAGCTAAGTGTAGCGAATGAAATGGCCCGGGAACACATACTAATTTAATATTCATATAATAATGTATTTGAAGCTTATGTGAATGACAATGATATATAATTCACATTTGAACATAATTTAAAAGATTATTATACATGAAAGACTTAAAAAATGTTTAAAGAAAATGATTGAACGCTTCCAAGAACAATCATTCTCCTTCTATCCAATTGTGTAGGAAAGTTGTCATAATTGGTCTATTCAATTTTTTTCTTCTTTAAATTGAGGTAAGCTCTAACTCAATTTTGTTTTCGGGATGGGGTGGGAGAGGGAATAGGAGGAGGAAGGAATGAAAATTTGGAGAAAGGAACGATTGGGACGATGATATAATGGAAGGAGAGATAAGTGTAAAAGTAGTGTTACTTTAGAGAAATATGTAATAGTTTATAATGATAAATTAATTGTTGTACCTTTCAAATATATATCAAATTATAAATTATGAACATTTATTGAATAAAGAATAAAATTTGAAAGGATTAGAGAATAGTAATTTATAACACAATATATTCATTCACATTATTACAAAAACTTCTTTTATCTAATTTTCATATTGTGTATGATAATTATCTATAGGCAAAGAGTGTGGGACTGTCATGTAAACTCTTATGTAAGACGAAAGTGATAATATTTTTAATGAAAAGTGATATTCAATTAATGAAATGTGATAATGTAATTTCATGAACAACTTAAAATATAAATGAAAAGTTATAACATTTTATAGCGTAACTGATAACTAATTTAAAAGGTGTAAAATTGTCTCATGTGAGACGGTCTCACGCAAGACTTGCCCATTATTTATATAAGAAAAAAAACTTGTATGAGACCGTCTTACGGATCACATTTCGTGAGACGGGTCAAATACAAGTCCATTAAAATGTCGCGGATCCAAAATCCACCGCCAACCTGATGCCGTCAACTTTTTTTTGCTGTCAACCTGATGCTGATTCAACTAAATGCATGCATGTAACCACCTCAATTTAGTTAAACCATTCACTTCTTTTTGCCGTTTTATTTTTACTTTTTTTTAAAATTGAATTAGGTTTTGTTTAGTTTTATAGTGTACGTATTAGAACCTATATTGTTATTGTTTATTATATTTATATAATTATATGTAAATAAAATAAGAGAATATTTTTCTTAAATAACACAATTAATATAATCGTGTCAAAATAATATATCATTAACAAAAAAAAATTGAATGAGAACTACATTTTTTATTTATTAATTATCACTTTTTATTTATTATATTAATAATTAATGGAATAATTCATTTAAATAATTATTACTTTTCCTTTATAAGATATCACTTTTCATTGAAAATGTTATCACTTTTTATGTGCATGATAAAATATATTATTAAATAATTTAATTGGATGTTTATCATTTTTTATCATGTATCACTGTTTATTTTAAAAATGTTATCACATTTTTTAAAAATATTATCACTTTTTATCTGTCTCATAAAAACTTCATTTAATATTTAATTGAATGTGTATCACTTTTTTCTTAATCAAACAGGAGTATCACTTTTGATTGAAAATATTATCATTTTTTATTAAAAAATTATCACTTTTTATCCATTATCACCTTTTAATTTATGAAATTTTTATAAAAAGTGTATCACTTTTTATTAAAAATCCTATCACTTTTTTAAAAAATATTATCACTTTTTATACGTCTCATAAAAACTTCATTTAATATTTAATTGAATGTGTATCACTTTTTTCTTAATCAAACAAAAGTATTACTTTTGATTTAAAATATTATATTTTTTATTAAAAAAGTTATTACTTCTTGTCTTATTTATAAATTATTTATCAAATATTTGATTAATCGAATATCATTTTTTTATTTAATATTATTTTTTATTAAAAATATTACCACCTTTTAATTTATGAAATTTTTATGAAATGTGTATCACTCTTGAATTTTAATCTACCACTTTCAATTTTTTTAAAATGATCATATTATATTTTAAGTATTTCTTGCCCTTTAATTAATAAATTAAAATCATTAGACGAAAAGGAAATAGAGATTACCTTGATTACTTGAACATGACTACTTTTTTCGAGAAGTTGCGGAGAAGATGCGGGTAACCGGCTACGGCTGTCTTTTTATTATTTATTTATTTATTATATCATATTATTTAGTTAATGGATAATTCGTCTCACGAATTGTGATATATGAAACGGTCTCATACAAGACATACCCTTTATATAAATTACAAGTAACTTTTATTTATTTTTATTTACTTTTTTAATTTTAAATTAGAATCACTCTCATGTGAGATAGGTATATATAGTATAAAAGGCAAATACTAGTGTGCACCAGTTTTTAAGGTGCAATAAGGTCAAACCTATCCAATTTAAATTTTTGATCCATCATATATAATAGATTCAGAACCCTAATTTCAATAAGTTTCCGCGTTCTCTCTTTAAGGTGCAATAGGGTCAAACCTACCCAATTTAAATTTTTGACCTATCATATATAATAGATTTAGAACCCTAATTTCATTAAGTTTCCGCGTTCTCTCTCTTTCACCTACGGCGGCTGAACTCTCATCTCCCTCTCTTCCCCTGCGTTCTTTCACGGCAGCTCCCTCTCTTCCCCTGCTCCTGCGTTCTCTCACACACGGCGGCTGAACTCTCCTTCTTTACCCCTGCGTTCTCTCACACAATTTAGGCATGGACTCTCTCTCTTCCCTCTCTTCCCTGCGTTCTCTCGCATAATTAGGCCTGGAGACTCTCTCTCTTCCTTCCACAGCATGCTAATTCCAGCATGACAGAGTTCTTCGTTCATATTGCAAGGCTGTTGAGGTAATAATCTTCTTCTTTGTTTTCCTTTCCTAACAAATTATGCCCTAATTTATGCCCTAATTTCTATTTCTGCGGTGATGTTTGTGCCCTAATGTTTTAGGATTAGCATCTTAATATTATTGGGTGCTGAATCAGAGAAGGTTTCAAATCGAAAGGATTTAATAATTGTGGTCTTCGCATGGGTTTCAATCAATGATGTTGAATTGAAGGATTTTGTTAGTCTATATTCTTCACTCGGATGAAACTCCCACCGATTATCTCAATCCATCCATAGTCCAATATTGTAGCTTGCACATGGAGCTTCTTTTTGTATATGGAATTTGTAATAATGTATAATATTTTATTCATGATGGTGGAGCTTCCTTTAATATTGTATATGTGATTTGTAATAAATGTATAACATTTTATTCTTAAATGTATATTAAACGTAATATATTCTATTGATTTTGTTATGCACATCCTAATAATCATAAATATTGGTTATAATTAAATAGTGCATACACGTTATTAAATAAATGTATCACTTCTTTTAAAAACTTGCGATATTGATATTCAATATCAAATTTATACATCTTAGTTTAAAAAGTTATGCATTTATTAAAAAATACATATACACTAATAATATATTTGAAAACTAAAAAAACTATTTGTAAAATCAAATAAAAAGTAATGCAAAATCATACTACTATTTGTAATGCATAGGTTATTATACATGCTCTCTTTCATTTTCTTTCCTCATCAGAAATTGTATTTTTTTAATTTCATAGTGTATAAGTTTTTTCTAATAGGTGTATTACTCTATGAAAGAAAGAGTATTGGGAGATTTGGTGATGTAGCTTTGAAAATTGACATTAGCAAGGCTTATGACAGAGTTGATTGGAGTTATCTTGAACATATTTTGTTGAAGTTGGGTTTCTGCAATAGTTGGGTAAGACGGATGATGTTATCGTGCAATCAGTCACCTACTCTTTCTTGATAAATGATGACATGGTTGGACCTGTTACTCCTGGTAGAGGCTTAAGGAAAGGTGACCCACTTTCACCCTACCTATTTATTTTTTGTGCAGAAGGCTTATCAGCTTTAATTAATAGAGCAAATCGGAGAGGTTTACTTCATGGAAGTAGAGTTTGTCGAGTTGCGCCTACGATAACTCATATATTATTTGCTAATGATTGCTTGCTGTTTTGTCGTGCAACCACTCAGGAATGTAGAACACTGAAAGAAGTCCTTGTGACTTACGAAAATATCTCAGGTCAAGCTATTAATTTTGGAGAATCAGGCATCTTCTTCAGTAGAAATGTGGGAGCTCAGAGTAAACTTGATATTTCTGCTATCTTGGGAGTCTGGCAACCTCTAAACACTGGTCGCTACCTCGGTCTCCCTTCACTAGTAGGTTAGAAAAAAAGGGAGATTTTTAACTATCTTCGAGACAGGCTATGGAAGAAGTTACATTCCTGGAGAGACAAAAAAATTTCCAAGGCAGGTAAGGAAATTCTCATTAAATCTGCTGCTCAGGCTATTCCTGCATATTGTATGAGTACATTCTACTGCCTTCCACATTGGCTGATGTGCTTCAGAGAATGCTCAATTCGTTTTGGTGGGGTAATGGTAATGACGCTGCAAAAGGAATTAAATGGATGAGTTGGAAGAAACTTTGTGTGGAAAAAAGAGTTTGGTAGAAAAGGCTTTCGTAATCTACATCTTTTCAACCTTGCAATGCTTGAAAAGTTTGGTTGGAGATTTATCACTGGCCCTGATGCCCTTGTTTGCAAAGTTCTCAAAGCTAAATACTTTCCTAGAGGATATTTTTTAAACGCCAATGTTGGGCAATGTCCAAGTTTTACTTGGAAAGGCATCTGGACTTCTCAAGATCTTGTCAAAAGGGGAACTAGATGGAAGATAGGAGATGGCTATAACATCAGAATTTGGGATTATCCATGGTTATGCAATGCTGAAATTTTCTTTATTAATACACCAATTAATCAGATACTGTTTGATATCCGAGTTGCTGATCTTTTTATTCCAGGATGTCAAATGTGGGACATTGAATTTCTTGAGGAATATCTACTGCCATGTGATGTTAATCGTATCCTACAGACTCTGATTCCACCTCCAGGTCACTACAATAAATTGATTTGGCATTTTACTCATGACGGACGATATTCGGTGAAATATGCTTATAAATTAACAGTGGCTCTTACCTCAAATTCAGATGAAGAAGTGGCAGGTAACTGGAGTAAGTTATGGAGGATACAAATTCCACCCAAGGTGAAAATGGTAATGTGGAGGATTTGTAGGGATTGTTTACCGAATAGGGACAATCTAATTAAAAGAGGTTTGAACATGAGTAATTCATACCCTATCTGTTCAAGTAGTTTGGAGAATGCTTGGCATACATTTGTTAGTTGTCCATATGCTATGAATTGTTGGCTTGCGGTGGGTCTCGGAAACTTCATCAACACAGCTTCCCTCGGAGTTTCATCAATCACAAATCTTTTCTTCTTATTATTTGACACATTGAATGAAAAAAGATGTAAGAAAATTTGTGATGGTAGCATGGCAGATTTGGAAGGAAAGAAACCCGGCTTTATAGAGAGGAACTACTTACAAGCCAGCAATTCAAGCGGTTAACGGGACATGTTGGTTCTTCCAAGAATGGGAGTCAGTGCGGGGTAGAGGAGCTTCAAGAAAAATATCTTATGCATGTTTAGATTGGCATAAACCACCCATCTCTTTCTTAAAACTAAATATAGATGCAGCTTTCTTTGGAGACAGTTCTGAGATTGGTATTGGCATGATTCTGAGAGATGATATAGGAAGCTTTGTAGTATGTCGTTCACTTGTGATACCTGGAATATTTTGAGTGGATGAAGGAGAGATTATGGGTGTGTATGAAGCACTGTCATGGTTAAAGGATTTGGGAATGGAACGAGCGGTTATAGAAACAGATGCAAAGATCGTGGATGATGCGCTTCAACACCCAACTGTGGAGGACTCGGTGTTTGGGAATTACGTGGCAGCTTGTGAACAAATCCTTACTTCAATTCCATCATTCTCAATTCATCGTGTTAATCGTGTTGTAATAATGTAGCAACCAAAATTGCTAGGGTTTCTCGTGATTATTCAAACCCTCATGTATGGGTCGAGCCTACAAACTTTGTGGATGACCTTCTCTACCATTATTCTTCGTGTTATTAATCTATAATATCTCTATTTTGTTTCAAAAAAAATTATTTTTAGTTTCATACAATTCTGTAAAAAAAGTAATACAATTATAACTATAATTTCCTATAATAATACAGCCATTAAAAAAACTAAAATTAAAAATTAAATTCCAAAACTTTGAGGCAATACACCAAATTTAATTTTTTGCCACAAATTACACGAATCAGTTGATCCAAAAGAATTCCAAAAACTGTGAAATTTGATTACAATCACCAAAAAAATCTACTCAAATTGGCATGAGAATCTAATAAGATTTCATCCTGCAGCAATTACAATCGCAGATTCTTTTCAAAATTTAAACCATTTAAATTGGAATAGAACACAAAAAGTTGTATAGAGATTCAACAAGAGTAGATCTGATTAGATCTGTAGGAGTTGAGAAGAGATTACAAAATTGAAATAGTAAACGTAACAGAGGACAGACAGAGATGAATTGAGAACACCGTGTGGAGGAAGATGGAGACAGAGATGGAGCTGAGAGACTCAGCGGCAAAAGAAGGCGGCTCCTACCTACGGAGACAGAGGAGAGGAGGAGGAAGACAATGGAGGCAGAGCGTAGAGACTCCGCAGAAGGAGGCGGCTTGATGGAGTCGTAGGCGGTGGCAAAAGGAGGCGGCTCCACCTAAGGAGATGAAGGAGGAAGACGATGGAGGCGGATTGGAGAGACTTCGAGAAAGAGGTGTGCGGCTTGACGGATTCGTAGGCGGTGGAAGGAAGCGACTTGACGAAATTGTGAAGGAACGGCCGAGTGAAGGAACGTGAGAAGAAATGACCTAATGGGTTATTTGGATCTTATATACTCGACCCATTTATAAATATGGGTCATGTTTTTAACGTACACTTGGTGTACAATAGATCAACTCAGTATAAAACAGGTTGTGAGACCGGTCATTCATTATTAAAGTATTACGGTATAGATAAATTACGTTTATTAGCAAGTAATCTAAGTATATTTATAAAATCATACTTTAATTACCCCTAACAAAAAAATCAGAACAACTAATAATGTTCGTCATACATTTTATTAATAAAAATATCATTCATATTCAATATACCAAACATAATTTATTATTTATTCATTATAAAAATATAAATAGCAAAATGAAGAAAATATATTCTTTCAACACATGTTATTAAAGAAAAGGAAAAAAAAAAAGTGAAAACATTGTTGGGATAAAAGTGTAACACTCTATCCGTCCACTTTAAAAAAGATCCATTTATTTTTTTACGTGAATTAAGGAACTTTATTATTTAATATATAGTAGATTGTTGTATTAATAGGTGTGTGAGCCTCATATTTTAATTGTATTAGTGAGTGTGTGAGTATCATGTATGTAATAAAGAAAATAAAACTCTTAGGAGCGACGCCCAAAATAGAAAAATGAGATATTTTGGACGGACGGAGGAAGTATTATTTATTATTAGCATCAAGTATTTTATTTTAGGGTTAAGGGTATGAAGGGGATAATTATTAATGAATGAGTTTAATGTATGCAGTAATCTTATGAGATGAGTATATATAAGACGAGTTGTGAGACGGATCGATTATTATTAAGTATATTTATTATTATAGGTAAAGTATATTAATTGTTAGTTAAAATATATTAGTAATAATCATATCATAATACCTTAAAAATAATACTTTAATCCATGATTCATCATACTTTTGAAAAAATATAATTTGCTACAAAAATTATAATGCAACAAAAATTAAAAATTTTATTGCAAATATTTGCAACAAAAATTTATTACTTCATTGCAAAATATTAGCGATAAAAATTTTTATTTCATCACTAGCATTTGCTACGAATACCTATACAAAGTCGCCAAAATTTAACTATAAAAATTGAACTTTGGCTGCAAAAATTTGTAGCAAAATTGATACATTTCACCATAAATATTTTGTTATGTAATTTTAATTGCCGTAGCAAATATTTGCAATGAATCTTTTACTTTCATTACATTTTTTTTTGCAACTAGTAATAAAAATGATTTTTTATCACAAATTTTGCGACGAAATTACTTTGTTCGCCACTAAATGCATATCTTTTTTAATTCTAAAAATGATAAATATATTTCATTTCCCGTCTACAGAATTAATCAATTAAAATTAACTCGAAGCAATAACAAAATGTTTAACTCATTTAAAATATTCAAAAGTCTAAAAGTTTCCACAAGTTAATACTCCTTCCATCCCATTATAATATTCACACCTCCTTTGTAATTTACAAAGGAGTTGCCAAAATTGTATTGGGATAAAGGGAGTACTATAATATTCAATAAAAAAAGAGAGAGAAAAGTTTGTATCTCAAACCTCCGAAATAACTCAAAATTAAAAGGATCGTCTCAATTTAAAGCTAGAAAGAAACCTAAGAAATCCAGAAGTGTTTCATTTATTCGCAACCTGAAAAAATAAAAGTTCAGCCGCAATTTCTTCCTTCGCCTGACTTTCTTTCCCACATCCTCATTTAATTGTTCTTTTTCCTATAAAGATGTCAAAGGTACATACATGAAACATATATTATTGGAAGTAATCAAGCATTCTGTGGTGAAATATTAACTTTAAAGAAAAAAGAGATACAAACGTCCTAGCAATTAGATAATCAAGCATCAACAAAGGACCTTAAGAATTCTTAATTTTTATGTTTGTATACATTTTAACCCACTGAGAATCAACCGCTACCATCACAATCTTTGGGTACAAGAACTTGGAGATATGATCATCATTATCATCAAAGCCCAAAATGCTTAGAAATCAATACAAAAGGAATCCCACCTTAATTGAAACATCTCATGCGTAATAATAATAATTAAAAAAAAAATTAAAGCACTTGCACCTCTCAAAAGAAAGGATTAACAAAACTTTTAAATAAGAACTTATAGAAAAACTATAATTGAAAACCTTAAAAATCACATGTGAGATTTCAATAAAAACATTTAAAATAATAATAAAAATAATAATATAACCTGTACTTATCATATACAGTCTACATATATTTTAACAGACTATTTCAAATAGAATAACAAATTAGAGAATAGCACACATAAGGTTGAAATGGGACAAAACAAATATTCATAAAATTAAAATTCAAACTCATATATCGTTGTTCATGTCTTTAATTAAATTTTACACGGAATACCAATAAAGAATAGAAATATGTGACCTCAATAATATACTTACTTTGAAATTACGTTGACGGGTTTGGAGAGGACAACTTTTTAAGAATGAATGATAGGTAGAATGATAAAACTTTTAAGCAATTTCATTGTAATTCCTAAATTTAATTTAAACTTATATAATAGAATCAGTCTCCCGCCGCACAAGTTGAATGCAATTTTAATGTGTAACGGACTTTAGATAGTTTTAATGTAGTAATTATATATATATATATATATATATATATATATATATATATATATATAATTAATTCTCAAATAGTAACAAATTATAATATATTGAAACTTTTTAACTGTTTTAAATAAACCTCATGCTTTTTGGTGGGATGTATTCAGTAAATGTTTGTTTTGGTTCATAAAATAATAAGTTGAATAATAAAATATGTAAATATAATAAACATGATATGCATCATATCCCTCCGATCCAAATATGGCTCATGAATGAAGAAATAAACATGGGCTGAGTCAATGGGCCGAAATAAGCCCAATAAGCGATTAGCCGATGATAAAACATAGGCCCAAGATCGAGTTAGCTATTATACAAATTAATCTTGGTAATAGACTAAGGTGTTGAATTCGAAAATGACAAAAGTGAATTGACTTGGAACTTTATTTTTGTTTTAATTTTAATTTTAATTTTTTAATTTTTTTTGACATTTATACTCATATTTTAAAATAAAGGGTTGATCTTTAAATTGCATTTTTATTAATTATATATAAAATAAAATAGGGGTTTTAATAATTTTTCACACGGTAAATCATGGCAAACAAGGCAAAACATTTCGACAAGATCTTGACAAGTAACTTCTTTTATCATTACTTGGTAGAAGCACTCGTAAGGAAGTCAATTGGGATCATCTATTTCACTCCCATGTTTCAATTGGGATTCGTTGTAAGTAACATTGCTCAGCAGATCAAAACTTAAGTGATAGTCAATGCAAGATTCTTCATTACAGTTGTTATCAAAGATTGCATTATGTGATCTTCAAATTCTTGTAGCAGTTATTTGGATTACTCTTCAGTGTGGAAGTTCTCAAACCCTATATAGTGGAATGAATGCTCGATTGCTTGTGATTTATCAAGTTTTGTTCCACAAATTAAAAGATAATATAATCTGAAATACAACCATCAATTTTGAAATTAATCATATATTGGAGTAATTGAATCATTCTCTTTCGAACGGCGTTGCAAAATAGGTTACAAACTATTTTAATAGTTCAATGTGGTAATGATTTTGTAACAACATAATTATATCAATTAATTAATGAGATAATTAAGGTAAATTTTAGAATGCATTCGGTGCATCATATGTAGATCATACCGGTTTATATTTTTTTCTCCATTAAGATTAATTACCTTATAATACACAGTTTTCAATGTTAAGACTATAAAATAAAATACATGGATTTAAATTAATTATTACTAGATATTACGTGCGTTGCACGAAAAAAATTAAGTATATTACAATTATATACTTTTATATTTAATTTTTGGCAAAGACTAGAATAGGCTCGTCTTTTTCTTAAAAATGGTACAACCGGATTGTACACGTCATATATTCTAATATGGGTCAAACCCATTTCTCTGTGTAATTTCGCTGATCTATCTCTCTCTCCTCTCACTTTCTCTCTCCCCCTTTCCCTCGTCTCTCTCAGTTTCTCATAAACAAGACTCTTCTCACTTTCAATCGCTGCAACCAGATCTCATATACTTGCTAATCGGATCTGGAACGCATATTCATTCAACAATTCTGTTTCCCAAATCATGCCACATCGCAAACTCAGTCTCAATCTTCGATAAAACCTTGATTCGAATTTGGATTTCGGATCTAGTTGCCACGTGGAGGCCTCCTGCAGGCGGCGTGGTGGTGGGATGAATTTTTGGAATCGGTACATGGGAGATGGGCGGGCGTTCACTAAATCCGGCGGAATGGTATTCGCCAAAGAAGAGTACGGCGAGGGTGTGCGGTGGAGGGTGAATAAGGAGATGGAGGGTAGTGTTCTGAAATGGAGGATTGGTGGGGAAATGTGGCTGAGCTACTGGATGAATGACGGCCAACTTCATACTATGAGACAAGGTGTATTGAGTGGTGTGACGAGGTTTATTTTGGTGGGGTGAGTGGGGTACCCAATCTGTTTTGCTCACCGGAAAGCTCAGCACATCCGGGTGCTTCTTCTTTTCCGTCGACCACTGGCTCTCCATTCTGCCGGAACTCCATGCTGCCTCAGCCGCAATAACTTCCGGCGCCTGCTGTCGCTTTGGAGTGTTCGTGTAGTTGCATACAGCAGGTCTGCAGCCTTGCAGCTAGTCCCGTGACCTGGTCCCTTTTGGCTTATTGCCATAAGTAGCATGGGAGATATTTAATGCCTATATCTCTAGCTCTCTCTTTTGTTGTTTTGGTGAACTACTTTCGGCTGGTCCCTCAACTCTACTTCATAGGATTTGCTTTTTGGTTGACTTGGGTTTTAGAGCCCCACCTTCACTCAAAGTACTTATTTTGCTCCTGCTGAAATAATTAGATTACCTTTTTAAAAATTCATTTGATTACTCAAATAAACAAGGATACTCTTTGATTTAATCCTTTAATACTCCGTATTTTAAAATGAAGTCATGTTGATAGATTACTCTATGAAAATAATTAGGTTACTCTTTTGAATAAATAGGATTACTAAATGATTTAATATTTTGATTTTTTAATAAATGAAGCCATGTTGAGAATAATTAGATTATTTTTTAAATTAATCCATATTTAAACACCTAATAACTTTTGTTAAAATAACAATACGAGAAAATACATTTCACAGCAGAAAAGGAAAGGAAAATACATTTCACAGTGACCAATTCAAAGTACAAACCACAAATCAGGAAAATACCAAATCACATAACATAAATCAATTACACCATTTTCCAATAATAGTGAACAACATCAATTATTGAACTGTTGAAGTGGTATTAATTATAAGCTTAAGGTGTATATAAATACCATTCCAAGTTGTCCATTAGAGAAGATTATTTTTATCCCTTGTCTAACTAGCCCAAGATTTTTTGTCTGCCTTAGATACCTTGTCTTCTAGGTTCAAAACAACAGTCATCTTCCTATTACCCAACCATAAATCCATCTATGAACCAAACTATCAATACTACCGCACAGTAATATACAAAAGGCGTAACGGCTCGTGGCTGTGGTTAATGAAGAACACCTCATAGATCACTCCGGTGAGCCCACCTCCGATCAGGGGCCCGGCCCAATAGATCCAGTGGTGGGTGAAGTCGAAGCTCACCAGAGCCGGCCCGAAAGCCACGGCAGGGTTCATCGCGGCTCCGGTGAATGGGCCGGCGGCAAGGATGTTTTCTCCGACCACCAGACCAAATGCAAGCGGTGCAATGATGTCGATTTCACCCTTCTCGGGTCAACGGCGGTGACATACACCGTGTACACCAGCCCGAACTTCAGCACTATCTCGAACACGAAAGCATTCCATACTGATATGCCGGAACTCCATGCTGCCTCAGCCGCAATAACTTTCGGCGCCTGCTGTTGCTTTGGAGTGTCCGTGTAGTTGCATACGCCGGAAAGTGTGAATGTCGGAGCCACCGGTCCCGCCACACTGCTTCGTCGGAGTTCTCTGCCATATCATTGGGTTGTGCCAGATCTTCTGCTGCCACGCGACGCTGCCACCACCGCACACTCCTGCCCTGTCGAGTGCGCGTCGCAAGGCTCCCGGCGGAGAGAGAAGATGGGCTTCAGCCCTGGGGAGAGAGAAGATGGGGTGGGGAAGAGAGAAGAAGGGGGCGATGGGTACTTTCGTTCCGCTCTAGTTCACGTAATTTCAATAAGAAATTGATTTGGTAACAGTGCACATAGACCTGCGAGATTTAATTAGAGTTGTCATTTGGGATTTGGTTCCACCAAATTTTGATAGGACCGGTCCTACCCTAATCTTTCTCATAATTTTTTTTAAACATAACATTATGTATGTATATAAATATATTTATTTATTTATTTATTTGAATTTATGTATTTTATAAAAACTACAACTTATTTATGTATAATATATAAATATTTTTTTATAACATAAAGTAATTTTATATATATATCAATTAAATCGCATTGTTTATACGCTTATTTTTTATAACATTAAATTTAATTCGGTATTTAAGATAAATAGATTATATATTAACTTTCAATTATTAATTATATTAAAATTATTTTATTTTAATTGATATCTATTTATTTATTTTTTTTTTAAATATAATCTCCTTTTAAAACTCAATTACTATTTTTTAAGAAAAATATAGTATACTATAATTTATATTTTATTTTTAATTGAATAATATATGAATAAATAAAATATCAAATATTATTTAATATAATAAATTAAACATATTGAAATAATATTTATGGAGACGATCCTAATGAAAATAAAATAAAAATTAAAGTAAAAATTAAAATAAATCACAAAATTTCAAAAATAAATTTCATACATTAATCCTAAAGATTAAATTAAAAGAATATTTATAGAGATGATTATAATGGAAATATAATTGAATGAAAAATTAAAATAAAATACAAAATTTCAAAAATAAATTTTATACATTAATTCAAAAGATTAAATAAAAAATATATTTGACATGTGCTTTGAATCTACAATTCTAAAATTACTAAAATAAATTATAGATTGTCCAAATTCATCACTCCAAACACTGACGTTTTTTTTATTAATGATTGAAGATGCAAATAAAATAAAATAAAAATAAGAATAATAAGGTTTAAAAATAATAATAACAATAGATTTTATAAATATAAAGTAAACAATAAAAACGAAGAAAAAACCATAAATTATAAGATAAATGAATAAAAAAAGAACTATATCCTCAAAGGAGAATGATTGAATATGAAAATAAGATCAACTAAAAATATAAAAGATAAAACAAATTAAAGTATAAAAATAGAGTTTATAAAATTATAAATAAAACATTCTGAAATTAATTATGGATTGTCCAAATTCATCACTCCAAACATTGATGATTTTTTTTAATTATTTAAGTTGCAAATAACAACAAATAAAAATAAAATCAATAAGATTAAAAAAATTCTAAAAATAGGGTTTACAGAATTTGAAGAATATACAAAAGAAACGAAGAAAAAAACATAAATTATAAGATAAACAAAAAATAAAAAAGAAGAATTATACCTCAAATCGAATGATTGAACCTGGAAATAAGATAAAATAAAAGTATATAAGATAAAATAAATTAAAGTATATAAATAAGATTTATAGAATTATAAAGAAAATACAAAAATCGAAGAGAAATGAAAATAAGATCTCAAAAACAAACAAAAAAAGATACTTCAAATGAGAATAATTGAACCTGCACATAAGATCAATTATGAGAATGACTGAATATAAAAATAAGATCAAATAAAAGTATAAAAGATTAAATAAATTAAAGTATAGAGATATGATTTATAGAATTGTAAAGTATATTAATAGGGTTTATAGAATTATAAATAAAATAAATAAATAGAAGAGAAAAAAATGACAAAAAAATAAAAAAGAAAAACGATACCTAAGAGAATGAACCTGCAAGATCAAATAAAAGTAAATATAAAAGATAAAATAAATTAAAGTATATTAGAAATAGTATGAAAGTGAATAGAGAAGAAAAAGAAGAAGCACCAACAAAAATTCTAAAATTTCTAAAATTAATTATAGATTGTCCAAATTCATCACTCCAAAACACTGTGATTTTTTTATTAATGATTGAAACTGCAAATAAGATCAAATAAAAATAAGAACAATAAGGTTTAAAATAAAAATAAAAATAGATTTTATAAAATATAATAATAATAAAAACGAAGAAAAAACCATAAATTATAAGATAAACGAATAAAAAAAAGAATGATACCTCAAAGGAGAATGATTGAATATGAAAATAAGAACAACTAAAAATATAAAAGATAAAATAAATTAAAGTATAAAAATAGAGTTTATAAAATTTAAAAAAAAAACATTCTGAAATTAATTTTGGATTGTCCAATTTCATCACTCTAAACATAGATGACTTTTTTTTAATGATTTAAGCTGCAAATAAGATCAAATAAAAATAAAATCAATAAGATTAATTTTTTTTATAGAAAATAGGATTTATAAAATTTGAAGAATATACAAAAGAAACGAAGAAAAAACATAAATTATAAGATAAACGAAAAATAAAAAAGAAGAATGATACCTCAAATCGAATGATTGAACCTGAAAATAAGATCAAATAAAAGTACATAAGATAAAATAAATTATAGTATATAAATAAGGTTTATAGAATTATAAAGAAAATAAGATTTCAAAAAAAAATGATACTTCAAATGAGAATAATTGAACCTGCACATATGATCAAGTATGAGAATGACTGAATATAAAAATAAGATCAAATAAAAGTATAAAAGATAAAATAAATTCAAGTATAGAAATATGATTTATAGAATTATAAAGTATAGAAATAGGGTTTATAGAATTATAAATAAAATAAATAAATAGAAGAGAAAAAAAACAAAAATAAAAAAGAAGATTGATACCTGAGAGAATGAACCTGCAAGATCAAATAAAAGTAAATATAAATGATAAAATAAATTAAAGTATATTATAAATAGCATGAAAGTGAAATAGAAAAAGAAAAAGAAGAAGCACAAAAAAATAATGATTTGATTAGGTAATGAAAAGGTTTATATAGAATGATTTAAAAGAATGAACGATCGTGATTGAAAATAATAAGGTAGGAAAAAAATGTGAAAAATTATCAAAGACTGCGTTGAAAGATTTGATGTTATTATAGATTAAACTAAAATATATTACTTGGTATATTGATTTAAAATTAGTATATATATTGAAAATTAGTAGAATATATGTCAATAATATTTTTTATATTTTTCAAATTTATAATTTTATTTTAAAAATAAAAAAATAAATTTTTCCATATTAACAAAATTTATATGGTAAAATAAAAATTAAAGTTTAAATAATAAAATCTTTTATTAGTATTGTCGATAGCGAGTCTTGGGAGATGACGTATTAATTATGTGGTTGTGATGTGCTCTCGACTAATCAAACATAAAGTACGAGGAAGAGAAGACCAGACTTCCTCCCAACTCTTGTTCTCTGGGAGGGAATGTATAAGCTCTTTATTGATATGAGTAGTAGTAAGAGCTTGTCGTGTCCTCGTTGGGACTTTGGGCCTTGCTATTTATAAGGGAACATTAGGCTTCATTTAAGAAGGTAGGTCCTATAGGCTTTAAATGAGGAGGGTCGGTGCGAGGCCTCTCATTAGTGGACTTTATTCTGCCGATGGTATTTTCGTCCTTCCATTGGGTGATTTTGGGACTAACGGGTCCCTTTAATGGAGTTGGGCTTTAGGTCATTTGGGTCTTTGATTTTGATCTTAATGGGCCGAGTCTATTCTGCCTATCCGCATTAGCCCCCGGGTTCAGTTATGGGGCGCGACCCATAGCGGAAGCCAACCGTTGCGCTGCTTTCGGAAAGCACGTCGATTGGATTTCATCACATCTTTTCAGATATCTCCTTCTAACAGCCGTCGTGTTAATTGCTTCTCGGGGCACCCCCTATTTATTGTCGTTTCTTCTGCCAGCTTTGTCACTTTCCAACCCCTTTCTCTCCTTTTGTCCCCTCACATTCGCTTCTTATTCTTCTGGCAGAAAATGAGCGAGATAACTGGGGAAGGCAGCCATGGTCTTTCAGAGGGCTCCCCCAGGCGGAGCACTGGTGCAATGCCGTCGTCTTCCAAGTCATCGAGGGGGAAGGAGAAGAAGCAAGTAGTGTATAGCGGGTTCTTGGCGCACTCGCTTGCTTTGACGGCGACATAAGCGAAAGTGGAGGAGGCTAGGATTCTGTACGGGGCGCCGGGCATGGAGTATCGTCGGCCTAACCCGAAGAAATTCTCCAGTCATCCTCCAGAAGGCTTTGTTGCGGTGAATTTGGAGATCTTCGTGGCCGAATTCCGTCTCCATCTACATCAATGTTTCGCCAACCTTTTGGCTCACTGGAAGTTGGCGCCGGCTCAACTATCGCCGAACACGTGGGCTACCCTAGTAGGCCTGGTGCTTTATTTCTGGGGCAGAGGCTATTCTTATCTTTCTCCCTTAGAGATTGACTATTTGTGTTCGCCGGTGGCAGAGCATCAGTCCATGGGCTACTACCATCTGAACAAATGCCTGGCGGGGTCGATGATTGTGGTCGGCCTTCTTCAATCAAGGGCTGGAAAGAGGGGTGGTTCTGGGCCTCCGGTAATTGGGGTGCCCTGGGGATTCATGTATTCCAATCTTTTCAGGTCTCCCGGAAAGGTAAAACTCCTTTGTTTCTTTCCCTTAAAATCGTCTCTCCAATTGGCCATTTATTCGGTGGGCATTGTTGTAGGTATAAAGATTCTAACCGAGGAAGGCAAGATGACCGAGTTCAACAGGTTGGCCTTTGAGCTCGCCGCGCTTTCTTCTTTTGAGCGGGATTATTCTAAGTTGGTGACTCCTCGGAGCTGTTGAAACTGAAGGGATAAGCAGAGTCTGACTAGGCTCGTCCTAGATTGGGGCCGTCCACAGAAGCATCTCAGGACGTCCTTATGACGGTTGTCGATCTAGCAGCACTGTTGAGGGCAGCGACAAACAGCTAGGGGCCACGATCATCGTTCCTTCATCGGGATTGGTAGAACCCGAGCCCCCGAGTTCTCACGAGGCGACGATCATCATCGATGAGTCAAGGTCCGAGGAGAGGCTTTTCCCGGCGGCTGCCACTGCAGTTGGTTTGGACATTGCAGTGGACAATGAGCTGTGGCTCGATTCGGGCGAGGTGGCGGAGGTGACAAGAGCTCGTTGCCGACTGCTGAGGGTGCTTTGGAAGGTATTTCCTTCATCTGATTTTGGTTTAATTCCCTCTTTATTCTTTTTTTGGGTTGAACATGCTTGTCTTTGTGCAGAGTCCTGAGAAGACCCTCTGATCTCTGCTAGTGACTCGCGGTATGTCCCTGCCTTTCTCCCGGCTCTCACTGTCTCAATTTGGCCCGAGGAGCGTGGGTTTAGGTGCTCTTCCTAGGACGGGAAGGTTGGCCAGGAGGATGCAACGGGGCAAAGCGCGCTCGTATTGAGGAGATTTTTGCTAGTGGCATCCCTGCCGGGGCAGCCGCGATCACTTTCGGGGAGAATTCGCTTTTCCCTGGAGGACGTTGGAGGAGGTTTCGGCATTGACTGGGGGAGCCTCCCTCCCTTCAATTTGATAAACATGCATCGCTTTGAGCGCCCTCTTTTCTCGGCCGACAGGCTGCCTGATTATGCCCGAGCCACCACAGATGCGATTCCGACTGCATTGACTCGGGAGGAAGATGCCATAATGGGCCGGTTAGACTTGGCGAACGCTGTGCTCGCGGAAATGGGCTATGCTTCTCGGACATTTGCGTACCTTGGCAGGGTGCATGACCTAATCATGTGTTCTCTGACTGAGAAGAGTGTGCTGGTTTCTACCCGCCAGCGTATTCAAGGTCAACTGACGGCGACACAGGAGGCTCTAAGGCAATCCGAGGAGCGTCTTCAGCAGTCTTTGCAGAGCTGAGCCGAGGCCTCCGAATTGGTGGCCAAGGCTCAGAATGATTTGGCCGAGGAAGTTCGCCGAGGGAGTGAGTAGTTAGCAAAAACAGCTACAGAGCTTAACCGTGTGAAGGCAGTCGCGCGAGGGATCTTTTCTGCTGCCTTGGTCGAGGAGCGTGCCGTCACCACAGTCATAGTATATTGCAAGGATTTCTTCGAAAGCGCTTGGATTTTGGGTTCGGAGGAAGGTGATGCTTGGCTGGACAGTCTGACGGTGGCTTTGAAGAGTCGCACAACAAGCGTTCAGCTTTCGAGTCAAGTAAACTGGAATACCTTCAGTATTAATTTTTCTCCTTTGGGTTCTTTCTCAGACTTCCTTCTTATAAACTTGGTGACGGGCGCTTCCTCCAGCGGGATGGGTAGCTCTGCTTCAGATATGCCCCAAATGAAGTTTTTTCTATTTCTTGCTTTATGATTTTGGGACTTGTATTTCGTCACATCTTTTTATGGTAAATAAATATTGGTTTGATTGATGAGGTCTTATTGAGCAGGGTAATGATTATCTGTCACTAACTTCTCACTATCCCACTAATTCTTCATTAATGAGCAACCGCCATTTTGGCAACCTTTTACCTTCCCAACTTTAGGATTTCATTTCCCCTTTAGTTCCATGTGTGCTTCTAGGGTGCATGGCCTTGGGCTCCCAAGGTCTTTTCCCGTTGTTTATTTTGCTATAAATAGGGTGCGTTGGTGGACAAGTATCCATCACTTCAAGTTTCTTTTTCTAGAAAAGTTTCTCTTGATTTCTCTCCCCCTCCCATGGCTTCTTTGCTTTCATTTGCCGTTCTTCTACTGCTGTTCTTTTCTTTCAGACCTATACCCATTTTTCCGGCGAGTTCCCGGTCATCTCAGAAACTCAACGATAGTGGCGGGAAGAGTGATGGTGGTGTCCCATCACGGCGCCTTACCTTAACCACTAGGAACGGTAGGGTTTCGACTCCGCCTCTTTACCCTTTTTCAGTAACGGAGCTTCCGTCAACATCACGAGTTATAGGAGGGCCTCCTTCTGCTACGGCGTTAGTGCCGGTTTGAGCTTCTGATGGCGTGGAATGCTCGAGTTCCTCTCTGCTTTCTCATCCCCAGCTGGATAGAGTTGTAGTTCCTCGTAGGGTGGCTGCCGATGATTTCCCCATCCAGTTGAGGAAGGGTGATGTGGAGGTGGCAGCTTTTCATTTCCTTGTTCGGGGGGGGGGCCGCTTTGCTGCGGCGCAGCCTGTATTCTTGGCGAGTTTCCCTCCTAAAGGGTTTACGGCGAACCTGGCCATGCTGGGGGTGGGCATTCGATTTCTCTTGCCTCCCTTAGTTTGCCCCCTGCTGAGTTTTTGGGGGATACCCCCAATGCAACTGAAACCGTCTGCTTGGGCCAATCTATTAGGGTTGCTCATCCTCTTACATGACAAGGGCTGTTCCTCTCTTACTGTGGAGGATGTCAACTATGTTCTGTGCTGCGTGCGCGATCGCTGAGCATCGGCTTATTATTACCTTTAAGTGCATCAAGGGGTGCAGTCCTTGTTCATCAGGAGCGATGTGGGCCATCAGCGCACTTGGCGGCATGAGTGGTTTTGGGTCATGAGTTATGAGGGCCGAGATTATCGTGCCGTATCATTCCCGTGCCTCGCCTTCAATTTCTCTCCACTTAGTAAGTTGATAGCTACGCGACGCCCTATCTTTCATCATTACTATTTGGCCGCTAACCCTTTGTTTTTGGACAGGTCGCTCTCGCTCCGAGTTGGAGGAGCTTTCTTTTAGATTTCGCCGTGCCTTTGCTGCCTTCGAAGGAATGGAGCTTCATCTTAATGTTCCCAATTTGCTCTGGGACCAAAGACTTCAGGCCGCTGGGTTGATGCCCCAATTCGGCCGAGATGCTATGGTAGATTTCAAAGGATGCGTTAGCACGAATTTTTCCATCTAGGATGCAGCCCTTAACGAGTACTTTCCTGTGCAGGTCGAGAAGGTGGTTCATGTTGAGGGCGAGGAGGACGCCGATCCCACCCCACCGAATGAAGGCTTAGAGCATTCCGCTCTTGCTGGGCATTCCCCTGAGCGAGATCCTTCTCGGGCAGGAGCCGATGAATTCCTTGAGGGGGGATCTTTCGGCGAAGATTGTACAGGAAGGAATCGAGGAGAGGGCCCAGGAGGAGGCGGCCGCACATGCTGAGGTGGGGACGGGTGGCACCAGCTAAGAGGATCGTGGAAATCAGCCGATGGGGGAGGATTCTCAGGCTGCGGGTCCATCGAAGATGGCTCCAGGCTCACGCTTGGGTCCCGAGGGGTTTCTGCTAGTTTCGCCAGGCTTCGAGGATGTTAGAGCCGACGGCGTAGGGCCCAGTTTCGTTCATCCGCCGCTTTGGTTGGATCATGTCCCCCATGAAGGGTTGTTCTCTTTTGGTGGTCCCTTGGATTGGCTGGATTGTTTCAGCTTCGACCCGTTCAAGATCTTCATCCTTTGATGGAGGTTGATCCAGGTCTTGCGGCGGCCATGTTTGTCCCTTCTCGTTCGTGGAGTCCGACCTTCTCCCATTTACTGCAAGGACTTTACTCTCAGGAAATTGGTCAAGCCGCCCTTGCTAGTTTGGGTCATGCTATGACTTTCCTCAGCCACCACTTTCTTCTGTGGAGGTCGGATTCGACAACTCAAGCCTCTACTTCGTCGGTTGTCGTTCAACCACCGCCTAGTCGCTTTTTGGTTGCTGATCAGCTAATTGGAAATGTCAATTTCGGGCTGAGGCTTATCAGGAGAGTGCCAGGGTGGCCGAGCTATGGGCGCGGGAGCTAGAGGCCAGTCAATATCTCTCGCTTTTCGAACTGGAGCGTGAGCGAGAAAGGGTTGCTCATTTGGAGGCCGAAGTGGCTTAGCTCCAAAGCCAGCGAGGTGATTCGAGGATCGGTCTGAGAAATAGGGGTGACCCGGAGAATGTATGATTTTATGGCCTAATGGCCTTTTTGATGCCTCGTCCTCTATTGGACACATTTGTACCTATCCTTATTATGAATGGAATTTTTATTATCAGGAGGCTTCTTAGTGTGCTTTTGTCCATCCGAAAATTAACTATTACATTTGTTACAACTACTGGATGTTACAAATAAGTCTCTCAGACGTAGAACTTTTGAGGTTTTGCCCGTTCCAAGGGTGCTTCATCATTTCTTTACTCATTGTGGAGAGTTGGTATGCTTCATTTCCTAGACATCTTTTTATTATGAAGGGTCCGTCCCAATTATTTCCGAAAACACCTTGGTTTGGTTACAGCACTCGCCTTAGAACAAGATCTCCTTCGTTGAAGGCTCTTGGGTTAACTTTTTGGTAGTAGTATCTTCTTAGCTTGTTTTGGAATGCGGCATTTCGTGTGTCACTTTCCAATCTGATTTCTTCAGTGAGGTCTAAGCGAATTTGCTGAGCTTCTTCAATGGTGGTTAGGTTGCTTTGGTTTACACGAAAGTTGGGACTTCCACTTCTGTGGGGATGACCGCCTCTGCTCCATAAGTGAGGGAGAAGTGAGTTTCTCCGGTGGAAGAACGGGAGGTGGTTCGATATGCCCATAGGACACTGGAGAGGAATTCGGCCCAGCTTCCTTTGAGTCTGTCCAACCAGGTCTTGAGAGTGTGCTTAATAACTTTATTTACTACTTCGACTTGACCGTTGGATTGCGGATGGTAGGGGTGGAGAACAACTTTTTTATCTACAGGTTATTGTGACCAAGTCCTCCGCTTCCGCCCATTTGGAGAAATAGTCCACCGCTACGATGACGTATTTGACTCTGCCTTTTCCCGAGAGGAATGGTCCAATAAGGTCGATTCCCATTTAGAGAAGGGCCACGGGCTGGTGACTGTGACCAGTTCCGTGGAGGGGCTTCTTATAATTGGCGCATATCACTGACATTGTGGGCATTTCCTGGCAAACTCTTCTGCGTCCTTCTTAGAGAGGGCAAGTAGTATTCTTGCCTAAGCGCTTTGTACGCTAGAGCTTGTCCTCTTGAATGGTTTTCGCATACTCCTTCATGTATTTCTGCTAGCACTCTCTCGGCCTCTATGTTAGTGAGGCATTTCATCAGGGGGGTTGAATATCCTCCCTTGTATAGTACGCCATCGATTAAGTCTTATTGGGCTGAATGGATCCATAGCTGGCGGGCCCGAATCTTATCATCGAGCAGTTCATCGGTCAAGAGAAAACATCGGATTAGTGTCATCCATGATTCCGCCAGATAGACATACGCTATTAATCCTGTGCTGGGGCTTTCCTGCTTGACCACGTGGATGTTTCCGAGTTGCTCAGCATTCTCAGAAGTTGCCAATCGGGCCAAAGCATCGGCTTGTGTATTTTGGAGCCTGGAGATTTGGGTGAGGTATACTTGGCCAAAATGCCCGAAGAGCTCTAACACCTTCTCTTGGTATCCCGCCATCTGCTGATCCTGAGCCTCATATTCTCCTTTTTCTGGTTAACCATCAGCTGGGAATCACTATAAATGATTAATTGCTCGACGCCGATCGATAATGCCATTCTGAGTTCTGCCAACAATGCTTTCGTATTCTGCTTTGTTGTTGGTGGCGGGAAAATTGAATCGTATGGCGATGTTGACCGTGGCTCCTGTTGGGGTGGATAGAACAATTCCCGCGCTTAATGCGTGGACTGTGGCGGAACTGTCCACAAATATTTTCCACGGCTTTTGGATGGGTTGCTCAGGATCAGTAAGGTTTGTTAATTCTAGGGCGAAGTCTGCCAGGGCCTGTCCTTTGATTGCGTTTCTCACACTACAAAAAAATGCTTATAAATACATTAAAAAGTGTTGTAATAGATAATATATTAATACATTTTACCTATCACCACATTGATTTTTTGTGTGATCCATTCTGCCGTGGGGATAGACAATACCCCTATCACCACTCTTTAACGTGTGAAGAATTATGCATATTATCACACTTACTTTTATTAATACACTTTAAAATGTGAAGATAGGTGACTTATTAATACACTTTTAAATGTCACAATAAAATAATATTACAGAAAATAAAAATCAAAAGTATTTTCTCTTAGACTCGATCCTGTATCACCTGTATTAGATTCTTATTTTAAGTCAAAAAGTCATTAAACTATAAGTAATTCTTATAATATTTTATTAAAAATAATATATATACATAGAATACATAATTTAGTTTTATACTAAATTTTATAATATTAATTTTATATTATCAGTTTAATAGGTATAATAAAATAAAATTAAAATTACTAATTAAATTATAGTATAAATTTAATTTTGTAAGATAAAATATAATTATATAGAAATATATATAACTAATTATTCTAAAAATAATTAATTTAAAGTATAAGATTTTATTATTAAAATAAAAATAAATTTTATTTTCTTAATCATTAAATTAATTAAAATAATTATTTATTATAAAAAATTAAAAAAATAATTTAATTTTTTAATAAAATAAATGGTTTCTATTTTAATATTTTAACAACGAAAAAAATAAAATAAAATTTTAATAATTTGTGATCTTTCATCGTGTGTTGTAATAAAATATATATTTACACATGTATTCTTAAGTATCTCTAAATAGTACTTATAAGGACATTTTTTTCTTATGTGCTAAAAAGGTGTAGCAAAAGTGATACTAAAGAGTACATATAAGGACACTTTTTTTTGTGTAGTAAAAATGGTGTAGCAATAGATAAATGTTCATTTTGAAGTGTGGTGATAAGATAAATATCAACACACAATTTTATTAAGTGTCTTTAAAGAAACATATTAACACCCCTAAAAATATAATGTAGCAATACAATACTTATTATCACACTGATGTTAAAATGACATAAAAAAATATGTGGTTAAAGGCATTTTTTCTTGTAGTGTCAAGGCGTATTTGATGTCGAATTGCCTTAACTCCACTGAACATTTCAGGAGCCGTCCGGCTGAGTCGGGGCGAGACAGGATTGGTCTCAAAGGGTAGGCAGTTAACACTTCAATGGTGTGCGCGAGGAAATATTATCTTAACTTCCGAGCACTCATTAGCAAGGCGTATGCAATAATAATGGGTAAACAACAAATTAAATAAAGGGTATGATCCGGTGGTGAAGAAGATAACTGTGAAAATTGTCTACTATTAATATCCAATCCAACAACCTGCAATAGCCACCTTTCCCTTCAATTTTATCGTGCAACTCTATTGACTTTGGAGAAATTAAGGTTAAAATTTCATTAATTTACTCAGGGCTGCAGTTGCAGACAACTTTTTTTTTACTAGGTATCAGAGAAAAAAATGCATGTATCAGAGAAAAAAATGCATGTGCAAGCAATGAAAAAGAAGTGGGAATATGTCAGACATATGAGAGCAAGAAAATGTAATGAAGGGTGAGGTGGTTGGGTTGGACTTTTTGCAGCTTTTCTGAATTTCTGCCCCAGCAATAATAGCTGGCTTCTGCAGATGAATGGGGCCCTGTTCAAAGCCTTACCCTCCATCCCAACCTTCATCAAAGTATTGGGTATGGTACCAATAGCTGCATATGATTGTTGTAAGGAGTTACTTTATCCTAATTTATTTATCTTAACCAAATAGTCTAAAAATGTTTTAGAGTTCAGTTTAATTTTTTTTTTTAGGATTGTTGTCATATAATAACATAAGTCTAGTACATTCCATACATTTTATTAAAAAAAAAATACATTTGAGGTGTTTTATTGTATTTTAGGTGGAAATCAAGAAAGTAAAGAACGTAATTAAAAAAACAAAGTTGAAACGGTTGAAAAATCAAGTGGTTTATCACACAAATTAATTCTGAGGAAAATACAAAAAGCTTCATCCAAATTTTCTTATATAGTTGAAAAGTCATGGAAATAGAATTTTTTAAGCGGACGAATCACTTGAATCAGAGCTTCATCCAGATTTCCTTATACAGTTGGAAATATTTCTGTCATAAAATTCTGTCACTATTAAAGATTTTTTTTAGTGTATGTTCGAAATGATGCTGTCAGGCAAGCTAACTCGACTTGTCCTGCCCCAGCTTGAGTTGACAGCTCAACCCGAGCAAAAAACTAGTTGAAACAGAACTCCAACTCAGCTCGAGCTGGAGGGTTATAAATAATATTTAAGTGAGACAGACTAAATCTATTGGTTTATTTTATTTTTACTAGCTTTTGATCCGTGCGTTATACGGGAATAAATTATCACAATATTATTTATATTATGTGTTATATAATTATTAGTTAATATTTTTTTAATATAATTTGAATTTTACGTTGTTAGTATTTGGATTTTAGAAGGTGTGACATAAAATACTTCACCCACCCTACGAATGTTGTTGCATTTATTGTTTTACGTTGTGTAATGGGTTGAAAAATAGGTATATTTTAATATATAATGTGTAACTGTATTAGTATTATGTGTGGGTCTCATGAAGAAATAATTGTTTTGTAGGAGGTCATTTACCAAAAAGAGAAATGTAACAATATTTGTAGGTCATTCTATTCAGTAAAATGTAACAATAGTCATAAGATAAAGGTATTTTTTTTTAATATAATGATTTGTAACCTTATTCAATAACACAACTTATATTTATTATTTGAAACTTACAACTTAAATAGGCTTCAATCCATTATATTAAAAATATATTTTTTTTTTCGTCCATGAGTATTATTACATTTTACTAATAAGGGTGTATCACAAGTGTTGCTATATTTCTCTTTTTAGAAAATAGGACCCACCCAAAACAACTAATATATCTTCATGGGGCACACACACAACACTAAAACAGTTACCCACTATATATTAAAATATTATATATTTCAACCCACTACACATTAAATTTAATATTACTCAATCTTTGTGCAAATAATAAATATAATAACATTTGTAGGGTGGGTGTAGTATTCCATATCACAACTTCTAAGTTCCAAATAATGACAACATAGAATTCAAGTACTCCCTCCGTTCCAATTTCAACTACACACTTTCCGTTTTAACCTGTTCCAAATTCAACTTCATACTTTCACAAAAGAAAATTTCACTAACTAATATTCCTATGACATATTTTAGTTTCAAAATGTTCATCAACTTTTTAAAACATATAACATACTTTATCGTTTATTTATTTATTATTATTATTATTAATTATTATTACTACAAACTTGATTGAAAAAAAATGATATTAATTTTTAATCTTTTATTAAAATATGAAATTATTTTATAATTAAAAAATTATACAAAGCACTTATTATTATTAATAATAATAATCTTTAAGACCTAAATTGATTAAGAAAATAACATTAATTTATAGTTGTGTGTATTAAAATATGATATTAATTTATATTTTAAAAATTAAACAAAACAATTATAGGTTAATAAATTAAATGGTGTAGATTTGATAAATAATAATAATAATAATAATACTAATATATTATTATTATTATTATTATTATTATTATTATTATTATTATTATTATTATGTATCACGTAGATTGATAAAAGAAATTAGATTAATTAATAATCTTGTATTAAAATATGGCATTAATTTTAGCTCAAAAATTTTAATAAAATGATAAAATATGCATTAATTTATAGAATAATTCATGTATATAATTAGCTCATATTAATATAGTAGATACTATAATTAAGAATATCATTTATAGTAAGGGCAACATAAGTACCCTTAAATTTTGAGCGTAAACATAAGTGTCCCCAATTGGTAATATTATATAGAATATAGGTATAGATATAGATTAATGATAATAGTTAAATATTTATAAACTAACTATAGTAATTCATTTTTAATGAATTTTTATCTTTAAAAAATACTAATGTAAAACGTAGTTAAAGTTTAAATTATATATAGATTGGTCTTGCGTTAGACCGTCTCACGTGAGACAATTTTTCACTTTTTAAAATAGTTATCACTTTCAAAATATAAAATGTTATCACTTTTTATTTATACTATAAATTATTCATAAAAGAGCATTATCACTTTTCATTAATTTATTATCACTTTCCTTCATAAAAATTATTACTTTCTTGCCGTCTCACGTAAGCACTTACATGAGACGGTCTCATACAAGTTTTTGCCATTATATAATACCTCTATAAATATTAATGAATTTATTATTTTTATTTTTTTAACTTAATTTCTTAATTTCAAATACATTAAAGATAACAAATTCTATATTTGATCGTATGTGATTGAATAATCAAAATATATATGAATAAGTGAAATATAAAATATTAAGGTTAATTGCAAGAAAAAAATTACGAAATTTACTTTTAATACAAATTAATCCACACTTGTAAAAAATTGTAAAAAAGAATATTGTCTATAAATATTGTTACAAAATACACCAAACGTTTTAGCATGACTTGTAAGGTTAATGTGGAATTAAAATGATAAGTTAGTAGTTGAGCAGGCATCTGCTACCTGTTGATGCGTTTAGCAACCATACAGCAACCATACTTGAAAGTATGATTCTTATTAATAATTTTTCGAAAGCAGAAATTAATCCTAAAATGAGTAATTTTTCTTACCCTTAACCCTAAAATTATTTATAATTTAATGGAAGTGGTGCACACAAAAATTATTCAACAGGAGAAAGTATAACATTTGGATTAAAATTAAAATTTAATGCGATTAATTAACAATAAAGTTTTTTTTTTTAAATAATTCTCCATTTAAAAGAAAATATTATTAAAAAAACGCAAAGACGAATATGGAACCGATTTACGATAGAACAAGGCTTACTATTTAGTACAATGTATGAAGGAGATTCTATGGTACAAGAGACGATTGCTACTTTGTAGAAAAGGAAATAATATTATTGTTATTGATAAATTTTTTCAAATAAAATAATCCTATATATTTAAAGAGTAATATTGATATATTAAGGATTTTTTTTTAAAGAGTGAATCATACTCGGTTGTGGAGCTGCACCTCTCTTTAGAAAAAAATAATAATAATAAAAATGAATGCACGTAAAATGTAAATCCCTAACTAGAGTTTGCCTTTACAAATTCATAATTTGGAACCATGCAGCCCATTTTAAACAAGACCCATATAAAGAACAGGCCTGGCTATCCACACACACAATTTTAACACATAAACACATTATCATTTATTTTTAATTGAAAATATCAAAAATACCCCCAACAATTAAAATTATACATACACCTCTCATCCACCATTTTTTAAAAATAATTTATTAATACACCCATCCACCCACCACATATTAAAAATACTACCTACATACACTCACCACTTCGAAAATATCTCCTCCTTTCGGAAAAAAAAAGTTAACTTAAATCATATTTGAATCACTCCCACACACAAATCTTCGATAATTATGAACAAAGAGAGCTCAAAGATCATGATGATATATGTTTTTATGTATTTTAACTGATTAAAATGTAGTTTTTTTTGTTGAAATCGCGAAAAAATCGACCAACCAGGGCTGAATGAAATAGATTTTTTCGACCACCACTAGTCGAAAAATACAAAGATTTTCGACCACCGATGGTTGACAAACACCTAGATTTTCGACCACTGTCGGTCGAAAAATACCTATATTTTCGTCCATTGGTGGACGAAAAATGTAATCTATTTTGTGAATGTTTTGGCTTTGGTTTTATGGCCACCCTCTAGATTAACACGTAGACATAATTAAGACCAATAAAACATGAAAAATTTGAGACATAAAAATGATAATTTGTTGGCCTCAAGAATCTGCATATTTTAATATTTTTCAATTTGTTTTTTTATTGCATACTCATACAATATGGATTTTTATTACATTTCTTCATTGGAATCTTACTTGAATTATAATGATGTTTAAGAAGTAAATTATTCATTGTCTCTATGCACATTTAACTTTTGCAGAGATTGAGAAAAATCCTATTTGATTAATTTTATTGATTTTTAAAGATAATATTATATAATCACACATATGTGCAATATTAAATTATCTTTAACTAAAAAATGATAAAAAAAATTGTTCATTAGGAAAAATATTCTCGCTTGTTCGGTCGTCTCAAATATAATCTTCATAATTTCCTGCATCCTAAGTCAAGGTGTATCGAAAGACGACACAATGCTGGAACATGGCCCAAGAAACTAAGCCTAAGCTTCAACCAGTAAAACTTGAGCAATTTCCAACCCATGAAGTTTTTTGAAGCTTTTCTGTCTATTAAAGACTGATTCCTAACTTTAGGGAAGTTGGAACTCCTGTAATACCATGTCAAAGCATCCTTACATAACAGTACATGAATATACATACATACACAATAAGCATTTAGTCGATAGATGAAGAAAAGTAGATTGATTTAGAGGAGGATTTGATTGATAGATATGGTGAAAGATTAAGTTATTTTGGACACACACATATTCATGTTCACATTGCTATGTGGAGAAGTTAAAATAAAAGCTCCACAAAAAAGCTTTTTAAAAATTGCAATGAGATAGTATTAACTCAGGGCTTCCACTTTTAAGAAGAAGTACTTTTAATTTTACCAAAATCCATCCAAAATGTTGCTACTTTTGATCAAATTTACCAACTTCAACTACAGTCATACCAACTGTTCATATAACTTATTTAAAAGTAGTAAGTCTCATTGGCACGATAACATATTAAAATTCATCAAATGAGTTTTTAAAAACCCATTGCATTTTTTATACCATGGTTTCCAAATAATTGCCAATATACATTCCTCAGGCTTCCTTTATATTCAAATACTCTCGATTAGAAATATGGGAGGTAATCATACCTGAAACAATATAAAATATTAAAATTTAAATATAATAAATAAAATATATTAAATACCTGAAGCAATTAATATTGAAAGTTTGCCCAACCGTCGACCACAACTGGTCGAAAATTTAGAAATTTGTCGACCAGCACTCGTCGACCATGAGAGCAAACAATCGACCACTTGTGGTCGACCAAGCTAAATTTTCAACAGACCAGGGTCGAAAATTGCAGCCCGATTTCATCGATTTTGCAGTTTGAAAAAATAACTCCCAAACGAAATTAACATGAATATATGTCATCCTAACACCACAAATCAACTATTAATCCAACACCCATGAAGTATTTCACCCAATCCTACCTAAAATTACACTAAAACACAAGAGCTACATAATATCAACAAACCCCTACAAATTCTTAAGTACAAATAGGGAGAGTAGCATACCTTGACTGAATCGATCCTCCATTTGAAGTGCTTCAACATAATGAGATGAGGTCTTCTTCATTTCTTTCTTCTTCTCTTGATCGATGGATAGGCAGCAAAAAGTTAAAAGTGGGTGTATAGTGGTGGTTGTGAAGTTGCGGTGGGTTAACGGTGGGTAAATGAATATTGAGTAAATTTAAAATCAAGGGGTATAATTATAAAAGTATGGTGGGTGTATATATAATTTGAACTGATGTATTCAGTAATGGGCGTATTGGTTAAAATGGTGTGTGTGGATAGCCGTAGGCAAAGAACAGCCCATGAAATCAGGCACTACTCCACCCACCTAATGGGCTTGGACTTTTTATCTTTATCGTGTTCCAACCTAAATAATTATGGGTATACGATGCAATATTAATAAATACTTAAAACATAGCCCATTAAAAGTCCCAATTAATTGTATTTGGGTTAACAAAAATGGGTCAATTTTTTATGGTGGGTATTACATAGTGAATAATACTATTTTGCAACCCTCCATCCTACATTAATTAAGATCAACGTGAATTAAAGAGTATTATTATTATTATTTTATATGTAATATATAGTTGCATTAATATTGATTAAAATTAAAGTGATTTATAGTATTTACCGTTGCATTAGTTAAAATTTCATTTTCATCTGGTTGTAAGTGATTTTAAAGAAGCCATCCACACTGTTTTTGTCTATCACCGCCCACGGTTGCACCCAACACTGAATATGATCGGTAGACAATTCGCACCCCCATCTCCTCCTTGCAGATCTGATCTGCATAGTGTCTGGATGCAATCAATCTGCGTCGATTGGACGATTGTCTTTCCCGACGCTGCATCTTTAATGTTACTTTCTTATTGATTCAAATACTACGGCGATGATACACCATTTTTCAAACCCTCAACTCCTTCCCCAAACCTATCCCACCAAAATCCCTAATTTGATTCGAAATTTCTCAGATACAATCCAGAAGCCATTTGAACAAGTATCTGCAATTGCTGATGAATCCCGGGTCAGACATTACTCGAATTATTGGATTTAATCGAAGTTTTAAGGCCGAAAATGGGGATTTAGGAAAATGCCCATGATGGTGGTTATTATTAAGGGATAGAATATATTTGTAATATAATTGTAATCTTTGATTGATTGTATCACATCTTGCAGTTGAGAGATTTTAGGAATTTGATAGCTATCTCTCATTCTATATGTATTGTACATTCATACGTTAAACATATTAAGAAATATTCATATTATCTTATATGGTATCAAGAGAGGTTATGATCTAAGAATTGGGGGATATGCAAGATTGGTCCCGTAGTAAAGGGTCACTTGCAGATTTGGTCCCGAAGCCTGCAATTTTGATCCCATTGTAAATTTTCTTAAAAATTCCATTAGATTTAACAAAATATTCTAGTCCGTTAGCGGGGCCAAATATGTTAATTTGCAATATTGACCCCAAAATATGCAAAATTTGTCCCAAATCAGACTTACTATTATACCAATACTAGACCGGTTTTTCATCTACTTTTAGCACTTCAAAATGGTATCAGAGCCCTATGTATATTTATTATGAATGAAAAAATTTATTATAAACTTATATCACTTAACAAGAGGAGAGTTTCAAGTATATATGGATCCGAACGAAAGTTCGACATCCGAGAGTGATAGGACTATCAGCCATGTCCCAAGCTAGAGCAACAGGGACTTCTGGTCTGTTAACTATGACAAGACAAGCTGTTCTATATAATAATATTATTGTGTGTTGTATAGACAATATGCAGGGAAAGAATATGAGGAAGCCAACTGATGGTGGGACGGCGTAATCCAAAGGAGGGAAGTGGCGAATATTCGCACCAACCACACCATGAAAGAACATCTGGAAGAACTATGCCAGATGGAAATAAAATATTCCAAAGAAATAGAAAGGAATATAGTGGAACTCCGAAGTTTCACCTAGATCCATGGAAGTGTTCCCAAACACAGACAATGGAGGAAGCAACCCAACTAGGGTCCAAGAGAGATCAGCAAGTCGTATCACTTTTCACATTGGACAGAATGACAGAGTGGAAGACAATCGAGGTAGATAACTCTAAGATGAATCAAGATCTTAGAGAATTACAGAAGACGGTGATATTATTTGGAGAATACTGCCAAAATATGTCAAGGATGATATTTGAGATCAGCCTCAAAATGGATAAGGTAGAAATGTTGCAGAACAAGCAACTCGACCTCATCCAGAAGATGATAAATTAAGTGGAGTACTTGGAAACCAAAGCAACCAGGAAAAGATCAGGAGGAAGGTTGCCAGCAACCTTCGGAATAGAACCCCTTTTACCAAAAAGGGAATACGACAGAAGTCACGTGACCAAAGTCCAAAAGTGAGAAGATAATTACTATCCTTCGAGGAGAATCCACATCCCCAAATGGAAAGAGCAAATTTTGAAGATCTACAAGATCTATATGAGTCCTTCCAAGGACTATCAATTGTAGATCAAAAGATGAATGTTGGAGAGGCATCAAGTTCTCAACAACAGTCCCAGGCTCATCAGACACAACATGATCGGAGCTAAGATGAAGAAACCTTTGGATCACATGGAGTCCATGGGGAAAGACAAGAAGAGACATTCCAGCAATCAGGAAACTTTAAGATAAAGGCAATTGGAATGTCAACAGGAGCAAGCCGAGTTCGAGGATCTAATATACACAACACCCCATATGGTCAGTCTCACTTTGGACCAATAAATCCATACGGGTTAATCTTAAACTTCGACACTCTAGACTTCAAGAATTGAGAAGCCTTGATCGATGAATGAACAAATGCCATGAAGATCGCAGGGGACACATTGGAGCTGGACAAGGAAGGGTTCATATGATTCCTAACTATGAGCCTAGAAGGATTAGTAAAGTGTGCCTGGGAGGTAATCTCAAACGAAGTCAAAAATAAGGCCATGGAAGGCGAAGATCTAGGCAATATTGTTGATCGCATGGCCAAGATCTTCAAAATCCACTTCATCGGAGTAGGTTACTTCGAAGGAATGGAAGAAGAAAAGAAGAAAAAGTATAGGAATGCCCTATACAATCTGGAACTACTTGACATCTGTCACGTAGAAGAGTACATCAAACTCTTCACAGAGTATAGATGGAAATCGAAGATCAAGGAGGAGGAAGTATTCCACATGTTCTTTGCCAAGATTCCAAGTCCATGGAGGGAAATGCTGATCAAAGAGTATGAACCATGCGAGCTGGATTCGATAGCAAGAAGGATGTCTTTTCTCAAAGCCAAGATTGCAGAATGGTGCCATCAAGCATCACTAAACAAGAACTACAAGAGACTAAGGAGAATCAACAAGACAGTACCCTTATGTTGTGAGAACAATAATCTTCCAACGATCATTGGGAAAAGTCCAACGAAGCAGAAAATGATAAAGAAAAATCATCCTTATACACAAAGAAGCGGAGGATGGAGGTCCAGAAGACCAAGATCCTTTTGGTCCAAGCAAAAGGCCCGAAGCTACAAATTAGGGCAGAGATTTGGACTATCAAGATGGAGTTCAAGGAGTCAAGCATCATCCTCAGAGTCAAACCAGAGGAGCACATGAAGAACTCCCACAAGAAAGACATTCCGAAGAGCAGCTACACGAGCAAATGAAAGATTCAAGGATTGTAACTACTATACTTGCAGTGCCAGAGGACATATCTCACCAGATTGCCTGGAAAACCAGAAAAAGAGGGTACGACAGTTTGAAACAACTCCAAAAATGGAAGAAGCTATTTACTTCTAAGATTTAGTGCAGGTATATCAGTTTGAAGATGTACCCTCAGACGAGAGCATTTATGAAGAAGAATTCTTCAGTCAAGACGAGTCTTCTGAAGATGAGTCGGAATAAAGAAGAAAACTTTAGACATGAGATGCAAGAAGATATGTTGGGATTCTTTTCCCAGACATCCATTTCTCATAAAGCCCTTATGAAAATCATGAAGGATGATCCAAGGCTCAACCTATACGATGGATTCACCGTAGGAAGGTTGGACAAATTCTTCCCAAGCTTCAAAAAAAGAAAGCACAACATCATATACAAAGTGACCGAAGGGGAAATTGCCATCCCAATGGAGCTCATGAGGAATGTGATGGAAATGCAACTAGTTCCTGTTGATGAAATAAAAAGAGAACTCAGTAAACTCAAGGAAGGAATGGCTAAGACCATGTCTTTGATCCATACCGGAGCAATCCGGACCCTCTTCAAAGCAACTTTCAAAAAAGATATCGATACACCAATCGATATTGCAATCTTTGATAAGAGGATCAAGAATACAGGAGAGGCTTGTCTGGGAGAAATCTCAGGAAACCTATACGCAGGCAAAGTGGCATCCTACATCTACCCAAGGATTGCCTATAATCTGGCAGATAAAGATTTTAGTAAGGCACTCACCCTTCATCAAGATTTCAAAAATAAAGATTTGATGAAAGAAGGGAATAGGCCTTACTCTATCACCTACAATAACTCATATGCTCTATCCAACACTCATCATTCGGATTTATTCCAAATGAAAGAGTTGTCGAGATACTAGAAGTATTCGAAAGGGTTGTATGCACAACCAGGCCAGAAATAATGGAGTTACCACCAATCCATGACATGGATTTGCGAATCAAGGATAAGCTGGTCTGGAGTAGGCAAGATAGCTTCAGATTCGAACAGAGAAGGATTTCTTTCCAAGAAGATAGAGTGATCAGTGAAAAATGGGGAAAGAAACCAATCGTGGAGGTAATCCAGTAACTAGAAAAGTTCACAACCAAAGGTGAACTAAAATGTCCAGAAGGATGGAGAGGAGTCGAAGTAATATTCGATATCACTAAAAAGGAAAACTCTATTCCTTGTGATGTCTTGTATTATCTTCAACAACCAACAATTGGGAGATACCTAGGACAGCTCAAGCTAGGCTATCTTGAGCTAATAATCTAAGGCATTGCAGGAAGATTCCCAAAACAACTAGTACTAGGATTGGAGTTTCTCGAGGATCACAAACCTTGGGAAAGACTACAAGATGGAATGGAGTTTATGGTCAAGGGAAAAAGATACAAGATTTACTAGTAGAGGCTCAAGCTTATAAGCTCTGATCCATCCATGGCTACAAGCCCATTCTCAATATATATCACGGTCGGGATGATATATAAGGAGCACCGTACAAAGTATTTTGCGGTATACATAGATTCAGGAGCTGACATCTGCACAGTAAAGGAATGAGTCTTTCCTAAAGACTCAGGCGAAAATTTGCCAACATTTCTAGGAAAAGATTTCTCTCAAATGGTGCTAATCCTTAAAAGAGGAATCAAGCAAGCGGAAATCATGATCGAAGGAGCAGATCGTACTCCATGGTACAAGGTAAAAACTCCATCGATACATTTCTATGACACCGGAGCAGATATTCTGTTAGGAAATAATTTCCTACAGACATTCAAGCGTTTTACCCAAGAAAACGTAACAAGGAGGCTTATTTTCACAACTCTTTGTGAACATAAGATTATAGCACCAAGAATGCATAATGCATTTCAGAGAAAAATGCCAATCAGATTTTGCAGCAAGCGTGGTGATGAAGGAAAATTTAGACATCCAAAGATGAATGATCGAAGGAGATATGGCAAAGCAGTACTTCAAATGAGAACTGAGACCTGTGGAAGATGGAAGATGGAAAAACTAAAAGAAAATACAATCCACCTTCTCAAGGCAAGCTTGGGAGAAAGCTTACAGAAAGATGCCATAATCGAAGAGCAAACATCTTTGGAGAACGTCAAAAGGAAGATACAAAGGAACTTCAATAAGGATCCTCTAGCCTGGTGGGGCAAAAAACGACCTCAAATCCTCTCTCAAAATAAAAGAAGGAAAGGAGCATGAGTTCATAAGATACAAGCATATCCTAATGAATTAAGAAGATCGAAAGGATATGCAGCAAATACTTAAGGAACACCTAGACCTAAAGTTAATATCACCAGTAGAATCTCCATATAGCAGTCCAAGATTTCTAGTTCGAAATCATGGGGAAGTCAAGCGGGGAAAGCTGAGACTTGTGATCAACTACAAAGGGATCAACAATATCTTGGAATTCGATGGATACTACATACCAAGTAGGGAACACTTGACCAACTGTATCAAGAATGCTAAGGTATTCTCAAAGTTCGATTGTAAATCTGGGTTCTACCAGATTATGAAGGAAGAAGGAAGCAAGAAGTTCACAGCCTTCTCCACACCACAAGGCCATTATATTTAGAATGTCATGTCTATGGGCTTGGAAAATGCACCCCAGATATACCAAGGAAGATTGATAATCTTTTTGAAGATTATTTCTCATTCATGTTTGTTTATGTGGATGAACATGAAGGAGCATTTAGCGCATCTGGAAATATTTTCAGAAGCATGTCACAAAGAGGGAATAGTGCCTTCTGAAAAGAAGGCAGTAATTGCAACAAGACAGATCGAGTTCCTTGGAGTCGAGATCAATAAGTCCGGGATTATTCTACAACCACACATTGTAGAAAAGGTTCAAGGATTTCCCGAAGATCTCAAAGACAAGAAACAACTCCAAATTTTTCTAGGAGTGGTCAACTTTGCTGGAATGTTCATCAACAATCTAGCACAATACAGGAAGGTGTTCAGTCCTCTGTTGAAAAAAGATGCTGAATTCAAATGGAAGGAATCACACCTAACAATGCTTAAATAACTAAAGGAGATTTGCAAAAAGCACTCCAAGTTAGCTATACCAAATGACGAGGATGAACTGGTACTCTACACAGACGCCAGTGACCATTGGTGGGCAGCGGTCCTAACTAAGTCCACACCTAAAGAAGAAGTGCCGTGTAGATACTGTAGCAGACTCTTTGCGGAGAATGTAGCAAAGATGTTGCACATCAATAAAAAGGAGTTCTTTACAGTTCGGAAGGCATTCAAGAAATGGTCGTTATTTCTTTTCACGAAGAAATTCATCCTTAAAATTGATAACACAAGAGTCAAACCTTTTTGAAAATAAAATTGAGTCTAAACCAGAAAAGGCTAGACTGTTAAGATGGCAAGCAGAATGCCAATATTATGATTTTAATATTGTCATTATTAAATTTGTTGATAATATTTTGGCATATTTCCTGACGAGAGATGGAGGGAGCTGAAATAGACTCCATCCTGACGGTTTCCAAGCACCTGATGGACAACCTTGAGTTGCTCCAGAGGGAATTCGAGAATCTGGCACTCAATGAAAGGCGTGCTAGAAAAATACAAGTGAGCGATCAGACCAAAGTGTCTAATCGCCTACGAGATTACATTCGCAACAATGAAACTCTATTCGAATCATTACGAGAGCTACTTCTCCGGCTGTTGATAGCAATAACAATCGACAAAAGGAGAGTAGTCGAGAATGGGGCTCTAAACCCAGAGCAAGGGATTCAAGTACCCTTAGCATAAGTCCTAGATTGGAACCTCCAAAAGAGGAACTGGTCAAAGGAAAAATCGAAGACCTGGAGTCACATTTAGAGTCGACGAGTTAACCAGCACCTCTGGGGTTAAAGAGGAAGAGATCAACCTTAGGCCTATGACAGGCACCACTAAGGTTGGTATTAACATAGCTGATTTCTCTTATTGGCAGGAATACAAGGCCAGCTGGGAGAAATTGAACACCAGATAAGGAATCCGATCGGAGAAAAGTCGGGTGGACATATCTGGGAAATATCCCCAAGTATGGATGCGAGAGGTTTCAAATCCAAATGACATAAAGCAATGGTATGATTTTGAAGCATTAGCTTCAATATATACTGTTGTACCAAGCTTCATAGAGCTTTCGAAACTCCCAAAATGGCTGGGAAAAATAGTTTTCAAGGTATGGAAAAATAACGAAACTCTTTCCAGAGGAGATGTCTTGGAGCTGTACTTCATCAGTGTGGCCCCAGAACCAATCGGGAAAGACAACTACGAAGCCTTCCATTTCATCAAGCTAAGAAGACCAAATGTTTCAGCATCAAATAGGATTAAAGTGTCTTCTGGAAAGGAACCAGTCTTGGTTTTTTACATTTTTGGAAGAACAGATCTCTACCGAAGAACGAGGGATTTGTTCGCCTGCATTCAAGCAATGGTGGAGGTGAAGTTCCCATTCAAGTTCAAGCACAAGTCTTTAAATGGATATTTTCTGTTGAATACTTTAACAGGAAAGAAGACAGGGTTTGCCGAGAAGGCCTTCCAGAAAAAATAGGAACTTCTCTGGAGAAACAAGATTCCAGTGAGTAAACAAACCAATCGAAGATATTATAACATGGCCCATTTTGGGCAATGGACAAACAAAGTATATTCGAGTTGTTCCATCCAAACAGAGCCGGAGTTTGGAAAAGGAATAAGGCTTGGCATAGGGATGATCAGAACTGCAGATCCACCCCCAATAAAGGAGACACGTGGAAAGAAGAGGGTAAAGTCTCTTCGAAATACCTAGGAGCCGGGAGAATCATCAGGCACCAAAGAGGACAAATGACTCCTCAAAAAAGTAAGAGCCAGGTGACTTTTTTCTGAAAGGGTAAAAGACATGTGACCAATAGGGAGGATGACCCACAAAAGGGAATCCAATAAAGAGACCGGCCAGCTGCTGAAAAGTTGGCATCCAATGTGAAGTGACGCAAGCAGTGACGTTAAAAAAGATTGAGAGGTTTTGAAATTCGAATTTCAAATCCTCGAGCCTCTATAAATAAGAGTTTTGAGGAAGTAGAAGGCATCGACCATCACCCTCTGTTTTCTCTCACTAAATAAACATTGTAGTTTTCTTTCTTTCTTTGTATGAGTGTTCTGAGTGCAGCTACAATAGGTAGCTAAAGGAGTTATCTTCTCTTGTTCTGTGAGGATGAGTGTGTAATAAATTCTCCATTCAATTAATAAATAATCTTGGGCTTCTGCCGCATGTAGCCTTCCATTCTTTTCTGCAACCTTAATTTCCACACTTTCTTGTAAGAACAATAGCAGCATCTTGTACACCCAGTGTAGGAAATGAACCAGGGTTGTGCTGAGATCCGCTGAAGGAACGGGATTGATCCATCACACTGCGGGGTGAGTGGTTGGCTGTGAGGAGCAGCTGTAAAATCTCCTAAATACCCAGTGGACGGTTAAAAAAAGGTATTGTTACTGCTTTAAGCTGGTTGGTATGAGATTAATATCGCTTAATTAATGTATGGAAGTATATTGGGTCTGATATGGTCGTAATGGACTATGTCTATTTTAAAAAATAGAAAGGAGATGAAAATCTAGCAATATAGGTATGATATAAGTCAATTAGGGATAAAAATTTTCGAAAAAACTATGTTTTAAAACTATTTTGGGACTAAAAGTGCAACTGCTAACGGTTTCCATTCATTTCTAACGGAATAGGACTAAAAGTGCAACTTTTGGGATAAAAAAAATAGTTCGTGACTAAAAATGCAATTGAGACACCACAACGGGACCGAAAGTGCAATTAACCCTCTAAGAATTCTCCCCACCACACCCGCTGAGATCCTGTTTCTTCCCCACCATGTCAACTGTGACAGATACCTCTGACTCCACCCCCAAAACCTCTCGATCGCCGATTGTCCGTATAACGGTGCATCATCATCTACCCATACACCTTGATCACACCAACTATCCATCATGATGCGCGCATCTCATTGCTCTTCTACGGGGTCACAATATTCTCAAATTTGTTGATGGGTCTCATCACTACCCTACTCTAGCCAAGTATGCTTCCAACACCGATGATGTTAGCGATTGGGTTCGCCAAGACCAACTTTTGCTTGCAATAATCTTTGGGTCTCTTTCAGCTTCTGTCTTGCCCTTGGTCGCTTCTGCGAAGAATGCTGCCGAAGCCTGGGGTATTTTCACTCGGCTTTTTGCTGGAAAATCACGTGCTTGCATCAACCAACTCAAAATTGATCTTTATCGCGTCTGGATACAAGATCGCTCAATCACGGAGTATCTTCACCATGTCAAGGTGAAGGCTGATGAACTTGCTCTCATCGATCAACCTGTATCTGATGATTACGTTACTTTATTTGTCATCAATGGACTTGGTCCTGATTATGCCTCAATTGTTGGTCCTATTTGCACTCGCGAGACACCCCTCCGATTCGAAGAACTCCATGATCTTCTTATTGAACATGAGATGTCCTTGAAAAATCAGGAAGCTGTGCAGCGACAACTTCTTGCCACTGCCAATCCAGCCCACTCTCAACCACAGAATTATGGTCAATCTAATCGTGGTCAACCCTCGAACCATGGATCATACTCTCATCGAAGTAATTTTTCCCGTGGCTCTAACTCTGGACAAATTGGTGCACCACGAAACTCCAACCATCGTCGTGGTTCCAACAATGGCCGATAATATTACTCAGATAATCAGAATTTTTCTTCTCATCCGCCTATAGTCTGCTAACTTTGTGCACAACCAGGTCACTCGGCCTTGCAATGCCATCTCCCTCCAATGGCAGCACAAGCTGTCCAGTCACCACCTTCCAACAAAGGTTTTCCATGGCTTATTGATTCTGGAGCATCGCATAGCCTTACGTCAGATTTAAGCAACTTATCAATTCATTTGGAGTACGATGGTACAGATGAAGTTCATGTTGCTGATGGTACTTGTCGTGAAATCGGGCAGGTATTTAATTCAAGAAACAACTAAACAAATGAAGATTTAAACCTAAACTATGAACGAAGAAACGAAATGAGAACACGAGAGGATTTACGTGGTTCGGAGATGAAACTCCTACGTCCACGGGAGAGAGATCTTATTGCTACATTGATAGGTGAGGTGATTACAAGTGATTAAAGCTGATAACTCAGCTTATATACAACACATAATCCGACTGCCAAAGTTATTGGACCAATTCGCTGAACCGACTTTTAGCCTTCAGTTTGTGTACCAAACGGTTACCAAACTGAGTAAAACTACTTCCAACTAACAGCTTATGTGTCAAGCTTTCCAGCCATATGCTCAACCGCTCCTAACTAATCCGTTTAGCCACCAAACAAACTCCTCAAACTTCCCTGCTCACCTTATGCACCGGTTGTATCCTTTTGCTGTCATCTTGATTATTTAACCAATATGATGCATCTGATTCTTCTATACATCATGTCCATATGTAATCTAAGACATATGCAAACTTAACTATGATTGAATAAGGTTTATTCTTCACAAATCTCCACCTTAAACCTTAATCAAATCATAGCAAACCTCTCCCTCCATTACACTACTCCACCTTGAGTAGCAACCTTTAAGCATTGCTCCACCTTGAGCAACACCATTCATCATTGCTCAACCTTGAGCAACACCTGCAACGTATCAACGTTGACTTACCGCCAAACCACAACAAGTTCGAACCATTTTCCTAATGAAAGTGCCATTACTTTGAAGTCGATTCTAACTCACTAGGATTACCCGATGCTTTCTCCTACTTGCTCGCTGTTACCACGTCACTCTTAACCTATGTAACGCCACCGAGTTCAAGTCACCACATCTCCTAGCTACCCCGTTATATCGCTACTTCACCCGAACACCATTCGCTTCCGGAAAATTCTTTTCTTACAAACTTGTGTTGAGCTGACCTTATCTTTGTGAAAATTCAATGCTGTTGTAGGCTGATTTCACCCATGGAAAACCCATGTCCTGAACTCCACATTGGAGTACCATGCTGCAAATGTCCATTGCCCATCTTGTCAAGAACAATGCTGCATACTCACTTGAATTAATTCTAATTCTCCTTGCTGGAAGAGATTCTCTCAACCATGTATTGACTCCACCTTCCTGGGAGTCCCATGCTTCTTTTAATCTAACTCCACCTTCAGGAGAGTCCCTTGCTGCTGTTTCCACTGCCCATCCACTATCCTATGCCTTCTTGCCGGAATATTCTATCAATCCAATTTGTGAACCCAGCTGCCAGCTTCATCATTCTCTGCCGAAGATAAGCTATTGCTGCCATCCAACTCTGAAGAGTTCTGAACACTTCTCGGCCATCGAGCGCTGCTTCCCAGTTCCTTCGAACTGCTATGGTTTACTCCAACCATGCCAGGCCACCACCTTGCTTCCACTCTTAAACCGCCGGCTCTTTTCCTTACTCCAGTCGCCTGAATTTTAAACACCGCCGCTGTTACCGGGCGCCGCCTTACCAGAAGAATTATCCACCTCTGCCGCCGCTAGTTTCGAACTCTATTAGCTGCTTCCAAGAGATTTGATCTCCTGCCTTCCAGCACAAATAGCTGTCGCCTGCGTTCAATATCTGAACACTGCCCGATTCCGTCGAACCGCCATTGCAGCCCATCAAAGATCCCTTCCTGAATACCGAAGGGAACGTCTGTTACTCTCTTCACCGAGAATCGACTATAGAAGAGACCCATCTTCTACTCTGAACTGCAGCAATTCCTTCCGCCAACCGTCGACGATTCTTTGTCTGTAACCACCGCTACCAACGACCTATCATCGGAGAGCCGAGCTCGTCTGTCGGATATCAGAGCTCTCCGATTCATTCTTAGCGAGAACCCCTTTTCTTGGAACCCCCTCTACCTACTTTCTTGATCTCCTCCGTTTCCGTCTGCTATAGTCAATAACCCGCAACCACCGCATCTTTGTTCTGAATCTGCCACCGTGTTCTGCTACCTCCAACCACCATCGACTGTCCGCCGATCTTCTGCGAGAACACTTCCATGTTGCCAATTACCCCTTGCAACATCTTACTCTCCATGGTTGAATATCAAGAACTCCCTATCTTACAGATCCCAGAACCCCAACTTGGTTGCACATTGACCCACTTTTGACGTTGCCTCTCTTTCTCCTCTCTCGTTGATCTGCAAGAATCGCCTACTTTCTTGCATCTCACCGTTCTTCTTCATCTTCATATCGCGATCAGATTTCATATCATCTGGAACCGCTTTCAAACTTCATGGAAACACCATCTTGATCTTCAATCTCCATCTTCTTCCTTGGCCTGCCCTTCTTCCCACAGACGGCGCCAATTGTCGTGAAATCGGGCAGGTATTTAATTCAAGAAACAACTAAACAAATGAAGATTTAAACCTAAACTATGAACGAAGAAACGAAATGAGAACACGAGAGGATTTACGTGGTTCGGAGATGAAACTCCTACGTCCACGGGAGAGAGATCTTATTGCTACATTGATAGGTGAGGTGATTACAAGTGATTAAAGCTGATAACTCAGCTTATATACAACACATAATCCAACTGCCAAAGTTATTGGACCAATTCGCTGAACCGACTTTTAGCCTTCAGTTTGTGTACCAAACGGTTACCAAACTGAGTAAAACTACTTCCAACTAACAGCTTATGTGTCAAGCTTTCCAGCCATATGCTCAACCGCTCCTAACTAATCCGTTTAGCCACCAAACAAACTCCTCAAACTTCCCTGCTCACCTTATGCACCGGTTGTATCCTTTTGCTGTCATCTTGATTATTTAACCAATATGATGCATCTGATTCTTCTATACATCATGTCCATATGTAATCTAAGACATATGCAAACTTAACTATGATTGAATAAGGTTTATTCTTCACAAATCTCCACCTTAAACCTTAATCAAATCATAGCAAACCTCTCCCTCCATTACACTACTCCACCTTGAGTAGCAACCTTTAAGCATTGCTCCACCTTGAGCAACACCATTCATCATTGCTCAACCTTGAGCAACACCTGCAACGTATCAACGTTGACTTACCGCCAAACCACAACAAGTTCGAACCATTTTCCTAATGAAAGTGCCATTACTTTGAAGTCGATTCTAACTCACTAGGATTACCCGATGCTTTCTCCTACTTGCTCGCTGTTACCACGTCACTCTTAACCTATGTAACGCCACCGAGTTCAAGTCACCACATCTCCTAGCTACCCCGTTATATCGCTACTTCACCCGAACACCATTCGCTTCCGGAAAATTCTTTTCTTACAAACTTGTGTTGAGCTGACCTTATCTTTGTGAAAATTCAATGCTGTTGTAGGCTGATTTCACCCATGGAAAACCCATGTCCTGAACTCCACATTGGAGTACCATGCTGCAAATGTCCATTGCCCATCTTGTCAAGAACAATGCTGCATACTCACTTGAATTAATTCTAATTCTCCTTGCTGGAAGAGATTCTCTCAACCATGTATTGACTCCACCTTCCTGGGAGTCCCATGCTTCTTTTAATCTAACTCCACCTTCAGGAGAGTCCCTTGCTGCTGTTTCCACTGCCCATCCACTATCCTATGCCTTCTTGCCGGAATATTCTATCAATCCAATTTGTGAACCCAGCTGCCAGCTTCATCATTCTCTGCCGAAGATAAGCTATTGCTGCCATCCAACTCTGAAGAGTTCTGAACACTTCTCGGCCATCGAGCGCTGCTTCCCAGTTCCTTCGAACTGCTATGGTTTACTCCAACCATGCCAGGCCACCACCTTGCTTCCACTCTTAAACCGCCGGCTCTTTTCCTTACTCCAGTCGCCTGAATTTTAAACACCGCCGCTGTTACCGGGCGCCGCCTTACCAGAAGAATTATCCACCTCTGCCGCCGCTAGTTTCGAACTCTATTAGCTGCTTCCAAGAGATTTGATCTCCTGCCTTCCAGCACAAATAGCTGTCGCCTGCGTTCAATATCTGAACACTGCCCGATTCCGTCGAACCGCCATTGCAGCCCATCAAAGATCCCTTCCTGAATACCGAAGGGAACGTCTGTTACTCTCTTCACCGAGAATCGACTATAGAAGAGACCCATCTTCTACTCTGAACTGCAGCAATTCCTTCCGCCAACCGTCGACGATTCTTTGTCTGTAACCACCGCTACCAACGACCTATCATCGGAGAGCCGAGCTCGTCTGTCGGATATCAGAGCTCTCCGATTCATTCTTAGCGAGAACCCCTTTTCTTGGAACCCCCTCTACCTACTTTCTTGATCTCCTCCGTTTCCGTCTGCTATAGTCAATAACCCGCAACCACCGCATCTTTGTTCTGAATCTGCCACCGTGTTCTGCTACCTCCAACCACCATCGACTGTCCGCCGATCTTCTGCGAGAACACTTCCATGTTGCCAATTACCCCTTGCAACATCTTACTCTCCATGGTTGAATATCAAGAACTCCCTATCTTACAGATCCCAGAACCCCAACTTGGTTGCACATTGACCCACTTTTGACGTTGCCTCTCTTTCTCCTCTCTCGTTGATCTGCAAGAATCGCCTACTTTCTTGCTTCTCACCGTTCTTCTTCATCTTCATATCGCGATCAGATTTCATATCATCTGGAACCGCTTTCAAACTTCATGGAAACACCATCTTGATCTTCAATCTCCATCTTCTTCCTTGGCCTGCCCTTCTTCCCACAGACGGCGCCAATTGTCGTGAAATCGGGCAGGTATTTAATTCAAGAAACAACTAAACAAATGAAGATTTAAACCTAAACTATGAACGAAGAAACGAAATGAGAACACGAGAGGATTTACGTGGTTCGGAGATGAAACTCCTACGTCCACGGGAGAGAGATCTTATTGCTACATTGATAGGTGAGGTGATTACAAGTGATTAAAGCTGATAACTCAGCTTATATACAACACATAATCCAACTGCCAAAGTTATTGGACCAATTCGCTGAACCGACTTTTAGCCTTCAGTTTGTGTACCAAACGGTTACCAAACTGAGTAAAACTACTTCCAACTAACAGCTTATGTGTCAAGCTTTCCAGCCATATGCTCAACCGCTCCTAACTAATCCGTTTAGCCACCAAACAAACTCCTCAAACTTCCCTGCTCACCTTATGCACCGGTTGTATCCTTTTGCTGTCATCTTGATTATTTAACCAATATGATGCATCTGATTCTTCTATACATCATGTCCATATGTAATCTAAGACATATGCAAACTTAACTATGATTGAATAAGGTTTATTCTTCACAGTACTAAATTGCCCATTTCTCATATTGGTACTTCACACATTTCTTTTCCTAACAAAAATTTCATATTAACTGATGTGTTGTGCGTCCCCTCTGCTACCCAAAATCTATTATCTGAGCAAGTTTACTGAAGTTAATCGTGTTTTGATGGAATTTTTTCCATCTTATTATATTATTAAGGATCTCAAAACGGGGGCGCATCTACTTAAGGGCCCTTGTCAGGATGGTGTATATCAGTTATTTCCTTCTATTGCATCTGTGCCATCTGCAAATACAGTTATTGGCACTCGAACTTCTTCCGCTTGTTGGCATGCTCATCTAGGGCACCCATCTTTGGACACAAGTTCATTTATTATTAGTTCTTTTCAATTACCTGTAATAAAACAGTCTCAGTCTAAAGAGTTGAATTGTGTTTCTTGCCAGCTGAGTAAAGCTCATAAACTACCCTTTTTTGGCACTTCATTCATTGCTATGCACCCTTTGCATTATTTATATGCGGATGTTTGGGGACCTACTCTCATTGATTCTGTGGATGGTTTTAAATATTTCCTGTTGCTTATTGATTTATACACACGTTATAGCTGGCTATATCCTTTGCATTCTAAGTCAGAGGTTGCTTCAATTTTTCCTCAATTTCGCAAATTAGTTGAAAAGAAATTTGGGCATGACATTAAGAATTTGTATTCTAATGATGGGGGAGAGTTTATTGCCTTGCAATCTTATCTAAATCTGCATGGTATTTCATAGTTGACAACTGCTCCTTATACTCCAGAGCAAAAGGCCTTGTTGAGCGCAGAAATCATCATGTCCTAGAAGTTAGTCGGGCTTTACTTCATCATGCTGCCTTGCCACCATCATATTGGTCCTTTGCCGTTCAGACTGTGGTGTACTTAATTAATCGAATGCCGAGTTCTTCACTTAATTAGAAAAGTCCGTTTCAGGCTCTTTTTGGGACACCCCCTAACTACAAAAAATTGCGAGTTTTTGGTTGTCGTTTCTTTCCGTGGCTTCGTCCCTATCTTCCAGGAAAACTCACTCCATATTTGTGAGCTACTCAACCTCCCAGAATGCTTATAAATTTTTTAATTCTCTTACTGGCAAGGTGTATTTGTCTCGTCATTTTCGTTTCCATGAAGATGTATTTCCAATTGTCTCATCTCCACCAGTAAGTAATCCTAATCCTATTTCTTGGATCACTATTTCGGTTCTTCAGCCTTCAGATCAAACACCCATATCAACTGCCAATGAACACAGCTCTCTTGAAGCTCCCTCAGCTCCTGTCATCAGCCCTCCGGCATTACATAATTATTCAGCAATTCCAGAGCCCTCTGTCATAGACGACGCTCAAGCAGCCACCCGAACACATGGGATGACAACGAGAAGTCAAAACAACATCCACATCCAAAGAGATTGCATTCAGCCACCAAACATCCGCTTCCTGATGCCATTGAACCATCCACAGTACGACAAGCCCTCTATCATCCTCATTGGAGAGCTGCAATGGCAGACAAATTCACTGCACTTCAGCGCTTCGGTACATAGGACCTTGTCCCTCCTCCTTTTGGGGCAAACATCATTGGGTGCAAGTGGGTGTTCCGTGTTAAAAGACACCCCGACGGCTCCATTGACAAATTCAAAGCACGACTTGTTGCAAAGGATTTCCAACAATGATCGGGCATTGATTTTCAGAAAACTTTTAGTCTAGTAGTCAAGCCAGCTACCATCCGTACTGTCTTGTCTCTCACATTACAATACAAATGGCCTCTTCGCTAGCTTGATGTAAGCAATGCATTCCTGCATGGGACTTTAGATGTCCCTGTTTACATGACCCAACCACCTGGATTCACTGATTCTACATTTCCTGGCATGTTTGCCTCTTACACCGGACTCTCTATGGCCTTCGTCAAGCTCCTCGAGCTTGGTATAATGCTCTTAAGTCGGCTTTCCTATCATTTGGGTTCTCGCAATCACGGGCTGATTCTTCAATTTTTATTTTTCGAAGCCAATCCACTACCTTGCTGGTTCTTACATATGTGGATGATTTGGTTATCACTGGTTCTTGCTCTCGCACAATTTCGGAGCTCGCTACACATCTTCAAAAATCTTTTGTGGTGAAGGATCTTGGCCCACTTACTTATTTTCTTAGTATTGAGGTTGCTTCTTGCAAGGAGGGTGTGTTTTTATCTCAACACAAGTATATTACAGATCTTTTACGGAGTTTCCACCTTGATGGCGTCAAACCAGTCACTACACCTATGCAGCCCAAAATCATTACCTCTACTGAGAGTACAGATGCCACTGAGTATCGAAGTGCCTTGGGAGGTCTCCAATACCTCACTTTCACCAGGCTGGAAATTACATTCACTGTTAATCGTCTAGCCCAAAGCATGTCCTCTCCTACTGCAGCTCATTGGGATGTTGTGAAACGGCTCTTTCGATACTTGAAAGGCACTTTACATCATGGCTTATTGTTACAACATTCTCAATCCCTTCATATGACAGCCTACAGTGACTCTGATTTTGGGGATGATCTAGTTGATGGCAAATCAACTTCTGCCTATGTCATATTCCTTGGTGCAAATTCCATTTCATGGCCATCACAAAAACAGCATAGCGTAGCACGTTCTTCTACCAAAGTCGAGTATCGTGCTCTTGCGTCGGCTCCTTCTGAGGTGTGTTGGCTTCACCATTTGTTTCATAAGCTTGGTATTTCCTCTCGTCCATCGCCTCGCCTGTTATGTGATAACATGGGCGCAACCAGGCTTGCTCTCAATCTTGTTCATCATTCCCGCCTAAAACACATTGCAATTGATCTTCATTTTGTCCGTGACTTGGCTTCTAAGGGAAAACTTTCAGTTGCCTATGTTCATGACTTACTTACCAAGCCTCTAGCCCGTTCGCGTTTCCAAGACCTCCGGACCAAACTCTCCATTGCTGATGGCGTGTCGATTTTGCGGGGGAGTATTAAGGGATATAATATATTTGTAATATAATTGTAATCTGTGATTGATTGTATCACATCTTGCATATCCTTGATTGAGAGATTTTATGAATTTGATAACTATCTCTCATTCTATACTGGACATTCATACGTTAAAACATATTAAGAAATATTCATATCATCTTATAGTTATGATGCCCGGAGCGGCTCTGGGAATGGCGGGACCCAATGTCAAAGGCGGCGGAGGTGCAAAGGAGAAGACGTCGTTCGATTTGAAACTGGAGGAAGGCTTCGATGCAGCTGCTAAGATTAAGATTATTAAGGAAGTGAGAGAGGTTATATATATGGGATTGAAGGAGGCGAAGGTTTGGTGGCCGAGAAAGCACCAAATGGTGTACCCCACCATTAGGGGCCCCCACCGCCCCTGCCCTGGGGATTGGTGGAAGAGGTAAATCGCAGGATGTGCCTCAAGTGGCTTATAGGGAGGGCTCACTGTTAAACTTGTGCTTGCAAGGAGCCAAATCCATGCCAAAGGCTCACTGTTAAACTTGAGGGCTCACTGTTAAACTTGTGCTTGCAAGGAGCCAAATCCATGCCAAAGGCTCACTGTTAAACTTGTGCTTGCAAGGAGCCAAATCCATGCCAAAGGCAGGATTCGAACCCCCACCCTGCAGCAACCAAGCTCAGCTGGAAGGCCTTTCCACCCTCCCCTCTACCACTTGAGTTATGCCCTGGGGGCGCCGAGAAAGCACCAACTTTATTGGAAAATGGGGTGGCGAAGGCGGAGGCTTAAAAGATAGAAAATATATTCAGAGTTTCAATGAATCTCGCTTACTGTATTTAGTGGATTGATGAGTCACAGGGCGACTAATTTTGTGTATGAGCCTTAAAAAAATAAATTTTTCTTTTTTATATTTAAATTAATTTTGTCTCTAGGGTTCTGTTACGTGTGATAATGTTTTTATTTTTAAAATATAATTTATAAAAATATATTTTTATAATTTTATATTTTATTATTAAATATATAGGTATTTTTTTATCCAACTTTATTATTAACTAATCTTTTCCCTTTGTGCTAAAAAAAATTCTATTAATATAAAAGAAAGTGATATGCTATTATATGAATAATTTCAATTCAAAGCTTGAAAAATGGTTAAACTATCAATTTGGAGTCATAATTATTATTTATATCAATTAGGGGCATAAAACATATTAAAAATATAAAAAAGTTAGCGATGTGTCATAATATAAATATTTTTTCTATTACAATTATTCATAAAAATATTAAATTTATTATTAGTACTAGTAAATTAATTAATAAATCGAGCATCACTCTTTGTTTTTATCTTTTATTTCTATAAATTAATTGATTTACTTATTTTTTTATTAAATAATCCAATCAAAATATTTAAAGGTAAAAATATACTCCCTCCATCCGCTTCTAAGGTATTCATTTTACTATTTTTACATCAGATTCAAAGGTATTCATTTCCCCTATTTAGTAAAAAAATACACAATATGGTCAATCGCTTCCATCTAATATAACTGCTCACTTTACATATAATAATAATACTCCTTAATCCACGTGCGAAAAGCAAATAAATACCTTAGAACCGGACGGAGAGAGTATTTAAATTTATTAATATTATGAATTAAAATTTATTAATTGAAGAACTAAATAAAACATTAGTTAAAATATAATCCCTCCGTCCCACGTTAAGATTTACGCTTTCCACTTTGGGTTATCCCAAGTTAAGGTTTATATTTCATTATTTATCAAGTTGGACCCACACAAAACAATAAATTATTTCATATAGAACACACACACAATACTAATACAACTGCCCACTTTACATTAAATATTATCGGCTAGATTGGTATGATTAAATAGAATAAAAGGGGAATAAAATGAACTTATGAATGGGATAGTAATGGGAATTGAAGGATTAAAAATTATTTTTATCATGATTGATATAATAATTTAAGTAATAGAATTTGTATTTCTTAATTAATTTCAATCTCATTAATAATATTTTTATAATATTACATTCAAAATTTAATTTCTATAAAATATTAAATTAATTAAAATTTTAATAAAGATTTTATATATTTTAATAATTATATAAAAAAATTAAATTAAATTAAAAATAAAATAAAATATTAATTTTTTAAAATATAAATAAAATTTAAAATACAAATAAAAAAATTTATGTATATTAAAAAATATTAAACTATGTATAAAAAATTATATTTATATTACATGTATATATTCAATTTAATTAATAATTTTAATTATTTATATATAATTTACTAATTTTTATTTTGAATAAATATTAAAATAAATACATTTATATTTAATAATTTTAAGAATTTAATTTAATTATATATTTTTTTTACCGATTTAAGTATATAAGAATATTTAATTTTTTATTTAGATTTTAAATGCTTCAATATTTTATTATTTATTAAATAATTTTAATAAATATGGAGTACATGTTAAGTAGAAAAATAGTAACATAATTATAATATATATATATATATATATATGTGTGTGTGTGTGTGAGAGAGAGAGAGAGAGAGAGAGAGAGAGAGTCGGGGGTGGTAGGGGGAATTAGGGAATGGAATGGGCAATACCATGGGGTGAGAGTAATGCCCATTCCCACAAATAAGGGAATACACATTCATTTGGAATTAGAATAGAATTAGAAATGACGATTTCATTCTCATCCCATTCCATGATACCAATCATATCCTATTTCTCTCACCTCAATACACATTAAAATATTATATCTCTTAATCTTCGTGCAAAAAGCAAAAGGTCAATGTTAACACGAAACGGAGGGATTAATTATTTAAAATAAAATCTTAATTGTAAGATTAATATGAGAGCACTACATATCCATTTTTATTTTATTTTTTTAATGTATGAACGTTGTGTCGCTGCATCCACAAAAAAAATTCAAGGATGAATGTGGTGACACTGTCTACAAATTTTTTTTTTTATAAAATATTAAGATTATTAATAGACAAAGACTCTTGTGAGATATGATTTATGTGGAATTTGTTAAAGTATGTTTATTATATAGATAAAATATACTTAATAGCTGCTAAAGTTGTTTTTTCTAAAGTATGATTAAGTGGTATTAAATAATGATTTTAGAGTATTATAATATAATTTATTATTAACATACTTTAATTACAAATAAGTATAGTAATGGGTCGATCAGTCTCATTATCCGTCTCATAAAAACATGTCTCACAAGAAAGTGTCTCAGAATAATATAAGTGAGATTAATTGGAATGTGATGATGCCACCTACAATTTTTTTTTATATAAAATATTAATGGATTTAAAGACTAAGATTATTAATAATAGATGATTAAAATATAAAAAAATTTAAGAACGAAGGTATTGACGCCAAACACAATTAAAAATATTTGAATTTATCAAAATATTTTTATTAGGATTAAAACAATAAAGTTTCATAAACATAAACTTAAAACAATTTTATTAGATTTAATTAAATTTTCATAAGAAATTATGTAAAATAAAATATTAAATTACTTAAAATAAAACATTAATAGTATTGCTAAGATTATTAATAGGAAAGGTTAAATAAAATATTAATTGGTGAATTAACGTGACAACACTATATACACAATTTTTTTGTAAGAACGAACGTTGTGATACTACATACATAAATTTTTGTAAGGAGCAACTTGACGTTGCTACATAATTTCAAAATTTTCATTTTAGCAAATATTTGTAAATTAATAATATTAAATTCGTTTTATTAGATTTGATTTTTATTTAGTTTTAATTACTAAATAAAATATAATAATTTAAAATAAATACAATAACTATTCATCTTACTTGACTTATAAACTCTAAAGAACACCGCACTTCTTATAACCCTTATGTTTGCATCCACATGTTATGATACTTTAACTTTTATTATATAAATTCTAAAGTACACATCGACTGCACTTTCTATGACCCTTAATTCCATGTTTGCATCCACATGTTATGGTACATAAATCCATTTTATGCATAATAATTATCGAAATTAAGTGAATTTTATTATCATGTACACAATGAATCCAGAATTCCAGATCCTCTTTAGTTAGCAAATATTTAAATTTTCTAAATTTCTTTAAATCTAAATTATTTATTAAATCTATGATTAATAATAAGACGCGTCACTATTTTAATTAATTTTAAAATTTTAAATAACAAATATATTTTATTTAATGTTAATAATCTTAAATTTATAATATAATTAATTATTATTTTTAAATTAGTTATAGGAGGTTATGGGTTAAATTAAAATATTTAAATGACAAATACTATTGTACACCAATTTTTAAGGTGTAATTGTCACTTTCAATATAAAACGCTATCACTTTTGCTAAAACATGTTATCACTTTTCATTAATTTAATATCATTTTTTATTATAAAAATATTATCACTTTCTGATCATCTTAAATAAGTCCTTAAGTGAGATTGTCTTACACAAGTCTTTACTATATATATATATATATATCATCTCATTAATTATTAATACTATTAATTTACAAGTTATTGCCAATTTATTTTTTTTAAATTGTGAGGTGGCAGCGCCACGTTGCTTCTTGAAAATTTTTGTGTATGTGACATCGCCATATTCGTTCTTGAAAAAATTGTGTATGTGGCACTCCCAGGTTGATCCCGTAATTAATATTTATTAAATTTAAAATAATTAATATTTTGTAATCCTACCATTAATACATCTTAATTTATATATTTAATAATCCTACCATTAATACATAATAATATTATTTTAAATTTATATAAGAGATTTAATTTAATATTTTAAATATTTTTAATTTAATCCATAAATTTGGTGTAAATTTTAAATTATTTATTTCCATTGGATTTTAAATTATTTATTTCCTTTAATCTGTAAATTTGGTGTGGATTTTAAATTATTTATTTCTATATTTAGCATATAAATTTTAATTAAGGCATAGTACAATCGATTAGTTATAAAGTTTCGGTAAATTTATAGTATTATGTAATAATATTATTTTAAGTAATTTTCTTATAAAAGTTTATATAAGTAATTTAATTTAATAATTTAAATATTTTTGATTTAATCTATAAATTTGGTGTGGATTTTTAATTATTTATTTTCATTGAATTTTAAATTATTTATTTCCATATTTAGCATATAAATTTAATTAAGGCATAGTATAATCGATTAGTTATAATGTTTTGGTAAATTTATGAAGAAACGAAAAATTTTTGTTGTTGTTTGATTATTTTAATTAAGTTTTAATAATTTTAGGAAAGATGGAGTATATTTTTAAAATTTAATATTTTTAAAGTTTTGGTGTTAATTTTAAATTATTTATTACCATATTTATGATATAAATTCATTGTATATAAGTATATGACATAATACAATCGATCAATATTCATCTATAGTTAATCTCCATTGCAATCTTTATACCATTTCTCTTTTCCTTTATTAGATCATGTCATTAATTTATGATCCTATGTCTGAAATTACTATGCAAAAGGAGACTTGGCGAATTAAAGTTAAATGCTTGAGGCTTTGGATTTCATACCTTGATAATACAGAAAAAAATATACCTAGATATGATTATGATGGATGAAAAGGTAAATTTTAGTTGTTTATAATGACTAAATATTCTTTACATGTATATGGTATATTTTATATTTCTACAACTTTTACATTATTAACATGTTAAGGTTTTCTATTTTATTATTGTTATATCATATGTGTAGGGTTCGAAGATTCAAGCAACAATCCGTCATAATCACATCTCAAAATTTGAGAAATTGTTAAGTGAGGGGGCAACGTATATTATATCAAATTTCTGTGTTGCTGAAAATATTGGGTCGGTCCTTATTACAAATCATGAGCTCAAGTCGAACATCCACAAATACACGTTGGAGCGATTGACTTCGCCATTGGAAACCAACAAAACTGACTTGAATTTTATTGATTTTGATACAATCAATTCTCAAGACAACACTAGAGATATAGTACTCATATGTATGTTTTAAAAGTTTATTATTATGTTTTAATTAATAGAAACTAATTATACTTTTAAAAAAATTGGTTCTGTTTCTTCTTACAATGACAATATCCACATACATAATTGCTTTGGTAGTAAAAATAGTAGATATAATTTGTTTTAGTGCAAGGGGCAAGCTTACAGATAAAATTGATATTGAGCTTGAAGATGAACGGTAACTTTCTTTTAAAATATTTATTCATATTTTTATTTTGTAACTCAATTTTTATGTTTAATGTTTTTTTTGGATTAAAATTTTAACAACAATTTAAGATACACGATCATGAATTGTATATTATGGGGAGAATATACAAGACAATTGATGCAATACAAGATGAACAATCCAAACCAAACACTTATTGTTGTTATTGAGTATGCCAAAATCAACAATAAATATAGAGATATATATATATATATTTTTAACTCATTTTATTTATGTATAATTCTGCATGTATTTAGGTGTCATTAGATGTTTATTCTAATATTTATCCATTAATATTATATTATTTATCTTCTAATTTCTTAGATATGTTTTAACAATAATAATAATAATTATTATTATTATATAAAAATTTAAATCAAACTTTCTTTGAAATATGCTATAGATAAAAACATATCAAATTCTTGGAATGCAACAAGGATAACAATTAATGAAGATATAAAAGAAGTTCATGATTTTCGAAAGAGGTACACACTCAATCTATACATTACATTCAGTAATTTTTTCTTTTAATATATATATATATATATATATATATATATATATATATTATATTAATATTTATGCTTTTAGAAATGTAGCATGAGTTTAATAGGCCATGATAGATTGCCTAGACAATCTCATATAAATCATATTGGTAGAAGCTTCGTCTTTGAAGAATTTACACCAGATGTAGAAGTGATCTATCTTGCAGAAATTCAAGACATCAAGGATGTAAATATTCCATTATAATATTTTTATTTTAAAATATTTTTGCTACAAAGATTAAAATGCATTTCAATTATTGTATAACATGTGTTAATTTATATTTTCTTCATGGGTTTTTAGGAAAGCTATTACATTGTTGTTGCAAATGCTCAAATGATCCAAACTCAATATAGATTGACCTATAATGGATGTAACAAATGCACCAAGAAAGTTATTGTTAAATCTGGAGTCCCTTATTGTGAGAAGTGTAAGCAGGACATACCAGTACCTGTACCACAGTAAGTTTTATTTTTTTCTTTGAAAGTTTAACATATTATTTTTTTTAAATTTACTATTTTCTTTTGAAAATGACAAATAAAATTTAATTTATTTATTTTTCATTGCAACAGATATAAAATTCATCTCAAGATTGCCGATGAAACTGGGAGTACTTCCTTTATAGTATTTGATAGAGAAATTAGGCCAATCATTGAAAAAAAGCAGCCGAACTCATTGAAAATCTTGAGAAGGTATTTTATAATTTTCATATACTAACATCTATAAAGAATAGAATTGCATTAATCAAATTTCACATATTATAAATTTTCACATGAAAGATATGACATAAATTAGAATTTAGTTTGGAATATACAACATATCTATTATACCTATCCTATGTTTTATTGAAATTCTTTTTTTTTTGTTAGCTGAACTTGATTGGATAATTTCCTAAAGAGCTTGACACTCTTATAGGTTCGAAGTTCATATTTAGATTCCAAATCTCTGAAAGAAATATAAATAGTCAATGGAATGTATACACTGTGATGAAAGTATCTTCAGATCCTACTATGATCAAGGCTATAACGAATAGATCAAAAGCGAAAAATGTATTGAAGTTCAAAATTAAAAATACATTTATGGTGATTTGCTCCATCCATTTTCTAACTGTTATATTATACTGTTATTTTTATGTTTACATACAACCTTTAGGATCATCCATGAATGATGTTTTTTCAAATAAAATGAGTACTCCAAAAGAGAAGCGTAAATTGGTTGACATTAAAACTATTGATGATGATGAAGATAATGCTCTGGATCAGATTCAAATGCAGGCCACGAACAAAAGGATGGTTCAAGTAAAAATTGAAGATAATTAATCTTAAGAAACAAAACTTATTGCTTCATGAAGAACTTAGGATTTATCCATAAATTTTATTATAACTGCAGATTTATATTATTATAATTTTTATGAAACTATGAATGATTATTTTAATTCTATTATCAATTTTATCCTTCAAACTTTTCTAGAATCAAGGATTAATGTTTATTTCGATACCATTACCAACTCTATTTTTCATATCAAGTAGATATGCGCCACCACAAGAATAAGAATTTAAATTGTCTCTTACAAAATTAATTTATTCAAAATAGTCTCAAAAAAATAATTTTACCTACAAATAATCCCATAACTTTTAACTTTTCTCTAAAATGGTCATTTTGACCTAAAAATAATTAATTTTATTTATGAGTTTTGTAGAGATAAAAATACTATTTTGAGACAAAATTACAAGAACTAAAATTAATAATTAAAATTTTACTTTATTCAAAATAGTCCAAATATTTTTTTTTCTTTTTAACTTAAAAATGATCAAACAATCATTATCGAGTGTTGGGATTTTCCTAACGAAACATGTTTTTACACATGGTCAGTTATATATTGCGCTCTCCAAGATTAAGAGTATGGCAGATCTAAAAATACTTTGTCTAGATGAAGAAGGAAAAGCAAGCAACAACACAGTTAATGTTGTGTTTGGTGAGGTTTTTAGAAATTTACATTAATTAATATTACATATAATATAAATATGATTGTATTTAACTTTTAATTTATTTCAATTCAGTTACATAATATACCATTTAAATGTTAACATCAGAATTATACTAAGTAAAGATAAATATATACAAACATGAAAAACTAAAGAAAATAATATAACATCAAAACACATCGAAATTAGCATAACAAAGTAAAGATCATTTAAAAAAATTATATTATAAAAATATAACTCGTGTAATACACGGGGAAACATACTAGTATATATATAATAGACATATTTTAACACGTCTCACAAACCGTCTCACAAAATTAATATCTCACAAGAGAATTTGTCTTAATTCATTATTAAATTATTTTCTTCATTATTAATAATTTTGAATTAATATCATTAAAATTTACCTTACGAAATTTTGAAACTATAATGTTGTTTTAACAATTAATTTATTATTAAATTATTTTCTTCATTATTAATAATTTTGAATTAATGTTATTTGTCCTAACATCTTAATAATTTTAAATTGGTATGTGTAATCAACGAGTATTATTAAATGGGTTTGGGACGGATATGAGTATCATAATATATTTTTTTAAATGAAACGACTACAAATATGAGTAATTTATATTTAAATGGATACGAGTACTTAACAATTAATTCATTATTAAATTATTTTCTTCATTATTAATAATTTTGAATTAATATTATTGGTCCTAACATCTTAATAATTTTAAATGAGTATGCGTAATCAACGAGTATTGATTAATAGGAATGAGATATGTATAAGTATCATGATATTTTTTTTAATTAAACAGGTAAGAATATGAGTTGTTTATTTTTAAATAGGTACGAGTACGTACGGATACTCCTATAGTGAATACCCTACCATCTATCTTCCATAACAACTACAGATTATATATTAAAATATTATATCTCTCAAACTATACCCTTATAGACTACAATATACCCCTATACCGATTTTCCACAAGTTAATATTCCCTATAAATACCGTCTCACAAGAGACTATAGTCAAAATAAAAAAAAATAGTATCAAATGGGTATGAGTAATTTATGGGTATTGATAAAAGACTTTGGGATGGATACAAATATTGTAATGAATTTTTAAAATATTAATATATAAATAATATTTATTTATACACGGATACGAGTATTACGAAATAAGAAATTATTTAACATAATTAATAAATAAAATTATTTATTATGTTAAAAAATATAAATATTTTATAAAAACGCTCACTCGATGTTGAAGCCACTAATGTTAAAAGTAAGAGATGATAGACATTGATTTTTAGTCACAAGCATATAACTAATACATAGTTCCATAGCGACACACATATTTTAGTAAATAAAGCATGCATATAGTCGCACTTAAAATCACGTGTAGGGTTGCATGAAATATTTTGTATATGAAATTACAGGTGTAATTTATATATTAAGAAAAATTTTATATATTTAATCAAAAATTGTAAAATTTTCTATCATATTTTTGTAATAAAATTATATTATTTTATTTTATATTTAATTATTAATACTATAAGTTGATTTAAAATATTAATTTTAATCAACAAAAAAATACTTTAAAAAATATTATCAAATGGGTATAAGTAATTTACGGGTATTGATAAAAGACTTTAGTACGGATACGAATATTGTAATGAATTTTTGAAATATTAATTTTTAAAGATATTTATTTATACAATGGTACAAATATTACGAAATAAGCAAGTATCTAACATAATTAATAATAACATTGTTTATTATGTTCAAAAAATATAATTATTTTATGAAAATGCTCAATATTTACAACTACTTTCTTTCGTTATATATATTTAAAATATACATTTTTTAATCTTCTTACTGCTAAAAATGAACATCTCAGCATGGATTAAAGGATTTTATTTTATAAAAATTTCAATTCAGATAAATTCTATGTGAATATAGACTTATTTTATAAAAACGCGTGACCGTGCAACACAACGTGAATACTTATAATTATACATGCTACAATAACGGAATTAGTACACTTTTATCCAGTGGTTTAGAGTATAATGTTCCCCGAAGATTTAATATTTATTGGCAGGGTTTAGTGTTCATACCAAGATTGAAATTAAATTTTAAGTTAAGATATACTTATTTCATAAAAACACGTGATCATGCAATGCTTTGGGTTTAAATAACATCATAACGCTTTTATCCCGTGCAACGCACGGGTTTAAACGCTAATTAATTTAACAAACATAAAATGAGTTCAAATAATTAAAAGTGGGCTGTCTAAAAAAATTAAGCTACAATTGTATTCCACTCCTTAAATGAGTTATCACATAGTTAAATTAGTGATGTTGATCTTCGGATTTGACTCGCTCTAATATTATCGAATATTATACTATCTCGTGAAAGATTATTATTTGCTTTTTGTACGTGAATTAAAAGTATTATTATTTTATGTGTAGTGGATAGTTATATTAGTATTGAGTGGTGGACCATATGTGCAGACTTTTACTAAAAGAAAAAAATAAGAGCCTTTAAACGGGACATCCAATATAGTAAGATAGGAACCTTTTAGTGGGACGAAATGAGTATCTTTTAATATAAAATTTATGCTTTCGATTTTCAGAAAAAAAAATTATAGTTAAACATTGATGTATTTTACATTACAATAGACTAATTCAATGTAAAAATAATACTTTAATTAATGAGGAATTATTGCGTGAGATCGTCTCACGTGAGGCTATTTTACACTAAATATGTACAAAAAAACTGGAACCAATGGTTCGAATTGGGAAGATGGTTCCAATCGAAACCAGTCAAAATATATCCGAAACTCGATATATTCTGATTCAATTTCGGTTCTTCATTTCATGGAACTAAAACATGTTGTTCTAGTTACAACCGAAGGTTTTCCAATTCAAACTAGCGATTCCTCAATTTTTAATTTTTTTTTATGGTTTGAGTCTTAAAAAAAATAAAACCAAATTCAAACCGTCCTAGAACTACTAGTTCGGTTCTGATTCCCAATTTCCTGATTTGAGTCCTAAAAAAAAAAATGAAACCGAATCGAAATCGTCCTAGGACCAGTTCGGTTCCCATTCCTAATTTCTGAGAATCGGAACTAGTGTGCATGTATATTTTATACTTTCATAATTAGTTATCACTTTTATTAAAGATATTATCACTTTCTTTTGAAATATTATCACTTTTTATTTATATACTATAAATTGTAAATGAAATACTCCCTTCGTCTCACAATTAGTTATACGCTTTTCTATTTTAGTCATTCCCAAAATAAAGTACTTATATATTTTTCATTTTGGTAGATGCAACTCGCACAAAACAATTATTATATCCACATGTGACTCATACACTACACTAATACAACTACCTACTACATATTAACATGTTATTCACCCACTTCACTATATATTAAAATATATTACTCCTTAATCTGTGCATAAAGCAAATGTATACATAATTTCGAGACAGATGAAATAATATTATCAATTTTTATTAATCGGATATCACTTTTCATTACACGCTTTTAATTTATAAAAAATATCACATTTAGTTTAATATGTATATCAAAATTTAATTTTAGTCCTTTAATATTTAAAATATTAATTTTAATTCATTTATTTAATTTTGATCCTCTTTCTTATTTTGTTCCAATTTAATTAGGAAATTTGAATTTCCGACAGTTTAGGATTTCCAATGACCAAACTTAAGTGGCAATTAAATTAACTTTTTTTTTTGCGCAATGACCTTCCACGTCATACAGGCCATAAGGCCATCCATAGTGGCGAAAACGAAAAAGCAGGTTTTTTATGGACCACCTCAATTTCATTTTATTCTCACTTAATTTATTAATTATATCTATATAATTTTCAAATAAATTATATAAATAATTATATGTTCCAATTTATTTTATTGAATTACATAAAACATAAAAATACAAGTTACAAAAACACATGTTTAAATATAAAAATAAAATTTTCAAAAGTAACAAAGTATATATATTTCAGAAGATAGATTAACGTTTTAAAAGTTAAATTAACATTTAAAAAGATAGATTAATATTTCAAAAAATAAATTAATGTTTCAAAAAGTTTGTAAAATATTAAAAAAATAATAATTTATTAATAAAATGTATGTTGTGCATAAAGTTTCTTTTAATTAAACATACTAAATTTTAAAAAAAATACTTCTTAGTATTACAAAAATTTATATTAATTTCTTTTGAAAGGGACTAGGTGCAATCGGTTGTACCAATTGAATTGGTACAACCTTGGTCCCACCCTTCTTAATTAATTCCTGCTCCTTCATTAATGTTGTTTTTTATTTTATTTTTAATTTTTTTTTATTTAAATGACTATTATACCCTAAACCCTAAACCCTAAGGGATAATTATACCCTAAACCATAAGGATAAAATTACAATTATACCCTAAACCCTAGGGGATAATTATACCCTAAACCACAAGGGTAAAATTACAATTATACCCTAAAGTCCAGGTGATAATTATATCCTAAACCACAAGGGTAAAATTACAATTATATCACTAAAATAAAAAAAAAACAGTAAATGTACAACAACAATTAAAAAAAAAAGGAAAACACACACTGAATATGAAGGAAGGAAATTATACCGGAAGTTGTACCAATTGAAAATTGTACACAAGTCTTTGCCATTTTTTTTATATATAGAAACCAGCCGTGTAGTATTACACAAAACAAGAAAATATTAAAAATAATAATAACCAATAAAATATAAATGAAGAACAACAGAAGAAAAAAAGAGTGGTGGGTCCCATGGATTCTGCCTATTCAACCTAAGCGAGATGTACGCATTTTCTCAGCATGACTATGCATGGCACTCTCTTTTCTCTCACTCTCTTTTCTCTAAAAAAACCCAGGTTTTTATTTCACTACCTCAACAAAAAAACCCAAGCTTCCCCAATTGATATAAACTTCTATCCAAAGTTTTTTAATTTGGACAGGTCATTAAAAACCTTCCCGTTGAGGAAGGCCTAAGGGGTGTTTGGTATTTTTTGTTGAAATATAATGGGTATGGAGTGCAATGGATATGGAATCAAAATGATTCCTCAAATATGGGAGGAATAATTAATTCCTTCAAAAGTGGGAATGATTCTAATTCCTTCATAGTACCAAACATGCAGCATGCTGGATACGATAGAAAGAGGTGGGAATATAATCGTCATTCCTAATTCGATTCTCATTTATGCAATTGGTATATTTTATTTTATTAATAGAAATCCGATTCCAAAAAATATATATTCTCTTATTTGTAGGAATGGACATTCCTCCCACCCCATGACATTGCTCATTCCATTCCCTAGTTCCCCCCTCCCCCCCCCCCCCCCCCCCCCACACACACACACACACACACACACACACACACACACACACACATATATATATATATATATATATATATATATATATATATATACTCCCTCCGTCCCAGTTAAAGAGGATATTTTTTTCATTTTTGTCGTCCCACCCAAAGGGTCCACTTTCTATTTTTACACACGTGGGACTCACACACCCTTTCTAATACAATTAAAATATGGGACCCACACTCCCACTAATACAACTACCCACTACACATTAAATAATAATAATCCTTAGTCTACGTGAAAAAAGCAAAAGACCCCCTTTTGACGGGACGGAAGGAGTATCCATTTTAAAGTGTGTACTCCCTTCGTCCGGTTCTAAGGTTTCAATTTTATTATTTTTGGCATCCGCTTTAAATGTATCAATTTCTCCTATTTAGTACTCCCTCCGTCCCAAATTTAAGTTCACGTTTACTGTAGATACGGAGTTTAAAAAAAGTCACTTTTTGACTTACTTTTGAGGGTAGTATGGTATTTTTGGGTAATAAATAAATGATAAAGTATTTTATGTGTGTTAAAAAGGTGATGGCAAATTTGAAATTAAAGTATGTTAGAGGGATATTAGTTTGTTGCTTTTTCCTTATATGGAAGTGTGAAGTTGAATTTGGGACGGACCAAAACGGAAAGTGTGAAGTTGAAGTTGGGACGGAGGGAGTAAAAAAGTACATAATATGGCTCACCACTTTCCTCTAATACAACTACCCAAATATTGGATACCTTAGAATCGAACGGAGGGAGTAATATTTATTAAAAATATGTGTATTAAATTATTTAATTAAAATAAAATATTAAATTATTTAAAATCTAAATAAAAAATTAAATATTTTTATATACTCAACTGAGTAAAAATTAAATTAAGTGGACGACTATTTGTACCCCCGGAATTACTAAACGCATCCCAAAAATATTTAATAAGACATAATTACCCTTATAAAAATTATATCTGTTCATTTGCAACAACCAAACAGTATGTTTATCTGTTCAGTTGTTGCAATCAAACAGAACAAAGAATTCATATATCTTATGTGTTATTTGTAGCAACCGAACAGAACAAGATTTTGAATTATGAAAGATGGTGATTTATATCTACATTGTCGAATACATAAGATTTTGAATTAAAAAAGATAGTGATTTTGAATTAAAAAAAATTTTGTGATTTATTTTTTTAATTCATATCTACATTATCGAATAGATAAGATAATAGATAATTTTCATGGACATCAACTTTTAAAGAAATATGGTGATTCATGGAAGTAAGTAAATTTCTTCTCTATCAACGGAAGTGGCAGTGGTAGTGACAAATTTATAACCACTACCACTGCCACTTCCGTTGATAGATTAGAATCTTACTTACTTCCACGAATCACCATATCTTTAAAAGTTGATGTCCATCAAGATTATTTGTTATCTTATCTATTCGATAATGTAGATATGAATTAAAAAATCATATTCAGTTGGGTTGTTGCAACCGAACAGATAAGATATATGAATTCTTTATTCTGTTCGGTTGTTGCAACCGAATAGATAAACATAGATATGAATTAAAATAATAAATCATGTTCTGTTTGTTTATTGTAATCGAACAATATACGAATTCTTTATTCTATTCGATTGTTATAACCGAACACATAAAGATAGATGAATGTTCGGTTGTTGCAATCGAAAAGATATGATATATAAATTCTTTGTTCTATTCGGTTATTGTAATTGAACAGATAAGCATAGTTATGAATTAAAAAAATAAATCATGTTCTGTTCGATTGTTACAACCGAACACATACAGATAGATGACTGTTCGGTTGCTGAAACCGAACACATAAGATATATGAATTCTTTGTTCTGTTCGGTTGCAATAATCAAACAGATAAAGATAGATGACTGTTCAGTTGTTGCAACCGAACAAATATAAGTTTTATAAGGGTAATTATGTCTTACTCCCTCCGTCCACTGTCAATCTATCCATTTTATCATTTTGGGTCGTCCACTCTTAATCTATCCATTTTCTCTTTTAGACATATGAGACCCATACTTTCCACTAATACAACTAAAACATTGGACCCACACTCCCCACTAATACAATTACCCGCTACACATAAAATAATAATACTCCTTAATCTACGCATAAAAAGTAAACGAATAGATTAACATTGGCCGGAGGGAGTATTAAATATTTTTGGGGTACGTTTAGTAATTCTGGGGGCGCGAATAGCCGCCCCCTTAAATTAAATTATTAAAATTTTTAAATATAAATGTATATATATATATATATATATATATATACATATATATATATATATATATATATATATATATATATATATATATATATATATATATATATATATATATATTAAGTATAGTATAGCAAAGTCTTTTTTCGCTAGCGAGTTTATCATGTATGGTCTTACTATTTATTTATTTTTCCTTTACACTTATTATGACTTATTTACTTTAGTAATATTAATTAAAATTAACAAATAAATCATTCGATATAAATAAATTAATTAGTATCAAATCAAATCATGTATAAAAAAATAGAATAAATTGAGATTTTTTTATATATAATTGATTTTTATTTTAGGCAAATAGTAAAATTAAGGATTTATTACTAATAGTTACATACTTTAATCATAATTGCACTTAAATACAATAAAAAAAATAAAATACTAACAACTATATAAATATACAACAAAGAGACAAAATTATCTATATGTAGTTGCACATTTTTTTAAAGGGACATGTGGAGTAATAAATAGTTTCAATTGTATTATGTTATAAAATTATATTTAAAAAAATACAAATCAAGATTCAATACAATGAAAAAAATGAAATACTAACAGCTATATAAATATACAACAAAGAGACAAAATTACCCCTATATAGTTGCACATTTTTTAGAGAGACATGAAAAGTAATAAATAATTTTTAATTATATTATGTCATAAAGTAACAATTAAAAAAAATATAAGTCAAGATTCTTTTAAATAATTAGAATATATGTACATATATAATAAATTTTTATATGATTTAGTTATACGTTACATTATTAAAAGTAAAAAAAATGTTATAATTTATTGCAAATTCTTTACATTGATGAAAGAAATTGTCTAGCTATAAAAAAAAATCTACTTAATTAATATTGTTACGTAATATAACATGGATTATTTAATTACAAAAAATAAATTATAATATATATACATATATATTAACTTTTTACATTATTTAATTATACGTTACATTATCAAAAATAAAATGTTATAATAATTTGTTGCAAATTCTTTATATTGATAAAAGAAATTGTCTAACTATAAAAAAATCTCCTTAATTAATGTAGTTACATTATATAATACGGATTATTTAATTATACGAAATAAAAATAATAATTAAATGATCCCGCGAAGGTTTCATACTAGTATATATATATATATATATATATATATATATATATATATATATATATATATATATATATATATATATACTCCCTCCGTCCCACCCAAATAGCATTATTTTACTATATTGGGCGTCCCATCCAAATTGCATCATTTTCCTTTTTTAATAAAAAGGGTCCACCAATGACCCACCACTACACATCACATCTTTCTAATACACCTACCCACTTTACATAAAATAATAATATTTCTTAATCTTCGTGCAAAAAGCAAATGATGCACTTTGATCGGGACGGAGGGAGTATATATATATATATATATATATATATATATATATATATATGAAAGGAGGCGAAGATGCTGGAAACGAAAGGGTATCCGATTTCACGCTCTATTGTGTGCTTGTGTGTGCTAAGCCGCGCAAAGGGTGGACTCAGATTTTCAATTTTTATTTTTCCATTTGTGACTTGCGATTTTATTGGACGGATTTTACTTGGATATCCAGGTCAGCAATCCTCGCTGGTTTTCCCAAAATTTATCTGTCACGTGCACCAAGGGTTCCAGCTAAAATTAAGCAAAATTGAAATAAAACTCAGAGTTATTGGACAAAACCGATATAAATATCTTTTTTGGGACAAAATCTAAAATTTTAAAAAAGTTATGGGACAAAAAAAACTTTTAACTCAAGTTCGACTTTGTTGATTTTGATGATTCGTTTATATTCTTAGTCCTTATCTATATTTCATTGAGTTTCTATGTATGAGAATGTTAAATCTCATTTATGTCTTGCGACTCACTTGGAGGGGAGTGTTCCAAGTCTTGCCTATATAATGGCATCATTTGTAAGCTATTAAGCAGCCAATTTCGAAATTAAACTTATCTTGAGGTTTTAGGCTTGTGTATTGATCCGAAAGCTTCAATATGTGCCCCCAACATGTCTAAATACGAATCAATACTAAATGAGAAGACATTAAACCGATACATGAATAATGATTTCAACGTATGTTTATAGAATAAAATAAAGATAGATATTCTTTTGAAAAATTCAAAATTGTATGGGGTTGAAGTTAATGATACATGCTCAGAATCTAAAAGATTGAATTTAGTCGAACGACAATGCAGATTTGTGATCAAATATATCAATCATAACAGCAAAAAAAATTAAAGAAGTGTGAAACATACTGTCATCTAAATAGTAATCACTGTAAGAAGAGATTTTCTAAATAAGGGAGTGCTTTAGCACGCTCCCCAGAACGATAATACTGAAACAGCCCTAAAGTATTTTTAGGGCCATCATAAATTAGATAACCACTACTACGATTCAAATCAAATATAACCTCATTTTCACTTAAATTGCAAAAGGGCTTGGCATAATGGAGATTATGCGGAGATATTGCATTGAACTCCATCCAAGAAACCTTATCATCGCTTTCAATTCTTTTAACGATCCTCATATCACGGCGAAACAGGGGACAGTGGTAGATGAACAAACAAAGATGGCCTCCTGATGAGGCCAGAAATCTCATAGGACCACTTTCGCAATAGTATGGCGTAGCCAGTTTCTTGAATATTTCGACTTTACAATCATAATATATAATTTCAACCTTAAGTAACTTTTCTTTCTTTGTGATGCTAAGTCAACTGAAAGATATTCACCACCAAATACACCACCATTCATCCCTTTCACTTCACTCCATGTGTCGTACCTACATGAATATACCGCATAATTTTTGTTTTCAATAGCAGCAATTAATACCTTATGATCCTTCATCAATGGATTGTAATACATCCTATATAAGGGTAAAAATCGATATGCATGAGCAGTGAACGACGTTGGAAAACAGAGTTTTCTGTACGTCCTTCATGATGAACAGATATAACCCATCAAGATTACATGCAATTTCACCTGCAATTCGACCTTCCCGTGGATGTGTTATTAAATACACAAATTGACACCGGTAACCTCCTTAGTTCAGCAATATGGAGTCCGTTGTAGTAAGATACCTCCTCATGGGCAAGTAGAGTTGGGGATGAGTCCTTCCAAGCAATTAGATTTGGTGATGACTTCTTATAGCGTTGGAGATGAATTTCTGCCAATGTTGGGTCACAGATGGTGGCCTTCCACTGTCTTGAAACCGCTTTGAATCGGAAGAGGTTTTCTACAATGCAGCTACTATATTCCAAGTTTCGACCAAAACTCTGTCCACAATCGTTGATGGTACCACAACAGAAGCAATACACTAGTGGTAATGACTCATACTTGAGAGGAAGCCATAAATGCTCCCCTTTCACCCCAACAGTAATCCCTCTGAGCAAAGGTCCTGTAATTTTAATACACACATGCAACAGACGGGTACGTCATATAAACGAACCCAAAACGAACAATACTCAACGGTAACATTATCCAAAGACCCCAATCGCAGCTCATTTAGCTTCTCAATCGCAAAAAGAGAGCCTTCAAAAAGCCAAGGTTGATGTTTCAATACCCAATCCCTATCCATGGAATCATTAAAGCAAAACAACACCAATCCCGACCCCACCTCCCTGAATGACATTCCATGATTTGGTGTCCAGGCTTTAAAAATGAGTTGCATAACAACTGAGAGATCAGAGTACTTCTCCCTAACAAGTCTTCCCACAAGATATGCTTTTTTCTCCACCACATTAACACCATCCACATCAATTACTACGGAATCCAATTCTCCCATAGTAAACACTTTGTTTCAATTTAAAAACATATAAACAGAAAATTAATCCATAAAATCCCGCAAGCCTTAACCCTAAACAGGCAACGGCCGTTTCTATTTCAAAACAAATTAATCCAAACAAAACCTAAATTAAAACAATTTTCAAAACAAATTAATCCAAACAACACCTAAATTCAAACAATAATCAATAATGCAGAGTTGTTAATTAAATAAGTAATTAATTAAATTGAAAATAAGGTTGTTATAAGTATCCTTAAATCTCTCACTCATTGTTTTTAACTCATTTTTTTTATTTGATTTAGTGTATATTAGTGTTCAATGAAACTAGTGTTAGGTGAAAACGTTGAATATAAATAAGAGTAAAACTGGAAAAATAAATAGACGTTTAGATCAATATATTTGTTAGTAATTAAGTTATATACACGCGTACCTATCAATAATAATCCCTTAAATTTAATGATTCTAGAGTAAAAAAAAAAAGAGTGAGGCTCTTGTGCCTCCGGCTACCGTGCCCCTTTGCAATTTCCGTGCCCCTTTATAATTTAAACCTTAGCAATATAGAGGGGAGGATTGTGTCCACAAGAACTTCTGCAACAAAAAAAGTGAATGCATGCTAGGAATTTTAAGTAAATATATGGTAGGTCTTGGGTTGGACCGTTATAGTGGGAGGAATCTCCTTTTAACCATATCAAATAATTCAAAAATACTCCAACATGCGGCTGGAAGGTATCCAGCGTGCGGCAGATGCAAATTAGCGGAAAATCGTTTTTAATTGAAATTACGTGTTTGTCATTAATTTAGTTTATACACTGCAAAATTATATTTTAATTTAGACAAAGCTTCTTGTGAGACGCTATTTATGTGAGACGTGTTAAAATATGTCTTTTATTAGATAAAATATGTTTAATAGTTGTTAAAGTATATTTTCTAAAGTATGCTGGATTATGCAAAGTATGATTTTAGCGTGTTTGATTCGATTTATTATTGACATACTTTAACAATAAATAAACATATTTTATCTATGACAAAAGCATACTATAGTGATGGGTCGACTCGTCTTACACCTGTCTCACAAATAATCCGTCTCACAAGAGAGTCTCTCTTTAATTTAAAACGATTACATTAATTTTAAGGCAAAGACTTGTGTGAGACCGTCTAGGGCTTACGTGAGACGGTCAGAAAGTGATATCTCCTATACTGAAAAGTGATACTAAATTAATAAAAAGTGATGATGTTATTTCTTGTACAATCTATAATATAAATGAAAAGTGATAACGTTTTATAGTGAAAGTGATAACATTTTATAGCGAAAGTGATAACATTTTATAGCGAAAATGATAACTATTTTAAAAAGTATAAAATAATCTCACGTGATACGGTCTCACATAATACCTATCCTAATTTTAAAAAGGCGAGATGCAGAATTATATATATAGTCTCACCGAAGATTGGCATTTTATTTATAATGTAATAATTTTTTTTACCAATTTATAACGTATATATATATATATATACATATACACGTTATAAATTGATAAAAAAATTATTACATTATAAATAAAATGCCAATCTTCGGTAAGACTATTTTATACTCCCTCTGTCCCATACTTATCTGCACCATTACTGTATATACAGAGTTTAAGAAAAGTTTCTTTTTGACAAACTTTATTGACTTTTAAGGGGTATTGTTGTATTTTTAGTTAATAAATAAATTATAAAGTATGTTATGTGTGTTAGATGAGAGTGTTATTTTTGAAATTATGATAACTTTTTTGGGTGGCAAAGATAAGTGTGGAACGGACGAAAATGGAAAGTGTGAAGATAAGTATGGGACGGAGGGAGTATTTTTTTAAAGAATCATCACTTTATATTAAATATATTATCATTTTTCTTTAAAATGTTGTCACTTTATATTTATACATTTTTATTAATGAAATAGTTCACTGCACTATAATCACTTTTCATTAATTAAATATTACTTTTAATTAAAATATTATCACTTTTTAGTCATCTCACAAAAATAACTCCGTGAGACGGTCTCATATAAATTCTTGTCACTAATAAAAGGGTAGGTCTTGCGTGAGATCGTCCCACGTCAGACCATTTTATACTTCTTTAAATTGTTATTACTTTTGCTATGAAATATTATCACTTTTCGATATAAAATGTTATAACTTTTTATTTATACTATAAATTGTTCATTCATAGCATTATCACTTTTCATTAATTAAGTATCACTTTTTATTATAGAAGTTATCACTTTCTATCCGTCTTACGTAAGGGCTTATGTGAGACGGTCTCAGATAAGTCATTGCCTTAATAAAATGATATACTTACTTGATAAAAGAGAAAAAGTGATGTTCATCTAATTAAATTATTTGATAAATAATTCGTATAACGAATAAAAAGTAATAATATTTTCAAAAAAAAGGTGATATTATCTGATTAAGAAAAGGTGATAATTATCCGACTAAACTTCTTAAACATTTCATATGACTAATAAAAAGTAGTAATATTTCTAACAAGAAGTGATACATGATCAAGGAAAAATGATATCCGCCCAATTGAATTATTTTTAAATTTCGTATAACTAATAAAAAGTGATGGAATACCATTTATAATTAATAAAAGTGATATCTGATTATGAAAAAGTGATAAACATCCAATTAAAATACTACTATTTTTTATAAAGAGTTCATATAAATTTTAAAAGTGATAATATTTTTAATAAAAAATAACAAGTAAAAGTGATACCCATTAAATTGAATAATTTCAAGTTTTATAGGAAGAAATATTTCATGCTTAATAATTTATAGTACAAATAAAATAATTTATTTAGTACAAATAAAAAGTAATAGTAGAGTATATACTCCCTCCATCCCGGACTTATGTTCACAGCACTGTAGATACGGAGTTTAAGAAAAGTTACTTTTTGACCAACTTTATTGACTTTTTAAGGGTATTATAGTATTTTTAGGTAATAAATAAATTATAAAGTATGTTATGTGTATTAGGTGAGAGTGATATTTTTGAAATTAAGATAACTTTTGATGTTGTTGGTTGATGTGAAATTTCCTTTTTTGGATGGTGAACTTAAGTGTGGGACGGACGAAGATGGAAAGTGTGAACATAAGCGTGGGACGGAGGGAGTATTTCTCAATTAAAAGTGATATCATATTACAAAAAGTAACAGAATAAATTATTGCATTAGAGAAATATATTAAATTAATTTAATAAATTTTAAATTTTATTGAATATTTTTTTTATATTTTAATTAAAAATTAAATAAAAATTAATCGCGAAATTAATATAAAATTGAGGCAACCGGCTATCAGTGCTTATGATTAAGACTAGTAGCTAATCAGTGCGTTGCATGATATGTGTTAGTTTTAGGGCTACAATTTCATTGATTTTGTGATGTTTAAATCGAATAATATTTCTTTGTATGTTATCTTACCTAATGTTTTAATATTAAAGTCTTCTAATATGACAAATTAAAATGCAACAATAAATTTTTTATTTTTTAAAATTATTGGATCAGATTTTATATTACTAATTACATAATTAAAAATCATTTAATGTTAACACACCAAGTGAATATTGACACACCCTTTCGAGCGCAACATTGGTTATAATATAAATAAAAGAATGTTTCATCTGAAACATCTAGACATTTTATGTTTATTGCAGAATAAGCCGATAACATTTATTGTTTTGGAAAACTAATATATTATTGAGTTCAACTTAAAAAATCCATACCATTTTTTTTCTTTTTTTTAGTGGACAAACATTGCCACGAAGTATTGACTTGACAGATTGGTTGGTTAATTTAGCAAAGATGATATAAAAATGTTAAGTATTGAGTTCAGAGTAATTATATCATCCTTATTTCACATAAAGAACAACCTGATTTCAAAATACTAAATTAAACATTTCTGAAGACTTCTCCAAAAATATAATTCTTGCATACTGCGCTCGAGCCATCCTCATGCTTTTCAAATAGTATTTTCAAGCCTTTTTTGGTCCTCGATCTCGACACTGCCAGGTACAGTTGACCATGGCTAAAAATGGTCTTTTCAAGAATAAACCAACATTCTCCAATGATTGAATTATTTTAATGGGTGGTTAAGATTTGTTTAAGGAATAGATAGTCAGGATTTGACCCTCTGAAAACATTATGTCATAAATCCTAAAACCCTAAACCCTAAAACCCCAAAATACCTAAACCCTTAACCCTTTGGAATCATTAAATTAATTAATTATTTTAATGGGCGGCTGATAGATGATCAGGATTGGATTAATATTATTAATTTTTTAATAAATAATATTTTATTTTCTAATTTGAAAAAGTCATAATTAAAATTATTTAATTTTACGAAATAATGCGTATGTATTGTTACCATATAGTTAATAATTATTAAAAAAATGGCATATATTTATTTTTCGATTTTATGAGATTATTAACAATTTTATTTTCTAATTTGAAAAGGTCATAATTATAATTATTGAATTATTTTAATGGGTGACTGAAATTTGTTTAAAATAGATGGTCAGGATTTGGATCTCTGGAACAATTATGCCATAAATTCTAAAACCCTAAACCTTAAACCCTAAAACCCTAAACTCTAAACCCTAAATCCTTTGAAAATATTACAATGGATGGCTGATAGATGGTCAGGATTGGATTAATATTATTAATTTTTTTAAGGTCAGGATTGGATTAATATTATTAATTTTTTAATAAATAATATCTTATTTCCTAATTTAAAAAAGTCATAATTATAATTATTTAATTTAATTATTTTAATGGGTGATTGAGATTTGTTTGAGAAATAGATGGCCAGTATTGATATTATTTCCTAATTTAAAAAATTTATAATTATAATTATCCTTTTGAAAATATTAAATTAAATAATTATTTTAATGGATGACTGATAAATGCTCAAGATGATTAATATTATTAATTGTTTTAATAAACAATATCTTATTTTCTATTTTGAAAAGTCTGTAATTTATAATTATTGAATTATTGAAATAAATATATGAAATTTGGATAAATAGTAAAAACCTAAATAGGACTCGTCTCACGAAAGTAGATCCGTGAGACAATCTCTTGCAAGTCTTTTCCTTATTTATTTATTATTAATTTTAAATTTATATTTTTAAATAAAAATCAATTATATTAATTTAATATAATTGAAAGTATAATTTATTGTTTGAACAATAAAAAAATGTTCATATATAATTTTAATCGAGTGAAAAGCATGCATTCCCGAGTTATTTTACATTAATAAGAAAACATGGTATGTATCATTGGGGTTGAAGTGATCCTCCTCAACATTATTGGAATATATAAAAATAGGAGTGATGATTGATGTGTAAAATATCTTAGAAACCATATACAAATATCTGGTATAATTCATATTTAAAACTTTAAAGATCAATTGATCTCCTAAAAAAATAAAAAGTGTGTTCTTAAATTGTATTGCTATAATTCTTAATAACAATATTATAGATGCTATTATCATTTTAAAATGAAACAAATATATGAAATTTGGATAAATAGTAAAAATCTAAATACTCAATTAACTTAGTCATACCACCTAATATTCTAAATTTTAATTTTGAAAAATAAGATGTTTGATAATTGAGTTTTAATATCTCATTCCCACTGAAGGTTTAATCCAACATGATATGTAACAAGTTCTTTTAATATCTTTAAGATGAAAATGAGCCCCACTTTAATTTTAGAATTAAATTAAAAATGAGCAGAATAATGGCTACACTCTCTCTACTCTTAAAATTGAAAATAAAATGGGATGTTTGATAATTTGAGTTTTAAATTGTGTCCAATCTCATTAAAAAAATTTAATTGAAAGTATAAAGAAAAAGAGTAAGTAAAAAAAATATGCATAAATTGAGGTTTGAACCCGCAACCTCCTCATACTCAACTTACGAATACTATGCTGCCACCTCACAAATTTCATAAATAAAATCATAAATGCTAATTCAATGTATGATTGACACCTCACAATTTGATATTCTAAATTTGGAATGTTATTTTAGTTTAATATATAAGGAGATATTGAATGCGAGTTTCATACTTCCATCATCCGCTCCAAAGAGTCTCATTTCATTTTTACACATATAGGGCCCACACATACCCACTAATACAACTAAAAAATGGGACTCATACCTCAACTAATACAACTCCCACTACACATTAAATAATAATACTTCTTAATCCACGTGCAAAAAAGCAAATGACACCCTTATAGGCGGACGAAGGGAGTAATACTTAATGGGGCTCCATCTCACGGAATGAAATCCGTGAGCCGATCTCACAGAAGTCTTTGCCCATTCATTTTGGGGCGTCGCCAATGATTATAAAAAGTACCCAATCATTTAAAAATATTAAATTAAAAAGACTATAATATGTTTATATATATATATATATATAAAAGCAACAAGTTTTACTAAAATTAGTGATTCGCTCGTGTGTTGCACCGCTATATTTTATTTTAAAAAAACACTCATTTTTTTCTATGTAGTTGCCCGTTTGCACGTACACGAAAATTGAGATTTTTTTAAAATATATATTGTTAAAAAGTAGAAGTAAGGAATTTAAATAAGAAAATAAATAAAGTTGTTGAAAATGATGAATAAAGTGTAAAAAAATAGTAAATAAAGTTGTTGGGATTAACAAATAAAGTATAAAAGTAGGTAAAATGTACAAAGTATTTTAACTATTAGTGGAACGCAAATAAATACCTGAACACCTCAAAATAAAAAGTGTACATAAACATGAATATTATTAATTTTTTTTTTAAGTTTTAATTTATACTCCATATATGAATATAGGAGTTAAAATTTTTTTTTCATAACTATTGAAAACTTTAGATTTTATCTCAAAAAAGATATTTGTATCGATTTTGTCCCATAACTATTAATTTTGTTTTAAATTTTCGCCAGAATCCTCAATTTTTGCCGGAAGATGCTCACATGCGATGCATGTGACTGTTCAATTTGGGAAAAACTGGTGACCATGTTGAGGTGTTGCTGAGGTGTCAATTAATAAGATTCATCCAATCATAATGTGCCACATCAAAATTTAATTTGTTTTTATAAAGTTAAAATGCTGATTCAACGTAGCAACCCAATTTTTATATTTTATTACGCGAAAATATATTAATTTTTTATATAATATTACATGAAAATATAAATAACATTTAAAACAAAAAAAAAAGAAAGAAAAGAAAAGAAAACAGATCTATCAACTCTTCTTAGTCTTCTTAGACTAAGGAATCAACGTCCGCCGCTCTCTCTCAACCGGTGCAGTGGCACTCACGTGCTCGAGTACCTCCTCTACCCGCCGGCACCTTGCCCGATGCTCCCCCAGGCCCCTGTGCGCGTCTCTTTCCACTAAATCGAAGAACTCTAATCTAATTCTTCTTGCAATACCCCAAATTGAATAGCCCAAACCCCAAGTTCTGCTGATGGAGGATTCCGATGATGGTAGCCGGTGATGCGGTGAATTTTTTATTTTGTGTTGCGGTGACTGAGGCGGCGTTGCTGGGAATGAAGAGATTGGTGGTGAGGGGGAAGGCGAAAGGAATCGGCATAAGGAGGGTGAGCAGTGTGGTGGTTCATTGATCTGGTCATCTTGAATCAGTGCGTCGATGTGGTGGGGCATAAAAAATATTACTTTATAAAGAATAATTTTTTATATACATAAAAAATATTTTTCATGAAATATGAATAACATTTCATTTCTCTTAAGGAGTAATTTTTTTATATTTGTTAATATGGGAAAACTTATTTATTTATTTTTGAATTAACAAGATAAATTTGGTAAATATAAAAAGTATTATTGTCATATATTACTAATTATCAATCAATATATTAATTTTAAATCAATATATCAAGTACTCCCTCCGTCCCCCAAAGTATTTCACACTTTCTTTTTTCATCCGTCCCTCAAAGTATTTCACACTTTACTTTTACTAAATTTGGTAAAAAATACATTATAACAATACTCACTTTTTACACACATCTTAATATAATACTTACTTTTTTACATCTCCCAACAACTTTAGATATCTCCTAACAACTTTACACACCTTTTTCATAAATCAACTAAAATATATATTCTCTTTCTTACTTTATACATAAAAATATAAAATTTTCTTAAATTTCGCACACACCAATACGTGAAATACTTATTGGGACGGAGGGAGTAATATATTTTAATTTAATCTATATATAATATCAATCTTTCAACGCAATCTTTGATAATTTTTCACTGTTTTTTTCTGTAGTTGATTGCTTTCAATCATAATCGTTCATTCTTTCAAATCATTCTATATATACCTTCTCATTACCTAATTAAATCATTACTTTTTTTTTTCTTCATCATCTAATCAAATCATTACTTTTTTTTATTTCTTTTTGGTGCTTCTTCTTTTTCTTATCTATATTACTTTTGTACTATTTATAATACTATACTTTAATTTGTTATATCTTTTATATTTACTTTTATTTGATCTTGCAGGTTCATTCTCTCAGGTATCATTTTTCTTTTTTATTTTTGTTATTTTTTCTCTTTTATTTATTTATTTTATTTATAATTCTATAAACCCTATTTCTACACTTTAATTTATTTTATCTTATTTTTATATTCAATCATTCTCATACCTAATCTTATGTGCAGGTTCAATCACTCTTATTTGAAGTATCATTTTTATTTTATTTTTTTATTTTTGAAATTTTTTTTTTGGTTTTTGAAATCTTATTTTTGTTTCTCTTCGATTTTTTGTATTTTCATTATAATTCTATAAATCTTATTTATGTATTTAATTTTTTTAACTTATATACTTTTGTTTGATCTTATATTCATGTTTAATAATTCCATTTGAGGTATCATTCTTCTTTTTTATTTTTTGTTTATCTTATGATTTATACTTTTTTCTTCATTTTTTTATATTCTTCATATTTTATAAACCCTGTTTTTATTTTTTTTAATCTTATTGATTTTGTTTTTATTTGATCTTATTTGCAACTTAAATCTTAAAAAAAAAGTCATCAATATTTGGAGTGATGAATTTAGACAATTCATAATTAATTTCAGAATGTTTTCTTTATAATTATATAAACTCTATTTTTATACTTTATTTTATTTTATCTCTTATATTTTTAGTTGATCTTATTTTTATATTCAATCATTCTCTCCTTTGAGGTGTCATTCTTTTTTTTCTCCGTGTATCTTATAATTTATGATTTTTCTTTCATTTTTATTGTTTTTTTATATTTTATAAAATCTATTTTTATAATTTTTTTAAACCTTATTGTTCTTATTTTTATTTGATCTTATTTGTAACTTCAATCATTAGAAAAAAAATCGCCAGTGTTTGGAATTTGGACAATGTAGAAATAATTTTAGAAATTTTAGAAGAGTGAGGCTTGCGTGCACCCGGGCGCACGGAACACATTCTGTGCGCCTTTAGAAATTTTGTATTATGGGTAAGGGTACATTAATTTGGTCTAAAGGGTATACACTTTAATTACTAAAAGGTACACAATTTTGTTCTAAAGGGTATACACTTTTCATTAATATTTTTTTTTCTTTAGAAAATAAAGGGTACACATTTTTATACTAAAGGGTATACAATTTAACACAAAATTCTAAAGGCGCACGGAGTGTTGTTCGTGCGCCCAGATTTTTCTTTAGAAAATAAAGGGTACACATCTGTATACTAAAAGGTATACAATTTAGCACAAATTTCTAAAGGCGCACGGAAAGTGTTCCGTGCACCCGGGTGCACAGGAGCTTTTGCCATTTTAGAATTGAAGATTCTAGGTACATGTCAAATATATTTTTATTTAATCTTTTGAATTAATGTATGAAATTTATTTTTGAAATTTTTGTATTTTATTATAATTTTTCATTTAATTATATTTCCATTAGAATCGTCTCTATAAAAATTCTTTTAATTTAATCTTTAGAATTAATATATGAAATTTATTTTTGAAATTTTGTGATTTATTTTAGTTTTTCTTTCAATTTTATTTTCATTAGGATCGTCTCCATAAATATTATTTTAATATTTATAATTTATTATATTAAATAATATTTTATATTTTATTTATCCATATGTTATTCAATTAAAAATAAAATATAAATTATAGTATACTATATCTTTCTTAAAAAAAGTAATTGAGTTTTATAGAGGGATTATATTTATTTTTTTAAAAAAATAGATATCAATTAAAATAAAATAATTTTAGTATAATTAAAATAGAAAGTTAATATATACTCTATTTATCTTAAATACTGAATTAATTTTAATGTTATAATTTAATTGATAAATATAAAATTACGTTATTTTAAAAATATACATTTATATATTATATATAAATAATTAGTCATTTTTATAAAATACATATATGCAAAATTGTAATATACTTCATAATTAAAAAAAGTTAAATATAAAAGTACATAATTGTAATATACTACTCACGGATAGGTAATATCTAGGATGGATAATATCTAGTTTAAATAGAAGCACATTATAAGTCCTTGTATAACTTATGAAAATTAAAACAATTCAATTGGTATGCACTTCATTTTCATCCACAGTTTGTAATAATTTATGCAAAAAAATTTATATGAAGCAAGTTTAGAATTAGAATTACACAAAGAAACTAACATGTTTTGCTATGTATGATCATACATTATTTAAATTGAAAACTATCCCACATTTTCAACCAAATAGATACTAGTGAGTTTCTTTATGGTATTAACATTGCAACTTGTAAAAAAAAAATAAAAAAATTGAGACCTCAAAATATGTAAGGTAAAAATTGAAGTTTTGATAAATACAAGTACTTGCAATTTAGGCAATGAGCATGTATAAATAATTTAATGCTACACATTTCATAAACTAATTTAATTATCTATCTCCATAGAGTAGAGAACCATGAAAATGCAAATATAAGTAAAAAAAAAAAAACACACACACACACACACAAAAAATTATGAAAAAATGTGTCATACTTTATCCTTGGGATCTTTGCCAATTGTCAACCCTAAAATTCTTCGTGCCCGACGAATATTTAGTTGACGTATTTCCAATAATCAAGTCCAAGTGTCCAACTATAAAAAAATATCAGTGTTGTTGAACAACAAAAAAAATAAAGATGCTTCGATTGTTTAAATTAAGGGAGCGATAAAACTCTTATCATTTCAATATATCAGTCTCACATGTTAAACAATAGAATCTATATATTCATTAAACCACCTTGGAGTCTTTGAAGTTTGAACATAATCTTTTGTCTTTCTGGTGAAACTCTAGTTAAGTCATACATATACATACAGCTGGCACTTGAAAGCGCAAGGCATTGATTTGTGTCTACTTCCACATTGGAGAACAACTCCTTTTGCCACTGTACACTTACTGAAAAATTTCCGGGCATAATTAGCGGCAGTATGTATGATTTATAACATGAACATCAATCACAAAATAAGAGAAATAAATCCTCATGCAAAAGGTTGATGAGTGTACTTGTGCGATGTCTATCCCTCCATGAAATTGCATACTAATGAGTTAATTTGCTTAATGTCATGGTCCCAAATTCGTCATGACCTAACTCCAACCAACCTCTTTAACTACTTTTTTAAGTGATCCTTCTTACCAAAAAGATTGAGAATAGGGTTTAGTGTGGATACATTCTACACATTTAAGAAGGTGCAAGTCACTGGTTTATAACAAACAGATGAAAAGAGCAAATATCATACAAAAAAGATAAGAAGAAGAGAGATGATTTCCAAACTGTGCTGGCCACAATCAACATAATCTCCCAAAAATAGATAATCAATATATCTTAGAGGCATTCCTGCAAATCAGCATCATCATCATATGAAAGCAAAGCAAAAACGACTCAAGCAGCAATTATGAGAACATAAAATCCAAAATATAACCTGCACCTTGATGTTTACAAAAATTTGAAGGCATAAAGGAATTATGATTCATAATCCAACATTTGTTTTTATGATAACCAAAATTTCTTAAGTAAAATTATAATGATACACTTTGTAGCTTGACATCTGCCTTCTCACCTTCCATTCTAAGCGATTTTTCAAAAACTTGGACCTAAAATGGCCTCAAATACAATAATAATCTTTCCGTAAGCAAGTATTAACTTTCTAAAGTTACATTAAAGAATATGAGCATTCTCATTCAAGCCCCTTCCCAGCCAAAGTCATAAATCTCCTAATTTTATCGCCTAAACAAAATCAAATTTGCTTGTCTTCAAATAGATAGGAAATTGTTTAAGAAATATTACATTGAATTTTCAATGTTTGTTTTTTGTGAACTAAAGATCCATTATGTGAAAACTCTTATTCTAACAGCAATCTATCTCTTGATTAATGAAACTACATTTGGTAACACCATGCTACTCAACATAACTAGACAAATGCATAAAATATAATACTATTATTTAGTTATAATAACATACAAAAAATAGGAGCAAGTGAGATCAATACAAATTAAGTACACAAACATCAAGGTGCGGGTAATTTTTAACAGCATGAAGGTAATAAATAATAATACTTGGAAAATTTTCTTACAGAGAACAGAAACTTCAGTATTTGGTAAATATTGTAAAATAGGCTTATTTTATCTTTCCATTTAGCTCAAGCATCTTTTCAATAAATCCGCCTCTTCCAAATTAAGAATATATATGTTCAGAGGCAAGTGAAATTTAAATACGTCTCCAACTTAGAAAAACAGATTAGTCTGCAGAGTTAACACTTCTCTTAAAAAAATGAACGTACAATGAGAGTGAATCATGTTTCACGTAAAATATTAAGAAATATTCTAATTTACACAGAGTTAAACATTAATAGATCTTTACCGCAAGGAGTTTCTTTGAAATCTATCATTTTTTCCCAACGAAAGAGAAATCGAACAATGTTAAACGGATCCAGATTCAAGCAAATCCATAGTTGTATTACATGAATCAAATTAATTTAAAGTGATTAATCGATTAAATTATTAGCATACGAAAATAAAGGGTGCCATTTCAATTGGAAAACACATAAAAGAAAGAGTAAATTCCCAAAAGCAGATAAGCAAAAGAAATTAAACGAAAAAACTACTTGAAATTGAGTGGAAGAGGAATTGAGTGAGCAATATCTCCCCATAGTCTTTGATTTTTGGATGGCTCTCTAATTTTCTCTCCATCGTCGTCCTCATCTTCGATTTGCTTGTTGGGATAAGCAGATCCGCATTCGCTCCTAAGATTCGATTTCGGATTTCAATTTCTTTAAAACTCTTTAAATTTTATTGTGAATATCTAGTTGAATATATCTAACGAGATGAACGAGCTCGAGAATCATACACTTGAGCTCAGCTTAATTGGATAATAAAGAATTTAAAAATGAGTTCGGTTAGGCATCAAATTACTAATTCGAACTCGAACTCATTAAGCAAGATAATATCTAGCTTGTCGAGCCTAATTGAGCCATTTACTTGATTAATATATTTTATATTTATTATTACATTTAATAATAATAATATATTATTATTATTTTAAGTTGAATAATCTAAAGTAATATAATAGCAAAGTGAAAAAAATCAAAATTGAAGTAACAAAGTGAAAAAATCAAAATTGAACCAATTTTTAATCTACAACACTGATTTTGATTACTAATATTTTTTTATCTTATCCATTCATTACATTATTCAATCTCATCCATTCATCATATTTTTTATTAAATCTTGGCCATTAATTTTTATCATAATAATGATACCTTATTTAATTAAAAATGATGTTTTATTTAAAATGATTCTTTATATGTCCATTTTTATTTTTTCTCCTATTTATTTCAACAAAATTTTAATTTATTATTTATGGTACTAACAATTATGTTTATGTTATAATTTATTTTTGTAATTATAATTATAATATAATACTAACAATTATGAGATCATTATTAAATTAGTTTATTCATGGTTAATAAATTAAAATTCTCTTTTCGAATTTTTTGAAACTATAATGTAGTTTTAACAATATTTAATCCATGAGCAACTCTCTTGTGAGATGGATTTTTTGAGAGACCGATCGATCTATTACTGAAGTATGCTTATTTGTAGTTAAAGTATGTCAATAATAAATCATATTATAACACCCTAAAATCATACTTTAAATCATCACCCAATAGAATATAAAAAAGCGGCTAAGCCCAGCTTGATATAGCAAAACGAAAATACGGGTAGCTCGATCGATACTAAGAGATAGATAGTATGGTAGAAAGATGATCTTTTATTTTTTTTTGAAAAAGAGGAACTCGCTTTCTTTGGAGTAATATATATATATATATATATATATATATATATATATATATATATATATATATACTTACGTTTCCTTTGTAAATTACAAAAGAAATGTAACAAGAATTACGGGACGGAGAGAAGAAAACGTAACAAGAATTGCGGGACGAAGGGAAGGAAACTTAACAAGAATTGCGGGACGGAGGGAGTATAATTTATGTATGTGTGGAATGAATGAATAAAATGTCTTCTTAAAGATTGAGGGAGATTTTTTTTTTCTAAGATTTTGTTTTTATTTAATATATGATCTTATCCATGTTCAAATTTAAATTAAATATGTGTTTATCACTATATATTAACTAGTAATTATTAAAATTAAGATTAATTATCAAAATTAAAAGTCCAACTACGGTGCACTTGATATACGATGCATTTGGACGATCTTAACCATTAGATTGCTTATATTTTAATCTTCACCATCACATTAGATAATATAATTAAATTTTTTTTTTACAAAATAACTACCCACAACCCTATTTTAACTTATAAATAAACTCTCCTTTATTATATATTAATTATTTATTATATTATATTATACTCCTATTATATATATATATAAAAACTCGTGATACGTGAGATAGAAATGATGAAAAAAATATATTTTTATTAAATAATTAAAAATAAAAAGAAATCTATACATATATAAAAGCAAAATGATTTTGCTAAAATTGGACTCAATTTTTCCCCCCTTTTTTAATTTTACCTATTTTGGAAACCTTTTAATTTAATCCTAATCCTTTATTATTTAAGAATTCATTTTCACCATTAATCATCCCTTGACATTTTTATTCAACAAATTTTAAGTACCTCATTTTTTAATTTATTTATATATTTTTATTCAACAAATTTTAAGTAGCTCATTTTCTAATTTATTTATATTTTTTAATTGTCCATCTCTTGACATTTTTATTCCACAAATTTTAAGTACCTCATTTTCTAATTTATTTATATATTTTTATTCAACAAATTTTAAGTACCTCATTTTCTAATTTATTTATATTTTTTAATTGTCATTTAAAAATTTAAGTGCCTCATTAGGGTTTAGGAACAAATCTCTTAGGGTTTTCCCCTTTTTTAATTTTACCTTTTTTTAAACCTTTTAATTTAATTCTAATCCTTTATTATTTAAGAATTCATCCTCACCATTAGCCATCCCTTGAGCAAAATAATTTTGCTAAAATTGGACTCACCTTTTTTAATTTATTTATATATTTTTATTCAACAAATTTTAAGTACCTGGACTCAATTTTTCCCCCCTTTTTTAATTTTACCTCTTTTGGAAACCTTTTACAAATTTTCCCCCCTTTTCTTTATTTTACCTCTTTTGGAAACCTTTTAATTTAATCCTAATCCTTTATTATTTAAGAATTCATCTTCACCATTAACCATCCCTTGACATTTTTATTCAACAAATTTTACTTACCACCTTTTCTAAATTCAACAAATTTTAAGTAGCTCATTTTCTAATTTATTTATATTTTTTAATTGTCCATCTCTTGACATTTTTATTCCACAAATTTTAAGTACCTCATTTTCTAATTTATTTATATATTTTTATTCAACAAATTTTAAGTACCTCATTTTCTAATTTATTTATATTTTTTAATTGTCATTTAAAAATTTAAGTGCCTCATTAGGGTTTAGGAACAAATCTCTTAGGGTTTTCCCCTTTTCTAATTTTACCTTTTTTTGAAACCTTTTAATTTAATTCTAATCCTTTATTATTTAAGAATTCATCCTCACCATTAGCCATCCCTTGAGCAAAATGATTTTGCTAAAATTGGACTCACATTTTTTAATTTATTTATATATTTTTATTCAACAAATTTTAAGTACATGGACTCAAATTTTCCACCCCTTTTTTAATTTTACCTCTTTTGGAAACCTTTTACAAATTTTCCCCCCTTTTCTTTATTTTACTTCTTTTGGAAACCTTTTAATTTAATCCTAATCCTTTATTATTTAAGAATTCATCTTCACCATTAACCATCCCTTGACATTTTTATTCAACAATTTTACTTACCACATTTTCTAAATTCAACAAATTTTAAGTACCTCCTTTTTTAATTTATTTATATATTTTTATTCAACAAATTTTAAGTACCAGGACTCAATTTTTCCCCCTTTTTTAGTTTTACCTCTTTTGGGAACCTTTTAATTTAATCCTAATCCTTTATTATTTAAAAATTCATCTTCACCATTAACCATCCCTTGACATTTTTATTCAACAAAATGATTTTGCTAAAATTGGACTCAATAATCTCAGTCTGGTTTAGGGTTTAGGGATTTAGGATTTAGGATTTAAGGGTTTAGGGTTTTAGGGTTTTATTTTTTTTAATTGCCTATTTTAATTGAAGAACATATATACCTCTTTTGGAAACCTTTTAATTTAATCATAATCCTTTATTATTTAAGAATTCATCTTCACCATTAACCAATGATTTTGCTAAAATTGGACTCAATTTTTCCCCCCTTTTTTAATTTTACCTCTTTTGGAAACCTTTTAATTTAATCATAATCATTTATTATTTAAGAATTCATCTTCACCATTAATCATCTCTTGACATTTTTATTCAACAAATTTTAAGTACCTCATATTCTAAATTCAACAAATTTTAAGCACCTCCTTTTCTAATTTATTTATATATTTTTATTCAACAAATTTTAAGTACCTGGACTCAATTTTCCCCCCCTTTTTTAATATTTATTTTGGAAACCTTTTAATTTAATTCTAATCCTTTATTATTTAAAATTCATCTTCACCATTAACCATCCATTGACATTTTTATTCAACAAAATGATTTTGCTAAAATTGGACTCAATAATCTCAGCCTGGTTTAGGGTTTAGGGATTTAGGGTTTAGGATTTAAGGGTTTAGGGTTTTATTTTTTTTAATTGTCTATTTTAATTGATGAACATATATACCTCTTTTGGAAACCTTTTAATTTAATCATAATCATTTATTATTTAAGAATTCATCTTCACCATTAACCATCTCTTGACATTTTTATTCAACAAATTTTAAGTACCTCATTTTCTAAATTCAACAAATTTTAAGTACCTCCTTTTCTAATTTATTTATATATTTTTATTCAACAAATTTTAAGTACCTGGACTCAATTTTTCCCCCCTTTTTTAATATTTCTTTTGGAAACCTTTTAATTTAATCCTAATCCTTTATTATTTAAAATTTATCTTCACCATTAATCATCCCTTGACATTTTTATTCAACAAAATGATTTTGCTAAAATTGGACTCAATAATCTCAGCCTGGTTTAGGGTTTAGGGATTTAGGGTTTAGGATTTAAGGGTTTAGGGTTTAAGGTTTTACGATTTTATTTTTTTTATTTGTCTATTTTAATTGATGAACATATATACCTCTTTTAGAAACCTTTTAATTTAATCCTAATCCTTTATTATTTAAGAATTCATCTTCATCATTAACCATCTCTTGACATTTTTATTCCACAAATTTTAAGCACCTCCTTTTCTAATTTATTTATATACTTTTATTCAACAAATTTTAAGTACCTCATTTTCTAATTTATTTATATTTTTTAATTGTCATTTAAAAATTTAAGTGCCTCCTTTAGGGTTTAGGAACAAATCTCTTAGGGTTTTTTCCCCTTTTCTAATTTTATCTTTTTTGTAAACCTTTTAATTAATCATTTATCATTTACGAATTCATCTTCACCATTAGCCATCCCTTGAGCAAAATGATTTTGCTAAAATTGGACTCACCTTTTCTAATTTAATTATATATTTTTATTCAATAAATTTTAAGTACCTGGACTCAATTTTTTCCCCCTTTTTTAATTTTACCTCTTTTGGAAACCTTTTAAAAATTGGACTCAATTTTTCCCCAATTTTTTAATTTTACCTCTTTTGGAAACCTTTTAATTTAATCCTAATCATTTATTATTTAAGAATTCATCTTCACCATTAACCATCACTTGACTTTTTATTCAACAAATTTTAAGTACCTCATTTTCTAAATTCAACAAATTTTAAGTGCCTTCTCTTCTAATTTATTTATATATTTTTATTTAACAAATTTTAAGTACATGGACTCAATTTTCCCCCCTTTTTTTAATTTTAGCTCTTTTGGAAACCTTTTAATTTAATCATAATCCTTTATTATTTAAAAATTCATCTTCACCATTAATCATCCCTTGACATTTTTATTCAACAAAATAATTTTGCTAAAATTGGACTCAATAATCTCAGCCTGGTTTAGGGTTTAGGGATTTAAGGGTTTAGGGTTTTATGGTTTTATTTTTTTTAATTGTCTATTTTAATTGATGAACATATATACCTCTTTTGGAAACATTTTAATTTAATCCTAATCCTTTATTATTTAAGAATTCATCTTCACCATTTATGTATGTATTATTTTTCATTTATGTATGTATCATAATCAAATTTTCATTTATGTATGTATTATTTTTTTTTATAAAAATCTGACTAAATGTTTTCTGATTATCCAGTTATTAAAACTTTACAATCGCATAATTGGATTGTAATGTTCCATATTTCCCCTAAAATTAAACAACTCATTACATATATAGTTCTATTATAAAAACCCATGACCGTGCAACGCACGGATCCGGGTAAATACTAGTTCTTAGTAAATACAAATGCTCTATTCGATTTGCAGTTGCGTCATATACATGAAAAAAGTTAAAAAAAAAAAGGTATATAAAGAAAAAGAAATATATTTAAAGTTATTTTATTAGATAAATAGAAGTATTTAAAGAAAAAGAAATATTAAAATTTATTTTATTAGATGCCATAGTTATTAGAATTTATTTTATTAGATGTCATAGTTATGAAATATTTTGCTCGTTTATATATTTAAACTTGATCACAATTATATTTGAAAGTTGAAGAAAAAATAAACACAATATTTCAAAATAATTAAATTAATTCAAATTAACCTCTATGACACATCATAGAGGAGGCTTCGAAAGCAACAATGAAAAAGAAATCTCAATTAGTAAGTATATATATATATATATACTCCCTCCGTCCAGGGCTAAGAGGGCCAGAGACCTTATTATAAGATCTCTGGCCCACATTACTTGAGACGGAGGGAGGGCCAAAGACCTTATCATACGGTCTCTGACCCTCATTACCTAGAACAGAGGGAGTATATATTTTTGGCAAAGACTTGTTTGAGACTGTGTCATATACGGATTTATGTGAGACAGATAAAAAGTGATAATTTCTATAATAAAATGTGATGCTCAATTAATGAAAAGTGATAATTCTATTTTATGAATAATTTATAGCATAAATGAAAAGTGATAATATTATATAGCGAGAGTGGTAACTATTTTTAAACACTAAACCCTTCCAAATCCAAACAATATTTCCGACTTGAATGCCTCCGGCGGCAAGAACATGGGACGAATCAAAGAAGATGTGGGAGATCGTCGCGCCGACGATTCTGATCACCACGGCGGCGCAGTTTTCTATCGGCTTCGTCACCATTGCCTTCGTCGGCCATCTGGGGGAGCTCAAACTTGCCGCCATGTCCATTGTGCAGAACGTGCTCGAGGGATTCGTCTATGGCATCATGGTGAGTAATTAAACTAGGATTTCAGAAAATTAAAGATTCGATTTTTTTATTTTTTTTTTGCAAGAATTGATTGTTGGGTGTTGGGTGGTGGTTGTTTGGATAAGCTAGGAATGGAAAGTGCCCTGGAAACGTTATGTGGGCAGGCAGTGGGTATTGGTCAGTATGATATGTTTGTAATTTATATGCAAAGATCCAGAACTCTCTGTGAAGAAAACTCCCAAACAAGAAAAGTTTCTTGAACAAAGGCTCTGGCAGAGTGAAAGATTCGCATTGCGATCACGGATTTGTAAATTCGTTGGAGAAATAATCCAAATCGTTTCTCAGATTCAAATACTTGAAAGTGGTTCCTCATGATGATGACCCGTTACAGGAACCGGGTAGGGCTAAGGAAGAGTCAGTGGGGACACAATCGCCGACACCGTTTTGGGATTCGGGTAAAATGCTGGAGCACACGAACATGATCCGCCATTAACGCAAACATTGTGCTATGTGCGGAATTCTGCAGACGTCTACTGGGCCTAGAAAGCCCGATCATTTTTTTCAAATCCGATGATGTTTTCAACACTCAAAACACCTTTATCGTTGAGCTTCTCGATCTGCAGAAACGAAGAACTGAGGAATAGCCATTCAAATCAACACTCACCATAATCTTCTCCCCATTTGCCACCATCAAAAACACCCCAACACCAACTCAACTGGTAAAATTATTTCCTTAAAAACATTACCTATTGTAAAGCTCCTTGAAAGTAATCGAGATGCCTAGAGCGGTGTCGTCAATCAGTTGAAGTTCCGATGATGCAGTCCACAGGTTCAAGAAATGAAATGAAGAGCGCTTATTAATTGAGTTTTGGATCTCATTGGATGAATTGAATGAAAGAGGATAATATGAGTGAAAGAAATGTCCTCAGTCTAGATGTCACGTTACCAGTACATATGACTCAATGTGCTTAGAAACAAGAAGGATATGAATACGAAGTCATATTATCAGTGCATATGACTCAAGGTGCATAGTAGTGAATATTATTAGTTTGTGGACGGCAATGCAATGATGCAGTCTGCATAGTTTTCTTGTTGGGACAGCACTTATATTGCCCATTTTCAGCCATGCAACATCAAGTTTGCCCTAGTCTTTGAAAAACATCTTATTTGCCCGGTTTTTGTGTATATACCCGATTTTACCCCCTGACATATTTCAGTTATATTCCCCTTCTTTTTGGAAAATCCAAAAAGTGGGTGACAGTTTAGGGTTGACCGCTTTTACTGGAATTAAAAAGTAGGGAGAATCTTTGACCCCTACCCCCTATCTCAAAATCTCACAGTCTCTTTCTCTCTCTCTCCCTCCTTGGTTATTCTTTGTCGTCTTTCTCTCAGTGTCGAATTCCCAATTTCTCTCACGGACACAGCTCTCCCCCCGGCCCTATCTGCACGATTCCCCCATCATCTCCACGTCGGAAAGTCGCAGAACCAAATATGAAAAATTAGATACGATAGTATTTCAATTTGATGGTTTAGGATTTTAGGGATTCGTCAGAATTTTGCTTGTAAATTAGGGGTAATTGATTTTTTTTGCATAAGTCGTTTGTATATCTGTGTATGATTTAGTGCAATTGAGTGTGTGTTGATTTAGGGTGATTGAGTTTAATCTGATCCTCCGCCGAGGAACTAGTTGGATTTTAGTATTGTTGATGTAGGAAGGTGTCGTGTCCGCCGCAGAAATAAACTAATATTTGCAAGTTTGCTGTTTATTTGAGGATAATTGAGCATGTCCGCCCATTTATTAAGGAAATTTTAGAATATATGCCCATTATTTCCGCCTTAATGAACATGTCCGCCCATTATTGGAGCCTAATTGAGCTTGTCCGCCGATAAATCTAGCTAAAATGAACCTGTCCACCAAATTTTCTAGCATAATTGAGGTTGTTCGCCGAAATTTCTAGCATAATTAACATATAATTGAGCTCGTTCGGCGATATTTTGAGAATAATTGAGCATGTTATGCCATTTTTGATCATAATATAGCTTGTCCACCGAAATTTTTAGTCAATTTGAGCTTGATAAGTCGTAATTTTACACGATTATTTTGGATTAAATTCACTTCTTTACGCGTGAGTTGTGAATTATTTAGTGTAATTATGACTTATTTATATTTTTCATAGTTGAACCTTAATTATTTTATTTCTTATTGAAACAGGCCAAAATTGAAATAAATATTTTGTGGGACCGTTACAATAATTTTGATTGCAGGAAAATTAAAGATTTGACCAAGATAATTAAGGAAAAGAAGAGATTCTGGAGATATTTTTGGAAGAAACAGATAAGGAAAGAGATCAAGCAGATTACTTAGGGATCAAGACACATATATTTATAGAAGATATTTTATTTATTTCTGGGATCATCATCACATACGCAACATCATCCGGGAAGGCAGAAGGAGAAGACAAATTGGGGAACGCAGATTAGAGAAGGAGTTCCACCATGAAGAACACGGTTTTATGTTCTAATTTATTTTGAATTTAATTTTGATTATGTAATTTCGTTTCTAGTCCGAGGGTTGTGAACCTCCCATGAATTTTTATTTTAATTGTTTTTGAATTTTATATTACCAACTTTTATATAAATTTATTCTATTACATGCTTTGATGTTCTTAATAGCACTTTGATAATTATTTTAGTCTGGCCATCTAATTTAATTATTTAATTGTTTAACGCTATTTCGTGATCCACAATCCGTAATTGTTGTGAGGAGTGAATTAAGTAGCAAATAGAGATAATTCCCTCTAGGTGTAATAGGATCTAGGTTGTATGATTCCTAGCCGATTTTCGTAGCCTAGTAATTCTATGTTTGGAGTCTTAATGCATTTGCGAGTTCGAATCCATAGGGTCACTCGTAAATAGTTCAATTTAGTGGTCGTACCCTAATTGATGATCTTAAGAACATTCGAGTTAATTTGGTCGTACCATTAGCCTAGGGATTTGAGTTTGTATAATTGTTTGCATGTTTAATTCTTGCGATTTTATGAATTAGGATATGAGAGGGGATCAAATCCTTGGACTAGGTTGTTATTTTATTTGTTCCATTATTTAATTTTATGTTTGTTATTTTAATTAATTATTTTCATGTTTATTAGTTGTTAATTCAATCCAAACCCCCCTCCGGTTACTCATTTGAAAACACATAAATTCAATTTAAATTCAATTACTCCCTTGGGTTCGATCCGTACTCATCCTACTATATTTTAGTGAATTTGTTCGGAAATTTTATAAATATTATTTTTGGGTGCCGGTGAAAGCACATCAAATTTTGGCGCCGTTGCCGGGGAGTAATCCCGAATTTGGTTGAATTTTTTGTGTTTTTATTTTTAATTTTCGAATTTTCTAGCAGTGCACTGACACTGATCCCTTCAGTGTCAGGTCTGCCCTGTTTTTATTTTTTTGTTTTTTCGTGAATAATCACTTTCTCCCCTTGTAGGTTTGCTTCTAATGGATCAATATCATGGTTATTATGGTCAGAATGTTCAGCCATGTAGAGTTTGTGCAACCACACTCCATACCACTCATGATTGCCCATCCTTGATTGATAGATTAGCGGTGAGACAAAGAGATGAATATTTGAGTTCTAATCAACAAAGGCATTGGAATGATCAACCATATGTCAACACTTACAATCAAGGGTGGCGTAATCCTCATCATTCCCGATATGTGGACCACTATCATAATCAACCTTACGAATATCAAAGGCGTGACTACTATGAGTATAGACCTCAATCCTTCAATGATAGTGAATGCTATTATGAAGATGATGGATTTAATGGAGATGAACAAAGTTCGAATGCCTCATTAGAGTCCTTGTTGAACCGGATGGAAATTAGTAATTTGTTATTTCAACAAAAAACTCAATTGAGTCTTTGGAGTTTGGAGCGCCAATGTAGCAAATTAAGAACCGAGGTTGAACGTATGGTGGCACAACAAAGTGTAAACCAAGTGGAATATCATGAGGAGGCCACCAAAGACAAGAATTTTGAGATGGAGACCGAAATTGAGGAGGATAAGTATGCTGAAAATTCTACAGATTTTGTGCAGGAAACTGACACTGATGCCTTCAGTGTCAGTTCTGATGAAAATGAAAACGAGGTAATATCATCCGAATTAATGTCCATCAGTTCTGATACTTTTTCTTCTCATTTCAGGTTGGAAAAAGTTGTTGATATCCCTCATGAAAATGAGACGGTTGAAGTGTTTCGCATTGATGAGATCAAAGATCCTTTTCTTGAGGCGATCAAACAATTTTCTGTGGAGCTTGGCATGTTAAGGCTGACCAAGAACCATATAATTTTGAAGGGAGAGAACACTTCTCGCAAACCAATAAGATCATTATATTGGTTTGAACATTTTACTCCTATCATGTAAAAGGAAAGTGAACGTCGAGCCAACGACGTTAAGAAAAGGCGCTTGTTGGGAGGCAACCCAACATAGGTTCTTATTTTTATTTTTAATTTTATTTTTTTAATAAATAATCTTGTTCTTTTGGTGTGTGCTAATTTTCAGGTTATGTTGATGACATTTTTGGAGAAAAGAGAAAAATTCCTACTTGTGGTCAATAAAATGAATCTTAACCCGGTGACTTCTTTCCACTCTTGCACTTGATTTACCTTTGAATTTTATTGTGTTTGTTTGCTTGAGGGCAAGCAAACGATTAGGTGTGGGTAGGTTTGGTGTATTGAGTGGTATTTGAAGTTGCAATTTTATTTTAATTAGATGTGCATATAGTATTTCATTTGAAATCATATTTTTACATTTGTGCACATGAGAAGTTGGTATTGGATTTATGGTGAAATTGTGCTTTGATATGTGAAATTTTTGGCATGACAAGAGAGTTGGATTTGATGTACCTTTGCTTGTAAGTTGTTGGATTTGTCTTGTTATTTTTGTGACGAATGTGAAATAATTTTTTGTTTGAGAATTCATGGAAAAATTACCCTATTGTTGTGAGCTTTGAGCCTTGAAGAGCTATCATCTATATAAGCTCTATATTTTTCTTGATTGAGTGCAAATTGGACTTGATATGTACATTCTAGAACTTGCTCTTTGAATACATTTTGAGATCTTACATTTGAGCATGTGTAATTAAATGATAAAGGCACCTAGGCAAGCCGTATTTTGGTCTTCTTTTTACCTACCTAATCATATAAATCTTTTAGGAGAGCCACTTTGAGCCTAACCTTTTCTTTGATGAATGAGCATATAAAATAGCCATATTCCATTTTCTTTCTTGAACTCTTCCGATTGAACCCCTTACTATTTTGCATATTGTGGAATTCATTGAAAAATATTTTTGGTGGTTGAATTGATGATGAAGGGGAGATGATGGTTGAGAGAAAGAAAAAAAATGGAGAAAGCAAAAAAAGAATGGAGAAAGGAAAGAAAAAAAAGGAAAAGAAAAGGAAGAATGGAAGATTAATGGTTGCAAAAAAATAAGAGAAAAGAAATTGGAGTTGAAAAAAAAAAGAACGAAGCTGGAATTTGTTGCTGAATTTTTCTGAAAGTGACACTGAACCCTTCAGTGTTGCCCCTACTTTTCGAAATTTTGAGAAGAAACAGATGTGGGTAGTTGGATGTGATGATAAAAATAAAAAATTTATCAAAAGAAAATGAAGGAGTGGATGTGGAAGAAATTGAGAATGGCATGATGCATCATTTTGATGTTCTTTCTTGATGTACATATTTGCAAAGTGGTAAATTTAGCATTTCTAATCCTTTTCATTCTACCTTATCCCAAGCCTCATTACAACCATTTAAAAGTCCTTTTGATATTTGCGCAATGCTTATTGAACTTCTGGAGATTTGATTTGGGAGCAAGCTTATGGTAATGTCTTGTCTTGTTTAATTTTGAGTGTTTTGCTACCCACTTATATACTTGAGCGTTATTGAGTGAAACCATTGTGAGGACATGAATTCTTAACTTCTTTATCTTACATAAGTTGCAAATATTTGTGAGACATTCTACCACTCATTTGTATTTGGTGTATCTTGTTTGATCTCTCTTGGAAGTGTCATTGTTTTGCTATCACTTGCAAATGATTATCATTTTTCCTATGCTTTGTCTTGGTATTGTTTTGCTTGAGGCAAGCAAAGGTTTAGGTGTGGGTAGTTTGATAAGTCGTAATTTTACATGATTATTTTGGATTAAATTCACTTCTTTACGCGTGAGTTGTGAATTATTTAGTGTAATTACGACTTATTTATATTTTTCATAGTTGAACCTTAATTATTTTATTTCTTATTGAAACAGACCAAAATTGAAATAAATATTTTGTGGGACCGTTACAATAATTTTGATTGCAGGAAAATTAAAGATTTGACCAAGATAATTAAGGAAAAGAAGAGATTCTGGAGATATTTTTGGAAGAAACAGATAAGGAAAGAGATCAAGCAGATTACTTAGGGATCAAGACACATATATTTATGGAAGATATTTTATTTATTTCTGGGATCATCATCACATACACAACATCATCCGGGAAGGCAGAAGGAGAAGACAAATTGAGGAACGCAGATTAGAGAAGGAGTTCCACCATGAAGAACACGGTTTTATGTTCTAATTTATTTTGAATTTTATTTTGATTATGTAATTTCGTTTCTAATTCGAGGATTGTGAACCTCCCATGAATTATTTATTTTAATTATTTTTGAATTTTATACTACCAACTTTTATATAAATTTATTCTATTACATGTTTTGATGTTCTTAATAGCACTTTGATAATTATTTTAGTCTGGCCATCTAATTTAATTATTTAATTGTTTAACGCTATTTCGTGATCCACAATCTGTAATTGTTGTGAGGAGTGAATTAAGTAGCAAATAGAGATAATTTCCTCTAGGTGTAATAGGATCTAGGTTGTATGATTCCTAGCCGGTTTTCGTAGCCTAGTAATTCTATGTTTGGAGTCTTAATGCATTTGCGAGTTCGAATCCATAGGGTCACTCGTAAATAGTTCAATTTAGTGGTCGTACCCTAATTGATGATCTTAAGAACATTCGGGTTAATTTGGTTGTACCATTAGCCTAGGGATTTGAGTTTGTATAATTGTTTGCATGTTTAATTCTTACGATTTTATGAATTAGGATATGGGAGGGGATCAAATCCTTGGACTAGGTTGTTTTTTTATTTGTTCCATTATTTAATTTTATGTTTGTTATTTTAATTAATTATTTTCATGTTTATTAGTTGTTAATTCAATCCAAACCCCCCCTCCGGTTACTCATTTGAAAACACATAAATTCAATTTAAATTCAATTACTCCCTTGGGTTCGATCCGTACTCATCCTACTATATTTTAGTGGATTTGTTCGGAAATTTTATAAGTATTATTTTTGGGTGCCGGCGACAGCACATCAGAGCTTGTCTGTCAACATTTTTACAAATTTCAGCACGTGATTCCACTTTTTTGAGAATCAAAGACCTTGTCCGCCAAATTTTTTATTATTATTAAGCTTGTCCGTCAACTTTTAGCATAGTTTGAGCATGTAATTCTGATTTTGTGAGAATAATCGACCATGTCCGCCGATTAATAGAGCTTGTCCGCCGATGAATTAATGTGTAATTTGCAAGTATTCCATGTTTTCTTGCATAATAGACCATGTTCGCTGATTTATACAACTAAATTGAGCTTGTCCGCCGATTTTTGTAGCATTATTGTTTATGTTTGGTATTTGTTGGGGTTTAAATAGCATGTCCGCTGATTATTTGACCCTTACAGAGCTTGTCTGCCAAAATTTATAGTCCATTTGAGCCTGTCCGTCGATTTTTATAGCATAATTATTTATGTTTGGTATCTGTTGGGCTTCACTTAGCATGTCCGCCGAATTATTGACCCATATTGTACTTGTTCGCCGATTTTTATAGTCCATTTGAGCCTGTCCATCGATTTTTATAGCATAATTGTTTATGTTTGGTATCTGTTGGGCTTCACTTAGCCTGTCCGCCGAATTATTGACCCATATTTTGCTTGTCCGCCGAATTTTATAGCCCATTTGAGCCTGTCTGCCAATTTTTATAGCATAATTGTTTATGTTTGGTATCTGTTGGGCTTCACTTAACATGTCCGCCGAATTATTGACCCATATTGTGCTTGTCCGCCGATTTTTATAGCCCATTTGAGCCTGCCTGTCGATTTTTATAGGATAATTATTTATGTTTGGTATTTGTTGGGTTTAAATGTGCATGTCCACCGAATTAGTGACCCTAATTGAGCATGTCCCCTGATCATTTGACCCTAATTGAGCATGTCCGCCGATTTTTATAGCATAATTGAGCATGTTTGGCCATTTTGTGGTGGAATATAGTATGTAACGCTTGAAATATATATTTAAAGGTATATTTTGAAAGTGGTATAACCTTTATTTTACTAAGAAAAATGATATATCTAATCGAGTTGGCACGCAATGTAGTGGAGCTGGAAACGACGTGGTCTTCAATCACGAAAAGTTGGGATTAAAGGGTATTGTAAGCCTACGAAAGTTTTGAACTGCATACGCGAGGTGCTTACAAATAGTGGCGATCAAACAGTACGGATGTTCAGAAGATCGTGTTTCGGTCATTTTTGGGAGTTAGATTCTGATTATGGGTCTCCTAAAGTATTATTTCAGTTGATGGCGCATGAGGTTTTAATCCCTGGTTCACATATGTACACCCGGTACTTTAGGGTGTCCGATACAATTCTTAGCTTCACACCACTGGAGTTTATGCGTGTTATGGGACTAGAGTTTGAGGATGGTGGGGATATTTTACCCCAATGATTCATTTGAGCCACCACCAGACAGTTTGTTCGCTAACTTTCGTACAAAGAGGGTCTTAGTTGATGAACTTATGAAAAGATTCAATGAAAATAAATATCAGGGCCATAACGCAGTGAAAGCGGCCAACATTCTATTGCTGTACTACTTTTTGCTAGGCCGGGATACGTCCAAAGTATACATAGAACCATGGGTACGATTTTTAGCTGAAAATGCTCAGCAGTGGAACTCTTTCCCTTGGGAAAAGTACACAGACCTAATCCTACTGCACCATATGGACTCCATGAAGACTACGGTAGAAGGTGTGGGGAAATGGCAACTCATCAATTTTTATGGATGCTCATTTGCCCTAGCAGTAAGTGATACCGAGTTTATGTGAAACTTTTATATTCTTATATTAATTGCATTTAAAAATTAATATGTTGAATTCATATCACTTTGATGTTTGGTCACATGTTTGGGCCTCTGAACGTATCGAAGGTTTTACAACACACCTGACCGATGGACTGCCCGATCCTGACGTTAGACCTCTGTGTATTCGATGAAAATATACAACTGCCAAAAAAGTTGATTCTCAAATTTTTAGACAGGTTTGTCATTTTGTTTTTTGTATGAGTTTAAGGTTTTGAATATCTACAATGGATGTATTTGGATACTATTTTGGTCACCTGAGTATATATGTTTATTTTATATTATTTTACTTTCATGACCCGAGAGTTATTGATTTACCTGCCATCTTCCCTGATGAGTCCCACTGACCATATTTTAGGGGAATATATTTTGATTGGAGTTCTGGTTTTCAGATGCAGTTTAGAGCTTTCGGGGATCCAAAACCAAAAGGGAAGGGTAAGGGTAAGAAACAGGTCGTGCGCTCTAGTTTCGATTCCGAAGATGAAGCTAGTAGTCAGTGTGCCATTCCTGTTGAAGTGAACATTTCTTCCAATTATGCTGGTGGCTAGCAATACTGTGTCGTAACGGGGTCCAAGAAACTCATTCCGCCTCTGGCTCTGATGTAGGAACACAACCGCTCGAACAGAGCAATTAAATGATCCTTATCTTCAGCGTTGCGTTGATCACCATCACGCCCCTCATCTTGCGAAGCCTCATCACTCTCAGAATCCTCAGGCTACGGACCCTCAAAGGAATCATACCCATCGCCTTGCGATCCATCAGACCCATCATCTTAAGAACCAGCAGAACCATCAAACCCATCACCCTCTGAACCCTCATACGCATCACTTTGAGAACATTCATTTGAATTGTCCTCAACTTTATTTTCTTCAGATAAGCACATGTAATCTCCATTCTCCTCCTCTTCCTCAACCTGTTCTTCGCCAGTGTACTCACTGTTCAAATCAATATTTATCGTACGACTCGAAAGGTTCACACCTGTACTCCCACTCGGTCTGGCCAAATCTATGGGATTAGAAATATTGATAGATGGAATTTGTGAACGAAGCAAGTCGGTCCAATAACTGCTCCAAGATGACACCGCACTAGGGCAAAAATTATCAACTGATTGCTGTGGTATGGCCTTAACTGTGACAAACAGCATCGGCTCATCAACCTGGTGATACAAGCCCCTAATATCGAGATCATCCTTCACCTTATATTTTGTTATACAACCACCAATGTCCATAAGTATGTGTATAACATATTTTCAATGATTCACATCGGCACGAACTAAACTGTGCACATGCCCAATAATAAAATCCAACTTCAACTTATCTAAATTTAAAACTAAGCTCCTGTATTGGCAATGTACATACTCTAAACCTTGCCACCAGCCGCCCCACCAAATAAAAAATTTCTCATTTCCAAGCTAAAACCTTTCAACAAAAGACAATTAATTGTTAAATAAATATATTGACACGAGTATATTTAATGCATTTTTATGATAGGCATGTTTATACAAATTTATATTTAAATAATTAATACTCTTAAAAAAGAACTTATCATAACTTAAAATGAACGTAGTACCAATTTCATCGATGGAAAGTAATATTGACCATGCATAATAGACGGACAAGCCTACAGTGGATTTATTTAGTTGTATTTATGCATAAATTAACCATTTTTTTGGCGGACATGCCAATCCAAATAAATTTCATCGACGGACATGCATATTTTTGGGCGAACATGCTTAATTAATCGGACGACATGCATTATTATCTGCGGACAAGCATTTTTTTGGGTGGACAGGCTTATTTTATCGGTGGACAAGTATTTTTTGGATAAATTACATCGGCGAACATGCATATTTTTGGGCGGACATGCTTTATTAATCGGAAGACATGCATTATTATCGGCAGACAAGCATTTTTTTTGGGCGGACATGCTTATTTTTTCGGCGGACAAGAATTTTTTGGGCATTATTCTCGCCGGACATGCATTACTCTTGGCGGACAAGCATATTTTGGGCATTATTTTCGGCGAACAAGCATATTTAATCGACGGACAAGCATTTTTCATGGGCTGACATGCTTAATACATTGCCGGACAGTCATAATTCTCGACGGACATGCATATTTAGGCATATTTGACATCAAACATGCATGTTTTGAGCAGTCACTACAAGAAACTGTCAGATTACCGACGGAAATTTTCGTCGGTAAAATATGAAAAATCCGTCGGTAAACTGTTTACCGACGAATTACCGACGGAAATAGAGTTGTCGCTAAAATCATGGTCGGTAAATTTTTACCGACGAAAATTTAATTCCGTCGCTAATTACCGACGGATTTTGAGCGTCGGTAAATAAATTATCCGTCGGAAATCATTCATTGCCAATTCGTCGGAGATCATAAAATAGTGACGATTTTACCGACAGAATTTTCCGTCGCTAATTAACGACGAAAAAATCTGTCGGTAAATTAAAATGAAAAAACATAAAAATAATAAATTACCGACGGAAAAATCCGTCGCTAAAATTACCGACGGAAAAATCCCTCGGTATTCTAAATATTTTTATATGATTTTTTTTGTTTTATCGACGAATTCATCTTTCGTTAATTTATATTTATTTTATTATTATATTTGAAATTTCAATAATAAAACCTTTTAAAAAAATTAACATTTTAATTAAATAAGCATTCAAAATACCAACATAAATTTATCATTTAAATTCAAATTATAATCTCCACAATTTCAAATTCAAATGATACAAAAAATTGAAACACAAAACAAAAAAAACATGTCATCAAACATTTATATAAGACAAAATACTAATAGAATCTGCAAGTCTTTGAATAGGTGGCTTCTCGTCCTTGAGCATCCTCTACCTTCAAAACAAGGAGTCAAAACATGTAGGATTTATTTAGAAAATTCCAATGTAGGGGATTTTGTGGGTAATGCATAATGAGTATAAGAAAGCTTTATAATGTAAACTATACCATAAGTTGCATGAGATGACAATATAATTTATAAAGCTATGGTAATAGGGAATGCCACGTGTATCATTGAAATGATTCATCAATCTAAGGCTAAAGCAGCCATAAATTGATCCTCACTATAGAGATAGGCAAAACTCTTGAACTCTGTGCTGCATCATATAACAGACATTATAGAGATTTAAAAAATAAATTTAGATAACATTCAAAAAAATATGGTAGAAGCTTGTATTCAAGCAACATATGGAATCAACCTGATCCCTTTGCTACTTGTTGTTGATTGGATCTCATGAATGACTAGTGTAGCATTCAGAAGTCGTGGAAACCCCCTCGTATTCTCACGAAAATAAATCCATTGGTCTGCAAAGGAGGAGCTGCAAGGTATCCAAACATAGTTAAACAGCAAGCAACATCAAAACAAGAATACCATATTATACTGATTTCTATTTCTAAATATAATACTAGATATAAAACAGGAAATCACCAGTAACTTCCCATTTTCAAATGTAACCAAGTTCATGACATTTTGTTTGCATGTCAAAAGTCGAATAGACAATAAACATCCCTATAACAGACTAAATTTTTGTAGAACTTTCAGAGAAACAGAAGCATTCCATTAGTTCTTTTGCATAACATAGCCCAACTTAGTTAAAGCAAATAGAAGCAGATCTAACCTACATAGTTTCCCCTTGGATTTGCATAGGGATGCATAGATTCAAGATGCTTCACAGGGGCCCAAAGTCTTCTGTACAATGCATTCTGCAGAATGGAGATTCATGAAATTCAAATTCATGAACAATTAGCAGAGTAACATTAAATTAAAACAAAACAAGAATAGGTAATGGATTCAGAAAAGGAAATCCAGATAGCCAAACAAGAAACACGGACAAAACATCCGCAAAGCAAACATTATGATTTGGAATCACAAAGAAAAAAAGGAAGTATACATTGGAAATCCAAAACTAAACTTAAAGCAACCAAAAAGAACAATTATTTAAACTAAACCCCTGAATATTGACCCACTAGACCCCACTAAACACCCCCATTAAACGACCACCAAAGTCAATGGAAAACTTCTAGCCAGATTTCTTCTCGACTCAATAGTAGTTTGGACAGATCAAAAGTTTGTTTTAATTTAAAAATAAAAATTAAAAGTAGTCTCAACTCAATCAAAAGTTTGGACAGATCCCAGAAGTTTGTTTTAATTAAAAAATAAATTAAAAATTAAAAAAAAAATCTTAATCAAACGCCATTTGTAAACAACTAGTATTACTCATTTAATATTTCAAAGCAAAGATTGGAATAAATTTTAAGAGAACAGCAGTCATTCATAGCCTTTAACCCCCAATCCTTCAAAATAAAAACGTCAACAATAAAAATAATACTTGCGAGAGAGAGAAAGACCTGTTCTATGTGACCCTGAGGGAAATAGAAAACAAGCTCGTTTTCACGAGGCACAGTCACCAAAGGACCAGCGCAAGCCTTCCATAGCTCGGTGAATAACGCCGTCTCATTATCCACTAAAGAAGAATCAAGCAAACAATTAAATAAAAATTTACGAGTCAATCGTCAAAAGAATAAAAAGCAACAAAAGGTAATTCGACAGGACTACCTTTCCCGGTGCCGGAATTTCCTTTTCCCGGGCCGGAATTACAGTCAATCGACACCTCAGACGCTCCCATTCCTCCACACTCTAATACCAACTCAGATCTCTCATTTCCCAGCTCCAAGAAAGATTTCACACAAACCCACGAACTCGTAACCAAAAGTCAGCAAAATTCATACAGCTAAACGCGGAAAAAGCAGGAATTCACACGCGCGTGGGCAACAAAACAGAGAATTTGGGATGGAATCGAGAAGAAATCTGGCTAGAAGTTTTCCACGTGGTCGTTTAATGGGTTGGTCCTGTAGAGACAAGTATAGTGAGTATCGCTTGAAACACGGGAAGGCAAATTGTTGGTAGTAAAGAGGGTATGGGAGGGGGATAACGAAGGAGGGGGTGGTAGTGCTACACTCCTCGCACAATCTCACCTCCGATTCCAGCGGATACACTTCCCCCGTCGCCACCGAATTCCTGAAGAAAATCCGAGCGTACGACTCCGCCACAACAGCCGCCACGCCGGCGGCGCCCAACGCCACCGGAGCGTGCTCCCGGGACGAGCCGCACCCAAAGTTATCGCCGCCGATTACAATTGAGTATTTGGTTTTGGTGGAATCAGGTTCCACGAATCGGGTTTGGTATGTGGAGGGCAATCCAATTAGGGCATAAGCGCCGAGCTTTTCGTACTCGTCCGGATTCGAAGGGACTAGGGTCAAGTACTCCGCGGGGATAATTTGATCGGTGTCGATGTTGTCTCCGACGACGTAGCACAGGCCGTGGAATGTGGTGGCGGCGCTGGAGGAAGGGGCGGTGGCGGCGGTTACAATTAGGGCATCGGGGGGAGGGGGGAGAAAAAAATAGAATGAGAAAATACGCTCCCCCTCCCTTGAAATATGAGTAGGTTTGATAATTTGAGTAAAATAAAGTTATATTTTACCGACGGATTAAATCCGTCGGAAAATAAATAAATAAAATTTAATTTTATTTAAATTTGCTGATAAATAAATAAATAAATAAAGATTAATTTTTAAATATTATATATATAATTTGATATATTTACCGACGGATTTACTCCGTCGGTAAATTAAAGACTAATTTTTTTTAAAGAAAATAAAAATTGATATATTTACCGACGGATTTAATCCGTCGGTAAATATATAAAAAAAATTAATTTTATTTACCGACGGATTAAATCCGTCGGTAAATTAAAGACTAAAATTAATTCTTTTAAAAATAAAAGTTGATATATTTATCGACGGATTAAAACCGTCGGTAAATTAAACACTAAAATTAATTTTTAAAAAAATAAAATTTAATATATTTACCGACGGAAAAATTCCGTCGGGAAATTAAATACTAAAATTATTTCTTAAAAAATTAAAATTTAATATGTTTACCGACGGATAAATCCGTCGGTAAATTAAAAAACTTAATTAATTTTCTTTAAATAAAAATTTATATATTTACCGACGGATATAATCCGTCGGTAATCTTCCGGGATTTATTCCCTCCAAAATACCGACGGATTTACCGACGGAATAAATGTTCGTCGCTAATTCCATCGGTAATCCGTCGCAAAAATCGTCGGAAATTTTTATTTATGATTTTTTAAAAATAAATCCTATTAAATAAATAATCCGTCGGTAATTCGTCGGTAAACCGTCGGTAATTACCGACGATTTTTTTTCCGTCGGTAAATCCGTCGGTATTCTGTTAGTTTCTTGTAGTGAGTGTATTCAAGTGGACATGCAATTTTAAAAGATAAAAGTTAAGAACATTTGTTTTTTGAGCGAGCATTCGGCGGACATGCCGTTTTAAAATACCAAAGTGGGCGGACATGCATAATTCTCGGTGAAAAAGGTCGGCGGACATCCATACTTAATACAAATAATTCGTGGAACATGCTTTCTTTGCTTATATAACTGCATTTTATGGAAGAAATTTCCTAAACCCCAACATATTAAACCCTAAAAATCCTAAAACCCAAACATACCCCATAATTCTTAATAGTGTCAATGGGACCAGTGTGAGGATCCTTACCTGTTGCTCTGACTAATTGAAACTTCGACAAAGATGGTATGTAAATAGAGGGGACCGTTCAAAAAATATTGGGAAGGACTTTTAGGATAAATGAAGTTTGAACAACTATGTTCGACTGAGATAATTCTTGTTTGTAGTTGGCGTAGTAAATATTTGGTTGGTGGAGATAGGTGAGAGAGTTAAATGTGCAAAAATCATAAATGGACTGTGTGTGTATTAATTGAGTTGGTGTGTATAGTACCTTAAAAAAGGGATTAAATGAGGCTATGTCCGCCAATTTTACTTGAATTAATTTTACTTATTAACTTATGATTTGTTTCTTTTATTAAATATTTTATGTTTACTAAAAATTCATTTTAATTAATTACATAAGATGTCCGCCAATTTTCAGTTATGTCGACCATAAGTAATGTAACATTTTATTTAATTAATAATAATAAATTTTTTAATACATGCCCAACCATAAATTTAAGTTGTGTTCGTACAGACCCACTTGTTTGACTCTCATTCTACTTTTCTTAATTGTGTTATAAAGGAAGATATTCCACTGACACAAGTATTGTGTCAGTGAAAAGGAACAGTACCTCTTATTCATGTGGGTCCACTCTAAGGGCATTCATGGCATTGTATCCAAATAGTGGGCAATTTAGATATAATTTAAAAGGTTTTAGATGGAGGTAATTCAAAAGTGGGCAAGTATTGTCATTTTCTTTTCTTGTTACTGGTCCTTAAAAAGAGATTAATTTTTTTTTCTTTGAGTAAAAATGGAGTAATATTTATGTTAATATAAATATAAAACATCACAATATATTAAAATTTGAGAAATAATTTGTATCATTCACAAAATTAATTAGTATATTCTTGCATTAAAGAATAATTTTCTCGTGTAATAAAAATTAATCTTTAAATCATAATTAATGTATGTACTCGGTTCACACAAGTATTTATTAGTAAAAAATACTGTTAAAATTTACTCATCTATTAATTTATATTATAATTAGAAAAAAAGAATAAAAAGAAAAAGGCAAAAGCTTGTGTGTGCTCGGGCACACGGAGCACATTCCGTGTGCCTTTAGAATTTTGTGCTAAATTGTATATCCTTTAGTATAAAGATGTGTACCCTTTATTTTATAAGGCAAAAACTTGTGTGCGTCCGAGCGCACGGAAGCACACTCCGTGTGCCTTTAGAATTTTGTGTTAAATTGTATACATTTTAGTATAAAGTTGTGTACCCTTTATTTTCTGAAGAAAAATAAAAAATATAATGAAATGTGTATACTCTTTAGAACAAAATGGTGTACCCTTATTAATTAAAGTGTATACCCTTTTGAACAAAATAATATACCCTTATCCATAATACTAAATTCTAAAGGCGCACGGCGTGCGCCCGGGCGCACGCAAGCCTCACTTGTAAGGTATTAGAAATAAGGTATTAGAAATAAAGTTGGGAGTAGAAGAATAAAAAAATAAGAGTGTAAATTGAAAATTAAAAATAAAATAAAAAAGAAAGCGTATTAACCTTGCTTAGGTTATTCACCTTGTATTCCAAATGGGAAAAAGATGGAGAAGACAAACTATTATTCTCTCACTCTTATTTGAATATGCACACCGATTAGAAGGATATATGGGACAAGGTGCAGAAATGGATAGCATGACAGTGTTGACTGTTGACCCATAAATATTGTAAGTTGAGAATAATGGTGATATGGTTGCAGTGCATAGTTAAGAATGTTTTATGTTGCAGTGCATAGTCCATTTGAGAATTGATTGCATGATAGTGTAGAGTTAGGTATAATTGCATGCAGTATTGAGGAATCACCTATGACAATTGATATATAAATGCTAACTTTATGGAAGAACATGCATTTCTCTCTCCATGGGTTAATGGTCGGACTATATTGAGAATTGGACCATCTTCCCTACTTTGTATGGTGCAAACCTATTTAGCAGGTAACCTTTAAAATATTTTTTTTTATCCAATGGCTTGAATCCAATCAAGATTGATCTAATGGTCAAAATTCACTTGGGTCATGTGTGAGCTTGGGTCAGCTAAGTAAGGCCCCAAAATTAAACATAGAGATATGAATGATCAAAACAAAAAAATCAACATACTCAATGTTATGATTAGAAGAGCAAAGGCGCAAGATTTAAATGGCAACACATATTTTGGAGGTTACACTCAATTTTCTCATTAATTGTAGAAGCAAAAAATAGATTGGAATTATCTCACAAATTTAGAAAATTTCAAAAAACATGAAGTTGACCAACCATAAATATACTGGGTTAACCTCTCTGCATGATATGTTTTCCTATAACTCGTCTCAAAAGAGAGTATCTCATCTATAAAAAATCAATTTTGCTTTATCAGATAAACATTGTCTAAGTGTTTTCTATCAGAAAATGAATTTTGATATGTTATATTGTATCGTATCTATAATAACTGGGAATTTTATTATGAGATTGAAGGATTATCACTTTTTATTTATTTCATAAAATTTATTACATGAAACGGTCACTCTCAAAACTAATTATAAAAAGACTAAAATTAGAGTATGTCCCTGGGAACACTACTCCCAAATCCCAACGTTTTCGAAAGTTGGACACTTTTTACCTTAAATGTTATATCTTTGATATAAGAACTTATAAATTATACCTTTGATTTTCTGATAAAAAACTAAAATTTTTAATTAAAAATTTATATTATACATATTTCGATCAATCTTTTCAATAAAAAAATTTATACTCAAGCCCTTGTTTGATAGCCAATAATATGGGCTATCCATATACTAGATTGTAACCCTTCTTACTATGATTGGTAGGCCACTTGTTAAAATTGAGGGGCACCGTATAAAATTTGAGGCCTGGTGAAATGAGCTGTTCCCTCTATATTATTTATACGGTCAAAACTGTAGTATTATTATTATAGTTTCAACAGTACAAGAGATGGAAATTATAAAAGAACCCATCATCTTCCTCGTAGTCGCATATCAGATCTTCTCTTCATTTTTAAATAAAACCAAAGCTGCTCCTTCTACCAATCTATCAATGGAAGTCGCCCATTATTATAAGTCAGTGCTCTTTCACGTAGTCGCCCATCTATCAATGTTACACTTTAAAATGATCTCACGTAAGACGGTCTCAATGCAAGACCTACCCTTCTCATATTACTTACTTGTATCAATATACATAATACTTATATCCATAATACTTCTTTAACGTATCTTTTATTATGTATCAAATGAGTCATTTGATGAAATGGACAAGTTGTATCCAAAAGTGATGTTCAATCTTCATGGGTGGACGTCCAAGTTACTCATTTACTATGGTTCATGTATTCTCATTTATTTCTAGTCAAAGTGTCTCTTTAATCATCAAGAATGTATCCTATAAATAGGATCATGTATTGTCATTTTGATGTATGAGAGATTGAACTTAATATCAATTGACTCCAAATTATTTAGTTCATCTTATCATCACCAAAACCCAACATATTTGTAGTATCAAGAGCCAACTTTAAGTCTGTTCTTCCTTCAAATATTTGAGCATGGCGAGCAGCAGCGATCTCGCATTCTCATACTCTCAACAAGGTGTTCCGATTTTTGCGGGACAAGATTATGAGCTATGGAGTGTATTGATGAAGACGTTATACATATCTCATGAATTATTGGATATAGTTAACGATGGGTTCAAATTACTCACTGCTGCGGAGGAGGCAATCTTGACGGCACCGTTAAAGAGAGAGTACAAGGAGAACAAGACAAAAGATGCAAAAGCTTTGTCTTTCTTGCATCAAAGTGTAAGTCGATCCGTTCTATCGCGTATTTCTACTGCCAAATCTTTCAAAGGTGCTTGGGAGATTTTGAAAAATTAGTTTGGAGGACATGAGAAGGTGATTACGATCAAGCTGCAAAATTTATGGCGGGACTTCAATAATTTGATGATGAAAGAAAATGAAAGCATGCAAGATTTTATTTCTACAGTATCCTCCATTGCTAATCAAATTAAAGGATTTGGAGATACTCTGGAAGACAAAAAATTATTGGGAAGGTACTTCGTTGCTTGCCGATGAAGTTTGAATATGTGGTTGCTGCCATTGAAGAGTGTAAGGATTTATCAAAATTATCCTTAGAGGAGTTGATGGGTTCTCTTGAAGCACACGAGAAGAGATTAAGTAGGTTTTCAAACCAAAATCTTGAGTAAGCCTTTCAAGGAAAGGTTCAAATTTCACATGAAGATCGTAAGAAAGATGGACAGCAAGACAACAAGAACAAGCCGCTGCAAAATTCTTCCCGAGGCAGAGGCCGAGGAAGACATCAGAATTTCCGTGGTCGAGGAGGACGATGTAATAATGCTCCAAGAAATTCTCCCCAAAATTCTGATGATCAATTCTGCCGCATCTGTAGAAAGAATAATGACGACACAAGTGATTGTCGATTCAAGTGTAAAAGGTATAAAAATGCTACACACTCTCATAGAGATTGTTGGTACAAAGAAGATGGTGAAAAGAAGGAGGCAAACTTTACCGAAAAAGAAGAAGCGGAGCATGTATTCTATTCTTGCTTGAGTTCGCAACAAGAAACTGAAAATACTTGGTTTGTGGATAGTGGTTTCTGTAATCACATGACAGGAAATAAGAAGATGTTCATTGATCTTGATGAGTCTTATTCATCCGAAGTAAGACTCGGCGATGACAAATGATATAAAATCACCGGAAAAGGAGAAATTGCAGTGAAGACAAAGGAGGGAAAAATTAGTGTTATCAAAGACGTTTTCTACATTTCGAATCTCGCTCAAAATTTGTTGAGTGTTGGGCAATTGCTTCATAAAGATTACAAAGTAGAGTTTAATAATGGTCATTGCACCATTGTTAATAAAGAAAAGAACCTCATCATGGCAAAGATCAAGATGACTCCAAACAAGATTTTTCCACTTCGTTTGCCATCAACGAAGGAATGTGCTCTCCAAAGTGCAACTCGAACTGAACAAGAAATTTGGCACTTGAGGTATGGACATCTAAACTACAAAGGATTGATTTTGCTTAAAAAGAAAACGTGGTTTTGGTCTTCCACATATTGATGAACAGGATAGCCCATATGAAGGATGTATTTTTGAAAAAATGCATTGCTTACCATTTCCAAAAACCGCGTATCGTGCAAAGACTCCACTCGAACTTGTGCATGCTGATATATATGGGCCTACTCAAACTCCTTCTCTAAACGACAATATATATTTTCTTCTATTTGTCGACGATTATACGAGGATGATGTGGATGTATATTTTAAAGCACAAGTCTGATGCTTTCTGCAAGTTTCTTGAATTTAAGAAAATGGTGGAGAATCAAAGTGGCAAGAGTATCAAAACTCTTCGCACTGATCGTGGAGGAGAATTCATTGAAAAATCCTTCATGGATTATTGTAAAGAAAATGGAGTTCAAAGGTAGCTCACTGTTCGCTACACTCCACAACAAAACGGAGTAGCCAAACTCAAGAATCGAACTATTGTGGAGATGGCTCGGAGTATGATGGCAGGAAAAGGACTTCCAAAAAGTTATTGGGCTGAAGCTATTTTGACAGCAGTGTACATCTTGAATCGATGTCCAACGAAAGCAGTCTTGGATAGAACTCCATATGAGACATGGCATCAAAGGAAACCACAAGTTCATCATATGAAAGTTTTTGGTTCTATTACTTATTCTCATATTCCATCCCAAAAGAGAGAAAAATTTGATGATAAAAGTGAGAAGCTCATTTTCGTTGGTTATAGCGACGAGTCGAAAGGGTATCGTTTGCTAAATCCAAAAAATAATAGCTTGGTTATCTCACGAGATGTGATTTTTGATGAGCAGCAGTCATGGAATTTTGAAGAAGATCATGTGAATTCTAAGGTTGTGCCATTGTTGTCTCCGAATTTAGTTCAAGAAAATCAATCAAGCACCTAAGAGACTTCTACTCATGATCCAAATTTGGTGAAAATTATTGGTGATGCATCTCAAAGTCCTATAAGAAGATTCAGAAGCTTGGCTGACATATATGCTACGGCAAATGTGGCGCTTTATGCAGGTGAACCTGAAACTTTTGAAGAAGCATTCAAAGAGGATATTTGGCAAAGGGCAATGGAAGAAGAAATTGCAAGTATTGAGAAGAACAATACTTGGGAGCTTGTTGATCTTTTGAGAGGAAAACATAAAATTGGATTGAAATGGGTCTTCTAGACCAAGTTGAATGAAGATTGAACGATTCAAAAGCACAAAGCTCGGCTAGTTGCAAAGGGGTACTCGCAACAGCCCGGAGTGGATTTTAATGAGACATTTGCACCTGTTGTTTGAATGGAAACCATTCGAATTGTTCTTGCTCTTGCCGCACAATTCGAGCTACCCGTGTATCAATTAGATGTGAAGTCGGCATTCCTTAATGGAGATTTGGAAGAAGAAGTGTATATCCAAAAACCTGATGGATTTATTGTTGAAGGAAATGAAGACAAGGTCTATCATCTCAAGAAAGCATTGTATGGGCTTAAGCAAGCACCTCATGCATGGAACAACAAAATTGACAGCTATTTCAAAAGACTTGGCTTTCATCAAAGTTCAAGTGAGGCGTCATTATACATAAAGAAAGGTGAGCATGATTTTCTCATTGTATGTCTTTATGTTGATGACTTAATCAACATGGGAACTAATGCTGCTATGGTGCAAGAATTCAAACAAGACATGATGAAAGAATTTGAAATGACTGACTTGGGATTCATGAAGTTCTTTCTTGGAATACAAGTTCATTAATCGAAAGGAGAAATTTTTATTTCTCAAGAGAAATATCTTGGAGAATTGTTGAAGAAGTTTCACATGGAGAATTGCAAATCAATTTCCACTCCACTTGCAGCAAATGAAAAATTGAGCTTGAATGATGGTGAAGAGAAAGTTGATGCAAATATATACAGAAGCTTGGTTGGTTCATTGATTTATTTGACCAATACAAGACCTGATATTGTTTATGCCGTGAGTATGATTTTGAGGTTCATGCACAATCCAAGCAAGTCACATTTTACAGCTGCAAAAAGAATCTTGCGCTACTTGCAAGGAACAAGGAAGTTCCGGATCAAGTATATTAAGGAGGAAAGAAGTGAGCTTGTCGGTTACACCGATAGCGATTTGGCTGGATCACTTGATGATCGTAGAAGCATGTTTGGATATGTATTTTCTTTGGGAACAAACATAATTTCTTGGTCCTCAAAGAAGCAGCAAACTATCTCCCTTTCCTCTACCGAAGCAGAGTATATTTCAGCGAATGAAGCCGCATGTGAAGCCGTGTGGTTAAGAAAGATACTTGCTGATGTTCTCAAGAAGCCCAAGTGTGAAACTACAATTTACTATGATAACATGTCGGCCATTGTAATGACGAAGAATCCAGTTTTTCATGCAAGGTCGAAGCATATTGAAATTAGTTATCACTACATTAGAGAGCTTGTTGGCAAACAAGAAATTCAGTTGATGTTTGTTGGAACTAAGGAGCAGCTTGCAGATAGCTTTACCAAAGCAGTGAGTTTCGAGTCACTTGCAAACTTTCGAGATCACTTTCTGATTACAAATTAAGGAGAGGTGATGAAATGGATAAGTTGTATCCAAAAGTGATGTCCAATCTTCATGGGTGGTCCAAGTTACTCATTTACTATGGTTCATGTATTCTCTTTTATTTCTAGTCAAAGTGTCTCTTTAATCATCAAGAATGTATCCTATAAATAGGATCATGTATTGTCATTTTGATGTATGAGAGAATGAACTTAATATCAATTCAGAGATTCTAAATTCCTCCAAATTATTTAGTTCATCTTATCATCACCAAAACCCAACATCATTAACTAAAGTGTATACTCTTTAAAACAAAATATATACCCTTAAATACACATTTTGTGTACCCGGGATACAAGAGAAACAAAATAAAACGTGAAGGGTAGGTCTTGCGTGAGACCGTCTCACGTGAGATCGTTTTTTACTTTTTAAAATAGTTATCACTTTCGTTATAAAACGTTATCACTTTTTCTATAAAATGTTATTACTTTTTATTTATACTATAAATTGTTCATGAAATAATATTATCACTTTTCATTAATTTATTATCACTTTCTTTTATAAAAGTTATCACTTTCTGGCCGTCTAACGTAAGCCCTTACGTGACATGGTCTCACACAAGTCTTTGATAAACGTGAATGCAATGTGTAACGCACATTTAGTGAAACATATAGTGAACTAGTACATTAAAATATTAGTATCTTTCGATTTCTCTTTCCAAACTACATCACTACGAGCTTTGCCAGAAACCACACAAATAGATATTAGGTACTGGCGAATTTAGTTTTTGTTGGTTGATTGAAATAATAACTGGACGAAGTTTTGTGTTATCAAGCATATCGAATTTTAAATTTTAAATTTAATATTTTGGGTTACTATTGTGTGGAGAAGTAATAGGTACTCTAATTTGATTTGTTCCATTTGTTCAGTTGAGTAATTGTTACGATGGTAGGTACCGTTTCTTATAAAGCCTTTATATGAAACGAATAAAAAACGATAACATCATTATCACTTTCATTATAAAATGTTATCAATATTTATTTATATTATAAATTGTTCATGAATCACTGCACCATTATCATTTTTTTATCAATTTAGAATCATTTTTGTTAATGATGTAATGACTCTTTATCCGTCTCACTAAGGATAGACTTACGTGAGACGGTCGCACATAAGTCTTTTCCTTATTATGAATTCTTTTAGTGAGTAAATCTAAAATGGCCATTATACATTTTCTTTTAAATAAATATACAATTATTTTTTAATTATTATAAACAAATAGTGTATGATATTTAACATAATACCCCATATTCAAACGTGATGAGACGACAAAAATATAAAGATTGCCCTCATGTACTCCTTTCATCTCATGCAAAGGGGGTACTTTTACATTTTGAACGTGGATTAAGGAATATTATTATTTAATGTGTAGTGAGTAGTTATATTAGTAGGTGTTTAGATCACATATTTTAATCATATTAGTGGGTGTATATGAATCTCATATACGTAAAAAAGAAAAGGAGTCTATGAGAGAAAAACTATACCCTAATCCTTAAACCTTGGGGGCAATGGTTGAATTTATTTCTCCTCTCGCCATATTCTCCTGGTTTTATGTATTTTATCTTTCTTCTCACAAAAGTTATATCTTCTCTGCGCAGAAAATTGTTCATCCTTTGAAGGAAAGTTGCAGATTTATTATTGTGTGAATGGATATGTTGTTCTTTATTTGCAGATCTTTTATGTTTCATCTCCAGACAAGATTGTATTTTTGTTTTGAGTTTATTATTTGATCTGACTTCTAACTCATGTTTTCTCCGTAGTCGGATCTTGAAACTTTTGATTGTTTGAATAGATCTGTAGTGCTTAAATTTTTGAGATTTTTTTTCCCATAACTACTTTTTGTAGTGCTTTAGTTTACATTTTGTGTGATCAACATATACTTGTACTTCCTTCGTTTTTTTTTTTTAATGAAACGTGTTTAGGGCAGTGACGATAGTTTTGACGGTGGTGGTATTAGGTCATGGTGGTTGGTGACTAGTATACCACTTTGTTGGGATAAACACACGAATAATCAAATAATAAACTATTCGTCTACGCAGCAGAATGATCAATTATCCCTCTCTTGTGTGAATCTAGTAGGAAACAATCCTAATAATATAATGCACGATAAAGCAAGCAATCAACAACGCACAACACAAGCAATTTAACGTGGAAAACCTCCTCAATGTGAGAAGGTAAAAAACCACGGGACCGAAGCCCACCAAAAACTTCAATATGAGATAAAAATCCAAGAGTTACAATCTGCCACCACAGACACTCTATCACAAACGTATCAAGACGCTCAATACTTGATAACAAACAACGAGATTAGAAAGACCCCACCAAACTGCACCAACTGACGTTCAGAGTTCACAACTTTAGGAACTTTAGAATCCGATCTTCACCGTCCAGAATCAACCCCTATGAGTTATGAACATTCTGTCCAAATTACAGATCGATCCAACGGTTGGTTTGTGAGAAACTGCTCTTTCCCCTCGACTGCGCAGAACAGAATCGCCAAAAAACCTGCTTCTGTTTTCGGCGCATTCCCGTCAATACAAAGCTTGAAACACAATCTTCACCGCTCAGAATATACCTCCACAAGTTCCAAACGTGCTGACCAAAATTTAGCTCGATCCAACGGTTGAAACTCCGGTTATTGCCTCTGCAATATCACTGCGCTGGATTTTCTCTCTAAAACGTGAATTGTGTTTTTGCCCTCTTTTTCTTCTCTCTTCCGTCAATGACTTATCCACCTTATTGAATATTGGGCTCTTCACATATTTGAAAACCCAACCCAACAAATCTCCCCCTTTCCGATTATGTGGAGAGACTAGTCATTCCGGCTATCACACGACATACCTCGAGCTTTTCTCTAGGCAATGCCTTCGTCATCATGTCAGCACCATTATCATCTGTATGAATCTTTTCAAGCTCAAGCAACTTATCATTGATGACATTCCTCATCCAATGATATCTCACATGAATATGCTTCGATCTTGAATGAAATCCAGCATTCTTGCTGAGATGGATAACACTCTGACTATCACAAAATACTACATACCTCTGTTGCTTTAATCCAATCTCCTCCATAAACCTTTTGAACCATAACACCTCTTTACATGCTTCCGTTGCAGCAATGTACTCTGATTCTGTTGTGGAGAGTGCAACACACTTTTGCAATATTGATTGCCATGACACAGCGCCACCTGCGAATGTCACTAGGTAAGCAAAAATCGACTTTCTGGTGTCCACATCAGATCCCATATCTGAATCGGTATAGCCAACTAACTCGGGCTTTCCACCTCCAAAGGTGAGTCTCAAACTAGACGTACCTCGTAGATACCTCATTATCCACTTCACAGCATTCCAATGCTCCTTTCCCGGATTAGACAAATAACAGCTAACAACACCAACTGCATGAGCTATGTCAGGCCTCGTACACACCATTGCATACATCAAGCTTCCCACAGCTGAATCATATGGGACTCTTCTCATTGCTTCCTTCTCTTCATCGGTTGAAGGACTATGATGAGCACCAAGCTTAAAATGAGTGGCAATAAGAGAACTAACCACTTTAGCTTTGCTCATATTGAATTTCTCAAGCACTTTCTCAATATAATTCTCCTGTGACAAGTGCAGCTTTTTGTTTGCTCTATCTCGGGTGATGTTGATACCAAGGATCTTCTTTGCTGGCCCCAAATCCTTCATGGCAAAGGATTTGCTCAACTGTTTCTTTAACCTGTCAATTCTTGAAACATTCCTGCCAACAATCAATATATCATCAACATACAGCAATAATATAATGAAATCATCATCCGAGAACTTCTAAACAAACACACAATGATCAGAAATAGTCTTCTGGTAGCCTTGCTCTCCCATAACTGACTCAAATTTCTGATACCACAATCTAGGTGCTTGCTTCAAACCGTAGAGACTTTTCTTCAGTTTGCATACATGGTCTTCTTTTCCCTTCACCTTGAAACCTTCAGGTTGCACCATGTAAATCTCTTTATCTAGCTCACCATGAAGAAAAGAAGTTTTGACATCCATCTGCTCAATCTCCAAGTCATGACTAGCAGCCAAACCAAGCATAAAATGGATAGAAGACATTTTGACAACCGGAGAGAAAATTTCTTCAAAATCAACTCCCTCTTTCTGATGAAACCTTTAACAACCAATCTAGCTTTGAATCGAGGCTTTGAGGTGTGCTCATCATGTTTTATCCTGTACACCCACTTGTTCTTCAAAGCATGCTTCCCCTTTGGTAGTTTCACCAGATCAAATGTGTCATTTTCATGCAAGGATTTCATCTCATCCTGCATTCCTTCCAACCATTCATTCCTGTGTTCTCCACGAAATGCATCTCCATAGCATTCAGGCTCTCCCCCGTCGGTCAAGAGCACATACTGATCAGGAGGATACATCCTAGAAGGTACACGAGCTCTATTACTTCTTCTAGGTGGTTCTTGAACCTCCTGTTCTGGAATATCAGGTGGTTGTGGCTGATCGATATCCTCTTCATCATGCAAAGGATGATCGACATGCTCATCATTACCGAAATCAGACTGATCCTGATTCTCCTCTTCAGCTTCTACTTGACCTTGACTGTGAGGAACAATTTCCAAGTCAATCAAATCATCACCAGGTGTAGAAACTGAGCTATCCATCTTCTCAATGTCTCTTATGGTTTGATCCTTAACAAACACAACATCCCGACTTCTGACAAGCTTCTTCTCCAAGGGATCATAAAGTCTATAACCAAACTCATCTTGGCCATAACCAAGAAACACACACTGTCTAGTCTTCATATCCAACTTAGACCTTTCATCTTTGGGAATATGCACAAATGTCTTACATCCAAAGACCCGCAAATGATTATAGGAAATATCTTTTCCTGACCAGACTCTATCTGGAAGATCAAAGTCTAAAGAAACACACAGAGTAAGATTTAAAACATGTACAACAGTACTCAGAGCCTCACCCCAAAATGGTGAAGACAATCCTGCTTCTGATAGCAGACATCTTACTCTCTCGACCAATGTTCTGTTCATCCTTTCTGCAAGACCATTCAACTGAGGAGTCTTTGGAGGAGTTTTTTGATGTCGGATACCTTGCTCTCTGCAATACTCATCAAAAGGACCAATATATTCCCCTCCATTATCCGATCTGATACATTTCAACTTCTTCCCAGTCTGTCTCTCAACTAAGGCATGAAACTGCTTGAATGCATCGAGCGCCTGATCTTTCATCTTCAACATGTAGATCCAGGTCTTTCTTGAGTGATCATCTATAAAAGTAACAAAATATAAAGCACCACCAAGAGTTCTTGTTTTCATAGGACCACAAACATCAGAATAAATTAAATCAAGTATACCTGATGCTCTGGTAGGAGTTGAGGTCTTGAAAGCAACTCGAGTTTGCTTTCCCGCCAAACAGTGAGAGCACTTCCTTAAAGATGCATTCTTCAAGTCTGGAATGAGATTTCTCTTCTCTAAAATCTTCAATCCCTTTTCACTGATATGACTGAGTCTGCTGTGCCACAACTCAACTATCCCCTCATTCTTAACTGCATTAATAGAGCCATCAAGTAGCTTTGCTTGCATCAAATACAATGAGGAGTGTTTTTGACCTCTAGCAACAACTAAAGAACTCTTGTAAGCTTCCACCGACCATCGAAGAACACACTGCAGAAACCTTCATCATCAAGTCTCCCAACAGATATCAAGTTCAATCGAAGATCAGACACGTGCTTCACATTTCTCAAAACTAGTGTAGCACCATTACTAGTCTGCAAACATACATCTCCAACGCCAATGGCTTTAGCTAAGCCATCATCACCCATCCTAACATTACCATAATCACCTGACATGTAGGATGTGAACATCTCTCTACGAGATGTGGCATGTATGGATGCCCCACTATCAATCACCCAACTGCTTTCACGACATGCAAGATTGACAACTTCATAATCACGAAAGATAAGGAAATCACCTGTTGCAGCAGACACTCGATCATTATCTTTCGTTTCTTCATTCTTTCTTTCTTTCTTGTCATCTTGCTTGGGTTTTCTGCAATACTTTGCTATGTGTCCTGGAGTTTTACAATTCCAATACTCAACCTTGCTATGTCTGTTGGATTTACTCCTCCTGCCTTTTTGCTTGCCTGTTGGACCTCTACTATTACTTCTCCCCCTCTTATCTGTAACCAAAACCTCTGATTGCTGTAAAGGGCCCTGCGATTTTCTCCTTGTTTCCTCATTCAAAACGCTGCCCTTAACCAAATCCATTGTAATGGTACCATTAGGGGCTGAATTAGATAAAGATGTCCTGAATGTCTCCCATGAATCCGGCAATGTCAAGAAGCCATAAGCCCTGTACTTCATCCTCAAACTTGATATTCATTTCTGACAATTGATTAATAATTCCCTGAAATGAATTCAAGTGATCCGTCATAGGAGTGCTATCTCTGAATTTCAAATTCATCAACTGCTTGATTAGAAATAACTTGTTGTTCCCAGTTTTTCTAGCATACAGTTCCTCCAACTTTTTCCACAATGTTCGTGCATGTGTTTCTCCACTAACATGGTTCAAATACATTATCATCCACCCACTGCCTAATGTAACCACATACTTGACGATGCAATATATTCCATTGATCATTTGTTTTATCATCAGGCTTTTTAGTTTCAAATACAGGCAAATAATAATCTTTCACATAAAGAAGATCCTCCATCTTGCCTTTCCACACATGATAATTAGAACCATTGAGATTCACCATTCTATTAGTATTGGTTTCCATATTCACCACAAGGCACAGAGCAGAAACTGGCTCTGATACCACTGGGTTTATCTGCCCAGGGAGCCGGGCCCACTCAATCCACTAGCATGATATTGTCCGCTTTGGGCCGCCCACTGGCCCGCATGGTTTTACCACTCTGGGCATCATGCCCAAAAGGCCTCATACTAGGGAGAGTCCATCCCTCAATTATAAACCTCTCGCCATCCCTACTTCTAACCGATGTGGGACTTTGGTTGACACCCAACCAACATTTCCCCCTCAAACAAAGTCCTGCAGCTAGACCATCCAGTTTGAGGTCCGAACATTCCACCAACCCCGGGCTGGGCCGGTTAAGTCTGGGGCCTGGCTCTGATACCACTTGTTGGGTTTATCTGGCCCAGCAGAGCCGGGCCCACTCAATCCACTAGCATGATATTGTCCGCTTTGGGCCGCCCACTGGCCCGCACGGTTTTACCACTCTGAGCATCACGCTCAAAATGTCTCATGCTAGGGAGAGTCCATCCCTCAATTATAAACCCTCCGCCTTCCCCATGTCTAACCGATGTGGGACTTTGGTTGACACCCAACCAACAGTGTGATGGTGGTATTGGTCATGACAAGTGAATAGATGTCAAAAATAGGATGCCAACAACAACGAATTGGAGATGGTATTTCTGAATTTGTTGGTGATGCTTTAGAACACAAATAGGTCTATACACTAGAATCATTGCTTGCAATGCTGCAAAATTTAAATTGCAAGGAGTATTAGGATCTTTATTGTGCATCAGTAACTAGTTGAGGAACATTGTAGTCCATTATGCTTGGTTGTTTTGAGCTTGTGGCTTGGAGGATGTAAAAACAGCCCTTGATTGTATCTGTATGGTAGGAGTGGTCATTTTGGAAGTTGGTCCTTAATGTTTCTTTTCTAGTTCAAATAAGCAAACACCTATTAAATACTTCCTCTGTTTTTGCATTTGGTCAATAGAGCTCTCACACGAATTGATCAAATTAATTAATCTTTAGAAAGCGGAGGAAGTTTCAGTTAATAACTTAATATAACCAGCCACCTTTATATAGTTAGCCATTACAGTCAATAAGTGAAATCAGCAGGATATTTAGCTTGTAAATAAGTCAATGTGATCAATTAATGTGCTAATCGCCTAAAAATGTCTTAATCATTTGGGGAAATAAAGCTTGCTGAACATAGGGACACAGTATGTAGATTTATGGAGATGTGTAGGATGTTAGGTAGACTAGTCTTGCTTTTGTGATCAGGCAATAGACATGATTCATGGATGAAGTCCAGGTTAATAACTAATGACGTCAATAAAACAACCATTTTCAAAGGGCATTCTCTGGCTTATTTTTTAAGTGTTTGTTTATGGGTTTCTCTCTTTTTGGTGAAGATGCATTTTTGAAGGGTTCGGATTTAACTATATTGGTTCGATTTTTTTATTTTTGAAAATTTTGATAATTCAGTTTCGGTTCAGTTTTATGAATTGCTCTAAATCGTGATTCCCAGCCCGGCATCTCATCAGCGCAGTTGGTCATTGTCCCTCTGCGTTGGTCTCTGATCTCTTCATTCACATATGGTAAATCATAAAAAATCAAGGAGAATCTTGTGAAACTTGAGCAAATGCTTGATGAAAAACACACAAGAACTTGCACTCATTTGTATGTTTGATCCCTCACGTTTCACACACAAATTGATTAACAAATGAAGAATGAAATGAAAGAGATCAACACAAAGATGTATAGTGGTTCGGCATAAGCCTACATCCACTTTCTTGAAAGAAGAATTCAATAAACAATGAAGATGATGATGGTTACAAGATACAAGCACACTTGAAAACCCTAATTCCTAAGCTTGTTTCTAACTGATAAGTGAAGAAGATGTGTTGATGATGATCACAGCTTGACAGTTCTTCAACTTATATATGGAAGTGTGTTCAACGTCTAGATACCTCTACAACCAATCAAACGCATGCTCAATAATCAGTTGCAACCAACTGATGAATCAGTTGCAACTAACTGATATTTCCACCCTCAACCAACTGATGCTTCTTGCTGCTGCGTTTCCACTGATCATCTAGTTCCAAGGCTTGATCTAATGGTCTTCACACACTATCCTTCAATCACTTAATCAACCAATGATCAACCTCCATGTGGCACACTTCTAACTTCCATCAAACACACACATACATGCTTTCTGCAGCATGCATGCAGCATTTACTTATGCATGGTCTACATCATCACAATTCTCCACCTTAGACCTTGCATCTTCATGTTATCTTTATCTTCTCAACCTTGCTGCTTTTATAAGGAGCATCAACCGTTCCTTTCTTACTTAATTCAACTGAATCAAGTGCTTACACAGCTCATACTTCTGAGCTGGCAAGGCTTTTGTAAACATATCTGCAGGATTGTCATCTGTCTTGATCTTCTTGACACTCACTACCCCCTTGTCTATCATATCCCTTATGAAATATAACCTTACATCAATGTGCTTGGTCCTTTCATGATATCCTTGATGCTTGGAGAGATGTACTGCACTCTGATTATCACAATGTACTTCAACTGACTCTTGTTCAATCCCAAACTCACTCAGTATATCTGTCAACCATACCCCTTCTTTGATTGCTTCTGTAAGTGCAACAAATTCTGCCTCTGTAGTTGATAAGGCCATTATATGTTGATGAGTTGCTTTCCAACTTACTGCAGTACCAAACAAATTGAACACATAACCAGTAAGAGACTTCCTAGTGTCAAGATTTGCTGCATAATCAGCATCAACATATCCCACTATAGCCTTATCCCATGTTGTCATTTTCTGAAACCTTAAGCCTGTTGTGATGGTTCCTTTCACATACCTAAGAGCCCACTTTACTGAACTCCAATGTAACAACCCTAGATTACTCATAAACCTGCTAATCATACTCATCACATAAGCTAAATCTGGCCTGCAATATACCATTGCATACATCAAACTGCCAACAGCATTAGCATAGGGAATATTACTCATTTCAACCTTCTCTTGATCTGTCTGAGGAGCTTGAAGTAATGACAGATTCACTCCTTGCTTTGCAGGTGTAGTTACTGTTTTGCTGAGATTCATATTGTATCTCTTTATCACTTTGTCTAAGTATGATTCTTGGAACAACTTCAGCTCACCAACTGATCTATTTCTCTCAATCTACATACCAAGAATCACCTTTGCTTCCCCTAGATCCTTCATATCAAATTCCTGCTTAAGTATCTCCTTTACTTCATCTATACCAGCTTGATCCTTACAAGCTATAAGGATATTATCTACATACAAAAGTAAGTATGTATAACATCCTCCTTTGTTCCTGACATACACACAACTGTCATGTAGGCTCCTGCTGAATCCATTTGATGTAATGTAATCATCAAACTTCAAGTACTACTGCATTGGACTTAGTTTCAGACCATACAAAGATTTCAGCAGTAAGCAAGTTTTACTTTCAGCCCCTTCAATACTTACACCATCAGGAATCTTCATGTAGATATCCTCTTCAAGATTTCCATGCAAAAATGTTGTAGTGACATCCATCTCATGTAACTAAAGATCAAACTGAGTTACTAAAGCCAGTAAGATTCTGATAGAACAATGTTTGACAACTGGTGAAAATATTTCATTGTAATCAACACCTTCTTTCTGAGAGAAACCTCTCAAGTCTTGCCTTGTAACTAACACCACCACCTTTGCTTGTAACAGGCTTCTTCTTATAGATCCATTTACAACTTACCAACTTCTTGTTCTTTGGTCTGTCAATAATCTGCCAAGTCTTATTCTTATGTAGTGATAGCAGCTCTTCTTCCATAGCAACTATCCACTTGTTATTGTCATTTCCTAATATAGCTTCATCATATGTTCTTGGTGTTGGCAATTGGATCTTGTGGTTCAATTGTGATCGTTAGTAAACAGGCAAACAATAAGCAGCGGAAGCAATTAAATCTTGTTTACCGCACTTCTGGGTCGATGTAGAGGATGAACAGCAGTGAAGAACACCTCTGATCTTCTACTGTATGTCCCAAGTGTGATCCTGCTGTTGTGTGGGCAACAGTCTGCAGGATCTCTCAATCTGCTTCTTTTCTCTTCTCTCACCAAAAGAGGTGCAGGAATAATCTGAGGGTTCCAGGAAGCTGAGTTCACTTATATATTGGGCTACAGCAGGGACCAGGAGGAGAAATTGGGCTGGGCCTCAATTGAATTTAATTAACCAAGCTTAGCCCAAAGCTTTTAATTAAATCCAATAATAATAATATAGTCCACTAAAATATTATTACTGCACTACCCGTCCAATCCCAAAATTATGTTCTGGGCTCCTTCTTATTATAAGCCCGATGGTCTCCCCATGTTTAAGAAAAACAATGTCCATTAATTAATTAAGTTACTGACAACTCAAATTAATTAATATCTCATCCGAGAGTAGTACCACTCAACCTTATTATCATGCCGGAAATTAATCCACTTGCAAGATTTACATGATAAACCTTATGAGCTCCTCAAAGGGACATCATCAACCTATGACGGACATGGATTCCTTCTACAATCAACAGCACACCATAGATACAGCACTACTTCCCAACTCACCGAGTTTGTTGATTTAATACATATAAATCTCACCCATTGATGAATCAAATAAATACATACTGCCCTACGTGTCGAGGTTATTGTATAGGGATTAAGAGCACGAACTTCCATAATAACAGAGATCAAGTTCTACTATATAGTCAGTATAAGAAGAACGATCTCAGGCGGTCCTACTCAATACACATAAGTGCACTAATGTGATTCTATAGCCAAGACAAGCTAATACCAAACCACACTACAACCATACCGATAGAGAGTCCCCGTCTATCTCAGTTGTGAGCATCTGTTTATACTTTATAAGGAAACCGATAATATGATCTTCCGCGTGTTGTCGCACAACATATTATCTACAGTATAAAGTAAATGGACTATTGCATCATGCATATAAAATAAATTATAAGATGCAATCATTTGATCATATGATTCTTATTTCAAATATTGTTATAACATTGTTCATACTAAAGCTAGACTTTTAGTATACAATCCAACAATCTCCCACTTATACTAAAAGACTATGTTGTCATGTCTTCTGCCATACATCTGATTCCTACTCCCACTACACGATCATTAAAAGCTCTCACCTTAAGGTCCTTGTAAATAGTTTACTAGGTCATCATCCGATGTAATCTAGGCGACAACAACCTTCCCCTCATCATACGATTTCTCGTAACAGGTGGTACTCGCGCTCCATGTGTTTAATTGCCTTATGGACTTATGATTTCTTCAAGTTTGCAACTGCACCAATATCATTAATGCAAATTGTGATTACCTTGGGCAAACTTAGAAACACTTCAAAGTCCATCATGAAGTCTCTAGAGTCATATAGATACTTTGGCTGCCTCATAGGCTCCAATTTATCATCTTTCCATGATAGAGTCCGGAGTCTGAAATATATTTCTATATAACACTCCTCCACATTATGACTCTACTTCCTAAGATTAAACACATAACCCTTGAGGAGAATTTACTACCATCCAATCTGACTAAAAAATCTGAATCTACGTAATCCACAAGAAGCAGTGAATCTGTTTAGTAAATCCACATATAATTTCCAGTCCTTCTCAGGCACTTTATATATGTCTTACCACAGTTCATCATTCTTGTTCCAGGTTACGTTGATACCCACTGTTCATGCATCCAGCAAAACAGATATCCAACATCGTTCATAGCATTCCTTAGATTAAGCTTCCTTATTCGCCGGAGCATAAGGAACCGCTTTCATCCTCTTTATCTTCTTCTTGTGTCTCAAAGACACATTCACTTAGATAAATTCACATGCTAAACGAGTATGGACTGTATCATTTATGAAACTTGAGATAAGCATAATGTCCTTTCTGTGATCCGTATTACTGTGATCAAAAGGATATATTTTGCCTTTCTTATGTCCTTCATCTCTACCGCTTTATTAACCGTACCCATACGCCCGATAATACTCTTTCATTGTCTCCAATGAGCAAGATACTATCTACGTATAGTATAAGAAACACCACCACGTTTCTGTCACTCTTTACAACACACAAGACTCATCCGCTCATTGATTTAAATCCATGGCACTGGATTACCTAATCAAAACAGATGCTTCACGATCTTAAAGCTTGCTTTAGTCCATCGCTGGACACTTTTAAGCTTACTATCAAAATGCTATTAGTACTTTGCAATGAATCACTTTGGTTGCTTCACACAGATGTTTTCCTCAAGACTTCCAATCAGGAAAGTTGTCTTTGACATCTATTTGTTGTTCCTCATAGCAGCAATAAAAGAATCCGGATCAACATAAGCATAGCTACCAGCGAACGTGTTTCCTCATAATCGAACCATTTCTTTCTGAGTACACTTATCCGCAACCAGCTTTGCTTCCAAGATTTTCACCTTTCCATATGATCCTCTTTTATTTCCTTTGACCACTTGCAATGGCTTTTACACCATTTAGTGGTCATACAAGTTCCCAGACTTAATATGGAATCCATAGATTCTATTTCAACATTCATTGCAACTTACTAAGATTCCGCATTTCATCTTGTAGTGCTACGTCGTATCCGTAGGACAATACCATGTTCACTAGGGATCAAGTCTCACGACTCTCCCAAAACATATATTTATGGGTTGTCATACAACCCTCCCACTACGACAAGGCACTACATATAATTGTGTATCAGACGTGACACGCGTTGCAGTTTACCTTGTGGTATATCCTCTTGTACACTTGGTACTTATACTTAGTGTTTTCCTCTCACTTCCTTTAGAACAACTTATACATGGGTTTGTGATTTATTACATAGTCTTTTTCCAAAAATCTAGTTATTGAGTTAACAATTATCCTTCGATCTTTTGGACTAAATAAATCACCCTCCATTTTTCTAGGGTATCCCATATACAGACAAACGTTTCACGAATTACTGTATCTAGGGCATATCCATAAAATGAATTTTAATTATTCCAAATAATTCATCATCTATCTAATCATAACCATAAGAGCCTTATTCATTCTATCCACCACACCATTCAGCTGGGGATCGCCCGGTGTAGACTACTTGAGATTTAATCTCAACTTCTGATCAATAGCTCCTAACTATCCCAAGAGGTATTCGCCATCATGATTGAATCGTAATGACTTAATATATTTTCCATGACGCTTCACTGTACCAGCCTTACAATTCTTGAATTAATCAAAGAACTTAGACATGCAGTGCATCATATAAATATATTGGTTTCCAGAATAATCTTCGAATATTCATAACCACCTCTCGCCTGGATAATATTAGGTTCGCTTGAATCATTATGAACTAATTCCAACATATATATCTTTGGCTCTACACCCCACAGCCTTGAAAAGGCAGTTAATCATTTTTACTTCCAAGCAAGACTCACAAGTCCGATAGTTTCCACTTCAGATAAACCTTACGGTCTATCGGCTATCAACTTTTGAATCCTACTCAAGTAAAATGAATTAGTCATAGATGCCAAATGTATGTTTAGTTCATTTCCGAAGGTTCCTTTCTCTTACTTATATTAGAAGATGCATTATTTAATTACTATTTATTGCATCTGTGGGATGTACATGATTCAAGAGTATACTTTTTATCCACCAACGTACTTTAACGGATTATAGCCTCATTCCTCATTACTATGACCATGTCATTTAAATGAAATGAAGTATCCATCCGTTAATGCATAGAAACCGAAATTAAATTCTTTCTATGAAATGTACATAAAGATAATTTCTCATAATCAATCGTTTATTCTTATCATGAGATAAATAAACAACTCCCACTGCAATAGCCACTACCTTTGTAGTTTTACCCATGTTATTAACAATCTTATCCTTACTCAGTGATAAACATTTAGTGATTCCAGTATCTACATACTTCGTGTCAGTAGATGCCATCACTAATCATGTTTAAACCATTAGTAAATAAGATATTAAACTTGTTCACATCATGATGAAAAATGGCTTTTTTTTGCCACATGTTTTGTTAGAAGTTTCCCACCATATACAACCTCTTGTAATTCAGGTGGAACTTACTCAAAACGTCTAGGCGATTATGAAGAATAAAATTGATTTAGGTTTCCCTTTCAATTTCTATTCCAAGCTTTTCCAATTCATTCATCAATTCAACCATGATCTTGCGCCTTTTTAACTTACTCAAGTATCCGAAGAGTTACATGAGACCATCATATTTCTATGAACCTCTCATCTCTTCACTAGAAACTTTAATAGGCATCATGAGATGTCCTTTGTGAGAACACACATGTATTTTCTTAAGCAGTAGAAATTTAAAATCAAGATCCTTTTCTAATCAACTTATTTGGACAAGTAAATATTATTTCTTTTAGTAAACAATTAGTGAAATAAAACCATTCAAAATTCAGAGAATCACAAATAAATATTTACCGATCAAATCTTCGAATTTTATTCTTTTATATCGATTCCCTCAAAACAATATAAAATAAAATTCACCGACATCTCAAGCACCGTGAGTCTGCAAGCCACGTTAGGGTGGACGTTTATAAACCTGAACATTTACAAGAGAAGATTTTACCCAATAATTTCATTTGTCAACCTAACTTTATGACAAAATAATTAATAGTCGGTTCCTCTTTAGCCATGTAAACAATAGCAGTGACTCCGTTTGGGGAGGATACTAATTATTCACATCTAAGTGTACACCATTATTTGATCCCAAGTCCGCTGCCCAAGCTTATGTGCCTTACTGTTAGAGAAGTACACACGCGCTCAGATAACTTTCTACAACCATCAATTATATAAGTTTGTACTAGTGAACCGCATATAAGCTCATCCGTTAGGGAGAAAGGCACTATAGCCAACGCGCAAGCCCATATGCAACACATTACAAACAATAATTATTTAAAGAAGTTTGTACCAGTGATCCGTGAATAAACTCATCCGTTAGGGAGGAAGGCTCTATTGCCAACGCGCAAGTTTACTCACATCACTTACAAACCAATAATGGAGGCCGCAGAAATTAATTACCAATCCCCTCTCCCACTTAGTTATTTAACACCGAGGGTATTTAACATGCATATAATATTGAGAAATAAAATATACATAATAGCATGCTTCTATTAACAACAATTTAAATAAATAAATCACATAGAACATGCCTTACATATATAACAATTAATTGTCAAGTAAAAACAATTAAATCAGTTATGTATCATAATTAATTGTATAAATAGTGGATCAATTAATTTGGGCCTCAAGAGCAACAAATAAGCACAAAATGAGCAGCAGATTAAATAATTAATCAAGCCCATTATCCATGGCCCATAATCTTAGCCCAAAATCAAATTAAATCCACCAAGCCCACTAGCACAAAAAGTCCATTAATAAAATTAATTAATCATGCTTGGCCCATTACCCACAATTAATTAAAATTAGGATTTAAGGTCCAACAGCCCATTACCATTTAATTAAAATTGGGCCCAATAGCCCAAAACCAAATTAAAAAAATGAGTAGCCCTTAAGGTTTCAATTAAAATTGGGCCTTTAAATTCAGCCCAAAACCAAATTGAATTAGACCAAAGGGGAGCCTAAATCCACAGCCCATCAAGGAAGCCCAAAACCAAGAAATTGGGCCCTTGAAATGTTGCCCTAAACACCTTCTCACAGCCGCAACCACACGCAGTGTTGTCTTGCCTACCACGCCGTCAGACTTAACACGCTCGCCCTGCAACCAGCCTGTCCGGACGACCAAGCCTTGCCGGTCTCGTCAGCCGCCCATAAACGAGCCTCCAGGCAGAACATCTGCCGTCAGCCCAACCTGTGCACCCGATTGGACCACCGGAAGGCGTCGGCTGTTGGCAGCCCCGATCGATATCTAAAGGCGATACCATCAGCACTGCCGCGGAGCCCCTAGCCTCGCCGGTACCTCCAGCCACAAAGGTCTGAAGCCTCTCAACGTCGCACCCCGGAACTGCCCATATCCTATCGAAATGAGGGAACATAATCCATGGAAGACTCGGTCAGAACGCCTTCTGACTCGATCGAAAACCCCGGCAACCCGCCTGGAAGCTGCTCCGTCAGACGCCGCTGTGAACTCGCCAGGGAGCGTCAACTGACTCGCTCCCCGCCGCTGCCTGCACACAACGATCGACATGGCAGATCTGCTCCGACGCACTGCCGCCTTCAGTCCATGATACCCAGGACGCGCCGGCGCATCGCCAAGAACCACCTTCGCCGTGAAGTCGCCGTCGTGGTTGCTGCTCACACCAGCGCCACCATCACCGATCTTCCGTCATACAACAGATCAGCCGACTCCAGCGCCTGCTTCCTCAATTGCCACCACCCGCCACCATTACCCGAACGCCCGTCGTGAGGCTCTGCCGGAGGCGGGTTTGCCATTGATTCGTTTACACGCCGATCAGTCATTCACCACCAATCGCAGTCACAATCAACACGCGCCGCCGGATTTCAGGGTCACCATCGTGCAGGGCGTGTGTGTGCGTAATAGATAGTAGATAGGGTTTCTCGATGTGTGTGTTATGTATCCAGTAATTAACAGACAATTATCAATCACACATACCAAATTGCAAGTCATGGTAATAAACAATACAGTATAAAACCCACAGAGATAATTATCAGATTATTTCACATAATCAAATTATCCCAATTAGACATGCTATTAATCTGACTATTAAACCATGGATAGCACATCAAGAATCATGCGATTACAACCAGATCATTTGACATAATCATATAATCACAAAATCTAATGAATCACTTTTCACCACGAAACCAACGCTCTGATACCAATTGTTGGCAATTGGATCTTGTGGTTCAAACGTGATCGTTAGTAAACAGGCAAACAATAAGCAGCGGAAGCAGTTAAATCTTGTTTACCGTACTTCTGGGTCGATGTAGAGGATGAACAGCAGTGAAGAACACCTCTGATCTTCTACTGTATGTCCCAAGTGTGATCCTGCTGTTGTGTGGGCAACAGTCTGCAGGATCTCTCAATCTGCTTCTTTTCCCTTCTCTCACCAAAAGAGGCGCAGGAATAATCTGAGGGTTCCAGGAAGCTGAGTTCACTTATATATTGGGCTACAGCAGGGACCAGGAGGAGAAATTGGGCTGGGCCTCAATTGAATTTAATTAACCAAGCTTAGCCCAAAGCTTTTAATTAAATCCAATAATAATAATATAGTCCACTAAAATATTATTACTGCACTACCCGTCCAATCCCAAAATTATGTTCTGGGCTCCTTATTATAAGCCCGATGGTCTCCCCATGTTTAAGAAAAACAATGTCCATTAATTAATTAAGTACTGACAACTCAAATTAATTAATATCTCATCCGAGAGTAGTACCACTCAACCTTATTATCATGCCGGAAATTAATCCACTTACAAGATTTACATGATAAACCTTATGAGCTCCTCAAGGGGACATCATCAACCTATGACGGACATGAATTCCTTCTACAATCAACAGCACACCATAGATACAGTACTACTTCTCAACTCACCGAGTTTGTTGATTTAATACATATAAATCTCACCCATTGATGAATCAAAGAAATACATACTGCCCTACGTGTCGAGGTTATTGTATAGGGATTAAGAGCACGAACTTCCATAATAACAGAGATCAAATTCTACTATATAGTCAGTATAAGAAGAACGATCTCAGGCGGTCCTACTCAATACACATAAGTGCACTAATGTGATTCTATAGCCAAGACAAGCTAATACCAAACCACACTACAACCATACCGATAGAGAGTCCCCGTCTATCTCAGTTGTGAGCATCTGTTTATACTTTATAAGGAAACCGATAATATGATCTTCCGCGTGTTGTCGCACAACATATTATCTACAGTATAAAGTAAATGGACTATTGCATCATGCATATAAAATAAATTATAAGATGCAATCATTTGATCATATGATTCTCATTTCAAATATTGTTATAACATTGTTCATACTAAAGCTAGACTTTTAGTATACAATCCAACACTTGGCTCATAGTTTTCTATATCAGATGCAACATACAGTGCATATGATACTATATCAGCTTCAATGTATCTTACTGGAGCTTTAATCTGTCTCCTTAGCCTATCCCTTACAAGTTGATAAGAACTTAGATCATACCTTGAGCTGGATGTGCTAGGAGATCTATCTTCCTTATTCTGATCAGCATTGTTATTTTCTTCATTACACTGCTGTACTTCCTCTCTTGCTTGCTCTACCTGAGGCTCATCAAAGTCTATAGTAATTGATACTACAGAATTTCTTTCAACTAATGGCATCTTTCTTTCACTGAAAGTGACATCTCTGCTAACAATAAACTTGTTAGCTTCATAACACCATAGTCTGTATCCTTTTACTTCTTTGGGGTATCCAACCATAACACATCTTACTGCTCTTGGTTCCAACTTATCTTGCTTCACATGAGAGTAAGCCTGACATCCTATTACTCTCATATGAGTGTAACTAGGTGCCTTTCCAGACCACACTTCTTCAGGTGGTTTGAATTTCAAGGCTGGTGATGGACATAGGTTGATCAGATAGGCTGTTGTGGTCACAAGTTCACCCCAAAACCCTTTGGTGAATCCTCCACTACTCAACATACATCTTACTCTTTTTAACAATGTCTGATTCATTCTTACTGCAACACCATTTTGTTGTGGAGTTCCAGGTGTAGTCTTGTGCCTCTTGATTCCTTTTTCTCTGCAGAAGGTATTGAACTCTTCTGAAACAAACTCAAGCCCATTATCAGATCTTAAGCATTTCAACTTCTTTCCTGTCTGATTCTCCACCTCAGCAAGCCATTCCTTGAATGCAGTGAATGCTTGATCCTTTGTTTTAAGGATCTTAACCCATAGCTTTCTAGAGAAGTCATCTATGAAGGATATAAAATATCTTCCTCCTCTAATAGTTGGATTTCTTGATGGTCCCCATAGATCTGTATGAACATACTGAAGCTTCTCTGATGAAGTATGTTCTCCTGAGCCAAATTTCAACCTCTTTGCCTTGCTTAGAATACAGTCTTCACATTAATCCATCTTACAGGTTGAACTTATATCTAATAGCTTCTGTCTTGCTAGCTCTTGTAACCCTCTTTCACTTACATGAGTTAGTCTTCCATGCCACAACTGAACATCTTCTTGATATTGAGAGGTGTTCAACTGACCAGAGACAACTGATCCTTCAAGAAAATAAAGATCAGAGCTCTTAACTCCTTTCATTACTACTGACTTATCTTTTATGATAGTGAGTACACCTTTCTTCACATAGTACTCACATCCCAAGGAGTCTAACATTCCTAATGATATCAGATTCCTTCTTAATCCTGGTACATACCTCACATTTGTAAGCAACTTATTGGATCCATCAAACATTTTGAATTTGACAGAGTCAATACCCTCAATCTTGATGGTTTGATCATTGCCTAACAAGACTGATCCCTAATGATATGGTTTTAAATCAGTAAACCAATCCTTAACTGAAGTCATATGAAAGGTACAACCTGAATCTAACACCCACTGATCTGACACTTGACCAGAAACAACAACCAAAGCTTCAATATAATCTTGATCCTTGTTACCTCTATTTTCAGTCACGTGATTGGCATGGATTCTTTGATTTCCTCCCTTTCCAGCAATCTTTCTGGCCACCATTGCTTTCCATTTATGACATTGCTTCTTGAAGTGACCATGCTTGTTGCAATGGAAGCAATTGCTGTTTTCTTCATCTGCTGATGTACCTTGATTATTTCTTTCATATTTCTTCTTATCAGCACCAGATTTCTTGTCATTCTTGTTCCACTTATTTTGTTTATTGGCAACAAGACCTTCTCCTACAACTGCATTATCTGATGTCTTATGAAGCACCTTTGCTTTGATTGCTAGAATCACTTGCTCCAGGGAGATTGATTCAACATTTCCATACAATAATGTGTCTCTCAATCCTTCAAAAGACTTAGGAAGAGCTGACATTAATATGACAGCCTTGTCTTCACTTGACAGTGCTACATCAATGTTCCCTAAGTCATCTATGATCTTATTGAAATTATCTAGTTGGCTTAGAATAGACTTATCTTCTGATACTTTGAAAGAGTAGAGTTTCTGCTTGGTATACAGTCGGTTTGCTAATGTCTTCACCATGTAAAGATCAGCAAGCTTCTTCCACATATCCCTTGCAGATGCTTCCTTTGAAACTTCCCTTAAAGCTTTATCACCTAAGCACAGAATGATGGCACTTCTTGCCTTTGATTGTTGATCTTGATCTGCAGCTAATGCACCAGCATCCACAGCAGCTGCTTGATCTGGAAGTGATTTAATTGTATCAGCAAGGCCTTGTTGGATCAGTACAGCCTCCATCTTCATCGTTCACAAACTGAAATCAACTTTCTCTGTAAACTTCTCCACATCAAACTTGGTTGTAACCATGATTCTTCCCTTCTGATCTGATATTGTGGCAGCTTCTTATCTTTCCCACAGACGGCGCCACTTCTTGTGAAACTTGAGCAAATGCTTGATGAAGAACACACAAGAACTTGCACTCACTTGTATGTTTGATCCCTCACGTTTCACACACAAATTGATTAACAAATGAAGAATGAAATGAAAGAGATCAACACAAAGATGTATAATGGTTTGGCATAAGCCTACATCCACTTTCTTGAGAGAAGAATTCACTAAACAATGAAGATGATGATGGTTACAAGATATAAGCACACTTGAAAACCATAATTCCTAAGCTTGTTTCTAACTGATAAGTGAAAAAGATGTGTTGATGATGATCACAGCTTGACAGTTCTTCAACTTATATATGGAAGTGTGTTCAACGTCTAGATACCTCTACAACCAATCAAACGCATGCTCAATAATCAGTTGCAACCAACTGATGAATCAGTTGCAACTAACTGATATTTCCACCCTCAACCAACTGATGCTTCTTGCTGCTGCGTTTTCACTGATCATCTAGTTCCAAGGCTTGATCTAATGGTCTTCACACACTATCCTTCAATCACTTAATCAACCAATGATCAACCTCCATGTGGCACACTTCTAACTTCCATCAAACACACACATACATGCTTTCTGCAGCACGCATGCAGCATTTACTTATGCATGGTCTACATCATCACAGAGAATGTGGTTTCTTTTTGTAAATTTTTTAAATGAGATTGATGAAAAAAAAAGTGAATATAATTAAAGCAGATTGCATGGTTGAAGTTGAAGAAAAGTAAGATTGGTTAAATGCAATTGCAGGAGATTGTGTTCCTCCCCCTGTCTATGATCGTGGCGGTACTACAGCTCTCGCCTATGATGCTCATTACTGCCCAGACCCACAAATTCTCAATGTAATGCTCAAATGATGCGATGCTATTCCGCTTGTTAATGTCAGTTGCACCATTTTCCCCATACATGGCCTTCCAATTAATTTTGTTCTTCTTCATTTGAGGTTATTTCGTTTGTCCTTTTTATTTTTTTGTTTTTTAATTTGGGAGCTTTATTTATTCGATTGTGTATTGACTTGACATCACTTTCGTAGTCACATGGATCGTTTGTGCTTCTGGGTCGAGGCTACTCCCTCGTCAAGCTCATCATCTTACTTTGCTCTTGGAGTTTGGTTGGTTTTCCTCACCTTTCTTGCCCTTGTCAATCGAGCTTTATGAGTTAAGGTTATGCAATGTACATTTACTTATCTTGTCTCAACTATTTACTATCATTTGATATCTTTCTTTTTTTTTGTACTAATTCGACATAGATACCAATAATGCACTCTGTACGGTTGCTTGCTCGATACACTGATTCAATCAACGATAATGCTTGGGTCATAGTCAAGTTTGAAGCAAATAAAATAGTTTGCGGCTCTACTTTTGGTTGCTCGAGATGAGGTTATGCTTCCACTCGACACAGGTAGTGTACATTACATCTTTCTGCACATTTTAATCATGTTAAACTCCTCTGAACTGTAACTTGGTTGGTGAACATGTTTTCTTGTGTTGGATCCCACATTTTGTTTTGTTTTGCAGGCTTGACAATTCATCAATGGTTAACTATTGAGATTGAATCATTGTCTGATGGTGGCATTGACAGTGAACAAATTGAGTACAGAAACATTCTTATAAAGGCAAAGAGATTACTTGTTGTGTTTGAGAGAGCTGGTGATGCTTTGAGCTTGTATGTAGCTCAATGCAGAAATATGTAAGTAAAGCTGTTGGGTGAGTGGTACTTTGTAACTAGATAGTGAACTAGCTATAAACTTCATGGTGTTTCAGGAGGTGGCATTCGAGCGCACAGAAGATGATATTTGTGACATACTGAATAAATATAAGGTTCATGTGTGTCATGATGAACTCATAGGGCATCAATTTTTCAAGTATGTGCCCTTCCTCTGCTTATTGTCACTTCTGATCTGATTAATTTTGGACATAGTTTAGAAGGTTCTGTTGAGTTTGCCATTTTCTTATGTGGTCTTAACTTTGTTATAATTTGGATTGATAGAGGAAGTCGTGGCTGGCCGAAAAATTATTATGATAAGCTTTTCAGGTAATTGTTTTGTTTGCTCTCAAGTCTTTCTGCCCTTTTAACTTTTTGGGCATACTTTAAAGTAATAAAGGGCAACTCATTCTTCTACTGATTTTGTAATTGCTTCAGGGCCATTTGGTTCTCTATCACGAGATTTGTTTCGTGATTGCGTTGCTGGAAAAGCCACCAACGTGAGTCAATTTACATGGGTTATCGAGCAGAACTCTTCATTCAATTTTTTGTGCTTCACTAACTTTAAAAAAAGAACTGATAATTTGGATTGGACCTAGAGATGTTGGAGTTTATCACTGCAGCAAAGATTTTATTACCAGTATTAGTCCTTTGATTATTTGTAGTTGCGGTCAGTGATTTTTGTCTCCTCTCTTTTCAGAGATACCTCTGCAGTCCGCTTCTCACGATCAAACAAGGGAAATCGAGTTCTCTCACCACGCGATGGTTCTTCAACAAACCTTTGCAACATGCTCCATTCGACTATCCACTCAAACAATTGGCTCACTTTACTATGAGGTTGAAGAAAGGGTTGATATTTTTGTGAGTGTGCAGCCTGTGGCCTCATCACTGGATTCATTGGCGGACGTGAAGAAGGCCAGATGCCCCCTGAAATTTTAAAAAAAAGTAGGGGTATAATAGTAATTTCACTAATAAAAATTAATTAAATTAAAAAATATATTTAATTTATACCCATTTTCCCCTTTCTTTAATTCTGCATCCCCTTCGATCAATCCCACTATCTTTCCCAGTTCTGCATACCCATTCTTCCTTTCACAATCCCACTAATACTCACCCCACTCCTCCATCATTAATTTCTCAATTTGTTTTCTTCATCTCTCTTCTCTTTTCTAAGGTATTATTTTAAATTGTTAATCTAAATTTATTATGCATTTTTATATGAAATGTGATATTATTATATTAGAAATTAGGGCTTTTATTTCTAATGTATTATTATAAACTTGGAAATTGTTAAATTAAATTTGTTATGCTATTCTTCTGTAAAATGTAATACTATTATATTTAGAAATTAGGGCTTTTATTTCGTATAAGAGTTTGGATTAATTTATTTTTTTAGAGAAGTTTTATTTAAAGTCATTGTTGTAAATTTTGTTAGATTAAATTTTTTGTACTCTTCTTACATGTAATATATTATTGTTATATTTAAAAATTAGGACTTTTATTTAGTGGAGATTAGAATAATTTATTTTTGTTAAGGGAAATTTATTTAAATTTGAATAGGCTGAGAAATAATTAGGACTTTAAATTTAAAGGGTAAATTAAATGAGAGAATTTAAAGGGAGACTTAGGGCTCATTTTTATGCAATTTTTTTTCTATTATTTAATTTTTAATGTAATTTTGTTTAATAGATAATGGAGCGATATTATAAGAAGACTACAACTATCGCTGAAACATCATCTTCCACGGTGAATGCTCCAGCTCCTAATGTGCAACCTCAACAACCATCAAGCCAAGATGTCAATATTGTGGTTGATTTGAAAAATCTTCCTAGTGACCCTGGATTACGACCAAAAATAAAGAGTTATCCGCCTAATTTGATTGAACAAGTTCATAGATTTTATCTTTTAAAAGGTCCATGTCAACCACGTAAACATAATTTTCCTCAAGTAATGGATGGAGATAGAAAACGTAAATTTGTTGCCACTTGGTTTGATGAATATGGTGATTGGTTGGAGTATAGTATTGCAAAAGATGCAGTATTTTGCTTGTATTGTTATCTTTTCTCTACCGGTCGTACTGAAAAAGGGCATGATGCTTTTGTAACTGAAGGTTTTAATGCATGGCGTAAGAAAGATAGAGTAATTTCTCATATTGGGGATAAAAATAGTGATCATAACAGATGTAAATTTGCTTGTCGTGATCTGATGAATCAATCACAACACATTGAAGTGTCTTTTTCTAAGATTTCTGAACAATCAAAGAATGAGTATCAGTGTAGATTGAATGCATCAATTATTTGCTTGCGTTTTCTTATAATGCAAGGATTAGCCTTTCGATTGCATGATGAGTCTGAAGAATCAGTGAATCGGGAAAATTTTTTGGAGCTTCTAAAAGTTATTGCTTCATGTAATGAAGAAATAAATAGTGTTTTGCTAAATAATGCTCCTGAAAATCTCAAGCTTACATCTCCTAGAATTCAAAAGGATATTATTAAAGCAGCTGCAGTTGAGACCACTAATGCTATCATTAGTGACATTGGTAGTGATTTTTTTCCATTATGGTTGATGAATGCCGAGACATATCAATGAAAGAGCAAATGGGAATAGTCATACATTATGTGAATACCAGTGGATATGTTATTGAACGTTTTCTTGGTCTCGTTCATGTTAGTGATACAACTGCAGTTTCACTTGAGGAAGGTATTGTGTCATTGTTCTCTAGGTATGGCTTGAGTGTTTCTAGTTTGAGAGGTCAGGGTTATGACGGAGCAAGCAATATGAGGGGTGAATTTAAGGGTTTAAAGAGTTTGATATTGAGGAAAAATTCTACTGTTTATTATGTTCATTGTTTTGCTCATCAACTCCAATTATCACTTGTTGCTGTTGTAAAAAACATACAAGTGTTGGTTCCTTTTTTAATACTATTAATCGTTTGTGTAATGTTGTTGGAGCTTCTTGTAAGCGAAGAGATATCCTTAGAGATAAACAAATAGAAATGGTCATAAAAGGGATTGCAAATGATGAAATCAAGACTGGAAAAGGACTAAATCAAGAAATGGAAATCAAACGACCAGGAGATACACGTTGGAGTTCTCATTATGGTACTCTCATAAACTTGTTGTCTTTATTTGATTCTGTGGTTTATGTTCTTGAGAATGTTGGGGAGAATGGAAATGATGATTTACAAAGAGCTGAAGCTTTAGATTTGCTAGAGATTGTAACTCAGTTTGAGTTTATCTTTTTGCTACATCTTATGAAAAAGGTTTTGGGAATTACACATGAATTGTCACAAGTTCTACAAAGAAAAGATCAAGATATTGTCAATGCAATGAATCTTGTGAAAGCATCGAAAGCTCGCTTGCAGACAATGAGAGATGATGGTTGGATGTCTTTGTTACATGATGTTTCAAATTTTTGTGGTAAACATGACATACCTTTACTAATCATGGAAGAATTCTATTCTCCTAGAGGAAGATCAAGACGAAGAGTTGAAAAAACAACCAATCTTCATCATTATCAAGTTGAGATATTTTTTTACTGTGATAGACATGCAAGCTAGAGAGCTAAATAACCGCTTTGATGAAGTGAACACTGAGTTGCTTTTATGCATGGCGTGCTTTGATCCAAGAGACTCATTTGCTATGTTTGACAAAAGCAAGCTACTTCGTCTTGCAGAATTTTATCCATCTGAGTTTTCTGTTGTTGCTCTATATGAACTTGAATGTCAACTTGAGAACTTTGTATTTGATGTTCGTTTGGATGGAAACTTCTCTGAAATCAAGGGAATATGAGAACTTGCTCAAAAGATGGTCGCTACAAGAAAGCACATTATTTTTTCATTAGTTTATCTACTAATCAAATTGTCATTGATCTTACCAGTTGCTACTGCCACAGTGGAAAGAGCCTTTTCGACAATGAAAATCATCAAGAGTTCACTTCGCAATCGAATGAGCGATGAATTATTGAATGATTGTTTGATAGCATACATAGAAAAAGAGGTATTTCAAAGTATTAGTAATGAAGCAATTATGCTGAGGTTTCAAAATATGAAGAATAGAAGAGAGATGTTGTGATTGTGTTATGTTTTCTATTTCTTATGTTGGGATGTACTGGAATTATTTATTTTGAATATTTTCTTGTTATGATATAATATATTGATTTTGTCAAATTTACTATAATTTATAATATTTTATATTTATTTTTTTGTATAATATTTTCTTTACTGATTGGGCCCCCTGAGTCGAATTCCTGCGTCCGCCACTGACTGGATTAGTGGATGAAAACTAGATTTTAGTGCAATTATATTACAATTACTTTATATATTTAATGTTTTGTTTTTATGGTCGTATTAACTATTATGTTTTTTATATGGTTGCATTATCATATTTTTTTTGTCTAATATTTCTACATGTTGGATATTTATAGTCGTGCATGTTATACATTTATATTTGGAAGCGTATGTATGCATATTAATATAAAGTAGTTACTCGTAATTGTGACGCTAAACGTGCATGTAGAATGAAATCGTTTGATGCTGCAATTTAAGGAGCTTTCATAAGTAATGAAAGATGTGTTTACCGATTGAATGAGTTTAGACTTCACTTTTAGCATGGAATGATCGTATTTGTAAGTTGCAATTGAGTTCTTTTAAACATTGAGTTTTTCCTTGGGAAAAGGGTCAGATCCACCCATATTCTTATACCACAAATCTATTTAGACCCTAACCTATTTTCTAGAGTATTTAAGCCATTCTTCTCTTTTAATAAATCAGGTCCACCCTTTATCTTTTGTAAAATGAACCATTTAGCCACTCTGTTAACTAATAAATTAACACCCTTACTTAACACGTGGATCCCTACTATCACTCTTCCACTTCAATATTGTCATATTTTATTTTATTTTTATTTTTAATTTGTAATTAATTATTATTAATTAAAATTTTAATTATATATAAAGTATTTGATTGGGTAAGGCTTGGGTGAGACCGTCTCACTGATCTTATATCATGAGATGGATCTCAATTTATCCATCCAAAAGAATTCAAATTAAGTTTGCGGTTTGGGTGTTGTATGAAAATTAGCCGAAATTCAATTCAAATTACACCATTGCCCTTAATCCGCTGGCAAGACAAATTGACTAAATTCATTTTAATGGTTGTTAATTTAAATTTTAAACTATATATATAATTATATTTTAATTTTTAATAATATATATATATATTAATTTATAGTTTGATAAAAATAAATAAACAATAATATTATTTAAAAAAAATTATAATAAAATAGAAAAATGATGTTCATCTAATTAAATTATGTGGCTGTCTAATATCATATCGTCTCACGGCGAAATCATTTTATACTTTCATAATTAATAATTATCATATTATTTTACGCTTTCATAATCATTTTACGATTTCATAATTAAATTATATGGCAGTCTCGTATCATATCGTCTTACGGCGAAATCATACCGTTCACCATGGTTTGTTGAAGAAGAGATCGATTAGCAACAACTAACGACCTTCTGATCTTCTGCTGTATTCCCAAGCCTAGTCTTGACATCGTGTGAGGGACAATCTTCAAGATCCTCTCAATCTGCAGTCTTTTCTCTTTCTACATGGTTTTTAGGCGTTAGAATTAGGGTTCTCGGACTGCTGAGGTGGCTTATATATGGGCTACAATAAGGACCAGAAGGAGAAATTAAAGTTGGACCTCCATTGGGCTTAAGTATCAAAGTTTAGCCCAACACTTATACTTAAGTCCAATAATAATAATATATTCCACTAAAATATTATTACTGCACTGCCACTCTAATTCCATATTACATTATGGGCTCCTTCTTATTATGAGCCCGTTAATCTCCCCGTGTTTAAGATATACAATATCTGTTAATCAATTAAGTTACTGACAACTGCATTAATTAATATCTCATCCGAGAGTAGTACCACTCAACCTTGTTATCATGCCGGAATAAATCCACCGTAGGGTTTACATGATAATACTTATGAGCTCCTCAAGGGAATCATCAACCTATTTAATAGGACAAGAATTCCTTCTACAATCAACAGCACACCATAGAGACAACACTATTTCCCAACTCACCGAGTTTGTTGGTTTAATATATATAAATCTCACCCATTAATAAATCAAAGAGATACATACTGGCTTACTTGTCTAGGTTATTGTATAGGGATTAAAGAGCACGAACATCCATAATAATTAAGATCAAGTTCTCATATATAGTCAGTATAAGTCGAACGATCTCAAGCGATCCTGCTCAATAATCAATTGTGATTTGGTTCATGAAGTGTGGGTTGATTATTATTCATGGTTGAAGTTATCTTGGGTTAGTCACAATGGAATCAAATCACATTTTCTTCTTCACTCTAAAATTTTCTATAGAAAAAGAGAAAAGAGTATTGTGATTAGTCATATTTTAGCACAATTATTTAGTTGAAATTCATGTTTATTTGATTGACTTGTGTGCTAATTTGGGTGCTAAATTAACTTATCTTGTCTTTGGTTAATTAGAGCTTTAATGTTATAATTTGAGGTGGAAACAGGTTATTTTTTAGAAATTCGTTGCTGCCAGATATGACACTGAACCCCTCAGTGTTAGTGAAGGCCTACGAAAATTCATCATAAAGAAGGAAAGTGCAGCTGGAGATATTCTCATATTTTCTCTCACGTTCCAGCGATTGAATCACTCAAAGATCAGGCTCATATCCTGTGGAAGAAAAGATATAAAAAGAAAAAGATCTTGAGATATTTTTGGAAAAATAAATTAGGAAAGAGATCAAGACAAAGCAAGAGGAGATATTGTTTTATTTTCGAGGGCTGTAATCCACGGGATATTAGAGCAGAATTCATGAGCAAAAGAGGAGATTAACGTGAGGAGCAGAAGATGACTTCAAGGCAGATTTGGGCGTGAAGATCATCATTCAGTCATCATCGGTTCTTTAATTTTATATTTTAAATTTGTTTTTGCTATAAACATGCGGGGCTAATCCCCTTTTCTATTTTAGGATTTCGTGAACCTCCCGTAGAAATTGAGATTAATTATTAAGAGTTTTCATTGAAACTTTTGTGAAAATTTATTCTATTACATGCTTTGATGTTCTTAATTGCTGTTTAATAATTATTTTAGCCTGATCAACTATTTAATTATTTTGTGGTTGAATGTTATTCCATGAACTATAATCCAAAATTGTTGTAGGAATTGGATTAAGTAACAAATAGAGATTATCCCCTCTATGTATAATAGGATCTAGGTTGTATGATTCCTATCTGGATTTCTTAGCCTAGTAATTCTATGTTTAGAGTTTTAATGCGTTTACGAGTTCGAATTCATAGGGTCACTCGTAAATAGTTCAATTTAGTGGTCGTACCCTAGTTGATAAACATAAGAACATTCGGGTTGATTGGTCGTACCGTCGATCTAGGGATTTGAGTTTGCACGCTAGGCTAGATGTTTAATTCCTGTAATTAATTAATTTAGTAAACGGGAGGGGATCGTCATCCTGAACTAGGTTTTCATCACTTGATTAATTTAAATATTAATTTTCGTATATTTGACTATTAAAAATATTGAGTTAATTTATTATTCGTGTAATTTACAATTTTTCAAAATCAAAACCCCCCCTCTATTTATTTTATTTGTTTGCAACACTTGAATTTAATTTAAATTTCATTATACTCTCTTGGGTTCGACCCGTACTCGTTGCTATACTAAATATTAGTGTGAGTCGGAATTATATTTATTTTGGTAGGCTAGCGACAGCTTATCATATTGCTATTAGCTTGTGGGTTTGTATTGTGTGGGTGATGTGGAAATGGAGAAATAACATTGTATTTGAGAATGATGAATGGAGTAGGAGGAGAATAGTAGATGAGATTAAGGGGAGATGTATAAATTCTTTTTCTTTTAGTGATTCGAAGAAAGATCTTATAATAGTTGTGGAAGGTTGAGTGAATTTTAAATTTCTCTGCTTTGTCACTGTATGTAAATTTGGTACTTTGGTACCTACTTATTTTTAATAATACAAGTTTGGGTAAATTACCAAAACCCCCCTTGAAGTTTGTTAAAACTATCAAATAAACATTATGATTTCAAAAATTACCAATTACACCGTTTAACTTGTTTTTTTATTTGAATATTAATAAAAATACTCTTTTCTTAAAATAAAAAGGATGGAAATGACATTAAGACCCATGTATTTAACATTATATATATATATATATATATATATATATATATATATATATATATATATATATATATATATATATATATATATATATATATATATATATATATATATATAGAAAATTAGGATTAGAGGGATTTTTTTTACAAGAAAATGACATCAATACCCATATATTTAACATTGTATTTTTAAATTACACTATTTTATTTATTTTTATTTTTTAATTTTAATACTTTGGGATTAGAAAGATTTTTTTTACATGGAAAAATTAAAAAAAAAATCCATCTAATCCCAATTTTCTATATTTAAAATTTTTTTTTTAAAAAAAGTGAAATTTAAAAATACAATGTTAAATTTATGGATATTAATGTCATTTCCTTCCCTCTTTATATAAAAATATATATTTTTATCAATTTTCAAATAAAAAACAAGCCAAATGGGATAAATGATAGTTTTTCAAATCACAGAATTTATTTGATAGTTTGGACAAACCTGAGGAGGTTTTTGATAATTTACCCTATTAATTTTTTTTGTCTCATTTAAAAAAATCAAGTTAGGAAATAGAAAGGTAAGGAATTTTTATTAATGGACAATTATTCTAAAGGCAAACACGAGACTAACTCTCTAAATACGAATAAAACTGGAAAGTAGAAGGATAAGAAACCACAAAAATTACCAAATACTAGAATCTAATGCTTTTTCTTCATTAAAAGCTACATTTATTTTATGTTTATAAAATTTCAAGAATTGAGAATGCACCAGACCTCTTTTAAAATCATCTAAACTCGGCCCAATAAATATCACTTCAGATTATTAGGCCTTCCTCAACAAAGGCTCTATGATTGGGCCTTCAATCACAAGAAGCAACCCATCAAATCGGAGATTAGCATATTATTGGGCCTTGCAAACAGTGTGCTAAATGATCCGAAAATAGGAGGCTGTTGATATCTGTTATGAGAGTTATCACCAACGGTAAGTTTATACTAACGACATTTCAACAAACGAAGTATATAATGTCTCTGTTATAAAATTATTTACGAATATTGTGAATTAATGTTTAAACAAATGCATATGAACGAAGATGGTTTAACAATGGCAGTTGTGAAATGTTTGCCAAAACCCTAGAGCCTAGAGGTGTATCCTCTGGTACATGGGTACAGCAAATTGAAATGTTTTCTTTACATATATATACTTACATTCATATATTATATTGATTATTTATTATAAATTATATTTGATATTTATAAATACAATTAAGAAATCATTTATTTTCGTTTGACAGTTAATAATTACTCCTACCCTCCATGTCATCATTGATTATATGGTAATGTAGATATATACATGTGTATTAAAATTATATTTATATATATATTCATATATTTGTGGGAATTTGTTATAGAATTATATTAGTCTTTTATCCTTATTTTAATTGAGCAATATAAATTATTTTTATACAACTCCGTGACTCGTTATAATAGTCGCTCCATATTTGCACGTAGATTAAGAGAAATTATCTTTTTTATAGGTATAATGATATTATTTTACTATAATAATAAATAAGTGATAAAGTATGTTACATATGATAGATAATAGTGATTTTTTTTAATAGAATGTATAAAAATGGGTTATTATTTTGACTTTTCACCTTTATATAGAAATGAATTTTTTTGTAGAATGATCCAAAATAAAAGAACGAAAATTAATAAGAGTTGAATCAAGTATATAATTTAGTCGTACCCCAAATTAAAATTTCTGGATCCGCCCCTTTTTTTCATCTATTGCTGCCCCTTCTTTTGACGAAGGAAGAAACAGTGGGAGTAAATCCAAATAAATTACTATAATCATCCATTTGTATTGCTTGCATCCACTCGGTGGAGAGAGAAGAGAAGTTTCCCTTTCATGGCGGCGGTATATATCTTCACCTTCTCACCCAAAACCTCACCTTCTTGCAGGATTTTCTCGAGCGCTGCTACACCCAAGACGACGTCGTATTGGAGGGCCGCATCACTGCAGTAGAAGATCTGATCGATCAAATTCATGGCAAAGCTATCAGCTCCAGTAATTTTAATTTTAATCTGGAGGTAGAGAGAATGATACACGACTTGGATTTGGTAAAGGAACTGAAGTTGGGTGCCCTAACTAATGAGAAGCTCCATAGAATTTCTTCAGATTCTGTTGCTTCATTTTGGGCATCAGGCTACAATTCCTCCATGGATTATTCAACTTTTGGATGAGCTCACCGGGCAACGAAAGAATCTCGAAATAGTCTGGATTGTTGGAATGGTAAGACAGAAATATTTACCAGAATCCACTTATTCAACAACACTTTGATTATCTTGCAAAGGGAGTGATTTGAAGCTTGGTATAAAGTTAAGTTGTTTCTTCGGGATGGCAACAATGGAAGTAGAATCATGACAACCACTAGGCTCTCTAATTTGGCTCTTCAGCAGAGTGCTCGGAGATTGCAAGAAACTGTAGAGGGTTATAAAGGATCCTCCCCACCACTCTGTCTTGGACAACTTATACGATGATGTGAATAATTTAAATATCACCAATCTTGATCATCTATCAGAACTCAAATCCTAATTGAAGGAGGATTCTGCAAGAAGGAGGATTATGGGAATCAACTCCTTCAAATTCAGATCACACCACTCTTCTTCCTAATTGAACTGTTTAAAAACCACACTTAAGCTTGAAATTATTTTAATCATTCCATCAGATGAAGTTGGTATTTTGAGCAACTACATAAGCTTTGGAGCATCAGTAAACTTAAATCTACACAAGATCGTAGAGTGGAAAAAGTAAGGGAGGAAGAAGAAGAAGAAGTTGTCACAGAATGGGAGGAGAAAGAAGATGATCAAGTTGTCTCAGAGTGGGATCGAGTTATCTGTGAATGGGATTGGGAGATAAACTGGCATTAGTTCTAGAAAAAACCATCCAACCATGCTATCATAAACCTTTACAACATTGTAAATTTGAGAAAATCTAACTTATTAGCTTCAGCAAATTGGCAGCAGTAACAAATCTTTATTGTCATTTTAGTTACTGAATAGCCTTGGTAAACTTCCAACTTCACAGTACTAGTCTATGATATTTGGAGTAAAATGATAGCAAAATGACAGAAGGTTTGAAAGGGATGAATGCTGTTAAAGGATATTGTAAGAGTTGGACTTTGTAGAGTCGTTTTCTACCTAAATCTGTAGTAGAATGCAATGTTTGAGCATGAAATTGACAAGAGTATGATTATAAAGATACAAAATTATGGGTATAATGTAAAAAATTAAAATTTTATTTGGTACATATAGGTACATATAAGGTGTTTTTTTAAAAAGATGAGAGAGGTGAGATAAAAGGAAAAAGTGTATTAATTGAGAAGAGAGAATTTATATAGGTATATTTAGGGGTGGTTTTTAAGATTTAGGTGTGAATTTTGAATTTCAATTTCGGGGTTTCAAACCCGAAAACAAATATTCCTTGGGGCTAATAGGACAAAATTATTAGTTGAAAAAATATATACCAATCACCTAAAAATGGTGTGTAAAAAACATTTCACTTTTGCCACAAAATTATTAGTTGAAAAATTTATAATCATACCAATCACTTAAAAATGGTATGTAAAAATATTTCACTTTTTGTCTTTCATGCAAAAAGTTGGTATCACACAGTTCAATTGCCCCTATACCTCGATCAATAAAGTGGTGGACAGGTAAATCGTTCAATAAAATGGTGGAGAGGTAAATCATGGTGATTAAACTAATCAATAGGGGATGAACCACCATCCACTTTTTGTCATTCTTATAAGTTACATAGTATACATAATCATGCTTCGGTTCAAGAAAATTTGAAATCAAAATCGAATCGATCTTAGGGTGGTTTTAATTCAGGTTTGAAACCATGTTAATTATATATATATATATATAGTATGATATCACTCAATACATACAATAGCTAAATTGGTAAGATTGCTATATCTTCTTTTAACTGATAAGGGTTTTATTTTTTTTATTACTATATTAATTACCTATAATTTTTTTATTATAGTGCAATACTACATCTATAAATCATATACTTATTCAAAGAGCACTGAAACTGTTATTTATCTTTTCAATTTTTATAGAGAATGTTGTTACTTTTATTTTAATTTTTAATTTATTTTTATCGATTTGTTACATTAATTAAAAATGATCCATTTTCTTCTATAATACGAATTATTTATAAAATAGTTTATTGCATCATGGAGTATATCTTTTTATTACTAATAAAGTATGACTTTTTATTAAAATGTTATTACTTATTATTTGTCTCACAAAACTCATTCTGTAAAATGATAAGAATCCATGTCCTAGGTGTATCAAAAAACATTCTTTTCGCTAAGCGTATATAATAAAATAGAGTGAAAGGGTCCACCCCGAAGGGGATACTAACTAACAGCTGAGTCCTCTCCGAACCGCAGGAGATAGTTGCTTTTGGTAATTGGCATCTTTCTTCAGAGGGGGCTAGCCAAGGAAAGCTTTCCAATTAAATGAATGTGCTTGCATACTCAACTATTCCTGCGGGACTACTTTTTTGATTCCTTCTTCTAAATGGGCTGATTCTTATTCCTATGGACATTTCCTCTTTCTTACTCTGTTCTTCTCCAACTAGAAATATCATAAGAGAATCAAAGAAATGAGTTCTTTCCCATAAAGATGTTGGATATACCAACCAAATCGACATTGACTGGTGACCGGGGAAGCAGCACCGGTAAAGGCATGGTGTTTACAATTTATCAGTATAAACTGGGCCCCTCAACTAAATTCCTAGGCCTGTCACTGTATATATATATACATGGACGGTGGTACACTGAGGTCGGGCCACTGGGCACCCCTCATTTTTTAAAAAATTCAAGGGTATTTTAGTAATTTCATAATTAATTAATTAATTAATTAATTTTTATAATAAATATATATTACAGCCCATATAATTTACTGCATTTGGCCCAATAATAAATATATATTATAGTTCAATAATAAATATAGCTCAAACATAATAAATATATATTCTGGTCCAATAATTTTAAATGAAAAAATATAGAATATAGGCCCAACTCTTAATTTAAATTAAAAAAAGCCCAACTCTTAATTTTAAATTTTAAAAAAAAACATGGTATATCTTATATGAATTTCGCAGATTCACGACACAGACATCACTCATCAGCACCACGCCACCACCTCTCAATCCTCCCCCTCTCTTCACCATTTTCGGCTACTAATTATTTTCGTTCCCGACTCCTCCATCAAAATCTCAAAACCTTAATTCTTCTATAATAATTTAAAGGGTCACATTAAATGCACACCCTATGAATGCACACCCATCTTTATATATTAAAAAAATATAATTTTAAAATATCTAAATTATCCTTTTATCATTAAATACACACCCTTATATATAAAATTATATTATATCATATACACATCTTATAAACCCTAATTTTCTCATTTATTGTTTATATACAATCCGAGAATCATATATTCTCTATGATAATATGAATTTGCCGAAGCAGATTAATATGAAAAAAAACGTTGAGATGGAGAAAGTGAAAAAGCAAACATCAAACGTTGAGATGTATTTCCATGCCTTCTTTATAAATCCTTTTTTTTCCTGTAATTTTCCCCAAAATTGATGTATTTCTAGCTGCAAGCACGTTTCTTAACATTGTAATTAATATTAGAGTAATAATAATTGTAATACGAGTTTAATCTGTAATTAGATCTCTTAATCTTCATAAGAGGACTCAGCTTCTCCGTTGTAAAACAGGTGAAATTTAATTTTTGGGGTGTTCTTAGTCGCATTTCTAGTAAAATATTTTTAGAGTAAGAGACTCTATCATTGTTGTACACGTGTGACCAAGCAACAAAATTTATAAGTATGTTGTCCCAAGGAAAAAAAAACTTGTGGTTATATCTGGATTTTCTATTGATTTATGCTTTGTAAGAATGATAGATTGAAGGTTTGATATTTAGATTACTACTTATTGTTCTACTCAAATAACTATGAATTTGAACTAACAATGTAATGGATCAAACAACAAACAAATGATGAATGAAATGGAGATAGAATTCACTTAAGAAGAGAGCAAAGCTAATCATAATCATGGTTAAGATTCTATCTAGATATGCATAACTCTTGTCAATGAACTTCATTAATTCGTGGACTAAAAGCAATCACGTTTTTACCTCTAATCCCTATGGTCAAGGAAATTAGGTTCTCGACTCTTTTACAAGTCTAAATCTCCTAGGATTGATCTTAATCTCAATTCCCTTAAGATACTATGATCATAAGTTTGGTTCTTCTCACTCAATTTCTTAAGTGTCCCTCTATGAATGTTCTAAGTATAAGAAGGGTATGGCTTACCTCTCCTCACACTAACATGCATGCTCATTTTAATATATGATTCAATTAAACATCCACTCATAACATTGGAATGGTCATCCTAATACTATGAATAGAGAATTTAATCACACAAGTATTGAAATGAAACATGATTCATATATCATAAAAGAAAATCCACAATTTAACTCAATTCACTTCTCAAGTTCTACACATCTAGATTTTATCTCAACCATTCATATGATTAGCCTTACTATAGGACTAGCCACTACACATTGTGTTTAGATCAATACAATCAAAGGCTTGCTCCATTTGAGCCAAAATGAGAAGAAAATCAACAAATGAAAAGTAGATTGGCTTCCCTTTCATAGGAAAACCTTCCTTCTCTTCAAAATGCTAACTTCTTCAATCCTTGATGATTTCCTCTTCTCAAGTGGTGGATGGATAGATTAATGGATGGATTGATGGATGGATTATTGAAGATCAAGTGGAATTGATGGATCTAAGGGATGGAGATTAATCTAATGGATCTAGTGTGTGAAAATATGGTGTGGAGTGTGTGTAACTGCTCTAATTATGATCTTCCCCTCTAATTTTCACACAAGTCATCCTTTTATATCACTTAAGGGCCTTCTAGAAGCTTCCGGAATATTCAGAAATCTGCAACGGCATTTGCACCTACACGGGCCGTGTAGCAGCGCACGGCCCGTGTAGTGCACACCTAGTTCGGCGTATTGTGCGTGCTTTTGGACATGGCTTGAGCTGTGCTACACGATCTCAGTCATGAGCGTGTAGCATTTTCTGACGATATTACACGGCTTCCTCTTACAGGCCCGTGTTCTGCACACGGGGAGTGTGCTGGTGCACGGTTCGTGCGCCAGAATGCGGCCTTTCCCCAGGGCAAGCTCGTCGTTCTGATGACAGTACACAGCCACCTCGGATAGACCCGTGGTCTGCACATGGCCCGTGTCCGAGCGTGCCCTGTACTTCCATTTCCGTTTTGCTCCCGACTCTATTTTTCTCTATTTTTTTACCTGTTTTATACATATCTAAGCTCATTTACACAATTCTATCAATTCATACCATATTTCTCATAATTACTATAACTCCACCAAAAGTAACACAAATACGGATAAAAATATCCAAAAATCCACAAACAAAGACACTAAAATCTAGGTGAAAATGACAACGATCAACCTCCCAAACTTAAAGTATTATTCATCCTCGAACAATGAAAATGATAAACAAGAGGAAAAATTTTCACCTAGAAAAATACCTAATGAACATAAACCACAACACATCACAAGTTATAAGGACTATAAAATCATATTAAGTATCCCTAAATCATCAAACTTATAAGATGAAATATTAACAAGTTCAATCTTAAGAATGACAAAAGAGTAATCAAACTCCTTTTAATCCAATCCTCTAATAGGATATCAAATTCACTCAACACTCTATAAAGTAGGGTTTTGAACATCACTCATGGTTGATTAGAACCGACTCACCATAGGTTTGCTCATGGACTATGTTTACAAGCCACCCTAGTTTCCATAACTTATCAAAAAGGTCTTTATCTTAGGATGTAATGTCTAGGCTCTTTGGTAAGATAGGAAACTTTGGATAATAGTGATTAATCAAGTGTGGATAATCGAAAAGATGATTCTTTTCTTCGACTTCCTCACTTTCAAACTTCTTTCATTTGTCAATTGTTCAAAAGCACTATATATCAACATACCATGGATTCATTGAGCTTCTATTGAATGACATACTTCTTTTCTTTGACTTTTTTTATTCCTTGAGCTTATTTTATGGTTTTGCTTTTATCATGAGATCTTTCATCCTTTTTCTTGACTAAACCTTTCTTCCATTTACTTGCACATTTTTTCACATTTTCCCTTGTAAATCATCATCATCCTCAATTATCCACACATAAGTTATATATTTAAGGCTCAAGTGAATTTTCAAGGCTTGTATTGTGCTTACATCAGAAAAAAAAAAAGGCTTATAAGCTCAAATTGGCTAACTAGGGATATTGTTTTAGGTAAGGAATTTTATGGCTATGACTTGATTTAACAAGGATAGCCTAAGATCATATCACAAATTTCAACCATTCGGGCTTCGTTCCTATAGTCCATGATCAAGTTCTAGTTTGTCTAAGTATAACCGGTCCTCTCATTAAAAATTAACTATGGAGGCACGGTTGAGGCTCAACTCTCACAAGTTTTTGCTTGGACCAAAAGAAATCTAATTACCCTTCATACTTCTCAAAATTGAACAACTTATGTAATCTATGTTACAATTTAAATAAGTAGAAAATATTAATACGCTTGTCATCACTTATCACAAACAATGCATCATAGCTCACATTCAAAAACACTCAACACCTTCCCAAAAATATACTACTAAACCATCCCTACAAGAATAAAAACAAGACAAACATAACATAAAATCAAAAACTTGCCAAACAAGAAGCATAACAAAAATACATGACATGCATGAACAAGATCATTCATATCAAGATATCAAAACACATCAATTCACATCCATAACAAGTAAGATCAAATTTCCATCACATCCAAATAATGAAAATCAAACCAAAATACCAAAAATAACGAAAGTAAATCGCATAAAACTTAAAATAAAAAACCCCAAAGTAAAAACCTCTCAAAAATGAATAATTTATGTACAATCCAATCCAAATCTAACAAATCAAATCAAGTGTCTAATCATTGCTAAAATGAACTAATAGAAGTGCCTAACACTCAAATTACTCCCTTCATGGCTCTGGAGGTGGAGGTGGATGATAGGTATTCCATGGAATGTATGCACGAGGAGATCCCGGGAACTGGAAGTTGAACATCATCGTCATCATCTCCTTCATGTTGTTGGATTGCACCCGCGACTGCTCCTTATAATATTCCCTTCGACGCTGTCCAGCTCTCAACTCCTGAATATGCACTCCGTGCTCCTGCTGGACCTCTCGGATCTCCCTCATTTGTGTTCCATATGTCTGCTACACATGCCTCATATCTCTCACCTCATCCATCATATAACTCCATCGATCATTGCCCTGTCCGGGTCCCATTGGCAGTTGTTGTTCTTCCTCCTCAAACTGTGGTGGCTCAGGGGCTTGCTCCTCAAACTCCACCTGCTGAGGTGGTGCATCCTGCTCATCTTCTTCCATCGGCATTGGCTCCGCTCTCAAATTAGCTAGCTCGAGGTTCTCCTCAACCCTCATCTGTCTGAGAACCTCTTCCACTTCATCTCTGTTTTTTCTATAAAAGGGTCTCTCAACCCTGGAGTGGTTAGTACTAGCCATTGCTAAATTAACGAACTTCCTTCGAGTATATACTATAGTGAGCTCTGGAGCTGGCAAAGGAAACGAAGCTTCCTTTTCTTGCCTCAGGCAGTACTGATTGCCAGTTATAGACAAAAATTCCATTCTCATCAGCCGCTGATAGTTCAATCCATCACTCACCATCCTGTTTTCCATTCCTGCAAGATTTATTCCCAAGCCTTGAGCAATCATGGTGATCATTCCTCCTAACATCAGACCTTGAGACATTTTTCTCTTAGCAACTCTCTCCGCATGTTGCACAAAATGCGCTGCAACATTCAGTGGTAGCTCATTATAGATGCAGAACATGATGTACAACTACTTTTCTCCTACAGCTCCACTCTCAAACCTCCCAATATTGAACCTCCCGATGAAGCATCAACAAGCATTTGTTTACTCCCATTCAATCTGGCATAGAAAAATCATACTTGTTGATCTTCAGAAAAACTATGTTGTGGACACTTCCTTAGTATCTCTTTGAATCGGTCCCATGCTTCACTAAATGTCTCAAGTGGCATTTGCTTGAATTGAAAGATTTTCCCTTTGAGATGCAACATCTTTGAAGGGAAAAAATACTTGCTCAAAAATCTTTGTGCCAATTCCCTCCATGTGGTGTAGGATCCCGGTGGTATAATATGATACCAAGCTTTAGCTCTATCTCTCAATGAAAACGAGAAAAGCTTCATTTTAACAATATTCTCACTATCCCATTTATCTTGATTGTGTTGGCTAACTCCGTAAATTGGGCTAAGTGAGCATTCAGATCCTCCATTGCACCACCACCAAATTTATTTGCTTGCACCATGTTGTAACCCCGTCTTTATCTCAAAATTATTCACCTTCAAAGGTGGGCCCATTCCATAATTTCTATATTGCGGTTGAAAATGATCACGGATATTCATTCTCGCTCCATTGTTTCCATTTCCACGGGGTTGATTTTGCACCACCAAAGGATTATTCCTTGCTTCTTGTTGCGCCATCAAGTGTTGAATGATTGCTTGCAATTGTTGATTCTGCAAGTGAACTTGTTGAGCATTAGCTTGTGGCACAAACTCCGGATTATTATGTCCTCTTCGAACATTATCACCCCCTTGAAAATTTCTCATATTACATTCTTCATCAACCATGTTTGCATTAACCCTTATGTCTTCCATAATTTCCTCTGTAGGCTCTAACACTCCTCTTCTTTGTCTTCTTAAAGTAGCTTCCAATTCCAAGTTCAAAGATTCAATAGATTGAGACCTTGAATGAATTCGCATGTACCTACAAGAATTTTCAAATTAGTTTTCCAAGTGACCAAAACAAGTAAACAAGTAAACAAATAAAAGAAATATCCTTATCAAAACTAATAACTTCAGACTTGTTACAACTAAAAGTTTAACATTTTCCCGGCAAGCGGCTTCATGTTCTTGGTCGCATTTCTAGTAAAATATTTTTAGAGTAAGAGACTCTATCGTTGTTGTACATGTGTGACCAAGAAACAAAATTTATAAGTATGTCGTCCCAAGGGAAAGTAAACTTGTGGTTATATCAGGATTTTTCATTGATTTATGCTTTGTAAGAATGATAGATTGAAGGTTTGATATTTAGATTACTAATTATTGTTCTACTCAATTAACTACGAATTTGAACTAATAACGTAATGGATCAAACAACAAAGAAATGATAAATAAAATGGAGATAGAATTAACTTAAGAAAAGAGCAAGGCTAATCATAATCCTAGTTAAGATTCTAGATAGATATGCATAACTCTTGTCGATGAACTTCATTAATATGTGGATTAAAAGCAATCACATTTTTATCCTTAATCCCTATGGCCAAGGCAATTAGGTTCTCGACTCTTTTACAAGTCTAAATCTCCTAGGATTGATCTTAATCTCAATTCTCTTAAGGTACTATGATCATAAGTTTGGTTCTTCTCACTCAATTTCTTAAGTGTCCCTCTATGAATGTTTTAAGCATAAGAAGTGTATGGCTTACCTCCCCTCACACTAACATGCATGCTCATTTTAATATATGATTCAATTAAACATACACTCATAACATTGGAATGGTCATCCTAATACTATGAATAGTGAATTTAATAACACAAGTATTGAAATGAAACATGATTCATATATCATAAAAGGAAATCCACAACATAACTCAATTCACTTCTCAAGTTCTACACATCTAGCTTTTATCTCAATCATTCATATGATTAGCCCTACTATAGGATTAGCCACTACACATTGTGTTTAGATGAATACAATCAAAGGCTTGCTCCATTTGAGCCAAAATGAGAAGAAAATCAACAAATAAAAAGTAGATTAGCTTCCCTTTCATGGAGGTTCTTCTCTTCAAAATGCTAACTTTTTCAATCCTTGATGCTTTCCTCTTCTTAAGTGGTGGATGGACGGATTGATGGATGGATTGTTAAAGATCAAGTGAAATTGATGGATCTAAGGGATGGAGATGAATCTAATAGATCTAGTGTGTGAAAATATTGTGTGGAGTGTGTGTAACTGCTCTAATTACAATCTCCCCCTCTAATTTTTGCACAAGTCATCCTTTTATATCACTTAAGGGCCTTCTAGAAGCTTCCAGAATATTCTGAAATCTGCACTGGCTTTTGCACCTAGACCGACCGTGAGAAGCGCACGGCTCGTGTAGTGCACACCTAGTTTGGCGTGTTATGTGTACTTTTGGACTCGGCTTGAGCTACGCTACACGGCCTCAGTCATGGACGTGTAGCATTTTCTGACGACATTACACGCCTTCCTCTTACAGGCCTATGTTCTGCACACGGGGTGTGTGCTGGTGCACGGCTCGTACGCCAGAACACGACCTTCCTTCTGGGCGAGCTCGTCGTTATAATGACAGTGTACAACCACCTCGGACAGGTCTGTGTTCCACACACATCCCATGTCTGAGCGTGCCCTATACTTCCATTTCTGTTTTGTTCCCTACTCTATTTTTCTCCATTTCTTGACATGTTTTACACATATTTAAGCTCATTTACACAATTCTATCAATCCATACCATATTTCTCATAATTATAATAACTCCACCAAAAGTCACACAAATACGGATAAAAATATCCGTAAATCCACAAACAAAAATACTAAAATCTAGGTGAAAATGACAATGATCAACCCCCAAACTTAAAGTATTGTTCGTCCTCGAACAATGAAAAATGATAAATACGAGGAGAAATTTTCACCTAGAAAAACACCTAATTAATATAAACCACAACACATCACAAGTTATAAGGACTACAACTTCACATTAAGTATCCGTACATCATCAAACTTATAATATGAAAGATTAACAAGTTCAATCTTAAGAATGACAAAAGAGTAATCAAACTCCTTTTAATCCAAGCCTCTCATAGGATATCAAATTTACTCAACACTCTATAAAGTAGGGTTTTGAACATCACTCATCAACCGGTTAGAACCGACTCACTATAGGCTTGCTCATAGACTATGTTCACAAGCCACCCTAGTTTCAATAAGTGATCAAAAAGGACTTTATCTTAGGATATAATGTCTAGCCTCTTTGATAAGGTAGGAAACTTTGGATAATAGTGACTAATCAAGTGTGGATAATCGAAGAGATGATTCTTTTCTCCGACTTCCTCATTTCAAACTTCCTTCCTTTGTCTATTATTCAAAAGCACTAAATATCAACATACCATGGATTCATTGAGCTTCTTTTGAATGACATACTTCATTTCTTTGACTTTTTTTATTCCTTGAGCTTATTTTATAGTTTTGGTCCTTTTTCACTTTGTTGAAGTTGCACTTGCTTTTAACTTGAGTTCTTTCATATTTTTTCTTGACTCAACCTTTCTTCCATTTACTTGCATATTTTTTCACATTTTCCCTTGTAAATCATCATCATCCTCAATTACCCATACATAGGTTATATATATAAGGCTCAAGTGGATTTTCAAGGCTTGTATTGTGCTTACATCACAAAGAAAAGGCTTGTAGGCTCAAATTGGCTAACTAGGGATAATATTTTAAGTAAGGAATTTTATGGCTATGACTTCATTTAACAAGGATGGCTTAAGATCATATCACAAATTTTAACCATTCGGGCTTCGTTCCTATAGTACATGAGCAAGTTCTAGTTTGTCTAAGTACAACCGGTCCTCTCATCAAGAATTAACCATGAAGACACGGTTGAGGCTCAACTCTCATAAGCTTTTGTTTGGACCAAAAGAAATCTAATTACCCTTCATACTTCTCAAAATTGAACAACTTATACAATCCATGTTACAATTTTTAATAAGTAGAAAACATTAATACACTTGCCATCACTTATCATAAACAATGTATCATAGTTCACATTCAAAAACACTCAACTCCTTCCCAAAAATATACCACCAAACTATCCCTACAAGAATAAAAACAAGACAAACATAAATCAAAAACTTGCCACACAAGAAACATAACAAAAACACATAACATGCATGAACAAGATCATCCATCTCACGATATCAAAACACATCAATTCACATCCATAACAAGCAAGATCAAATTCCCATCACATCCAAATAATGAAAATCAAACCAAAATACCAAAAATAACAAAAAGTAAATCACATAAAACTTAAAATAAAAAAACCCAAAGTAAAAACCTCTCAAAAACAAACAATTTAAGTACAATCCAATCCAAATCTAACAAATCAAATCAAGTGTCTAATCATTGCTAAAATGAACTAATGGAAGTGCCTAACACTCAAAGTACTCCCTTCATGGCTCTGGAGGTGGAGGTGGAGGTGGATGATAGGTATTCTATGGAATGTAAGCACGAGAAGATCCGGGGAATTGGAAGTTGAACATCATCGTCATCATCTCCTCCATGTTGTTGAGTGCACCCGCGACTGCTCCTCATAATATTCTCTCCGACGCTGTCCAGCTCTCAACTCATGAATATGCACTCAGTGCTCCTGTTGGACCTCTCGGATCTCCCTCATATGTGCTCCATATGTCTGCTGCACATGCCTCATATCTCTCACCTCATCCATCATATAATTCCATCGATCATTACCCTGTCCGGGTCCCTTTGGCGGTTGCTGCTCTTTCTCCTCAAATTGTGGTGGCTCAGGGGTTTGCTCCTCAAACTCCACCTGCTGAGGTGGTGCATTCTGCTCATCTCCTTCTATCGGCACTGGCTCCGCTCTTAAATTAGCTAGCTCGAGGTTCTCTTCAACCCTCATCTGTCTGAGAACCTCTTCCACTTCATCTCTATTTTTTCTATAAAAGGCTCTCACAAACCTGGAGTGGTTAGCACTAGCCATTGCCAAATTAGCGAATTTCCTTCGAGTATACACTGTAGTGAGCTCTGGAGCTAGCAAAGGAAATAGAGCTCCCTTTTCTTGCCTCAAACAGTACTGATTCCCAACTATAGACAAAAATTCCATCCTCATCAACTGCTGATAGTTCAATCCATCACTCACCATCCTGTTTTCCATTCCTGCAAGATTTATTCCCAAGCCTTGAACAATCATGGTGATTATTCCTCCTAACATCAGACCTTGAGACGTTTGTCTCTTAGCAACTCTCTCCGCATGCTGCACAAAATGCGCTGCAACGTTCAGTGGTAGCTCATTATAGATGCAGAACATGATGTATAATTGTTTTTCTTCTACAGCTCCATTCTCAAACCTCCCTAAGATGGTGTTCGAAACGATCTTCTCTAAGTATCTCATGACTGGGTTCCTTATTGCAGTTCCCTTTGAAGCACTAGGGACATATCCTGCTCGCTCTGTCCCATCATTTACCAAGCTCTTCCACCATTCCTGCTGGTTGAAACCACCTCCTTCATAAAAGCTCTGATGGTTTTCTCATGGTGGGCATCCAAAGAATCCATTCAACACATGCAAATGGATCTTTTATCTCAACACATTGTCCAGTTGGAACGTCACTGAAATAGGAAAACCATTTCGTTCCTTCTTTACTTGAAATGTGCTAATGAACTCAGTAGTTAGATGGTAATAAGTAGGCAGCCTTTTGTCAAAGAAAGCTTCCATCTGTGCAAATCTAAACAACTTCCTCAAATCTTCCTCAATTCCTAACCCTCTTATTGTTTCTGTATCTTGGAATCGAGTTGGTTTGATCTTCAGAGCAAGTGTTTGCCAATGGAGCACATACTTACCCCAATAGTCTTCAAATTCCACCCCAAAGTAGTCCGAATGGACCCCTTCTTCCATTAGCTGAGCATCAAGATTAGCCAACTCTCCTGGATCGGTAATGACGATGAAATCCTTATTTCTTGGTCTCAGTCTCCTCTCGGCCATCTACAATTCACAACAATGCTCAAGTTATTTTAAATTCCACCAATAAAAATGTTAATGCACTTAGTTTAAATTCCACCCTAGTCATTCAACTTAGTGTGAAATATACTATGCATCAACATTATACATTCACATCATTATAACTTCAAAATTAACCACAACATTCACTTCACCATCATTCCTCTCAACTATCCAAGAATTCATATCTCAACTCCTATCATACTTGCACACATAAGTTCCAAAACATATCATCACTAAGCACTATGAACATATGATCTCAAATTTAGCCAAAATTTCTCTTAGACATTTCATCGAACACTTGGCATGCACAATTTTTTAATACAATTTCAAAGCAAAATTCACATGGCCTCATGCCCAAATCCTCAACATCTAAGTCTATTTATTCACAATTTAAGCATTATAAACGCATGATAATTCAATTTGCACAACACATGCATCCAATTTTATCATTCTCACAAATTCCCTAATTCAACTTTCTCATGAACCCTAATTTCATTCTCTATTCACATTTTAAATTGACACATGTATGTTTATCAATCAAGAATTTGTTCAAAACTCACAATATCACAAAGCCCATGCATCAACTCAATTTCTATCAAAATTCAAAAGTTAGGGTTCAAAGAATTCATACCTTTCAAACTTGGATGTGGAGAAGTGTTCTTGGTGTTCACAATTGAAGAAACTCACTCTCAATCTCTCAAAACTAACCTTTGTATGTCGATTTATGCTCAAGGAGAAGAATTTAGTGTGAATTCAGTGCGTACGGAAGAGATGGTGTATGTGGAAGTGAGTATGGATCTGCCCTTTTAAAAACTGGCTTTGAACCCTGCACGACTCGTGTAGCACTACACGGACTCAAGTGTGGCCGTGTAGTATTTTTGATGTTAGAACACGCCCACACATTACAGGGCCGTGCTCCGCACACGGTCTGTATTCTTGTTCTTCTGCACGGTTCGAGCTCTGAGCTCGCCCAAGACCCTGGGCGAGTAGCCACTTCTGATGCCAGTACATGGGCAGTCCTTACAGGGCCATGTATTGAGCACGGCTCGTGTAGTGACTTTGCCCTGTTTTCCAACTTTCACACTTCACCTCATTTTTGCCCTGTTTTTGCACTTCTCATACACCCTATTCATGCTCAAAAATACTTCAAAATATTATGCACACCACAATTATGATCAAATAATGGATTATCATGCACTTAAACACCACCAAACATACCAAAACAATCCTAATTCATGAGAAAAAATTCTAAATTTACCCATTTTGCCATAAGACAATATAACAACAACACACATGATTCATCACACACTAAAGCATAAACAAAGTATAAGTCACACCTTGCACTCCCCCCCCAAATTTAAATTGAAACAAGTCGAGAATTAAGTTTGCAAAAAGTGGCGAGATGTACCCTTATCGTTTCCACCAATGTTCTTCATGAACTTACCTCGTGATGACTCATGTGCATTTTTTACAATCCACATATGTTCAAGTATGTCCACCACACAACCTCTCCCCCCTCCCCCCAAACTTAAATTAACACAAGTGTTACAATTTAAGTTTGTTAAGAGTGGTGTGGTATACATCATCATTTCACTTTTAGCACCTTTGTCTCTTATTATATACACTTTTCTCCATGAGCTTCACCACCTACATACCAAATCTATAAGAAAACTATAAAACAAAAAGAAAATAAAATCTATACTACTACACAATCAAATAGGTTCAAGAAGAGAGAGTATCCACATACACTATCTCCTTTTGAGAAGGAGATAGGTAATGTTTCACCCGATGGCCATTTATCACAAACTCATTATTAGGACCCTTAAGCTTCAATGTATGTCCACTCAACACTTCAAGCACTTCATATGGCCCCATCCATTTAGACTTAAGCTTTTCGGGAAACAACTTGAGCCTCGAATTGAATACAAGAACTTTGTCTCCGGGAGCAAACGTCTTCTCCTTTATCTTAGCATCATGCCATCTCTTCATATTCTCCTTGTAGATGATTGAGTTATCAAATGCTCTTCCTTTAAACTCCTCCAACTCAACCAACTTTAATAACCTTGCTTGACCACTATCCCTTTCATCCATGTTGAGGCGTTTGATAGCCCACAATGCACGGTGTTCCAACTCAACGGGAAGATGACAAGCTTTACCATAGACTAATTGATACGGTGACACACCAAGAATGGTTTTAAAAGCCTTCTGATAAGCCCATAAGGCATCATCAAGCTTCTCCGACCAATCCTTCCTTCCCCCATTGATGGCCTTATCCAAAACTAACTTGATTTGGCGGTTTGAGACCTCCTGCCAAACCATTTTCTTGAGGGTGGTAAGGTGTAGCCACTCGATGCTTCACTCCATATCTTTTCAACAAACTCTCCATCAACTTGTTTACAAAGTGAGATCCTACATCACTCACTAAAGCTCGTGGAACTCCAAACCTTGCAAAAATATTCTTCTTTAAGAACCTTTGCACAATCAAAGCATCATTTGTCTTAGTGGGGATTGCCTCTACCCACTTTGACACATAATCCACGGCTAGCAATATGTACACATCCTTTAGATGAGGGAAATGGTCCCATAAAATCAATGCCCCATACATCAAATATTTCTACATCAGTTCTTAAGCTCATGGGCATCTCATCTCGCTTATCTATTCCCCCTATTCTTTGGCATCTATCAAATTTAGCCACAAACTTCTTTGCATCCTTAAACAATGTAGGCCAATAAAAATCCGATTATAAGATTTTAGCCCCCGTCTTTCGATGAGCAAAGTGACCTCCACACAAAGATAAATGACATAGCTCAAAAATCCCCATGACTTCTTCCTCAGCCACACACCTCCTTATTACTCCATCATTGCAAATTTTAAACAAAAAGGGCTCATCCCACAAATACTTCTTCACTTCAACATAAAGCCTTTTTTCCTTGTATTCATTAAGCAATGTGGGCTTGATTCCATAAATAATAAAGTTGACATAGTCGGCATACCAAGATGGCACATTCACCATGAGAGTACACACTTGCTCAACTTCTATTAGCAAAATTTCCTCATCCGTGAACTCATCTCCAATTGGCTTAATATTTTCATTCTCACCTCCATTTTCCAATCTAGACAAATGATCTGCTATCACATTTTCCACGACTTTCTTATCCTTGATAATCATATTAAATTCCTGCAAAAGCAATACCCAATAGATTAAACGAGATTTAGCATCTTTCTTACTCATTAGGTATTTTATGGCCACGTGATCCATGTAAATAACCATTTGTGTTCCAACCAAATATAGTCGAAATTTCTCAAAAGCATACACGACGACTAAAAATTCCTTCTCCATTGTGGTGTAATTGACTTGGCACGAATTCAATATTTTCGAGGCATAATATATTGCTCTAAACTCCTTCTCCCTCATTTGCCCCAACACCACTCCTATGGATTGGTCACTAGCATCACAATGTAATTCAAATTGCAAACTCTAATCCGGGATAACGAGTATTGGAGATGAAGTGAGAGCATCCTTGAGCACCTGAAATGATACACAATATTCATCATTGAAGTTAAATGGACAATCTTTTTCAAGCAATTTACAAAGAGGTTTAACAATTTTAGAGAAATCCTTAATGAAACGTCTATAAAAGCCCGCATGGCCTAAGAACAATCTCACCCCCTTCTCACTAGTAGGAGGGGGAAGATGTTCTATGGCTATCATTTTAGCTCTATCCACTTTTAAACCATATTTTGAAATATGATGCCCCAAACTATCCCATCGGTCACCATAAAATATCATTTTTTCCAATTTAGCACAAGATTTGACTCTTCACACATCTGCAACACAATAGTGAGATTAGTCAAGCATATATCATAAGAAGAACCATACACGGAAAAAACATCCATAAATACTCCATAATATTTTCAATTAAACCATCGAAGATAGCCATCATACAACGCTGAAAAGTGGCAGGGGTATTACATAGACCAAACGGCATCATTCTAAATGCAAACGTACCATAGGGACATGTGAAAGTTGTCTTCTCTTGGTCTTCCGGTGCAATCAATATTTGATTGTACCCGGAATAACCATCAAATAAACAATAGTACTCATACCCCGCAAGTCGATCCAATATTTGGTCTATGAATGGCAATGGGAAATAATCTTTACGAGCATTTTTATTCAATTTACGATAATCAACACATACTCTCCAACCCGTGATAGTTCTAGTGACAATTGTTTCATTTGTATCTGATCGCACAATTGTCATACCACCTTTTTTTGCCATTACATGTAAGGGACTTACATATTGACTATCACTAATTGGAAATATTATTCCCGCATCAAGCCATTTTAACACCTATTTTCTTATCACTTCTTGCATTATAGGATTTAATCTACATTGGTTTTGCACACAAGACTTCTCATCATCGATCAAATGAATCTTATACATACACATAGATGGACTAATACCTTTCAAATCTTTTATGCTCCAACCAATAGAGGATTTATGCTCTCTCAAAACTCTTAACAACTTTTCTAATTCTAAATCATTAAGGGAAGAGGATACAATTGTCGGATACATTTCATTCTCTTCCAAGTAAGCATACTTCAAATACTCCGGTAATGGTTTCAACTCTATCTTCTTCTTCTCTTGCACTCCTTCTTTTGATTCTTCATCAAGTCTCTCCACCTTTGCTTCCTTTGCTTCCTCACTTGTAAGTTCCCTACAAGCATTTAAATCATGCAATTCATCAATCATTTCCTCATTCTCTAAACTAAAAGATTATTTAGATTTTATAGATTCAAAAGAGTAAGAATGGCTTATGATAATCTCCAATGGATCCTTGGACCGAAGGTGATACATATGTTCTTCAACAATGTTGTCCACAACCTCCACTCTTCTACATTCCTCCTTGTTTCTCGGAAACCTCATAGCCTCTCTTAATGAAAGTATCACTTCTTCCTCATTCACCCTCAAAGTGAGCTCTCCTTTCTCCACATCTATCAATGATTTCCCCGTGGCAAGAAACGGACGCCCAAGTATCAATGGGACATTAGCATCTTCATCCATATCAAGTACCACAAAATCAACGGAAAATACAAACTTGTCAACTTTGATTAAAACATCTTTCACAATTCTCTTTGGATATGTCAACGACCGGTCGGCTAATTAAAGTGTGACCAATGTCGGTTTGACCTCACCAATACCCAACTTCTTGAAAATTAACAAGAGCATCAAGTTAATGCTAGCCCCTAAATCACATAAGGCTTTGTAGTTCTCATGATCTCCCATCTCAAATGAAATAGTAAAACTCCCAAGATCTTTCAATTTAGGAGGAAGTTTCTTTTGCAAGATTGCACTACATTCCTCCGTTAAATTCACCGTTTTAAACTCTCCCAAGTTTCTTTTCTTTGACAAAATATCTTTCAAAAACTTGGAGTAATTGGGCATTTAAAGTAAAGCATCCACAAAAGGAATATTCACATGTATCTTCTTCAACATCTCAACAAACTTGACAAATTTTTCTTCTAATTCCTTTTTCAAACATCTTTGTGGAAATGGAATTGCAACGGGCAACTTAGGAATTCCTCATTCATCTCTTTCAAACTTCTCTTCTCTCTCTTTATGTTTTGTTTCTCTACATCTTTCCCACTTCTTTGGAGACTTCACATTTTCTTCTTCAAGTATTGTGGTACTTTCATCTTTTTCAATAATTTCAACTCTTTTCTGTTTCCCTTCTTCATCCAATCTTTCCATGGGCTCAAATTCACACTCTACCTCCTCTACTTCCGTCGGCATAGAAGGCCCTTTGTATTTTGTTCCACTACGAAGTTCAATAGCCTTACATCACTCATTCGGATTAGTAATGATCGTAGATGGAAATTTTCCTTGACGATGAGCATCCCCCCTTTCACTTGCCATTTGGATCATTTGTGTTTCCAAAGCTTTGAATCGATTATCATTCAACTCTTTCTCTTGTTTCATAAAGTCAAACATCTTGGTCATTTAATCTTCAAATGTAGGTTTCCCTTCACCATTTTGAGTTTTCTCTCCCGGATTAGTGCCCGGTGGAAGAGTAAGGGCATTCCTTGATTTCCATATGACAAGTTCTCATACCTACGAGGTTGATTAAAATTTTCTTGAAAATTACCTTGCCCCCATCCTCCTTACCTTTGTGGATATCTCCCTCCATGATTACCAAATTAAGTTACCACAATAATTTCCTTGAAAGTTCCTTCCTTGTATGAAGGTAACTTCCTCAAGTGACATCTCGGGTGGGCACCAAGTATCTTGAATTTCAAAACTTGAGGACATATCTTGTTGAGGCATAGATGTAGGCATTTGACAACTTTGAGAAGATTGACCCATATTAGGCATAGGCATGTCTTGTTGAGGATTAGGAAACACTTGTTGATTCATCAAAGGCAATGACATACCTTGTTGAAGACCCACAAACACTTGTTGATTCACCACGGGTGTAGAGTTCGAAGAAACTTGCAAATTAGCATTCATCCTCTTAAGTATCTCCGTAATGGCCTTATCGGTCATATCTTCCTTAGGCACCTCTACCTTTTTTACTTATTGCAAGCACACTTCTTCCATCTTAACTATTCTCTCTCTTTCATACATTCTCACAACTCGATTCATAGGGCATTGACCCGTATTCAAAGCAATCTCTTCACATATAGCAATTGTTCTCTCCGGAGTTTGCCCCAATATAGAACCTCCCGATAAAGCATCAACAAGCATTCGTTCACTCTCATTCAATTCGGCATAGAAAAATCCTACTTGTTGATCTTCGGGAAAACCATATTTTGGACACCTCCTTAGCATCTCTTTGAATCAGTCACATGCTTCACTAAATGTCTCAAGTGGCATTTGCTTGAATTGAAAGATTTGCCCTTTGAGATGCAACATCTTTGAAGGGAGAAAATATTTGCTCAAAAATCTTTGTGCCAATTCCCTCCATGTAGTGTAGGATCCCGGTGGTATAGTATGATACAAAGCTTTAGCTCTATCTCTAATGAAAATGAGAAAAGCTTCATTTTAACAATATCCTCACTTACCCCATTTATCTTGATTGTATTGGCTAACTCCGTAAATTGGGCCAAGTGAGCATTTGGATCCTCCATTGCACCACCACCAAATTGATTTGCTTGCACCATGTTGATTAACCCCGTCTTTATCTCGAAATTATTCATATTCAATAGTGGGCCCATTCCATAATTTCCATATTGCGGTTGAAAGTGATCACGGATATTCATTCCCCGCTCCATTATTTCCATTTCCACGGGTTTGATTTTGCACCACTGGAGGATTATTCCTTGCTTCTTGTTACACCATCAAGTGTTGAATAATTGCTTGAAATTGTTGATTATGCAAGTGAACTTGTTGAGCATTAGCTTGTGGCACAAACTCCGGATTATTTTGTCCTCCTTAAATATTATTACCCCCTTGAAAATTTCTCATATTACCTTCTTCATCAACCATGTTTGCATTATCCCTTATGTCTTCCATAATTTCCTCCATAGGCTCTAACACTTCTCTTCTTTGTCTTCTTAAAGTAGCTTCCAATTCCAAGTTCAAAGGTTTAATAGATTGAGACCTTGAACGAGTTCGCATGTACCTATAAGAATTTCCAAATTAGTTCTCCAAGTGACCAAAACAAGTAAACAAGTAAACAAATAAAAGAAATATCCTTATCAAAACTAATCAACTTCAAACTCGTTACAACCAAAAGTTTAATATTTTTCCGACAAGCGGCGTCATGTTCTTAGTCGCATTTCTAGTAAAATGTTCTTAGAGTAAGAGACTCTATCGTTGTTGTATACGTGTGACTAAGCAACAAAATTTATAAGTATGTCGTCCCAAGGGAAAGTAAACTTGTGGTTATATCCGGAATTTCCATTGATTTATGATTTGTAAGAATGATAGATTGAAGATTTGGTATTTAGATTACTACTTATTGTTCTACTCAATTAGCTACGAATTTGAACTAACAATGTAATGGATCAAACAACAAACAAATGATGAATGAAATGGAGATAGAATTCACTTAAGAAGAGAGCAAGGCTAATCATAATCATGGTTAAGATTCTAGCTAGATATGCATAACTCTTGTCGATGAACTTCATTAATTTGTGGACTAAAAGCAATCACGTTTTTACCCCTAATCCCTATGGCCAAGGCAATTAGGTTCTCGACTCTTTTACAAGTCTAAATCTCCTAAGATTGATCTTAATCTCAATTCCCTTAAGATACTATGATCATAAGTTTGGTTCTTCTCACTCAATTTCTTAAATGTCCCTCTATGAATGTCCTAAGCATAAAAAGGGTATGGCTTACCTCCCCTCACACTAACATGCATGCTCATTTTAATATATGATTTAATTAAACATTCACTCATAACATTGGAATGACCATCCTAATACTATGAATAGAGAATTTAATCACACAAGTATTGAAATGAAACATGATTCATAAATCATAAAAGGAAATCCATAATTTAACTCAATTCGCTTCTCAAGTTGTACACATCTAGCTTTCATCTCAACCATTCATATAATTAGCCCTATTATAGGACTAGCCACTACACATTGTGTTTAGATCAATACAATCAAAGGCTTGCTCCATTTGAGCCAAAATGAGAAGAAAATCAACAAATGAAAAGTAGATTGACTTCCCTTTCATGGAGAAACCTTCCTTCTCTTTAAAATGCTAACTTCTTCAATCCTTGATGCTTTCCTCTTCTCAAGTGGTGGATGGATGGATTGATGGATGGATTGTTGAAGATCAAGTGGAATTGATGGATCTAAGGGATGGAGATGAATCTAATGGATCTAGTGTGTGAAAATATAGAGTGGAGTATGTGTAACTGCTCTAATTATGATCTCCTTCTCTAATTTTTGCGCAAGTCATCCTTTTATATCACTTAAGGGCCTTTTAGAAGCTTCCGGAACATTCTGAAATCTGCACTGGCTTTTGCACCTACACAGGCCGTGTAGTAGCGCACGGCTCGTGTAGTGCATACCTAGTTCGACATGTTGTGTGTGTTTTCGAACATGGCTCGAGCTGCGCTACACTCTGATGATATTACACGGTTTCCTCTTACAGGCCCGTGTTCTGCACATGGGGTGTGCGATGGTGCACGGCTCGTGCGCTAGAACACGGCCTTCCCTTGGACTAGCTCGTCATTCTGATGACAGTACACGGCTACCTCGGATAGGCCCGTGTTCCATACACGGCCCGTGTCCGAGCGTGCCTTGTACTTTCATTTTTGTTTTGCTCTCGACTCTGTTTTTCTCTATTTCTTGACCTGTTTTACACATATTTAAGCCCATTTACACAATTCTATCAATCCATACCACATTTATCATAATTACAATAATTCTACCAAAAGTTACACAAATACGGATAAAAACATTCGAAAATCCACAAACAAAGACACTAAAATCTAGGTGAAAATGACAACGATCATGGGGATATGAGGTGTGTATAATTTTTAATTTTAAAAGGGTAATTTAGGAATTTTGGGGGTGTGTATATAATAAAATTAGGGAATAAAATATTAAAAGAGGGTGTGTATTTAATAAAGGATGTGTATTTAATAAAAAAGGGTGTGTATTTAACAGTACTCTTAAATTCTGTTAATATTTTACAAATTCTTTCCCCAATATATTTAGATTGGTGCCCTAATATCAATCCCCAATTCATATGCCCTAATTTAAATGTAATTATTTTATTTATAAGTATCAAACTCCTTGAATCCTAAGTGTAAATGAGAATTATTATATGATTTGTGTTTTACTCAATTTATGATTTTATGGTTTGAAATTTGAATTAAATTATAGTTAATAGTAGTTTGAACTTAGAGATTAGATATGTGTTGAGTTTAGGGTTTGATTTAAATATAATTAATATCAAGTTATAACTAGTAACAAGTTTTGAGTATTTATATTTGGATAAAATTTTATTTGATTTATATTATACTTAATACTTTAAATTTTACTTTATCTTCCATAGATCATGGAACGTTATTATAAAAAGACAACAAATATTGTGGAAACATCATCTTCATCAGTCCATGCCCCTGCTCCTGCTGTTCAACTTCAAGTTTCCCAACAATCATCAAGTCAAGATAATAATATTGAAGTTGATTTGGAAAATCTTCCAAGTGATCCAGGACTACGACTTAATATAAGGAGTTATCCACCCAATTTAATTGAACAGGTTCGTAGATCTTACTTATTAAAAGGTCCATGTTAACCGCGTGAGCATAATTTTCCTCAAACATTAGATGAAAAATGAAAACACAAATTTATTTCATCTTGGTTTGATGATTCCATTTTTAGTGATTGGTTGGAGTATAGCATTGCAAAAGATGCGGTATTTTATTTATATTGTTATCTATTCTCTAAGAGTTGTGGTGAAAGTGGGCATGATGCTTTTGTATCTGAAGAGTTTAACTCTTGGCGTAAAAAAAAAAGAGTGAAAGATCATATTGGGGGGATAGCGATCATGGCACATGTAGAAAGGCTTGTAATGATTTGATTAATCAAAGTCAACATATTGAAGTGTCTTTTTCTAAGGTAGTAAAATAATCAAGGATCGATTACCGTTGTAGATTGAATAGATCAATTGTTTATTTGCGTTATCTCATTACACAAGGATTGGCTTTTCGAGTAAATGATTAATCCAAAAAATCATTTAATCAAGGAAATTTTATCGAGCTTCTGAAAGTTATTACCTCATATAATGAAGACATCAATAAGGTTGTTTTGTATAATGCTCCTGATAATCTCAAGCATACATCTTCTGATATTCAAAGAGATAGCATAAGTGCAGCCACATTTGAGACAACTAATGCTATCATTAAGGATTTAGATAATGATTTGTTCTCAATATTAGCTGATGAGTGTCGGGATATATCAGTAAAGGAGTAAATGGGAGTTGTTATACGTTAGTGAATGCAAATAGATGTGTTATCGAATGTTTCCTCGGTCTTGTCCATATTAGTGATACAACAGCAGCTTCACTTGAGAAAAGTATTAAATCATTATTTTCCTCACATGGTTTGAGTATTTCTAGTTTGAGGGGCTAAGGTTATGATGGGGCTAGCAATATGAGAGGAGAATTTAATGGATTAAAAAGTTTGCTATTAAGGAAGAATTTTACTGCTTACTATATTCATTATTTTGCTCATCAACTCCAATTGACACTTGTTGCTATTGCCAAAAACATACAAGTGTTGGTTCTTTTTTCAATAGTGTTACACGTTTGTGTGTAATATTGTTGGGGGTTCTTTTAAGTATAGAGATATTCTTCGAGAGAAACAAATGAAAAGGATCATTGAAGGAATTGCAAATGATGAAATCAAGACTGGAAGAGGATTGAATCAAGAAATGACATTAAAACGACCTGGAGATACTCGTTGGAGCTCCCATTATGGTACTCTTATAAACTTGTTGCATTTATTTTCTTCAGTTGTTGATGTGTTTGAGTTTTTGTTGAGGAAAATGGGAGCGATGATTCATAAAGAGCTGATGCTATTGATTTGCTAGAGATTGTGAATCAATTTGAGTTTGTCTATGTCTTACATCTAATGAGGAAAATTTAGGGAATCACACATGAACTATCCCAAGTTCTGCAAAGAAAGGATCAAGCCATTGTTAATGCAATGAATCTTGTACAAGCATCAAAAGCTCGTTTACAAGTAATGAGAGATGATGGTTGGGAGACTTTGTTAAATGAGATTTTAGATTTTTACAGCAAACACAACATACTTCTACCGAACATGAAAGATCTCTATGCATCTCGAGGAATATCAAGACCTAGAATAGAAAAAGTGACCAATCTTCATCATTACCAAGTTGAGTTATTTTATTCAGTGATTGACATGCAAACATCAGAGCTAAATTCTAGTTTTGATGAAGTGAACACCGAGTTACTTTTGTGTATGGCATGTTTTGATCCTAGAGACTCATTTGCTATGTTTGATAAAAATAAACTTCTTCGCCTAGCGGAATTATATCCATCTGATTTTTCTACAGTTGATTTATACGAACTTGATAGTCAACTTGAGAACTTTATTTTTATATCCGTTTGGATGATAACTTCTCTGAAGTAAATGGAATAGGAGAACTTGCTCAGAAGATGGTCACCACAAGAAAGCATATTATGTTTCCATTGGTTTTTCAGTTAATTAAATTGCCATTGATCTTACCATGCTACTACTACAGTGGAAAGAGCTTTTTCGGCAATGAAAATCATCAAGAGTTCGCTTCGCAATCGGATGAGCAATAAACTACTAAATGGTTGTTTAATATCTTACATTGAAAAGTATGTGTTTCAAAATGTTAGCAATAAAACTATTATGCTTCGATTTCAAAATATGAAAAATAGGAGAAAAATTTTGTAGTTATGTTTAATTCTTTTATGTTTTCGTGTTAAGATGTAATCGAATTATTTAATTTAATTATGAAATTATTTTTAATTATTTGTTTTAGCTTTAATTTAAAGTTTTTGAATATTATGTGCAAATGACTGGTGCTATATATTTTGTTTTTTGAAATTTAAACATGGTATTCTAATTAATTGCCACCCTCATTGAAAATCCTAGCACCATCCCTCTATATATATATATTTTTTTTTTTTCTTTTTTTTTGGATTTTACTGGTATGGAACCAGAACTGAAGTCCATGAAACGAGGAAACGGAACGATTTTGACTGATTCAGAACAGCCGGTTCCGCAGTTCAAAACACAGGCTCCCGTTAAAATGTGAATGTCTAGCTTGCATGATGAGTAGGGAAGAGAGGATAAACTGATCCAACTAATTAATTGATACAAAAGTGAAATATACAACAGATGAACACATCCAACATGGCAACCGCGTGAAACAGAACATAGAAACAAAATCTCCTCAAAAGTTGCCTTCCAAAACACCTTTCAGAAGATTCAATCCTTCAGCTGATATGCTCCTCCGGACACGGCTCGGAGCTATTTCGATCTGTGGTGGAGGGTCGTGCGAGAAGCAAATCACCACCACGGTTAGGTTGTCACACGTGTTGCGTTTCAGCGCTTCCCTAATGAGCTCTCTCGAGCATCTTTCAGGGTCGTTGTGGATCATCAGCTCTTTTCTAGCCATTGTGACTGCACATTGGCTGCTCATCACATCCCACAGCCCATCGCATCCCATGATCAAGAACTCGTCTTCCTCAGTTAACACCGTCTCCTGTATCTCCGGCCCTGCACTTAAGGGGCATGCAGACCCTTTCGGGCCCTTCATGTGCCAATCACCCAGAGCACGTGATACAGAGAGTTGGCCGTTGAGATAGCCATCATATATGGCTCCTCCTAGTTTTTCTATTCTGAATCTTTCTGATGCGTAGTTAGGCTTGTGATCTTTTGATATTTCGATTGCTTTACCCCGTTTCCCTAGCACTGCTCGACAGTCTCCAGCGTTGGCGACTATCATTTTTCTGCTGGGCACAGAAACCATGCCTTTGAAAAACTGATTATAAGCATGGAAGAAGAAAGATATCCCACCAGTCTTACCTTTCAGATATGAATGCAGTCAAAGCTGTGGTGCCAGATGATATGTCGAGGGAACTATCATCCGCAAAGGCATAATCAGCTTTAAGAAACGCGCTCTTGATTGCTTTCTCCAAACATGAAGGGAAAAAGGAGTTCTCGACTATTAACTTGAGAATATTATTCCTGACGAACGAAGATGCATCTGTACCTCCATGACCATCAAACACCTGCCAACATTTGATATGAGTCAATAAAAGCACATATATGAAAAGGATACGAGATTCAGAGCCACATGTTGTCTTAACTAGCAAGCATATGTATCAATGGACCATGTAAAGAATCAATGCAGAAAATGACAGAACATTTACATCAAAAACCCCTTGAAAGAAAAACAGTATTGTCTTTACTTCATAGATCTAACGGCCATTCAGCATAAAAACGTCCTCGAACGAAATAAAAGAATCATACACACCCCATAGAAAGCTACAGGTGAGGATAACCCAGAAATGTGACTTAAGTGCTGAGGCAAGTCATCTACACAGATATGCTCATCCTCCATGTACGGTTTTGGTCCTTTCTCAGCACAGCTTCCGGACCGAAAAACTGGAGTATAGCTTGATATAAGATCTGATGGGGACTTGAGACCTGTTACTCTAACACATGAATCCTAGTAAACATAACAAGAAAGTATTAGATGAGAAATAATAGTCTTGATCCATTCATACAGTACCATAAAGAGAAATATGAAAAAGAAAAAAAAACTCTTCAATATAATTCTATAAGATCAAACCGAAAGAGCACGGTCCAAGAGATTTTAATCACACAATTCCGTTCCAAATTTTGCTTTTGTATTTTCCTCAAGTTGATTATTGATCAAGGAGTAATTGATACATAACAACTCTAATGGACTACTTCTCTTATGAAAAAAAAAAAAAAAAAAACAAAACAAAACAAAACAAATGAATTCTTCCTCCATCATTGAAAATCAAGGAAGCCTCCATAGCTGGCATCCATTATCACCTAAGCAGCAAAGCTTGAAAATTTTATCTCTTTTCTCCCTTCAGGCAAAGCGGTAATGATATTCATATAGGAATGATCATTGTTTATTACCATGAAGCACTAACCTAATCTTCATCAATATTAAGCATTAAATCATTGTTTACATCAAGTTACACAGTTACCAAATGTCCAGATTGGATATCATTACACTCCGTTCTATAGAAACATTCACCATAGGAAATTGGTCAGTTTTATAGTTCTTTGGGGGGATTAATGAACCTATAGCAGCAGTTTCATTTTTGCATTACCTTAAATGAGATTTTAATAAACAGGGTTCTGGTAAAAAGGTAAGTCTAAGATAAACATACAAGCCTAAAGTTCTACAAACAACCAATTACACAATGTTTTAAACAGAATGACCTAGATTAATCTTGTGTCCCAATTAAAACAAACAAAAACTAACCATAGCATATGCAATAGAAAAGCTGAAAAAAAATATTGCTAAATCTTCCACGGCTAAATAGAACACCAAAAGGAACTCGACTTTCATTCATCCAGTAAATTCAGTTAATGGAAGGTTCGGTCAAGGAGTATGGACACGATGTACACCAAACTCACAAACAGTCAATCGTGAAAGCATAAACATTAAAACATATTCAATGACAATTCAGACAATTGAAACATATCAAAAAATTAACTTCCAATAGCGAAGTATAACTCATATATGCACAACCTAGAAGCTCACTATCACACACGTGAATGAAGGAGATCATACATAAACTTCAAAATCCTAAGCCATCTATACCCTTGTGATAATTAAACTTGCCAATGTTTATACCCCAAAACCCACAAACTTAATAACTTAACTTCAAATCAGTATCAATCTCGACTATATACTTGAAACAAATAGCTAATGAAACTTCATTCGAACTAAATCCCACTTGTTAACAAACTATGACTAGATAAAACTGAAGTAATAGAAGACAAAACTACTCACCAACTCCATAGGCAACATGAGAGAGTGTCGTGGTGGTTTACCATTCAATATATGCTTCAAATCATCGGAGTTATCTGATATTTCATCATTCACAACAGAAATTTCACAACTCACATTACCATAACCACCTTGTACGGTGTTAAATGGATGTGAAAAACCAGCACCCGCAGCCATTCTCATACCCAGAACATATGTATATAATTCTTTCACAAGAGAACACCCTAAACACCCAACTTGCACAAAATTCACCAAACCCAGATGGAAATAAGCACCACAATTCTTTTTGAAAAATATAAAAAATAAAAACCCTAATCAGAACACACCTAAATCTAACAAATTTGCTTAGAGTAGAGCTCGACTCTCGATAAACCTGACCACCTTCTCTTGAACTCTCTGTTTCGTTTTTCTCACAGTGTGGAAAACAAAATACTATGTTCCTAATTCTATTCCCTCAATCTTCTACTCCTTCCAAAATCCAATAAACTCAAACCCCAGATCACAAATCTTCAACCTCAATCAACCAAAAGAAAGAAAAACGGACGAATTCGATGGGAATCGTTCACACCAACCCGGAAACAAAAAACGAAAAATTCTGCTAGAAATAGCAACAAAATTTCAACATAGAAATCAGTAACTTTTTTCCAGCTTGTTCAGTTAACCTCAGAACTAGAGCAAAAAAAATGCAGGGAAATCCTCAAAAAAATGCAAAAGGAGAAATTTTTTAGGAATATAGAAATGAAGGGCTAAGAAAATGAATAGTCGTTAAATTCGATGGGCGAGTGGGATGAGTCTCTGATAGACGAACACCGGTAAAGAGATGTACGTTACCGACACGTGGCATGTCTGTATGGATGGCCAACTTGAAATCCCTTCCCTACCGTTGGATTAGATATTTAACGGCGGATCGCCGGAGTTTGGGGGCGAATCGGTTAGCCTACGTGGCTGTATATGATTCCTTAAGTGCTTTTCTGATGTCATAAACGGTTTTACTTTCTTAAAAGCATTACTCGAGTCTTATTTCTGTATTATGTTGGCTCAAGAGGTCTTGAGGAATTACGGGTGGAGTAGGGGAGGTATTGCTCCTCGCATGACTCTTAAAGTGGACATAAAGAAGGCTTATGATACAGTCAATTGGGATTTCTTGAGAGGGGTGCTTGTTGGCCTTCTTTTACCTTCTCAGATGATAGGATGTATTATGGAGTGTGTGACCACTACCTCCTTCTCTATCCTTGTTAATGGGCTTCCGGAGGGTTATTTTGAGAGAAAGCGTGGTCTTCGCCAGGGAGATCCACTTTCTTCCCTTCTTTTTGTGATGTGCATGGAGTATTTTACGAGATCATTCAAGAAACTAGCTGCTGCAAATAATTTTAAGTATCATTCGAGATTATGTGCGAAGGTTAGTCTCTCTTATCTTGTTTTTGCAGATGATTTGATCTTATTTGCTTATGGAGACGTTCGTACTGCTCATCTAGTTTCTCAAGCTTTACACAACTTCTCTTCCGTTTCTGGATTAGAAGTTAGTAATGAGAAATCTAGTTTGTTTATGGCTGGCATTTCGGAAGATATTGAGCTTGATATTCGTGCTATTCTGCCTTTTCAAGATGGCTCATTGCCAGTACGTTATTTGGGTATTCCTCTTCATAGTAAGAAGTTAAAGGAGGCTGACTTTGAGCCTTTGTTTGAAAAGATTTCTAGTCTCATTCGTGGCTGGTCTTCTCGCCATTTCTCATATACAGGGAGATTGGAGTTGGTTCGTTCTGTTATTTATGGGATCTTGAATTTTTGGGCCTCGATGGTCAAGATTCCCGTAGGTGTTATTCAGCGTGTTGAGCGGATGATCCGTTTGTTTCTATGGGGCAGAAAGCGGGGCTCTGTTAAATGGTCTGAAGTTCTCCTCTCTAAGGAGCAAGGAGGATTGAGACTTAGCAACATTGAGATTATGAATGATGTGGCATTGTGTGGTGTTATATGGGACATTCATTTGGAGAAGAATTCATTGTGGCTTCGATGGATTCATGAAGTTTACATTCATGGGGTGTCGGTTTGGGATGCTATCCCAACCAACGCTGCGTCTATTGTGTGGAAGGATTTGCTTAAGGCACGTGATCGTATACGAGCACGGTTGCCAGGTGATCCTGTTGATGCTTTTATGGAGTGTTCTGAATCGGGCAGCCTTATTACTCGGAAGCTTTATAATATGGTTGCTCCATCAGGCCCAAGGAGATTCTTCTTTGCGAAGATATGGTCTTCATGCGTCCCTAGGAAGCATATTTTTCGTATGTGGATAGCAGCTAAGAATCGCTTAGCTACTTTGGATCGTTGGCATGCCGAGGGAGATTGCACGGAGTGCTATTTTTGTGTGGGTTTTCATGAATCAAGAGATCATTTGTTCTTTCAGTGTTTTTTCTCAAGTACTGTTTGAAATCAAGTGCGCTATTTTATTGGGTGGCAAAGACGTATTTCTACCATCTTTGCAGGCGTCAAGTGGATTTCTAAGGATCGAGCCATTCGCAAAGCGGATCGTAGATGGAGGGAGCTTGCTCTTTTTGCTACGGTTTACTTTATTTGGAAAGCGAGGAATGATGCCATTTTTGATAAAATTAGACCGACTGTTAGTAGTGTTGTAAATAATATTTTAATGCATGTAGCTAGGTTTCAGTTTCTTCTAGCTAGATGATTGTGTTTGGACCCTCTCGATGTTTGTATCGTTGGGGCCTTGTTTTCGACCTTAGTCATTGAGGTTTGCTTTTGTACATTGTATCTGGCTTTGGCCTTTTTCTGAATATTAACATCTATATTCAGAGTCTTATTTCTGTGAGTACAGCTTACATGTTTTCATTTATCAGTAGATTTTAAGGCTATCATAGACAAGTGCAATGAACTTGCTCAACCTTTCGCTAGCAGTGAGGTTCAGAAATCTCTCAAAGATATGCATCCTCTTCGGACCTTGATGGTATGAGTCATATATTCTTTCAGAAATTTTGACATATTTTTGGAATTGATATCACTAATTATACTCTTAATTTTCTGAATGATCTAATCTTCTCTGATTCTATTAATCATACCTATACTGTTCTAATTCCGAAGGTGAAAAATGCAAGCATGGTTTACCAATTTCGCCCAATTAGCTTATGCAATATTGTGTATAAACTTGCATCAAAGTGTGTAGCTAATAGGATAAAAAAGTGTCTTCCTAGCCTGATCTCAGAGTCCAATTAGCTTTCATCCCTGGTACGTTAATCACTGATAATGTTCTTATTGCTCATGAGATCCACCATTTCATAAAATCTAAAAACTAAGTATCTCACCCTCTTATGTCCATCAAACTTGACATGAGTAAGGCGTTTGATCGCATAGAGTGGAATTTTGTAATTCATGTTCTTAGAGCCTTAAACTTCCCAGATAAGATTATTTACATCATTCATAATCGTCTCTCTTCTGTGTCTTTCTCTTTCATGCTCAATGGTCAAAACTTTGGTCACTTAATTCCAGAGAGAGGCATTAGACAGGGAGACCCCCTCAGCCCGTACCTCTTCATCATATGCTCTGAAATATTCTCATGCATTTTGCAAGACCTCCAGGCTTGCAATAAGATCCATGGTGTTAAGATCTCAAGAAATGCCCCTTGTATTTCTCACCTCTTTTTTGCAGATGATACTTTGATATTTGGGAAGGTAACCAGTGAGGAAGCTCATCACCTCAAAACAGCTATCACCTTGTATGAAAAGTCTCAGGCCAATGCATTAATTTTGAGAAATCCAGTATTGTTTTCAGTTAGGGTACGCCACAACCTGAGATTGATTCTATCACTCGGATCCTCGAGATGCAACATACTGATTCTCATGGCAAATACCTCGGATTGCCATCAATCATGGGCAGGAAAAAAAGGACATCTTTAACTCTATCAAGAATAGAATCTGGGGGCGAATTTCTGGATGGATGGAAAAATCTCTTTCAAAGGCAGGAAAGGAAGTTCTTATTAAATCAATTCTCCAGACCGTTCCTTCTTATGCAATGACTTGCTTCAAACTTCCTAAAGGGCTGATTAGTGAGATCACATCCATGATCTCTAAATTTTGGTGGGGAATGAAGGGAGATAAGAGGAAAATCTCATGGGTTTCTTGGAAGAATGTGTCTATTAGCGAAAGTAAAGGAGGACTCGGTTTTTGGGCTTTAAAGGCTTTCAATATGACTCTTTTAAGCAAACAAGGATGGTGTATCCTCACTCAACCACATTCTTTACTTTCTAGACTTCTCAAAGCCAGATACTTTCCATCTAACTCTTTTTTATAGGCTAATGTTGGACACAACCCCTCATGGTCATGGAGGAGTATTCTTGAAGGAAGGAAAGTATTGAATTTGGGCTGTAGGCGTCAAATATTTTCTGGAGCAAACACCAGCATTATGCATGACCGTTGGCTCCCTAACAGACGAGTTTCACAGTTCGCAGAACCTATCTTCCTTGCTCGAACTCCACTCTGGTTGCCACTTTGATCGATAATGAATTAAACTCATGGAACGAAAAGAAAATTCCATAGAGATGCCCATATAAATATAGTTAGAACACATGTATTGTATCAATTTAAGTGCTTATCAATATGCTTGAATAGTGTGAAATCCATGTTGTTTTTTCAATGCCACAATAATATAGTCTTGCATTTAATTCCAATAACTTCCGTAAGATGAAAATGTTAAAATATAAAAGTTCAAATGTTTATTGATTGGTAACTGAGATGGCTATCTTAAGTGACAGCCTTGCACTGGTCTTAAAATTTGAAGTAATTTGAGTTTTTTTTTCAATACGCAAAATAATTACATTAAATTATTCATTATTATGTTAAAAATAAAGATTTTTAAAATAAAAAAAATAGAATAAAAAGAAATCCACTTAAAATTACAAGACAAAAGTATGATGTGATCTATCCACCATTGTCATCCTCGACTTCGATTCGAGACGCCATGGTTTCAACAATACTCGACTGCAAATGATCAACAGGGCCCACACCACGCCATGGTTTCAACAACACTCGACTGCAAATGATCAACAGAGCCCACACCAGCCTGAGTCGAAAAGAGCACAATCTGTGCATCTGCAAATTTAATCAGCAATTCTGGCAACAAAAGAAGCTAGATCATACTGTTGAGAAGCAATGAGATGTTCTTTTAAACTCCCAAGATCGTGAGATTTTAAACGAACGCTTCTCTCTAGCATGGATTTAACAACCTCTGCAGCCTCTTTGAAGTGATTCTCTTGACAAAGCACTGTCAATAGAATCGAGTAAATATCCGAATCAACAGCAATCAAATTTCCAGATTTCTCAAGTAAATCAAACAATAGATATCCTTCAAGCACCCTTCCATCAGAAATCATCATTTTAATGATCTTGCTTGATGTCAAACCATTAGGTCTCAAACCACAAGCCATCATCATCTTAAACATCTTCTCTGACTCCGGATGCTTCCCTGCTAGCAATAGAGACATGACAAGCATATTACATAGCTCATCATATTGAACCGCCTCTCCTCCAAATTTATCGATTACCTTATAAGCATCATCTGCGCGCCCATCTTTGCAAAGCCAATCAAGTACGTAGATGAATGGCACCCTGTTTGGTTTCAAACCAGAATCCTTCATTCGATCCAAAACCCTCAACGCCTCAGTAATCATTCCCTTTTCGACGAAGCCCTTTATCATAGTCGTATAAGTCACAACATTAGGCCTACATTCATCCCCTCCGCTCTCCATCCCAATTAAGAATTCTAACGCCAACTCCAAACTCCCATGTTTACAAATCCCATCAAGAAGTGTCGAATAGACAACAGCATTAGGCACACATCCATGCCCTTTCATAACCTTAATCAATCCAGAAGCTTCGTCTAACCTCCCAGCATCACATAAACCCTTTACAATCGAAACATAGGTAACCATATCAGGATAAAGATCGATAAAACCCATCTCTTTCATCAAGTCCATTGACTCGTCTAACCGACCCTTCTCCACTAGTAACATTATGCGACACTGTCAGGCCTACAATTGAATTCCTTCATTTTCTTTAAAACCCACAAGCATAGTTCCACATCTTCTGCAGCTCTACACAAATTCAAAAGGACCTTAAACATCTTAATATCTACTGCAAAACCTTCTGCTCTATATCCATCCATAACATCAAATATAATTTGCGGGGTTTTCTCAAGATTCAGTAACTTACTAGCTTTGCTGTACATATTTGCAGTGTGTCTATGTGTGGGATGAAGAGCAGCCCAGACAAAGAATCTGACGCCCAATTGGGGTTTATCAGCCGCGCACCTCTCTAAAATTTGAGTGATGCATTGAAAATCCAGCTTCCCCTTCACTTTGTTTAGGCTTTTTTAAATTCTTTCTGCAAATGGGTCAGAAAATCTTCCACTGCTACTGAAGAATAAGCGTTCGAGAAGAGGATTCTTTTGAGCGGAAAATCAGGGAATTTGGGTGCAATTGAGGAGACTGAGCACCGAATCATGGAGATGGAAATCAGCATATTGAAGGAAGATTGCATAATTCAGGATAAGGTTAGAACACAACCGCCAGCTGTTAATTCCCCCCAATAACAGGCGGCAGCGAAGATGAACCCTATTAAAGTATATGCCAAATCATCATAAAAGTAGTAAACAATTTGTTGAAAGCTCTTCAAAACAAAAGTCATATTCCAATTACCCCCATCTTAGCTTAGGTCATCTTACAATTTTATGTTTACACATCAACACAGATCTGTTTCCCCAACATTCTAAACTAAAAACACAAACAATAAGAACACGATTCAAATATAAATCCAAAGGCAAATAGAATAACAATGTCACAAGTCCAGATAATCTAAAACAAGATGTAATTCAGCATTTTTACACGGGAGCTAAGATTAATTCCTTCAAACGGACGTTTAAATTTCAGTAGTAGTTATATACTGCTTTCGACCATCTTCAGTTCACTCAAACACCTACTTTTGGCATTAGATAAATTATTATTCCCTTTCATTTCCGGTTCAACCTTCTTCCTCAATCATCCAGTAAATATTTATTTCCAGATATTTCATTTCAATATCACAAGCTTTAGCTATAGTGGTCGAGATTCCGATTAATTGAGCTCGAATTAACTATCAAACCGTAAACCCGAATGCACAACTTTGTAAACCCCAAATCAATTGCTCACATAGCATCACTGTAAGAAAAATCTACAGATGATAAATACTGACAAATAACATCTTCAGATTGAAAAGATTGAAAAAATGCTTAGTTTAATTACTTCAGCGGTGGCAATACAATAAAATTTCCAATTCAAAAAATCACAATAACACAAGCTGATGCAGCAAAAGATGAATAGATTTACCAGAAGATAAATGGATTGCAAGGCTCTTCGAAATCGCGAGAAAAATTGGATAGAGCCGTCATTCTGCAGAAATTACAGAGGAAAAAGAGTCCGCCAATTCGGATTTTTTTTCGCGCTCTCTGTCAAATGAAATCGAAGATGCCAAACGCCGTCGTTCTATGCCGGCAACGCGTCGCTTATTTTTCTTTATTTCGACTACCTGATATCGTGTTTTTGGTAAGAAAAAGCGTGTGGCGTTCTGTAAACTAAATGCGTCTATTGATTCGTATATTCCTCCATTTTTTTTAAAGCAAAGATCGTAGAGTGGAAAAAGTCAGGGAGGAAGAAGATGATGACGTTGTCGTAGAATGGGAGGAGAAAGAAGAAGAAACGGATAAAGAAGAAGGTCAAGTTGTCTCAGAGTAGGATTGGGAGATAAATTGTAAATAAATTCGAAAACTGTGAACCCGCCCGATTAAACCAAAAGGCCAAGAAATTTGAGATCGTTTAACATTCGAGTTTTTTGGTCCGAACCGATTAGTCTGTAGACTAATTGAACCGGCCGTAGGGCTGGTAATTATTATTATTATATATTTAATTAATTTTAACACCCATAATCCATAAATAAACAACCCCCTCCCACCCTACCCCAATCCATTGTTGGACAAACTCTCACAATCTTTTAATTTTCATCTTTTTCTCATCATTTTTCTCATTCAAACCCACAATTTTCTCTAATAAATAAAATAATTTTTAAATAAATATATTAAGATTAATTTAATTATCACAAATTCTTTTACTCCATCCGTTCCACGTATTTTTACCCACTTTATATTTTGGGGTGTCCCACGTATTTTTATTCATTCCATTTTTTTGTAAGAATACATAATATTTTATTATCTACTTTTTATAATCCCAACAACTTTAATTACTTTTTTACACTTTATTCATCATTCCCAATAATTTTTTTAAATTACTAATTTATCCATACTTTTTCTTACATTATATATTAAAAGAATAACACGTCTTAATCTTCGTGCTCGTATAAATGGGTAAAAATACCCGGAACGGAGAGAGTAATTTATACTCCCTCCGTCCCAAACTCGTTGTCTTAGTTAATGTAGACACGAAATTTAAGAAAAGTTATTTTTTGACTAACTTTATTGACTTTTTAAGGGTATTGTGGTATTTTTAGGTAATAAATAAATTATAAAGTATGTTATTTGTGTTAGGTGGGAGTGGTATTTTTGAAATTAAGATAAACTTTTTAGGTTATTGGTTGATATGAAGTTTCCTTTTTAGGAATAAGACAATTAGTTTGGAACGGATGGAAACGAAAAGTAAGATAAAGAGTTTGGGATGGTGAGAGCATATTTTAACAATATTTTGCATGCATTAATCTTAATTCCCTCAAATTTTAAATAATGTATTAGTTAGTTTTGAATTTGTTATATTATTTATAACAAATTATAATTTATAATTTTTTAAATATTTTTTATCGTACAGCCGCGAGCCCGTCCCGTTTAACCCGTAGCCCGATAGGGTTAAGGTTAGGTTCACCTATTCGTAGCCCATTTAAACAGACCCAATTTAGCCTGAAGCCCGTTAAGGCTGACCCGTTTAACATCTCTAATGATAAACCTTTACAATATTGTATATTTGACGAAATCTAACTCATTGGCAGAGCAGTTATCGGTCCGATGTGGGATCGGGCCCATTCAATCCACTAGCATGATATTGTCCGCTTTGGGCCGCCCACTAGCCCGCACGGTTTTACTCTCTGGGTGTCAGACCCAAAAGGTCTCTGCTAGGGAGAATCTCCTCCACACTTATAAATCCATAGCCTCCGCACGGTTTTGTTCTCTAGGTATCAGACCCAAAAGATCTCATGCTAGGGAGAGTCTCCTCCACACTTATAAACCCACAGCCTTCCCAATGTCTAACCGATGTGGGACTTTGGTTGACACCCAACCAACATTTCCCCCTCAAACAAAGTCCCACAGCTAGACCATCCAGTTTGAGGTCCGAACATCCCACCAATCCCTGTCTCATGCTAGGGAGAGTCTCCTCCACACTTATAAACCCACAGCCTTCCCAATGTCTAATCGATGTGGGTTTCCTTGTCCACATGCTGTAGTTGTGATTCGTGCGAGCAACAGATCTTATTTTAACTACATCAGTGATTTTTTGTTATAAAATATTGGGAGTCTTACATGCACGACATATATCCAATTCCCGAAATGTATCGCCTTGAAGTCGAACCATTCTTTGATAATCTCATTCTTTCACCATTATTGAAACGACCACCTAGTCGTCCCAAGATGAGTAGAATTCCATCACATGGGGGGTTTTGTAAGAGGAGAAAAGCAAGTTAAAGATGCTTTGTTAGCAAGGTATGAGTATTCATTTTCTTTGCTCTGATTTTCATTGATGATCTAGTAATCTTCCATGGTTGCAGTAGGTTACTCTCTTTTCCTGTATAGCGATTGATTGAAATATTGAGTTCTGAAATTCAATTGCTAGTTTTTGAGTTGATTAATCTGATTACTTGAGGTGATTAGTTCCTCTTTGCCCTGTGATTTGTGCAGCAACTATGTTTCATGTATGAGCACTTCAGTTTGTGCGCATTTGTTAGTAGGTTTACTGATTTTATTGCTAATTATCTGCTGGAATTGATCCATTGAATAATAGTAAATAAATTGTGGATCATGTGAAATGGGAATAGGCTATAGATTATAGTAAATAATTCTTGGTGTTTAGTTTAAATAATCAATAAAAGCTGTCCAAAATAAGCTATTATATGACAGAAAGCTATCCAAAACGTAATATAAGTAGTTGATAACACTTATATGCTGTTATGGTGTTGTTGGATTGAGCTAGCTTTATTTTGGTGTTTAAGAAAAGATTTTTCATACTCATATGATTGATGTTTTTTTCTTTTATGCAGGAAAAATGTACAAATGCTTTCTCCAGAAAGTGGGTTGATGTTGCTAAGTTCATTCCATCAAGTGTGTTAGTTGATGTAATCAAGGAATACAACCTGCCCATTTTATTGCATTTTATTTTGGAACTCTTCATTTGGTTTAGGTTCATTTTCATGAATATTTTGCTTTTATATTTAGCGAGCTTGTACTTTATTGAATATAGTGAATGCTAAAATATGCTATGTTCTTAAAGTTGCTACTCATTTTCATGATGCCTTTTATAGTTGATGCATTTTCGGAACATGTGCATTCTAACCTCTTTTTATTCAATAATATTTGTGCTTTTTTTTTAAGTGTTCATCTGATATCTTAATTTTTCTTGAATATTTATATGATGTCATTGAATTTAAGAGTATAAATATGTGTATAGGTGATCATATGTAGCTGGAGTGAAATGTGGTTGGAGGAGGAGGATCTAGTTATGTCTGAATTTCTGTGGAATGGTGAGGTTGTGGGTAACAGCCTGTGGGGTGGTGATGCATCATTGTACTCATTAGATCATGTGTAGCATATTTAGAATAAGTCTGCCATATGAGCATGTTAATTTTGTGGATAATTATCTGATGGATTATAATTATAGCATGATGGAGGATAAAAAATATGTAGTAGATGAAGATGAGGTGGCAAGGCAGGATGATGGTAGATAGAGGTTTTCTTGATATGTCTAATACCATTGATTATGTGGGTTGATGTGTCTGTTAGTATATTCTTGTATCTGCTTTCCCTTCTTCTCCTTCATTGCAAGGTTGTTTGATTTATGGTTCTTTTAATTATTGATTTGATTTAATATAGAAAGTATGAAATCTGAATATTGATTGATCGGATTCTACCCTTTGAGAAAATTATCTGTATTATAGATATGATATCCAAATCAAGGGAGAATGAATATTTTATGCAATTTGTAGAACTTATCTAGGAGCTCATTTTGTTACCAATTGATGATTAGTACGTTATATGGATGTTATTTTGTATGCTGAAGAATATATGATCTATAAATGCTTTCATATGTTCTTTCTTGTCCATGCAACTCATTATTGTGAACGTGGTGATTAATTTTATCAACATTTAATGGAAATGGAAGGCTACTCCAAATTATCCAAAAAATATCAAGATATACCAATCATCTGCCAACATAAAAACACTAAAATTTCATACCTGCCAATACAAAAAAATAATAACAAAATTCATTACTTTTCATTCACCAATCATCTGCCAACACGAAATCTCTAATTTTCACATCTGCCAACACAACAAATAGGAACAGGTCACCTAGTTTGCATAACTAGAATCCAACATAACAATCATAAAGCAATTTCACAACAAAATTAACATAAGAAATTGTGTCCCAAAAAACTTGTCATAGACGTTTACAAGCAAACTAAAAGACCCTATTTTCTACTGGTTCAACAAAGTGATCAACCATCTTTGCTCGATATTCTGCAGCATCTTCTTCACAAAATATTCCCATTTTCACATCTTCACCTTTCATAAAGCTTTCAATAAGCATACATACTATCACCCCACAATCCAAAGAGGCATCTGATTGTTGAATGCAATCCTCCACTACAACTTTGTTCCTTGCAGATCTAATGAACGGGTGTCTCCGCTTACTCGATAGCAACTGCTGAACAACAAGATTCTCAACATATTCAACCTGCCAAATCACAACAATGAAAACACCAATATGAACTTTAACTATCGAGGGAATAATCTAATATAGCAAAATGTTTTCTAATAATATGCTGTTCTAACCAGAATCTTGGAGTTCTTCAAGTTAATATCTGAATTTGGTCTTCTCGATTTTATTGAATTGAAAAACTGCCAAACGCATTTGCTCAAGTCAAGCTTAATAATTGTCCAGTGGTCATCTGTGCTTAAAACAGGGAACACCAAGGCATCTCTTTTGATTGCTTCATCTATATGTGCGTCGACAAAGCTACCTAGTGTTTTGCTTCTACTGTTTTGATTGCGCTTAATAAGTTGCTGCATATTTTAAAATAAATAATGTGTTAAATTGACTATTTGCAAAATATAAAGTAATTCACTTACAATTTTAGTTAATGATTGCAATAGTATTGTCCAACTCTTACCAAGCAGCATGAAGAAAATACGTATGGGGAATTTTTGTTTCCTGCACGTTCATAATTTAGATGAGTTAATTGAGCCCAACCATCAATCACCTACAAAGCACAACAACAATAGTTGCATCAGTGCAAATCAGAAGACAAAATTGCTTTCTATTTTAAATCTTACATTGTCTGAAATCCTCTTGCCTTCTAAAATATCAAGGATATTATCGATAGTAACGTTACCCGACTTCTCATTCGCCCAACAACTCATCCTGAAAAAATAGAAGCAAATTCAGATTCAATATTGCTAATTCAACCATTATTTGTAGCTTTATATTACCCTTTTCGCAGCCAACAAATTTTTTGTTAAATTGAAGGTGCCACGGTTTTGTTGGTGATGGAGCGTGGATCCTTCATAACAGCCCTCAATAATCTCAGTTATTTCTACCTTATCCATCTCAGGTGACATTTCCTTCTGGCTCTATCGCCTTTTATCGTCCTATGTTTCACTCTACTCACCAATGTGCTGGGAGATACTTTTTTTAGCTTTTAGCTTGCGCACCTCAACCTTTAATTTCTCTCGACCACCAATTCTTCATTCCATTTTGGTGATTCTTGACTGCAGTGATTTGGTTAATATTTTCTTATTTTTTGCAAATTTGTGTCATTGACTCATCCACTTTAGCTTCCAACTGCATTCGAAGATTTGTATTCTCCTCGTTCAGCCTCAAAATTTCTACATCTTTCATCATCAAAAATTTTGCAATATCTTTCTTGGCTGGATAACTTTCTTGTTGGACACATGACTCCATCCCTGGCAATAGTGTAGAGTATCTTCAACTGTGGTTGTTACCTTCTCCTACAAAAAAAATTGAAATATATAATCACATTTAAAAAAAATCAGAATGCGTAAGATCTGATTTTTAGACAATAAGTTAACTATAACCAATTTAAATTTTTACCCTTTTCGCTGGACTTTTCTCTTGGGATATACCCAAACTGAATGATGGCATGTCCATCACGACTTCTTGAACCATAGAAGAGTTTGATTTGCGCTACAAGGATTTTTTAATTAAATCGCTAGAGTCCTCTTTCATTACTTCTGCAGATTTGAATTCTGAACTCTCTTCCTTTTTGCAGCCTATGTCCTCATGAACGATAGCCTCGTATTTTTTTAATGATTTCTTTCTCCTCAGAAGTTGGACTCAACCTATCTTCACTTACCTGTTATGAATTGAGTATAAAAATAGCATAAAATATCATAAAAGTATACTGAAACACAATAATCAACCCATTGAATTTTCATTCTTATATAGAGCTCACTTACCTCTATCTTATCTAACTTTTCATGTTGAAGCATTGTATTGTATAGCTCGTTCAAGTTTCACTTTAATAGCCGTGGGAATAGAAAGCATTCACGAGGACCAACCAACTTCATGTGCTCACAAATCCAAAACTAGAAAAGTACAAATCAAATAATTTATCAAAGAAATAAGATGCTAAGTGCTATATTATAATATTAGCATAATTCAAAAAACATACATACCGGAAGTAGCATAGCATATCCTCCTATTTTTAAGTTCTTGGTGGCCCTTATATGGCTTTTTAGTATTTCAATTATTTAATGGCTCCAATCATAGCTGCAAAGCGCATTTATATCCTCCATAGTAGCTGTGAGATGCCAGGACATCGACCCATTCTTGTAAGGAGCTAGTAAGGTTGAGAAGAGGCAGCATAAGATTAGTCCTGTCATATCTTAGCTCCTATGGTTGTCATCTCTATCCACCACTTCTGTCATCTTATCCATTATTACAGATGGATACAACACACATTTTTTGTCTTTCTCTCTAAAGTATCTAATCACTAAAGGAGGTAAAGTGCAATCATATCATTTCAGTGGAACTACATTTGAGCCACCACCAGTCCCAAACAAAATCTGAACGTCCACCTTAGATAAGAACAACTGCTTCCCACCAATAAAAAATGAACCTGATTTTTCATCGTACCTTTACAGTATTTTACAACATCACACTCCTACTTCCTTAGATATTTCATTAAATAATCACTTGTTATTTTTCTAATGGAATCAAATAAAACCCAAAACGGTGTCCTCCTTATCTCATCTAAATCTGTTTTGATGTAGCTTAATGAGTTTATGTATTTTATATTCCCTCTTAAATTAATTCTAAAAAGGCTTTCTTTTGAACCCATTTTCACAGTACCTATTTCAATTAGATATATTAATTAGAACAGATATAAAATAATTTGCATAAAAGAAAATCTGGAGAAAGCATGTGCTCAAACATAAAATTGGTGCAAAACTCAAAATTTTCATAATTTAATATGTTCGTAATTTTTACCAAAATGTGCAAAAGATTGTGCAAAAATAAAATTTGCACCATTTAATCAATTTTGCACAATTTCCTATGTAAAGTTGGAGTAAGTGTAAAAGATGACTAAGGTTAAGAAATGTGCAAAATAAATTTTGCACAATTTTCTACGTAGACTTAGAATACGTGTAGCAAAGGATCTCGATTAAGAAATATGCAAAATAATTATGCAATTATCAAACTTGCACAATTTAATCAATTTTGCACAATTTTTTTGTGCAAAAACAACATTTGCACAATTTAATCAATTTTGCACAATTTTCTACGTGGACTTGGAATACGTGTAAAAGAGGACTTAGGTTAAGAAATGTGCATAACAATTGTGCAAAAACAATATTTGTACAATTTAATCAATTTTGCACAATTTAATCAATTTTACACTAAAACTGAAACATAACTTCTAAAAATCAGAACTGGTAACACAAAAGTCCAGATTTACTTATTTGCAAAGGAAAAGACTTGACCAAAATTCAATCCAAAATAACCCAACAAAAATCATATATCATAAAATCACAAAACCATAATGTTCAAAAAATATCAAGAGGAAAAATATAGGTACCAACAGGAATCCATACAACCCAAGACAATATGATTCATGGTATTGAAAGAATGAAAGAATCCTCCAACACCAAAAATAAAACAAGTTGAAATCCTAGGTTAGATGCATCTACAGACCTCTAGGTTATTTGATGTATTATTAAGGGGGTGAGCAAAACACACTGAATAAGATAGCAAAAGGGTATGCAAAGAGAGGGTATCACAGATATAAGAGAAAAACAAGCACCACCCACTCATACATCAAAAGGGGTATCAAGTTTTTCTCTACACTCATCAAAAGGGGAATCAAGTTTTTCTCTACACCCATCAAAAGGGATATTCACATCACCCTATATGAATATGCTAAAAAATAAAATAGCTAACAAACATAATTTAACTCCAAATATACTCAGTTGTTATGTACTAAAATCCAACATTAAATTTCATAATAAACTCACTAAAGCAATTAATTGGGCTAGGAATCTTACTTTTTGGCAAATCATCTTTACAATAACTTCTCCTTGATGTACCAAATTCTTCAAATCAGAATCTTCTAATAATATTGGTTTCTTCCCTGTTTATATGTAAATAATATTTAAAAAAATCAGGCTCATATACACAATAATATAAAATTAAATATAGGTGGTTGTTTACAAACAACCTTTAGCTTTAGACTTTGGTGAGGTTACTGCTGCAATGTTTGTGGTTGATTTTGCCCTCTGTTTTTTATTAGTATTAACTCTCTGCCTCATTTTGTGCCTTTACATAGAAGAACAAACCATGATATCAAAAATTTAATCACTATGAATACATATTTTAGAGTAGTTGAAAAAATTATAAAAAATATGGAAAAAATTGCACAAGAAAGTACAAGACTAGGTTATAAGGCTTACAAACACTACAATTTAGTGCAAGCTGACTTATCATATAAGTCTAAATGTCTACAGATATATTTTATACATAATATCTACGATTATATTACAAAACATGTCAGGCCCTCCTTAACTACATGTGTATAACTTCCAAGTATGAAACAAACTGATAGAATAAGGGTATCTATACACTAGTGCTAACTACATATGCATAATTTCCAAGTACGAAACAAAATAATAGGGATGCACAGAATGTATGCATATGCATAACTTTCAAATATTAAACAAACTGATAGGGATTACTCAATGAGACTTGATAGGGGTTTTCTCAACACACAAATTAATCCTCAAGTATAAGGATATCAATTGTAGTCGCGAAGATGACCAAGTTACAATATCGAACCCAAGGGACGGTTAAATATCAATTTTGTTATCTTCTAGTATATTTTAGACTATGTTTGGTAATTGTAAAGGTTTAATGGATAATAACTTCTAATCGAAATAGCAAAAAGAAATAGTAAGAGTAGAGAAAAGTGAGTTGTGATCAATAAGAATAATAGGTAGTTCGTCGGGTCATCCAGTTTCACTAGCAATTCGTACTTTCATGTGATGGTGTCCGACTCTGCCCTGTGGTTTGTGGACGCATCACTAAACCATGCATATCTACTCTATAGACACAAGTAAACATGCGTGTAACACGTGTGAATAACCTCGGAGCAAGAGATATACTTCACCCCCCTTTCTAGGTACTATCATAATCAATTATCTTCTACGTCTAGAATCTAACCCGATTTGATCTCCCTTTTTAGGTACTATAAAGTTATACTCTTCATCCTATTCATCAACCCAAATTTAATTCAATTCATGAATATTCATATAAGACGGTTCTAATAAGACTTCGGAATCCCTTCACTTAGAATTATAACAATAAACCCTGCTCAGTAGTGAACGCACTCAATCAATAACCATGTTATGTATTCAGACTCTACACAACGATCATTGATGCACAAAACGACTATGAGTATGGATTAAATATGCAATCTTATATAAAATAAACCACAAGTAGTGTTGTACGGAGTTTTACACACGAAATACGAATTACATCATGAAACTTTCATAACCCTAGAACTACCAAGGTGGTTCTAGCCCATGATTGATCTAGGAACAATCATGGTTAGATTGATCATTCTTACTTGAACCTTCAGCGAACCTCTGTCACCGCCCTCCGGATGGATCACCACCTCTACTCTTGTCTCTCTTATGATTGATGATCAAAAGTTCTCTTCATTCTCTGTATGAGCCTCCTTTTATACTTGTAATCACGACTCTAGGGCTTGGAATGGGCTTTCTAAGTGATCTCACGCGTTTCGGCCTCGAAAATCCGGATAAGGTAAGTTCTCGAGCATAGGTTCGACCACGTCAAACAGGTCGAACAATTGGCCACAGGTCGAACCCCAGGTCGAACCCCGCTACTGGAAGAATTCTGTACAGGTTCGACCTTCTGGACAGGTCGAACCACTTAGGCCTTGGTCGAACCCCAGGTCGAACCTCATCACTGGACAACTCCCACTCCCGATTCGACCAACTGGCAAGTCGAACTCAAACGTCGTGGTCGAATCCTCTTTCTTGCGAACTGGTTCGACCATGGTTCGACCTGATGGACAGGTCGAACCACTCGAGTCGTGGTCGAATCCTCTTCTGCAAGCTCAGCAATGTTGGTTCGACCTGCTGGAGAGGTCGAACCCTCCTCCAACCAGGTCGAACCCACCTAATTCTTGGGCGGTTCACATGGCTTCGACTCCGTCTCTTCGATTCTTGGATCTTTCACTCTGTTTTTGCTAAGAAAACACTCAAATAGCTCTACTAACACCTGATTCATGCTAATTCACAATATATATAGGTTTTCCACCTATTTCCACATCAAAACTCTCCAAAACTAGCACAAAACATAGCGCCAAACTTGTGAATTTACACACTCATCAAACCCCCAAACTTGCATGTTGCTCGTCCCGAGGCAACCAATTTAAACCACAGGAATCGTGTATAATTCAACAAGATCTAGTACAACACATATTACACATGCCACTTCATTGAATCAAACAAGAATTACTTGCATCATATATTTCACTCATAAAAAATCAATCCAATCACACACCATTCGGAGTACTAAGTAATCTCGCTGACAAGATAAGTCTTTACTCTCTTTCGCTTGTGCGTGAGGCACTATAGGCTAGTATAAACACTCATATCAATTCATATTCACGCGTAACCATAAGCTTGGCAAAGGTCTCAAAAATCAACTTACATTAGATTAATACTAGGATCACAAAGGACTTGTTTCTAGGTTGTAATGTTGGCTCTTTGGAAAGGGTAGGAAAATTTGGTCATAGTGACTTAAGACACTAGTAGAGAGTTACCTTGGAGATTCTTGTTTTCTCATTCGGCTTCACATTCTCCTCAAATTCTTCTCTTGCACTTGCAATTTTCAATTTTCCTTCTCTTCCTTGCATCAACATCATTCTTCTTTTGATCGCTAGGGTACCAGTTGTAGGCACTACCCTTCTCGAACATCGTTCGGCTGCTTCTTAAAAACTTCAAGCCCCATGTATAAGCAATTCGGGTACCAATTTCAGGCACTACCCCTAACAAGATTTAACCATGCACTTTTCTTACTAAACCTCATTCCATCTTCCTTTTCTTCTTCCACACTTATTCACCTTACTCTCTCTACCAATGAATAGGGTATTTTCAAAGCTCAAATAAGGTAATTAAGGCTCTTATATTTGGCTTGCCAAAGAAAAAGCTTTTAAAAGGCTCAAACAGGGCTACCAAAGATTTATAAAATCATTAGGAAAGGTAAAATTTGGCTAAGTGACTCAATTAATCAAAAAATGGCCTAAGATCATATCCTAATATTTCATCAATTGTAAGTTTCACACAAGACTCCAAGCCAAGTTCTAGAATACATTCATACGAATGATTCTCTAAAAAATAAACTATCATGATTAATCATGATAAAGGCTCAAATCCTCACATAGGTAATCAATTCCTAATACTCCTCATAGCACATAATCAAAATCAATTCCTCATGAATTCCATATACTTAACAAATTATTCATGCTCTTTCCAATGAAAATAAACACGTAAACATATGAATGCACAGAATCAACAACCCATATACAAAACAATGATACAAGATCAACTATATCAAGTACATGCCACTCACACATGAATCACACCCCAATCCGTAAAAATAAAAAGAAGAATGGGAGATAAGATGAATCGGAGAAGCCAAAAGAAAACCTGAAACTACTCCCTAGGAGCATCATCATCCTCATCATCATCGTCATCCTCATCCATCCTATTTTCCACAGCTCGGCACAGACTGGTAATGTGCATATCCATCATATCCACTCGACTACTCACTCTACCAACACGCTCATCCAAGGCAGAGTACCTTTCGTTCAGCGTGGCGTAGTTGGCGTTAGCGAGTGCGAGCTGTTTGTTCGTCTCCTGCTGTGCAGCTACCACCGCGATCAACTGCTCATGAATCAAGCGAAGCTGCTCCCAAGTACCTGGAACTGCTCACCGCTGCTGCGGTACCGGAGCATGCTGAGGCGCATCATGCTGCTCTTCTTCCGAAATCTCCATCTCCGGCTGCTCATCTACCTGATCCTCCTCTTCAGGCTGCTGTGGCTGAGGTGGACGGAACTCTCCTTGATCAACGATCTGCTGTAACTCAGCCATCCTCCCCTCAGCACACATCTGCGCTACCGCTCTTCAATCACCACCCGACTTCACTACCACGGATAAAGCGGTATGTCCAAGAGAATTCATTAACTTATTCCTTGCTTCCCGAATAGTTGTCAAGTTGCTCACGTCGAAGGGGAACATAAATTCGAAAGGCTTAAGACCCCTCGTGAAAAACCAATCTCCATTTCTAAAATGGGCAAATCCTCTCTTCACGCACGTGCTCAACATCAAATCGGGTTCTCCTTCTACTGGTGTAAAGCCGGTGAGATCCAAGTTGTAATGCTCAGCCACGATCGTCAATAACCCTCCTATATTCACCTTTTGAAATCCAATGGTCTTGAATCGATTCAGCTGCGCAATAAAATAAGCTCCAACATTGAACTTCACCCCGTTTAGCATACACCACAGGACGTAAAGCTCTCCTCTAGACACAATACTCCCCTCCGAGCGGGCGAATAACGTGTTGCTCAGGACGCGGTCCATGTACCTCAAGACTGGGTTCTTTATTGCGGAAGCACGAGCCTGTCTGGTCTTATAATCAAGAATCTCCCCGGTGATCTCCCTCCAAAACCATTTTACACTGAATGCAGTATTTTCTAAACGAGGGATCTCTAAAGGCATCTAAAATAGCTCATTGAAATCCTCAGACGTCCATCTCCTACTCACTCCGCCAAGCTGAAACGTACACTGATATGGGTACCCAAGCGGGTCCTTCTCCATCTCAAATGAGCAAACTACTTCCGCTGTAACATGGAAGTACGTCGGCCTCTTCAACTCCATGAATCTTTGGATCCCTACTTGATCAAACATCCAAAATATATCATCCCCTATTCTCATTATCATCATCGCTTCATCATCTTGGTATCGAGTGCGAGCTATCTTGTCTGAAACTTCTTCCCACTTCTCTTTGATCTCATCCCAATCTTGCATCTGAATCTTGAAGTTATCGGGTAAACGATCTTGTAGCCTCAGTTTCCTTGTCACTTTGTCCAAATTCAAAGGCCTCTCATGCCTCTTCTTCGATCTTTCCTCCTCTGCCTTTCCTTTACCTTTACTTGATCCTTGTCCCTTTCCTGAAAACAAATACTTCAATCCAACCAACAAGACAAGAAAGCAAGTATTTTACTAGCACATCACATACTCTACTCAAGACTTCAAGCATCAATGCATATTCACACAAACTATCATCTCAACACCACTTGCTTATTCAACATGCTCAAAACATCTTCAATCACACCTTCCTTAATCATCAAAACATAACCAACAAGCATGCATTAAGCAATTCAAGCAATTCAATCAAAAACTCAACATGTTTCTCTCAATGAACTACTTCAATTTCATCAATTTCAAACCAAATCAACATGCTCATTCTATGATATGTTCTATCCTTGATCAATCCACATAAAAATTCAAGTTCTATCAATAATCAAACAACCAAAAACCAAGAAATAAGAATTCATATGAACAAGTCACAATATCAGCATTCACCATGAAATTCAACCATACTCAACATCAATCCTCTTATTCACATCGAATTTCTTACCTAAACCTTCAATCCTAGAGTAATTGAGTTGGAAAAACATACCTTTTGACTTGCCCATGGTGAACAACCGATCAAGAACACACAACAACCAAAAATCGCGATTTCAGCCCTAACTCGCGACGAAACCAGCCCAAATCCGCCACCGGATCGAAAATTCAAGGTGTAGTGTTGTGTAATCGGTGTGAAATCAAGTGTAATTGAAGAATTTGTGCAAGGGTGTAGAGGTTCGAAGAGGGTTCGAGGTTTGGTGTTTCGAAAAAGTGATCGAACCCCCTCTGAAAAATCGAACTTAAATCGCGTACCTGGCTTGGTTCAACCTCAGGTTCGACCTCCTGAACAGGTCGAACCATGGATGACGAGGTCGAACCTCTCTTCTGGACAAATGATCTTCTCAGTTCGACCTGGGTTCGACTTGCTGATCAGGTCGAACCATCCTTGAATTGGTCGAACCCCTCTTCTGGAAAACAGAGTGCTTTGAACTGACTGGTTCGACCTTAGGTTCGACCTTCTGAATAGGTCGAACAACTATGGCTTAGGTCGAACCACCTCACTGGACAACTTTCGACACCGGTTCGACCTCCTCTGCTTTATTTCGACCTCTTGCACTGGATGAACCACTCCTAGTGTTGGTCGAACCATCCTCCTGATTTTCAAAACTGAGTGTTCTTCATTCACTACACACTTCAAGCTTAACACAACTTCATTAGGTACAATCTAGAGCACAACTTCAAAAATTGTTCCACAAAACATTATTCATGAGTAACTCCGTAAAAGAAAACACGACCAAAAACCACTGAACATTAGGCAAGTTGTAAAAAATCGTCACATCAAAATCGATTAAAATTTTAATATGGCCGCAAAAACCAACTCCCCTAACAAACAATACAAAGAAAAGATTATACTCTTAATGCTTCAATGAGGTAATAACATCACACCCCCCCAAACTTAGTAAAAACGTAAGTCGAAACTAAGTTTGAAAAGAGATGTAATTGCCGATTAGTAAGCATCTTAAATATAAAAATTTCTTACTCACACAAAAGAAATAAAGCAATAAAACGGAAGAGTAAGCTCTCAACAAGCGCTCATGTTTAATGTCGGAGAGTCACGACGGTACCAAATCAGATCAAGGTATCATCAAAAATGACACACGCATCATCCGGCGACCTATAATGCTTCAACCGATGCCCATTCGCCGCGATAACGTCTCCATCTTTGTCAATAAGCTCAAAACTCCCCCCTCCTAAGGCTCGATGAATCATGAATGATCCTTGCCTGCAAAAAGCTTCAATCGAGAGTTAAAAAGTAGTACCTCATCTTCTTGCTTGAACTCCTTGTATGAGATCTTAGAATCATGCCACCTCTTCATTCTTTCCTTATAAATCTCTGAATTCTTGTAAGCACGACTCCTAAACTCATCCAATTGATTCATGTGAGTTATCCTCAACTCCTTCACATCCTTAAGGGTCAAGTTCAAGCGTCGCAAAGCCCAAAACGCTTTGTGTTGAATCTCTACAGGTAAGTGGCACGGCTTCCCATAGACAATTTGATACGGTGACATATCTAACACCGTCTTGTAAGCGGTCCAGAACCCCCATAACACATCATCAAGCTTCATAGCCCAATCCTTTCTATTAGTTCCTACCACTTTCTCCAGAATCTGTTTGACTTGACGGTTGGAGACCTCTGCTTGCCCATTCGCTTACGGATGATAGGGTGTAGTAACCCTATGCTTAACACCATAATCCTTAAGCACCTTCTCAAGAAATTTATTGACGAAGTGGGAACCTCCATCACTAACTAGTGATCTAGGAACTCCATAACGGGCAAAAATATGCTTCTTCAAGAAAGATAAAATAATTTTCGAGTCATTAACACGAGTAGGAATCGCTTCCACCCACTTTGAAACATAATCCACCGCAAGAAGAATGTAGAGAAACCCATTCGACGGGGAAAAGGCCCCATAAAATCGATCCCCCATACATTAAATATCTCCACAACTATGCTAGGCTGCATTGGCATCTCATCTCTCCTACCTATATTTCCCATGCGCTGACATCTATCGCAAGACGCCACATAGCTCTTACTATCTCTAAACAATGTAGGCCAATAAAGAGCGGATTGAAGTACCTTAGCTGCAGTCTTTTGCGCTCCAAAATGCCCCCCATTTGGTTGTGCATGGCAAAACTCAAGCACACTCTCCATTTCCATCTCGGGTACACATCTTCGGATAATAGAATCTGTACAAATCTTGTAAACAAACGGATCATACCATATAAATGTCTCAACTTCCCTCCAAAATTTCGCAAGTTGATATCGGTTGAGATCCCTTGGAATTTCTCCAATGACAATGTAATTAACATAATCCGCGTACCATGGATCCATACCTTGCGCTGCGACCACACACGCTCGCTCAGTTCCTTCAACAACCACAGCCATGATCTTCTCATCAGGGAACATTTCTTCAATATACTCAAAAGAATTATCACAATGCTCTCTAGTCTCCAACCTTGACAAGTGATCTGCCAACACATTTTCTGTTCCTTTCTTATCCCGAATCTCCATGTCAAACTCCTGAAGTAGTAGAATCCACCTTATAATCCTAGGCTTCGTCTTCTTCTTCTCCATCAAATACTGAATCGCTGAATGATCCATATACACAATCGTCTTCATGCCAACCAAATACTGACGAAACTTATCGAATGCATACACAACAGCCAAAAACTCCTTTTCAGTCACCGTGTAATTCTTCTGTGCCGCATCGAAAGTCTTACTCGCGTAGTAAATGGCGCAGAACTTTTTCTCCCTTAGCTGCCCGAGCACCACACCCAGTGCTACATCACTTGCATCACACATAAGTACAAACGGTTGAGTCCAGTCCGGTGTGATCAAGATAGGGGCAGTAATAAGCGCCCCTTTCAAAACTTGAAAAGCTGTTAGACACTCATCATTAAACACAAAATGAATATCCTTTTCAAGTAAATGAGATAAGGGCTTAGAGTATTTTGAGAAGTCTTTTATGAATCTCCTGTAAAAACCGGCGTGTCCAAGGAAGGACCGCACTCCTCTTTCATTTGTCGGTGGTGGAAGCTTCTCAATTGCCACCACTTTAGCACGATCTACTTGTAATCCCTTGGCGGAAACATGATGCCCAAGAACAATCCCATCCTTCACCATGAAGTGGCACTTCTCCCAATTCAAGACAAGATTAGTTTCTTGACACCTCTTCAAAATAATAGCAAGGTTAGACAAACAAATATCAAAAGAAGAACCAAAAATTGAAAAATCGTCCATGAATACTTCCATGATCTTCTCTATCAAACCATCAAAAATCGCCATCATGCATCTCTGAAAAGTGGCAGACGCATTACACAATCCAAATGGCATCTTCCTAAAAGCAAAGGTCCCGTAGGGGCAAGTAAAAGTGGTATTTTCTTGATCCTCGGGAGCAATCATGATTTGATTGTACTCTGAGTATCCATCCAAGAAACAATAAAACTCATACCCTGCAAGACGATCCAACATTTGATCCAAAAAAGGAAGAGGAAAATGGTCCTTACATGTGTTCTCATTTAATTTCCTGTAATCCACACATGTACGCCATCCCGTAGGAATCCTCGTGGCTATAGCTTCTCCATCCTCAGCTTTCACTACAGTCATGCCCCTCTTTTTAGCAACTACATGCAATGGACTCACATGGGGACTATCACTAATAGGATATATAATTCCAGCATCCAACCACATAAGGATTTGCTTCCTTATCACCTCTTGAATTGCGGGATTCACCCTACGCTGATTTTGAACACTCGCCTTGGCTTCATCCAACAACCTAATCCGATGCATACAATATGAAGGACTAATACCTTTCAAATCATCAAGTGACCACCCTATTGCAGACTTGTACTTCCTTAAGACATCTAATAACTCCTCAAGTTGATCCTCATTAAGGGAAGAAGATACAATTACCGGATATTGTGCATTATCACCAAGAAAAGCGTACTTCAAGTGTTCCGGCAATGGTTTCAACTCATCTTTTCTTTCTTCCACTGGAGTGTTTTCGTTATCCAAAGGCAAGTACTTCCTGGTCCATTTGACTTCTTCCACCTTATTTCTTTCCAATGCAAACCTGTCATAACCCAAAGCAAGTAAGTTTTCAAGAAATTCAATACATACCTCGTTAGAAAGTCCGTCAAGCTCCGTAGTGGGATAAGTAAGAGACTCCATCAAACATGTCTCAAGAAGATCATTTGACAAGATCAGAGACATATCCTCCTTCACAATCTCCTCCACCACGTCAATACTATAACACTGGGACTCCATTGTCATCTTCATTGCTTTGTCCAAGTTGAAAAGTACTTCTTCTTTGTCCATTCGCAACTTCAGTTCTCCCTTCCGAACATCTATCATAGCTCCAGACGTAGCAAGGAATGGCCTCCCCAAGATTAAAGGAACATTATCCTTGTCATCATCCATTTCTAGTACAAGAAAATCCATGGGAAAGACTAGCTTCTCCACCTTTACAAGAACATCTTCAACAATACCTTTCGGAAACATCATTGATCTATCTGCCAATTGGAGAGCAACAGTTGTCGGAGTCAGCTCCCCCAAACCAAGCTTCTGAAAGATGGACAACGACATCAAATTGATGCTTGCCCCTAGATCGCACAAAGCTCGCCGTGCTGGCCCCTTCCCGATCTCACATAGAATAGTAAAGCTCCCAAATCTTTCATCTTTGGTGGCAACTTTTTTTGAATAATTGAGCTACAATTCTCAGATAAGTTTACCGTTTCAACTTCGGTTAAGCTTCGCTTCTTCATCAATATGTCTTTAAGAAATCGAGAATAATATGGCATCTCCATGATTGCCTTTGAAAAAGGGATGTTCAAGCTTATCTTGTTCATTATCTCTGAAAACTTCTTGAACTTCTCTTCCAATCCCTTCTTCACTAGCTTGTAGGGAAACGGTGGAGGTATCTTTGTTTTGGGAATCCCCCATTCATCACGATCAATCTTCTCCGCTTTCTCCTTTTCGGCTCTTAATCGCTTAGCTCTTTCCCATTTTTTCTCAGCTATTATGTCTATACTTTGCTCATTCCGTACCACTGGAGTTGCATCAACATCAAAAGGAACATCAGGTGCATCAATCAAAACATCTTGGCGAGGTTCGACTAGGGTTCGACCAGTTTGAGAGGTCGAACCAGAATTGTATTGGTCGAACCTCTCTCCTGGAAGACTGATCTCATTCTGCTCCAGAGGTTCGACTTGGGTTCGACCAGCATTGGAGGTTGAACAATTGCCCTCGAGGTCGAACCGCTTCACTGTATAATCTCTATCCTCCGGTTTGACCTGGGTTCGACCTGAAGGGTTGGTCGAACAATTTCGATCGTGGTCGAACCGTTCCTACGTCAAAACAGAGTGCTCTTTCCGATGAGGTTCGACCATGGTTCGACCTGTATGCCAGGTCGAACCCTCTGAGTGTTGGTCGAACCGTTCCTGTGACAAAACAGAGTGCTTTTGTTGATGAGGTTCGACCATGGTTCGACCTGTATGCCAGGTCAAACCCTCTGAGTGTTGGTCGAATCGAGGCTTAGAAAATTCCAACTTTGATTCCGGCCTCATCGGTCCCTCGTACTGCGTTCCCAACCTCAGTGTGATGGCATTACACGACTTCGGATTCTCTATACTTTGAGACAGAAACTTTCCTTTTCCTACAGTTTGAGTCAATGTGTTCACATTCTCTGCAATTGTACCCATCAACAACGTGAGATCTTTCACTTGAGTGGACAAATCTCTGTGGTGATCATCAATCATTTTCTCAAGTTTTGCCTCAAGGCGGTTCACTCTTTCATCATTCTTTACCATGTACCGGTTCACAGTATCCTCAAAACCAGGCTTCCCTTCTTCCACCTTTTCTCCCGGATCAACACCCATCGAAAGTTGCACTGCATTGTTCGTATTGCTCCATGAAAATTCAGGCCTCCTTGGTTGCTGTTGATAACTACCAGAGGGACCACGATTATTAAAGTTCCCTCGATAGTTCCCTTGGTAATTCCGGTTTCCTTGATTTGGGTACCTCGTTCCTTGAATACTTTGACCCATGGCATAATTTACTTTCTCCAATTCTTCTTGGATGGTTCCATTATTCATCATCTCTTGCTGCATGATTGGCACTCGTTGAGATATCTCGTTGATCTGCTTCTGTTGAGACTCAAGTAGCTTGTTGATATTGGACAAGCTCGAAACGATCTCATCCTCTCTCTTTGTTTTCACCATTGCTTGTTCAACCTGAGCTACCTTTCCAAGAACATACGTACCTCTAACTCTATCAGTAGGCCAATCCCTCGAATTCATCGATATGTCTTCAAACAATCTCTCGGCCTCAACGGATGACTTTGTAAGCAATGCTCCATTAGAAGAAACATCAAGTAGCACTCTTGATTCACAGTCCAATCCATTATAGAATATACTGATATATGGGGCTTTAGATAACCCATGTTGAGGGCACTTCTTGAGCATGTCCTTGAATCTATCCCACGCTTCATGAAATTTCTCACCTCCACTGATAGCAAATTGATTAATATCTTGCTTCATCTTAAACACCTTCGAAGGTGGCATATACCTTTCCAAGAACCTTAACTTCAATTGCTCCCACGTGGTGCACTCAGCTGCGTTAATAGTATCGTACCAATCCCTCGCCTTTTCAGTAAGCGAGAATTTGAACAAAAGGATCTTCCTAGCATCTTCATGTTCTCCTACGTCTTTTTGAGTACTTGCATAGCCCAAGAACTTGTTCAGATGCTGCTGCGGATCCTCGAAAGACCCTCCTAAAAAGGAGTTTCTTTCTATCATGCTAATAAGAGCGGGATGAAGATCGAACGCTGTGTTAGTTCCCCTTGCTCCTAAAAGCTCATAATTTCGAGCCCCATTATTTCTGAAAATCTCTCGGATGGCTAGATTATCCGGATTCGCTGCCATGTTGACTATTTCTACTTTCAAATTAACTTCAGTTGTAGCCTCAATCGTTTGCGAAATCTGCTCATCAACCTCGACTCCAAAATTCAGAGCTTCAGTTGGGTCAATTGTCTTTGCCTTGCTCTTTTTCTTCTTCTTCTTTCTTGATGATGCTCCAATCTCAGGATTATACGGTTCAAGATTACCTTTCTTTGATCTTGTGAGCATACACCTAAAACGAATAAGAAAGAAAACAACAAAACAAGGTAAATAGTCCTAATAAACTAGAAATAATACAAAAAAGATATTTTACGCCGTCCCCGGCAACGGCGCCAAGAACTTGATAGGGGTTTTCTCAACACACAAATTAATCCTCAAGTATAAGGATATCAATTGTAGTCGCGAAGATGACCAAGTTACAATATCGAACCCAAGGGACGGTTAAATATCAATTTTGTTATCTTCTAGTATATTTTAGACTATGTTTGGTAATTGTAAAGGTTTAATGGATAATAACTTCTAATCGAAATAGCAAAAAGAAATAGTAAGAGTAGAGAAAAGTGAGTTGTGATCAATAAGAATAATAGGTAGTTCGTCGGGTCATCCAGTTTCACTAGCAATTCATATTTTCATGTGATGGTGTCCGACTCTGCCCTGTGGTTTGTGGACGCATCACTAAACCATGCATATCTACTCTATAGACACAAGTAAACATGCGTGTAACACGTGTGAATAACCTCGGAGCAAGAGATATACTTCACCCCCCTTTCTAGGTACTATCATAATCAATTATCTTCTACGTTTAGAATCTAACCCGATTTGATCTCCCTTTTTAGGTACTATAAAGTTATACTCTTCATCCTATTCATCAACCCGAATTTAATTCAATTCATGAATATTCATATAAGACGGTTCTAATAAGACTTCGGAATCCCTTCACTAAGAATTATAATAATAAACCCTGCTCAGTAGTGAACGCACTCAATCAATAACCATGTTATGTATTCAGACTCTACACAACGATCATTGATGCACAAAATGACTATGAGTATGGATTAAATATGCAATCTTATATAAAACAAATCACAAGTAGTGTTGTACGGAGTTTTACACACGAAATACGAATTACATCATGAAACTTTCATAACCCTAGAACTACCAAGGTGGTTCTAGCCCATGATTGATCTAGGAACAATCATGGTTAGATTGATCATTCTTACTTGAACCTTCAGCGAACCTCTGTCACCGCCTTCCGGATGGATCACCACCTCTACTCTTGTCTCTCTTATGATTGATGATCAAAAGCTCTCTTCATTCTCTGTATGAGCCTCCTTTTATACTTGTAATCACGACTCTAGGGCTTGGAATGGGCTTTCTAAGTGATCTCACGCGTTTCGGCCTCGAAAATCCAGATAAGGTAAGTTCTCGCGCATAGGTTCGACCACGTCAAACAGGTCGAACAACTGGCCACAGGTCGAATCCCACGTCGAATCCCGCTACTGGAAGAATTCTGCACAGGTTCGACCTTCTGGACAGGTCGAACCACTTAGGCCTTGGTCGAACCCCAGGTCAAACCTCATCACTGGACAACTCCCGCTCCCGATTCGACCAACTGGCAAGTCGAACTCAAATGTCGTGGTCGAATCCTCTTTCCTGCGAACTGGTTCGACCATGGTTCGACCTGATGGACAGGTCGAACCACTGGAGTCGTGGTCGAATCCTCTTCTGCAAGCTCAGCAATGTTGGTTTGACCTGCTGGAGAGGTCGAACCTAATTCTTGGGCGGTTCGCATGGCTTCGACTCCGACTCTTCGATTCTTGGCTCTTTCACTCCGTTTTTGCTAAGAAAACACTCAAATAGCTCCACTAACACCTGATTCATGCTAATTCACAATATATATAGGTTTTCCACCTATTTCCACATCAAAACTCTCCAAAACTAGCACAAAACATAGCGCCAAACTTGTGAATTTACACACTCATCAAGACTTTATGAGGTTTAAACATTTTTGTTTGCAAGTATCCATATCTTAACATATTGACCATATGTACATCATGAAACAAACAAATTCAGCCCAAAAAATATAAGAAACTTTACTAATTGAATCACTAATCATTTATTTCAAGCTACATTGAATCACAGCACACATCATTCCCGCATTTATCTCAGCATTGCACTGATGCTCTTTGTTGTAGAATAATAAAATATAATACAAGTATTGACCCCAATTTTTTCATATACAAGACCTTTATCAAATAGAATATAAAATTGAACAAGAAGAAATTTAACAAAGTGATAACTCTGATGCAATTGAATCAGTGCAAAACCCTAATAAATCGTAATATCGGGGAAGAGAAATTCGAAAAACACTTTGAATTTTAGCTACCGATTACAACCTGATTAGGAGATGCAATCGAATCAGTAATCAGAATCGCAAATAATAAAATAGCATTAGAAGATTCACAATTAAAATTTCAAACGCTGGTGAGAATTTAAAGACTTAGAATCGCAGGCAACAGAATTAGAAAAGTACAAATTCATGCATGAGATTGAAATTGGGAATGCACAATTTTAAGAATAGGGGTTACCTTTCTTCAACTTCGACGAGAATGAACCCCGATTTTGAACTTTGTAAAAATCTAGAACGAAATCTGAGATTACACGGTTTGAAGGAATTTGGAAGAAATCGGGAAAAGATTTGCTCGATTGAATTAGAGCACAGATTTTGAATGGATTACAGAAATCTCGAATGAAATTAGATTGAGATTGCACGTTTGGACAGAAATCTGGAAGAAATCATGAGGAGATTTGGAAGGGATTTGGAGAGAAATTTAGGATGGGTTCTAAGATTTTGGAATTTGGGATTTGGAAAACACAGACCCGTTTCCAATTTGTGAAATTGGGAATATTTGATTAATGTTAAGGGTGTTTTTGGAATCACAAGTATAATTGTGTAGTTAGTAGTTGTTGAGAGTGGAATTTCACGTATTTTAGGTCTCACATTACACCGTTTTTGATAGAATGTGGCCATGATTTTGTATAAAATGACAAGGTTTTCATATCTTGCATAATTAAGATGCTACTAAGGTGTTTTGTTGAGTTTTGAAGGGTAAAACATGATCAAAAGTTCAAAATTGGAATGAGGAGTGAAAGTGAGAAGGAATGCTGAAAAATACAGTCCACGTTGCACAAATTTTCTGTATTCTTGTAGAAGTCCAAATTGATCATGTAATATATGGTTGGAAAGCCACAGAAGAGAGGGTCATTTTGACATAAAGAACACCCCAATCGGATTCTAAACGAGAATGTTATGATCAAAGTGCTAACGTTGCGCATGCTGTACCGAGCAGCCACTTTGCATGACTTTTTACATATTCAAATGTTGGAGTTTCTGAGAGCTATTTCTATGGATAGAAAGCCAAGGAAGATAGGAACACGTGAGAACAAAAATCACTCAATTTGGAGTCCGTATGAATAAGTTATGCTCAAAACGGTGAAGTCGCGCAGTGCAGTCTCCGCAGCTCGGGAGGCGGCTCGGCTCGAGCGGGACCAACTTTTTGCGAATTTCCAGCCGAGTAGGGTGCCTTCAGAGCCTACACGACGTTCCCGTTTCACCCATATGCTGCTCGGCAGGTTTGGGGACTGCTCGGCCATGAGCTCGGCTCGAGCAAGGTGCCGAGCGGCCCAGTTCAGGGCCCAGACGGGGCCTGTTCGATGCAGCAGTGTATATATACCCTCAAATCGCGATTCTGAAGCAGTTTCGATCGCGAAAAAGCCCTACATCAGTTCTAGAAACAATTAGGGAGATCGAGACCCAAATTGGAGAGAACCCATCCATAATCCATCATCAATTCACACCTCCAACACCTCCATATCAGATTTACAACCTGATTTCACCATCCATCCACTTCCAAGAGGGTTCCAAGTGCTAATTGAGGGAGAATTGAGCAATTGGAGAGACGGAGAAGGAACGAAAGACTACGTCTATACTAGGATTTCATAATTCCTTTCTTTTCCTTCCTTTTACTTTGATTTTTGGTATGAATTGCTTAGACATGAGTGTTGCTTGTGACCTCATGGGCTAATTTTATACACAGTCCTAAGGTTTGATGGATTGATTTAATTGATTCGGGGATTTAGACCAAAGATTGGGATTTTATGCAGTTGAGCTTTTGATTTTACTTATTTTATTAAGACATGCTTTTCTGCTTCGTAACGTCTTCATAATATATTCATGACATCCGCTATAATGCTTGGATTATTGTGTTAGCTTGTGTGCGTTCATGATTGGTATTGTCTATCTGTTAGGGATTAGAGTAGCTCCGCTATAAGCACTTTAATTTCATGAACTGGTTAATCAAATACTTGATTAGTTTAGTGGAACAATGCAATTAGACAATCAAGTAGGAAGTGAATAGAACCTTGTAGTAATTCCAGAAAATATCTTGTTAGTCGGGCTTACCATCTGGAGGTATTGTTGCTTGCTTTGATTAGTATCTAGGAATAAGGCTTGGTAATATTTGCGCACCTTAGGATTTAAACCAGATTAGACTGTTAGCTTTGAATCGAATCATATTCGGTGGGATAACAGGAATATGTGGTGTATTTTCAGTGAAACTGCATGAATGAACAATCGTAAGTTTAGTAACCCAAATTAATTGGTTTCTACCTGATACCTTAGAACTGTTCGTTATCTCTTGATTAGAAACTTGCTTTTATTTTTATTGCTTTTAATTAATTTAGTTATTTATATTTTCAGTAATTTAGATAATTAAATTCACAACTCCTGGATATCGGTTACTTGATTCTGATTAATTTAGTAATTTTAGGAAATAAATAATTAGCTGTCCTTTTGGGTTCGATAATTTAACTTGGGTGCTTACTGCTACAATTGATATCCTTACACTTGAGGATTAAATTATAGTGCGCAGAAAAAGCCTATCAAGTTTTTGGCGCCGTTGCCGGGGACAGTTTTAATTATTTATTTTCTTTTATTACTTAGTTAATTAGAATATTTTCTTTGGGATTTAATTGTTTTAATTTGGATTTTCTTGAAGTTGCATGCAAACTAGGTCAAAGACGAGAGCACAAGATCTTGAATTTGATCCGGAAATTGAAGCTTCTGCGAGGAAAAGAAGAGTAAAATCAAAGAATACCAAAGCACCTCCTAAAGCAATTTTAGAGGAGGAAGAAGTGCAGATTGAGAATCAGGCTATCCTAGAAGAGGCTGAATCGGAGTTTGAATCAGAATCTGAGACAGAACCTGAAACAGCATCAATGGGAGAAAGAGTCGATGAGGATGACATCGTCATCCGAGAAACTTTTAAGTCCACCAATCTAGGAGGATCAGGCGTAGTTGGAGCCGTTCAAGCTGATGAAACGAACGACATAAGGCCAGCCCTGATTCATATGGTGGAGAAAAACCCCTTTGCCGGAGGCATTTTTGATGAGCCCTATGGCCATCTTAAGCGTTTCAACAGCTACATGGATACAGTGAAAGCTGCTGATGCTACTAATGATAGATGGAAGATGAGGCTTTTTCAGTTTTCATTGGTTGATAAGGCAAGGGAGTGGTATGATAAGCTAAAGGGAGACAGTTGCTCAAACTGGACTGAGTTGCAGCAGTTGTTCGTGGATCGATTTATGCCACCAGGAAAGGTTCTTTTACTGAAACAGGAGATCAATCAATTCAAGCAGCGGAGAGATGAGTCGTTTGGGGAGGCTTGGGAAAGGTTTACTGATGCGTTGAGGAGATGCCCACAGCATGGATTCAAAAAGTCTCAACTCATCAGTGTCTTCTATAATGGCATTGACAACGAATCTAGAGTGTTGGTTGATGCTTCTGCGGGAGGAACAATTTTTGGCAAAACATCCAATGCCGTAGAGAAATTATTTGATGATATCTCTTTGAACTCAAGGGATTGGCCATCTGAGAGGATCCGAGGGACTTATATACTTGGTAAAGTTGCAAAGGTTGAAGAGAAATTTTCTGAAGCTGATAAGAATGATAAAGTTGTCGCTCAATTGGAACAGATGAATAAGAACCTGATTACTCAGATATCAGGTAATAATGGGGGAGGCAACCGAGGGCCTGCAAGTGATGATGTGGTGATGAACCTTCAAGAGGTCGAGGATGCTAATTGGGCTATGGGGCAGAGTCTTCAGGGTTCGAGAGCTCTTCAAAATTGGCAAGGAAATAGGTAACCTCAAGGTAATTCGAACCAGAGGAATATCCAAGGGGGAGGTCCTAATAATCAAGGAGGCAATTGGCAGAATCAGAGGCATGAGAACTTCTCTTATTCAAATCCGAATAATGCAGTTCCATATCCTCCTAATTTTGACCATGGTGCCAAGACTGAAGAAGGAAGAACTAGTATTGATGAAGTGTTGGCCAGGTATATGAAGAAGACTGATGGAGATATTGACAAGATTAACAACTGCATTGTACTCATAGATTCGAATATGACAACGCAGAATGAGGAAGTGAACAAGCAGTTGAAGAATTTATCATATAACATAGGGCAGATCTCCACTACAGTAAATCAGCAGCAAGTGCAGTTGCAGAAAGGAAAGTTTCCTTCGGATACGGAAATCAACCCAAAGGAGAGTGTTAATGCGATCACGTTGAGATCCGAGAAGCATTTTAAAGGTCCAAAACTGATGCAGGACGTCACAGAACTTGTACAGAATAAAGCAGAACAGAAGCAGTACGAAACAGGGATGGAGCAGGACCGATTAGACACCGCTCGACCTCAGCTCGAGCCGAGCAAGCCGACGAGCTGCCCTTCAGGGTTTTCTGCGCGTCCGAATTCTGTACAGAGTCAATCTGATCTGGAAATTTCTGATAAAAAGTGGCAGAGAGCGAAGAAACTGAGAGAAGCGGAACAGGTATTTGAAAAAGATAGTTTGGGACTTCCAATTACAAAGGTACCAATTCCTTTCCCTCAAAGATTCTTGTCAAAGAGCCTTGATGAGAAGTTTCGTAAGTTCGCTGATGTTATGAGGGATGTCCAAGTCACTATTCCTTTCTCGGAAGCATTGGAAGAGATGCCACATTATTCAAGGTTCATCAAGGAACTTATCTCCAGAAAGAGGAAGCTTAACAGTGTGGAGACAGTGAATTTGACGGAGAACTGCAGCTCTATTATTCAGAAAAAGCTTCCAGAAAAATTGAAGGATCCAGGGAGCTTCATCATTCCCTGTGAGATTGGAAAAGGACCATCAAGGAGAGCACTGTGTGATTTAGGAGCCAGTATAAATTTAATGTCTTTATCAGTGTTCAAGAAGCTTGGTTTGGGGGAGTTGAAACCTGCGTCTGTTGCCCTACAGTTAGCAGATCGATCGTTGACATACCCCGAGAGAGTGATTGAAGATGTGCTAGTGAAGGTGTCGAAATTGACTTTTCCTGTAGATTTCCTTGTACTTGACATGGAGGATGAAAAGGCTGGTGCGCCTCTGATCTTGGGGCGTCCATTCCTTGCAACTGGAAGGGCTCTGATTGATGTGTTCAAAGGAGAGTTGAGGCTTAGGGCTGATGATAAGGAGATTGTCTTTTCTTTGAATAAGGAGATGCAGTAGCCCACGGATTAGCAGCAGTGCAAGTCTGTGGATGTAGTGGACACAGAGCATGATGAGAACTTTATCCTTTCTGATGCAGAGTTTGAGAATTTGTCTAATGATGCATGTATTGATTATCTTGAGAAGCTATTTTCATTGGGCAATGCTAGTGTGAATCGGAATAAGAGGTCCACTGTTGAAGTGGGGATGAAGCCTACTGCTAAGGAAGAGAAGCAAAAGAGCCAAAGCATTGAGGTGGTAGAGGAGATCGCAGGACCAGACGTATCTCTTACTTTTCCTACTACTAATTCTAATGTGATATTTGATAATCTTTTAGTTGCAGTAAAGATGGATGATCCATATCTGAAGCCTCCGAACATACCTCCGGATTTTTATTCTTATATTGATGTTGAAAATTCTAACTTGTTTGATCCTTGTTTTGCTACACAGGTTGAGCCTACAATTGAGTGGAGGATTGACAAGAAGGACTCAAGACAGTCATGGGAGGAAAAGAATTCAAAGGATCATGTTGGAGTGACAAAGAAGGGTGAGATGATTGGTGAAGTAAATAAGAGAGGAAAGAAGTACCTTAAGGTACGAATGCGAGAGAGCTGTCCTCCGATCCAGTAGTTGAAAAGAGGTATCCCGTCGTGACTCTCCGACGTTAAACATGAGCGCTTGTTGGGGGCTGTCCCTTTCGTTTTATTGCTTTTATATATCTGTGTTGGTGTAGGATTTTTATTAGGTGTTGCTCGACTGCGGTATATACTTCTTTGCAAACTTAGTTTCTCACTTCGTTTAATCTAAGTTTGGGGGGGTAACGTACATACCTTGTCTTGCAGTGTCGAAATAGAATTTTTTTACATTGTGTTGTTGCTTGGAGAGTCGATTTTTTGCGGATTCTTAATATTTTTGATTTATTTGAGAATATTGAGGGTTCGATTTTTTGCGATTTTTCAGGTTTCGTGTTTGCTGGTGTTTATTGTTTATTTTGTGTTAATCCTAGTGTCGGTGTAGTCGATTTATGGTTCTCTAGGATGATTTTCTGATTTTTCATGGCACTTGATTATATGTGTGATTGTGTTTGAGAAGCAGTTTGAGATTGTGCTTGGATATTGAGATGCTTGAAATTTGATTATGTGCAAGGATGATTAGCTATGTAGCTTGATTAGGTTTGCTCGTTCATTCCTATAGCCATGTGAGATTTGAGCCTTTTGAAATCATGACAAATTGCATGATTTAATTTATTCTTGTGAGTGTCGTTCATACACACGTATTCTAGAACTTGGCTTTATATCTTGCTTGAAGCTACGTGCTTAATTAAATGATAGGAAATGATCTTAGGCCATCTTTGTTATTTATTAGTCACTAGCCAAATTATTATCCTACCTATTGAAATTATCCGTAGTTAACCCTTTTGAGCCTGAAAAGCCATATTTGTTGGAAGCCTACGTGATAAGCCAATTGATCCCTTGTTAGCCTTAAAAAAAAACCTACCTAGTAGAGAGTTGAAGGAGTCAATTTGGTGTCTTGTGAAGAAACATAAAAGAAGAATAAGTTGGAAGTGATGAGAATTTGTTGAAAAGAGTGGTTAAATTATTGCATAAAGGTGTAGTGCCCGAAACTGGTACCCCATGAAAAGGGTAGTGCCTGAAACTGATACCCTTATTTGAAAAAAAAAAAAAAAAAAAGAGGGAAGAAGAAAAAAAAAATTTCAAGTAAGGATGTGGTGCTCAAAAGTGAAGGAGGAATCAAATTGCAAGAAGCATTGGAGAGCGATGAAGAAGAAAGAAGAAAGTAAAGCTGTTTGTTGAAAAACTGTAAGTCTTCTTTGATTCTCTACTAGTGATTGAGTAACCTTATCCATATACTCCCTACCTTTACCAAAGAGCCAACATTACAACCTAATGAAAGACATTTGTGATCCTATTGTTGAAATTATCCCTTTAGTCGAGAGTTGAGATGATTGTCAAGCTTATGGTTACGCGTGTGTTTGAATTGACTTTGAGTGTAAACACCTTACCCTGAAGTGTATATCTCACACTTGAGCAATGAGCGTAAATACTACCCGTGAGAATGGTGGATGAGCATTCCGAAAAAGTGAAGTAGTTGATTTGAATTGTATGTTCTTAGATGGATGGTTGTCTTAGTATTTGAAGTATGATTTTTGAATTGTTATATTTTCTTGGATGTGAAGTTGTGAAATTTCCTCTCAATTACTCTATTGGTTTTATATGTCGTTGCCTCGGGACGAGCAACAGGTAAGTTTGGGGGTTTGTTGAGAGTGGAATTTCACGTATTTTAGGTCTCACATTACACCGTTTTTGATAGAATGTGGCCATGATTTTGTATAAAATGACATGGTTTTCATATCTTGCATAATTAAGATGCTACTAAGGTGTTTTATTGAGTTTTGAAGGGTAAAACATGATCAAAAGTTCAAAGTTGGAATGAGGAGTGAAAGTGAGAAGGAATGCTGAAAAATACAGTCCAGGTTGCACAAATTTTCTGTATTCTTGTAGAAGTCCAAATTGATCATGTAATATATGGTTGGAAAGCCACAGAAGAGAGAGTCATTTTGACATAAAGAACACCCCAATCGGATTCTAAACGAGAATGTTATGATCAAAGTGCTAACGTTGCGCATGCTGTACCGAGCAGCCATTTTGCATGACTTTTTACATATTCAAATGTTAGAGTTTCTGAGATCTATTTATATGGATAGAAATCCAAGGAAGATAGGAACACGTGAGAACAAAAATCACTCAATTTAGAGTCCGTATGAATAAGTTATGCTCAAAACGGTGAAGTCGCGCAGTGCAGTCTCCGCAGCTCGGGAGGCTGCTCGGATCGAGCGGGACCAACTTTTTACGAATTTCCAGCCGAGTGGGGTGCCTTCAGAGCCTACACGACGTTCTCGTTTCACCCATATGCTGCTCGGCAGGTTTGGGGACTGCTCGGCCATGAGCTCGGCTCGAGCAAGGTGCCGAGCGGCCCAGTTCAGGGCCCAGACGGGGCCTGTTCGATGCAGCAGTGTATATATACCCTCAAATCACGATTCTGAAGCAGTTTCGATCGCGAAAAAGCCCTACATCAGTCCTAGAAACAATTAGGGAGATCGAGACCCAAATTGGAGAGAACCCATCCATAATCCATCATCAATTCACACCTCCAACACCTCCATATCAGATTTACAACCTGATTTCACAATCCATCCACTTCCAAGAGGGTTCCAAGTGCTAATTGAGGGAGAATCGAGCAATTGGAGAGACGGAGAAGGAACGAAAGACTACGTCTATACTAGGGTTTCATAATTCCTTTCTTTTCCTTCCTTTTACTTTGATTTTTGGTATGAATTGCTTAGCCATGAGTGTTGCTTGTGACCTCATGGGCTAATTTTATACACAGTCCTAAGGTTTGATGGATTGATTTAATTGATTCGGGGATTTAGACCAAAGATTGGGATTTTATGCAGTTGAGCTTTTAATTTTACTTATTTTATTAAGACATGCTTTTCTGCTTCGTAACGTCTTCATAATATATTCATGACATCCGCTATAATGCTTGGATTATTGTGTTAGCTTGTGTGCGTTCATGATTGGTATTGTCTATCTGTTAGGGATTAGAGTAGCTCCACTATAAGCACTTTAATTTCATGAACTGGTTAATCAAATACTTGATTAGTTTAGTGGAACAATGCAATTAGACAATCAAGTAGGAAGTGAATAGAACCTTGTAGTAATTCCAGAAAATATCTTGTTAGTCGGGCTTACCATCCGGAGGTATTGTTGCTTGCTTTGATTAGTATCTAGGAATAAGGCTTGGTAATATTTGCGCACCTTAGGATATAAACCAGATTAGACTGTTAGCTTTGAATCGAATCATATTCGGTGGGATAACAGGAATATGTGGTGTATTTTCAGTGAAACTGCATGAATGAACAATCGTAAGTTTAGTAACCCAAATTAATTGGTCTCTACCTGATACCTTAGAACTGTTCGTTATCTCTTGATTAGAAACTTGCTTTTATTTTTATTGCTTTTAATTAATTTAGTTATTTATATTTTCAGTAATTTAGATAATTAAATTCACAACTCCTGGATATCGGTTACTTGATTCTGATTAATTTAGTAATTTTAGGAAATAAATAATTAGCTGTCCTTTTGGGTTCGATAATTTAACTTGGGTGCTTACTGCTACAATTGATATCCTTACACTTGAGGATTAAATTATAGTGCGCAGAAAAAGCCTATCAGTAGTATTAGTACTTTAAGTGATGTACTTTATGACAATTATGCATTTTTTTATGTACCCATTAGTAAGTGACCTTAATTAATTAATATGATTAATTAAATAGCAACCATTTATTTTATTTATTTATTTATTTTAATTTAAAATATATTTAATTTTATTAATGAATAATCCGTATCACGAAATAGAATATGTGAAATGGTCTCACCAACACTCCCTAAATATACTTAATTTTATTAATGCAAAATCTTCTCACATGAAATTATCCTAAAAAAATATTGTATAATTGTAAGCATCTTCATGCACATTCTTATAATTGAAAGCATCTTTCATGCGCCAGGGTATGTTGCATCATGAGGGTGTAGCTTTTATTTTTACTTAAAAATAGTATATGATGAAAATATGTACATGATATGTTGTTTCATAAATTTAATGAACAAATTGGAAATTGCATTTAACTTTTATTTTTACCTAAAAATGGAATAGGAGGAAAATATGTACAGGATTTGTTGTTTGATAAATTTAATGAACCAATTGGAGGGGTGTAGATGAATATTATGTGTTTCCATATTATTGCATGTATGTATTATCCTAGTTTCTGCATCCCAATTGCAAATCACGCTCAATAATTATAAAATATAAACTATTCCCTCCATCCCCAAAAGTATTTCACACCTTCCTTTTCCATCCGTCCCTCAAAGTATTTCACACTTTACTTTTACTAAAATTGGTAAAAAATACACTATAATAATACCCACTTTTTACACGCATTCCAATATAATACTCAATTTTTTACATATCCCAATAAATTTACACAATTTTTTCATTAAATTAACCAAAATATTTATTCTCTTTCTTACTTTATATATAAAAAATAATTTTTTCTTAAACTCCGCACACCACAATACGTGAAATACTTGCCGGGACAGAGGAAGTAATTGAGATCTTGTGTAGGAATAACTTAATATGTTTTTACCTTTAATTACCAGTTCAATTAAATTAATTTACTTTAGTTTCATTATTATTGTCTCCCTTATTAAAAATTATAGTGAAAGAAGTAATTAATTTAAAGGTATAAAATGATCTCACCAGAGACGGTCTCGTGTACTTGAAAACAAAAGGATATTCAAGTCGTAATTTGAAAAATAGGAAATGGGTCCTTTGGGTGGGACGACCAAAACGGAAAAAATACCCCCTTCAAATAGGACGGAGAGAGTATTATTTTAAAAAAAGATCTTTTTAGCCATATTTTTTAGGGAGTGTTGTCGTATTTTTATATAATATGAAAATATACAGTAACGATATGTTTATGAAAAATGAGTGAGAAATTTGAAATTAAAATAACTTTTGAATAATTTTCTTGATAAATTAATATTTTCTTTTTATTTTATTTATTTATTTATTATTATTTATTTAGAATAGGGTTTTGTGGGACTAAAAAAATAAGGAAAGTGTGAATAGTTCTGTAGAACGAAGAAAATATCACTTATTTTTTTCATACTATTGTGTAATAATTCACCACACCACTATCACTCTTTATTAATCTATCTTACAATAGAGATAGTATCACACAAGTGTTTTAGATATAGTTTTACAAAAGTGTCTTAAAAAATATCACCCTCACATGAAATACATAAGAAAGAGACTACAGTACCACCGGTTCCACCAATATTTGATGGAACCGGATCCTCTTCTTTTCGCTACATGAATTTATTGGGCCTTCAAATATATTAATCCCACCCGCGATCGATTCCTTCTCATTCAGGAAATTCAACTGAAATTTGAGGAAGACGGACAAGAGATCTCACATTTAGCTGCTTCATCCGCCCATACCCAAGTTTCTCTCATTCTTTCTCTCCCCCAACGAATATCTTCTTTGTGTTTCCTATCTTTTCCTCAAAATTGATTTACCCCTTCTCCATATGATGATTCTATATTGTTATCTGGTCGATATTGTAATTTTTAATAGTCAATATGCTATCAATTTCCCTTTTATTGGATTAGATTAGATACTTGGTATTGAAACTTTTGTGGTTGGGATTGTGAGTAGTAAGTGCCCTTAAAAGATTTTTAAATCCAGTTTCGAGCTTCCTACAACAATCTCCATTATTTCCTGAAATAATTTAAGTTGCTCTTGAAATTTCTAAAGCTAAATTTGTTAAATTGTTGGCTTAGTTTGCTGCTTAAAAGTACCTGTTCTTTCCCCACCAGACATCATACCGAATCAGTTGATGAGAAACCTGATTATTACAACTTAAGGATGGAAGAAAATCACTGGAGTTATGCGGGTTCATAAGTTGGAGTAGACTTCCGGCATACAACGACTACGCTTATGGGTGGGGAAGCTGGTGTGGGTGTCCATTGTTGGATTTGAACAAAAAAAATTATTTGCTTGATGGACACAAAATGGGAAAACGGAATTGAAGCATAGGTAGAAAGAAGACCACTTTATCTCACCCTGCTATCCACAGCATCTTCTCCTTCAGATTTAGATGTTGTTCCACTCATGGTATGAACTCCTTTTTATCAGCCTCACATTCTAAATTGTGTTCCTATGGCTTCATTTATATTGGCATCAGGCTTTGCTTTTTGTTTTTCTTACTTGATGTTTGTTATTGTAGTCTTTGTATTCTATTCTATTTTTTAATTTTTGGGTTATGTGTGTTCTTGTTTATTTTCTAAATGGGACCCTGCCATGAGTGCTACCTTATTAGATGTGTTTAATTGTGAAATTTCTTGTTTTTATTTTTCACATGAGTAGTATTAAATTCTTTTTTGTTAGATAAATAGTGCTGAAGTATATTTTTAACAAGAGTAGTGATATCTCGTAGATTTGAGATTATGATTGAATGTAAATTTTTTCTTATAAAAATTGAGTAAAGGCGAACACGGCATTCTAATCTTGTATATTTGTGGACGTGTTTCTGATATTGTGGGTTTTGATGGTTATCATGGCAATTCTTTCTGCTGTAGCAATCGAAGAAGTCATTTCATTTTGCCAAGAAGTAGAATGCATTACAAACACTCTCTGTCTTCAATTACATTGCGATGACATATTGTAGTAATAACATGTGGTAGATTGGTGAGACAAGCTACCAATACATTAGCTATCATATGCAGTTGCTCGAACAGCCTTTTGTCTGTTTGCTCATTTTTTCTCCGCAGTACAACAGAATCGTTCTAAGTGATTACATTCATCAATGCACTTCAATATTCAATGTGGAATCAGACAGTGTGATATTATGAATTGTAAAGATGGGGAAAGTGAAGGTATTTTCTATTGGGAGGTCTGATGATACTTTAAGTAATAAACTCTGACATATGTGTTTAGTTGGTGTGCAGATGCCTTGCATAAAGCATCAATATAGAAGATATCTTGTTTACTTAATAGAAGATTAATTAGTAATTTCTTTTGGTTATATCACTTCTCTTAGAAAGACCAAATGATGGTGATTTTCTGAAGACTGTACTGAGTAGTACTTGTATGAATAATTTGCCAAAAGGTGCATGGTGAAAATTATCTAAAATCAATATGGTTCTTCCAATACTAAATCTTTGATATAATTTAATTCTTTCGATGTATCTGTATTTATTTTCAAAAATTATAGTCTAAAATTAAAAAAATATTTCTATTTATTTTAAAAAGTAACCTAATTGTTTTTATAGAGTAATCTAAGATGAATTTTATTTTTAGAAAATTGGAGTCTCAAATCTAAGAGTAACTCAATCCACTATAAAGAGTAACCTAATTAATTCCAATTTTCAATGAGTAACCAAATTTTTTTTATAGAGTAATATAACAACATATAGATTTATAACTTTAAAATCGGAGTCTCAAATCAAAGAGTAACTCAATTCACTGTAAAGATTAATTCAATTAATTCCAAAGAGTAACCTAATTATTTTTATATAGTAATTTAACAAAATATATATTTATGACTTTATATTTAGAAAAAAATTGGAGTCCCAAATCTAAGAGTAACACAATTCACTGTAAAGAGTAACCCAATTAATTTTTCAAAGAGTAACCCAATTAATTTCAAATAGTTACCTAACAACGTATAGATTTATGATTTTATATTTAGAAAATCGGAATTTCAAATAAAAAAATAACCCAATTAATTTCAAAGATTTATCCAATTATTTTTATAAAGTAATCTAACAACATATAGATTTATGACTTTATATTTACAAAATTGGAATCTCAAATCAAAGAGTAACTCAATTAATTCTAAAGAGTAACCTAATTATTTTTATAGATTAACAACGTATAGATTTAGGACTTTATATTTAGAAAATCAGAGTCTCAAATCAAAGAGTAACTCATTTCACTATAAAGAGTAACTCAATTAATTCCAAAGAGTAGCCTAATTATTTTTATAGAGTAATATAAGATTTATAACTTTATATTTAGAAAATCAGAGTCTCAAATCAAACGCTTAATTAGACGACCCATTTTTGTCATGCATAATATTTTTCTTGTATATTTATATAGTATTATTTTTGTTGGTAATTAAAAATTTTTATTGCGTGAAATTCAACTGATTAATCAATTATTATCTTTAAAGAAAGAGAAAGAATGGTGCACCTGCACCGTTTAATCACACACCACACTCTTTGATGACTCCAATATTAATTTTCAAACCTTTTATTTCACTATAAATTATGCACCAAAATTAGTGTAGTATAAGTATTATACTACTCTTTGGAATCACAAACAAAGTGGTTTGAAAAATTGTATGATACGGAAACCAAATCAACATTTTGATAAGTAGGAATCACTAAATGTTTGATCCTATTTCTTGGAAGCATTAACGATAGTATTTAATTCCTGACTTTTCAATGCATTGTAACATGAACCCTTCTTTAACAGTCTTCTCTGTCATTTATCTATAGTACTCCACTTTCCTTTTCATCTCCGCTGCCACCATCACCCGCTCCACTGCCTTCGCCACCGCCTCTCGCCCCACTCTCTCACTCCCCACCCTCTTCCATGTCTTACTACCCACAAGAATACACATCCCTAAAATCTCTGTCACCAGCTTCTCATTAAAGAATTGCTCTGCCGCGACGGGTCATGCCACCATGGGCATGCAGGTGTAGATTTCTTCCAGAGTCGAGTTCCACCCACAGTGTATCACGTAAGCCCCTATGGCCGTATAGTTAAGAATCATCACCTGGGGTGTTCACCCTTTTATGATCACCCCCTGTCTCTCATTCTAGCGACACTCAAAGATTAAGAACGAAGATTGATGAGTGTGTAAATTCACGAATCTTGCGCATGAGTTTGTGCCATTATGAGTGTTTAAAGGTTGTAATTGGTTGAAAACCAATGTATATTGTGTTAAATCACGAATCAGGTGTTATTAAAGCCATTTTAAGTGGTTTTTCGTAGGAAATCGGAGTGGAAGTGTCGAAAATGGAAGAAAGAAAGTTGAAGCCATTCGTTTGGGCGAATAAGAAGTGCAATTCGACCAGAAGGAGGTCAATTTGACTAGGCCTTCTGGTCGAATTGGAGGCAGAAAATGAGCAGAACCTGGATTCGACCTCTTTAGCTCAATTCGACCTGAGCACCAGGTCGAATCAAGGTTGAATTGAAGGACGAAAATGCCAATTCGACCTCAACACATCAATTCGACCTGGGCATCAGGTCGAATCAAGGTCGAAGTGATTTGTAGAGAAGCTGATTCGACTACATCATCTCAATTCAACCAGGACAACAGGTCGAATTAAGCACCTGAAGCTTCCAATAGGTTGATTCGACCTCCGATTCGACCTGGAAGAATTCGATTCGACCTGTTTGGTTGGTCAAATCAAGCATCTGGCACTTACAGTAGGTCAATTCGACCTTTAATTCGACCTGGAGAAATCGATTTGACCAGGATAGCTGGTCGAATCGAACGTCTGTTACTTGCAGAAGGTCAATTCGACCTCCTATTCGACCTAGAGGAATTCGATTCAACCTACTTATTTAATGCATAATCTACGTGGAAAACATGAGCAAGTGGGAAAGCAGTGCACACATGGGCACATGGGGGAGTAAAGCACCATCCACATAGAACACATGAAGCACATAACACACAAATAGATTCTAAAGGTATAGAGGACAAAGATGAACATCATAAAAGAGGGGACAAAGGATAGAGGAGCAACATGGACAGCAAACAAAGAGGAGTGGCTGCATGTGGAGCTGCAATAGGCAACAACTATAAAATGGAGGCAGCTGCAAGAGTAGTAGAACAGAACACAAGACAGAAAAACATGAGTAGAGGTTGTAGGGAGGTGCTGCAAGTGCAGCAATGCTGCAAGGTGCAGCAAACAGCAACGTATGAGGCTGCAATCAAGTAAGAAAGGAGAGGAGGAAGAAGAGAACTGGAGACTCAAGTAAGATCAGTCCAACCTTGATCTTCTGGAGATTCATGGAGCTTCAAGTAAGATCATTCCAACTAACCATGATTGTTCTTAGATCAATCATGGAGTAGAGCCTCCTTGGTAGTTCTAGAATTATGAAAATTTCATGATTTAATTTATCTTACGTGTGTAAACTCCGTACAACACTACTTGTGATTTATTTTGTATAAGATTGTACGTTTTAATCTATACTCACGGTCATTTTGTGCATCATTAACTGTTGTGTAGAGTCTGAATACATAACTTGGTTATTGATTGAGTGCGCTCACTGCTGAGTAGGGTTTTATATTATAATTCTAAGTGAAGGGATTCCGAAGTCTTATTAGAACTATCTTATATAAATACTTGTTAATTGAATCATATTCGGGTTAATAAGTAGGATAAAGAGTATAATTTCATAGTACCTATAAAGGGTGATCATATCGGGTTAGAGTACTAAGTGCACGAGAAATATTGATAGTACCTAGAATGGGGGGCGAATTATATCTCTTGCTCCGAGGATATTCACACGAGGCATACGCATGTTTAGTTGTATCTATAGAGTATATATGCATGGTTTAGTGATACATTCATAAATCACAAGGAAAAATCGGACACCGTCACACGGAAGATGAATTAATAAGTGGAACCGGATGATCTTTAGAACTACCTACTTTCTTACTTGATCACAACTATATTATCATTGCTGTTATTTATTTGTTATTTCATAATTATTTGTTACTTAATCACAAAATCACAACCATTATAATTTACAACATAGTCTTGGTTTACTAGAATATAAATTGATATTTATTCCGTCCTTTGGGTTCGATATTCACTTGGTCACCTTTCGATACTACAATTGATATCCTTAATCTTGGAAATTATTTGTGTTTTGAGAAAACGTGCGAAATCAAAGATGCAGAAGAAATAAAGCATAGAAAGGCTCAGTTCTTAATTTATAAAGCTATGTAGAAAGCAGAAAGAAGAAGGCCATCATGGTTGAGGCTAAAGATAATTTATGAAATTGACAGCTATAATTTCTCTTATTTCTGCAGATGGTTTAAAATTATTTCTCATATGCAATAACAAAATCAAGAATCCATGGAAAACTCATATTATGAAGAAGCTAAGAAAAATGGCAATAGACCCTCTCACTCACACCCGCTACTGTCATCTACCGAACACCAATCGCCGCAGCAGGAACTGGTGGCTAGCCCACCTCACTGCATCTTTTAAATAATTCTGACTTAGAAAATGACGACAAAATCAGAATCTCAATTGACTCTCTGGAATTGTTATTAATCGATTGCTGTATCGACGAATTTCATTACCCCATAGAATTCTGCTTTCATGGAACAAACACTCGTTGACTTCTTCTTCCTCCTATACCTCGTCTCCTCTTCATCTATGAATGGCGGTGGCTCGTGGGTGACAGACGCACTCGGAGACCTCGAATTCTAAATCAATTTTAAAGATTATTGTGAGGATGATTTCGTGTTCTGTCAGAATTTGGGGCTAAAAGAAAAAGAATAATGTGCTGGTGCGCAACATAAAGAAGGCCCATTTCACAACTTAAAATTCGGTTGTACATATTTAAAAAAAAAGACGGTCCTATTCTAGTCTTTATCTTTAAGAAATTATGATAAAGGCTGTGAGTTAGATTTTAATTTTTTATATTTTTTATTTTAATTTGTGACATGGCGATTTTATGGAAAAAAATTGTTTGGATATCCAGGTCAGCAATCCTCGTCAGTTTCCTCCAAATTCATCTGTCACGTGCACATGACCAATTTCCAACGAAAATCTAGTGTTTCGGCAAAAATTGGACAAAATTGAAATAAAACTCATAGTTATGGGACAAAACGATACAAATATTTTTTTTGGACAAAATCTAAAATTTTAAAAGTTATAGGACAAAAAAAACTTTTAACTCGCATTTAAAGACTATTTGACGGTATAATGCATAAGTACATAAAGTGAGATTATTCAGAGTTCTATGTCCTTGTAAATTAGTATAACTATAGGGTAAAAAATCACTGTACCCTAATTTAAATTATAATTTTCTATTCTATCCTAAATATAATACAAACTCTTTTTTTGCCTGAATTGTCCAAAATGCCCTTTGCTCGAATATTCAAGTAAAGCAATAAAAATATGAAAAATCATAAAAAACATTACTCAAAATACATTACTCGAATATAACACTTTTACTCGAATACATTACTTGAGGAACACATTACTCGAAATTGCATTACCCGCTTACTCATATTACTCGAAATTATATTATCCGCTCACTCATGATACTCGAAATTGCATTACCCGCTCACTCATGTTACTCGAAATTACATCACCCGCTCACTCATGTTACTCGAAATTACATTACTCACTCACATTATTCACATTACTCGAAAATTACATTACTCACTCATATTACTCGAAAATATTACTCGAAGATTTTTTATTACTTGAATTTCTTTTTTTTTTACTTTATCATTGTTTTACTCGAATACATTACTCGAATGTATTCGAGTAAAAAATATTTCGTCAATTCGGGCATAAAAAGATATACCCTTAAAATTAGGATAGAAAAGTAATTTGTAAAATCTGATTGGGCACTGCACCCAATTTCCTCTAACTGCAAATAGACTAACCAAAACCCAAACTATCTGAACCTTCAGAATGTAGTTTACAGAAGCTTTTCTGTCATCCCTTCCATTCATCAAGAATAAATGACAAAACAAACTGAACTGATTATATAAGTTGCATAAACGGTTCAAAAGGATACTACATTATTAATATGGTAAAATATGGAGTACACCCTATAGCAGTAGCTATACATGGTAGTTCTATACGTGCATGTAGAAAAGCTTTTCCAACGTGAAGGAGCAATTTAAAAATATGTTCAATATCCTTTAAAATCAATAAAATTGATCATAAGGAGCAATTTTTCTTAAATAACCTAAAATAGTAAACGTGAAGCGTTTCGTAGAATTGAGTGAACATAATATATGCACTTTTCATCTAGTCATATGGAATAATATGTGCATTTAGTGGACCAAATATAGGACTTCTTCATAAAATAACTACATTAAATCCCAAAATAATATACATCAAATTTTATAAGGAAAACAATCATGCATATGATATTTAAGGGGAAGAACAATAACTGAATTTGAAAGAAAAAAAATTATACATTGACGTGGGATTTCAACAAGACTAAAGAAAGTTGCTTAAAATTTCGTGTTATTAATTTCATTAATTATGAAAGTTTATACAAGACCATCTTACGCGAAAACGAGGAAACTTTGACTAGTTGTTCAAGAATTAGTCTCCTCTTTTGGAATCCACTAATTTTTGGGTTGGATTAGATTGAGATGGAGGGATCTTCCTTAGGCTTCGTTCCATAGCTTTCGTCGGCTGCTCCTTGTCTCCTCTGACGATCAAATTAGTTGAAGAAAGCATACTTCTTGGCAACAAGAAGTTAAGTTGATTATCATTAGAAGAAGAAGAAGAAGAAGAAGAGACCAAAACAAGAGAAAATAGAATGAAAGACAAGAACAAAGCTAAGGTTTGGTGCTTCATCTCATTCTAATTAAATCATGCAATTATGAGCAAATTGTTAGAAGAGACTTTATATATAGTGAGATAAAGGTTTTACATATGAATCTCTAAGAATTAATATAATTAACTATTTAAAAAATATATTAGATTCCATATTCACTCAATAATATGTATTGTTGCTGTGATCATGTTGGAACAGGTTGTAATTTGGAAAAATGTATGTGGAGGTTAATTGACTATGATTTTCAACATTTTTTGGGTTATTATAGATTCCAAAATTATATTTTATCTCTTATTCTAATGGTTAGGTTGCTAATGATTGTTATGTTACATTTAATTAATAATGAAGACAAGGTTTCATGAAATATATTCAACAAAAGTTTAATTTCTAGGTAGGTTCCTGTTTACTTTTCTTGATCAGATAGTTTATATATATGCTTGATTGTATATAGTGTAAAACAATTACTAGATTCCATATTTACTCAATAATATGCAATATTAATACTATTGTGATAATGTAGGAACAAGTTGGAATTTGTAAAAATGTCATGTGGAGGAGGTTATTTTACTATGATTTCCAACAATAATGTCATGTTACTGTACAGAGGAATCAAGTCATCAACTAATGTATTTCTTTAATTTTCAATAATTAAGAGAATCATTCAGCTCAAATATGTACATTATAATGTATTCTTTAATTTTCAATAATTAAGAGCAGCACTACATCTCAGATTGTTCTTCTTCAAATGCATCAATGGTTTTATAGATCCTGTACCAGCATTTCATCCATCCTTATTATAAACTTCATACTAACAGTAATAAGCATAATTGATGAGATAAGCACATGGGCAGCATAGGAAAGATGGGGTAACTTCGGGTAATTTTCAGAAATCTTGTCGGCAAATTGCGTCATCTCACGGTTTTGAGTATAACTTCCTCATCAATACTCCGATATAAGCGCCCCCAAATGGCCCTCTTTTCTGTGGCTATTGAGCATGTAATCTGCATTCTGTTCTCTTCTAGTTTTCTCACTCGATACCAAGCATGCATGCTCAATAGTCATCAATGTTGCGGAAGAGACTCTATCTAAAACTAGGATAGACAATATGCAAAGATATTTTTGGCACAACTGAAATCCCAATAATTAATATCAATGCTCTAAACTTTTCCACTCAAATATAATTTAACGTAGAAAACCCCTTAGATTGAAGGGTAAAAACCACAGGAAAACTATATATATTAATCCAAATGGTGGTTTCATTTGTGCTTTTCTAATCATCCGCATGCTACTGAACGTATTGCTGAATTCAATTAACCCATAAAATGGGTATCAAGTGGGCCACACAAATTAACAAATTCATGGGCCACTTTTCATATAAACTTTGGGCTTCTTTTATATATCTTTTCCTAGCCCACTGGCAAACCCAACCATCTTAGTGTTATTCTTTCCTATTCAAATCTTCCAGAATGGTCGTTCGACATCGAGCATTCTCAGCTTTCCCTTGCTCAGCTTCCTCTCTTATTTTCACAGTACACAAACATATAGTTGATGTTTTAAAGTGAATGAAATAAAGAAATAAATATCACTCCATATTAATGACGTACTTCATGAATCGATTGTAGGCGGATGGAAGCTCTTCTCTGGAGCTGCAATTAATTTTTACAGATTTATAATACTCAAAAACTCATGTTATTTACTCCATAACAGTAATACCGAGCATAATGTAATTTCTCTCACCTCCATTTTTTCTATCGAGCTATTGAGTTGATCTCTTGTAAATTGGATTTACATCATAAATTCTTATAAATTATATATTTCTTTTAATTTAAACACTTTAACAATATATAATTTCATAACATTGAAAGGGGAATCACATGATTTACATTGTGAACCCAATTTAGTTTATGTTAAAAATTACTCCTATATATCTAGGGCTGGGCAAAAAAAGTTCCAAACCGCACAAACCGATCGAACCGAGTTGCACCGTACCGCAATATATAAATATTACAAAAAACTGCAGTTTCGTTATTACATTAAAACCGCACCGCATAATGCAGTGCAGTTTCATTTTGAGTCATTAAATTGCACCGACTGCACCGTTTAGGGATTCTACTTCTATAGGTATATTTTATATATGATATAATATGTTGGGGTAGTTTGGTCATTAGCCTCACAATAAAGAAACCCTACCACTACCAGGCATTACAAATCTTATGTAAGAAATCTCACTCCACTATACGCCGCTGCTCTGCTCTGCTCTCACTCCACTACCAGGCTTCTAAATTGATAATTTTTTTATCCACGACACGAAATATGATCGAGTAAGGCATCCTGTAGAGTCGATTTCCACACCGGTTGGTTTTCTTCTTCTTTTATGTTCTTCTTACGTTTATTCTTGTTTTATAGAATAAGTTGATAATCACAAGAAGAGAACAAATGAGTTTGATATCTATTGTGGATTTGATTTCTTAATATGGAATTTGGGGGTTTTATGTTATTGGATCTTTTTTTGCTCAATGTTTGGATAACTTTAGTTTAAATAAATATAATTGATGCATAATTGTTCAACATATAATCGATGCAGTGGGCTCTCTTGTGTTTTAATGGCTAATTGGAGTTGAGTTTGGGCTACTAAATGTTGAAGTTTGTGTACTAGACCTACGATTTCTTTGCTATAAAATTCTGATTTGGTGCCTTGTATAAGTTTTGTTATTTTTATGAAGGTTTAATGGCTTAAGTCCCTTGCTATGCATAATCGTTCAACATATTTGATTTTATTTACAAGCAAAATTTGTTGAGCAAAGTTGAGAATGTCTCAGGGTGAGAACTGAGAAAGTATTCCTTCACACGTGCACCATATTTCCTGCCAAGAAACACCACTCGTGTACCATGTTTACTTCGAATACATATATTAATTGGGTTATATTAACATGTTTTTTTAAAAAAAATTAATCTTAATATGACAGAAATTATATCAATGGAGGTGCAAGTGAAGGATGTTGAATCTCTTGAAGAAGCTTCTAAATCGGGGATTATTGTTCAAGTGGATATTGTGGAGCCATCATCTAATGAACAAGAGTTGCCTCTCAATGTTGATTCAGGTGAAAGTAACATTTCTAATGAACAAGCTAATGCTAGTAAAGCAAATATTGTTAAAGAAGTGGATAAAAAAACAATGAAACCACCAGGCCCACCACCAAAAAAAAGAAAAATAACCAAGCCAGTTAATATAGATAAGAAGGGTGGTTCAAAGGTTGTTTCAGAAATATGGGGTCATTTTACTAGGATAGAAGGTTCTGATCCTCCTAGAGCTGCATGTAATTATTGTTCTACAAGTTATGCTGCACATCCTAGAGCAAATGGGACCACTAGTATGTGGGCACATTTAGAGTCTTCGTGTAAGAATTATCCATACAAATTAGATAAGGCTCAAAAGACGTTGCATGACTTTAAAAACTTGGGTGAAAATTTGAAGGCAAAGGCTCTCAATTATGAAGAACTTAGACAACTCTTGGCTAAAATAATTATCATTGATGGGTTGCCATTTAGATTTGTTGAGGGGGCTGGATTTAAAGCTTTTGTTAAAGGTCTGAATCCAAGATTTGAAGTTCCATCTAGATATACTGTAGCTAGAGATTGTATGAAAATTTTTGTTGAAGAGAAAAAAAAACTCAAAAAGATTTTAAAGAGCCAAAAAGTATGTCTTACCACTGACACTTGGACTTCATTGCAAAACTTTAATTATATGTGTGTTACGGCTCATTAGATATCTTGTGATTGGAAATTGGAAAAAAGGATAATTAGTTTTGCATTATTGAGAACCATAAAGGAGAAACAATAGCAAAGCATTTAGAAGAATGTTTGCTTGATTGGGATGTTGATAAGATTCTCACTGTTACAGTTGACAATGCTAGCTCTAATGACAAAGCAATCGATATTTTAAAAAGGAAGTGCAAGTGGAAAGATGTAATTTTGAATAATGATTGTATGCATGTAAGATGTTCTGCTCATGTAGTAAATTTGATTGTTAAAGAAGGATTAGAAGAGCAAAATGATGTCATAGTGAGAGTCAGAAATGCTGTTAAGTATGTGAGGTCATCTCCAGCTAGACTAAAGGCTTTTAAGAAGTGTGTAGAGAAAGAAAAATTGATTCTAAGAGCCTTGTTTGTTTAGATGTTGAAACAAGATGGAATTCTACTTACTTGATGCTTGATGCTTCTGAAAAGTTTGAAAAGGCATTTGAGAGGTTGGGTGATGAAGATAAAAAATTTACAGATTATTTTGACTGTTATGAAAATGATGTTACAAAAGAAATAGAAGGACAATCGATGAAAACAAAGAAGAATAAAGTATTAGGGCCTCCTAAAGATACTGATTGGACTTCTGCAAGAAATTTTGTTAAGTTCTTGAAAATTTTCTATCATGTTACTTTGAAGTTCTCAGGTTCATCATACATAACCTCAAATACTTTTTTTCGTGAACTTGCTAACGTGCATATGGGCTTGTCTACCATGATAACCAAAGGAGATTTTTCATTGTCTTCCATGGCTTTCCAAATGAAGCAGAAGTTTAACAAATATTGGGGAAATACTGATAACATAAATATGTTATTGTTTGTTGCCATTGTTTTGGACCCAAGATTTAAGTTGAAGTATGTAAGTTTTTGCTTAACTTCAATGTTTGATGGTAATGCTACATTGGTTAAAAGAACAACTGATAAATTGGAAGAGAGCTTCAACTCATTGTACAAAAAAAACAATATGCTGATGGTGATGGTGAACAAATTGACAAGGAAGGGCAGGTAGGACAAGAGACAAGTAACTTGCAGATTGATGGAGATGATGATTTGAGTAAGCTCCTTGAGTCTCAATTTGCTATGCATTTGGAAAAGGAGCAATGTGTTGAGAGTAAATCTGAAATAGCAAGATACTTGTTTGAGGGATGTGAAAAATCTGATAATAACTTTGATATATTAAGTTGGTGGAAAGTCAACACGCCAAAATACCCTGTTCTTTCAAAGATGGCAAGAGATGTGATAGCTATTCCAGTGTCTACTATTGCTTCTGAATCCGCATTTAGCACAAGTGGTAGGGTAATTGATCCATTTAGAAGTTCTTTATCTCCTAAAACTGTTGAGGCTCTAATATGTGCACAAGATTGGTTACGTGAAACACCTTCTTCTATTGATCTTCGTTCAACAATGGAAGATATTGAGCAATTTGAAGAGATAGAAAATGGTATACATTTCTTAATCTTACATTTTCCTTTGTATATCATTTTTATTTATATACTAACAACTTACTCAAGATTCGTTCTTATATCTTTAGAGCTGGAAAGTTGAAGCTATTCTACAATCTCACCTTGTTCATGACATTTTCTTACCAGGTTTTGTTCATCTTATCTATACATACTTGTTTAGAAACTATTGCTCTATGGAAATTCAATTTTTTTTTTGTGTGACAGATTCTGTTTTAGTGTGTTAACTTTGTTCACCAACAAGCTTTCTCTGAAATTTTTCTGGAAACTGATCAAATTTTTAATTTGGATTGGTTGCTTGATATTGTGTTTCTATTTGTTTGTATATTTCTATTGGATACCCACAAGTTAGATTCTGCAACATGACTGCCACACCAAAATCATCCTTTTCTTATTAGCTATATGAACATTAAAATATCCAATAAAATCCAAATTGTCAATCAGCATAGCTCAGCTAATATAGTATGATACTTTTTTAATTGTGAATTAATATTAATAATCCCCTTTTATATCTTGCAGATTATTAAAGTACATGACTACAAGATTTACTTGTGTAGTAGTCTTGAAAATATTGGATGTATGTTATTCTAGTATTATAGACTACATGTTATTACTTTTGTTAAAGTCATAAAGACATTGATTGAAATTATATTATGTAATATGGACATTTGAACCTTTGAAGTTATGTTTATTTGTTTGGTCTAAAGCCTACAGGTTATTAAACTACTTATTAGAACCATTGAAGTTATTAATATTTATTTGTTTGAACAAGGTATTGGATTACATATTGAAGCTGTGTTTCAATTACATCCTTACAGGTTATTTTATTTAGTATATATAAATAATTTTTTTTATGTAATTTATAAGTAAAACCGTCAAACCGCAAAAAACCGATCGAAACCGTTTAAAACCGCATATTTAATATTACTTGAATAACCGCGGTTTAGATTTGTTCACTAAACCGAACCGTACATAACAATGCAATTTAAAATATGTCAAAAAAACCGTCAAACCGCACCGTGCACACCCCTATATATATCCCCTTCATTTTCTACATACAAATTTAAGATCTAAACATATGGCATTTATAGAGTTACAAACTTCAATACTCCCTCCGTCCCATAAAAATTGGTATAATTTTTTTTGGGCTCGGAGATTAAGGAGTATAATAATTTAATGTAAAGTGGAGTAAAGTAAAGTGAGAGAAATAATATTTAATGTGTAGTGGGTAGTTGTATTAGAGGTGATATATGGAGCCCATGAGAATAGATTAATTGTTTTTGTGTGGGTCCCATATATTAAAAAGGAAATGTGTCAACTTTAGTGGGACAAACCAAAAAGGAAAGTGTGTCAACTTCTATGGGACGGAGGGAGTAATTAGGAATTATATAGAGAGAGAGGGGGAGGGGGAAGGGTCACGTAGTTTAAGTAAATTAATTTTTGATGCAATGATGTAAGAAAAAAGTAGGGGGTTTTGGGTGATTTAATTGAATAAAATGTATTTTCTTCGTTCCGTTTTAAATTTTCCTTTTACTTTTTCATGGATATTAAAAAATATAATATTTTAATATGTAGTGAGGTGAGAAAAATAATATTTTAATATTAAGTAAGTATGTTTATTAGTGTGATGTATAGGTTATGAAGAGAAAAATAATTAATTTATGTGAGTCTCATCTACCAAAAATGAAAATGTAGAGATTAAAATGAGACGTCCAAATTAAAAATATTTAAAGATTGAAACAGGACGGAGGAAGTATGATATAATTGAATTTGACAAAATTGTGTAAAAAGAATATGACATTTTGTAATATTATAGTATTGTAAGGGTTTTTATATTGTACTACATCCGTTCCACCAAAAGGTCCCCATTGGGCATTCCATTCAAAGGTTCATATTTTCCCTTTTACTAAAAGGTGGCCCCACATATGCTCACCATTCACTATTAATATAACTATTCACTACACATAATATAATAATACTCATTAATCTATGCGAAAAAGTAAATGGGGACCTTTGTTCGGGACGAAGGGCCTATGTTGTTTCCATTTTAAGGATGTGCAAGTCTTTTTGAGAAGGTATAAAAAAAAGTGTACAAGTAATCTTGGGACAAAGGAACGAAAGGAGTATTATTTTCTAGATAGAAAAATTAATTGCCTCATATTGGATATTTTTCATTTATGTACTTAATTCTTATTAAATATAAACGATATGTTGAGCCCATTCAACTCAACCCAATTGGAAAGGCAAGTGAGCATAAGTTTAATAATAAAAGCCCAAACGTATACATATCGGTTAGGCCTAGTAGATATCAATTTCCTCGGCGAGTTCAAATGCAAGTAACCTGTGTCATTTAAATATTTAATTAATGGCTTCATTTATCCAAAACGATTTTTTAGAAAAATAATTTATAATTGAAACCATAAATATATTTTCGAAAATTGAAACCAATGACTTTTTATTTATCTGCTGCCTTGCAATTCACATAACAAAACCATAAAAAATCACAATTCCAGGCTTCCAGCCATAACAAAATCCTAAGAAATCTCAATTACAGCCCTATAAAATGGTGCACGCTATACATGTTTATCGTGCACACATTAATGAGACCCTTCCAAGTTTGAATAGTTTGATTAATCTGAAACATATGGAATCAATTCAAATGATTTATAATCCATTCATAAATCAGTATTTACCTTTAATATAAGCTAGAAATCTCCATATACCCTTGTTGGTCGGTTGAGTTACCATGATTAACCTTCTTCACATGCTGTCGGGCCGGCGTGCGGGGGCGCCTGGGGTGGGCGAACCACCTTTTTGTACAATGAGAGCAACCTTTAATGCACGCACTAATTAAGTAATTAACAACATAAAAAAACATATGTATGTGTTGTTTAATTAATTAATACCTGATAATTAATTAGGTTAGTTGGATGATCGATTATTATCCTTGAGGTTGAGGCAGCTTGGTGGTAAGATATGAGAGATTGGTGCAATATCCACATTTGACTGTCAAAGTTCCAATAATCTCTTACATGGAATTCCCACCTAACAAATTCATGTATGATCACCTACTATACAACAATCTTAATTATATATTCAGTTAAATTTCAATTTAGGCATCTCATATAAATTTTTATATTTTCATTTTTGGTAAATGAGACCTATATAAATTAATTATTTCTCTCTATATGGGTCCACTCATCACACTAATACATCTACACACTCTACGTTAAAATATTACTTTTCTCACCTCACTACACATTAAAATATTATATTCCTTAATCTCCGTGTAAAAAAACAAACATAAAGTTAGAAATGGGACAGAAGATATATGCACCAGTACTAAATGAAAATCAAGAAGGGCAATGAATCGGATTCATAAACCCTATGGTAATGCTGATTTGTTAACTTTGATCTTATAATGGTTTTTAAAATATTGGTTTTGAAACACCAATTTTTTGCAAGTGTAGAATTTTGAAACTTAAAACCAATTTCATAAATTAGAAACAAACATATTTCATCAAAATTCTCGATCGATGTCATTCTATACCTCTATAGTAATTTGGTGCTTTGATACCATTTATTGAGGCTTAACACACAAAATGAAAATAGTAATAGGAAATACGAAAATTGTCAACCTAGTTTATTTTTGGAAAGAATACTTTGGGGACAATGCCAAGTCATGCATTTTCACTATAATTTTTTATTCACTTAAATACAAATATAATATCATAGCTAATTTAATCCTAACTCTAATGGGCTTGGAATTCCTAGACTTCAGATTCTATTATCTAACAATATTGAATTTGGACAAGGTCCACTAGATAATACTCCATATAGTATGAAGTTGAGATATATGCAATTAGCTTGCTAAAAGTATTTGCAATGCGCCATAACATACCATATTATAACTACTTTGAAATTTTAAAATTAAACGTGATGCGTTTTTAATAATATATAGAGAAAATAGATTTTTTCGTCCGTTAACTTTGTCCAATTTTGAATTTAGTCCATAAGTTTTTTACTTTTTGAAAATCGTCCATTATATTTGTAAAATTTTGAAAATCGTCCATTATATTTGAAAATTTTGAAAATGGTACATCATGTTTACCAGTTCAACAAAATCATCCGTTTCAACAGGTCATTAACAGGTTATTCTAAAAGATAAAAAAAAAATATGTAATATATATATATATATATATATATATATACTATTTTACAAAAAATAGCTCTCACTAAGAATTTATATTATACTCCCTCCGTCCGTCCGAAAGAGGGCATTTTAATTTTGTGCACGTTGATTAAGAAATATTGTTATTTAACATGTAGTGGGTAGTTGTATTAGTGGGAGTGTGGACCCCATATTTTAATTGTATTAGTGGGTGTGTGTGGATCCCATCTGTGTAAAAAATGAAGTGACCCTCTTTGAAATGGACGACCAAAATGGAAAAAATACCCTCTTTCGAGCGGATGGAGGAAGTATCAATATTTAGTTAAATTTGCTCCACTTTAGTATTGAGATTAAAATTATTTGTTTGGTATACGGAAGTGAAAAATGAAAAGTGAAATAAAATTGGTTAAATAAAAATATGATATAAATTAATTGGAGTAAAAATATTCAAATGATCTGCCATAGCAGGTCAAAGGACCAAAATGTTGAATTTTATGAAGTTAATGGACTAATTTCAAAATTATTATAAAATTAACGGACTAATTTCAAAATTGAAAAAGTTAATGGACTAATTTCAAAATGAGTGAAAGTTAATGGACGAAAAAATCTATTTTCCCTAATATATATGATAACCTATTATACATAAAATTAAAAAATAATGTCAAACACGTAAACGCTTATTTACCGATTATTATTTAGTACATGAAAATTTAAATTTTTTTAGATATAGACTCTTTTAAATAAAATTTTTTACTCTTTAAAGAGTTGATATTCGGTGCACCTGGATGTAAGGATGCATTTATATGTATATAACTTTTTATTTTATTTTATATACATGTTATTTTATTTTGTATACATATTACTTAATAATTTTATACTTTTTTCACACTCAATTTTCATTTAAAAAAACTAGCATTCATATGTGTATAATTTTTTATTAAATAGTGTATGCATATTTTTTAATAGTTATATATTTTTTACACTCAAATTTTTCATTAAAAAACTAACAAACAAATTGTATACATTTTAGTTTATAATTGTATATGTTTTTGTTCATAATTATACGTTTATGAAAGTGGGTGCACTGTATCTTGGGGTACACCCAGGTGCACAGTAGTATCAGTCCTCTTTAAATTATTGTACCCTGATTTACGAATTGCTCTTTAAAGAGAATTAACTATTACTCTTCAAAATAAAAAAAATAATATTACTCTTTAAATTTTGATATATTGTGATTTTTTATATTGAGAAGTATTTTATTTTTTATTCTAAAGAGTAATAATTTATATATTTAAAGAGTAATCTTAATGTGCTAAAGAGTAATATGAAAAACACTCACTCATGAAATCATTCTACGCAAAATTTTTACTTTAAAATTATATTATATTCTATTTTCGTCTCGTGTTAAATTTACATTTTTTATTTTGATTTGTCTCAAATTGAGGTTCATATACATTTTCTTTTTTGTCAAGTATATAACTAATTACTACATATTATATATTATATTTTCAATCTATTATTCATTAAAATATTGTAACTCTTAATCCATCGTTAAAAAAAAAACGCGAACCGTAATGCGGAAGGTAATATTTTAAAGCAATACTTAGAAAACAAATTTATTAACCTCACAGTGAGAGGGCTCTTCAAATACCTAATCAAAATATAAGTATCTAATTTTGGGCAAAAGATGTTTTAGCCCATTCATGGGACCAAAAATAATGTAATCTCTCTCATCCATATGCAACATAAGAACTTTTAGCAAAGCTAAAAGAATTAGTTACAAGTAAATGTCAAACCCCTCAACCCCACCCCCACCCTACTCCAAAAAACTATCAATAAACAAGCATTTGTCAAATTAGGTGAACAATTCATGTGAAGTCTATTTCCAAAGTGTGGATTAAATAGACCACCCAAATTTCCAAATTTATGTGAAATCAATCCCTAACCATGCTTTAATTGGGCCCTTATAATCCATTAGCCCCATTTGGGCCACTCCCTTTATCCCAACATTGTTTAGGAAATGTTTGTTTAAAGTTGGAATATTAGAGTGAACTTTTTTTTTTTCCAAAAGTTTTTCATTTATTTATTTATTTATGATGGAATTGATAGCATCATAGTTAAGGATGATAACTTATTTTACAATTATGAAAGGGGAAAGTAGTGTTGAATGGTGATGAGGAGTTGGAATAAAGTTATTCATGATTTTCATATAATTATAATAAAATATTTATAATCAACCATAAAAATAATAATTGGGACCTCTGCCTTAAAAAGAAGAACATCCCAATTGAGGAGTCTCATAATCTCATTGCTAGATTTAAACTCTAACTCTAGATTCAGTGTACCATGGGTATAATAATTTGGCAAAGTAATTTGGTGTGATAGGAAAGAAAAAGGTCTCTCTCTAAGCTTTTTCAAGTTCAAATTTAAAATAGCATTATACATATATATGTGTCTAAAAATTTATTCAATAATTTAGAATGATTAATTTAGTCCATAATATATATGTAAAATGACTCCACTGTTTGATTTATATCTTACAATAAAAATATTAATGATTATGAATGCAAAAGCGATTATATAGCTTTTGAATTCTTTAAACTTATTGTTGTAATATTATGTTTGATTTTTATATATCAATTTAAAATAAATATAAAAATACAAAGTTTATTAAAAAAATGAAATAACAAGCCCCATTTATATTTTTAATACTCCTCATAAACTAACTATATATCAACAAATAAAATTTGTGAAATTAATACTTAATAATCATTTAATCAAAGATGAGTTTGTTAATACACATCATAAACTAATCAGGAATAATTTTTTTGAAATTATTACATATAACAAGAAATAAAATTTGTGAATTTATTAATCAAAGCATACACTTATATAGATCGGGTTTATAGTGTAAACTTGTGGTCCCTTCTTACCGCCCTATATTATATCCTATGTTTAGCTATATCCTATGTTTAGCTAGCATGACTATATGTTTTCAAGGTTCACAAAAACTAATTCATAAAAAAAACTCTAATATTTTAAAATTATTGGTCAAATCATTAAATTTAGGGTAATTTTAGAGTATGTTCGTTACACGATTACACTATAAGATGGCGTCCAGATAGTGTGCTCCCAAATTTTGCATTTTTTTGAGAGTTGTACTCTTTAGTATTAAATATTGTACCCTTTAATATAAAAAATATATTTTAACATAAGAACATATACCCTTTATTTTAAGAGGAACTCTCTTGTGAGACGGGTTATTTGTGAGACGGGTCAACCTATCATTAAAGTATGCTTATTGTAGATAAAAAGTATGCTTATTTGTAGTTAAAGTATGTTAATAATAAATTATATTATAACACGTTAAAATCATACTTTAATGCATTCAGCATACTTTAAAAAATATATTTTAACAATCATTAAACATACTTTATTTAAAAAATAGACATACTTTAACACGTCTCACATAAATAGAGTCTCACAAGAGAATTTGTCTTTTTTTAAATGGTATACTGAATAAATTCGTGTGAAACGAGCATCTATGATGTATGCAATTTTCAAAAGCCTAATATTTCAGTATTCTGAAACTTTTAGTAAGGTATAGATATGAAATTTTTAAGTATAGCTCAAATATACCGCCTCCTAATTAAAATAGTATTCATGATATTTCATCCTAATTAAAATAGTATTCATGATATTATTCATGATATTCCATCCTAATTAAAATAGTATTCGTGATAGTATTCATGATATTCTATCCTAATTAAAATAGTATTCATGATATTATGGTATAATGTATGCAATTTTTCAATACCAAAATTTCAGTATTTCCAAACTTTTTAGTATAGTAAAGATATTAAATTTCTAAGTATACCGCAAAATCTTCTGTATATTTTTTCAATACCAAAATTTCAGTATTTCCAAATTTTTAGTTTTTCAATACTAAAATTTCAGTATTTCCAAATTTTTAATATGGTAAAGATATAAAATTTCTAAGTATACCGCAAAATCTTCTATATACCGCTCATCCTAATTAAAAGTATATACTCCTTTTAAGAAGTTCTTATCCGATACATTGTTATGGGAAGACATTTCCTTTAACTTATCCGAGTTATGGGACATTTCCTTTAAGGAGTTCTTATTGGAAATTTTGTTATGGCAATACATTTTATTTTTACTTATTAGTTATATGTATAAAAATATGAGTATCAATTTTTAATTATATTTGATATTTGATATAAAGTGGAGGACAAGGTTTAAGATAAATTACACCTCACTTCAAATTTGTTATTATTCTTCATCAAAATGATACATGCTACCACCTATTTATAATAATTACAGAACCTCTCATACACTTCCTAAAACATTCTAACTAAATATCACAATTTCATCTAGATATTAAATCTTTTCTCCTAAAACATTCTAACTAACTATCACAATTTCAACTATCACAATTTCATCTAGATATTAAATCTTTTCTTGGTATTAGTTGTAATATGTCCTCATATTTCTAGAGAACCCTAGTTTCGCAAACACATTAACTAATCTAGAATTTTTTATTTTATAAAACAGTATCACAAGTTTTTACCGTCTTTAAATATATAAATAAACAAAGTTTTTACCACATACAATTTTATTTATTATTTAAATATGGAACCATCGCAGGATGTGTCTCACCCTATAGCAACCAAGCTCAGCTGGAAGGCCTTTCCACCATCCCCTCTACCACTTGATCTATGCCCTGGGGCATTTTATGTATTATTTATTATCTTACTGATAGTACTGTTTAGTATATATTTTAAGATTTAATATTAAATTTTATGTTATAATCGTAATAACATTGTTCACATAATATTTTATCATTAAAGTTCATGATGTATTTTACTTTTGATTTGTAAAACCTTGTGATTCATGTTCTTTTATTCCTATGGTTTAATTTTTATCATTATGATTTAATATTAATTTTAAAGATATAATTGTATTTTCTTATTTGTAGTTTATGTAATATTTCACTATTATTCACGTAATATTAAGCTGTAATGATTTATAATCTATTTTATCCCTAAATATAGGATCAACTTTAGGATTTGTAATATTTATTAGATATAACTTTCTTTTAAACTTTTAATTTATGTAAATTCGTGTGAGACTGCCTCCCTAAAAAGACTTTTATGAAATAGATAAGAAATAGTAATGTAGCTTGTCGGATTTTATCCCTTATTAATGATAGGTTTATGTGGCTGTTATGGGATAGATTATCCGTACTAAGCTAACATGAAAATCTGGAGAGAGGTTTGCCCCTTAAGCAGTCTTGTGCCTTTTTGAGGGGGTAAATTGGTTATGTTTATTGCTATGGGTTGTCCCCATATTTATATTAGGTAACCAGACGTCATCCGGATCTGAATGATTCATCAGGCCACTTGAGCAATATATGCGTACAGTGCGAGCATTAAATACGTTTAGCCTCCCGTGATTTCCCTTAGGATCGGACTTAGGATATCCCCTAGGTAGATATCTCAGGGAATCTCGGTGTATCTTAAGTAATTGGGGCAAGTGGCCTAGTAATTTCAATGAGGTGGGCGCTCCTCGCAATTTTTGGGGCCTTTTTGGGCCCTTATTGGTTTTGGGATCATCAAACCCAATGGATGAACTGGGGGAATGGGAGCCTAGCTTCGAGGCCCTACTACATTAGCCCCCAGGTTTCATCGTCACTAGCGCGTGGCGAGTGGAGACGGAACCTTCCTAATACACACGCGTGTCCTAATATTGAATTTTGAATTTTCGAAGTGACGTCTTGGAAAGGCTAGGGATCATGAAACAACATTTCGAGATCTTGGGGTATTTTTCGGCGCACCTTTTCATCATTTAGGCTACCTTGGGTATGCTCCGAATTAATTAACTTCTGAGCAGGGGTCACGTCGATTGGGGAGATTGCTATAAAAGTGGCCTTTCATTACTTTGATTCCTATTTTCTCTTTCATCATTTCCGCTTCCAACTCGTAATTCTCCTTCGACTCTCCTCCTAAAGCATGAATCCTGGTGATCATCCCGCAAGTCAGTCGGTCCTCCGAAGGACGGCAAGTGGTGGAGAAGGGGTATCGGAATCCCTAGAGAGGGCATTCCAAGACCTGCAGGAAGAGACTGAAGTTTCTTCATCGCGCAGAAGGCTTCCGGCGGCGACCCGCTCTCTACCTTCTTCGTTTGCTACGACGGAGAATGTGTCGGATCCGAAGAATATCCAGGCACGAATTGCTTCTCATGATGGGACCCACAATGGGATGTGGACCCACTTCCAAGACGCACTATTCCTCATTCCTAATTTGAGGAATTATCTTCGAAATATGCGGCACCGGAAGTGGAATTTATTATGCTGACTGAGCACGAGAAGGCGAGCAAGCTGACTCGGGGGCGAGTGGCGGTAAATATCCATATGTTAAAATTAGGGTTCCGTCTACCTCTTCATCCGTGCTTAGCGGAACTTCTTAACTATTGAAATTTGGTGCCACATCAGCTTTCTCCGAATGCCTGAGCTACAATAATTGGATTCATACTCCTGTTTTGTAAGAAGGGATATCGCCATCTGTCTTCTAAGGAAATCAACTATTTGTGTTGTCCTTCGGAGGAAAATTTACACAAAGGGTTTTATCGACTCAAACCTTCTCGAGGATTGACTCTCTCAAGGAAGTCTACCTCCATAAAGAATTGGAAGGAATGGAGGTGCTGGGCAACGGGCGTATGGAAGTCGCCACAAATTAGGGTTCTCTCGACCTTCTAGCTAATTCGTTCTTGCGGAGGTATGTCCTCTTATCTTTGTCTTTTATTTTTCCGAGAGGTATAGTCATCGTGCTTTTTACCCTGATTTTCAGATAGGGACACTCGTCCGGGTCCCCCTCCTTCCAAAGAGTTCTTGGAACTGGTGAGCGTCATTAGTAGAATGAATCCTCAAGAGAGGAGCACCGACATCATTACCGACGAGCTGTTAAAAAAGTACATGCTCATGGGTGCGCCAGTCCCTTTGTCGGTGGTGACTATTGCTGCTCACATTGATGCCGATTTGGAGCCCCTGGGGGCCTCCCTCGTTGATCTAAACATCCCTGTTGGGGTAGCGGTGATTCCTATAGGGTCGTCCGTCTCCCTTGGTCAAACGGCATTAAGGCAGACGCCTTAACAGACATAATAGAGGTGGGTGAGTCTTCACCGACAGAGGCAAGCCCTCGGACTTTACAAGAAGATGCGGTTGCACCAGTTTCAGGAGCCGGTGATTTCGTGGAAGATGATGTCATCGTGAGCCGTGAGCCTATTGACGCTGTGCCACAAGGAGGTTTTGATGATGTGATGGTCACTTCGGAGGGAGGGCGTGGAGAGGATTTTTTTCTTCATGACTTCAGTTGTTCTTCTCCTATCGTCCGCATGGTACAACGGCATCCCGGGGGTCTTAGTGGAACGACTGTGGATGATCAGTCTGTGCGTATCAGCGGGCCTTCCGAGCCCCCAAGCAAGAGGGTTAGGGTCGATAGTTTTGGCCTTTTTTCTGGTGGGGTCGCCTTGGGAGTGCCTTCAACCGAGACCCCTATCTTAGTTTTAAGGTTGGTGCCTCTGCTCCTAAGGTTTGCTCTCTACCATCAGTGCTTCGCAGTTTGTACAGGTCAAATCCGTATAATTCTAATCAATCCACTCTTCCCGCATATATGCTAAGAGCAATAGAGTCCATCCCCGCTAGCTTCACTCAAGAAGAAAGTGATATTATAGGGCCTTTAAACCCCGAGGACCTTATCTATGCAATGATCGGGTATCACGCACGGGCTTTGAGCTATTCATGCCAGGCGTCCCTCCTCCTGGCTCGCCAGGGCCATGAGGCGGCTCAATCTATTGCCTTGGGTCGCCAGCGGGAGGCAGATCTAGCCCAGATGAGGGAGAAGGCGGAGAAAGCAGAGCAGAAGCACTCGGAAGAGATTACGGCAGTTAAGGAGGAGGCCGTCCGCCAGCATAAAGCTTTGGAGGATGCCTTAAAGGCCATTCAGGAGGAGTTGAGGCTGGCCGAGGAGAAGCTCTTTCCAAGTGAAGCATCGTTAAGGGCCATCGAGGGAGCTCTAAAGGAGTCAGAAGAGGGAAAGAGTCGGCTCGTCTAGGAGTTGGACGAAGTGAGAAGGCGACTGGCTGATTCTCAAGAAGAGCTGAAAGTCAAAGAGGCTGAGGTATCCGCCTTGACTTACAAGTATGAGGTAGACTTTTTGTCCTCAATCAATTTCGAGAGAAAAATTGCTGGAATAGTGGGTTTTGCTGAGGCTTTGGCGCACTCGGCGCGGTTGGCCAATGGGATTGGCGTGATAGTTCTTCTAGAAAATTTTCGTCAAATGTTGCATGCCCGTATCACTGCCTCGGGATTTCCAGCTGGCATAGATTGGGAGTCTGAGGGGATGAACTTGGCTCCATTGGACTTGTGTCCGATTTTTTCCATTTTCCAAGCTTTCCCAGCCGAGTGGCCTCTCAACCATCTATAGCATCGACTTCCGCAATGTCCCCTTCTCGTTCTGCTCCTGGACCAACTAGTCCTCCTGCCGGGGCTTAATTTCTAGGGTAGAATATCATTGCAATTTCTCCATTTCTCCTTTGTTGTTTTCACCCGGCTTGTATTTTTGTTCTTCAATAGCAATCATTGTATTTAATAGTGGCTCTGGCATGTATTAATTATGCATTTAATGCAGTAGATCTCCTATATCTTCGCCGCCAATTTTTCTCGAACTGTCACGTCAGACATCATTCTTCCCACAATCTTTAAGCCTGATCTCATCCACGTGTCTTAATCCAACGCTCCACCATCTATCCTTCAACTGGACTCTTCGAGTTCTGGGAGGGGGACAGTTATTGGGCCCCATATTCTTCCCCTATAAAAGGGATTGGCTAGACGAACCCCTAAGGCCACACTTGAACTTTTTACCCTTCTGTACCTTCTTGTTTGTGTTGAACTTGTGAAAAAAAATGGAGATTGTTCCTTTTCTTAGGTTGTTCATACTTATTTGCCTGTTTTTCGTTGATCTAATTCCTCCGCTTACAGCGGTCGACTCGAGATCCTCGTAAGAATTCCTTAGTTCGGAAGAGGACGAAGAGGCCAGTAATGTTAGGGTTCTTCCTATTGTCCCTGTGACATGAAGTGGCCACCGCTCAGTTCCGCCACATCCGTGTTATGAAATTCCTTAGGAGCCCATTCTTTATGGGGAGGGATCATCGCAGTGGTGCGTGGTCCCCAAGACTGAAAGTCGAGCCTCTCCTTCTTTTGTGAACTTAGAGGATTCCACCGATCCTGACAGCGTGAGCCGTCCTTCCAGTCAAGGCCGTGCGGTAACTAACTCTACTTTGAGGGGTTACTCCACTAGCATGCGAAGTAAGGATGTAGATGGAATTTTTATCCTGTACAGTTATCCTGGGATTGAATTTGGTACCCCCGGGCAACGTGAGCGTCCTTGGAGTGGGAAGCCCGACCATGCCGCTTTCAATACGAGTATGTTTGCTGCTGGTGTCAGGCTGTCTCTTGCTCACGTCATTGGCCGAGTATTGATTAATTGGGGTTTAGCCCCAATGCAAATAATCCCTTCAGCCTGGGCTAATTTGATAGGTCTACTGGTATTGCTTTACAAAAATAGATGCCCCTCTCCTTCCGCCCGGGATATTGATTATGTCTATCGCTACGTTCGTGATCCGAGTTGTCACGGTCATTACTATCTACAGGTGCAGCGAGGTGTTCATTTTATATTCAATAGGAATTTCATTGGTGGTCAGCATTGGAGGCGCCAATGGTTTTGGGTGCGAGTGTTCAAATGTTGAGTTTCACTCAGAAATTATTTGCTTGTACTATGCGCCTTCCGGACTCTCGAGTCCTGTAAGTTTTATTACTGCTTCTTTTGCTGTGCCTTTATTATTTCCTTCTCGTGATTTTTCTCTGCATTGTGCTTTTTGGTAGCTCCGTTTCGTCCAGCTGAGAAAGAACTGTCTCTCGGATTTCACTGAGCTTTCGACGCGATCAACTGGATGACTCTTCCTTGTGATGTCTCATCACTTCTGTCTAACGAGAGGCTCTTGGGGGAGAACCTCTGCCAAGATCTGACTCGGGCTCCGCCGGTAAGCTTCGAGGGAAGGGTAAGTGATAATTTCTCATCTTGGAACGCCGCTCTTGATGAATTTTTTTCTGATCAGGTCGTGTATCCCCTACCTCGAAGGCCCCATCAAGAAGCTGGTCCAAGTCTGGTTGTGGCTGAAGATACTTCCACGGCAGTGAGGGGAAGGACTGGGCTCCGTTGTGTAGTAGTCGTCAATGTTGACGGAACTGAGGAAACTGTGATGGGGACAACTCAGGGTAGGGTTTCCGTGGGCGTTGGCAAAGCGGTATGCACTCGCGCCATCTGACAAGGGGAAGGCCCCAATGGAGGAAATCGAAATACAAGAAAGTGATACTCTGGAGGCGAACATTCTGGAGGCTACTCTTCGTGCTAGCCGGGGCACCAGCGTTCGAATTAACCCGATTGAAGACCCGCCAAGCACTAGTCAGCCTCAAGTTCTTTGGCCCGACAGCGACCCAATTCTCAGAGGGGGAGGACTTGATAGTGGTGCCCAACAGCGGACTCCTCCGGTAGGGGAGACTCATGCCATGGGAGACGGCATTGGTGGGGGTGTTCCTCTGGTTGCCTTGGAGGAGTTGTTGCGACTGAGGAGTATGGGTGATACACGATCAGCCATTGAATCGGAACTGAGTATCTCGGTAGCCGGCTTCGTTCCCACTCGTTCATGGAACCCCATGCTATCTCGCTGGTTGCAAAGTACTGGGCCTCATGAGATCGGCAACGCTGCTTTGGTAAGTGTTGGACATGCGCTAACTTTCTTATGCCGCTTCCTTCTTGTGACGGAATCTGGGCAATCCATCCCTCCGGGGGTAGGCCTTAGTACGGAAGCTTCTACTCATATTGAAGGGCTCTCCTTGGTGATGGAGACCCGACAGGCTATGGTGGCAGAGAAGCTTATCACCGCTGCTAATACTCGAGCCATAACTTACAGGGAGAGGGCACGTTTGGTTGAGAGACAAGTTCATCAGTTAGAGGTTGCTCGCTATCTAGCCGAGCATGAATTAGAATGGGAGAGGGAGCACGTTGCCCAACTGGATGCGGAAGTAGCATGGATGAGGAGCCTTCGCAACTTCTCTGGAGCTGGTGGTGGCGCGGGTGGCAATGGTGGTGCCGGGCCCAGCAGTGTCGGTCCCCGTGGTGCTTGATGGGAGGCCCTTTTTATGTTTATGTTTTTATTGTAAAACTTGTTTCTTGGGTTACGATGTTGCCATAGGTCCTTTTATAAGACACTGTGCATTTTATTTCTTGCACTTTTGCTTATGGCCTTACAATCTCGTGGCCTTACTATTTTCTTTACAACTTGTACACATGGTGATTCGTTTAAGTATGTTCAGGCATAGAAGCGCTTTAAGTTCTTAGCATTCCACGGATGTTTGATACTCTCGCCATTGAGTTTGCTGAGCTCATATGCCCCGTTATCCAAGTTTCATTTTATTATGTATAGGCCTTCCCAATTTGCACCAAACACTCCACCGCCTTGCTGGCAGACATTCCTCATTACCAAATTTTCGACTGTGAAATCCCTACTACGTATCCTTTTATTGTATTGGGACTCTAGTCTCAATTTGTATATCGCATGCTTTTCCACCGCCTGTAGCCGAAGTTCTTCCAATAGATCAAGATTAAGTTCAATGGCTTCCGAATTGGTTCCTTCTCCTTTATGAGACACGCGAAAGGTTGGGTAAGCTACTTCTGCGGGTATAACCGCTTCTGTGCCGTACGTTAAGGAGAAGGGGGTCTCTCCGGTTGACGTTCTGGCGGTGGTGCGTTACGACCAAAGGACTCCAGGTAGTTGAGGGGCCAATTTTTCTTGAGTTTTTCTAACTTGGTCTTGAGAGTATGCTTAATTACTTTGTTTACCGCTTCCACTTTTCCATTTGACTGGGGGTAATAAGGCATTGAGAATAGCCTTTTTATCCCTAGTCCATCACAATTTGGGATTACTCCCCGGCAACGGTGCCAAAATTTGATGTGCTGTCGCCGGCACCCAAAAATAAGATTTGTAATTTTTTCAAATAAACCCACTAAGAATGTAATAGGGTAAGTAATGGTCGAACCCACAGGGAGTAATCAAATTTAAATTGAATTAATCGTGTTTGTAAGAAAGTAACAAGGGGAGATTGGATTGAGACTAACAACTAATAGACATAAAAATAAATAATTAAAATAGCAAAAACATAAAATTAAGATAACAAATAAATTTAAAACCTAGTCCAAGGATTTGATCCCCTCCCATGTCCTAATTCACATGTATGAAATTTCTAAAACACCAATAAGTTCATAAACTCAAGCCCCTAAGATAACGGTACGACCAATTAACTCGAAATGTCCTTAAGTTTAATAACCTACGGTATGACCTCTAGATTAGGGTTTAGATATTAGGACTACTAGGCTATGAAAACGGGGGTAGCGAATCATAAAATCTAGATTTCGTGATTTCAAGAAGTACTCCCTCATTTTGCTACTCGGTTCACAATATTATAACACTTACGGATTGCAATATGTAAATAGCTATTGAAAAATCAATCACCTATTAGAGGGGTAGTCCAAACAAGCAATTGAAAATTCAAGATTCACATCAAAGTCAATCATAAAATAAATTCATAAAACATGTTGGTAATTTTATTCCTAATCAAATATTAAAATTAACTATGGAGGTTCACAATCCTTGGACTAGAAACGAAATTACATAATTAAAATTAAATAAAATAAATTAAAAAGACTAAACCGATATTCTAAGTGGTGGAGTTCTTCCCGACGCCTCTTAATCTGCTTCTCAACGTGTCTGATCCTTGAGTGTGTGATCTCCTAAGATTAATATATTCCATAAAGAATCATGAATTAATTTATCTTTGACCTTCTTTCTTGAAGAGTGTCCAAGTTCGTTGGATCTTTTCATCTTTGGTAAGTTTTCTTTTGCTCTCCAAATCAAATCCATCTTTTATTTTGCCTTGTCAAATCTTTAATTTTCCTGTAATAAAAATTATTGTATCAGTAACACAAAATAAATTATTGTGACTATACAATTTATCTCAATTTTGGCATGTTTCAATAAGAAATAAAATAATTAAGTACAAGTGTATAAAATATATGCAAGTCGTAATTAGTATTAAATAATTTACAACACACGCGTAAAGAAGTGAATTATATCCAAAATAATCATGTAAAATTACGACTTATCAAACTACCCACACCTAAACCTTTGCTTGTCCTCAAGAAAAACAAGATCAAAACAAGGCATAGGAAAAATAACAATCATGTGCAAGTGATAGTAAAACAGTGATAATTTCAAAAGAGACCAAATAAGATACACCAAATACAAATGAGTGATAGAATATCTTACAAAAATTTATAACTTATGTAGAATATAAAAATTCAAGAATTCATGGCCTCACAGTGGTTTCGCTCAATAACGCTCAAGTATATGTGATGGGTAGCGAAACACTCAAATTAAACAAGATAAGACATTATCATAAGCTTGCTCCCAAATCAAATCTCCATCAAGTTCAATGAACATTGTGCAAATATCAAAAGGAGTTTTAAAATGGTTGTAATGGGGCTTAGGATAAGGTGGGATAAAAAGAATTAGAAATGTTATATTTACCACTTTGCAAATTGTGTTAATCATATAGGGCATATATTAAAGAGATAAATCTCGCCATTCTCAATTTTTTCCACATCCACTCCATCATTTTTCTTTGTTGATAATTCTGTTTTTTCATCATACATCCCCTACCCATACCTGTTCGTTTTCAAAATCTCGAACAGTAGGCAGAACACTAAAGGGTTCAGTGTCTTTAAAGAACTATTTTGATATAATTTCCAGCTTCTGCCAAATTTTTCACATCCAGATTTTTTTCTTCCTTTCTTTTTTTTTCCTTTTCAACCATTTTTTTTCTTCCTTTTCTTTTTCTCTTTTTTTTTTGTTCACCATTTTTTTTCACATCAACTTCCCTTCATCTTCAATTCAATCTCAACAAATACTTCCAATGATTTCTATAATTTGCAAAATAGTAGGGGTTCAAATGGAAGAGTTTAAGAAAGAAATGGAACATGGCTAATTGATATGCTCATTCATCAAAGAAAATGCTAGGCTCAACTTGGCTCTCCTAAAGGTATAACACATGATTAGGTAGGTAAAAAGAAGGCCAAAATATGGGTTACCTAAGTGCCTTTATCATTTAAATACACAAGCTCAAATGTAAGATCTCAAAATGTATTCAAGGAGCAAGTTCTAGAATGTACATAACAAGTCCAATTTGCACTCAATCAAGAAAATAGAGCTTATATAGTATGAATAGTTGTTTAAGGATCAAAGCTCACAACAATAGGGTAATTTTGTCATGAATTCTCAAACAAAAAATTATTCCACATTCGTCACAAAAATAACAAGACAACTCCAACAACTCACAAGTATAGATACATCAAATCTAACTCTCTTGTCATGCCAAATATTTCACATATCAAAGGCATAATCTCAACATAAATCCAACACCAATTTCACATGTGCACAAATGTAAAAATATGATTCCAAATGAATTACTATGCACTTGTAATTAAATAAAAAAAATTGCAACCTCAAGTAACACTCAATACACTTAACCTACCCACACCTAATTATTTTGATTGCCCTCAAGCAAACAAACAACAATAAAATTCAAGGAAAAATCAAGTGTAAGAGTGGAAAGAAGTCACCGAATGAAGCTCATGAATTGACCATATGTTGGGTTTTTTTTTCTTCTCCAAAAACGTCACCAACACCATCATCGTTTCACTCTATAGCCTATAATTAAGCACACACCAAAAGAATAAGATTATTTATTAAGAAAATAAAATTAAAAATAAGAATAAGAACCTATGTTGGGTTGCCTCCCAACAAGCGCCTTTTCCTTATCGTCGTTGGCTCGACGTTCACCTCCCTTTCACGTAATAGGAGTAAAATATTCAAACTAATATAATGATCTTATTGATTTGCGAGAAGTGTCCTCTCTCTTTAAAATTATATGGTTCTTGGTCAGCCTTAACATGTCAAGCTCCACAGAAAATTATTTGATCGCCTCAAGAAAAGGATCTTTAATCTCATCAATGCGAAACACTTCAATTGTCTCCTTTACTTGAGAATCTTCAACCTTTGGAAACCTGTATAAAGATGAAAATGAATCAGAATTTGTAGAATTTAATTCGGGCAGCTTTTTCTCATTTTCGTTTTCAATAAAACTGACACTGAAGGCTTCAGTGTCAGTTTCTGCTACCAGAATTTTCTGCACCAATTCTACAGAATTTTCAGCACACTCAACCTCCTCAATTTCTGACTTAATCTCGAATTTTTCATCATTAATGGACTCTATGACACGTTCCTCATGATTTGCACTTTATTGTGCAACTAAACGTTCAACCTCGGTCCTTAATTGGCTACATTAGCGCTCCAAACTCCAAAGACTCAATTGGGTTCCTTGTTGAAATATCAAATTACTAATTTTCATCTATTTTATCAAGGACTCCAATGAAGCCTTCGAACTTTGTTCATCACCATAATACCCATCATCCTCATAATAACATTCACTATCATTGAAGGATTGAGGTCTTTGATCATAGTAGTCACGCCTTTGAAAATTGTGTGGTTGATCATGATAATGGTCCACATATTGGGGATGATACGGGTTATGCCACCCTTGATTGCAAGTGTTGACATATGGTTGATTATTCCAATGTCTTTGTTGATTAGCACTCCAATATTCATCTCTTTGTCTCACTACTAATATATTAATCAAGGATGGGCAATCATGAGTGGAATGGATTGTGGTTGCACAAACTCTACATGGTTGAATATTCTGACAATAATAACAATGATATCGATCCATTAGAAGCAAGCCTACAAGGGGAGAAAGTGATTATCCACGAAAATTAGGAAAAATGAAAACAGGGCAGACCTGACATTGAAGTGTTCAGTGTCAGTGCACTGCTGGGCAAAAATTCAAAAATAAATAAAATAAAAATATAAAAAATTTAACAAAAATTCAGGATTACTCCCCGGCAACGGTGCCAAAATTTGGTGTGCTGTCGTCGGCACCCAAAAATAAGATTTATAATTTTTCTAAATAAACCCACTAAGAATGTAATAGGGTAAGTAAGGGTCGAACCCACAGGGAGTAATCGAATTTAAATTGAATTAATCGTATTTTTAAGAAAGTAACAAGGGGGGATTGGATTGAGACTAACAACTAATAGACATAAAAATAAATAATTAAAATAGCAAAAATATAAAATTAAGATAACAAATAAATTAAAAACCTAGTCCAAGGATTTGATCCCCTCACATATCCTAATTCACATGTATGAAATTCGTAAAATACCAATAAGTTGTTGTTGTGATGTTACATGTTGAATTGGCTTTGGCAGCCAAATTTAAAATTTGCATGCATGGCTGTCGTGTTTTTTTATAAAAAAAATTGATTGGCCAGGAAAGTCGTGTGCTTCCCACTCACCCCAACCCCTTCTGCCTATATATATGGGTGTTGAGGAATTCATCACCTCACACCCAAAATCAATCGAAAAAAAGGGAACGTGTGTGTCGGGACGTGCATGTCGGAACGAGAAGAAAGGAATTAATTACAGTTCTTCACGGGTCTATAGTGTTACTATTTTCGGAGTTCAGGTAAGTAGAAGTCTAACTATAATGTATAAACATGTTGTGTGTGATTTATTTGTAATTAATATGGGATAATTATGTCATGAATTATTTGTGATTAGTTTAATTACGTTATGAATTATTTGGGATTAATTGATGATACATGTTGTTATTTTATTATGATTAAATATTGATAATGATGTCGTAAATGGTATGATGCATATTTAATTGCCCTGGTTGCATACCATGCATAATCATGAAAAGCGTTTCTCCAAAATTAATAAGATACTAATGGTGTGTGCGGTCAATATATATACATCTCTGTCAGGGTTCGGAAAAATTATTCCCGATACTTTATTCAGGGTTCGGAAAAATCGTTCCTAGTACTATATTCAGGATTCGGAAAAATTATCCCCAACACTCTGTCAGGGTTCGAAAAAATCATTCTCGGCACTTTATATATTCGGGGTTCGGAAAAATTATCCCCATTGAGCTCATTTGGGGTGCATATCATAAGTGTGTCGTGGGGATCCCGCAACGTGAATAGTTTTCAAAATAAAAACAATAAATTAGAAAGACTGGAAAATAGGTGATAGAAAACTAAATACATTCCCATGCACTGTCAATCTGTCATACATGATTTCTACTTACTGAGATTTTTACCTCACTAATTTATGCATTGTAGGTGAGTCGGATGATATTTGAGTATGTGGTTTACTGTGCAAGCTGTGGAGCTCCTACAGGGTTTGAGCTGATGTACATAGATGACGACCTGTTGGGCTAGACCGTGTGTTTATTTTATTTCTTCTGATATGTTGTTATGTAATATAATCAGTAATATCACCAGTTTGTGTGGTTTGATGTGGAGTCAGGAACCAGTTACGTATATTGAACTGGTGTGACCATTTGGTTAATAAATATGTAAAAAAAATATGCAGTTTTTATAATGACAATGTTTATGTAAATTAGTATTTAAATTATAAGTTATGTAAGCTGGGTCATGACAGAGTGGTATCAGAGCACGGTTTGGGTCCTGCAGACTATCTATGTACATGAGCTCATTCCTTGGGAGAGCAGCTTTGCGTGTAAGTATTATTTTCATTCTGTGTTGTTATGTGTTTTATAAATTATATTGGCCATGTGGTGTAGGACTTGTAGTTGGTAGACAAAATGGAAAGGATTATAGGTGAAAGTTCTGAAAGTGATAGAACTGCTGAGCAAGCAGCACCTACTGAAGGAAATAATCGTGATGCGATGATTACTCGACTAATGGAACTGGTTGAGTACCATTCTCAACAGATACAACAACTGATTTGGCAGAGAGATATGGGTGTACAATCAGAGGTTAATACTAATAACGATAGACATCAAGTAGAACGTGTGAAAATAGTTTGTGAAAGGTTTCGAAAGCTGAACCCTCCTATATTAGAGGATGCAGCAGACCCCACAGATGCAGAGGACTGGTTACGTACGGTAGAAAACATGTTTCAATACAGTAGAATTCCAGATGGGGACAGAGTGTCGTGTGCTTCTTTCATGCTACGATGAAGTGCAGGCCACTGGTGGGATACCATTAAAAGTATCGAGGATGTCACAACTATGATATGGGAAAACTTTAAGGAACTTTTCAAAAATAAGTACTTTACGGCACCAGTGAGGATGATGATAATGAATGAATTCATACAGTTGAAACAGGATGGTATGTCAGTCACAGATTATCTTCGTAAGTTTGAGCTGTTGTCAAGGTTTGCAGAACATATGGTGAGTACGGAGGCATTGAAAGTGGAGAGGTTCGTGGAAGGCTTAAGGCCTGAGCTTTTCAGAGATGTGAGTATGGCGGGACTGTATGAAGCAACATACTCACAAGTTGCAAAAAGGACCCAAATTGTTGAACAAGCGGAGATAAGGATCAGACAAGCGTAGACTATCATACGTCAATTTCAATAGAGACAAGTGCAGCAGTTTGGGAGAAATGATAGGAGGTCGATGTCATTTCAGAGACCGAAATCAAATATTCAGGTGGAGCAAGGACAAGGACAAGGAGAACCAAACAAGTGTCCCAAATTCGATCAGGGTAAAGTGCCACAGGTGCTGCCACTACTGATATGTCCTAATTCTTTTAGACTACATGGTGGAGAGTGTCACATTCCTCTAAGAACTTATTACACATGCGGAGAGAAAGGACATATGACTATTACTTGTCCTAAGAAAGGGAAGCAAGGACAACAGGTGAGAGTTCCAGCAAGAGTATACACTTTGAAGCGGGAGGAGGCAGATGCGAACCTCTTAGTTGTCGCGGGTAAGTTTTCTATTTTAGACACTTCTACCTATGTGCTATTTGATTCTGGAGCAACACATTCATTCGTATCCACTAAGTATGTGAGGAAGCTGGGTGGAACATTTAACTTGATAGAAGCTAGTTATGAAGTGATGATACCTTCTGGTGAATCAAAGCAAACTAATCAACTTTTTCGAGGTTGTGTTATTCCTATTGTAGAAAGACAACTCATCGCTGACTTAGTTGTGTTAAATATGAATGATTATGATATTATATTGGGTATGGATTGGCTGTTAAAGTAAAGTGCTACAATAGATTGTCAGAAGAAGAGTATTACATTTCAGCCATTGAAGGGAGAATCATTCACTTTTGTTGGGATTAAGAAAAACTTCAGATTTCCTGTGATATTAGCAGTAAAAGCACAGCGGTTGTTGGAAAGTGGTTGTGAGGGTTATTTGGTGAGTGTGATGAATGTTGAGGGATAGCAATGTCCAGTCCTTGGTGATGTACCAGTAGTTTGGGAATACCCAGAGGTGTTTTCAGATGATCTTCCAGGTTTGCCACCAGACCGGGAAATAGAGTTTGTTATTGAGCTGCAACCGAGAACTGCTCCTATATCTAAAGCGCCATACAGAATGGCACCAGCTGAACTGAAGGAACTGAAGATACAATTGCAAGAGTTACGAGACAAAGGATTCATCCAACCTAGTTTCTCACCTTGGGGAGCACCAGTTCTTTTTGTTCGTAAGAAGGATGGCACATTGAGGATGTGCATCGATTATCTAGAGCTCAACAAAGTTACAGTCAAGAATAAGTATCCATTGCCTCGCATTGATGATCTGGTCGATCAACTACAGGATGCAGCTATCTTTTCTAAGATTAATTTGCGGTCGGGGTATCATCAGTTGAAGATTAAGGAGGATATTCTGAAGACTGCATTCAGTACAAGGTACGGGCACTATGAATTCTTAGTGATGCCATTTGGTTTAACGAATGCTCCAGCAGCATTTATGGATTTGATGAATAGAGTATTTCAGATATTCCTCGATAAGTTTGTAACTATGTTTATCGATGACATTTTGATTTACTCTAAGAATAAGGAGGATCATGCTCTACACTTAAGAAAGGTGTTAGAGATTCTGAAGGAGAAGCAGTTGTATGCGAAGTTTAAGAAGTGTGAATTTTGGTTGGAACGAGTTGTTTTCTTGGGTCACGTGGTATCGGGAGAAGAAATTTCGGTGGATCCAAGTAAAGTTAAAGTAATCCATGATTGGCCACAACCCTCAAATCCCACTGAGGTGCATAGCTTTCTTGGGTTGGCGGGATACTATCGAAGGTTTGTTGAAGGATTTTCTAAGATCGCTTCACCATTAACACAGTTGACTAGGAAGAATGTGAAGTTCACATGGACGGAGGCATGTGAGCAAAGTTTTCAAGAATTGAAGAGATGGTTGACATTAGCACCTATCTTAACTATTCCTACGGAGACAGAAAACTTCAAGGTTTATAGTGATGCTTCAAAGAATGGTCTTGGATGTGTACTGATGCAAAATGGAAAAGTGATAGCATATGCATCCAGACAGTTAAGGGAATACGAGAAGAACTACCCAACACATGATTAGGAGTTAGCCGCGGTTGTGTTTGCACTCAAGATTTGGAGGCATTATCTGTATGGGGAACGTTGTGAAATCTATATTGATCATAAAAGTTTGAAGTACTTCTTCACTCAGAAAGAGTTAGACATGAGGCAGAGAAGATGGTTGAAATTGGTGAAGGATTACGATTGTGTTATCAATTATCATCCGGGAAAAGCTAATGTGTTTGTTGATGCATTGAGCCAAAAGGCAATACAGAGTGTAAATGCTAGAACCATAAATCAGAAACCAGAGTTGTTTGACTTGCAAAGGATGGATGTGGGGATCATTCAGGAAGGATCGTTGGAAGCAAAGATGGCAGCATTGTCACTTCGACCAACTTTGATGGATAAGATTCGACAGGGACAAGAGGTGGATAAATTGTTCGACAAGATAAAAGATGATATTAGCTCTGGAAAGTCTTCTGACTTCCAATTAGGAGATAATGGCGTGATTCGTTATAGAGGTCGATTATGTTTACCTAAAGTGGATGACATTCAGAAAGAAGTGATGGCGGAAGCTCATTCAACACCGTACTCTGTACATCCAGGAGCTACAAAGATGTATAGAGATTTGAAGTCACATTATTGGTGGCCAGGGATGAAGAGATATGTTGCACAATATGTGGAGCAATGTTTGACTTGTCAGCAACTCAAAGCCGAGCATCAAAGACCAGCAGGAACTTTACAGCCTTTATTTATTCCAGAATGGAAGTGCTAGAATATCACTATGGATTTTTTTACTAGACTACCAAAGACAGTGAAAGGTCACAATACCATTTGGGTTATCGTGGATCGATTGACTAAGTCAGCTCATTTTCTTCCTATTTGTTCTACGTATTCTATGGATTGTTATGCACAACTGTATAATCAAGAGATTGTCAGACTCCATGGAGTACCACTTACCATTGTATCAGACAGAGATACGAGATTCTTGTCTGTTTTCTGGAAGAGTTTGCATAAGGCGTTGGGAACACAGTTATCTTTCAGCACTGCATTCCATCCACAGATAGATGGTCAATCGGAGCGTACGATACAAATTTTGGAGGATATGCTTAGAGCATGTGCGTTAGATTTTTAAGGTCAGTGGAGTAAATTTGTGCCTCTGATAGAGTTCTCGTACAACAACAGTTACCAGTCCACTATCGAATGGCACCATATGAAGCACTGTACGGGAGGAAGTGTAGATCTCCAGTACATTGGGATGAAGTTGGAGAGAGAAAACTTTTGGGTCTAGACTTGATTCGTGAAATGTCAGAAGTTGTTACCCGTATTCGAGAGAAGATGAAAGTTGCCCAAGATCGGCAAAAAAGTTATGCAGACAAACGGAGAAGAGAATTGGAATTTGAAGTGGGTGATCAGGTATTCTTGAAAGTATCTCCAATGAAGGGAATAATGCGATTTGGAAAGAAAGAGAAATTTAGTCCAAGATATGTTAGTCCGTTCACTATTATTAGAAGAGTTGGAAGTGTTGCCTATAAGTTGGAGTTACAAGCATCGATGTCTAGGGTACATGATGTGTTTCATGTGTCTATGTTGAGGAAGTATGTTCCGAATCTATCTTATATTTTCAGGCAGAAACCAGCTGAATTGAAAGAAGATTTGAGATATGAGGAAATACCAGTTGAGATCTTGCAGCGAGAAGTGAAGAAGCTCAGAAATAAAGAAATGCCATTAGTGAAGGTGTTATGGAGGAATCAATTAGTTGAGGAGGCTACTTGAGAAAGAGAGGATGAGATGATGGCTAAGTATCCAGAACTCTTCAGGTAAGTAAATTTTGAGGACGAAATTTTTATAAGGTGGGGAGAATGTGATACACGAGCTTCTCACTACTCAGTGCCAACATAATTTAATTTATGTTATGTGCAATTTATAATTATGTGATAATTATGTGACAACTATATGATTATTATGTGGCAATTATGTGACAATTGTTTCTACATTTTATTTATTTTTACATTTTATTTGAGACATCTGTGATAATAATGGTGACAATATATGAATATATGTGTGCATAAATATTTACGTGTATTAATTTGGATATATGAGTAAATTATTTTATGTGTATAAATACACTTTTCTTAATTATTAAGTATCATACGTATTTTCATAATAATAATAATAATATAATAATAATATTAAAAAAAGTCAAAAGTTGCTGCTGTGATGTTACATGTTGAATTGGCTTTGGCAGCCAAATTTGAAATTTGCATGCATGGCTGCGGTGTTTTTATTAAAAAAAATTATTGGCTAGGGGGAGCCGTGTGCTTCCCACTCACTCCAACCCTTCTGCCTGTATATATGGGTGTTGAGGAATTCATCACCTCACACCCAAAATCAATCGAAAAAAAAGAGAACGTGTGTGTTGGGACGTGCGTGCCGGAACGGGAAGGAAGGGATTAATTACGATTCTTCACGGGTCTATAGTGTTACTATTATCGGAGTTCAGGTAAGTAGAAGTCCAACTACAATGTATAAACATGTTGTGTGTGATTTATTTGTAATTAATATGGGATAATTATGTCATGAATTATTTGTGATTAGTTTAATTACGTTATGAATTATTTGGGATTAATTGGTGATACAAGTTGTTATTTTATTATGATTAAATATTGATAATAATATCGTAAATGGTATGATGCATATTTAATTGCACTGGTTGCATACCACGCATAATCATGAAAAGTGTTTTTCTCAAAATTAATAAGATATTAATGGTGAGTGCGGCCACTATATATGCATCTCTGTCAGGGTTCGAAAAAATTATTCCCGGTACTTTATTCAGGGTTCGGAAAAATCATTCCCAGTACTATATTCGGGGTTTGGAAAAATCATCCCCAACACTCTACTAGGGTTCGAAAAAATCATTTTCGGCACTTTATATATTTGGGGTTTGAAAAAATCATCCCCATTGAGCTCATTTGGGGTGCATATCATAAGTGTATCGTGTGGATCCCGCAACGTGAACAGTTTTAAAAATAAAAATGATAAATTAGAAAGACTGGAAAATAGGCGATAGAAAAGTAAATACATTCCCATGCACTGTCATGCATGATTTCTACTTTCTGAGAGTTTTGCCTCACTAGTTTATGCATTGTGGGTGAGCCGGATGATATTTGAGTATGTGGTGTACTGTGCAAGCTGTGGAGCTCCTACAGGATTTGAGCAAATGTACATTGATGACGACCTGTTGGGCTAGACTGTGTGTTTATTTTGTTTTCGCTGGTATTTTGTTATGTAATATAATCAGTGATGTCACCAGTTTGTGTGGATTGATGTGGAGTCAGAAACCAGTTACGTATGTTGAACTGGTGTGACCGTTTGGTTAATAAATATATAAAAAAATATGCAGTTTTTATAATGACGATGTTTATGTAAATTAGTATTTAAATTATAAGTTATGTAAGGTGGGTCGTGACAAGTAGTAACTGCATTACAAAACCTCAAATCTCATCATCGCACGAAGATGTATTATGGTGAGAGAGCTCTCCTATGGCTTCGAATGCCTTTTTGAATATAATGTTTGTGTATGCACCTGTATCTGTTGGCAATTGGATCTTGTGGTTCAAACGTGATCGTTAGGAATTCAGATAAACGATAACAGCGGAAGCAAAATTAAACCGTTTACCGTACTTCTGGGTCGATGTAGAGGATGAACAGCAGTGAAGAACACCTCTGATCTTCTACCGTATGTCCCAAAGTCAACTCTGGTGTTGGGTGGTCAACAATCCCCAGAGTTCTCTCAATCTGCTCTCTGTTCTCTCCCGTGTGTCAAAAGAGGCACAGACTTAGGGTTAACAGGAACTGAGATGACTTATATACTTGGGCTACAGCAGGGACCAGGAGGAGAAATTGGGCTGGGCCTCAATTGAATTTAATTAACCAAGCTTAGCCCAAAGCTTTTAATTAAATCCAATAATAATAATATAGTCCACTAAAATATTATTACTGCACTACCCGTCCAATCCCAAAATTATGTTCTGGGCTCCTTCTTATTATGAGCCCGACAGTCTCCACATGTTTAAGATATACAATGCCCATTAATTAATTAAGTTACTGACAACTCAAATTAATTAATATCTCATCCGAGAGTAGTACCACTCAACCTTATTATCATGCCGGAAATCAATCCACTTGCAAGATTTACATGATAAACCTTATGAGCTCCTCAAGAGGACATCATCAACCTATGTCAGACATGGATTCCTTCTACAATCAACAGCACACCATAGATACAGCACTACTTCCCAATTCACCGAGTTTGTTGATTTAATACTTATAAATCTCACCCATTGATGAATCAAAGAAATACATACTGCCCTACGTGTCGAGGTTATTGTATAGGGATTAAGAGCACGAACTTCCATAATAACAGAGATCAAGTTCTACTATATAGTCAGTATAAGAAGAACGACCTCAGGCGGTCCTGCTCAATACACACAAGTGCACTAATGTGATTCTATAGCCAAGACAAGCTAATACCAAACCACACTACAACCATACCGATAGAGAGTCCCCGTCTATCTCAATTGTGAGCATCTGTTTATACTTTATAAGGAAACCGATAATATGATCTTCCACGTATTGTCGCACAACATATTATCTACAGTATAAAGTAAATGGACTATTGCATCATGCATATAAAATAAATTATAAGATGCAATCATTTGATCAATGATTCTCATTTCAAATATTGTTATGACATTGTTCATACTAAAGCTAGACTTTTAGTATACAATCCAACAATCTCCCACTTATACTAAAAGACTATGCTGTCATGTCTTCTGCCATACATCTGATTCCTACTCCCACTACACGACCATTAAAAGCTCTCGCCTTAAGGTCCTTGTAAATGGTTTACTAGGTCATCATCCGATGCAATCTAGGCGACAACAACCTACCCCTCATCATACGATTTCTCGTAACAGGTGGTACTCGCGCTCCATGTGTTTAATTGCCTTATGGACTTGTGATTTCTTCAAGTTTGCAACTGCACCAATATCTTCAATGTAAATTGTGATTACCTTGGGCAAACTTAGAAACACTTCAAAGTCCATCATGAAGTCTCTAGAGTCATATAGATACTTTGGCTGCCTCATAGGCTCCAATTCATCATCTTTCCACGATGGAGTCCGGAGTCTGAAATATATTTCTATATAACACTCCTCCACATTATGACTCTACTTCCTAAGATTAAACACATAACCTTTGAGGAGAATTTACTGCCGTCCAATCTGACTAAAAAATCTGAATCTACGTAATCCACAAGAAGCAGTGAATCTGTTTAGTAAATCCACATATAATTTCCAGTCCTTCTCAGGCACTTTATATATGTCTTACTACAGTTCATCATTCTTGTTCCGGGTTACGTTGATACCTTCTATTCATGCGTTCAGCAACACAGATATCCAACTTCGTTCATAGCATTCTTTAGATTAAGCTTCCTTATTCGCCGAAGCATAAGGAACCGCTTTCATCTACTTTATCTTCTTCTTGTGTCTCAAAGACACATTCACTTAGATAAATTTACATGCTAAACGAGTATGGACTGTATCATTTTATGAAACTTGAGATAAGCATAACATCCTTTCTTGTGATCCATATTACCGTGATCAAAAGGATGTATTTTGCCTTTCTTAAGTCCTTCATCTTTACCGCTTTATAAACCGTACCCATACGCTCGATAATACTCTTTCATTGTCTCCAATGAGCAAGATACTATCTACGTATAGTACAAGAAACACCACCACGTTTTTGTCACTCTATACAACACACAAGACTCATCCGCTCATTGATTTAAATCCATGCCACTGGATTACCTAATCAAAACAGATGCTTCACGATCTTAAAGCTTGCTTTAGTCCATCGCTGGACAATTTTAAGCTTACTATCAAAATGCTATTAGTACTTTGCAATGAATTACTCTGGTTGCTTCACATAGATGTTTTCCTCAAGACTTCCAATCAGGAAAGCTGTCTTGACATCTATTTGCTGTTTTTCATAATTCAATATGAGCAGCAATAAATAAAAGAATCCGGATCAATTTAAACATAGCTACCAGCGAATATGTTTCCTCATAATCGAACCATTTCTTTCTGAGTACACTTTTTCGCAACAAGCTTTGCTTCCAAGATTTTCACCTTTCTGTATGATCCTCTTTTATTTCCTTTGACCACTTGCAATGGCTTTTACACCATTTTAGTGATCCTTCAAGCTCCAGACTTAATTTAGAATCCGTAGATTCTATTTCAACATACATTGCAACTTACTAAGATTCCGCATTTTAATCTTGTAGTGCTACGTCGTATTCGTGGGACAATACCATGTTTACTAGGGACCAAGTCTCACGACTCTCCCAAAACATATATTTATGGGTTGTTATACAACCCTCCCACTACGATAAGGCACTACATGTAATTATGTATCAGACGTGACACGCGTTGCAGTTTACCTTGTGGTATATCCTCTTGTACACTTGGTACTTATACTTAGTGTTTTCCTCTCACTTTCTTTAGAACAACTTATACATGGGCTTGTGATTTATTACATAGTCCTTTTCCAAAAATCTAATGTTTGTGTTGACAATCACCCTTCGATCTTTTGGATTGAATAAATCACCCTCCATTTTTCTAGGATATCCCATATACAGACAAACGTTTCACGAATTACTGTATCTAGGGCATATCCATAAAATGAATTTAATTATTCTAAATAATTCATCATCTATCTAATCATAATCATAAGAGCCTAATACCTTCTAGCCACCACACCATTCAGCTGGGGCATACCCGGTGTAGTTAACTTGAGATTTAATCTCAACTTCTGATCAATAGCTCCTAACTATCCCAAAAAGGTATTCGCCATCATGATTGAATCGTAATGACTTAATATATTTTCCATGATGCTTCACTGTACCAGCCTTACAATTCTTGAATTAATCAAAGAACTTAGACATGCAGTGCATCATATAAATACATTGGTTTCCAGAATAATCTTCGAATATTCATAACCACCTCTCGCCTGGATAATATTAGGTTCGCTTGAATCAGAATGAACTAATTCCAACATATATATCTTTGGCTCTACACCCCACAGCCTTGAAAAGGCAGTTAATCATTTTTACTTCCAAGTAAGACTCGCAAGTCCGATAGTTTCCACTTCAGATAAACCTTACGGTCTATCGGCTATCAACTTTTGAATCCTACTTAAGTAAAATTAATTAGTCATAGACGCCAAATGTATGTTTAGTTCATTTCCGAAGGTTCCTTTCTCTTACTAATATTAGAAGATGCATTATTTAATTACTATTTATTGCATCTGTGGGATGTACATGATTCAAGAGTATACTTTTTATCCACCAACGTACTTTAACGGATTATAGCCTCATTCCTCATTACTATGACCATGTCATTTAAATGAAATGAAGTGTCCATCCGTTAATACATAGAAACTGAAATTAAATTCTTTCTATGAAACGTACGAAAAGATAATTTCTCATAATCAATCGTTTATTCTTATCATGAGATAAATAAACAACTCCCACTGCAATAGCCACTACCTTTGTAGTTTTACCCATGTTATTAACAATCTTATCCTTACTCAGTGATAAACATTTAGTGATTCCAGTATCTACATACTACGAGTCAGTAGATGCCATCACTAATCATGTTTAAACCATTAGTAAATAAGATATTAACCTTGTTCAGTTCATGATGAAAATTGGCTTTCTTTTGCCACATGTTTTGTTAGAAGTTTCCCACCAAATACAACCTCTCGTATTTCAGGTAGAGCTTGCTCAAAACATCCAGGCAAATTGTGAAGAATAAATTGATTTAGGTTTCCCTTTCAATTTCTATTCCATGCTTTTCCAATTCATTCATCAATTCGACCATGATCTTCTACCTTTTAATTTACTCAAGTATCCGAAGAGTTACATGAGACCATCATATTTCTATGAACCTCTCATCTCTTCACTAGAAACTTTAATAGGCATCATGAGACGTCCTTTGAGAGAATACACATGTATTTTCTTAAGCAGTAATTTTCAAAACCAAGATTCTTTTCTAATCATCTAATTTGGACAAGTAAATATAATGTCTTTTAGTTAATAATTAGTGAAATAAAACCATTCGAAATTCAGAGAATCACAAATAAATTTACCGATCAAATCTTCGAATTTTATTCTTTTATATTGATTCCCTCAAAACAATATAAAATAAAATTCACCGACATCTCAAGCACCGTGAGTCTGCAAGCCACGATAGTGTGGACGTTTACAAACCCGAACATTTACAAGAGAAGGTTTTACCCATTAATTTCATTTGTCAACCTCACTTTATGACAAAATAATTAATAGTCGGTTCCTCTTTAGCCATGCAAATAAAAGCAATGACTCCGATGGGGAGGATACTTATTATTTACATCTAAGTGTACACCATTATTTGACCCCAAGTCCGCGGCCCAAGCTTATGTGCCTTACAGATAGAGAAGTGCACACGCGCTCGGATAACTTCCTACAGTCATCTATTACAAGTTTGTACCAGTGAACCGCATATAAACTCATCTGATAGGGAGGAAGGTCTAAGCCAACGCGCAAGTTCATATGAATCACATTACAAACGTAATTATTTAATGAAGTCTGTTCCAGCAATCCGAGAATAAACTCATCCGATGTGGAGGAATGCTCTAATGCCGACGCGCAAGTCTATTCACATTGCTAACAAACCAATAATGGAGGCCGCGGGAATTAATTATACCAATCCCCTCTCCCACTTAGTTATTTAACACCGAGGGTTTTTAACATGTATATAATATTCAGAAATAAAATATACAACCTAGACATGCTTCTATTAACAGCAATTTAAATAAATAAATCACATACAACATGCCTTTCACATATACAACAATAATTGACAATTAAATCAATTAATCAGTTATATAATATTAATTAATTGTATAAATAGTGGATCAATTAATTTGGGCCTGAAGAGCAACAAATAAGCACAAAATGAGCAGCAGATTAATTAATTAATCATACTCATTATCTATGGCCCATAATCTTAGCCCAAAACTAAATTAATTCCACTAAGCCCACTAGCACAAAATTAGTCCATTAATAAAATTAATTTATCATGCTTGGCCCATTACTCACAATTAATTAAAATCCAGCAATTAATATTTCCTTGCAGCCCATTAACATTTTAATTAAAAATTGGGCCCAAAAGCCCAAAACCAAATTAAAATTAATTGAGCAGCCCACAAGCAAGAAATAGACCCAGCAGTCCACAAGCTTTTATTAAAATTTGGGCCTATAACCACAGCCCAAATCAAAAAAATAAAAGCCAAGTGGGTAGCCCATTACCCTTGCCCTAACAAAGCAGCCGCACGCTGCTCCATCCTGTCAGCGGCGAGAAGAGACCACACGGCAGCTATCACGATGAAGTCTTCACCGGCGCCGCTGCTCTCGGTGATGGTGCCGTCAGCCCGCCGGAGATTCGCCGTGAACCCGAGTCACGCCTGCTCCGCACCCAAGACGTCGCAGTAGCACCCGCGAGCCTCCACACCGCCGATGGCACGACATCAGCCGACTACCGTGGAGTGATGAGTGATATTTTCACCTAGATTTTAGTGTCTTTTTATATGTGTTTTCGTATATTTTTATCTGTATTTTATGTGTTATTTGGTTGTGTTTTGTGTTTTCATGGAAATGTGTGTGAATGAGCTTAAACCTACTATTTTCACTTTTTATTTGATGCTAAATAGGATAAGGAAGATGTAGGAAAAAGCGGATCTCAATTTGGAGTTGAAACGAGGGAGAACGAGCCAAAACAGTGAAGGAAACAGGGCAGCAGCAACACGACTGGCCGTGTCGGTGGCACGAGCCGTGTCGCAGTGCACGACTCGTGTAGCTAGCACGGGCCTGTCCAGAATGGCCGTGCGGCAACATCTATTCATCCAACACGACCACCACTTGGCCGTGTTGCGGAGCTCGATTCGTGTTGCAGCACACGACCCGTGTAGCCAACACGGGCCTGTAAGCGATGGCCGTGCGGGAGCATCAGTTCACGCAACACGGGCACCTTATGGCCGTGTTGCGCCACACGACTCGTGTCGTGTCAGGGATCAGAAAAAAATCAGAATCCTTCTAGAAGCCTCCCAAGGAGTATAAATACCCCTCCATTTAGATTTTATAAAAAAAATCCGATTTCCACCCCTTCCACACACACCTCACACACCATTTCTTCCATTTTCCACCATCATCTTCATCCATTCTTCATCCACCCATCTACACTTGATCCCCTCCATCAAATCCACCATCCAAGTGATCAAGGAAGCAAGGGAGAGTGAGATCACAAGAAGAAGAAGGAGATCTCCATTGAAGCACTTCAAAGGGGGAATCTAATTCTAAGTTTTGTGCATTTCTTTATAGATTGATCATGTTTTGTAAGGATCTTAATGTCTATGTTAATTTTCTTATGGATATGAGAGGCTAATCTCCTTTGTGAGATTAGCTCCATGATTGGTGTTGGATAATTTAGTTTTTATGCAAATTGATTTTAATCTTGAATGGGCTTTGTGTTATTTCTATCATTGATTGTTGATTGCTTGATGTATATGATGATTTGTGTGATTAATTGTCATGGGCATGTGATTAGATTGAGAAATCAATTATGTGTTTAAGATAGTTCATTGAATCATTTCATCATACACTTCATGTGCATTAATTTAGAATGAGATAGAGATATCCTTCTAGATTTAGAACCCTTTGATAGAACATTTGATTAGCTTAATCGAGAGGTTGGTTGATTAAATGAGGAGACCCAAACAATTAGTGAATTCATAGTACCTTAAAAGGGAATATTGCTTATGATTTAGTACCTAATTAGGGAACTCATAGAGTAATTAGTACCTAGTGGGAGGTGTTTGCTATTGTCTCGATCCTATGTGCGTTTGGGAGCCTTGTTGAGGGCCTACATCCTATCCATCTCGAGAGAGAGTTTAGGTGGAATTAGTGATCGCTTCTATACCTTGTCCATGAGAGATTAGAATTAATTGCATGATTACTTAATTATCTATGCCATGATTGTTGTTAATCTCATCCTTGCATCATTTGGAACCCTTTTATCTTTGCATTCATTTTATCTTTATTTCTTGCTTTAGCATAATTGCATTCATTTGCTCCTATCCTCTCTTCCGTCGTCCTTATAAAATCACGATAAGCTTGAGATCGCTTAAACTCTAGTACCTTCCTCCCTGTGGTTCGATAATTTCTTTAATTGGTCATGCCCACTATATTATGGCTAATCATGGAGCTCCGAGCTGCGCCCGCCTGCCGCGCTGGCCGTCAGTAGGCTTCGCAACCCAGCTTCCGCCGGGCCTGCCGACTGAGAGTGCTGCAGACACCACAGGCAGCCCACCGGTCCAAGTCGTCTGCAACTCCCAGTTTTGCATGATGATCGCCGATCAATGGCTCCAGACGGCATGGCACGCGACCTCCGATCAATGGCTCAAAACAATGCTGGCGATCACATGTCGTTTCCAGATATCGCTTCAGAAACGCTCCGAAATGGCGAGACCCGATCAGAACCAGAAGAAGGCTCGCCCGGAACCAGTAATCCAGGTATGTGGCCGCCGATCGCCGCCGTGATATGATGCCATCAGGCACGTCGCCGTGCACCCGGCTTTCACCGGACACCACCATTGACACTCTCGTCAATAGTCCAGCGCCGCACACCACGCCACCATCAGTCGTCGACAACCAGTGCCTCGATCATGGAAGGACTCAACTCACCATCTCGCTTCGAAATCAGTCTGATACATCGTCCCGTCCTATTCGGTCTTGACAAGGCCCGCCGTTTCCAGCGCCTCTGCCGATAATCATGATAGGCCAGTTTCTTCCTTTTCCAGTCCCACCTATTACCACCGTAAAGTTTATCGTCAGATGCCAACGAACTCACGATGAGGAGTGCCATCTCCTTGATTTGATCTGCTCGCTGCTTCTCTCTCGGAACAGGCGTGGCAAACGCTCTTTCTTTCTTTCCAAGTAGCCATCAACCGTGTGTATGTGTGTTGGTTTATCCCAACAAAATCGCACAGCAGTAGTCGTGTGTGTGCGTGTGATTTCTAAGTATAATCTCAACAATCACACGCGTTATATATATCGAATAAAGCACATAGGATAATTCACAAACATTAAACCCTAATTTCATGCTTTCTATCGACAATAAACACACGCATGATCAAACCATACCTAATGTGTCACGTTTCACCACGAAACCAACGCTCTGATACCAATTGTTAGCAATTGGATCTTGTGGTTCAAACGTGATCGTTAGGAATTCAGATAAACGATAACAGCGGAAGCAAAATTAAACCGTTTACCGTACTTCTGGGTCGATGTAGAGGATGAACAGCAGTGAAGAACACCTCTGATCTTCTACCGTATGTCCCAAAGTCAACTCTGGTGTTGGGTGGTCAACAATCCCCAGAGTTCTCTCAATCTGCTCTCTGTTCTCTCCCGTGTGTCAAAAGAGGCACAGACTTAGGGTTAACAGGAACTGAGATGACTTATATACTTGGGCTACAGCAGGGACCAGGAGGAGAAATTGGGCTGGGCCTCAATTGAATTTAATTAACCAAGCTTAGCCCAAAGCTTTTAATTAAATCCAATAATAATAATATAGTCCACTAAAATATTATTACTGCACTACCCGTCCAATCCCAAAATTATGTTCTGGGCTCCTTCTTATTATGAGCCCGACAGTCTCCCCATGTTTAAGATATACAATGCCCATTAATTAATTAAGTTACTGACAACTCAAATTAATTAATATCTCATCCGAGAGTAGTACCACTCAACCTTATTATCATGCCGGAAATTAATCCACTTGCAAGATTTACATGATAAACCTTATGAGCTCCTCAAGGGGACATCATCAACCTATGTCGGACATGGATTTCTTCTACAATCAACAGCACACCATAGATACAGCACTACTTCCCAACTCACCGAGTTTGTTGATTTAATACTTATAAATCTCACCCATTGATGAATCAAAGAAATACATATTGCCCTACGTGTCGAGGTTATTGTATAGGGATTAAGAGCACGAACTTCCATAATAACAGAGATCAAGTTCTACTATATAGTCAGTATAAGAAGAACGACCTCAGGCGGTCCTGCTCAATACACACAAGTGCACTAATGTGATTCTATAGCCAAGACAAGCTAATACCAAACCACACTACAACCATACCGATAGAGAGTCCCCGTCTATCTCAGTTGTGAGCATCTGTTTATACTTTATAAGGAAACCGATAATATGATATTCCACGTGTTGTCGCACAATATATTATCTACAGTATAAAGTAAATGGACTATTGCATCATGCATATAAAATAAATTATAAGATGCAATCATTTGATCAATGATTCTCATTTCAAATATTGTTATGACATTGTTCATACTAAAGCTAGACTTTTTGTATACAATCCAACAGTATCGACTAGGCACAGGTGCACCTTTACACCCGAGATCATAGCTGAAATCACTAGCGGATCGTTGTGGGGGGTTCGCACTTCAGTAAAATCTTCTTCAGAGAAGAATATGTCGACTTCGTGTAGAGGCGGTCGAGGACTAGCCGTGAATACATGTTGGTACCTGTCGAGTTCTCACAATTCGGCTTTTCATTTCCTTCGCGACTGAGTAGTGAGGGCTTTTGAATTTCCCACGTAGCTTTCGCCCATCATGTATACCTCCCGAGGTGGTGTGGGCAGACGGTCTCCAAGTTCTATCTATCCTTGTGGATTTACTGGTCCTTTAAATTGTTCGCCCGTCACTTCTCCTCACCGCTTTGGGCCAGACACCAGTCGGTCCAACTTTCCATCTTTGAACAATTTTAGTAATTTGACCAATAGGTCCCGACACTTGTTGGTATCGTGTCCGATGGATTTGTGGTATTTACAGAATTTTTTTTATTTAGCTTGATTGGATCTGCGCGCATTTTGGACGGGGGACTCAACAGGTTGGTGTCTTGTATCTTGCCAAATATCTCTTCGAGGGTGAGCTCGAGTACCTCAGTCATTTCCTGGATTTGATCATTGTCCGAGAATGATTTGAAAGAAGACGGAGCTCTATAGTCCTTTTTTCTTTTTCTAATCATCTTCCTTAAGATCACCTTTGGACTTCTTGTATTCTTCGAGAATTTCTTCACTATGGATAAATGCTTGAGCCGAGACCATGAAGGCCGCGTAACTGCCTGGTAACTTCTGTTGGCAGCTAGTCCACATGGGCGACCCTGGGAGTAAGGCGGCAGTTGCCAAAATGGTTGACGTTTCATTCGAGACTTCCTCCGTGTTGGCGCGCTGCTCATTAAATCTCTTTATGAAATCCTTTAGGGACTCCTTTGGTCCTTGCCGTAGGCAGGCCAACTTCTGCTTCGGCTCTTTTCCCTGCCCCAAATATGCAAAGTGGGACGAGAAGGCTGTAGCGAGTTACGCCCACGAGTTGATGGAGTTAGCGGGAAGAGATTCGAACCACGAGTGTGCCTTATTGATATGCATTTTCTCAACACACAATTAATCCTCAAGTATGAAAGATATCAATTGTAGTTTCGAAGGTGACCAAGTTATATATCGAACCCAAGGGACGGATAAATATCAATTTAATTATGTTCTAGTAAATTATGACTATATTGGTAATTGTAATGGTTTTGGTATTTGAAATTAAATAACAAATAATAATCAAAATAATAAGTAAAATAACAAGAAGAAGAGATAGTAGGTTGTGATCAAGTAAGATGATAGGTAGTTCGTCAGGTCATCCACTTTCACTTATTAATTCATACTTTCGTGTGACGGTGTCCGACTCTGCCTTGTGGTTTATGGACGCATCACTAAACCATGCAAATTCACTCTATACACACAAGTAAATATGCGTATGACACGTGTGAATATCCTCGGAGTAAGAGATATAATTCACCCCCCTTTCTAGGTACTATCATAATCAATTATTTCCCGTGCACTTAGTACTCTAACCCGATTTGATCTCCCTTTATAGGTACTATGAAATTATACTCTTTATCCTACTTATTAACCCGAATATGATTCAATTAACAAGTATTCATATAAGATAGTTCTAATAAAACTTCGGAATCCCTTCCCTTAGAATTATAACATAAAATCCTGCTCAGCAGTGAACGCACTCAACCAATAACCAAGTTATGTATTTAAACTCTACACAACAATTATTGATGCACAAAACGACCATGAGTATGGATTAAAAACGCGCAATCTTATATAAAATAAATCACAAGTAGTGTTGTACGGAGTTTACACACGAAAGATAAATTAACTCATGAAACCTTCATAACCCTAGAACTACCGAAGCGGCTCTAGCCCATTATTGATCTAAGAACAATCATGGTTAGTTGGACCAATCTTACTTGAATCTCCAGCGGAACTCTGTCACAGCCCCTCCGGATGATGGATGATCGATCTCCTCCCAACTCTACGTCTCCACGTCTTCTTGTATGATAGATTCTTGAATGAATGCATTGATGCTGCATAAGCCTTCTTTTATACTTGTAATCACGTCTTCTGGGCTTGGAATGGGCGGTTGGCAAAGCTGCGAGTGAGACGGCCGGCTGTGAGGGGGAGCCGCCCTGCCCTTCCTCTAGCGCCAAATGTAGCTTGTCGAATTTTATCCCTTATTAATGATAGGTTTATGTGGCTATTATGGGATAATAGAAGGATTATCCGTACTAAGCAAACATGAAAATGTGGAGAGAGATTTGCCCCCTAGGCAGTCTTGTGCCTTTTTTGAGGGGGTAAATTAGTTATGTTTATTGTTGTGGGTTGTCCTCATATTTATATTAGGTAACCTGACGTCATCTAGATCTGAATAATTCATCAGGCCATTTGGGCAATATATGCATACAGTGCGAGCATTAAATGCGTTTAGCCTCCCGTGACTTCCCTTAGGATCCGACCTAGGATATCCCCTAGGCAGATATCTCAGGAAATCTCAGTGTATCTTAAGTAATGGGGGCAAGTGGCCTAGTAATTTCAATGAGGCGGGCGCTCCTCGCAATTTTGGGGGCCTTTTGAGGCCCTTTTGGGCTTTGGGATCATCAAGCCCAATGGATAAACTGGGGGAATGGGAGCCCAGCTTCGAGGCCCTACTACAATATTTTATTAAAAAATTATATTCAATTTTTAATGAAAAGTGATATTGATGCATTGAATTATTTCAAATAAACAATTTATTAATTATATAAACCAGTGTTGCCCTAATTTTAGTACTCATCCGTTCATCACTAAGATATCCAATTTGTCATTTTGAGTAATCCATCCTTAAAGTATTATTTTTTCCTTTTTAGCAAAAGAGTCCACACGTGGCACACCATTTTCCACTAATACAAATACCTATTTTATATAAAATAATAATAGTTTTTAATTCACGTGAAAAAATAAATAAATACGTTTACAATATGTGGGGAGTTATTAAATAAAAAAATCATAGAACCGTCTCAAATAACACATTTTCGAATAATACTCCCTTCATCCCACCCAAAGAGTCTCTTTTTCTACTTTGGACGTCCCACCCAAAGAGTCTACTTTCTTTTTTTACACATAGGGCCCACACACACCCACTAATACCTTTAAAATATGGGATCACACTCACACTAATACAATTACCCACTACACATTAAATAATAATACTCCTTAATTCATGTGCCTAAAAGCAAAAACTACTCTTGCCATGGAACGAAGGGAGTAAAATTCTTTCACATTTTGTTTCATTAAATGTTTCTTTGCGATCAATTTAATGAGTAGTAGTATGCCATTTTCAGTGTAGGATAGTACAAACTACAAATGAGAAAATATCAATTTTGATCTTGTATCTTTTATCAAATCTAATTTTTGTCTTATAACTTTTAGTATTTTAATTTTAGTCATTTTAGTTTCAATTTTGATTCTGTAACTTTTAAATTTTCAATTTTAGTCCTATAAGTTTCAAATTTAGTCATGTATCTTTTTTAATCATCAAAATTAGTCATATATTTTGAAATATGATATAAATTTATAGGATTAGTTTTGATAATTAAAAAAGATATAAGACTAATTTTGAAACTTATAGGACTAAAATTAAAATTTTAAAAGTTATAGGACCAAAATTGAAATTAAAATGACTAAAATAAAAAATATTAAAAATTACAGGACTAAAATTGAGTTTGGTAAAAGATACGGGGGCAAAATTGATATTTTCTCCACTAGAAATCATTGTTAGATGAACCCTTTTGAACATTTCATATTGTATGGAGAACATAACACGTGGAAGATTCTCTCTTCTCTTCTCTTCCTTTTTTTGTTTTAATTTTTTTAAATAGATTTCAATTTTCCTTTCTAAATTTTATGAATTTATTTGAATAATCTAATTGTGGTTAATACGTTAAGAAACAAAGCAAAGCTCTTCAAAGTAAAAGTAAGTTGAATGAACGATCGAAGTTCACATTAAATAATAAGGAAATGATTATGAACTTATAAGTTGGGATGAGTCCACAAACAAAATTGTAGGTTGTGTTTGGATGAGAGGTAGGTTATGTTTGGATGAGAGGATTTGAGGAGAGATTTCCTTCAAATCCCTCTCTCAACTTATTTGAATGATATACTAAATCAACGAATTTATAAATTCTTGATTTTAAATGATTTCAAATCCCTCAAATTACCCCATTCCACCAACACCACCTGACTTCCCAAAAAAAAATAAAAATTCCCCCTACATTTATATATATTAATATAAAAAAATATTATTATTTATAATTGTAAATAAAATTTTAACTTTTGAAATTAAAAAATAATTGTTGAATTATAAATTTGAAAATCATTTCACAAATTCATAATACATCCAAACAAATTAATTCAAATGAATTGATTTAAAATTCATAAAATTTAAAATCTATTCATTTTCAAATTCATATTGAAATTCAAATAAATAATTCAAACACAATTTAAGAGTTTATGTCAGTTGAAAATAGACAAAATCGTACTAATGGATTGACCAATTAAATATGAATTGGGTGTTCCACCAAGCTTTTTAGGGATCATGCCTCTTAGTGAACCTATAAGACCAACAATAATTAATGATAATAAGGGTTTTAAGTAATTTAATCAGAGATGAGAGAAGACAAACTCCATTAAACGTTTAGAATTCCTTGATTGAAATGTTAAGAAGAAAACAAAGGGAGAAGATAAATATAAATAAGGATACTTTCGTAACTATACATTATGTTTTCTTTATTAATTTAAATATTTAATATTACTCCACTTAGAATACATATTAAATATTTATTGACCTTAATAACCTTTAGTTGGGGATTGAGGGAGGAATCATGATTCTTAGAAGTGGGATCATTAACAACTAAACTTATTTAATGAAATAAATAAGTATAATTTTCTCCGTAAATTTTGAAATAGTTTTATTAAAAGGACGATTAAAAAATTTAAAGGACATCCTTTATTTAATTGCAAATGGGTCCCCATGGAGAAAAACATTTAGCAAAGTAGACCCTGGAATCTTGGAGCTTTACTATTTGGGTTTGTCGTGACATGTCTTTTGTTGCAAGAGATGGGCAAAGGGCCACAATTCAACTATTGCAGTTTCCAGATAATAATAATAAAATAATAAATAATAATAATAATATTAATCTAATTCTAACAATTAATTCTAATTTACTAAACTCAGCGCAAATACGTAATTAATAATGGCGCCTGCTATACTCTCAATTTGCTAAGTATCCCAAAAATAATTAATTTTAAATATTCATAATAATTAATAAATGTAAATACCCTTATAATGAAAATTTTATATTGTGTTAGATTTGAATATCAGAGAATACATTGTGTGTTTGGTTGGAGTACCCAAACAATAAGTGATGTGTACGGTCATTGTGTGTTCGGTTGGAGTACTTGAACAATACGTGATGTGTACGGTTGGAGCAATCGAACGATTTAGTATTTTTCTCTCCATTCATTTTGTTAGAGTGGTTTAATTAAATATTAAATAATTTTTCTCTCTGTAATTTTAAACTTTTAGATGAGGTGGTCATTTAACACGTTTAAACTTTAAAGCTCATATTCTACACACAGGGCATTGTGTCATAACATACGTATTTAATATAAATTTTTAAGATATAATTTATCTTTTTAATCCATAATTAAAATACTCACATTGTATCAAATTATAAATTAAGCAATCACAATAATGATAGGTGCATGTTGAGAGGCATATAAATTTCTCATTTATTTGGTTCCATGCATGCTAATTATGCTCACCGCCCACTGTTCATTCCCGCCTACACACACAAAAGAAAAACAGCCGAAAGAGAGAAAGAAATTGATTTATTTTTTATTTTTAAAAAGAGAGAAATTAAATATGATTGATGAATCATGACTAGTGTTTCTATTAAATAATATAAACCTTTTATGTTATCTATCTATTCATCCCATCCATTATTCGAAATGGAGTTATGATCCCACGCTACACTTGAAAATTTTGCTTCAAAGTAATTTTTATTACATGGTCATACATATAATCACGCCTCTTTTTTTTTTTTTTTTAGCAACTAAGGATAAGCAAGTACTTTGTAAATGGGATATTGTATGTAAAATGGTATTTTTCTACCAAAATCTGAAAATCAAATTTTAGATTTCAAATGGGATAAGTACCTCCCCTTTCTTTCTTCCTTCCTTTCTTTCTTCTTCTTTATTTATTTATTTTTTTTAATCTTTCGTGATATTTTTTACACTTTTTAAATTACTTATCACTTTCGCTACAAAATATTATCACATATTACCTTTTATTTATATTATAAATTATTCATTAAATAACATTATCAGTTTTTATTAATTGCATATTAATTTTTTTACGTGAGATGGTCTCATACAAGTCTCGTCTTTTTTTTTTGTCATCTCACACAAGTCTCGTCTTTTTTTTGTTTATATTTTATTTACCTAGATTAGGTAATATAATATTTTAATATGTAGTGAAGTGAGATAAATAATATTTATTGTGAAGTGGGTATTTATATTAGTATTGTGTTTGACCCTAAATAAAATAATTAATTAATAATTTTGTATGAGTAATATAAATCTGGACAAATCAAAATGAAAAAGAAATGTGGGAGTATAATAAAAAAAATGAAATAATCAATTTGACACAAAGTAAAAGTTCATCATACACTAAATTTTTAAATTTTATCCACACATATACTATGTAAAATACTATTTATGGTATGTTTGAGTATTTTGTGGGAATATGATAAGAAAATGGGGATGGTAAGTGAGTTAATTGTCTCAATAATTGATTGGTCTCAATTTCTGTTAACACATTATAGATATTTTTTTTTATCCCTTCTAAGATTCAAACCCTAGACATGCACAAAAAAACCTGAACCGACGGTTCGAACTGGGGAACCGCCGATTTTAATCGGAACTGGAACCGCCGGTTCCGGAACCGGCAAAAAAAAACCAGAACCGGTTAAGGAAGATTCGGTTCTGGCTCCTCATATTTGGGAAAAAACCGGCGGTTCCGATTCGAACCGCCGGTTTTTTATTTTTTTTTACTTTTCACGCTTAAAACCCAAAAAAAAAATTAAAATCGAAACCGGAATCGTCGATTTCGGAACCGAAACCTTCGTACCCGGTTCGGTTCCGGTTCCCCCTACCTTGGAACCGGAACCGGCGATTCCGAACCGGGGTGCATGTCTACCCCCTCTCTCTCTCTCTCTATATATATATATATATATATATATATATATATTAGGATATATTTCCATAATGACTTATTTTATTTAAATATTAAATTTAAATATTATCATAAATTTAATAATTTTTTTAAGTAATATAATTTTTAATGTGTATTATTCATTAATTAATTAATTCATTTTTACCAAATAGAATGTAATTCTTTTTAGCCATGTACGTGTAGTTAAATAGCAATATATTATTAACGAGTAACTCTCTTGTGAGACGGGTTATTTGTGAGACGGGTTGACCCATCACTAAAGTATGCTTGTTTGTAGTTAAAGTATATCAATAATAAATCATGTTATAACACACTAAAATCATACTTTAATGCATAAAAAATCATACTTTAATGCATAATTTAGCATACTTTAGAAAATATACTTTAACAACTATTAAACATACTTTATCTAAATAATAAAGATACTTTAACACGTCTCACAAATCGTCTCATTTAAATAACGTATCACAAGAGACTTTGTCATTATTAACACATAATCATAATATCTGTATTAATGAGTGAGTATTATTAATATCTAAAATAATTTGTTAAAATAATATAATTGTTAATTTTTATTGACGCATTTAAAATGTCACAATGAAGTAATTTAGACATATTAGATATTGGTTAAATTTCTTTTAGTGATAGCAAAACTCAAAATAATTATATACACTCTTCGTCCCGGTCAAAGTGTGTTATTTACTTTTTACACGTAGATTAAGGAGTATTATTATTGTATGTAAAGTGGGTAGGTGTATTAGAGATATGTGATGGGTAGTGGTGGACCTTTTTACTAAAAGAGAAAAATTGTGCAATTTAGACGGGACGCTCAATATAGTAAAATGGTGCTATTTGGGCAGGACGGAGAGAGTATAGCAAAGTCTCTTGTGAGACGGTGCTAATGTGAAATGGTTTGTGAAATGTATTGAAATACTCCCTCCGTCCACTTTTAATCTATCCATTTTACTATTTTGGGTCGTCCACTCTCAATCTATCCATTTCCCTTTGTAGATATATGCGACCCACACTCTCACTAATACAATTAAAATATGAGACACACCCCCTTCACTAATACAACTACCCACTATACATAAAATAAAAATACTCCTTAATTCACTTCCAAAAAATAAATGAATACATTAACAATGGCCGGAGGGAGTGTATAATTATCATATAAATAGAGTATATTTATTGGTAGTTAAAATATATATTTTTAAAGTATAATAAATAATGCATTAAAATATGACTTTAGTATGTTATAATATACTCCCTTCGTCCCACCAAAGATCTCTATTTTACTATATTGGGTGTCTCCTCCAAAGGTCCTCATTTTCCTTTTTAAGTAAAAGGACCTCATATATGGTCTATCACTCACTACCAATACAACCACTCACTATACATAAAATAATAGTACTCCTTAATCTACGGGCAAAAAATAAATGAGGACCTTTGTGTTGGCCTTTGATCATTTGGTTAACGTGAACCGTTAGAGTTCCATGCATTTCTAAATCAGCGAAAAAAAGAACATAGAAACGTATTACCTTTCACCAGGGTATGTTGATGAAGAATAGTTGCGGAAAACAACCTTATGTTGATGAAAAACAGCTGCAGAAAACAACCTATTGATCTTCTGCTTTATTCCCAAGTCCAATCTTGACGTCGTGTGGGCGACGATCTTCAAGATCCTCTCAATCTGTTGTTCTCCCTATCCAAGTCGCGATTAAGCGTGTCTAACTAGGGCTTCCGGACAGTTGAGATGACTTATATATAGGCTACATTAGGGATCAGGAGGAGAAATTAGAGGCGGGCCTCCATTGGGCTTAAGTATCCAAATTTAGCCCAAAACTTATACTTTAAATCCAATAATAATAATATAGTCCACTAAATATTATTACTGAACTGCCGCTCCAATCCCAAATTACGTTATGGACTCCTTCTTGTTATGAGCCCGACAGTCTACCCATGTTTAAGATATACAAGCCCATTAATTAATTAAGTCACAGATAACTCTATTAATTAATATTTCATTCGAGAGTAGTATCACTCAACCTCATTATCATGCCGGAATTAATCCACTTGTAAGATTTATATGATAATCCTTATGAGCTACTCAAGGGGACATTATCAACCTATTTAATATGACACGGATTCCTTCTATAATCAACACCACACTATAGAGACAACACTATTTCTCAACTCACCGAGTTGTTGATTTAATATTTAAATCTCACCCATTGATGAATTAAAGAGATTTATACTGGCTTATGTATCGAGGTTATTGTATAGGGATTAAGAGCACGGACATCCATAATAATAGAGATTAAGTTCTTCTACAGTCAGTGTAAGTCGAAGGATCTCAAGCGGTCCTGCTCAATACACACAAAGCATACTAATGTGATTTTATAGTCAAGACAACCTAATACCAAATCACACTACAACCATCCCGATAGATTGTCTCCGTCTATCTCGATTGTGAGCATCATGTTTATACTTTATAAGGAAACCGATAATATGATCTTTCGCGTGTTGTCGCACAACATATTATCTACAGTATAAAGTAAGTGGACTTTTGCAATAATATATATATATATATATATATATATATATATATATATATATATATATATATATAATATGCAAAATGTTTGATCATATGATTTTTATTTTAAATAAATTGTTAAAACATTCTTCATACAAAGCTAGACTTTTAGTATACAATCTAATACTTTGCCCAGGAAGGAGAGAGTAACATTCTTTAAAGACTAATCAATAGTATACTTTACCTATATGGAGTACTCCCTCCGTCACGCCCAAATAGAGCCATTTTATTATATTGGACGCCACGTCCAAATTGCAAAAAATTTTCTCTTTTAGTAAAAAGGCTCATTAATGGCCCACCACTACCCATCACATCTGTCTAATACACATACACACTTTACATTAAATAATAATACCCCTTAATCTATGTATAAAAAGCAAATGACACACTTTGACCTGGACGTAGGGAGTATACTTTAATAATAGATCGACTTGTCTCAAACTCATCTCACATTTATGCATTTTACAAAAATTGAGTATACTTTAATAATAGATCGACTTGTCTCACAACTCATCTCACATTTATACATTTCACAAAAATGTGCCAATTTATACACTATCAATATTTATAATTTTCAAAATTCATATAAATCTGGAATATACAAAAATCGATCAAATCAAAACCAAAAAATGATCAATATGCATTCTCAAAGTTCATAGTATAAACTTGTTCGAGACATAACATAATGCAGAAGTGGGAGGTTTAAAAAAATCTAGTAGCGGAAGGTTAAAAAAGAATTAAATATTTTTAAAAATAAATAATAAAATGGTACTAAAAAGAGAAGGAAGAGAAGAAAATGGATAAATAAGAAAAAGAAAAAAAACTATAATAATAAGAAAATGAGTAACTAAAAAAAGAGGGAAAAGAAAGAAATCAAAGAAAATGAAAAGCAGCGGAAGCCATTAAAGGAGCACAAAATCGCGAAAAAAAAATAATAATAAAAAAAATCAAATAATCGAATTCTCACTAGTTAATAATTTTTCGATTTTGATTCTCTGTTGCGGGCGGTTTCTCCACTTTTGTTCCTATAACTCCCCACCATTTCTCTCTCTTCTCCTTTCAACAACCGCGTCTCGCCATTTGCTCTGTTCTGTTCTGTTCTGTTATTCTTCCGGTGGAAGTATGCGATTCTGTTTCCACCTTCATGTATGCGGAGCTCGTGATGCATGTACGGGCCGGCATGCATTTTGATTCTTGAACACATTTTTTCCGAGGGAGTTTTTGGTGGGGTGTTGTGGTTTAAGCATCATTAATGGCGTTGCAAAACGACGTCGCATCGGTGGCGGAGGATGCGCAGGACAACTGGCTGAACGACATTGATTTCGCCTCCAGGAAAGCTGAGGAAGCATGTATGAATACAATCCCTTATTTCCAACGTGATCACGTTTTACAATTTTCGCAATTGGTCGTTGTTTTGTTAGAATTTTGGCCCTGATCGTGAATGTTTTGATGTTGATCGTTGATATGAATGTGAATTGCTAATTTCTTTGATGTGTGTGAGCTAGAGATTGTCTTACAATTGGAATGCGTATCGTCGATAATCGTTATTAAATATTTTGATTGAGAGAGCTGTGTTGCAGCATTGAGAAGATATGATGCCGCCGGTTGGTTAAGAAATATGGTCGGAATTTTAGGAAAAGATTTTCCGGCACAGCCGCCTGAAGAAGAATTTAGAATTGCTTTAAGAAGTGGGATTATACTTTGCAATGTACTTAACAGGATTCAACCCGGTGCCGTACCAAAAGTAGGGGCCATTTTCCTCTCTTTTCTGTCTATCCCTTCACTAAATTTGTTATCTATGTACTGCAATTTGATTGTTGGTTTAACTTCTAGGTAGTCGAGGCGCCTTCTGATGCCGTAGTTGTTCCTGATGGGGCTGCTCTCCGTTCGTTCCAATATTTTGAAAACGTTAGGAATTTTCTTGATTCTATAGAGGAAATGGGGATTCCGGGTTTTGAAGCTTCTGATCTGGAGCAGGTATCGAGTTTAGCTTTTTTGTTTATACCAAGAGAAAAGTGCCTATGTGCTTTTTGGTTCATCCATTCAGTGGGAAAAAAAAAAAAAAAAGAAACTAAACTATGTGCATCTTAAATATTAGGGAGGGAAGTCTTCAAGAATTGTGAATTGTGTACTTGCCATGAAATCTTATAATGATTGGAAAGAAGGAGGTGGAAAGGGATTTTGGAAATTCAGTGGAAATTCAAAGCCCCCTTCAGGAGGCAAGCAATTTGTCCGGAAAAATACTGGTCTGTTTATGAATTCGCTCTCGAGGAACTCATCCACTGTGGAGAAGGCTTTTGATAGCTTGCTGATTGACCAGAACTCAGTTGATGATCTTGAGGTGGATCTTCATGAAATGGTTTGTATGCTTACTCTTCCCATATCTACTATAATAGCTTTTTTGTATGCAAAAGAGCACCTAATTAAGCTATATCATTCTTCAAATTTCAGGATAACTCTGATCCCTTGCACATATTTGTGCGTCAACAACTTTCTGATAAGAAGCGAGAAGACATCCCATTGGTAATTAATCTTTTGCCATTTTAACTAACGGCAGAGATATTTGGTCTATCATATTATCATTGTCAGTGATCAAGTATTGCAAATAAAATTGTTTATAACTGTATTAGGTTGCAAACAAAGCTTAAGGAAAGCATGGGTGAACTACTTGTTAATAAGCGAAGGTTTATAGAATAGGAAATTAAGCTGCTCATTTGCTTCTGTGTGCTTATTCTCGCTTAATATCAGCATTGTTAGGGTGGATTACAACTTGCAGAAGCGTTCAACTCTAGCACCAAGTTTCCATACATAGATTGCAAAGGTGGTTTATTTGTAGGACACTAAGCAATTAATGTGCTTAAATGAGAAGATATAATTAATAAACTAGAGGAGGTCAAGATAAAATGTAGCCGAATTTAGTGTAAGCTGAGTTTCTTTTAAATTAGAATCAAAATTTTGTGGTTGCTTTTTATATGTACCGGAAAAGAATAAAGGTTTCTATTCATCAATACACATTAGTTCACAAAATTATCTCCATTAGAACATTTATTGCTTTTCTGAAACTCACTGGATAAGAATGGTCCTCGCCTCCTTGGACTCATAAATTGTGTATTTTCTACTTCTAAGAAACTCAAGCTGTTCAATTTACAGATTGTGGAGAATATTCTAAGCAAAGTTATGGAAGGACTTGAACTTCGTTTAGAAAGCGAAAATGAACAGGTGAACCTGATACTAATCTATATGCCTTAGTTTTTCCATTATTTTATTCCTTGTGACTGTTTATGACATGATACATCTTTTTTCTATATAAAGCGATTACATTAACTTAGTTAAAAGTTGCTCTGCTTAACTTTTTTTTTTTTTTCTCTTGCATTAATTTGGAACAACAGGCTGGAATGACTTCAAGAGATGTGGATGTTCCAAGTCCCAATACGCATGTAAACATGGAGGTTTGATTTTATTCTGTAACTTAATTATAGATATAAATCTTATCACTGTGCATTGTTTTGGTACAGCAGGTACCTTCAAGAGATATGGATGATCCAAGTTTTAACAAGCATGTCGAGGAAGAGGTTTTTTTCTTCTTTTTCTTTTTGGGGCATATTTTAGGTTAGATTCTGTATCGTAATTAACCTATCTTAACCACATTTCATTGCTTGATACAACAGCCTGGAATGACTTTAAGGGATGTGGACATTCCAAGTTCCAGGGAGGATGTGGAGCTAGAGGTATGGTCATGATCATTGGAATATGAATCTATATGTTATTAGTTTCATTTCATTTTTTATGGTACTACAGGCTGGAACGAATTTGAGAGAGAGAGATTTCCCAAGTCCACACAAGCCTATGGAGGTAGAGGTGATTAGATTTTGCAACTTAATCATATTTATAGATCTTAAGCTAATGTGCTGACCTTTTCTGTTTCTATGCTAGGTTTCAAATCTAATGGAAGATTTTAAGGATGATATTCATGATAGAAAATCAAAACAACTTGCTTTGAAGCGTCTAAAGCGCCAAAACTTGGTTGAATACCATCAAAGAAGCATACAGGTTGTCTACAGGAGAAATTACTGTAAAGAAAGAGTTTTCCTTCCAATTTGGACTTTATAAGAACATTTATTCTTTATGCAGGAACTCAAAAGTACACTTGATTGTACAAAGCAAGACCTGCAAATGCTAAGCATGAGGTATCAAGAAGAAGTCCAAAATCTAGGTACGTATTTGTTTAGTAGTCTTACTCTGCATTGTAACAACATAAGTCAATAGCGTGATTTGGTTTTGTTGATAGGTAAACACTTGATTGTGCTGGCTAATGCGGCTGCTCGATACCAAAAGGTTCTTGTGGAAAACCGCAAACTTTACAATCAAGTGCAAGACCTCAAAGGTAGAACTCTCTTGGCATGTATGCTAAAAGGTGCATGAGTATATTAATAGTGATGTTTGTGCTTGTATTTATGTGTTTGACAGGAAATATCAGGGTATATTGTCGAATACGACCTAATTTGCCTGGGCAGCCTACTGGTTTGAGCATTGCTGAAGCTGTAGATGAACAAACTCTCTCAGTACTTACTCCTGCTAAAAATGGGAAGGTCAAGAAGTTTTTCACGTTTACCAAGGTTTTTAGTCCATCTGCTAGCCAAGGTGAACCTTTTCATCTAATTTTTCTATAAGTACCCTTTAGAAGATTTTCTTGAAGTACCAACATTTTTTCCCTTTTGTTTCTTCCATTTCTGCAGAAGACATATTTTCAGACACCCAGCCATTAATTCGTTCTGTCCTTGATGGTTATAATGTTTGCATATTAGCTTATGGCCAAACTGGTTCAGGAAAAACATATACTATGGTAAGATTATGGTTTGTTAAATAGTTAATAATTAAGAAAGTTTATGGATTAAAATTCAGCACTAACTAGACAAATATGGGAGGATTTAAAATCCATTTGTTTGACGTCTTGCATTTCAAACCCCTCAATCCTAACACAACACATGAGTTTTTTTGAGTTTCTACTATTTTAATTACCAAGTCCCTTTAACTTAAATCTATCCTATACTTCACAGACTGGACAGAAAGAACTTACAGCAGAAAGCTTAGGTGTAAATTACAGGGCACTCAGTGATTTATTTTCTATCTCCGAACAAAGAAAAGATAGCATTTCCTATAATGTCGCCGTTCAGATGATCGAAATCTACAATGAGCAACTTCGAGACCTCCTCGTGAATGATGATGGTATCATTAAAAATATCCTCGTGTCAGATTACTCATTCTTTGTCATTCTTTTCTTCGTTCAGCTTATGATTTTTCTCCTTGCTCCTTTGCACTTTAGAGATTCTCAACAATCCAAGTAATGGTACCAATGCTCCAGATGCAAAACTTGTACCTGTTAGATCAACATCCGATGTGATCAATTTGATGAACCTTGGGTGTAAGAATCGTGCAGTTGGTTGTAGTCGTTCTCACAGGTGTGGGCTTTTTTACTATTTTCTTGGTTTGGTTTTTCATTTTCTCATTCATTCATTCTCTCCCTATTTCCTACCGGAATCCCCTAATCCAAAATGGTATTCCATTTCGAGTGATTGAACTAAGATGTGGGCAAGGGCATGTTATATTGCATGTGCTTCAAGGTATGGGTCAGGGCTTCTCTCTGTTCGATAATAGGATTGGAACTTCTAAAAACTCAAGGTGGATTTAGATTAGTAGTGGTATTAATATATTTGGAAAGCTGATAAACAGCATACCCCTGACTTAGGAGATAGGGGGCCTTGGTCTATCCTCCCAAAGACAGAGAGATGTATCATACTATGGGCTTTTTTTAATCCAGTTTAGAAAGCACATAAGTCCACTTTGAAAATAATGTGAAGGGAAAATGATATTAGATGTGTGTATATGTTCCACTGTTATAAATTTACATAATTTGTTTTACGTAAATATTTTAAATGACTGAATGAATACTCATCGAACATTCACATATTATGCATTCTGTATTGTTGTATAAAGTAATATCATATGACTAAATCTATGTATTCGCTTAATCTATTAGACTAGAAGAAACCTTAGCTTATACATAGGTTTTTTTCCTCACAAGTAGAATGAATCAATTGATGTTCGTACATTATGTTGTATGCACTCAACTACATGGAAATACATGTATGTCAAAACTGCCCTTTATTATATGTATATATACTTTATTTTCTGTATCAATGCTGTTGCTGTCTGGAAAATATTGTAAAAGTGTAGTGGACTGCTATTGATAAAACATTTATTATAAGTTAGCTGACTGTGAATTAATGAAACTGCAGTTGTGTCACTGTTCACGTTCAAGGAAGAAACTTAACATCTGGAAAAATTGTTCGTGGGTGTATGCATCTAGTTGATTTGGCAGGAAGTGAAGTTGCTGATCAAACTGATGCAGTTGATGACAATTTGAAGGAGTCCCAACTTGTTAATCGGTCTCTATCTGCTTTAGGTGATGTATTATCCTCACTTGCGCAGAAACAATCACATGTCCCTTACAAAAACAGTAAGCTCACTCAGTTGCTTCAAGATTCACTCGGTAAGATATAACTTCATTTCTTATGTGCGTTATTACTCTATCCTAGCACTTAGTAGTAGATATTTATCCATGTGTTGTGTAGGAGGTCAAGCAAAGACTCTAATGTTTATTCACATAAGCCCAGAAGCTGATGCTCTTGGAGAAACAATCAGTACTCTAAAATTTGCTGAACGCATTTCAGCTGCTGAGTTTGGTGGTCGATCAGGCAAAGATTCTACTGATGTCAGAGAACTAAAAGGACAGGTTTGATAAAATTTTCCAATTTTTCATATTATCTGTGTAATTCAACTCATTTCTTGTATCCGTTAATTGTTGGTTCTTTTTTGAATTATGGCTTAAAATTAAAGACAGATCTGTCCCTTGTGTTAGCATTTGTTTATTTAGTTCATGACCGTAGTCTAATTACATCCAGATAGCTAGCCTTAAAGCAGCCTTATTACGGAAAGAGAAAGGAGAATCAGGCATTCAGCAATTAAGGTCAATAAGCCCAGATAGAGTAACAGTTGGATCTATTGCATCTTCTCTATCTCTATCACCATCGTGGAAAAGTACTGGAGATGTCAGTATTGCAGAGGTATGATAATCAACGAGAAATATGTAGTTTCATTACAGTAATTGATCTCTTGGATAAGTTAAGTTCTAGTTTTTTTATCAGAAAGCAGTTGAGAGATATTTACTACTGGGATTCAATAATGCGTAAATGTGTTCAGTCGATATTTAAATGATGAAATATTTAGCTGGAGCATATACATGGATTTTCGCCTTTAAGCTGAATAAAAAAAGCTGTGGAAGGGAAATATTCTGTTATTGTAAAATACCACATTCAACTTGTAGTAATATATCTAAAGATTAAATTCACATGCAGGGACAAAGTGACCTTTCTTCTATATCAAGAATGCAAAGCTTTGATCCTCAGGACTTGATAAATTCCCCACCTTGGCCTGCAGTTAGCAATTCGGGATCGTTGTATGAAGACAAATGCCACTCAGGTGATTGGGTTGATAAGGATATGGTGAATTATAATACTTCCAAGGTATACCCAGAACAACAGTTGCAGAAGGCTTCTGCTAACAGAAGCCTGGGTAACGGTTTGAGTAGGACAATGCATGATACTATAGATACAGATTATCAAGAAGCTGAAACTAGCGATTCTTCAGAGCTAGATTACCGGTTGCAGATAAATGTTTCTAAATCCGCTAACACACCTACTGGAGGGGGACTAAAAGCAAAGAAACTTAGTCCGAAGCAGACAACAGGTCCAGAAATAAGGTAATACTCACTGTTACCAGTATAAATAATTCCATTTAAGGGAAAGCTCTTCTTTCTCTTTAGTATTCTAGCTTATTTGACATCTACTTTTATACAACGATAGTCATATGCATAGTTGATCAGATACACGTAAGAGTGCGCAAATATTATTCACTTACTTCATAGATAAAACATCATGTGGTGTGCAGATAAGCATTAAACCATGTACTTGCTTATCCTTGAGAAGAATGCATGCATGTGTGTGTGTATAATATATAAATGCATTTTAAAATGTATTTTAACAAGTAAAACCTCCTCAAACACCTATAGGAGAATATTGAATGCTTAATGATTAAAGATTAATGCATACGACTTCAATCTTGATCTACATTATATTCTTCCTACTTGCTTGCCTCATGTACGTTAAATTTGTTTCCTCAATAGGAGCCTAATTCCTCCGCCACCAACTAGGAGAGGCGCCAATGGTAGTCATTCGCCTTTGCAGAAATCTGGAAAGAAATCAACTTCTGCTGACGGGAAACGAAAACCTGCAGTCATAGGAAAGTGAGAGCTGCAGGGAAGCTTGATTTCACTGAATATGTATATCTACATACCATCTTCTTGCCTTGGATGTGACTGTTTTTTGACACCCTATTTTGCCTTTGAATTAGTTAGATAGTTATTCATTAATTGAAATGAAAGGCTTTCCATAGAAATGGCAACACTTCTCATTGCCATTTTTCTAATTTTCAAATTACAGTGGGGATTTATGTTTTTTTTCTCTATTTTTTTGATGGTCCCACTGATAAGTGTTCTTCTTTTTTTTTTAGTCTGTACATGTTCTTGTAATTCATTGGCTGTACAAGTATATAAAAATATGGTTCAAAATTAGCTTCTCTTTCATTTTGCTGAGTATTACGTGGCGTTTTAGTCAGTGGTGGTTTATTGATAAGAGTAAATAGTTGAATAAATTGTGGATAAAATTATACAAGTTAAATTTGTTTTTATTCTCAATATATTTTTGGATGTCTTTCTCCCTTGTTAATTCCTTCTCCAGTGGTTTCTTAATTTTTTTAGTTTCTATAGTGTTCCATGGAAGTAATGTAATTTTCTAATTATTCAACCCCATTGCATTGCATTACCATTCTCTTAGGTTATATTCTTCCAAACAATTACTCTCAATGTGTACACTTTGACTGATCTACTGAAGGTCGCAGGTGATTGCATGCAATGATGCAAATGCAACACACAAAAGGATGTCCCTTGATTACAGTCACATCTATTTCTCTTTTTTTTTTTTTTTTTTGAACAGCAAAAAAAAAAAAATAATAATAATATTATTAAGATAGAGGGGGTAATACAAGAGTGCATCAATTTGGATTACAAAGACGTATGAGAAAATTAACAACACTCCTAGCCACCTTTATAAAAAAACACCTAGTCACCTTCAAACCCATCACCATCATATGAACACATTCTTCAACAATCTAAGATGAACTACATTCTTCAACAATCTAAGCTAACTTATGAACTACATCCTTCAATAATCTAAGATGAACTACATTCTTCAACAATCTAAGCTAATTTGCAGATATTATTAAGATAGAAAAATCTCCTCCAAGCTATATCTCTCATGTCCTCCTTACCACCAAGATCGAAAAATGATGATGATAAAAGAGGGTATTATTCCTACTTCTAATCCAACTCCATATCCTACACTTTATAGGTGCAATTTGGGTCGAATTCCAAATGAAATGATATGCTATTATAATTATTGATCAGTACTTCCCCCACAGTGAAATTTAGAGTTACTATAAATTTGAAGTTCTAGGAAATGTAATTTTTACTTTACTTTTAGGGATAGTTTAATAATTTAAAATAAATAAATTATAAAGTTATGGAATTGTAAAATATTAGCAATTCTAAAATTAAAATGTTTTGTTAGGTTATTTGATTATGTGTTATTTTCTTATTTGGGAATGAATATGTTTACATGACGGAGATAAATAATAAATATGAATTTGCTTATAGGATTATAGGATGAGAGATTGTAGCTTGGGAGGCCACATTCTTGGCTAGTGCTGAGGGGGTAGGGCACCCTCATGGAGCCACATCTGGGGCATTCATTTTGAGGATATGAGAAAGATAAAGAGAAGAGAAGGGTGAAGATTAATGGAACAATCAACATGTTTGGTGTGGTGTGTTGATGAGGCTAATGGGAAATGGGTAATATATAGGCCAAGGGTGTATATGTCACTTTATTGACTATAATCTAATTATATTGTAATTTTTTGGATTTTTGTGTGTATATAGTGGTGTTCTCATTCTCATAAGGAAGTGGGGTTGGTTTTTTTACCCTAAATTAATCACAGTAATTTGTTGCTTCCTACTTTATGTTGATTACCAACTAGATCACGGCAAAACTTTATTCCAAATTAAAATGTAAAATTCCTAAAGATGTGATGCACATCTAATTCATATGATGTGTGAAATTAAAATCTATACAAGATAAAATTTACCTAGTAATAACATGTTCACACTTATTTTTGCAAAGTGTACTTTGTAAAATTACCTAGTAATAACATGTTCATACCTATTTTGCAAAGTGTACACCAATTTTTTTTCTTTTCCAAGATTTAATTCAAATTTTCTTACCATAAAATTAAAGAAATAATTGATAAATTGTTTCCATTTTAAATAATACATTATTGATAAGTTTGTTTCCAATTTTACATGTTAAATTACTGACTGGTTTCTAATTTTATAAATAAATAAATATGTTTAAGAAAAGCAATATTTTTCAAATTAATTAAATCACATTATCTTTCTATTTTATTTCAGTTTATTAGCAATTTTTTTCAATCTTAAAATCCATAATTAAAACAGATTGAAAATTAAAAAATTATTTCACTTCACATTTAATTTTTCTCTTTCAACTCGAATTTTTTAAGTGTTTATTCAGTAGGTTAATGTAAAATCATATATAAATAATAAAATATTATTGAAAATGTGTTATTTTTGTTTTTTCAGTTCCGGTTAAACCTCAAACCATTGAGGTTAACGGTTTGATTATCGATCCAGTTACAACAGCACTAATTTGACCCATACTATACCAAACCAATCCGTAAAAATTGAAAATTAATCATACCAATACTATACTTAATTTGAATAAGGTTATGCATATTCTGTTTTTAAGAAATACACCCTTGTTGTAAAGGATTTGATAAGAATGATGAGTGAAGCATAAAAAATAAGAGAAGAATACATAGGAGAGAGAAATTTCATTATGGGTACAAATGCATATAAAACTCTGATATTCTTAAAAACTCTGATATTCTTACTCTTTATTTAAAAGAGAAATGATACATGATAAATAAGCTCTCTTCCTATTCTAGTAATATAAGGAGTAATATTCATATAAAATATTTCACAACACTCCTTTGAACTTTTTATAGACTTTTTCTTCGCACTCACTCTAAAACCTAATTTGAAATGATAAATATAGAAACTAATTTAACCAACCTTTAAGACATGGCAAATATGATCATTAATTTGAGAGACAAGTATTAAATTTTAATGTACTATTTCATGAAAAAATTATACTCCCTCCGTCTCGGGTATTTTTACCCGTTTGTACGGGTACGAAGATTAAGACGTTTTATTTTTTTAATATATAATGTAAGAGAAAGTATGGATAAATTAGTAAATTAAAAAGAAAAAGTGAATAAAGTTATTGGGAATGATGAATAAAGTGTAAAAAAGTAATTAAAGTTGTTGAGATTGTAAAAAATATGTAATAAAATATTATGTATTTTTGCCAAAAATGAAATGGGTAAAAATACGTGGGACACCCCAAAATGGAAAGTGGGTAAAAATACGTGGGACGGAGGGAGTAATATAAATATAAATTGACAACACTCCGGACAAAAATTGATAATGTCTTAAAAAAAAGTGATTATTTATTAAAAATAACAATAGTGGGGTGGCTATTTGCACCCCCAATAATACTACACATACCCCATAAAAATATTAAATTAAAATATTTCTAACTGAAAAGACTAAAATATCCTTATAAAACTATTCATACCCTATATTACTAAACATACCATGTTCATTAAAAATTAAGAAAAAACTTGATGCTGATGTTGCCGTGTTCGTCGTGGTCGATGTCGAATTTGGCGCCAGTTTTACGCCGTCGTTGGAGGTGAACTCGAGGTTGGCAATGAAGATTATAAAGAAATATTTATTAATAACATTTGGCGCCAGTGTCGAAATTCAAGGTGTTCCTCTTCTCGTCTCTCCAAATAGAGTACAGATTGATGATGTTCTTATTCTTCAACTTCCCCAGCAATCCAACCTTCGAATACAATTGATTTATCATGCCTTCGTCCTCATTCAAGTGCTGTAATTTCACCTGGTTCCACGCCACCTCAATTCCTTCATCCCGATCGAACGCTCTGTACGCTTTCTTCACAGCACCCCACTCTTAAAGCTCGTCATACCCCCGTAACGACCCAACGGATCGACTTCCACAAATGCCTCCATTTCTCGTTCCGCCATTAATACCTAAAACAATCAATTTCAAATCATGCTTTCCGATAATCAATTCTATTTCAATTCCCACAAAATATTGCTCAAAAGCTGTTAATCGATTTTACCAACATACATGTGACAGGAAAAAAAGGAACAAAAACAAGCAAATTCAGTGGAGAAAAATATAATGTGTATGATCCACGCAAATCCACTGGAGAAAAAAAAAGAACAGAAACAAGCAAATCCACTCTCTCGCCATATAAAAAATAAAAAAAAATTAAAAAAAAAAAGAAGAAAAAAAGGTGGAGATTATACAAGTGGCAGGCGGAAGTCCTCTCTGGTGGGGAGGATAAGGAAAGCAGCCGCGGTAGGATAGGGTATTTTAGTCTTTTCAATAAGAAATATTTTAGTTTAATACTTTTAGGGGGTATGTTCAGTATTATCAGGAGTGCAAATAGTCGCTCCCATAGCAATAATTTCATAGTAAAAAATGTGGCCCTCAAGACATTTATTGTTACATATCACATTTAATGCAAATTAGTAAAAATTATTATAATAATTGCATTTTATTTTCATTATATATACCTCATTTTCAGTAGCATATATATAAATTCTCTTATTTCACATTACAAACTAAGCTCTTGATACATGTATCATGGGATGTTTAGTGTGAAACATCGGAAAGAAGATAAAAGTAAAGAGCAGTCAATGATAGTGCTCCTAAATTTAGGCAGATGTCATGGTTGACCTCTAAAAATCGTGTTTATATGATTTAGAGAGGTAAACACTAATGTGAACGTATCCATCATGATTTATTTATCCTTACTCTTATATGAAAATTTACTTTTTAAATAAATAAATTATCTTTTTTTCAATGAAAATATTCTTTTTTAAATTGATGCTCTATCATTTATCGATTCTTTAAAACATGAAAAATTATTTTCAAAAAGATGAACAAAATATTATTCTTTATATTCTGAAATATTGTATTTTTTTATATTTTTATTGAGCATAATTTAAGAAAAATATTTTTTATTCACAGCCTTAACAGTTCATCTATTTAGAATAATTTTTCATATAAAAGTGCAATTTTATAAAAAAAACAAAATGCATCATGAACCGGTACGCACCGGATTCACTCTTCAATGAGGACGATTTCACGTACCTATATATTGCACAATAATCATTTACAGGTTTGATTTATAAAATTAATATATAGATTAATAAAATTTATAAATGCATTAAACAATTAGATACGAACATGAAGTATTTTCCTTAATTTTGCATTAATTCAATGTAATATTATAACGCACTCCCATCTTTTATTTTTCTTTTTTTTAACAGGTTTAAAAGATTAATAAGTTTGCATAAAAAAAATTAATAAGTTTGTATAAAGTATGTAAACTCTTATTTTATTAATAATTTTTAAAGAATAACACATAATATTAACTCAAAATGCAATCACCTTTGAGTATATTTAGTTCATATTAAATTAATATATTACTTAAAAAGCAAAAATAAATATATAAATAAATAAATAATAATAAACTAAAACAATTGAATGTGCACACTAATTGTAGCTTATTTTTCTTTTTAAACACATTAATAAAAACCAATGAGGCTGAAATACAATCTTGAAATGGAACTTATAGAAATTAAAGAAGGAATACTTGTGTAAACCGACTAACATGTAAACCCTCTTTTCACCCACTCCTTCCGTCCAGAACAAACAGCACCATTTACTTTTTCCACGTAAATTAAGGAGTATTATTATTTTATAAAAAATGAGTAGGTGTATTAGAGAGATGTGATGGGTAGTGGTGGACCCTTTTTACTAAAAGAGAAAAATTGTGCAATTTGAACGAGACGATCAATATAATAAAATGGTGTTATTTGGACAGGACGGAGGGAGTATTATATTTTAGTACATAAAAAATTATTCTTTAGATACATAAATTATTACTTATCTAAATTAAAAAATTACTTTTCAAATTCTTGTATACCCTGATTTATCGATTATTCTTTAGTACATAAAAAATTACTCTTTAAAAATATAAATTATTATTCTTCTTAATAAAAATTATTACCCTTCAAAAAGTAATTTTTTATAGAGTGAGACTCTTGTGCCCCGGGGCACACCGTGCGCCTTTAGAATTTAGTATTATGGGTAAGGGTATATTGTTTTGTTCTAAAGGGTATACATTTTAATTAATAAGAGTATATCATTTTGTTGTAAAGAGTATATAATTTTCATTGTATTTTTTATTTTTATTTATAAAATAAAGGGTACACATCTTTATACTAAAGAGTATATAATTTAACACAAAATTCTAAAGGCGCACGGACATGCCCGGGTACACACAATTTTTTGCCTTTTTATATACTAAAAAAATAATTTAAAAAATCATGTAAACAAGGTTACGTCAGACTCACTCATTAAAGAAATCCTCATACTTGCACATTGTTTATGACAACTATAAGCTATTATCCGTATGAAACAAGCACGCTCTTAGAGTTAATTTTTATTACATACTTGCATTTTCACTTGTGTGCCTCGTGTAATATTCCACCATTTGAATTTACACTTTACCTTTGAAATTTTATCAACACTCTTATAAACCCGGTTTATATAACTTAAGTATATGAATCGGATATTTTCTTACTCTAAACCTGGGGTCCCCCTTCCAATTCTATATACCATATGTATTGCTAGGAGTTTAAATTAAAAGAAAACCACAGGGTTCACTCCGTAAACATGATTCACATGAAACTAACTCTTGAAATATAATATTAATCCAAATCGCATGATTGTCTTTACAACCCATATTCGTATTCTTATAAGTGTGTATAGAGAATAATTTACGTCTATCCAGATCTACACAAAACAAACTCATGATTTAGAGGATTAACGTTAATACCTAACAATAATAAGAACCCCTCTATTTTATCTTTTTTCTATGTTACCATTGTAAGATTATTAAATACTCCCTCCGTCCCGGACTTATGTTCACCGGTACTGTAGATGCGGAGTTTAAGAAAAGTTACTTTTTGACCAACTTTATTGACTTTTGAGGGGTATTGTAGTATTTTTAGGTAATAAATAAATTATAAAGTATGTTTTGTGTGTTAGGTGAGAGTGGTATTTTTGAAATTAAGAGAACTTTTGAGGTTGTTGGTTTATGTGAAGTTTCCTTTTTTGGGTGGTGAACATAAGTGTGGGACGGACGAAAACGGAAAGTGTGAATATAAGTATGGGACAGAGGGAGTACTACATTTACATTTCAATATTATAAAAGATCATTACATTTGATTTGAGTAATCACACATATTGGAATAATGTGAGCATGTATGAATTATTTAATAAAATTTATAAATTAGACACTAATCTGGTCATTTATAAAATCATTATATAAATTTATATATTCATCGAATAGTTTGAATCTCACTTTTTTAAGTCTATTGCAATTTTATTTTGCCGTTTCATAAATGTGAAAGAGGGTTGGAAACCAGAATATGCAAGTAAAATGAATCTATGCATGCTATAGGCAATTACCACACACTCATGGTGTGTCTAAAACTAAGGTTGATATAAAAATAATTCCTAACACTATAATGCCCACTTAGGTGGGTTCGTTGTATCTGTACTTTCAGATACGTCGTATTTATACGACGGAGGGAGTATCACATGGAATCACGTGGAACTTTTTCAGCACCCATTTCTTTTTTACTGTCATTTACAATTATATTCTTAAAATTAATACTAAACTGTATTGGCAAAATAGGTCATAAACCACATAAAAAGATAGAATAAGGAAAAGACAAAAAATATTCCATACATGGAACGGTCCCATAGAATAATTTGCCAATACTATTATACTGGGTTGAGGAGTTGGTAAAAGAACACGGTTAACACAAATATAGATAGGTGTAATCTCAGAGAATTATGCACATAATTGAGCAAAGTTATGATTTGTGTGCATGCTACGATGATCATGTAACCAGATTAAGAATAACATTGCCAAAATTAAGAAGGTTGTCTACTTCATGTCACTAAGAAACAATGTAAATCGGTGATTCTGCAACTCCACCGTGTATTTGGACCAAAAGATAGATAGGCTCGAGATGAGTAAGGCTAACCTAAAAAACGAAGTAATATGCAATTATGCATCCCCGGGCCTGGCTTCATCCTGAGAATGTGCAGATGAAATCAACATACTCGCTCATCATGTCATTATTTGTTGGCTCACACGTGCAGAAAGTGACGAGTCGCATTCTCAAGATAGTTAAAACAATCCTTCACCTGCAAGCAATAGAACAAAAATTAAGAGAAAAACAATATTGCTTCGTGACAATAATATTAATTTAAAAAAAGAAAACTGGATTTTTATTTCCATCTCAGCTAAGTAAGCAAGTGGAGGAATTTTATCACAAGTGAATATGGGTGGAAACAGACTTACGCAGCTCATCAATAGAAATGTTACTCATATTATCCCCTGCCTTTATGAGCCGAACTCTTCCTGCAAAAGTATCAAACCACAAATGAGACTTGTGGAAAAGGAACAAATGGATAAGCCCAATGGGAAGCATCATATAAGCCAGCGGCCATATATGTAGACATGCACGCCAGTTTGAACCGCTGGTTACGGTTCCTGAAAATGAGGAACAAGAATTGAACCAGTCCTAGGACGGGAACCCTTTTTTTTTTTTTTCAGCCTCAAAACCGTTAAAAAATTTTAATTAAAAAAATTTTGAGGAACAGCCGGTTTCGGTTACATTTTGACCGGTTCTAGGCCTAATTCCAGTTCCAATTAAAACCCACCGATTCCAGTTAAAATGTGCATGTCTACATATATGCAACTAATAAAGCTTTTAACCATGAACCACAATGTTTTCATACTATTCTACAAAAACATTAATTTGTAAATACGGAATTTCAACTAAATATCTCACATTTATCATCCATTACTCAACCAAATTATATACATCTAATGTTGTTGGCTTTTGGCCGACCAACTGCAGCAACAATGATAATTTATCGAAACTTAACTAATTTTAAAGGATTAAAACAGTAAAAGAGAACATATTAAAACAGTAAAAGAGAACATAACAAATATGCTAAGTAAATTAGTTTATATAAGTGGTCAGAAAAAGTTAATCAAGTTTGTTTGCTTTTACATCATACATGAGTTATTCCCACGTGTTAAAAAGAGCCATATGTGCATTTATTTCTAGACTTCTACTCCAACCCCAGAGACTGAAATAGACTTAAGAGCTAATGCTGCAGTACTTGGTGTTGTCACCCCCCCAGTTTTTAAGGACAATTGTCTTTTGGACAATGAAATCACATATTTTAGACTTGGATTGTAATTTAAACAGTAAATCTCCATCTTTAATGGCCCCAGCACATATCCTTATAGCAACTCAGAAGTTTAAACTTTTTCATGTTCCTCAATATTCGCAACTTAGAAATTTTGGGGATTTAGCTGGCAATGGTCTGTTGGTAAAGAGGCAATCTGATGACTGCTGACAAATTAAGCTCATGATCTCTGTGGTACATCGAACTCCAAATTATTAGTCCTAAATTGATGAGCACTTGAGCTTAAACTTCTTCATTGTTAAGGTTACAATAACAGATATAGGCCCCAAAAAGGAGGGGAATTTTTATTAAAGGCAGTTGATAACGACTAGAAGTGCAACATATAAGCCTACAGGAGAACACAACATTTCATGACAAAATTAGTTAATTACTCTACTCTTATAATTGTTTATGTATTAGAACATTAAGATAAAACTTGACCTGATGATGGTTTTAGCAGATAACAAAATTTAGATTCAAGTGTTTATATGGAATGGCATGCAATAGTGAATCATAATCCAGGTGGCTCCTTTTCTTTTGAAAATGGTTAGTTTTTTTAATAAATACAAGGAGTGTATATCAGATTAATGGTGGCGTGACATTAAAATACACTGCACATATTTCACATAGCCAGCAATGAGAAAAGGTTCATCATTCTTTAAGCTGCATAGACAAATATAACTTCTTTCTCACCAGCCATTATGAACAGATAAAACAAAGTTTTGCTTGTGTGTCACTTTGGGTTAGTCTTTTCAGTTAATTATTTACAATTTGTAATAGGAGATACATACCTTCTTTCAATTATTATGTACCCTTATTTCTAAACTCCCATTTATGGTTCCTATATACCATTGTAAGAAATTCAGATTCAAACAAGTCAACAAAGTGAAATCCTGCTCTCTAATTACAGATAACTTTTCTTCAAGTTGGGAATTATTATAAATTTTAATGCATACTCAGATAAATCAACAAAGTGGAATCCAGCAAAAGAGAAGCTAGCAACAAGCAGTCAAAAGTCGTATCAGAATGTTTCTGGGTCAATGGTTACAGAATAAATCATTAGGTTGTGGAGACATAGACTAAAAAGGCACTTAATATCCAAGGAATGCAATATCAAGAGCATTCCCAAAAACTGGAGGCAAGATAGTACCATGAAAGAACATAAATATACCTCAAACCAAGACAATTTTTTTGTTTTTTACAAAGTGTACTAAATAAGCAGTGTACTGATACATGTATAAGATTTTGTAAAATAAACTGGAATTTTGAAGATTAATGGCAAGGTTAAATATTCTAGCAGACACACCAAATTAAGTTATTCACAACAGATTTGATGAAACGTTCTAATGACAATTAAATTCAAGTTAAACGGCTGAGAGAAGCAGTAGGCATATTAAAACACCAAATGACCAGACAATTCGATGTTCAAATTACATACCATCACGGCGCACACAAATTTCTGGTATGCTTTTTATGTCTCCATTGATGCTGTCATTGTAGACTCGTGTCTCAATATCACCCTCAACATATACAGAAGAGCTGCAATATAAGATCCACTTATTAGACAAATCTTCAAAATCAGGCATAGGAGGGAGAGGGTTTTGTAAAAAGAAAGAAAGACATTGATAATGTTTAATTCCTACTTTTTCACAATTTGTTGAACAGCATAGGCTCCGAGCATAGGGTTATGTACTGCTACGCGATGCCATTGAGCAGGTTTCGGCAAGTCCGCTGACCCTATGATCCGCTGATCAAACATCCCTCCAGTTCCTACAGTAAAAGTGGTTACAGTTCTACCATTTCTCAAGATCTTTTGGATGGGGGCTTGACCAACTTTCCCGCATACAATAGCCTGGCCAAAAAGTAAAGATTGAACACAGCGAATGAAGTAACCTAACATAAGAGTTGATAGAAGAGGAATTGCAATTTCACCCAAAAAAACGAATTCAACACTAAGGTACCTTGTGGACACCACGAAAATTCCAGCCTTTTCTGGGATCAACACCCTGGAGCTGTAACTCCGGCCTCTCAGGTAGAAAATCGTCATCATTTATTTCCTCACCGCCTTCTGCGCCCTCATTATCATTGCCATTGCCCGAGTCTAATGATCCAGTTGAAAAAAATACCTTGGAGCACCCTTGCACACCCATAGAAAAACCAATTAATTCCTTTAATTTTAAAATAAAATATTACTCAGGCAATGTTCAACTTGTGCTAATCAATCCGAAATCAAAACAATGGTTGCATAGTCCAGTGAAATATTGAAATGATTCGACGAAGAACACAACACAACAAATTCAGTAAAGAACATAACGCATTCTGAAATTGAAAAGATGAGAAAAGAAGATACAAGGAGGGAGCAGCGAGCTTACCGGTGGGGAAGGAGGAGAGGTGGTGGATACGAGGAACTCGGAGAAGACTCAGAAATTTGGGTGCGAGTGAACTCATGAGAATTAGAGTGAGAAAAGAGGAGGGTAGAGAGAGAAGAGTAGGGCTTAACAGAGATTGAGTGAGTCGACTCGAGGACGGCCGAAGGGTTTAGGAATTAGGGGTTTGATTCGAATTTCATGATCGAACGTCAAATAAGCAAGGCATCCCGATCGTTGGCATTCTTAAATGAGATTGTTTACTGTAATTACTTTCATAGTTAATTTCTAAGATCCTCATTTTAAAAATATCTATTCATTTTTATTTTTTTTTTGTAAAAGACTCCACATTTTATCTCACTCACTAATTATATAATTATTCCCGTTACATAAAATAATAATATTTCAATTGACCATCTTCAGAATAATAATACTCCCAATAAGAGTAGACAAAATGAGTAATTACTAAAGTTGTTATTCGACGGAACCAACCCATACTCGAGCTCGACTTGTTATGTAAATGAGCCTAGAACGAGCTCAAACTCATTCAAGTAATCTTCAAGTCGAGTCGAGCTCAATCTCGATTTGGATAATGAAGCAAATTTAGTCGAGTTTATCGAACTTTATCGAGTTGATTTTAATGAATACTATCATTTATTCATTATTTAATTTAATATTTACTATATTATTATATAAAATTATAATTATTTTCGTTCATTCTTAATCTATTCATTTTACTATTTTGAATAGTTAACCCTTATTCTATCAATTTCCCTTTTTAGATATATGAGACTATCACACTCCACTAACATAACTACCCACTACACATAAAATAATAACACTTCTTAATTCACGTGTAAAAAGTAAATTGATATATTAATGCTGAACGGATTGAGTATTTATTAATATTATTATTATTAATTTTTATTATCAAAATAATCGATCTTTATCGAGTCGAGCTCGGCTCATTAAAAAAATGAGCATAAGGGGAGTTCGAACTAAAATTGACTATCGAGCTCCTCACTAAGGTGAGTGACTCAAGTTCGATTTCATTTGGAAACAAATAGGTGAGGAGGTATGAGGAGACTGGAAGAAAGAATGTGTATGGTTATTTAGTGAACTAACTACTAACTTTATCCAATAAAAAAATAAAATAAGAAAAGTTCAAACTTGAACTCTAGTAGTCACGAGCCGAGTCGAGCTCGAACCTAACTCGAGCACAACTCATTTATTTTAACCGCTCCAATAATAACTAAGCGTAAACGATCACATTTAATAATGCCGCATATTGGATGCTTGATATATAAATATATTAATTATTTTGTGCAAATTTACACTAACAAAAAGGAAAATATCTACAAGACAATTTTAAATGACAAAATACAAACCTGGAGGGAGTATCAATTGTTTAACTCGCTAGGCACAAACTACTATTTTTAATGCGGGTGGGTTCCACTAATATATTTGGGGTTTGCATGTTATGCGTTAGAAATTATAGCACATCAGTAGTTTAAAAACTATGACATGTAGCTCTCAATTTAAATGAGTACATTTCAGTAAAAACGACCCCTGTTTTGAAAATGAAAATAAAAAAACTAAAGTGAAAGATTTTCTAAATATAAAATCAAGAAAATTCTAAACGAAAAGCTACATAACTGCTATGCCCAAAAATAGGCCATCTTTCAACATCCAACATTACCACTTCCCACCAGTCTACCCATCTTTCCCACTAAACAGAACACTCCTCAACCTCAATAATCTTTTCATCACCATTCAAAACTATTCCATTTCCAATCAACCAAAAAGAAAAGACACATTACTGAATGCAATTCAATACGAAGATGATGGTAAAGAATAGAGGTAGAGACGGGAGAGATGCAGATGGCAAAACAAGACGAAACGAGCCGAAAAGTCGAAGCATTATGGCGTTCAAGATCAGTGCTATCTTCTCCAGAGCTTGTGGCAGCAGAAGAAGAGCACCAAAAAGGTCTCATCAAAATGGCTATAAGGGAAAAGAGAGACTTGTTTCTGAAGAACATGGACTAGCATTGAAGAAGACTCGAGTAGCCAGAGCTGATGTAAGAAAACGTCCCACACATCGTCTCACATTCAGTCTTTCTAGGATTTTAAGAAGAAGCTCCTCTGGTTTTAGTTTGAGGAAGTGGAAGATCAGAGCTAGGTCTGCTAATGGGGTTAGAGGCTCATTTTTGAAGCCCGGTTTTCGGAGGATTATCGGGAAAGGAGATGAGCGAACGAAAAAAGCAGAAGAGGCTGGGCGAGATGAGCTTTGTAAGAAGAGGATACTGATGGGGGAGAAGTGTAGACCCCTGAATCAATCAGGCGTTCTGCACTATGATGAACAGGGAATCTTACTGCCTGAAGATTAAGGTAGTCATTAAAATAGGACATCATAGTTTGTACTCTTGAGATTTTCAAGATATTGTGCACCTTAAGACACATTTAACATTCTACAGATTTGAGTATATTAGCAAAAAAAATACTAGCAAAAGTCTGCATCATATTTCACACCCTCAGAGGCTTCATTCCCAGAGATGCCCTGAGCCTGTTTTGTTCAGCAATCTCAGGATCTGGATGATCCGTTCCATCGTCTTTCTTCGCCTTCTTCTCTTTCTTCTTTTTTGGAGGCTCGTCTTGAGGCTCATCCCCACGCCTTTTAGGACTAGTGCTCCGGTGTCTTCTGCGGCGATCGTCATCCCGATCCTTGCGATCTCGGCTTCTACTTCGGCTCCTAGAATGGCTCCTTCTCCTCCCACGGTCCCTATCTCGTCTATCACGTTCTCTTCCTTCTCTCTCTCTCTCCCGGTCTCTCTCACGTCCATAATCTTTTTCATCTCTTAGCCGGTGTCTGTCTCGGTCTCGATCTCTGTCACGTCCTCTTCCACGATCTCTATCATAATCCCTCTCGTAGTCCCGATCTCTATCATAATCTCGATCCCTGTCATAGTCACGATCCCTGAAAGAAAATGTAGAAGCTATAGTCAAGCAGGCTAAAATTAACAATAGTATGATAAAACTGAATTTTCTCTCAAATCTCCAGCAAATGCCACGATTTCAAGAAGAGGCGTAATCACAAATAATATAAGCAATTTCTAAAAATACAAGACATTTGCAATTCAAGCTCTGGGGAATCAAAGCAAAAAATTATTAGAATAGAAGGAAAGAATTGAACAGTGTGACGCATTTCCTGACTAATGCAGAATAACACAAAATGACAAAATGCTAGTACACTGATTATACGAGCTAACCTAATTTTTATTTCAGATTTGTACAGGAAAGAATCATGCTTCACTGAGGAAGCAGCAATGGATAACAATTAAAAAGCAAACAGGGTCCCAAGATAGCAAGTTATTCGCATCATCAACAAAAACCCCATAAGCATAACTCTGATATGGCTTCACATAAGATAAGATAAGATAAGATGAGAAAAAATCATACAAAAGCCAGAAAATCATCTTCAAGGAGTAAAATGTGTAATTATATGATCCATAATACATCTCAGCTGCATTGCCAGTGTAGGACAGTATTTTAATCTTGGATGCTGTTAAAGGCTACCAGGACATGAAATGCCATGATGGTCAGGCAATCAAATGATCAATATAAAGTGATGTGTACCAACCGAGTACAGGTAATATTCAAATAACAGCCTCCTACAGTCTAAGATGAAATAAGAGAACAGATTGAAGAGCACAAGAAACACAATCTTTTTGCTCCACTACATTACAAAAAGTGGTTCGCAAAAGTATTTTATGGAAAAAAGAATTAGTACCAACTTGAAATTTGGAAGGAACATTTTTTATTTTGGTTGTTTAAAAACAATCACATCAAGCTTGCCCTAGTAAAAAGTAGAGCGATGTGAATTGATATAAAAAATGAACAACCACAATATCATGGAGCTTAAATTAAAAAATTATAATTAACATTCATATTTCAACTGATCCAACATAATCTTTTGTTCTCATAGATCACCAAAATATGTTGAGGAGGAGTGCAAAGTAATCATAATTCAAAGGGTGACAACCAATTTCCCAAAATATGATTTCAAGCACAATTTTCTTCCAGGGTTTGCAAAATTAAGTTCTGGACAATAAAAGCAAGAATTATTTCAACAGAAAGAATTAAGCAATGAGATGCAATTCCTTTAAAATTAATTCTATAATATTAAATGAGCAAACTTCAACTTCTCAAACCAGCACATGAAGTAATCATATTTTACCAAGGATAAAATGGATTGCAATAGATTTTTTTTTTAAAAAAATTGCCAATTATTTTTTAGTCTATATCCTCTAAAATAGCTTCCAATCAGACAGAAAGCAAAAAACTGAAACAAAATCATGAAGATCAACTTTCATGTAATAACTTTGTAAGATCCATCATACTTCTCAGCTGCACACTGCCAGTGCAGAGAAACCTGGCAGGATCATATTGTTTTAATTTAGGATGCTGTTAATAACCATTCAAGGCTTGAAAAGCCATAATGGTCAGGGAATCACCGTGAAGTGATGAGTAACAATTGAGAACAGAAAAGATTCAAATAACAGCCTCCAACTGATTTATCACTAAATGGGAATAGGAAAACAAACTAAAAAACACAAAGAAAACCAGTTATTCTCGCTCCACAATACTCTGAAAATGGACACTGAATTAAATTACTGATATAAAAAGCACCACTTGAAATTTGGAAGGAATTTTTTTTCCCTAATTCCAAATACAATTCCATCAGGCTTATCCTCTCAAAACCAGCCTGATGTGAATTGAGGACTTGACATTGAATAGAGAAAAAATAAATAAATAAGTAAGGATGAAGTGATCCATAAAAAGCCAAACAAGACATAACCCAACTTACATACTACATAAGAGCTCCTCAAAGAATAACATGAGAAACACAATCAAAGATCCACATAACTAACTCAGATCAGGAGAAAAAAATAATATATATAATGAAGCATATAGAGCAACAAACTACTCATATTGGGGAAAATGAAAAATTTACAAGCATACAAAAGAGCCAATGCAACAATGCAAACCTGTGTCTGTGACCATCATGTTTCCTATCTCGATCTTTATCCCTGGTTGGACTTCGTGCCCAGTAGTAATCCTGCAATACAGGATAAATTAATAATGGAAGGAAACTAAATAAGCAACTTGGAGAAAATAAATGTACGACACCATGAGTAGAGACTACTGAACCTTTTCATTGCCACCAGAATCTATTCCATCTACTAGTTGTTCGTCTTCATCTTTTTCTTCTTCCTCCTCAAAATCATCTTCAAGAGCACTTCTTCGAAGCTCAAGGGAACCAAGTTGCTCAAGTGTCCATCTTAGAGTAATAAAAAAAGATGATATTACACAACTTGAAACCAAAATCATGCCCACATCAACAGACAGGAAGACGACCAAAGAGAACTAAAAAGTGTGAATGTAAATGATGAAATAATGGAAGAACCAATTATTTTTAAAATCAGAACACAAAGATGCTATAGAGAAGATGGATCAACCTGAACTGCATGAATGAACAAAGGCAAGTCACAAATTATTAACCCAATAATGTCAATGATCTAATGCAAATATAATAAAGGTAAAAGAACCAAATAATAGAAAAGAAGAGTAACGTGTTCGAAACCCCCTATTGAGGGGAAAATAATTGGTTCCCATAAGTTGGGAATCAGAATTTGTAGAAGGGTAAAACGGAACAGTTATTTTAACTACCATTTCCCATACCAAAAACCAAACACCAAAAATAGTAGTTTAAAATTGGAAATATTATCTTCTAGTTCAAAATTGATATAATTTTATTGAACAAACTTCAACAAAATTCTATTATTCCATTCAGTAATCAAAATATAAATAGAAAGGTCACAATTTTTGTTCAGTTGTCTCAATCACATAATTATGGCAAGGAAACCAAGTTCACCAATCAAAGAATTTTGTATTGAAGATATCGCAAAGTTCACATAAGATTTAGTATTTTAGCATTAGTGGGAGGGTATCACCTCCAAACTTCTCAGCATGAGAACGAAAAGAGTTGAAAGAAAAATTTATCCAAGGCGAAGATAGGTGAAGAAAAATCAACTAATGAAAACAAAAACAAGAAGGAATTACAGTTTCAGGTACCTTTTTTTAATTCGAGGCAGTGCAATATCACAAGAGTAATCTTTTGTTAAAAGCTCATCGATATACTCATCAACATGCGTCAGTGTGAATCCTGTTTAATTCAAGCAACAAATTAGAGAAGATTAACAAGTCATCACAAACAAGAGAACTCAGGTATTAATAATATGAAGCCATCTTAACATTACATTAGGCTTGTTTGGATAATGTCGTATTACAAGAATAATAGATCTCGAATCCTTAAAAAACTGCAAATCTGCTATGTTCGTTACAAATTCTACCTGTTATTCAAGTTCTTCAAATCCTAATTTCCAAATGTTTTCCTACTATAACCAATTAGATAAGACAAAAAAAAAAGACAATCGTACTTCCATCGTTTAGCTTGCTCCTCAACTTTCGATAATCATTGTACAAAGGTTCCAGATAACGATAAACATCAACATCTGTCCCTGTAAGTCTCAAATAAAAAGCTCCAAGCACACGGACGTATCTGCAAGCAAAATTCATAATTATAAGCCTAAAACACACAATGTCATTGATTATAAAAACAGAAACCATATATTGCCAAAACAAATGAGAAGAACACTTCATTCATTTAAGCTTAGAACTCCACGAGCTCTTAGTGGATAAAAATCACACTCACAGAAATGAGTATTCATAAACCAAAAGGAGATTAAGTATAAAGCATATCACGTTCGAATATTTACAGATAGTCGCATAAATCTACCAAACAAACCATACGATGCACCAAGAAATAATCGAATATTTTCATACACAAGGTAGAATGGGAAAGGAATGTACTTGTACTCGGGATTTTTGATGAACTCAACAACAATTTCCTTGTCAGGTTGGATCTGAAGCATCTTCATAACAAGACACATGAAAGGGGTGGGTTTGCGGGTGCCGCCAAAGGTGCCGCCGAGGTGGTCGAGCTCCATGGCCTTGTCAACCAGCGTCTCGGCGGTGAGGCCGAAACATTGCTCCTTCCAGTAAGTGTTCTGATAAATCTTGGTACGCAAGATCTTCTCCACCAAATTTTGCGGGTTCGTACCTCTTATGCTCTTTGCCAGCGGGTCTGTTCGATTCGCCATGATAGACAAAGGAGAGGAGAGCTCGAAAACCTAAAACCCCAAATCACAAATTGAATTCAATATTATAATTGACCAAATGAGCGAGAGTGCCCCTCTTTTTGTGTTTGAGTGTATATTGGGTGCACATTGCTGCAAGAGTGCGTATGCTCTTTTATTATATTTTGTATATATATTATTCTATTTTATATACGTATTTTGTAATAATTGTATATTTTTTACAGGCTAAATATAGTGTGCACCCGGGTGCACACGAAGCTTCGTGTGCACCCACGTACAAATATAAGCAAAAACATATACAATTATGAGTAAAAATGTATACAATTTAATTGTTAATTTTTTTAATAAAAATTGAATGTAAAAATATGTATAATTATTAAAATACATGTATACACTATTGAATAAAAAATTATACACATATGAATGCTTGTTTTTTTAATGAAAAATTTAGTGTGAAAAAAGTATACAATTATTACAAAATGCGTATACAAAAGAGAATAATATGTATACAAAATAGAATAAAAAATTATACAAATATGGGTGCAAGGGTGCACCTGGGTGCACCTAATATACACTCTTTCTTTCACATTAATTTTTTATTAAAAAGACTTAACATCCATATGTGTATAACTTTTTATTGAATGTCAATTTTTCATTAAAAAATTAACAATTAAATTGTATATATTTTTAATATTAATTGTATATGTTTTTGTTTATATTTGTATATGGATGTACCCTATCTTTAAGTACACATGGGTGCACACTATAAATTGCCTTTATTTTTTATTTAGGGCTAATTATAGTTTGTACCGGGTGTACATAAGGTGCATTCATATACATTTTAAAAAAATATATACAATTATGAGCAAAACTATATATAATTTAATTGTTAGTTTTTTAATAAAAAATTGAGTATAAAAAATGCAATTTATAGTATGCACCCGGGTGCACCTAAAGATAGGGTGCACCCATATATAAATATAAACAAAAATATATACAATTAAGAGTAAAAATATATACAATTTAATTGTTAATTATTTAGTGAAAAATTGTATATAATATTGAATAAAAAGTTATACACATATGGATAATAGTTTTTTTAATGAAAACTTAATGTGGAAAAAGTATACAATTATTACAAAAACACGTATACAAAATAGAATATGTATACAAAATAGAATAAAAAGTTATACACATATGGGTGCACCCCTTGCACCCGGGTGCACCCAATATACACTTATAAAAAGTATCAAATTATTAAAAATATGTATACACTATTGAATAAAAAGTTATACATATAGATATTAGTTTTTTTAATGAAAAACTTAGTGTGAAAAAAAGTATACAATTATTAGAAAATATGTATACAAAATTGAATAACATGTATACAAAATAGAATAAAAAATCATACACATATGAGTGTACCCTTGCACCCGGTGCATCCAATATACACTCTTTATTTATTATTACTCCCTACGTCCCATAAAGAAGTTCACAGGTAGATATGAAGTTTAAGAAAATATTGCTTTTTGGGGTAAGTTCACAGTTAGATATGAAGTTTAAGAAAATATTGCTTTTTTGGTAGTTTGGTATTTTTAGGTAATAAATAAATTATAAAGTAAGTTATGTGAGTTGTAAAGGGGTGACAATTTTGAAATTAAAGTATATATTGTGGGGTTATTGATTTATGAGTATTTCCTTATTTGGGGAGTATGAACTTGTTTATAGAACGAATATAAATAGAAAGTGTGAATTTATTTATAGAATGGAGGGAGTATTTTTTTATTTATTTTTTTCCAAAGGATCAAATTAACTTATTTTTATGGTGAGATCAATTAAAACAATATTATTTTTTAATCATGAATAGGCCATCATTTTGCAGAAAAAAAAAGACAAGGATAGTAGGGTAAATGTTAGTTTTTGTTTTTTAGCACTTGAATTAAGGAGTATTATTATTTAATGTATAGTGTGTAGTTGTATTAGTGAGAGTATGAGTCTCATATTTTAATTATATTAGAGGGGATGTGTGGGTCCCATGTGTGTAAAAAAAAGAAGACCCTTTGGGTGGGACGACCAAAATGACAAAAAAGAACCCTTTTAGTGGGATGGAATGAGTGTTTTTTTTTCATATAATCAAAATTACAAAGTCTCTTGTAATATATTAGGGCATGATTGGTATGATGGAATAGGTGGGAATGAAATCGTAATTCCTAATCTCATTTTCATTCCTGCGATTGGTATACTTTTATGAATAGTAATACACATCTCAAAGGAATGTGTATTACCTTATATGTGGGACATCCACCATGGTATTGTCCATTCCATTCTCTATTCCCCACCCCATATATATATATAAATATTTTTTATTATAATCATCTCTATAAATATTTGCTTTTATCAACATCGTTGATTTTTTAAAATCATACCATAAAAATTTTTTCACTGCCTAATCAAATTCTTACTCTATTCCTCTTTGTTTTCCTCACTAATGTTTCTTCTTTTTCTTATCTTTTACGGATTCTACTTTCATATTATTCATAATTTACTCTAATTAGTTTTTTTTATACTTTGATTTGATCATATATGAGGTTCAATTGTTCTTCTTAAAGAAATCATTATACTTTTTAATTTTTTTTCTTTTGTTCTTCTTTTTAATTATCTTTTTGTTTTTTTTTCTTTAATGCTTCTTCCTTTTCTTCTCTTTTACAAATTCTAATTTTATATTATTTATAATCTACTCTAATTTGTTTTATCTTTTATACTTTTATTTGATCTCAGGTTCAATCATTCTCCATAAAGGTATCATTATATTTTTAATTTTTTGTTATCTTATTTTTTTCTTTTCGACTTTTGTGTGTATTTTTAATAATTTTATAAATTTAATTTTTATAATTTAATTTATTTTATCTTCTTTTATACTTTTATTTTATATTATTTTTAGGTTTAACCATTCTCATATTTGATCTTATTTTTAGGTCCAATCATTCTCTTTTGAGATATTATTCTTTATTTTGTCTATCTTTTTTTCTTTAATTTTTGCGTATTCTTTATAATAATTCTATGAACCCTATTTTTATATTTTAATATTCTATCTTTTATTTTCTTTTTAATCAAATTTTTTTTCTCTCTAATGCTTCTTCTTTTTATAGATTCTACTTTCATATTATTTATAATCTACTCTAATTTATTTTATCTTTTATACTTTTATATGATCTTATATGTAGGTTTAATCATTCTCCTTAAAGGTATCATTATATTTTTTAATTTTTTGTTGTCTTATTTTTTCTCTTCGATTTTTATGTTTTTTTTTTATAATTATATAAACTCTATTTTTATAATTTAATTTATTTTATCTTTTTTTATACTTTTATTTGATTGATTTTATTTTTAGGTTTAATTATTACCATATTTGATTATTATTTGCTGCACCTTAAAAACTATTGCACACTAGTATTTGCCATTTTTATGTAATGTGTATTGTAGTTTTATCTATGTATTTTGTAGTGTAATTTTTAATTTATGTTGTTTATACTAAAAAATGCACTCCATCAAAATTAAAAATATACACATAAATTTCTGAATATACCCATTTTAGATATTTTTACTTTTAAATACACCCCATAGTTTTTTAAATTTAAATTTAAATATAATAAAACTAAAGTATGTATCCCGATAATTGCTCATCTTCATCATCGCAGGTGTTTAATTATGTCAATCTGTATGCCTCATTTCCAGTTTTATTTCTACTATTCACACTCTTATCCTTCAATTTTCATCCAAGTTTCTGAAAAATTCCTTTAAAAAAATTAAAAAAAAAAATCTATGTTTACAAAGATTGTAGAATCGAAATGCGAAGATAAGTTGTACCTAGACCTCTGAGTCTTCCATGAAAAGAGAATATAACACACAAAGAGAGCGTAACATTGCTTGTTTTAGGGTATTGTTTACTAATGACTGTTTATGGAAAAATTATTTATTAAATTGAACTCTCTAAAAGAATCTGCTTAGGATTTTATATTCCAATTAATATTTACTAAGAGAATATTATTCAATTTTATAGGGACATTGGTAGAATGTGCAGCTCCAAACTAATTAGTTAATCTTAATTATCAGGTATATTTATGTTTTACTTATTTAAGGATATTTTAGTCTTTAATATAAATGGATTAAGAAAATTAATTTCGGATCATGAATAACCACTCCATCTTATTGACATTCGCCTAATTCATAAATGGAGAGTGGATGCCATGGAATCTTATAACATAGCAAGAAAATGTATTATTGACTTCATGCTTTTCATCTAAATTCTTAAAAAGTGGATGGATTATAAGCAAAATAAAATAAAATATGTACTCCATTTTAAAATTATGGAAGTAGAGAAAAATATCATTATTAATTTCTCTCTTTATCCGTTTTAAATAGTCAATTTTTTAAATACATTGAATTCACGCACACTCACTATTACAAATAAGATTTGGGACTTACCAAAACACTAAGACAACTACCTACTATATATATTAAATGATAATACTCCTTAACCTACGGAAAAATAAAATAAATAAGACACTTTTAGTCTAAGGAAGTGAGTATAATTTAAATTTTGGTGAAGAAACATTGGGTTTGAGTGTTTGATGCCATCAGCGATTCAGCAAGTTAGAATGTTGAATTTAAAGATCAACTTTTGGCTGGAAGTTTAGCTTTTGGGTGTGCAAAGCAGTTATTGATTTGAGTGATTAATTGAAAGATTTAACTGTGCGAAGCAGTTGTTGAAAGATTTATTGTCTTCTTCCCAACTAGTTTAACAAAATTGTAATGCTCAATTCTTTCAACCCACCACCAGTATAAATGGTTGTCCATTATTTCACCCCGTGAATTTGATATTTTCAGGTTTTAAAGTTCGGGTGTGATTTTATTTATTTATTTATTTTTGGGTAGGTTTTTATCATGGGTTCAAGGTCTTTTTATTATATACTCATTTTGTTTCATCTAACGTTCCCTATTTTATTATATTGAGTGTTCAATTCAAACTTATGTATTTTTCTTTTTTAATAAAATGATCTCATATATGGCACACAATTCATTACTAATACAACTATTCACTACACTTAAAATAATAATATTCTTTAATTCATGTGCAAAAATTTAATGGAGACTTATGAATGGGACAAAATAAGTATTTTTTAACTGATCTGATACTGTTACTAATATTCCGGTACTTATAAATTGGATGGAATGAATATATTTTAAGTGATCGAATACTACTAATAATATTCTGGTAGCAGTAGTGCTTCCTTTAAACAATTCATAATTATGTCGATATTTTCTAATGGTATTGACACTTGACATATTTTCAAAGGGTTACCTTTCTCAATACTATGTATATATATACCATACTCATTTGTACCATATTTTCATAATTTGTACCATACTCCCTCCGTCCCGCCCATATTGCACCGTTTACTGTAACTTTTGTGAGAGCTTTATGCAGTCAAACGGTGCAGTTTGACCGGGACGGAGGGAGTATTTCTATAAGGTTATCTTTTTCAATACTTTGTATATATACCAGTGATTAAAAAACCGGAACGGAGAACGAACTGAAAGAGACAACCGTTCGAGATTCAATAGGTCAGACTGGTTCAACCAGACGATTCAATCGGAAAATTAAATTTTACACATTTTCAATTATATTTTATAATAACTATTAATAAATAAATAATTAATTAAAATTATCTAATAAAACATAAATTATTTGTTCAGCCCACTTAGTTCTATTAGTAATATACTAATTTTTAAAGTAAAGCTTATAAACAAACCCATAAAACAAGCCCATTTCCACCAAAAATATAATATGGTTTGACCCTCTCCCTCATTTCTACGCCTCTCCCTCATTCCTTCCCTTCTCTCCCTCTTCTCTTCTCTTAAGTCTAATCTCCATTGACCATACTCCGCCGCCCTGTTTTCCCAACCCAGCGTCGCTGTCCCCTCCTCCGTCACCGTCTACCTTCTCCAACCTCGCGAAGAAGCCGTCGCCCTATCCAACGCCACTAAGCCCCTTGCTCCTACTTACACCGTGCCCCTCCGACAGTGCCTACGCCTACGACCTTTCAGCCTCCTTCAACAAGGATTTGGTGAACCCCAATTCCACTGACTTAGATCCGTGGAATTGGGAGTGAGGCATCGTTTCCGATCACTGCTACTGCTGCGCCACCACTGAGCTCCGCCGTGTCCTGCCGGAGGATCTGTACAAATCGTGGTACCACACGAATTAGTTCACCCTGGAGGTGATCTTCCAATGTGATTTCATCCCATGTGATTTCAATTATTTTGTACAACATTGAAATGGAAATGTTTAGTGTTTTCAGATTTAGATTTAGAATTATGTTTGGTGTTTTTTAGATTTAGAATTATTTTGTACAATCTTGAAATGGAAATGTTTAGTGTTTTTCAGATTTAGAAAATATCGGCGGTTCTCCAATTTTACTGGGTTTCTCGGTTTTTCGATTTTGACCAGTTCAAATCGGTTCACCCGGTTCAACCATAAGAACGGTTCTATAGGTAGTTTCGGACCAGTTTTGGCTCTGGTTCCCGATTTAATCTGTTGAATCGGCCGGTCCGGTTTTCGAAACACTGATATATACCACACTATTTAACTTCTCATTTGAGCTTGAGTATGATAGAAGTTACATAGTGTGTTACATATACAAAGTATGAGTTAAATTTTTTTTTGTACTATAACTTTTTAAAACTTTAAATTTTGTCCCAAAAAGATATTTGTATCAATTTTGTCCATAATTATGAGTTTTATTTCAATTTTCCCCCAACTTTCGTCAGAACTCTTGATTTTCCATAAATTGGTCACGTGTGTTGCACGTGATGAATGAATTTGGGAGTTCCGGTAAAAATCGAGGGTTCCGATAAAAATTGGGCAAAATCGAAATAAAACTCATAGTTATGGAACAAAATCGATACAAATATCTTTTTTGGGACAAGATTTAAAGTTTTCAAAAGTTATGAGACAAAAAAAAAACTTTCAACTCTGCACAATTATGTGTGATATGTTTGTTCTTATGTTAGCTTGTGATGCTTATTTCTCTATTTTAATTCTTTAATCCATTGCAAATCTTCTCCTCACATGTAATATTTTGCTTTATGATTTATGAAGCTCTTAAAAAAAGTTAAAAAAATATTTCGATTCTGTACAAAAATGGGTTAAAAGTTTTTTCTATCCCATAACTTTTTGAAACTTTAAATTTTGCCCAAAAAAAATATTTATATTGATTTTGTCCCATAATTATGAATTTTATTTTTATTTTACCAAATTTTGCTGAAACTCTCAATTTTTGCTATAAATTCATCTGTTCTAATGAAAATCGAGGGTTTCAGTGAAAATTGGACAAAATCGAAATAAAATCATAGGTATGCATGGGAAAAAATCGTTACATATTTTTTTTTAACAAAATTTAAAATTTTAAAAAGTTATGAGAAAAATAAACTTTTAATTCTACAAAGTATTAAGAAAGATAATCTTATAAAAATATATTAAGTGCAATACAAATAAAAAATATCTTCTAATTAATCATGTGCTAGGCGCATGTCTACCACTAGCTCTGTATATCAACTCAAATAATAATAATTAAAAATAAAATCAACCCTTATTAAGAAAGGTTTCTAGAATAAGATTAAATGTTCCAAGTGTCTTATAATGTCATTAAATTTATAATAATAGACCTTAGTTTGTCATTAAAAGAAGATAAAATTCAAGGGGATGTGAGGCTAGCTATAGGGATGCCAATTGCATCCACAATATTCAAAAGCTAAATTAAAGGTTGAGGAAATTAGATGAGACAGAATTTTTCACTAATCTACCAACAAGTGGAGGTGAAAATTAACCTTTAAACAACTCATAGATCTACTGTGATAGATTGAAGAATCGATTAGTTGAGCTACTAAAGTACTCAAGAATGATTGATGTGAATCATTGATAAAAGAAATCATGCAAACCATTAATTACACTGTATTTTTTTAAAATAATAATTATTTGATTTAAAAGAAATCATTTTACTAAAATATACCCATTTCATTCCATTTTAGTTTTTACTTTTTTTTTTTTATCAACAAAAAATACTTCTATTATAACCCTTAAATTATAAGGTAGTAAGTAATAGCCCTACAGAATATTTAAAATTAGGCTAAATATAATGTGCACCCGGGTGCACTTAAGATTAGGGTGCACCCATATACAAATATAAACAAAAACATATATAATTATGAGAAAAAATGTATACAATTTAATTGTTAGTTTTTTTAATTAAAAATTGAGTGTAAAAAAATATACAATTATTAAAAAACATGTATATATTATTGAATAAAAAGTTATACACATATGGATGTTAGTTTTTTTAATGAAAAACTTAGTGTGAAAAAAGTATACAATTATTATAAAACACATATACAAAATAGAATAACATATATACAAAATAGAATAAAAAATTATATACATATGAGTGTACCCTTGCATCGGGTGCACCCAATATACACTCTTACAATTAATCTCCAAGATAAAATAAATTATAAGTAATCAACTAGTTTTGAATAATTGAACTTGAGTTAATTATAAGTATTAAATTATAGTAGGATATTTTTACATTTATTTAATTTGAACATTTCATTTTAATCTTTGTATTTCCATTTTTGGTAAATGGATTTACATAAAATAATTAATACTTACTCCCTCCGTCTCACTTCAGATGACACACTTTTCATTTTGGGCGGTCCCACAAAAGTTTGCACATTCCAAAAAAAGCAAAAAGTAAAAAACAACCACCCTTCCTCATACACTTTAATTACAAAAAAACTATCTCTACCTACCATACTTTATCATTTATATATTACATAAAAATATCATTATACCCCTAAAAGTTATCACTTACTTAATCTCCGTGCTGAAAAGAGGGGTACAAGCTTTTTAGAGACGGAGGGAGTATATCTTTATAAGACTCATACAAAATACTAATATAAGTATAGTACTCCCTCCGTCCCAAGTATTTTTACACACTTTCAATTTTGGGGCATCCCACATATTTTTACCCATTCCATTCTTGACAAAAATACATAATATTTTATTACATACTTTTTACAATCCCAACAATTTTAATTACTTTTTTACACTTTATTCATTATTCCCAATAACTTTATTCACTTTCACTTTTTAAATTACTAATTTATCCCTACTTTCTCTTACATTATATATTAAAAAAATAAAATGTCTTAATCTCAGTGCCCGTACAAATGGGTAAAAATACCCGGGACGGAGGGAGTATTCGTTTTGACATTTTTGTCTATTTCAATACAAAGTGTGCAATTATATATTTTGGTAGGTGAGACAAACACACATCCATTTATATTATCTTTTCATGAGATCACAATACAACTATATATTAACTACACATTATAATATAATATTTATAATCCCATTAAATATTATAATATTATATCAATTTCTCTATTATTCAATATTAGATTGTTGCTTCTAAAATATATAATTAATTTTAATTTATAATAATTATTGTTAATGTTACTTAATTTTGAATCATTTAACTAAATTTAGAAAATAATGGAGTATAGCTTTTCATCTATTTATCTATCTATCTATATAAAAATAAATCTAAATTCTATTTTTTTTTTAAATTTTCTCGATCTTTTCATTTATTATATTTAGAAATTATTCAATTTTAATTTGATAGTTTATTTAGTACCTTTGATTTCAACTAATAACACGCTAATAATATTTTTTTTAATAATGATATAAAAGTTATTATTATTAGAAAACTATTATCTTACACTATTATAAAATAATATATAATGTAATTATCAATATGACTATTAAATACTCCCTCTGTCTCACACTTATATTCACATTTTTTGTTTTTGTGCGTCTCACATTTATATTCACCACCTAAGAAATAAAACTTCACATCAACCAACAACCTCGAAAGTTATCTTAATTTAAAAAATATCACTCTCACCTAACACACATAACATACTTTATAATTGATTTATTACTTAAAAATACCACAATACCCCTAAATATTTTATAATTTATTTATTTATTACCTAAAAAGTACCACAATACCCCTAAAAAGTCAATCAAGTTGATAAAAAAGAATTTTTCTTAAACTCCATATCTACATTGTCGATCAACTTAAGTTCAAAACGGAGAGAGTAACATTTGTTGAAACATATATACTTTATCAATCTATAGATTTTATATACTCCAAATTTGTAATGACAAAGCAGTATTCGATATTTGGACAAAAAGTAGTAATCTTTGTGGTATCTGATTTACATATTTAATTAATTAAGAAAAGAAATGCTTAATTTAATCAAGCCATCATTTGGCACTTTCTCTTTTTGGTAATGTTGTGTCTTAATTTATTTGGTCCAAATTGCTTTCAATAATTTAGTCAAAATCGTGCAATCTTATCGAATTTTCAGTAATTATCACAAAAGTCAATCTCAAGAGAACGAAAGTGATGGGTATTTATCTTTGGATAAAACTTGATTGCTGTCGATGCAAACATGCCAACTATTTCCTTTTGTTTGTTACAATACACTCTTATCCTTCAACTTCAAAAATTATAAAAAATGAGTAATAAATAAATAACTAGTCACTGCATTATATTTTAAGAAATGTCTATATCTACAACAACAATAAGAACTAACGAGAATAATTTTTAGGGTTATTTAGGATGCACCGGTGTACCTGAGAATTTACAAGGTAAATTTTAAAAGTAGTGGGTAGTTATTGAATTTTTTATTAATTATTTTATTTTATTTAGTGGTTAGGATTAAACAAAAAATTGATCTAACGATTTATATTATCCAGGCGCATCGGTGCACCCGGTGTACTGTAGTGTGACTCATTGGGGGTTATTCTATAGTGCACTGATACACTTGCAGTTAGTGGGTTGAAAATAGGGGGAATGAGTAATTTTTTTTAAAAATTAATTATGTTATTTTATTTGATAGTGGAGATTGAATTAAATTATAATCTAACGGTTAAGATCGTCCAGGTGCATCGGTGCACAGCAGTCGAACTTATAAATTGTTTATGAACTAGTTCACTTCATCATTATCATATTTTTATCAATTGTGTATTACTTTTATTAAAATATTATCATTTTTTATTCGAAGAAATTTTATCTCACTCAAGTCTTTGCCTTATTATGCATATCACCTCACTTTTTCTTTTTTATTGATATAATATAAAATTAAAATATATCATATTAAAATTCAAAATAAATATAGATTATTTATCATTACGGAACCTATTCCGCGACAGCTTATGACTTAAAAGTTTCTTCCTTTTTTATTGATGGTGAATTGGTCACAATTACCATATGCATAAGATTTTGATTTTGAAAAGATTCAAATGTAATTGTGGTACTTAATTATAAGTCGATCAATATTTTTAGAATGTTCACGTGTGGTGTGATCAAATGATCAAATCCTTTATATATATATATATATATATATATATATATATATATATATATATATATATATATATATATATATATATATATATATATATATATATATATATATATATATATATATATATATATATATCCTTGAGCTTCTATTTATGCGTTTTCAATTCGAGACTATAGTTTAATTTATTTGTTTATGAAAAATCCAATACAATTGAGAGTTTTTATTTCATTAGTTTTAAAAATTAGGTTTTAATTTCCAAAACTAATATCTAAAATTTAAATATAACCTTATATGCACTTATAATCCTATATATTAGTCGTTAATACTTTCAATTTTTATAAAAGATTATTAGCAAAAAAAATATCACTTTTAATAATTCATTTGAGAAAAATGACATTCATTATAATTTTTTTTCATAAAAAAAGCTATTTTCTTAAATTTTAAACAAAATTAACCTTTTTTTTAATCTCTTCTGCAACTGCGCGCGACCCTACACGCGATTACATGTGCGATCATTCACATGTTTTATTTACTAACATATTTACGAACACTATCGGCGATTATATGTACGGGTATATATTAATTATACAATGAAGAGGAACAAAAAAGTCAAAAGAGGCATTTTTTAAAAAAAATTATATTGGGTGACATTTTTCCAAAATTAACAATTAAGCGAAAATTTTCACAATTTCTATTTTATAAAATCTCTTTCTTCAATTAATTTTTCTTTCTCTTTCTCTTTCATTTTTCTCTTTTTTTTTTTTTTTTTTTCCATATAAGTCTATTATTTTATGCATTTCATCCTTTGAACCCAAACAAATATAACTCGAACAGATACTTATAAATTTTCTTTCTTCAATTAATTTTTCTTTCTCTTTCTCTTTCATTTTCCATTCTTATCTTTTTTTTTTGTTTTTCATATAAGATAATTATTTTATGCATTTCATCCTCCTAACCCAAAACAAACATAATCCGTGAATTGAGTTTATATGTGAATCTTGATTTTACCGATTACTCTTTAGATTAATAAATTATTATTATTTTTCTAAATGAAAAAATTATTCATTCAAATTCTTGTCCACTTTTATCTATAGATAACTTTCTAATACATTTACATAAACATTATATGTGACCCGGTTAACATCATATAATTTACTCTAAAGCATTCGATGAAAAGATATTCTCACCTAAAATAAATAAATAATGAAAAGAGATCCATAATAGGGTAGCACTGTGATTTAGAAAGTGGGGGACACTAGGTGTCCAAGAAATTACTTATACACGTACATCTTTACTATATTAAATATGAGTAATATCTCTGCATAAAACCACCTCCAACCAAAGCACCAACATAAACCTTTTGATGCATCATCTCTCCATCTCTATCTTTCTCTCTCTTGATCTTTCCCACTTTGCTCATACCCTTATCACTTTTAATTTAAAATCCTGCTTCTTATATTACACTTGTGAGTTTTTAGATTTTTAGTTTTGTTTGGTTGGTTGGGAAGGTGAATGAACAATTGTTACCATTTTCAGCTTAATCATAATCTCTCTCTCTTTTCTGGAAGATTGTGTAAAGATGAGTAAAGTTTGTTAACTTTTTCTAGTTGACTATAGAGTAAATGTTTTGCATTAGTTGTTTACTTTAGAAACATTGATCAATGAATTTTGGGTCTTTTCTACAACATGCTGATTATATTGTTGGAATCAATCTTTTTTTGGGCTCAGTTTTCTCATGCAGATCCATTTAATCAAGCTTAATGTGATCATGTCACACCTACAAATATATATATACACACACATTAATATATAGAGTTTGTTAATGATAAAAAGTTGTGGTTTTGTAGATAGTTGGGAGGTGCAGCATGGGGTATTTGTCATCAATGTTTAATGGGTTGGCAAACTCTCTTTCCATCAAGAGAAGAAGAAAAGTTGGATCAAGAAAGTGTGTTGATGGTCTGACTAAGAAAAATGAGTTGATAGATGAGTCCAAGAATGTGGCTTCAGTTTACTCCAAGAGAGGAGAGAAGGGTGTGAACCAAGATAGGTGCATAGTTTGGAAGGTACAACATATATACTCTCACCATTAGTTGGTTCTTCCAATTGTGGCCTCACGGTTCATGTTGTTAGGACTTTGGATGCGAACGAGACATGTTGTTCTGTGGGATATTCGATGGGCATGGTCCATGGGGGCATTTCGTGGCGAAGGAAGTGAGCGTGTCGATGCCTTCGTCTCTCCTCTGCTACTGGCAAGAAACACTTGCTGAGTTTGGTGAAGAATCAGAGGAGAAGCTTCATAGATTCAACATATGGAAGCATTCATATCTCAAGACATATGCTGCCATAGACAGGAAGCTGGAACATCATCCCAAAATTGATGCATTTCACAGCGGAACTGCTGCTTTGACAATTGTTAGGCAGGTAGTAAAGTTCATTATTAAGAATTTGGTTTGAGTGGTTTAAATTAAGTTGACAGTAAGAAGCTTTGCTCCATTATTGTTTAACAAAGGGGACCATCTTTCTTGCATTATTTATCTTGATTTAATGTTCTTTTGAGTTTTGAGTGAGATTTGATTATGTTCAAAACCACCAAGTTGCAATCTGTAATTATTGAAGAGTGTTTGGGTTCATTAAAGTTATTAAGCGGATTAATAAAGTTTAAAAATATCATAGACAAGGAATGAGCATGAGAATTGCCTTAATTTTTTTATTAGTTTCATGTGATATTATAACATATCTCCTCCTTAAGTTTTGATACAACAGGCTCTTTGGTTTTAACTAATGGGCTCATAAGGAAATTAAGCTTGTTTAAAAGTATAATGTGTGTAAACTCCCTTATTTTAAGTAATTGTTTAAGGCTCATGAAATATTATTAATTCAATGTGAACCAAACACTCTCTTGATGTTGATGTGGTACTAGGGCGACGATATTTTTGTAGCTAATGCTGGGGACTGCCGTGCCGTACTCGCCACTTGTTCCGACAATGGCGACTTGGTGGCTGAGCAGCTTACCACTGACTTCAAGCCTAACCTGCCTAGTTAGTCCCTCTCCTTTTCTCTCGTATGACATGTGTGACCACTTGGATTTAATTCCTATGAAAAAAATAATACCTAGATAAAGACTTTGTTTTTTGTTCAAACAGAGGAGGCAAACAGGATAAGTGAGTGCAATGGTCGAGTCTACTGTCTGCGCGACGAGCCAGGGGTCCATAGACTCTGGTTGCCACACGAGGAATCTCCGGGACTAGCCATGTCCAGAGCTTTCGGGGACTACTGCATCAAGGATTTTGGACTTATATCTGTGCCTCAAGTTACTCAGAGGCGCATCACTAGTAAAGACCAGTTTGTCGTGCTGGCAACAGATGGGGTACGTCGTCTGATCTTGAGACACTACACTTCTATCATTTGAGCTATATATAATGCATGTAAAGTTCTGTCTTCTGTGAAGGTTTGGGATGCCATATCTAATCAAGAAGCGGTGAGGATCGTATCAGCAAGTCGTGATCGGGCAAAATCAGCTAAGCGTCTGGTTGAAAGTGCTGCCAATGAGTGGAGACGAAGGAGGAAAGGGATAGCTATGGATGATATCTCAGCTATTCTACTGTTTCTTCATTCTTCTGCTTTATGGGACCAACCTGATTTTGTACCATCCTCAAAATAATTTATCTGCATTTGTTGTTATTCCAAGAATAAAGCCTCCCTTGCTTTAGTAAGATTTATAGCATAAAATCTTTAGTCAACATGGAATCTTGAAGTGGAAGGCATGATTGAATCAACACATACTCACCACTGGAAGAAAGAATAAGTAATCCAATTACCAATGAATGATAATGTTACAAGAGTTGAACTAATTATAACTAAAGAATGAACTCAAATAGTACTTTACTCTATAACTACTATGGTCAGTTGAGCAGACCTTGGCTAGCTCCAAATATCAACATAAAGGGATTCTAGTATGGATCCTCCATCCGCCCCAATAATACCATTTTGCCGTTTTGAGCATTCGCTTCAAAGGATATAATTTCTCCGTTTTGGAAAAAAGGCCCACCATGACCTGCAACACTCTACTAATACAACTATCTACTATATATAAAATAATAATACAACTTAATTTACAAGCAAAAAGCAAACGATACCACTGTAACAACAAATTTTTGTATTTATAATAAAATAAATACAAGAGAATTACAATAATAATCCAAAAGATTAAACTTGATAATTTAGGAAACAATCTCTATCTATCCTTTAATTCTTCTCTCGAACCAATTTGGACTTTGACTGGTTGTGCTGACCGCGCTGATCGCGTTGACTGCGCTGACTATGTGTGTTGAGTCGGATCTTCAGTTGAAGCTTGTCTGAACTCGGATTTGGAACCTTATAACATTTATCCAGAGGCGTCGAACCTTTATTTGGATTAAACGTGTTTGTTGTGAAAAACACTCGATCTGGGGGGCTTAGCACCTTAATCCCGGGACGTATGCTGTTCTTGGCGCGTAGAACGCTGATGAACTTAGTGTATGAAGAACGCTTGATTTGGGAGGCTTAGCACTCCCGAATCATATGCCGTTCTTGGCTTAAAGATGCTTGAAGATCTTGAGGAGCGTTGCTCGTGTTTCAATCTCTTTAGAGCGTTAGCGTCTTCGGGTCCTTGAATGTGTGTTGAATGAATGGAGGAGGGCTCCTTATATAGGTGGAGAATGAGAAACCTTCCATCTATAACTCACAGTTTGATTGGTCCAAGACCGATTTGACCTAATTCTGCGGGCTTGAGCCTTCCACTTGCTTAGGCTCTAAGTCAGACCGATTCTGCGGGCTTGGGCCTTCCACTTACTTAAACTTTAAGTCAGACATATTTAGCTTGGGCCTGATTTAATTTGTCTGGGCTTATTTGATTTGAGTCAGGCCACCTTTGACTTGAGCTTGTTTGACTTGGGTCAGACCTTATTTAATTTAAGTCCAAATTTAAGTCCACTTAACTTGTTGGGCTTAAATTAATTATTAATTATTTATTAATTTATTTTAGAAATTAAATTCCAGAATAAATTAAAATTTATATTTAATAAATAAAATCCACGTGTCGCCATTTGATTGTAGTGTGATTTTTAATTACTTACAAATGCCCCCTTGCGATTTGTTCACGGACGCTATGTCTTGTTATGAAGGAATCGCAAAAGTCCATTTCTTGCAATTTTTTCTTTTGAAGCCTTCAATTTACAAAGCATTTGGGCTTGAAGAATAACTTATAAAATTTATTTGACCCAAGAGGGCAAATAATTTTCTTTCTTTTGGCCCAATTCTTCAATCTTTTGATAGCCCAATTAACTTTTTATGCTTATTCAATCCCAATAGAACGTAAATATGGCACCGATGTATTTCTTGTTCACCAAGACTTGGTAGATCTTACTCAAAATTATCAAATTTATTTATAGTAAAAAATCTCTAATTAAAATTTTGGAGAGATTGCACCCCTTACAAATAATTTTCATAGTTACTCGGAAATCCATTACTATATAATGGTAGTCCGGGGTGCTTTCTGTTCATCATCTAACATATTTTCTTTGCTTTTCTTCTTTTAGGGTATCATTTACCAAACACCATGAGTGCACTCTTACTAGAGAGGTAATTACTTATTCCACCTCTTATTGCTTTTCTTTAATCTGTATATTTGTTATCTTCCTATCGACCTCGTCATCTTTCTTTTCGAAGGAGTCACCGATGAGCCTCGTCCCTTAATGGTTGCCCCTTTACAGTTGTCCCTTTATGGAATAACGATTGCCCCTCGATTGTCCCTTTACGGAATTTAAGACTGTTCCTCGGTTATCTCTCGGTTGTCCCTTTACGGAATTTACTACTATCCTTTGGTTGTCCCTTTACAAAATTTACGACTATCCCTCTGCAACAATTGTGTGGAGCCGAAAACGGTGGTTGAACAATAAGCTCGTGTCTTTAAGGACCTTGAGATGGCAACCGGTCAATAGGAGACCACTCGTGGTAGTTTGGTGGTGGATCTGCCGATGGGAGCTCGAGGCAATTTGGTGCTTGTGTTATTTGGCAGCGATGACATTGGGGCTCGAGATTTCATCGGCTGATTGGTGATGAGCTAACGGGACTCTCTAAAGGGGCTCTCAATCTCGCTCAGATCGAGCAATGGTCGCCAGGTTGTAGCGATAGTAGCTCCGGCAACGGGTGCTGACTATCCATATTTCCAGTGTTGAGTGATGAACAACGGCTAATGAGGACTTGGAGATGCGGCAGTTACAGTCGGATCGAGTGGCCATGGCTTCTTGCTTCAGCTGGGTTCTCAAACTGTAGCTAGAATTAGGTAGGAGTGTGCGGCTGGAGGAATTCCCGGTGAGGGTTGTAATGGTCACTGATCAAAAGGAGGTAGAGAAATTGAAACTTCTATCTGGTTAATTTCTTGGGAGACATAAGGAATTTACGTGATTTTTGATGGGAGTGAGAAGACAATTCACATTGTTGGGTGGATGCAGTCGTCCTAATCGTCATAGCTATGCCAGAACACGTCACCTGAGGTGATGGCTGAACGGAGGTGCTCAGATTCCCGTTACTCACTAAGAGTAGAATACACACTCCTACCACACTTGTTGGGTTCACGAATTGGTGGATTAAATGGGTTGTTGGTGTAATGCTATGGGCCAAACACATTTGACATAAACTTTGAGATAGAAGACCAACATTTGGGCCAACATGCCCAACAAATCTCCACCTTGGCCCAAATCATCTACCTTCGTGTTCATCTAGAAATTCATCATCGCATCTTTTCCCGAATACCTGCAAAACGAAAAACACAAAGTTAGATGCAAGATCTAAAAAATTTGACAAACATGAAGTTGGTCAAATGAAAAATCGATACACAGTCACAAAAGTTCACACATTATCACAAAGATAAAAGAACAAAGCACAAAGCTCTCAAGAAAACACAAAGTTCACATAGTCATGTAATCACATAGATTAGAACTCACAGTTCTCATGACACACGAACAGTTCACACAGAAATAAATTAATTAAGCACAAAGCTAACATGAGATCACTAAGATCATGAATACATAATTCATACATTTATCACACAGAATATAATACACAATTTTACAGATACATAGTCAAGTCACATAGACACATAAGCTATAGCATTTAAAAATCACATAGACACTTCACACAGAAGCACACACAGTAATCAACAATCAAATGTTATACCACATTTGAAAGCACACAACATGCTCCACCTCACTAAGAGAAACAAGTAAGCATGTAGACTAGACACAAAGCATAAAGAAAACACATATGTAAATACTCCACCGCACTAGGAGCAGCCTAAAACAAAGCAAGTTTAACACATAAACAAGCACAAAACATAGAAAATGCATTTCAACAAGTTTCCAGACAAAGAAAACACATAGTTTTAAAGAGAAACACAATAAGAAAATACATTTCTAACAAGTTTTCACACAAAGAAAACACAAATCCACAAAGAAGCACATAGATTCAAAGTGAAACAAGATAGAAAAATAAATTCCCTAATCAACATATAGAATTAACTAGCCAATTAACACACGCACAAGAATTAAAAGGCACCAAATAATTCACACAAAATTATCTCTCAATCATAAGAATCATTCACAGCTTTGAACACCCTCTCATACTTCATCTTCTATTTCAAACAGATATTGAAGTCTCCTTGCCCAAATGAATTAGGAGAAGCCATAGGTGCTTAAAGTTGAGTGAATCGACTCACACAAATTCAAGAAATAATACAATCACACACACAGGTGAGCAAATTATATCTTAGGGTCTGGAAACGAACTCAATTCACACACATAGCAAAAAGAGCAAAAAATTTCAGAAAATCAAATTAGCAGCGAAAGCAAACCAGGAAAAATATCACACAGATATACCCACAAGAGATTTCAAGCAAATAAAAATTAGAGATACCACAGAAATGGACCAATCCAGACCACAAATTATAAAAAATCTCTAATTCTATAGCACAGAAATTACAAAAGCAGGGAGGACCAGCCGCCTCAGAGCATCACAAAACAAAAAACACAAAGGAGGACCAACTGCCTCATGGTATCACACAGATATAGCATAACTGAACAAATCAGAAAATGAAAAAAACACAAAGTTTAAAGGAACAGAAAACTCTTCTGAAGCGATGGACGAACACCGTAACACCCCTGCGAGCCACAAGCCACCAGTGTCCCTCAAAGCCTCATTCAAGCGGCAACAGTGAACAAACAACTCCCACCTTAGAGCCGTACCCTGTCCGCTACGACACTTGAACCCTACACACAAAGTGAGACAAACCGACGTAGGGAGTTAGAAAACAGAACCAATCTGCAACTATCAGAAAAAGAACATGTCCAAACACCAACAGAACGAATCTAAAATAATTTAGGATATAACAAAATGATAGCACAAATAAAGGAGAGAGACTTTCCTATCACCAAAGATCGGCGGCGGTGGTCAGAACTAATCTGACTGGAGCTGACGGTGGATAGCAGCAGCTTCGCTGATGGACGGCGGCTGTGCTGGCGATGAACAACAGATCCGGGGTTGACAGCGGCAGACGGCGACTGACTGATCGCGAACTCAAGCCCGCTGCAACCAAACTAGTCAAAACCTTAGTATCGCATTCCCAGCAAGCAGATCCAAATAGTGGTTGTGCAGCGGCGTCGATGAGCAGCAGACGATGGCCAGCGGTGGCGACCGGCATACGAGATAGATCTGACCTAAATAGTAGGTTGGCGGCATGTTGGCAGTGTCAACGAACAGCAGCGGCAGTTGCGCTTTTGGCTGACAAACAACAGACAGTCAGCGAACCCTAGCACCGGCAGGATCTACTTTTTCTTCCCACCTAGATCTGGCTGGAACCCTAGCACCATCAAGTGGATCCGGTGGCTAGACGAGCGATGGACGGTGAACAGTAGCTTCCGACTGGGTCGCATTTCCAGACGGTCAGCGGAGGAGGCAGCGGCGGACAACCAATCAGACCAAACTCTGATACCAATGTTGGGTGGATGCAGTCATCCTCGTCATTGGAGCTATGTTGGTACACGTCGCCAGAGGTGGTGGCTGAACGGAGGTGCTCAGATTCCCGTTACTCACTAAGAGTAGAATACACATTCCAACCACACTTTTTGGGTTCATAAATTTGTGGATTAAATGGGTTGTTGGTGTAAGGTTATGAGCTAAACACATTTGGCTCAATACTTTGAGATAGAAGTCCAACATTTGGGCCAACAGGCCCAACGGGCCCAATACACGTGATTCTTTTTATGGGAGATAGATGGCAGTTCATGTGATTCTCTTATGCTTGAGAAAAGCAGTTTTCTTTTTGAAAATAGGCAACAAACTGTTCACGTAACAGTTTCTGTGAAAATGATCCATTCCTTTTTTATTTTCACTTTCAAATTTGGGATTAATTTGACTCATTAGGCAACTTGGGCTTGCCAATTTAGGCTTCAAATCCACCATCGTAATATAAGTCATGTGGGCTTATGTTCATGCCAAGTTACTTTGGAGTGGATCAATTATTTAGCAAATAAATCATGTGGGCTTATGTCCATGCCAATTTGACTCCTTTAAGCCATAATCAATTTAATCAATTTAGGCTTCAGAATCTCACTTGATCCATCAATTCAATATTTTTTTTGGACTCTCAACATGTATTATTAAATCGGCATGCCATAATGAATTTGAATTACACATCCATGCACCAATCCGAGCCAGGCAACTAAACATTCTCATTAAATTTAATTCATGATTTTAAGTTTATTAAACTTAAACTTAAACATAAATCAATTTAATTGCTCCCTTAACATTTTAAACTTCACTCGTCATGGGTTTAATTTATGATTTTGGACTTAATAATTAATTGATCCCATGAATTTATTTTGGGATATTTTAATTAATTAAATCCATAAATTTAAATTAACTTGAACTCATCTGCTTGCTAATATTAATTTACTTATGTGACAACATGGATCACTTTCATTCCTTACGAGAATTTGGGATTATTTCATCATTCCAAGAATTTGAACTTCCTTTACCAATTCAATAATTTGAATTTGCTTACGCAACTTTGCATTCAACCACCATCTTCTCCTTGTCAACCATTTTTTCTCAACATCATTCATGCTTCGTTTGTGTAGGCTTCTTTCACAACATGAGGGCCATCCTATTTGGGTAGAAACTTATTTTCAACGCGATGAGTGTCACCAATGTGAAAAGAACGTATTTTCACTTTCTTGTTGAATGTTATAGAAAGGCGAGATTGGTAATATTCAAGTCTTTGTTGTGCCTCCAATCACTTTTCATCTAACACTTTCAACTCTTGAAGACGCAACTTTGCATTTTCTTCTTCGGTGAGACCTTCTTGTATGACCATCCTTAAAGAAGGGATTTATTTTCAAGAGGCACAACAGCCTCAACACCATACACCAAGGAATATGAAGTTGTTTGAGTAGGTATTCTATAAGTGGTGCGGTATGCCCATAAAATTTTATTTATTCTTTCATGCCAATCTCTTTTCGACTTGGATACCACTTTCTTTAGCAGGCTGCACAAGGTTTTATTAAAAGATTCGGCAAGACCATTAGCAGCTGCGTTATACATTGAAGATTTCTTTTGTTTGAAATCAAACTTCTCACATAGCTTGTCAATCCAACTGTTGCTGAACTGTTTTCCATTATCAGTGATGATGTAGAACGGAACACCGTATCTATAAATGATGTTGATCCGAATGAAATCCGCAATATTTTCTTTCTTCACTTCCCTTAAAGGCATAGCTTCGGCCCACTTTGAAAAGTAATCGATTGCAGCCAGAATGTAGAGATGACCCCCAGAAGACTTTGTAAGCAGCCCTACCACATCTAAACCCCAAGCATCAAAAGGCCATGAAACGACTGTCAGATGCAAAGGCTACGGAGGTTGATGAATCAAATTTCCATGGAATTGACAAGCTTGGCATCTTCGTGCATAATCTATGCAATTTTTCACCATTGTGGTCCAATAGTAGCCCATTCTTTTTATCCTGAAATGTAACTTTGGCCCAAATTGATGAGCACCGCAAATTTCAGAGTGAGCCTCCTCTATCGCTTGAACAGCTTCTTCCTTACCCAAGCATCTCAAGAAGATCCCATCAAATGATCTTCTATAAAGTGTGCCTTTGAAGTAAATGAATCGAGGCGCTCGATAATTATCCATTTGGTAGTAGGGATGACTAATTAAAATAATTTATCGAACCACAGGGAGGTAGGTACTAGTGCTTAAGCGATCTCACGTTTCTTATAATTTTATAGAGACAAATCATCAATGGATAGGTTTTCAAACAAGTAATAAAATCAATCAAAGCAAGCAAGCAAGTAATGATCAACAAACAAGATAGATAAATGGATGAGTGGTTTTCCAAGTTAAGTAAAAGTGAGATTAACAACAATCAAGAAGTGGAAATTCTAGGATACATGCATCAAATTCATATGAATCATGGGTATATGATTAAGGGCCAACACTAAGCTCACCTAAACTCCCTCTCGAGATGGATAGGATATGAATCTCAATTAGCTCAACGGATTGGTTCTCACTAAAAAAATTCCAACTAGGTACTAAGATTGAAATGAGAGTCCCTTCACACAATTAATCAAGCTCTCGATCAAACCAATCACATGTTCTATCAAAGGGTTCTAAATTCCAAAGGACTTCTCAATCTCTTTACAATTTATAATGCACATGAAGTGTTTGATGAAATGATTCACTCAATTATCCTAAGTATATAATTAATTTCTCAATCTAATCACATATTTAGAACAACTAAACACACAAATCAACAATACAAATCAAGCAATTAATAATCAATGATAGAAAATCATAGATCCAATCAACATATGAATTCAAATACACAAATCCTAAAATTATACAACAACTCTCATGTTGCTAATCTCACAAGGGAGATTAGCCTACCATATTAACAAGAAAATTAACATAGACATTAAGATTCTTACAAAAAATGATAAACAATAATGTTTCACTACAAAGTATGGATGAAAACTCCCTTGAAGTGCTTCAATGGTGATCTCCTTCCTTCCCTTGCAATTCTCCTCTCTTCCTTGCTTCTTTTTCTCAATTGGATGAAGGTTTTGATGGTGGGATGATGGTAGATGATATGGATGAAGAATGGATGAAGATGATGATGTAAAATAGAGAAAATGGTGTGTGATGTGTGTGTGCAGGGCAAAACCACCGAAAAAATCTCCTTTAATGTTGAACAATTGGGTATTTATACCCCTTGGGAAGCTTCTAGAAGGTTCTGGAATTTTTGACTCTTTTGCAAGAAAACACGGTCGTGTTTTCTTGTATCTGCCCGTGTTTTCTTGTAAGTGTGATTTTTTCAGCCCGAAATGCAATTTTTCACCCAAGTGCAAGAAAACACGGGCGTGTTTTCTTGCAAAATTTCAGCTCTCTGTACATTTCTTGCATTTCTGAATAGACAACACTTTTCTGAATAGTGTTGTCTTTTTTGTGTTGTCTTTCTCAAATGTTGCCAAATGCTGAAAAATATTGTCTTTGCCGAATTTTCTCATTTTTTTGCCTGTTTTAGATATGTTTAAGCTTATTCTCACACATTTCCATGAAAACACATGACACAATCAAATTATACATAAAATACTAATAAAATACTACGAAAACAGACCTAAAAAGACACTAAAATCTATGTAAAAATATCACTCATCAAACCCCCAAACTTAAAGTGTTGTGCGGGGATGCACAACTAAAATGATAAACCAAGGGATGAGATTTTCACCTAGGAAAAGACTAAACAACATAAGTAATAACACATCAATAATAATAAGAATCACAATTTATGCTAAGTCATCCTACAACATTAAACTTATGACATAAGGAATTAACAAGTTCAATCACAAGAGAATAAAGTGTAATATAGTCCTTTTTGGTCCAAGCCTCACATAGGTTATCAATTTCACTCAACACTCTTTCAAGTAAGGTAACAACACTCATCAATCGATTGACTCGACTCGCTATAAGTTTGCTCATGGACTACATTCACAAACCACCAAAGTTTCAATTAATGATAAAAAAGGTCTTTAATTAGGATGTAATGATAGGTTCTTTGGTAGGGTAGGAAGAATATAGATATTAGTGACTAATCAAGTGTAAGTAATCGAAGAGGCAGCTACTTTCTTCCATTCCTTAATATTTTCTTCCTTCCTTTCTTTTCTTAATTGATCACAATCACTATCAATCAACTTTCCTTGAATTGAGCTTCTTTCAATGCATGCTTCCTTCTTCGAACTTTTAAATTCTTGAGCATATTGTTGTTGCTTTGCTCATTTTCTTGTTTTATGGTTGCATGTCCATTCTTGTTTTTTTTTTCTCTTTTCATCCTTTTTATTACTTGTTTACCATTTTCTTTTCTTCTTTTCTTTCTCATCAAACCTTTCTAGCTACCATCTCCTCAATCACTCACACCAAAGGGTAAATATATAAGGCTCACGTGGGTAATTAAGGCTTATAATGTGCTTATATAACAATAAATAGGCTTGAAGGCTAAAAGTGGTTGACTAGGGATGATGTTCATGGTAGGAAAATATATGGCATTGACTATAATAACAAGGATGGCCTTAGATCATTTCACTAATCTCCACTAATCGGGCTCGTTTCTATAGTCCTTGAGCAAGTTCTAGCTTATCAAACACAATCAATCCACTCATTAAAAAAATACATGTATGCACGGTTGATGCTCAAATTCTCACAAGCTTTGGACCTTAAGGAACTCATTACACCACATTCATCTTGAAATTGAACAAGTTAAATAAAAATGTCACAATTCGAAAGTATAGAGATTCTTAATCATAACTTGCCATCACTTACTATCACAACATGTCATCACTCATATTAAAAAATGACTTATAACATCCCAAAACAAACCACCAAATCAACCCTAAACAAGAATAAGAAAACACACAAAACATAAAATAAGGACTCAACAAACAAGAAACAAAATAAAAGCACATAACATGCAAAAATAACAAAACCATCCATCATAGACAATGAAGCATACATTCATAACATCCATGACAATTAAGCTCACAAAAATCCCATTCTTGATTGAAAAGGAAATCCTAAATTACGAAAGTAAACCTCCCACAAGCATAACAAATGAAGTAACATGGTAATCACATCAATCCAAATCAAATCAAATTATGCTAAACACATAGAAGTGGTAGGGTATAGAATGAACTCCTTCAATAGGCATTTGGTAGTAGAAGTTGTTAGCTTCGAGCTCAATTCGTGCTTCCAATACCCTTCATACATGCTCAAAGACTCATGAAACACCATTAGCTCAATAATTGCATTACAAATATAGACTATCATGCACTTCAACATCACCAATTGGACCAAAATCAAACCAGACTCATGAGAAAAATTCTAAAATTGACCCAATTTTACAAGAATCACACTCAAGTGGTGAGTCACACCACACACTCTCCCCCTAAACTTAAATCGAAACAAGTTGAAACTTAAGTTTGCAAAAAGTGGTGGGACTTACCCTTGTAGTTTCTATTGATGATCTTCTTGTGAAGAAGTAAACGCATCCAATGAATTGAGCAATGTCCACCACACACTAGCCCCCCAAACTTAACTTGAGACAAGAATTGAGAATTAAGTTTGCAATAAGTGATACGACATGCCTACTCGAATCCATGAAGCACTTCTCTTTTCTTCACTATGTCTTTTCTCACAAGCACAATCCACCTACAAGACCAAACAACAAAACAAGAATCTAAAGATAAAAAGAATGGGTTACCTCCCATTTAGCGCTAAGTTTAACGTCCTCAAGCCGGACGAATTTTCATGATCATTGGACCAAATGTTGGTCCATCACACTCTCTCCTCGCATCCCTACTTTGAACATTTGCTTCGCCTTCTTCTTGTCCACAAGCTCAACTTCACCATTCTTGCTTACAAGCATTAAATCATCATCGAGAAGAGCTTCTAATGAACTTCCTCTTTCTCCTTTGTCAATTTTCCAATCAAGCTCCGAAGCTTTCTTCCTATCAATACCACAAGAGGATAAGTTAGAATTTGACATTTCATATAATCATGAAGAAATGAGTTTAAGTTGTCAAAGAGAATAGAGTCATGATCCATAAGATCATCCGAAGGCTTCAAATGAGACTTGGCTCATTTTTCTTTATTGCATAAGAATGTGACACTCTCTCCTTTTGAGCTCAAAGACAACTCCTCTATTCCAATATTAATTTTTGCTCTTCCCATCGTTAGAAATGACCTTCTTAAAATGAGTGGAACTCGCGGGGTCCGTCTTCACTTCTAACACCATGAAGTCGACCGAGAAAGCTAGCCCTTTTACTTTCACCTCCACGTCTTCAACAATCCCTGGTGGCTTCACACCTTCTTTATTTACTACTTCAAGATGGATAGTAGTAGGGTTTAGCTCTCCAATTTCAAGGTCGTTGAACGTGGCATGAGACATGAATTGACGTTTTCCCCCAAGTCACACAATGTATCAAGGGTACCCTTTCCTTCAAAATTACAAGGGATTATGAACTTTCCCGAATCACCAACTTTTGTAGGCCTCTCCTTATGCACCGATTCACCTACTTCGGGTTGCTCTTCTTTTCTTTTCTCCTCATACTTCTTCTTTAGATTCTTCACATATTCCTCAAACTCCTTTTTCTTCTCCTCTTTTACCAATATTTGTGGATAGGAAATAGGGAATGGAGTGATCGGAATACCCAAAATCACGTTTTTACTCCTCTTCTTTCACCTTCTCTTCCACTTTCTTTTTCTCTTGCACCCTTTTCCACTTAGGTATCCATTTTCTTTTCTTCTTTCTTACTTAGCTCTTCATTTTCTTTACCAACCTTACTTTCCACCAACCCTTCTTCAACCTTTCGTTCCTCTTCCGTATCAACAAACAAATATTGAGCTTTTGGATTAAACTCGGGTGTGGTCAGAAACTTCCCTTTTTGTTGAGCAATCAAGGTACTTGTAATTTATCCCACATTATACTCCAAAGCTTTGAGTCTCTTTTCATTTGCTTCTTCCGTCTTTTTCAAAGCTTCATCTCGAGCTTGGTCCGATGCTTCTCGAGCTTTGTTGAATGCTAACAATTGTTCAAGTAGATCATCGATCGATGCTCGTCCCTCATTGTTTGGTCCTTGGCCCCCGGTTGATACCCCAGAGGATAAGCAACCGCATTGCTCGGATTAGGAAAAGTTACCTTGCCTTTATTATTGTTGTGGGTATGAGCTTCCACTACTTTGACCATTAAAGCCTCCTTGCCTTGGTGGATAGTTCCCTTGACTTTGGCTGAAACTACCTTGGAAATTATTTTGGTAATTCCTTTGGTAGTTTCTTCCTTGCATGCATGACATATCTTCCACACATGGCATAGAGTTGGCCCATTGTTCTCCACTTACAATATTCGGAGGTAGCACACCTTGATCGATTTGTAGCCCCTTATCCATATTAGCTCCTTGATTATTCACACATTGGTTCAAGCTCATTTGTTTCATAACCTCCGTCACTATCTTTTCCATGCTTACTTTGATCAACACTAACACTCTTTAGACTAAATTGTTGCCCTTGATCAAAACTCTCAAATCCATAGCATCCACTAACCCTCTTCGATGGCCACTGATAAAAATTTATAGCAATCTCATCAAAAATGCGTATAGCCCTTTTCGGAGTCACTCCAAGTACGTATCCACCCACCATAGCATCAACAAGCACTCTTTGACCATTCACTAATCCTTGATAGAAAAATCCAACTTGTTGATTCTCCGGGAAACCATGTTGTGGACATTTACGTAACATATCTTTAAACCTTTTCCACGCTTCATAAAAACTCTCTTGAGGAATGTGCTTGAATTGAGTAATCAAGCTCTTCATTTGGAGTGTCTTAGAAGGTGGAAAATACTTGTTCAAAAATATTTTTGTACGTTCATCCCATGTGTTGCACTCCGGGAGTAATGGTGGAGAGCCATGTTCGAGCTTTATCCTTCAATGAAAACGGGAACAACCTCATCCTTATACAATCCTCACTCACCCCGTTCATCTTCACCGTATTAGCAATCTCAATGAATTGAGCTAAGTGTGCATTCAGATCCTCATTTGGAGTTCCACCAAATTGTTGGTCTCTCACCATAGAAATCAAGCCCGCTTTAATTTCAAAGTTGTTGGTGTTGATTGATGGTCCCATCATATATGGCATCACCCTCGGCATAAAGAAATCTCAAATCACTCTTTGATCATTATGAATTCCATGTTGTACCGAAGGTGGTGGTGGTGGCACATATGCTTGTTGAGGAGGAGAAAAAACTTGTGGAAAGCCTTGTTGCCTTAGAACTTGTTGCACCATTTATTGTAGCAAAGCTTGATTGTTTCTAGCTCCAAAAGTTTGATGAACTTGTTGTTCTTAGTCGCATTTTTTGTAAAAATGTGTAATAGTAAGAGACTCTATCGTCGAGTAAATACGTGACCAAGTACAAAATTTATAGTAATGTCGTCCCAAGGGAAAGTAAACTCATGCTAGTTTCCGGATTTTTCATTGATTTATGCTTTATAAGGATGATAGTTTGAAGGTTTTGTATATAAAACTACTACTTAATTCTCTACTTAATCAACTAGAATTTAAACTAACAAAGTAATGGATCAAACAACAAACAAGTGATGAATGGAATAGAGGTAGAATTCACTTGAGAAGAGAGCAAGGCTAATCATAATCATGGTTAAGACTTGAGCTAGATATGTAAAACTCTTGATGGTGAATTTCATTAATTTGTGGACTAAAAGCAATCACGATTTTACCCCTAATCCCTATGGCCAAAGCAATTAGGTTCTCGATTCTTTTCCAAGTCTAAGTCTCCTAGGATTGGTCTTAATCTCAATTCCCTTAAGGTACTATGATCATAAGTTGGTTCTTTTCACTCAATTTCTTAAGTGTCCCTCTATGAATGTTCTAAGCCTAAGGAGGGTATGGCTTACCTCCCCTTATACTAACAAGCATGCACGTTTCAATATATGATTCAATTAAACATCCACTCACAATATTGGAATGACCATTCTAACACTATGAATAGAGAATTTAATCACACAAGTATTGAAATGAAACATGATTGATATATCGTAAAAGGAAATCCACAATTTAATTCAAATCACTACTCAAGCTCTACTCATCTAACTCTTCATCTCAATCATTCATATGATTAGCCCTACTATAGGACTAGCCACTAAACATTATGTTTATACCATTACAAATCAACCTTTGCTCCATTTGAGCCAAAATAAGAAGAAAATCAACAATTGAAAAGTAGATTGGCTTCCCTTTCATGGAGAAACCTTCCTTCTCTTCAATATGCTAACTCCTTCAAGCCTTGATGCTTTCATCTTCTCAAATGGTGAATGGATGGATTGGATGATGGATTTATTGATTGATTGTGGAGATCAAATGGAAATTGGATGGATCTAATGGATAGAGATGGATTATGGATCTAGTGTGTGAGAAAATATGGTGTGGAGTGTGTGTAACTGCTCTAAAAATGATCTTCCCCACTAAATTTCGCACAAGTTACCCTTTTATATCACTAATGGACCTTCTAGAAGCTTCTGGAACATTCTGAAAATTACACAGGTTTTTGCACCTACACTGTCTGTGTAGCAGCGCACGGCCCGTGTAGGGCACACATACTTCGGCATGTTGTGCATGCTTCCGAACATGGCTCGAGCTGCGCTACACGGCCTCAGTCATGGGCATGTAGCATTTTCTGACGATAATACACAGCTTCTTCTTACAGGGCCATGTTCCGCACACGGGGCGTGCAGCAACACACGGCCCGTGCATCAGCACACGTCCTTCCTCTTGAGCGAGTAGCGATTTCTGATGACAATACACGGCCACTTATTATAAGGCCGTGTTCCGCACACTGCCCGTGCACAAGTATGCATTGTTCCTCTATTTCCGTTTCGCTCCCAACTCTGTTTTTATCCATTTCTTGACTTGTTTTACCATATTTCTCAAAATAACAATAACTCCACTAAAAACACACAAATACGGATAAAAACATCCGAAAATCCACAAATAAAGATACTAAAATCTAGGTGAAAATGACTACGATCAACCCCCAAACTTAAAGTATTTTCGTCCTCGAACAATGAAAAATGATAAACAATAGGAGTAATTTTCACCTAGGAAAACACCTAACGAACATAAACCACAACACATCACAAGTAAAAAGGACTACAAAACCACATTAAGTACCCCTACATCATCAAACTTATAACCTGAAAGATTAACAAGTTCAATCTTAAGAATGACAAAAGAGTAATCAAATCCCTTTCAATCCAAGCCTCTCATAGGATATCAAATTCACTCAACACTCTATAGAATAGGATTTTTAACATCACTCATCAACCGGTTAGAACCGACTCACCATAGGCTTGCTCATGGACTATGTTCACAAGCCACTCTAGTTTCAATAAGTGATATAAAAGGTCTTTATCTTAGGATGTAATATTTAGGCTCTTTAGTAGGGTAGAAAACTTTGGATAATAGTGACTATTCAAGTGTAGATAATCGAAGAGATGATTCTTTTCTCCAACTTCTTCACTTTCAAACTTTCTCCCTTTGTCAATAATTCAAAAGCACCAAATATCAACATACCATGGATTCCTTGAGCTTCTTTAGAATGACATGCTTCTTTTCTTTTGACTTTTGTATTCCTTGAGCATATTTTATGATTTTGCTCCTTTTCCATTTTTTTGTTGAAGTTGCATTTGTTTTTTATCTTGAGCTCTTTCATCCTTTTTATTGACTCAACCTTTCTTCCATTTACTTACACACTTTTCATCTTCCCTTGTAAACCATCATCATCCTCAATTACCCACACAGAGGTTATATATAAGGCTCAAGTGGATTATCAAGGCTTTTATTGTGCTCAAATCACAAAGAAAAAGGCTTATAGACTCAAACTGGTTCACTAGGGATAATGTTTTTGGTAAGGAATTTATGGCTATGACTTCATTTAACAAGGATGGCCTAAGATCATTTCACAAATTTCAACCATTTGGGCTTCGTTCCTATAGTCCATGAGCAAGTTCTAGTTTGTCTAAGTACAACCGGTCCTCTCATCAAGAATTAATCATGGAGGCACGGTTGAGGCTCAATTCTCACAAGCTTTTGCTTGGACCAAAAGAAACCTAATTACCCTTCATACTTCTCAAAATTGAACAAATTAAGTAGTTCATGTCACAATTTCAACAAGTAGAAACCATTAACATACTTGTCATCACTCATCACAAATAATGCATCATAGCTCACATTCAAAACACTCAATACTTTACCAAGAACAATACCACCAAACCATCCCTATAAGAATAAAAATTCACAAACAAAACACAATAATCAAAGACTTCACCAAACAACATAACAAGCACATAACATGCATGAACAAAATCATCCATCTCAAAATATCAAACACATCAATTAACATCCATAACAATTAAGATCAAATTCCCATCACATCCAAATATTGAAAATCAAACCAAAATACTAAAAATAACAAAAAGTAAATCGCAAAAAAAACTAAAATAAAATCCCAAAGTAAAGGAAACCTCCCAAAAACAAACAATTTAAGTACAATCCAATCTACTAAATCAAATCAAATTCAAGAATCATTAAAAAAGTCTAATCATAGCTAAGATGAACGAATGGAAGTGCCTAGCACTCAAAGTACTCCCTTCATAGCTCTGGAGGTGGAGGTGGATGATAGGTGTTCCATGGCATGTACACACGAGGAGATCCAGGGAACTGGAAGTTGAACATCATCATCATCATCTCCTCCATGTTGTTGGAGTACACCCGTGACTGCTCTTCATAGTACTCCCTCCGATGTTGTCCAGCTTTAAGCTCCTGAATACGCGCTCCATGCTCTTACTGGATCTCTCGAATCTCCCTTATATGTGCTCCATAAGTCTGCTGCACATGCCTCATATCTCGCACCTCATCCATCATGTAATTCCATCGATCATTCCCTTGTTTTGGTCCCATTGGTGGCTGCTGCTCTTCTTCCTCAAACTGTGGCGGATCAGGAGCTTGCTCATCAAACTCCACCTGCTCCGGTGGTGCATCCTACTCATCGCCTTCCATAGGCACTGGCTCAGCTCTCAAGTTAGCTAGCTCAAGGTTTTTTTCAATCCTCATCTATCTGAGAACCTCTTCCACTTCATCTCTATTCTTCTTGTAAAAAGCTCTCACAACCCTTGAGTGGTTAGCACTAGCCATCGCCAGATTGGCATACTTCCTTCGAGTGTAAACTGTAGTGAGCTCTGGAGCTGGCAAAGGAAACGGTGCTCCCTTCTCTTGCCTCAAACAATATTGATTCCCAGCCACATATAAGAATTCCATCCTCATCAACTGCTAATTATTCAAGCCATCACTAACCATCTTGTTCTCCATTCCAGCAAGGTTAATTCCCAACCCTTGAGCGATCATGCCTCCTAGCATCAAACCCTGAGATGATTGTCTATTGGTGACTCACTCTGCATGATGCAAAAAATGTGCTGCAACATTCAACGGCCGCTCATTGTAGATGCAGAACATGATATACAACTATTTTTCTCCTACTGCTCCATCCTTGAATCTTCCTAAGATGGTGTTAGAAACAATCTTCTCTAGGTATCTCATCACAGGGTTTCGGATTGCAGTTCCCTTTGAAGCACTTAGAACATAACCTGCTTGTTCCGTTCCATCATTCACTAAGCTCTTCCACCATTCTTGCTGATTGAAACTTCCTCCTTCATAGAAGCTCTGATGGTTCTCACATGATGGGCATCCAAAGTATTCAACACAGGTAATGGAATATTTTCTCTCAACACATTATCCAACTGAAACGTCACCCAAAGAGGGAAACCATTTTGATCCTTCTTCATTTGCAACGTGCTGATAAACTCAGCAGTTAGATGGTAATAAGTAGGTGGCCTTTTGTCAAAGAAAGCCTCCAGTTGTGCAAATCTGAATAGCTTCCTCAAATCCTCCTCGATTCCTAACCCTCTCATCGTTTCTGTGTCTTGGAATCGAGTTGGTTTGATCTTCAGAGCTAACATTTGCCACCGGAGCACATATTTATTCTAAAATAATCCAAATGGATCCCATCTTCCATCAATTTTGCATCAAGATTAGCCAACTCCCCTGGATCGGTAATGACTATGAAGTCCTCATTTCTTGGTCTAACTCTCCTCTCAGCCATGTACAATATAACAATGCTCAAGTTATATTCAATTTTATCAATAAGAATGTTAAGAATGAACTAAGTTAAATTCCACCCTAGTCATTCAACTTAGTGTGAAATATACTATGCATTAACATCACTTATTCACATCATTAGAACTTCAAACTTAATCACAATATGCACTTCACCATCATTCATCTCAACTAACCATGATTCATATCTTAATTTCTAAGTGGTGGAGAAGAAGGTTTATTTGCATCAATTTTTGTTAGAGGCAACGTTAATTCCTCAATAGTCTCAAGCCCTTTGCCTTTGTTCTTTTTTAGAGTGGCAGATGATGTGCTACCTTTCTCATCTTTTATTTGTTTATTGCCCCCATTATCTTGCACTGGGGCTTTTTCACATTTCACTTCCTTTGTATTTTTGAAGAAATATTTAGCATCTGCAAAGTAAGCTTCAACTTCAGTAAACAGTTTGTTATCACCGAATACCATTTTCACGTTGCCACCTTCACTATATTTGAAGCACTGGTGTAATATGGAAGGAATTACACAATTTTCATGTAGCCATGGGCGTCCCAAAAGCATGTTGTACAAAGTTTTTGCATCAATAACATGGAAGAGGACTGTTGATTTCATCTCATCAATTAGCAAATCAAGAACTATCATGCCGAGAGTTCTCTACCCTTTATGGTTGAACCCTTGAATCATCAATCGGCTATGATTGAGTTCATCCACCTGTATTTATAGTTTTTTCAACATTCTCAAGGATAGAATATTCACCGCCGAACCTCCATCAACAAGTATGCAATTCACTTGCACCTCTTTAGTATAGCCAGTCACAAATAGAGTTCGATTATGAGATTGTGAACCCAACAACATATATTTGTCCTTCTTCATGGAGTAAGCTTTACCCTTAGTTTTAGATTGTTTGCTTTCATTATCCTCCTCGTTCACGACATGACATGAACCTTCATCATGACTTTCTTTTAAAGAATTGAAGTTTGTGGCTGCCTCATCTTCTAACACGATTTTCCCTTCCTTAGCCAGCTGCATGATCTTTTCTTTGAGGATGAAACAATCATGAATAGGATGACCAACCAACCTATGATACTTACAGTATTTTGGGTCATTAGTTCATCCGGCTTCCTCTGGACGTTTCATCTCAAGCATGTCAAGAAGTTTATGTTTTATCAAATCATCAAATAAGCCGGAAATATTTGAGTTCAGAAATGGATACTCTTTTTCTTGCATCTTTTTCAGAGTTAATCTTCTTTTCCCCCATTCTTTGGCAACCTGCTTACCTTTATCTTTCTTATCATCTCCATTCTTTCGAATTTTGACAATCATAGTATTTGTGGCCATTGATTATTTGTTGGAATTTCTAGCATAAGGCTTGCCCCATTTTTTGAAATCTTGTTTATCTTTGGACTTGTAGGAGTCCAACATTAGTGAATGTTTGATTCCACTAGCACCATGCTTAATTCCATGTCATGGGCCCTAGTAGCCAACTCTTCGAAAGTATTAGGTCGAATTACTTTGAGTATATAAAGGAAATTTCATTCCATCCCTTGGATACACATCTCAATAGCGGACTCTTCAGATAATCGGTCCTTGCAGTTTCAACTTAAATTCCTCCATCAATTGATATAATCAATCACCGACTCTTCCTTTAATTGATGAGTGTTAGTTAGCTCAGTCATGCTAACGGTTCTCCTCGTGCTATAGAAACGGTTAAGGAACTCATGCTCTATTTGTGCCCAACTATCAATAGATTCAGCTTACATGCCGATATACCAATCAAAGGCATTTCCTTTGAGAGAGTGTACAAATTGCCTCACCATATGCTCTTCATGAGTACCAGTGTTATTGCACGTCTCAATGAAGTGTGCTATGTGTTGCCTCGGGTTTTTCTTGCCATCAAATTGTTGGAACTTGGGAGGTTGGTAGCTAGCTGGCAACTTCAAGTTGTCCGCTCTTTTCGTGAATAGCTTGACATAAGTGACGGTGGGTTTGGAATTCCCTTCAAACTTTTCTTTTATTGTTCCAAGTATTATATCATTCAATTGATCGACTTGCAGCATTCCATCAGCTGAAAGTTGCAATGCTCCTTGAGTTTGCTCCCTTTCAATAGTCTGGCGCCTTGTGATCTCTTCCACCTCACTATCGTCCATGACTCATTTTTCATTTGCACGGCTAGTCTCCGGCGATGTCTCTTTTTCCATCAATTGGGAGATTTTTGAATCTTGAGCTTCTATGTGTTTTGTGAGCCCTTCGATAGCTTTCATCATACTTGCTAACTGCTCCTCAATAGTTGAGGCGCCTACCATCATTACTAGAGCTGCAACTGAGTCAGATGAAGAGCTTGAAGATGCAGAATCTTCATCACTATCCTCTTTCATAGGTAGTTGTTTTCTCGAAGCCTCCTCAATCGAAGGGTTGGATCCAGATAAGGCTTCCGATTGAGCTTTTTCTGACATGCTCCTTGTTACAACAGCAACATATTCATTCAATGACTCTGAGAGCTTAGAAGCAGCAGTCCTTCCCACAGTAATCTTGACAGGAGTCATTTTATATCTTCGAGCTTGTATAGAGAAGAGATGAGAGGTAGAGATGGTCCCACTGGGCGTGCTAAAATTTGTAACAATAAATTTTGTATTTATAATAAATAAATACAAGAGAATTACAATAATAATCCAAAAGATTAAACTTTATAATTTAGGAAATAATCTCTATCTATCCTCTGATTTTTCTCTCGAACCAATTTGGACTTTGACTGGTTGTGTTGACCGCGCTAATCGCGTTGACAGCGCTGACTATGTGTGTTGAGTCGGATCTTCAGTTGAAGCTTGTTCGAACTCGAATTTGGAACCTTATAACGTTTATCCAGAGGCGTCGAACCTTTATTTGAATTAAACGTGTTTGTTATGAAAAACACTCGATCTGGGGGGCTTAGCACCTTAATCCCGGGTCGAATGCTGTTCTTGGCGCGTAGAACGCTGAAGAACTTCGTGTATGAAGAACACTTGATTTGGGAGGCTTAGCACTTTGATTCCGAATCGTATGTCGTTCTTGACTTAAAATTCTTGAAGATCTTGAGGAGCGTTGCTCGTGTTTCAATCTCTTCAGAGCGTTAGCGTCTTTGAGTCCTTGAATGTGTGTAGAATGAATGGAGAATGAATCCTTATATAGGTGAAGAATGAGAAATCTTCCATCTATAACTCACAATTTTATTGGGCCAAGACCGATTTGACCTAATTCTACAGGCTTGGGCCTTCCACTAGCTTAGGCTCTAAGTCAGACCGATTCTGCGGGCTTGGACCTTCCACTTACTTAAACTTTAAGTCAGACCTATTTGGCTTGGGCCTGATTTAATTTGTCTGGGCTTATTTGATTTGAGTCAGGCCACCTTTGACTTGGGTCAGACATTATTTAATTTAAGTTCAAATTTAAGTCCACTTAACTTGTTGGGCTTAAATTAATTATCAATTATTTATTAATTTATTTTAGGAATTAAATTCCAGAATAAATTAAAATTTATATTTAATCAATAAAATGTCGTCATTTGATTGGACTTTGAATTTTTAATTACTTACAACCCTAAGAGGGACTGAGAGAGTACAATTTTAGAGAATCATATATACTTTAACAACATTAAAATCATATTTTAACGAATGACATATCATACTTTAGTGAATTAAACTATAACCATTTTACGATTATATAATAAACCATTCATCATATTTTAATGAATCAAAATTTAACAATATTATAATCAAACTTTACCATTATAAAATCGTACTTTAATAATGAGTTAAATCATGTATTTATGGACCTTTCCGTCACATAGACACGGGTGCCCCTTATCTCAATTGTTGGATTAAATAATCTACGTAACCACCCAACAAAAAATAAGCTAACCTATAAATCCTAATGCTTAAATTTAATATTTTCAAGTCCCCACTCCTCTAAGGGATTATGGCTTTCTCAACATAACAACCACACAAAAAACTAAAATCAATTAGAAAACTAAAACTAACATTTCTCAACATAAGAACCATACCATACGAGAGTTAAAATGTAAAACTCTTAAAACATATACATAACATTAGACTACAGCTTGGTCAACATCAATAACAAAAAAGGGACAACACACCGTTGTTCCATTTCTTCTTCTTCTTTTTTCTCTGCCATCCTTTTTGCCTCAGGTTTCTTCTAGTTGAAATCAATCCAGCTATAATGCAATCTGTCCCCTGATCAAGCTTTCGAGTACATTCACATCCTAAAATGTTATGTTTTGAGACTCAATTCAATTTCATGAAATTGTAAAGCGACTGAATTTATCCTCTAATAAGAATCCAACTTGACATCGTAAAATACAATGTACATAGCATATTAAGATATCATATAATTAATTAGGTTTTATCACAGAACTAACTCTTAATCTTTTAAGTAGCTGAGTGTTTTTCTGCTTATCCAACTAATACAAACCACATTGCGAATTTGCGATTTCCAAAATAACCAAAAAAAAAAAAAAAAAATTTACACAGAACCTTTCACACTTTTCTTATTTGTTTGTCCCACAAAATCCTTTACACCCCCAAAAGGAAGCACCACTTAATCCAATAATATCAAAAGTTACTTTAATTTCAAATTTTCGACTCATTTTCACACATAATATTACTATATATTTTTTATTTACTTAAAAATACTAATACCCTCTAAAGTAAATAAAGTAGGTCAAAAAGAGAAAATTTTGTTAAAAAACAGTGGAATAGTAAACGGGAAGCATTCTTCGGGACTAGGGATGTAATCGAACCGAACCGAGTCGAACACTACTAAGTTTGAGTATTATTTGTTAAGGATTTATCGAACTCGAGCCCGAGCTCGAACTCGTCAAGAAAAAAAAATATCAAACTTAAACTGTTTGTTAAGACTTACGAACGTCTTCACGAACACATAAAACAACTTATTTATGAACATTTTTTCATGAACATTTAAATATTTTTATTCGTAAATATTAAAAGAACATTTGGTTTATAAACATCTAATTTTATTTATAATATTAAATAAACAAACTAACAAAATATAATAAACAAACTAACAAAATATAATAATTAACGTTACAAAAATATTTAATTATTTAAATAATGACTTAAATTATTATCATATTTGTGTGGTTTAATATAAAATATTTAATTATTGAATATTAATAAATAAATAATAATATATAATACTAAAAAATAATTATAAAATTTACGAACACGTTTGCGAGCCATTAACGAGCTCATTAACGAATATATTCGCGAGCTTTCGAGCCAAACACCCTTAGGCTTGAATTTGGTTTGATAGACTATTCGAGCTCAAAATTTAAATTTAGTTTGGTTTGTTAAGGTTAATGAACGAGTTCGAACGAATACTTTATCGAATTGAGACCCAAATAATTCGCGAACGGTTTGATTCGCTTATATCCCTATTCGGGACCGAGGGAGTAAGATTTTGTCTCCACGGAACAATGACGATTCATGTCAAAATGAGGAACATATAACTACTCTTACCTTAGAATTACCACATCAAATTTTTGTAATGCTGTGACTAGTTCATCTATTTATACTTCTCTAAAGAAGTAAACTAAATGTTACTAGCACAAATGCACAATGTAAAGGAATATATAATTTTTTTGCTTTAATGAAAAAAAAAAAATCACGGCGTTCATTATTATTTGGATTACCTTTTTTGGGAGTGTGCCAATCATTCCGAGAGCCTCACTTCTATGTTTCCCACGAACCATGGACTTCTTCAGCCATGAATTTAGGATTGAAGCTGAAGTGCTACACCTCCACTTCCAATTTACCATCAATTGAAGCCCACGGGAAATTCTTTAATTTGTAGCAGTGCCTAAATATAAGCTTCCGGAGATTATAGAACCTGTCATTATTTGTCTTCAGAGTAAGAATCTCAAGATCACTGTCATCAAGAAGCAGATATCTTAGTTGCTCAAATTCTCCTTCATGGATGACCCACTCTGATCCTCGAAAGGCATAGCATTGCAATTTGAGCACTCTAAGACATGTCAACTCACGAGCAAATGTATTCATGTAATTCCAAGGATATCCAAAACCACTTAAACTCAACTTTACAAGATATTTTGGTAAGGCAAAATTGAGTTTTGGTGTTTCTATGGTTCCATAAGGGTGAATATAAGAAGAGGTGAACGTTGAGTTAAACGGATCAAGCAGATACAGCTCATCAATAATTCTTGATTCTAGAGTTTGCACATGGCCAGGAGGTGGACGCCAGGCAACAATGCCAGACACAATCAGCTTAGGATTCACAACACTACATTTTAGTGATTTCAGGCTTTCAAGATGGTCAAGATGGTCAAAGATGAACATGGGCTCTGATTCATCTGGCGCCAGTTCAATTCGAACCCCTAGTTCCTTTAAGTTTGGGGTTCCTCGAAGAACACCTCTTATAACACTTTCAGCACTTATATCTAAAAGAGTAACAAGGTTTGGTAAGACAACACCACAAGGATCAGGTAGGTCGCCTCCCATGACCTGCAAATGCTTTAATTCTTTCATATCCCAAATCTGCTTTGGCAGGTAGAGTGGAATGCCACACACTTTGATGTTCAGATGCCGGCGAACAATCAAGCACTCAAGGTTCCCTAGTTTTGATATGGACTGCGGGAGTTTCCCATCGTAAGTGAGGCCAAAATATCGTAGAAGAGCTAGTTGTACAACTTCAATTGGGAATTCATAGAACCTTATAGTAAGAGCATCAAGGACCCTGAGCAACCTCGAACCAAGACATATAGGCACTGAATATTGATGAGGAGGACCAGTGCACAGGAGAGAACTTGCAGTTGAATTGGATGCGATTGAGTTGTACACATCTTTCATCCCAAATAAAATGTTGTTTTGGATGCAAAATTTGCGCTGACCTGTTATATATTCTTCCAGACAATCAGAATTTTTATTTAAGACATGATGAAACTTATTCTTCCTGGCTTCTTTGATATATAGATGCCAATAAACAGAATGGAGACTGCTAGTTTTAATTCTGAAACTGCTACTCCTCTTCCCTTCCAATAGAAGACTTCTGGAAACAAGCTCACCCACGTCCTTTTCCAAGTTCCACACATGGTCGTCAAGAATTCCCTCAAAACTCAACAACTTAAAGAGCTTGGATGTGGGGATCTTATGTTTTATAGGGAAAACTCCCATATACAGGAAAAATATTTTAAAAAATTGAGGCAAGTATTCATAGGTTGGATATAGCATCTCTGAAATGATATCATAGCCTGGAAAACTGAATTCTGTTTCTTTGCTACCTGGGTCCAGTACTCTGGAGTCCTCTCTGCTTTAGATAGAAGGCTGGCAACAGTGGAAATCATAAGAGGAAGACCTTCACACTCTTCAGCAATCACCTTTCCAGGTTTTATAAGTTCAGAATGGCAAGAATGTTCACCAAACACATTCTCACAAAGAAAGCGCCAACTTTCTTCTTTATCGAGCAATCGCATCTTATAAACTGGGTGGCTAAGTTCAGAAACAAACTTTAGTCTAGTTATTAACAAAATCTCACGTCATTTTATCGAATAACTTCCGCACAATATCAAGCTGATGTTTGCACCATACGTCATCCAACACAACGAAGCATGTATGACCAGATGCCTTTCTTGAAAGATGTTCAATTAGCATCTCATCTCCCCTCATCAAATGATTTTTATTGATGTCAGGATCAATTTGAGCTAAGAAGTCAGCCAAAAAACTTTTTGATTGATAATTTGGGCCCATGGTGATCCAAACTTGCAAACCAAAGTGCTGAGAAATATATGGATCTTCAAAGATTTGTCTAACAAGAGTAGTCTTGCCAATACCTGCCATCCCAAAAAGGCATATGATGTTGTGGCTGCCAACATAATTGCCGAAAATGATATCACCCCTAACACGATCAAATAATTCAAAGATTTGGGCAATTGTTTTAGCAGAATCAGTTGTCGATACAATGTAATCACCATTATCATCATCTACAGTAACGTCCTTTCCCAGCAATTGGTTATCGTCCTAGAATACAATTACTTTCTGTCAGTACACCTCTGGGAATTTATAACTAGATACCAAAAATATTTACAAGGGCTAAGATGTTGAGTTTAAGCAATAATCATGTACCTGTGACAGGAGGTGTTGGATCTTGGCGATTTTTTCAGCATCACTCTTTGGGTACGAGGAAGGTTCCAATTGACGAATAAGATCCCACATTTCGTCTTTGATTTGGATCTTAAATTCATAGTAAAAATTACCAGCAGATTGAGCTACTTCCATTACAGTAGTTGTGAGAATGACTAGACTTCCATCGTTTTCTCTTGGAAATGAACTTCTCAACAAATTCCACACACCAAGTTCCTGGATATCATCCAACACAATCAAGTATTTACTACCCTTCAAGCATGTGTACAAACATTCACCTAACCATTTCTCACTTAGACGATTATGATCAACTCCATACCCTTGATATTCATCATCTATTTTAAAAAGAATACTCATCAAGATGTCTTTTAGCTCATTTTCTTTCTCTATTCTCACCATCCCACATATCTCAAAAGAATTTTGAGATGCTTCTTCACGAAGTAGCTTCGCAAACATAGTTCGAGTAGTGCCACTCTCCCCAAAAACTGCTATGATTTGCAATTCATATGGCATCCTCTCCCTAATCTCTTGTTTCAATCTACTTATTTCATCATTGGATAATCCAAAAATGTTGGACCTCCTTTCAGAAAAATCAACAGAGCTTGATGTGACGGAGTAATCATCTTCTTCAGGGAAGGACTTCTGTAATTCAACAGCATACCTGTTCTTCAAATCCTTCATCTTTTCCAAGAGGGATTGAATCTGTTCCTCGTCTATGGAGAAGCATTTCATCGAACAGCTCTCGTCCCCAAGGGTTTCTTCTGACTGGGAAAGCATGTGATTATAGAGAGGGGATTCAAGCTCATCTTCTAATTTGGAAACAGCCTCTCTCATTTCTCCATCCAACTCATTCATATTCTTTCTGCTGCTGAAACTATCCGTACTAAGGAGAAATCTCCTTAAGGATTCAACCTCATCCTCTGCATCTTTTAAAATGGAGACAATTGAAATACGTTTAGAATTGAGGAGACGCTTAATTGTTAGCAAAACAGAAATCACAGCCGCATAAGCCATCTCCCCCTCCCTCACCACTTAAATACACCGGATTGAACATTATTTAGCTCATGCACTTGCCAAATTTTGCTGTGGAATTTTTGTAATACCAAATATATTTTCTTGAAGTAATTTTCTGTATTTTAAGATGGGTACAACCTTTTGTAGATAAGAAATATGGTACGAAGGGCTCCATGGCATTTAATGTCTCAACGGTCAGCTCAGGAAGATAATTAAGAAATATGGTACGAAGGGCTTTAGCCATTAATTTGTCTCAACGGTCAGGATCTTGATGGCTACTAAGTACAAATTCTATTCCTCGACTCTTCCATGTTTCATTCTTTTCTTTTGTCCCATAAACAATTTCATACTTACACATAAATAAATCCACATCCTCAAATATAAAAGAAAGTACACAATCGAACAACCTCACAACACATTTTAATTTCAAAATTATCTCCCTTTATAATCCAAGAAATATGGGACAAAGGATAGTTATGTAACATGAGAAGGATACTATCAATTTGATATTGAAAAAGATTAATTTGTTAGATGTCCCAAAAAATAATGTGGTCATTGTAATTTAATTACGTACCTCGTGTAGGAGCGTAATCATTCCAAGAGGAGGGCCTCTATTCTTCCCACGAGGAACGGAGTCGGGACACACCCTGAATATTTTTTGAAGCAGAGGTGGCACAGTCAACTATCTCCAATTCCAGTTCACCTTCTCTGCTACGACAAGGAAACTCCTTCAGTTTGTAGCAGTGCCTAAGGATTAGGCGTCTGAGACGATGGAACCTGCCATCATCATCACATCTCTTCACATACTCAACATCACTATCTTCAACCAGCAGATATTCAAGCCACCTGAATTCCCCCTCGTGGATGACCCACTCAGGTCCTTGAAAGGCGTAGCATTGCAGCTTGAGCACCTTAAGCCATGGCAATCCAGCAATTGTTCTCATGCATTCCCATGGATATCCAAAACCACTTAAGCTCAGCTTTTTAAGTTTTTTCAGTGATGATAAAGCAAGGGGAGGTGGGGCAACAACCCTAGACCTGGTTAGTTCAGGGTTCACAACAGCACATTTAAGTGATTCCAGACTGTCACTAACATGTTCAAGATGATCGAAGATGAACATGGGTTCGGATGCATCTGGTGCCAATTCAATTCGAATTCCTAGTTTCTTTAGCTCTGGTGTTCCTAGAAGAACGCCTTCCATAACACTCTGAGGACTTACTTCTAAAAGTGTTTTGAGTTTTGGTAGTTCGGCATCACAAGGATATGGTAGGTGGCTTCCCATAACCTGCAGATGCTTCAATTTTTGCATATCCCAAATCTCATTCGGTAGGTACAATGGAGCTCCAAGCAACTTGGTGTGCAGATGTCGACGTACGATCAAGCACTCAAGGTTCCATAATTTGGATATGGAAGGAGGGAGCTTCCCATCATATGTGATACCAATGTATCTTAGAAGAAGTAGATGTACAACTTCAATTGGGAATTCGTAGAATCTTAATGTAAGAGCATCAAGTAACCTGAGCAACCTTGAACCAAGACATAATGGCACTTGATAAGGATGAGAAGGACCAGTGCATAGTAGAGAACGCACAATTGAATTGGATGCCATTGAGTTGTACACATCTTTCATGCCAAATAAGACATTGTTTTGGATGCAAAATCTGCGCTGACTTTTCATGGATTCTTCCAAACCATCAGACCATCTTACTAGGACGTGAAAAAACTTAGTCTTCCGAGCTTCATTTCTGCAGAGATGCCAATAAACAGAATGTAGGCTACTAGTTTTAATTCCAAATTGACTACTCATCTTCCTTTTCAATAGAAGACTTTTGGATACAAGATTCCTCAAACACTCTTTTGGGTGATATATATAACAATCATCAATTCCCTCAAATTTCATCAACTTGATAAACTTGGATGTGGGGACCTTATATCTTAGAGGGAAAACTGCCATATAGAGGAAATATGGTTTCATGGATTGAGGCAAGCATTCATAGGTCGGATATAGATTCTCCAAAACCATGCCATATGCATCTTCGAAAACTGAAGTCTGTTTCTTTGCTACTTTCGTCCAGAACTCTGTTGTCCTCTCGGTCTCAGATAGGATGCTGGCAACTGTGGCAATCATTAAAGGAAGACCTTCACACTCTTCAGCAATCATCTTTCCAGCTTGTTCAAGTTCACGAGGGCAAGACTTTTCAGCAAACACTTTCTCTGAAAGAAAATCCCAACTTTCTTCTTTGGTTAGCAACTGCATTTGATAAACTTTCTGTTTATAACCAGAACCCAACCTAGAATTTTCTTTGATAAGTTCAGTTACTTCTTGTAATCTTGTTGTTAGCAAGATTTTACCCCTTATGTTACCGTTTAACCTGCCCAAGTACTCAATTGGATCTGTGCTACACATGTCGTCCAACACAATGAGGTTTCTCCGATCCCATGCTTTTTTGGAAAGACCACTAGGTAAAATCTTCTCTCTTTTCAAGAGTTGAGTTATATCGATGTTGGAATCTATATGAGCAAAAATGTCTGCCAAAATATTTTCTGACTGGTAATTAGGGCCTAATGTCACCCACACACGGTGGTCGAAATGGCAGAGAATGGTTGGATCTTCGAAGATTCGTCTAGCGAGAGTAGTTTTACCAATGCCTGCCATCCCTATAAGGCTTAAGATGTCGGGACAACACTGGTACAAACCTAAGAAATTATTACTGAAATCGTCATACATGGTTTCCTCAACATGGTCAAAAATTTGAAAAATCTTCTCAATTGTTTCAGGAAGATCAGATGTTGAGAAATCATCATCCTGATCCTGAAATAAGTAGCGAAGGTGTTCAGTAATTCTGTCATTAAACATTTTATCATCCTAGAATAAAGAAACATAATCTCTCTTCATTCATCATTCTTCTAATTAGAGGATTTTAATAAATAGTATAACAAGCTGGTTGTCTCACATTGTATATTCACACACAACAGCAAATTGTGTATGAAGTAGTAAATGTACAAAGGAGGGATGGGAGTTGAAGAAAATACTGTACCTCTGAAATTTCACCATATGACTCAGACAGGAAAAGCTGGATCTTTGCTAATCTCTCGGCATCTCTCCTCTTGTAGTACGAGATGGGATCCACCTTACGAATAAGATCCCAAGTTTCGTCTTTGATTTGGAAGTTCAGTTCATAAACTTTATCACTATCTGCAAATTTAGCTACTTCCATTGGACTTGTTATGAGAAAGACCCGTGATCCTTTAAGTTCCTTTGGAAATGAGCTTCTCAACAAATTCCATTCCCAGATAGGAATATGATCCAACACAATACAGAGATAGTATCTTCTCCCCTGCAAACACGAGTACAAACGCTCACCTAACAATTTCTCGTAATTATTATCTTCTTCTTCTTCTTTAGAAATGACCGATTTCTGATCAGCATAATCATCATCTATCTGGGAAAGAACATTGATCAATACATCTTTTAGCTCATATCCTTCGCCTATTCTCAAAATCGCACCTCTCTCAAAAGAATCATGAGGATTTGCTCGTTCACAAAGTAGCTTGGCTAAGATAGTTCGAGTAGTGGCTCCCTCCGCAACCAGTGAGACGATTTGCAATGGAAACGACTTGTTCATAAAGGCTCGTTTCAATCCAGTTATTTCACGATCAGATAGTCCAAAGATATTTAACATCTTTCCATCAGAATCATAAGTTGATGCTGATGAGACGGCATAATCACGATTCTCTTGTCGCGAAGGCTTCTTCTTCAATTCAGCAGCATACTCCTCTTTCAAATCCCTCACCCTTTCCGCAACGGATTTCACCTTTTCCTTGTCGCATTTCATCGAACACGTCTCGTGCTCAATGCTTTCTTCTGATAGGGAAAGAAAGAGATCGTAGAGAGCGAATTCAAGCAAATCTTCTAACTCGAAAGCAGCTTCTCTGATTTCTTGATCCAAATCATCGAGCTTCTTCCTTGTGGTGATGCTTTTGCAATGATCCATACCATTCAGAACATTCGGTAGATCATCAAGCTCGTCGTATGCAGATTGTAAGACTTTCAAACTGGAGGAGGCCATGGATATACAAGGATCGTGGCGGATAAATGTGTCTTGAACGGAAATCACAGCAGCATAAGCCATTTCCCACTCTCTCTGCGCACACACTCACATATAACAGATTGAAAAAGTGTTTAGCATACATTCACTGTCTTCGGTATCCATTAGAATAAGGAAAAGTAAGTAAAGATCATAATAACAATACAAATATTATACTTCATAATTAAAGTGAACCAAGGTCACCTGGCCAGTGCGGTGGCCACTGTGGAAGTGGAGTATTACTTTTAGGGCACTCGGTTCGAATTCTTTAATTGAATTGTAATGGGTATCATTGAGGAGCTCAATCACAATGGAATTGAAAGTGATTGAAGGGTGGAAAGTAGTTAATGAATCAATGAGAATGATTAAGGAATTTTGATTTCTATGAGATTAAACAAGCATAAATAATTGGAATCATTACACCTCTATTTCCATTAACCCCACCCAATTCCCATTACTTTCTCATCCTGGAGACAATTTTTTAATGCTGATACTTTCAGAATGCACACGCACTTATATATTCAATTTACATAGGGTTTAGGTTCACATAATTCTGATGCTTTCAGAATACACACGCACTTATAAATTCAATTTACATAGGGTTTAGGTTCACAGAATTCTAACTCAAGAGTAAGGGTCTTGTGTGTCCGGACACGGATTTAATTATGTGCACCCGAATCGACCCATAAGAAAACGGGTCATATATAAATTAGAAAGAGATTTTCAAAACACATTCTTCACCTATGAGTGTGTGTGATTTCAGCACTAGTAATCTGGGCAATTCTACTGTGAGATTCTACCTTCAATTCTTCACTCCTGAACAAGGTAATCGGGATTTAATCCTTTCATTTTTCCAGTTTGGCCTTAATTCCTGGTATCTGTTGAAATCTACTATGGTTATATCATTATTAAATTTAAATATTGAATGCATTCACTATCGCGATTGATTACAGAAGAAGAAGAAGAAGAAGATGATGATTGGATTATTGGAGAAGAAGAACACGATTGGATTGGAGAAAGAGCAGAATTAGAAAGAATTGAGGTTTGGATTCGATTTTACCCTGAATCTATGCTTGAGTTCATATTAATAGCAAGAGACATACGTCGTTTGAGAACTTCAATTCCAGCTGAACTTTATCAGATAGCTTGTTGATGATGTTGTTGTTTGATGATATTGAAATAGAAATTGAGGATTTTAGTTGCTTATTAAATTTGGGGATTCGACTGCTGTAAAATGAAATATGTTTGCTTGTAGTTATTCATTGATTTAGAATCTGGAAATCATAGGTTCTTACTGAAAGAAGGATCATTATTCATTTACTGATTATAGAGTTTGTATTTGGGTGGAATGTACTCTTTATTCATATGTAAATACCCTTTTTATGACAACAATGTACCATTTACTCATCCACAAAAAAAACCCTTTGTAACTTCATACAATTTACACAACCAGTATACCCTTTGCATGACAAATGATGTACCCTTTACCCATCAATAATGTACCCTTTACTCATCTGCAATATACCCTTTGCGTCATGTCATAATACCTTTTATAATAAACTTGAAACACTTTAAACTCCGTACCCTTTGTATGACAACAATGTACTCTCTGCTGATCAAAAATGTACTCTTTACTCATTAATAATATAATATACCTTTTGCAAATCCATAGAGTTCACATGAAAACAATATACCCTTTGCATGAAAAATATGTACCCTTCAATAGTAGCTGATATACCATTTAATTGTAATGACTGTATTTACTTGAACACCCCATCTGTCAACACAATTTTCTTCAATTCTCAAATTCTATCCCCTTATTTCTATATCTTTATACTTCATATCCAATTTACTGTATATGTTCTCTAGTTGGTTTGACTTTTACTTGCAAATTTTTTATTTATTTGTATAATATAGGATATTATGTGGCAAGGTCAAAGGGATTCTGATGGAGGAGAGCAATGTGCATGTTCTTGCTCTTTTCCTTTTATCCATTAATACATCAAGTCATAGTTGTCAGCTAATTCATAGTTATTTTATGACATGTCTTTGTAATCACCTTTTAATTTCGTCATCAATGCCAGATTTGAATAATGTACCCAATACTCATAAAAAATGTACTCTTTACTCATATGTAATATACCCTTTTATGACAAAAATGTACCATTTTCTCATTCACAAAAACCCTTTGCAACTTCATACAATTTACACGATCAATATACCCTTTGCATGACAAACGATGTACCATTTACTCACCAATAGTGTACTATTTACTCATCAATAATATACCCTTTGCAAATCCATATAGTTCACATTAAAACAATATACCCTTAGCATGACAAAAATGTACCCTTCAACAGTAGCCGATATACTCTTTAGTTGTAATGTTTGTACCTGCATTCAAAATCTTTATTTTTCATTTAATAAATTTGCAGTTGGTAGTATTTCTTGTTGTACCTACTATTGTGCACTTATGTTAATAAGGTAACTATCTATGTGCAGATCTTATTCTACTCTCTTCATCTCAAGAAGTTGTTTTTGTTTACATTATTTAATTTGCAGTTAATTATATTTTTTGTTGTACCTACAATTATGTACTTAGATTAATAAGGTAATTGTTCATTTACAGGTCTTCTTCTACTCTCGTCATCTCAAAAAGACATTTGTGATTTATCATGCTTGTTTGAAGACAACACTGACGCATGCCATGAAGAAACCTTTGAGGAAATGAGAATTTATGAAGAAAGTACGTAGTACATCAATGAGCGTTGAACCTAAAGTGATTGATTTATCATGCGTGACTAATGTAATACCCTTAATTAAATTTACAGGAAAACAACAATGGAATACCCTCTATTTACACTTTGCTAACTTGTATTCTAGATATTTATATGCCAACAAGATATCCTTTATTAAGTTCTATTCGTTTAAAGTGTTTCTTTGACATCGTTATTGAATGTTACACTCTTTAACATTGAGTGTCATGCCCTTTAGTATAAAATCATATACCCTTTACACCATGTCATAATACCTTAACAATATAAATTTGAAACACTGTCAACAACAGGTGCTCTAAACTCTATACTATTTACTTGACAATAATATACCTTTTAGTAATAAAATATATACTCATTACTCATCAATAATATACCATTTGCAACTTTATATACTTTACATTTCAATAATATATCCTTTACTTGACAACAATATACCTTTTGCACTATGCCATAATAATTAATAATGTACACTTGAAACACTGTCAACAACATATGCTCTAAAATTCACACCCTTTACATGACAAAAATATACCTTTACTCATCAACAATATACCCTTCGCAACTCCATACACTTTACATAACTACAATATACCTTTTACATGACAACAATATACCCTTTACTAATCAATAATATACCCTTTGCAACGAACAATCGCACTGATTAAATTCATATACAAAACAAAAAATGCCTCATTGTACTAATTCAACATACTAGTCATATACTAATATTAACATAATGTATCCAAAAACTATAGGAGCCAACAAACACCATCACATATGCCTATTTTCCAGTTTAACTTTATCAAATTCTTTTCATTTCTCCTCAGCAGTCATTTTCTTCTCAATCTACAAAAATAATAATCTTCATTAACCACCATGACAATAAAAAGAAACATTATAGTACTTAACACACGATAAAGCAACAAGCCCTTATGTTAAAATTAGAGACCAATGCATAATTAGTTATCAAATCTAAAATGATGAGTGCTTTATACTAGAAGACTAAATGTAGAGGATAACAACATTAAAGGAACAACGAAATATCTATGCTGTCAACTTCATACAGATCACATGACTATAATATACCTTTCACATGACAACAATATACTATTTTCTCTATATGCTATTATACCTTAACAACATAAACTCGATAAACTTTAAACACCATACCCTTTATATGACCAAAATATACCTTTTACGTGAAAACAATATACCCTTCATTCATCCGTAGTATACCCTTTTTTACCATGTTATAATACTTTAATATAAACTTAAAACACCCTAAACTCCGTACTCTTTGCATGGCCACAATGTATACATAATGTGTTAGTTTGGAACTGCCTATTTTTATCTTTAAACTACAATATAATTTTCATCATTCAAATAACCCCAAATAAATTGTTTTCTTTAGACCCCTTATACCAAACACTCATCAATGTGCAGGGTTCATCACTCTTGATTTTGGTTTCATCAAACTTGTTTGCCAAAATTTGAACAACAGATTCATGTATTAACACAATGATATGTCATTTCATAATTAACAAGAAACAATATCCTACACATACTCCTATACTAATTTAATAAACCTGCACTACATACATGAACCTACATTCATTTACCCCAAATCTACAAAGATATTTATCTCTTCTTCTACACACTACACATTAAATCTCATCTTGCAGAGATACATCATTTAAATTTCAATCTTCAATAAACACATAAATTTATGTAATTCTTAAAATATTTTATTTAGTGGATAGAGAATTCAGAATTGGAACTGTAAAAGCTGATTATGCACATGCAGTGGCCAGCATTTGCCAAGAAATAATACATGCAATGGAACAGTTGAACACCTTGAAACAAAGCAACAACAAGACTAAAAGATTTTTAACAATTTTAAAAGCAATTTACTCCCAAAAACATGTAGTTTGATTGCCGTTTATATCATCCAATACATGAAAATTGCTATAAGGTGCCCACTAATTTTGCTCAATAAATGTAATACTACATTTAAACTCAGAATGACCTGTAATTGGCTTAGTAGATGACACAATGGTTCCTTCACCTGAGGCCGGAGGTAAATTATTTGAAGCTTCAGCAGCTGTATCAATTAATTGCTTGGGCAGCTCTTGAACTTCCTCTGAAATTAGACACGAAATCAAAAGGAGAAGAACTTGAGAAGGAAAACCTTTAAAATACAAATCATTGATAGTATTTCCATGAAGATTAAACACGAAATAAAACTGTAATACAGAAAAAGAGAAGTACATGAGAAGGAAAACCTTTAAAATGAGAATCATTGATAGCTCGTTCTGTGAGTATTTCTATGAAAATAAAACACGATATAAACTTGATATGTGTACCGGAGAATCGGAGTCGAGAAGGAAATTGAGAGAGAGAGAGTAAAAGAGAGAGAGGTAATGAGAGAAGGGAGAGAACGACGTCTTCTGATTGTGAACAGGTAAACCCTAGACTAATTTGGGTTTTTTTCTTTAAGTATTTCGGGTCAGTTTGAGAATATGGGTAGGGTCAGGGTTGGGCACATGGATCTAAATCCGTGCGCCCGGGGACACAAGAGCTTTTGCCATTTAATAATCCCACCGTCCATCCTTAATATATCAATTTTACTATTTTGGGTCGTATATTCTTAATCTATCCATTTTACCTTTTAAATACATGGACCCACACACATCATTAATATAATTAAAATATGAGATCACATATCCCACTAATACAACTATCTAATATACACATAAAATACTAATAATTCTTAATAAAATACTACTCCCACCGTCCCGTTTCAATGTTTACGTTTGCTTTTTGCACGTTGATTAAGAAGTATAATATTTTAATAGATAGTGGGTGGAAAAATATAATATTTAATGTAAAGTGGGTAGGTGTATTAGTGTTGGATGATATATTAATTATTTCAGGTGGGTCTCATATTCCAAAAAGGAAAATGTAAACATTGAAATGAGACGCGCAAAATAGAAACGTAAACATTGAAATGGGACGGAGGGAGTAATAATTCTTAATCTACTTGAAAAAGAAAACGGATAGATTAACAATGGATGGAGGAAACAATAAATATAAAATTAATGTATGACTCAATAAGGCTCGATTTGCTTTTGCTTAATGAGCTCAAGTTTGAATTAGTAATTTTGGTTGGCTTTTGCTTAATGAATTCAAGTTTGAATTAGTAATTTCGAGCCAACCGAACTCATTTTTAAATGCGTTATCTAATCAAGTTAGAGCTCAATTATGTGATACTCTAGCTCGCTGGATTCGTTACATACATTCAGCTATTAGTAAAAAATCACAAAAAGTTTAAAGTGTTTTAAGAAATTGAATTCCCAAATCAAATTACAACATTTGTGTAATTAACCTGGATTCTATTTTTGATATTGACATTACTATTCATAGGAGAAATTAAATCTGAATCTGACTTACAAAAGTAGGGCTGCAAATCATTACAAGAGGCCCCCATGATCTTGGTTTCTCCCATGAAGAAATGACATTTGCGATCAACTTTATAATGCATTGTCTGGTATACACTGTGATGCTGAGGTGGCACAATCATCAAGCTCCACTTGTAACTTAATTTTTAGTGCAGCACAAGGGAAGTTCTTTAATTTGTAGCAGTGCTTCATGATCTAGCGAGTAAGCTGACAAAAACATGCCATCAGCATTATGTATGGTGAGATACTTAAGATCAGTATCTTCAATCAGCAGATAGTGTAGTTTCTGGAATTCCCCCTCACGGATGATCCATTGTGCTCCCCTAAACGCATAGCATTCCAATTTCAGCACCTGAAGACATGGCAGCTCACCAATTGCTCTCATGTACTCCCGAGGATATCCTAAACCACTCAACCTCAGTTTTTGAAGACAGTTTAGCAATGGCATAACAGGCGGAGTTGAGGCCACAGTCTCCGAACGAACCAACTCAGGATTCACGACGACACATTTAAGTGATTCAAGACTGTCAAGATGGTGAAGATGATTGAAGATGGACATGGGTTCCCAAGCATTGAGATCGGGTGTCAGTTCAATTTGAATCCCTAACTTCTTTAGGTTTGGAGTTCCTCGGAGAATACCTTCCATAGTTTCCTGAGCGTTTGTGCCTAAAAGAGTCATGAGGTTTGGTAAAACGGCGCCACAAGGATCCGGTAGGTTTAGACATTTTTTTTTTCCGCCATCATTTTCACCTCGGGTTTTGTCTGGTTGAAATCAATCCAGCTATAATGTCCCTTGTGTCATTATCCAGCTTTTGAGTTCATTCAAATCCTAAAATGTTATGTTGTGAGACTCAATTCAATTTCGTGAAATTGTTAAGTGGTTGAGATTATTATCTAATAAGAAGCCAATTTGACATCATGACATAGTGTAAATAGGATGTAAATGAACTTCTCATCATTAATTAGGTTTAATCACAGATCTAACTCTTGACCTTTTAAGTAGCTGAGTGTTTTTCTGCTTATCCAACTAATACAACAAATACCACTTTGCAATTTCCAAAAAACACCAAAAAAAAAAAAAAGAAAGAAAAAGAAAAAGAAAATTTGTTTACACACATGATCACCAACGTACAAGAAGAAAATTAAGATTTTGTCAAAACGACGATTAAAAATAGTGAATGTATAACTAGGCTCACCTTAGACTATCAAATGAGGCATGTTTGCTCCATAAAAGCTGATGTTTGCTCCATACATCATCCAACCCAATGAGGCATGTTTGCTCCATACATCATCATCCAATCCAATGAGGCATACAGAATCAAGCTGCTGTTTACCTGACAATTTATCACTTAAACAATTATGATCAACTACATACCCTTGAGTTAACATAAAATGTTCAAAAATCCAAAGTAAATATAAACCACCACTATCAATAATTTACAAAATCCATGCTAACCTCAAACAAACATAAATTAAAAAATATAAGAATTTACGAGGTGAGGATACATAAGTCAAAAAATTACTTTATGAATCTATTCAATTATACCCTCCATCCCGTGTAAGTATACACGTATTTGGTTATACATAGTCTAAGAAAAATGACTTTTTGATGTGATGATGCAAGAAAGAGATGACATTTCGGGTAATTAAATGAAATAAAGGGTGTGTAATCATTGACTTTGACAAAATCAAGTGTAAAAAGTGATGACATAAAATGATAGAGTAAAGAGGATTAAATTATATAAAATGAAGGATTTAAGAACAATAGGAACGTAAATACGATTCCTCCCGGGATTACTCCCGGGAGCCAAGGCTGCCCAATACCAAACAAGGTTGATTAATCGATGATCTACCCTTCCCCATTATCTACTTATTTATAGGCCTGTGCTAATATTTTAATAACGCAACAGCCTGATTATTGCCACTAGTTCATCCCTTAAATTATGCTATTTATTTATTTATTCCTCTGATTGGCTCTATCAATTCTTCCCCCGTTGGAAACAGCATTGTACCAAATGCTGGCATACGGAAATTGGCCCTGAAAATCTGCCACATCCCACCAAGTAGCCCCTTCATCATCTGCTATACCTATTTCTTCTTCTTCTTCACTTGCAATTAACAATTGAAGAGACTTTTCCTTGCAACGATATAGTGGATGGAAACGCTCCTTGCACTTAAGATAGAGGCCACGAGCTCTGAGGTCTAGGAATTCAGCGTTGGACATCTGTTTCGTCCCTCTACTTCTGTCGTACGTAGGGTTGGGCTTGCTCCTATCACCGGAAGTTATAAGAGGCTGATGAGTTTTGGGCCAAGAAGACGGGCTTTCTCCCATCCTATGTGTGTCGTGGGTTTTATGTATATCTGGGGGTTCTTTATTAGGGTTGGGCCCACCAAATCCCTTCCATCCCAAATTCACGTAGCGAGAATTCCTTCCAGGAATAGTTTGGATTTCCTGTTCTATTTCCCTAGCCAGATTCATGGTATCAAAGATATCCACATCTTTAGATCTGATCCGAACTCGTATCTCCGGTTGTAATCCATTGAGAAAGAGGCCCAAACTCTGGCTTTCCGTAATATGGGGAACCAGGGCCATTCCAGCAGCGAAATCATCAATGTATTCATCGATGTTTTTGGTTTGCTTAGTGGCTGCAAGGGCTTCGAACAGATTCGCCAAAGGGTTACCTCTGTATCTTCTCATCAGTTCATAAGACAACTAGGTCCAAGTCAACTTTGGGAATTTTTCCGTCAGCCATCGGACCCAATGTAGCGCTGATCCCTCCATACAAACCATAGCCAATTCCACTTTTAATTCCTCGCTCGTGCCATGGATTCGGAAGTACCGCTCCCCGCTCTGGTGATCCATGCTACAACGTCATATCCATCAAAGTTTGGCAACTCAACTCGCTTGGCAGTGAGTTGAAAGTTGTTGTTGGTGACGTTCCGCCCTGGAACAACTTCTTGGAGTGGAAGGCGGGTGCTCGTCTCTCCGAATTCGCTGGTTTGAAGATCCTCACCACTTTCCTCAATTCTCTTATTCTTCATGAGTGAGGAAAGCATTTCTTCAATTTTGTCTAGTTTATCAATCTTCTCTGAAATTGCCTGACGACCCTCTCCAAGGACTCAACCCTCTTCTCTATCGTCTCTACTCGGACCTCCATTCGGGTGTTTGGCATCCGGCAGGTCGGACCAATTTGATAGAGTAAAGAGGATGAAATTATATAAAATGAAGGATTTAAGAACAATAGGAACGTAAATACGATTCCTCCCGGGATTACTCCCTCCCGGGATTACTCCCGTCAACCAAGACTGCCCAATACCACCAATACCAAACAAGGTTGATTAATCGATGATCTACCCTTCCCCATTATCTACTTATTTATAGGCCTGTGCTAATATTTTAATAAGGCAACAACCTGATTATTGCCACTAGTTCATCCCTTAAATTATGCTATTTATTTATTTATTCTCTGATTGGCTCTATCATAAAATTATTATACAGGTGTTAGTACATTGAGTTATAATCGGTCAAAGTGTACACATTATTTTGGGACATATCAAAATGAAAAATATGAATATTTATAGGGGACGAAGAGTATATATTACTCAATCCGTCTCATAATAATGAACACGGAAAATTACGTTTTGATTTACTTTTACGAAAAATTTGGTGTTTAGGTAATAAATAAGTTATAAAGTAGGTCATATGAATTAAAAATGGTGATAATTTTGAAATTAAACTGTATTATGAAGTTATTGGAACGAAAAAGAAGTTATTTTAATAATTACGTACCTCGTGTGGGAGCGCTACATTCATTCCAAGAGCCTGGCGTCTATTCTTCCCACGAGGAATGAAGTTGGGCCACACCCTGAATATTTTTTGAAGCTGAGGTGGCACAGTCAACTATCTCAACTTCCAGTTCACAATCTCTGCTATCACAAGGAAACTCCTTCAGTTTGTAGCAGTGCCTAAATATTAGGCGTCTAAGACAATTGAACCAACCATCACCATCATCAATCTTCACATACTCAACATCACTATCTTTAACCAGCAGATATATAAGCCACCTGAACTCCCCCTCGTGGATGACCCACTCAGGTCCTCGAAAGGCGTAGCTTCGCAGCTTGAGCACCTTAAGGTTCGGCAATCCAGTAAATCTACTCATGAACTCCCATGGATATCCAAAACCACTCAAGCTCAACTTTTTAAGATTTTGTAGAAATGATATAACGATGGGAGGTGAGGAAACAATCCCAGACCTCCTTAGCTCAGGGTTCACAATAGCACATTTTAGTGACTCCAGACTGCGAACATGTTCAAGATGATCGAAGATGAACATGGGTTCGGATGCATCCGGTGCCAATTCAATTCGAATTCCTAGTTTCATTAGCATTGGTGTTCCTAGAAGAACGCCTTCCATAACACTCTGAGGACTTACATCTAAAAGAGTTTCGAGTTTTGGTAGGACAGCGCAGCAAGGATCTGGTAGGTGGCTTCCCATAACCTGCAGATGCTTCAATTTTGTCATAGCCCAAATCTCATTCGGTAGGTACAACGGAGCTCCACGCAACTTGGTGTGCAGATGTCGATGGACGATCAAGCACTCCAGGTTCCATAATTTGGATATGGAAGGAGGTAGTTTCCCGTCATATGTGATGCCAATGTATCGTAGAAGGAGTAGATGTACAACTTCAACTGGGAATTCATAGAACCTTAATGTAAGAGCATCAAGTAACCCGAGTAACCTTGAACCAAGACATAATGGCATTTGATGAGGATGAGGAGGACCAGTGCATAGTAGAGAACGCAAATTGGATGCCATTGAGTTGTACACGTCTTTCATCCCAAATAAAACGTTATTTTGGATGCACAGTCTGCGTTGACTTTTTATTGATTCTTCCAAACCATCAGAAAATCGAATTAGGACATGAAAAAACTTAGTCTTCCGAGCTACATTTCTACAGAGATACCAATAAACAGAATGTAGGCTGCTAGTTTTAATTCTGAGTTGGCTACTCGTCTTCCTTTCCAATAGAAGACTTCTGGATACAAGAACCCTCAAACACTTTTTTTGGAGAAATCTAGAGCAATCATCAATTCTCTCAAATTTCATCAACTTGAGGAACTTGGAGGTGGGGACCTTATATCTTAGAGGGAAAACTGCCATATAGAGAAAATATGGTTTCATGGATTGAAGCAAGTATTCATAGGTTGGATATAACTTCTCCGAAACTATGTCATAAGCATCTTCGAAAACTGAAGTCTGTTTCATTGCTACCTTCGTCCAGAACTCTAGTGTCCTCTCATTCTCAGATAGGATGCTGGCAACTGTGGCAATCATTAAAGGAAGACCTTCACACTCTTCAGCGATCATCTTTCCAGCTTTTTCAAGTTCACGAGGGAAAGACTTTTCAGCAAAAACTTTCTCAGAAAGAAAATTCCAACTTTCTTCTTTAGTAAGCAACCGCATTTGATAAACATTTTCTTCAAAAGAAGCCAACCTACACTTTTTAGTTTTAAGTTCAGCTACTTCTTTTAATCTTGTTGTCAGCAAAATTTCACCCCTGATGTTATTGTTTAACCTGCCCAAGTACTCAATTGGATCTACGCTACATATGTCGTCCAACACAATGAGGTTTCTCCGATCCCAAGCTTTTATGGAAAGATGTCTTGGTAAGACCTCATCTCCTTGAATCAGTTGAGTTATATCGACATCAGAATCTATTTGAGCAAAAATGTCTGCCAATATATTTTCTGACTGGTAATTAGGGACTAATGTCACCCACACACGGTGGTCGAAATAGCATAGAATAGCGGGATCTTCGAAGATTTGTCTAGCGAGAGTAGTTTTACCAATGCCTGCCATCCCTAAAAGGCTTATGATATTGTTGGGATGACATTGGTACAAATTTAAGAAATCATCACTGAACACATCATACACGCTTTCCTCAACATAATCTAAAATTTGAAAAACCTTCTCAATTGTTTCAAAAAGATCAGGTTTTGAGAAATCATCATCCTCCTGAAAAAATTAGTCAAAGGTGTTCTGTAATTATGTCATTAAACATTTCATCATCCTAAAATAAAGAAACATCATCACTCCTCATTCTTCTAACCAGAGGATCTCAATAGATAGTAGTATCAAAATTTTCAAGCCGGTTGTCTCACAATGCATATTCATACACAACAGCAAACAATGGAGTTGAAGAAAACATTATACCTCAATTTCACCATATGCCTCGGACAGGAAAAACTGGATATTTTCAAGTCTCAATTTCACCATATGCCTCGGCAGCTTACGAATAAGATCCCAACTTTCATTTTTGATTTGAATGTTTAGTTCATAAACTTCATCACTATCTGCAAATTTAGCTACTTCCATTACACTGGTTATGAGAAAGACTCGTGATCCTTTAAGTTCCTTTGGAAATGAGCTTCTCAACAAATTCCATTCCCAGATATGAATATGATCCAACACAATGCAAAGACAGTATCTTCTCCCCTGCAAACATGCGTACAGACGCTCACCTAACAATTTCTCATAGTCATCATTTCTTCTTCTTCAGAAATGACTGATTTCCAATCAGCATAATCATCATCTATCTGGGAAAGAATAGTTATCAATACATCTTTGAGTTCATATGCTTCCCCAATTTTCACCATCGCACATCTCTCAAAAGAATTAAGTGGATTTGCTTCTTCACAAAGCAGTTTGGCTAAGATAGTTCGAGTAGTGGCTCCCTCCGCAACGAGTGAGATAAATTGCAAAAAAATTGACTCGTTCGTAAAAGCTCGTTTCAGTTCAGTCATTTCATGATCAGATAGCCCAAAGATATTCAACATCTTTCCATCAGAATCATAAGTTGATGCAGATGAGACAGCATATTCACGATCCTCTTCTCGCGACGGCTTCATCAATTCAGCAAAATACTCATCTTTCAAATCCCACATCCTTTCAACAAGGGATTGAACCTTTTCCTCGTCGCATTTCATCGAACACCTCTCGTGCCCAATGCTTTCTTCAGATAGGGAAAGAAAGAGATCGTAGAGAGCGAATTCAAGCAGATCTTCTAACTCGAAAGCAGCTTCCCTGATTTCTCGATCCATAGCATCCAGCCTCTTCCTTGTGGTGGTGCTTTCGCAATCATCCCTACCCTCCAATACATGAGGTAAATGATCAAGCTCTTGGTTGCAGATAGTAAGATTTTTGAACTGGAGACTTTGGATATGCAAGGATAGTGGCGTTTAAATGTGTTTTTAACAGAAATCACAGCAGAGTAAGCCATTTCCCACAATCTCTGCACACACACTCACACACAACATATTGAAAAACTGTTTAGCATACGTAAATGTCTTCAGCATCTATTAGAAATTTAGGATAAGGAAAAGTAAATAAAGATCATAATAAGTAATAACAATACAAATAATATAGTAGTAGTACAGTAGTACTCCATGATTAAAAAGAACCGACCTCACTTGGCCACTATGGAAGATAAGTATCTCCCTCAGACAACTAATAATTAATCTATCCGTGTTTTGCTAAATATAAAATTGATAGATTAAGGGTGGACGTGGAAAAATAATAAAATGGATAAGTTAAGGATAAACGGAGGGTACAATACTTTCTCATCCAAATGCGACATAAATTAAAAAGTGAAATGAAAAGTGATATGGAATTGATAAAATGAGAGTTATTGGATTTATTAAACAAATCTCAATTGCAAAATACACCCCTACTAAAATTACAATAAACAATCATCAATTACTAAATATACCTCATGCATGAATCATTTTACCCTTTTAATTAGAATAAAACATATAATACAATTTTTATAAATAAACTCCTTAAACAAAATATGTATTAATAAAAAAAGTTAAAATAATAATTGTAATTAAATAAATAAAATTAAAAAGAAAAAAAACATGAATTTGAGAAAAATTAATTAAAATATTTAAAGAAATAAAATTAACATATTTAAAATTGAGTTGATCTAATGTGCAATTGGCGTACACCAATAACATAACCCAAATTAAAAAAGGGCGGCTATTTGCATCCCTAATTTTACTCAACGCATCCCAGTTATTAAATATACCCCACTATAATTTAATAATATGTATACATTTTACTAAACCCACCCCATATTTGACATCTTTACCCTTTCACACAAATTCCCTTATAACAACTTGGATAAAATCAGACGGAAAGATCACTTTGATTCAAGGTCAAATAGCATAAGTTTGTTTACAAACTCTGAGTGAGGATTACAATGAAGAAGAAAAGTTGAGGCACCCCTCATAGCGCTCGACATTGATGTTTGAAAGCTCAACTCTCGGAATATTCTCCTCATTAGTTTAATACTTCCGGTCGATTACGTAAAGCCCGCGATAGCAACGGAACCGAGGAAAGTATACAGAAAAGAACTCACTGCCACTTCTCCAATAAACCTCACCTCTTCGTCTAACCAAGAATTTTCTCACACTTGGATCCCATTCCTGAGTAAAAACTCCAAGAGCTGGATTTTTCCATGTTAACCCAAGATGAGAGTGCCCAATTTTTTCCTATTTTCATCCCTGGAAGAAGGGTCTAAATAAGACAATCAAAACTTTGTATATAAAAAAAACTTGAAAATTCATTGGACTAAGACACAAGATTCCCTGAATCCAATAGCTAGTGCGTACCGAATGCTACATGGTATATTGAATTTGTGGGCCATCCCTTTGTGGATATACCCATTAAATTAACCTTTATCTCCAATTTGTAATTTCAAAGGTATGTTGATAAATGGATTGTATCTTTCTTCCCAAACCGTTAAGAAAAGGAACTTGTGCGCTCTCTGATCATGTTCGGTTCCACTAATCGAACGTTTTGTGTTCGGATACAGAAAGCGAACACCACCAGATGCCGTAACTATATCTTAGATCTCTTTCTTGATTATTCTTGCACTCGTAAGTATAATTTCTCTTTCCTGATGATTCTTGCTACATTACATTTTGAACTTAAGAAATGAAATTGAATTACAATCTTTGCTTACTCTTTAATTAGTTAGGGTTAGGGTTTACGGGGTATATTTAGAAGTTTTGAGATAAAATAGTTGAAACCTTAATAGTTTTTAAAGGTATTTATGTCTTATTACTCAAGGATATTTTAGACTTACTAAATTATGGGGCACATTTATTAAAATTGGGGTACAAATAGCCACTCCTATTAAAAAATGGGTCAGGTATATAAAGTTTAATAACCCGCGTCATTATTTTTTCTCATTCTTCCACCGTTCTCTCAAACTCTCCATTCTCTCTCTTCGCTATCTCCCCTCCACTCCCTCTTCTATCTCGCTCCACCCACCTGCCGCCGCCACCTCTCAATTCACCCAGCCACACAGTCGCTGCCACCTCCTCTCAATTCACTGCCTTTGCCTCCTTCGCTGAGTTTCTCCATTTTTCCCCCGTCATTTTCCACGGTCTTCTACCACCCACGACTTCACCGTGCCACCTCCATGCACTTTTATTCTTTCTGAATCTATAATGGAAATCACAAAAGTGGAATTGACCAATTGAGCCGCTTGCTTCCTACTTCTCACTGACCACTGTTTATCTCTGTTCATAGCTCGCAACAACTTTGCGCAGAGAAAACAATCATCCTACAATTCTAGGTTTCCTATTTCAATCCAACAATTGCAATTAAAAAAAGAACAATTTTGATTCGTGATTGAGAAATGAATTTGTTGAATTAGGAATTGTGTAATTGAGAAATGCGTGTGATTGGTTGATCGATTACTACTTGGATTTGGTCGGCGGAGTAAGCATTCACGCTTGATTGAGATCAAAAGGTTAACGATTTGGAATTGGATAATTGATTCTGAAATTAGTTGAGTGTATTAGTTATTATTAGATAATGTATGTTTACTACAAATGTATTATTCAAATCACTATATTAATTTAATTTATTAATGTATAATTCTGTATCACAAATGTATTATATATATATATATATATATATATATTGATTAGTGTGAAAATCTGCATGTTTTAGGGTCCGATTTAGCACCGTTTTATAGAATTTATGTTCGTATTTTAGCACTAAATGGTTAATTTTTATATATTTAAGATATTGGTGCATTTGAGGTATTATTTCGTGTTTTTAGGTGGAAACAGATTAAAAGTGCAAAGTTGGAATGATGAGTAAAATCGTGAAAAAATGCTGAAAAATACATGTCCAATTTGCATAATTTTTCTATATTTTTGGAAGTCCAAATTCTTCATGTGATATGTGATTGAAAATCCACAGAAGAGAAGGTCATCTTGGCTCAAGAAACACCTCAATTGGAAGTCAGATGAGGGAGTTATGATCAAAACGGTGAAGACGCGCAAGTTGTGCCGACCAGCATGACTCATACCACTTTTGCATGACTCATTCCCTTCAAACGTTGGAGTTTTTATGATTCTTTATATGGATAGAAAGTTGAGGAAGAGAGGATCGCATGAGCATAAAAATTACCTTAATCGGAGTTCGGATGAAGAAGTTATGAGCAAAATCGTAAGGTCGAGCAATCTGCTGACAAGTGGCGCGACCCGGCGGCCCAATTTTTGGCCCGTACGTGTGTTTGACGTGAAAAAGCCTTATTTTGAGGTAGAATACGAATTTTATCAGCCTTCAACTATATAAGGAGTCCTTGGGGTGTTCCAAACCCTAACTCTTCATACCCTTTCATAATCTACCATCCCATCCACCCATCCTGGAGAGTTCGTTAATATTGCTTACTTGAGAAGGAGAACAAGAAGGTTCAGAATCACGGAGGAGAGAACAGAGAATCGTACCATATTTAGGGTTATTCTAATTTTTTTTTCTTAATTTTGAACATGCTTTCATACCTAACCATGTGTGTTGCCTGTAACACCATGGACTAGTACTTCTTGGATAGCGCTAGGTTTGAAGGTTAAATTGATTTGAATTGATGATCTAGATTTAAGGTTGGATGCCTGCAGTATACTTATTCCTTTATTAATGCTTTGATTTGAGAATAATATTTTGTCTTATATGATATGTCCTTATTCATGCGTAAGTCAATGCATTTTGCATGCTTATGCTTATTGCTTGTGTTATATAAGAATTATATTGGTCAATCTGTTATGGATAAAGGGATCTATATATATAACATTTATTCATTAGAATAATTAATATAGGACACTTAATATATCTATTAATTACCATTTTAGAGGATTTGGTTTATTAGATTATTAGGTGGGAATTGGGAATTAATTCTTAAGTACCTATAAAGGGAAGTCTAGTGCTCTACCTTTTAATGGAATTTTGCATGAAGTACCTAGAAAGGGAGTATGGATTATTCTTCTGCATCTGAGGAGCTAAACCAGATTTATGTGTTAAGTTTACTTTAGACAAGAGATTTAACATAATTAAGTGATTGCTTTCATAAGAAATGTATGGATTCTAACCGATTGTCTAGTGATTTAGTTTGACCAATTTAAACTGGATTTCCTAGAGCTATCTTGTCTTCTCTCTTGAAACACTTGTGATTATTTGTGATTTTTATTTTTATTTATTTTATTCAATATTTATTTTTCTGCATAATTAGTTTAATAATTTTCAAAATCAGAAAAGGTTACTTTGTCTTAATTATTAGTGGTGCGAATTAGTTAGTGTGTATCTTATTTAATGCTAATCCCTTGGGTTCGATATTTTTACTTGGTCACACGCTGAGCTACAATTGATTCCCTATACTTGGGGACACATACAAAGTTGTGAACAAGCACGCACACACACACACACACACACATATATATATATATATATATATTTGTATTTTCTAATAAATGTATTAGATATTATACTAAAATGTTTAACATTTTATACTAACTTGTATATCTAAAATTAATAAATACATATATTGATGAAAATATTGATAAATATAGTATCAATATTAGTTTTACAAAAAATAATATATTTATGGAGAGAAATAGTACATTATTAAATTACAACTACTCCACATATGATTAAAATATAATTGATTAGAGTTATTTTCACCTAAATTTTAGTGTCTTTTTATATGTGTTTTCGTATTATTTTATCCGTATTTTATGTGTTATTTGGTTGTGTTTTGTGTTTTTATTGAAATGTGTGTGAATGAGCTTAAACTTAAGATTTTCACTTTTTTATTTGATGCTAAACATGATAAGGAAGATGTAGAAAAAAGCGGATCTCAAGACGGGAGATCAAACAAGGAAGAAGAAACAAAAGTGCAAGAACACGGCTGGCCGTGCTGGCAACACGACTCGTGTTGCAGCACACGGCCCGTGTACCAGACACGAGACTGTCCAGAATGGTCGTGCGGCGACATCTATTTATCCAACACGACCACCACTTGGCCGTGTTGCGGAGCTCGACCCGTGTTGCATCACACGACCCGTGTACCAGACATGGGCCTGTAAGCGGCGGCCGTGCGGCGACGTCTATACATTCAACACGGTCACCCTTTGGCCGTGCGACGCAGAACGAGTCGTGTGCCATTTACCCTGACATGACACGACTCGTGCGACGCAGCACGACTCGTGTCGGAAAAAGCAGATCTCAATTCGGAGTTGAAACGAGAGAGAACGAGCCAAAACAGTGAAGAAATGCAGGAGCCAGCACCAACACGGCCCTGTAAGAGTTGGCCGTGCGGCGACACCTAGTCATTCAACACGGGAAACTTAAGGTCGTGTCCAGTTGCACGAGTCGAGTTGGGAGCACGAGCTGTGTCATCAACACGGCCCTGTGCGAAGTGGCCGTGTGCCGATATCAGAAACGCCAACACGACCACCCTGTGCCCGTGTTACAACACACGAGTCATGTTGCAGCACACGAGCCGTGTTGCGTAATACGGCCCTGTAAGGAAAGGCCGTGCGGCAGCATCAGAAGACACAACACGGGCACCTCGTGGCCGTGTTGCAGCACACGACTCGTGTCGTGTATTTTCCTGCTGAAATTTCCAGATTCTTCTAGAAGCCTCAATAGGGGTATAAATACCCCTTTATTCAACAATTGAGAAAAGAATCCGAAATCCCATCTTCTACACACACCTCACACACCATTTCTTCCATTTTCCACCTTCATCTTCATCCATCTTCATCCATCTTCATCCACCCATCAATTCTTCCATTTTTGGTGCTAAAAACTTCAAAATCAAGAGCTAGAGGTGGAGATCAAGAAAAATAGAAGATTCACTTCAAGAAATTGATAGAGAAGAATCCATTCATTTTGTATTTCTTTAGATTTGAGACTATGGATATTTGTAATGTAGCATTTATTTGTTTTGTTACTTTTATTATGATAGGCTAATCCCTCTAGTGGGATTAGGAACATGAACTTTTATTATGATAGGCTAATCCCTCTAGTGGGATTAGGAACATGAAGAGCATATTAGATTTATATTATCATGTGGATTAAATTGGTTTTTGATTTAATTGATGTTGATTTCTATTCATGGAGTTTAATTGTCTTGATGTTGTGATGGCATGATTTGTTATTCATAATTGATTATTGGTTTAATGGATTGTTGATCAATGAATTGATTTATGGTAATTAAATGCTATCATGATGCTCATGTATGTATTGCTTGGAGTGAGACGGAAACGACCCTCTATAGTATTAGAAAGGCATGAATAGACATTGAGTTTGGGTTTGACCGAAAGAATATTTGAATTCAATGAGGGGAACCAATCCATTCGTTGGCCTTAGTACACAAAAAGGGAGAGTTTAATCTAACTAGTACCTAGATGGAAGGGGTTAATGTTGGGCTTTGATCTTAAGTGCTTTTGGGAGTCTAAAATGGATCAACAACCTTTGTAACCCGAAAGGGAGCTTAGGATACTATCGTGATCACCCTTAGTCTACATCAATTGAGTTGAATTCTTTTTGCATGATAATATGAATCGAGTGTGCTTGGATGTTTCTAATCCCATGTTTTTCCATACTTGAACTTTAGCACCCATTTTCTTTATTTGTCATTTCTCTTATTTGCTATTCTTATTTACTTGCTCCTTGCTTTAGTGTTAATCATCTCAAAACCCCCGATCATCTTTACAAAAACAACATGAACATGAGCTCACGTATATTGCTAGTCCGAACATAACTCCTTTGTGGATTGATAATTTTTCTTGGGATATACTACTACAACGATCGAGTATTCTTGCTCGTGAGTGCTAAAAAAAAAGGCAAACAATAATTTAAATTTAATATATTTTTATATTAATTTAATGTTACATATAAGAATAAAATATAATATATTTATATGATAAAACGTATACACTATCTAATTAAAATAAAAACTTCTCAACGCAATCTCCATCAATTTCTATAATCTCGTAAAAAAATCATCAACAACCACACAAAATGAAGAATTGAAGAACAATTAATAAATTATAAGATTTGAAACACATCTTTTTATAAAAATTTAATGCACTATCAAATAAAAATAAAAACTTGTCACACAATCTTCATCAATCATCAACAACCATACAAAATGAATTGAAGAACATTTAACAAATTACATGATTTGAATGTTACATGTAAGAGTAAAATGTAATACATTTATATGATAAAATATATACACTATCAAATAAAAATAAAAACTTGTCACACAATCTTCACAAATTTCTACAGTCTCGTAAAAAAATCATCAACAACCATACAAAATGAAGAATTGAAGAACATTTAACAAATTACAGCATTTGAAACACATAAATCGTGACTTTATCTTTCAAATTTTGAAAAAATAAAATGATAAACAATATAAAATGTTCTGAATGCTTGAGGAATTGTAAAATCAAATCCATAGTCATCGACTTTTTTCAAATCTCGAACACAGCCATCTTGAGGAAAATCTGGAAGATTTTCAAATCTCGAACACATCTTGAAGAAGATCTGGAAGGCGTACATGGAAAAGAGAAGCGTAGGTGAAGATGCAGAAGCATTCGTCGCAAGTTGCCGAGATTGAGGAGAAGAAACCAGCGGTAGAATTCTGGTGGCGATTTCACATCTAAGCACTTTACCCAAAAATTCTGGAGGTGATTTCACATCTAAGCAGAGGAGAGACAGATATGGAGAGAGACGGTAAACGATAGGAAGAGGCGGCGGAGGAAACACTGCAGCGGAGACACTGGAGAGAAAGAGAGAGCGATAGGAAGAAAGAGGGGTAGAGACACGGAAGAGAGAGAGCGATAGGAGAAGAGAGAGAGTGAAATAGTGGAATGATCCACCAGGCTCAATAGGGTATAAATATTCGGGTCATTGGGTCAAATTTGACCAGTTGCACCTTAAAAATTATTGCACAGTAGTATTTGCCTTTAAAATTTTATTAATAAATTTTTTTAAAAAGATATAAAAAAATTCAATAAAAATTAAAAAAAATATATTCCATGAATTTGAGAGTCAAAGAAAAAATATATATAAAAAATAGAATTTAATTTAATATATGTATGAAATAAAATTATATTAAAATCATTTAAAAACAAATTAAATTAAAAAATACAAATCATATAAAACTAATTAAAATATAAATTTGACATTTAAAATAATTATAACAAAATTAATTCGTATATTAATTTTGGTATAATTATTTTAAATGTCAAATTTACATTTTAATTAGTTTTGTATGGTTTTTTTTAATTTAATTTGTTTTAAATTGATTTTAATATAATTTTTTTCATACATATATTAAATTTTATTTTATTTTATATTTTTTTTCTTCGACTCTCAAATTCATGGAGTATATTTTTTTTAATTTTTATTGAACTTTTTATATTTTTAAAATTTTTTATTAATAAAATTTTAAATTTGTTAATTTTATTTCTTTAAATATTTTAATAATTACTTTTTCTCAAATTCACATTTTTTTCTTTTTAATTTTATTTATTTAATTACAATTATTATTTAAACCTTTTAATTTCTTTTGATTAATACATATTTTATTTAAGGAGTTTGTTTATAAAAATTTTATCTTATGTTTAATTCTAATTAAAAGGGTAAAATAGTCATGCATGAGGTATGTTTAGTGATTGATGCTTGCTTATTGTAATTTTAATAGGGTGTATTTAGCAACTGAGGTTCGTTTAGTAGATCTGGTTGTTCAAATAGTTGCTCCCTTAATAAAAATTTATAATATTACTCCCTCAGTCCCAGAATTATATGGAGTATACACTACAAGAAAACTGTCAAATTCTAACAGAAAAATTCCAACGAAAAGCAAATCCATTGGAAATTTTAGAGTTCAAACGAATTTTTCAATGAAACTTTAAACCATTGGAAAATTCCAGCGAAAATTTTCATAGAAATTTAAACCGTTGAAAATTTCCAATGCTAATTCTAATAGTCTGATAAAATATTGGAAATTTCCAACGAAAATTCCTATAAAACCTAAAATTATTGGAAAGTTCCAATGAAAATTTCCATATAAATTTAAATCGTTGGAAAATTTCAATGCTAATTCCAATAGCTTGATAAACCATTAGAAATTTTCAATAAAAATTCAAATTAAACTTAAGCCGTTGGAAAATTCCTATGAAAATTTCATCGAAAAAAGAGACTTCAATAAATTTAAATGATAAGGTGATATACGCAAGAGGTCAAGGGTTCGAATCCAAATAATTTTTTTATTATTGTTGGAAATTTCCAACGGAGCTCGTAGATCGTTGGAATTTTTTCCAATGGTAATTCCAAATGAAAATTCCGTTGAAAAAAATTTTGAATCACTTTTAGATAAAAAATAATTCTAACAAAAAAATCATTGGATTCACCGTTGGATTTTTGAAACCGTTGGAAATGCTGTTGGAAAAATGACATTCCAACGGCCACTTTTTCAACAGAAAAAATTCGTTGGAATATCTGTTGGAATCATGAATTCCAACGATATTTTTGTATTTTCCAATAATTTTTCGTCGTTGGAATTTGACAATTTTCTTGTAGTGATACGTTTGCTTTTTGCACAGAGATTAAGGAGTATAATAATTTAATGTATAATGAAGTGAGAGAATAATATTTTAATGTGTAGTGAGCAGTTGTATTAGTGTAATGTGTGGGCCCCATGTGGATATAATAATTATTTTGTGTGGGTTGCATCTACCAAAATGGAAAATGTATACTTTGTTTTGGGAAGGACCAAAGTAGAAAAGTGTATAACTAATTATGTGACGAAAGAAGTATTTCATGAACAATTTATAGCATAAATAAAAGTTATAATATTATAAAAGAAAAGCGATAGCGTCTTTAATAAAAAAGTGACAACTAATTACGAAAACGTAAAATAGACATGCACGCCAGTTTCGATTCTGAGAAATTAGGAATCGGAACTAAACAGGTCCTAGGACTAGTTTCAGTTCCATGAAATGAAGAACCGAATCAAAATATGTCTGATTTCTGTTACATTTTGACTGGTTCCGATTGAAACCATCGATTTTCCAATTCGAACTACTGGTTTCGATTATTTTGTGCATGTCTAGCGTAAAATAGTCTCACGTGAGACGATCACACACAATACTTCTCCATTAATGAAAATATTATTAATTTTCATTGAATTAGTCTATTGAAATGTAAAATACATCAATGTTTGACTAAGAAAATTAATTTTTTTCTTCTGAAAATTGAAAATATGAATTTTATATTAAAAGATATAATATTTGATAATATTAGAGCGAGTCAGACCTGAACGCACTGGAGACATTGCCTTACTCTTTTGTCCTAATATTTTAATTTTAAAAAATGAGTTCTTTGTTTTCATTTATGGATGCTTAATTGTTTAATCTATATGTTTGATTTGTATGGTTAATTGTCTATTGCATTAGAATTATAGTTCAATTATGTGTTTTAGGTGTTAATTGTATCATTTCATCATATCGGTTATGTGGATTAATGTTGGAAAAGTCGGAGATGACCTTTCATATTTAAAACTACATAAGTGAATATTAGAGGAGTTAGATCGAGGGTCAATTGATAAGTCGTATTTTAGCATGATTATTTGGTGGAAATTCAAGTCTATTTGATTGAATTATATGTTCTATATGTGCTAATATTGACTTATCTTGTTTTTGGAAGATAAATGCTTTAATGTTATTATTTGATGTGGAAACAAGTTGTTTTGTGGAAGAAAACATTTCTGCCAGTTTAACCAACACTGAACCATTCAGTGTCAGTAGAATCGAACGAAAATTCAGAATAAATAAGGAAACAAATCAACCAGCATATATTTCACATATTTTCACGATCAGATCTCTTCCAAATCTGATGGAGTCATGACCAAGGAGGAAAAGTATGGCACAGAGATTCTGGAAATCAAAGAAAATAAGGAAAGAGTGTAAGTAGGGTTTCTTGGGGGACAAGAAGATAAATAGGGAAGATTCATTGATCACAAGACAGACACGGTTTTTCTGAAAGAATAGAGGAAAGAGGCGACTGCAAGGCAGATTGGGAGCGTGAAGAACAATTGGACATCATTGGTTCTTTAATTTTATTTCATATTTTGTCATGAACATGCGGGGCTAATCCCTTTTCTAGTTTAGGATTTCGTGAACCTCCCATTGAATTCTAATTTAATTATTAAGGATTTTTATATTGAATCTTTTGTGTGAATTTATTCCATTACATGCCTTGAATTGATTTATAGTAGTTTGATAATTATTTTAGGCTGTCCATCTAGATTAATTATTTAATTTGCTTAATGCTATTTCGTGATCCACAATCCATAATTGTTGTGAGGATTGAATTGAGTAGCAAATAGAGATTATTCTCTCTAGATGTAATGGAATCTAGGTTGTATGATTCCTAGCCGGTTTTTGTAGCCTAGTAATTCTATGTTTGGAGTTTTAATCCATTTTCGAGTTCGAATCCATAGGGTCACTCGGGAATAGTTCAATTTAGTGGTAGTACCTTAATTGATGATCTTAAGAATATTCGGGTTAATTGGTCGTACTGTCAATCTAGGGATTTGAGTTTGCACACTAGGTAAGATATTTAATTTCTGTAATTAATTGATTCAATAAACTGGAGGGGATCGTCGTCCTAAACTAGGTTTTTCTCACTTGGTAAATTTTCTAATTAAATTTCGTCTACGTATTTTGCTATTTAAAAATTGAGTTGATTTATTATTCATGCTATTTTTGATTTTTCTCAAACAAAACTCCCCCCTTATTTATTTGATTTGTTTGCAACACATCTATTTAATTTAAATTTTATTATACTCTTTTGGGTTCGACCCGTACTCGTTGCTATACTCTGTATTGGATTGAGTCGGAAATAAATTCTAATTTTGTAGGCCGGCGACAGCCTATCATCAATCTATCTAGTGAGGAGAACTCAACCTTAGTGGATTCATAGTAACTAAAAAGAGAATATTACTTATGATTTTGGTCTCGATCTTATGTGTTATTTTAGGGTCTTTGTAAAGGGTCTACATCCTCTTCATCTTGAGAGAGAATTTAAGTGAAAATTGTGATTGCTCTTACTATGATAGCTTAACTTTGGAGGCAATTAGTTATTTTAATTGATTGATTTATTTGAATTGCATCATAAAGATATCCTTTGCATAACCTTTTTTATATTTTTGAAAATCCAAAAAATATTTGATTAGTTTATTATCATGCTTTTGTTTCCTCTATCGGTCGTTTCTAATTAATATGAAGCTATAACTTGAAGGTCACGAATCATAAATTCTCATGGTTCGATAATTTAACTTGGTTGCGCATGTCTACAAACAATAAAAGTACACTTTCTCTTTTATGTTAAAAGAAAGTACGCATCAGCCACCTGTCACCCTTAACGTTGCCACCACTACCTGCGCGTAATGTCAAGCGCCACCCTATTTTTGTTGGTTAGAATCATACTCCTTCCATTCCGCGTTAAGAATGTTAAGCTTATATTTTTTATTTTAGTTTGTCCCAAGTTAAGGTTTACGTTTTCCATTTTGTCAAGTGAAGTCTATACAAAATAATTAATTTTTTTCATGTGGCTCACACACAACACTAATATAATTACACAAAACTAATTTTATTTATATGAGAAGATTAAGTTGGATTTTAAATTTACACCAACTAATTTTATTTTTTTTTATTTTTTTTATCTTGTTCTTCTTTTTCTTTTAAATTTTCTCCAAATTTTTTATCTCATCCTTTTTGTTCTTCTCTTTCTTTTAAATTTTTTTTCCAGATTTGTTTTAGTATTTAAGGTTTGGTGTATAGAGTAATAGTTTAGGTGGACTTAGTAAATACCTTAGTAATGGTATTTAGTGAACTTAGCAAAATAAGTTGGTGTATAATAAGATGGTTTGTCCCACGTTAAGGTTTATATTTCTTTTTTTGTCAAGTTTGGCTCATACAAAACAATTAATTATTCCTCATAAGGTCCACACACAACACTAATACAACTACCCACTTTACATTAAATATTATTTCTCTCACCTTACTACACATTAAAATATTATATTTCTTAATTTACTTACAAAAAGCAAACGTAAACGTTAACACGGAATGGAGGGAGTATATTTCTAGGGACCGGAGCATAACTAGATTTTTTTTTCATTCTCTTATATCTCAATCATTCAACGGGTGATGTAAAAGATGAATTAGAAGATCACATGCATTCTTAGCCAATAGTCTATTTTCAGAAAATGATTAGGGTGGGCAAGGGGCACCAATTTTGAAATTTACAATTTCATTTCTTCACTTTCAGCGTGTGTTTTGCTGTTTCATCTAATTTCATTTTTTTTTTAATTTACGATTGTTGTTTTTTCAAATTTTTATTATTTTTCTATTTTTTATTTAACTTTAGGGATATAATTGTAATTTTATCCTTGTGGTTTAGGGTATAACTTATCCCTAGGGTTTAGGGTTTAGGGTATAATTGTAATTTTATCCTTGTGGTTTAGGGTATAATTTATTACTAGGGTTTAAGTATAATAATCATTTAAATATAATATATTTAAAAATAAAATAAAAAACAATATAGCATAATTAATTAAGAAAGGTGGGAACCAAGTGGCACGGTTGTACACAAGTCCTACTCCTATTTCCATATGACTCATTTAATGATATAACTCATTTAAAGCGGTTCGGATCTCCTGTTACATTTGGTGTTACATCTCCTGTTACAAATCGTTGGATGATTGACACACATGATAGACTAATTTATACCCTAACAATCAACCCTAAGGGGAAAGGTTGAGATTTCCCTCCCCTCATACGTGTCGCTCATATAACTTATGTAACAGGAGATGTAACATCAAAATGTAACAGGACATCCAAGATCCATTTAAAGAGTGAAATACAAGACACAATGAAAATTTGGTGGATTTTCGTTGTAGCTTAATTTTTTTAGACAGTCGACTTGTAATTATTTAAGCTCATTCTATGCTTGTTGAATTAACTATTTGACCGAGCTCGACTTGACTAGCTTCAATAATAATAATAATAAAGAGTGAGACTTTTGTGCACACCGTGCACCTTTAAAATTAGTATTATGGGTAAGGGTATATTATTTTGTTCAAAAGGGTATACATTTTAATTAATAAGGGTACACCATTTTGTTATAAATGATATATATTTTTCATTAATATATTTTTTATTTTTTTTTTAAAAATAAAGGGTACACATTTTTATACTAAAGGGTATACAATTTAACATAAAATTCTAAAGGCGCACAGAGTGTGGTCCGTGCACTCGGATACACACAAGTTTTTGTCAACAATAACAACAACAACAATAATAATAATAATAATAATAATAAATAAATAAATAAATAAATATATTAATTAATATATGGCTCAATTAGACTCAACAAGCTAGATTTCACTTTGCTCGAATTAGTATTTTGATGCTCAACCGAGCTCGTTTTTAAATTTGTTACATACATTCAGCTGTTAGAAAAATTCACAATAAAATTTTAAGAGTTTTAAAGAAATTGAAATCCGAAATCAAACTATGAAATTAGTGTAATTAATTTTTGATATTGACATATTACCATTTTACAATTCATGAGAGAAAGTAACCCTGAATCAGACTTACAAAAGTAGGGCTGGAAATCATTACAAGAGCCCCACCTAATCTTGGTTTTTCTCCCATGAAGAATGGACATTTGCGATCAAATTAAGTGATAATCCTAATTAACATAAACATCATCATTATAAAAACTGCATATATATTTTTTTCACCGTATATTTATAACCAACACCATCACACCAGTTCAACATACGTAACTGGTCTCTGACACCAATTCAAACCATACAAACTTGTGACAATACTTATTATATTACATAACAAAATATTAGAGGAAACAAATTAAGCCCACGGCCTAATCCAACAGATCGTAATCTATGTACATCCGCTCAAAACCCTGAAGAAGCTACACAGCTTGCACAACACACCACATACTCAATCATCATGAGGCTCACCTACAATGCATAAACTAGTGAGACAAAAATCTCAGTAAGTAGAAATCATGCATGACAGTACATGAAAATGCATTTAGTTTTCTACGCCTATTTCCTAATCTTTCTAGTTGGTCTCTTTTATTTTGAAAAATATTCACATTGCGGGATCCCCACGACACACTTATGATATGTGCCCCAAATGAGCTCAATAGACACACATAGTGTCGGATCGATTTTTCCGATCCCTGAATAAAGTGCGATCAATGACTCGTTGAGTCAACACATGACTCGGATCGCCCCACGATCCCTGAATAAAAGTGAGCCAAAAAGCGACTCGTTGAGTCAACACATGACTCAGATCATCCCACAATCCCTGAATAAAAGTGAACCGACCAGCAACTCATTGAGTCAACACATGACTCGGATCGCTCCGCGATCCCTGAATGAGGTGAGTCAACATATGACTCGAATCGATTTTCGGTGGTCCCTAAAAGAGTGCATATATAGTGGCCGCACACACCATTAGTATCTTATTAGTTTTGGGGAAAAACACTTTTTATGATTATTCATGATATGCAACTAGGGCAATTAAATATGCATCATAAACCATTTACGATATCAGTATCGACATTTAATCACAATAAAGCAGCAACTTAACTTCAATTCACACAAATCCACTTCTAGAACAACTTCATTTTAATCACATAGATCATTTATAGAATAACAACTTCACTTTGGATCACACAGATCCCTTTTTAGAATAACAACTTCATCTCGGATCACACGGATCCTTATAAACAATATCTTCTCAGATCATACAGATCTATATAGGATAATGATATTATTTCAAATCACATAGATTCACAACTTGTACCGCTAATTTATCACAAATAATTTACAAATAATATTGTTGAATATGAACACTACTTTTCCCAAATCACATAAATCCATAGCTTGTATCACAAATTAATCCCAAATAATTCATAACGTAATTATAAATGCACATAACATAAATTAAATTATATTGACAAATGAGTAGTGAGAAGTTGGGGTATCACATCCTCCCACCTTGAGGTGGCACAATCAACTAGCTCCACTTGTAATTTAGTTTTTAGAGCAGCAAAAGGGAACTTGTTCAATTTGTAGCAGTGCTTGATGATCAAGCGAGTAAGCTGACAAAACATGCCATTAGCATTATGTATGGTGACTGGTGAGATACTGAAGATCAGTATCTTCAATCAGCAGAGAGTGTAGCTCTGGAATTCCCCCTCACGGATTATCCACTCTGCTCCCCTAAAGGCATAGCATTGCAATTTCAGCACCTCAAGACATGGCAGCTCACCAATTGCTCTCATGTACTCCCAAGGATATCCTATACCGCTTAAACTCAGTTTTGTAAGACATTTTGGAAATGACAGAGCAGACGGAGTTGAGGCCACAATCTCGGACCAAACCAGCTCAGGATTCACCACAACACATTTAAGTGGGCGAAGATGATCGAAGATGGACATGGATTCCCATACATTTTGATTGGGTGTCAGTTCAATTCGAATTCCTAACTTCTTTAGGTTTGGAGTTCCTCGGAGAACGCCTTCCATAACGTTGTGAGCGTTTACGTCTAAAAGAGTCGTGAGGTTTGGTAAAATGGCGCCACATGGATCCGGAAGGTTGTTTCCCATTACTTGCAAATGCTTCAGTTCTTTCATGTCCCAAATCTCCTTGGGCAGATACAATGGAGCTCTGTGCAATCTCGTGTTAAAATGTCGATGGACAATTAAGCACTCAAGGCTCACCAATCTGGATATGTCATGGGGGAGTTTCCCATCATAAGTGAGGCCAAAATATCTTAGAAGAGCAAGATGTAGACCCTCGTTAAGGAACTCGTAGAACCTTATTCCATGGGCCTCGAACCAAGACATCTTTCATGCCAAATAAAACGCTGTTTTGGATGCACAATCTACGCTGACCTTTTACATGTTTTTCAGAACCATCTGAAATTCGATTCAAGACATGGAAGAAGCTATTTTTTTAGCAACTCTGATGCAGAGATGCCAATAAGCAGAATGGAGGCTGCAAGTTTTGGTTCCGTATCTGCTACCAGGGACAGTGCTGTTCAGGTGCCAAGGGGGCACTGGCCCCCCCTCAATATTTGATAAAAATCAGGGGTATATTAGTAATTATACATTTAATTAATTAATTAATTATTAATTAAATAATTATATAAGTAATTTAAATGTATGTGGACTTGGATATCATACCATCATACCAAGTTACCTAGAATTGGGCTTATAACATATGGCCCAAATATATAAATAAATTAAATGGGGTGTAAGTATAATTTATTTAGGCCCAATCCAATATTATAAAATAAATATAATTAATTTAATATATCAAAATGCAATAGATAAAGGGGGAAAAATTTGCAATTGCAGTGTGTTTGCGGGAGTTGCCAGAAGAATATCCACCACTACCCAACTTTCATTTAATCTCACTCTTCCATCAATTTTCAAATCCTAAGGTATATTCTTTCATAATAACTTAAATTCTCTTACATTTTTCTTAAACACTATTTCCCCCAATTCATTTAGGTTTGTGCCCCTAATTTCAATCCCTATGCTTATGCCCTAATTTAATTGTAATTCTAAATTTTGTATTACAATTCAGTTTATTAATTTCAAACTTCTTGAACCAGCTTGATGGTAGAAAAGAGAGCTATTATTTGTTTCTATTTTGCTCCATTCATAAATTTAGGGTTAAAATTAAATGATAATAATTAATAAATATTAGTTTGAACTTAGAGATTAGATATGTTATATGTGATTATTGTTTATTGATCATTATATGGTTTATCAGTCTAGTTTTAAATTAAAATTTACATCTTGAGCATTTACTATATTTTTATTTTGGTATATATATTTTTTATTTGCAAATTAAATTTACTCCTTTAAATTTCATTATCTTTTATAGATTATGGAACGCTATTATAAAAAGACAACAAATATCGTGGAGACATCATCTTCATCAGTTAATGCCCCTATTGTTCAACTTCAAGTTCCCCAAAGACCCCAACAATCATCAAGTCAAGATAACAACATTGGAGTTGATTTGGAAAATCTTCCGAGTGATCCGGGACTACGACCTAACATAATGAGTTATCCACCTAACTTGATTGAACAGGTGCGTAGATCTTACTTATTAAAAGGTCCATGTCAACCACGTGAGCATGATTTTCCTCAGATTATGGATGGAAATCGAAAACGTAAATTTGTTGTGACTTGGTTTGATGACTATAGTGAATGGTTGGAATATAGCATTGAAAAAGATGCTGTATTTTGTTTATATTGTTATCTTTTCTCTTCGGGTCGTAGTGAAAGAGGGCATGACGCTTTTGTATCTAAAGGGTTTGATTCTTGGGGTAAAAAAGAAAAATTAAAAATTCATGTTGGAAAAAAGGGTAGCGACCATCATAAATGTAGATTGGCTTGTGAAGATTTGATGAAATAAAGTCAACATATTGAAGTATCTTTTGCTAAGATATCAGAACAGTCAAAGATTGATTATCGTTGTAGATTGAATGCATCTATAGTTTGTTTGCGTTATCTTGTTACACAAGGATTGGCTTTTCGAGGAAATGATGAATCTGAAGAATCATTAAATCAAGAAAATTTTATTGAGCTTTTGAAAGTTGTTGCCTCATTTAGTCAAGAAGTCAATAAGGTTGTGTTGCATAATGCTCCCTATAATCTCAAGCATACATCTTCTACAATCCAAAGAGATATCATAAGTGCAGCAGCAATTGAGACAACTAAAGCTATCATTAAGGATATGGGTAATGAGTATTTCTCAATTTTAGTTGATGAGTGTCGGGATGTATCTGTAAAAGAGCAAATGGGAGTTGTTGTACGTTATGTGAATGTAAATGGATGTGTTATTGAACGTTTCCTTGGTCTTGTGCATGTTAGTGATACAACTGCAGTTTCACTTGAGAATGGTATTGAATCATTGTTTTTCAAACATAGCTTGAGTGTTTCTAGTTTGAGAGGTCTAGGTTATGATGGGGCTAGCAATATGAGAGGAGAATTTAATGGTTTAAAAAGTTTGTTGCTAAGGAAGAATCCTGCTGCTTATTATATTCATTGTTTTGCTCATCAACTCCAATTGACACTTATTGCTGTTGCTAAAAAGCATACAAGTGTTGGGTCTTTTTTCAATACTATTACACGCTTATGTAATGTTGTTGGAAGTTCTTGTAAGCGTAGAGATATTCTTCGAGAGAAACAAATGGAAAAGATCATCAAAGGGATTGCAAATGATGAGATTAAGACTGGAAGAGGATTGAATCAAGAAATGGCATTGAAAAGACCTGGAGATACTCGTTGGAGCTCCCATTATGGTACTCTCATAAATTTGTTACATTTATTTTCCTCAATTGTTGATATTCTTGAGTATGTTGAGGAAAATGGTAGCGATGATTCACAAAGAGCTGAAGCTATTGATTTACTAGAGGTTGTGAATCAATTTGAGTTTGTCTTTGTATTACATCTTATGAGACATCTTATGGGAATCACACATGATCTATCACAAGTTTTGCAAAGAAAGGATCAAGACATTGTTAATGCAATGAATCTTGTAAAAGCATCAAAAGCTCGTTTGCAAGCAATGAGAGATGATGGTTGGAAGGCTTTATTAGATGAGGTTTCAGATTTTTGTAGCAAACATAAAATACTTCTAGCCATCATGGAAGATATCTATGTACCTCGAGGAAGATCAAGACGTAGAACAGAAAAAGTGACAAATCTTCATCATTATCAAGTTGAGTTATTTTATTCAGTGATTGACATGCAAGCATTAGAGTTAAATTCTCGTTTTGATGAAGTGAATACTGAGTTGCTTTTGTGCATGGCATGTTTTGATCCGAGAGACTCATTTGCTATGTTTGACAAAAAGAAACTTCTTCGCCTGGCAAAATTTTATCCATCTAATTTTTCTGCAGTTGATTTATATGAACTTGATAGTCAACTTGAGACCTTTATTTTTGATATTCGTTTGGATGAGAATTCCTCTGAAGTAAATAGAATAGGAGGACTTGCTCAGAAGATGGTCACCACAAGAAAGCATATTGTGTTTCCGTTGGTTTTTCTGTTAATTAAGTTATCGTTGATTTTACCAGTTGCTACTGCTACAGTGGAAAGAGCTTTTTCAGCAATGAAACTCATCAAGAGTTCTCTTCGCAATCGAATGAGTGATAAACTATTGAATGATTGTTTAATATCATACATTGAAAGGGATGTGTTTCAAAATGTTAGCAATGAAGCTATTATGCATCGATTTCAGAATATGAAGAATAGGAGAGAAATGTTGTAGTTATATTTGATTTCATGATAAGATGCAACTGAACTATTTAACTTAGTAATGTACAAGTATTTTTCTTAAATACTTTTATCTTTTCATTTGAGTGTATGTATTTTGTTTCTAAAATCTTACCGGTTATTCCTTATACGTTGGACCCCCCTCAGTAAAATTCCTGGCACCGTCACTGGTTATGGCAGGTTCCATTGTCTTAGACGCCTAATCTTTAGGCACTGCTACAAACTGGAGAAGTTTCCTTGTGGTGGGAGAGATGATGAACTAGAAGTGGAGATAGTTGATTGTGCCACCTCAATTTCAAAAAATATTCAGGGGGTGACCCAACTCCATTCCTCATGGGAAAAACAGAGGTCAGGCTCTTGGGAATGATTGACGCGCTCCTACATAAGATTCCAAGGAATATCTTCTCTCTTTTTTCTTTCAATTTCAAATTGAATAATAAATAATTATCTATCTTTCTTACATAAGCAAAATCACATTTATTAATTATTTTGTTTATCATATAATAACAAGTTTGCACTAGTACATTTAATCCCAGTGATTACAACATCGGATCGGAGGCCGAACCGGTGACCCTAACGGTTCAAGGTTGGACCGGTTGAACCGGGCAGTTCAACCGGAAAAACATAATTTATATATTTTTTATAATATTATTTTTTTTAAATAAAATAAAACAACAGTTAAAGGCCCATTTGCTCTATTTGCTAACAAATTATGAGGCCCAAAATAATTAATGATAAAGCCCATATTAATTTATTAGTGACGTCCCTTGAAAAATGCGTTTAAATGACTCAATTATTACTGTATCCCAAGTCATATTGAAATCCCAACTCCCAAGTCAGATTGAAATTTCAACTTTGAAAATTGAAAGATTCACGCAATCCCTCTGAGAGATTTCTTTCCTGCTCCAAAGAAAGAACTTATTTCCTGGAAAATGACAAACACCATCCCTTGTCGTCGGCCACTGCCCGGAAATCGCGTCGCCACCTCGCGATCTGTAGGAGTCGCGTACCATGCAAACGCACAGCTTCTGCCGGAATCGCGATGGCCACCTGCGCGCACTGCACCGCTTCTGCCGGAATTGCAACGGCCACCGAAAATTACAGATCTGCTTCCTGTGCACGTTGGTGACAGAGTTCGACGGCCTCCGGAGATCACAGATCTGGTGATTTGGGAAGAAGAGCGCATATCGTAGAGGAAAAAACAATTATAACCGGCGGTTTTCGGTTCGGCCGGCCCAACCGATTATTCCGTTTTTTCCGGTTCGAACCTATTTTTTCCGGTTATACTCCAAAAGCGATTTTAGGGGCAATCGGATCGGTTTCCTGGCCGGTTCCTGGTTGAACCGGCTGGTCCGATCCAAATTTCAGAACACTGTTTTATCCAATAATTTCATAATACATTTCAAAGTTACTATTTCCCAACATATACAATTTGCTTTCTAATCTTGTTACCTAAATATCTGATTACCCTGAATGTAAACAAAAAGTCAAATTTTCTTAACTCTGCACAAGATTTGTGAAGATCATTATCACATCGATTGAATAATATATGTTGTCTCGCTCCTTTTATACGTACATTTTTTATGTTAATATGCCCTAAAATAATTAGTATACTCTCAAAATGATAATAACTTACAATATTAACACTCATACAATACTACAAAAATATCATCAACTTTTTACACTTGATTTGATCAAAGCCAATAATCTTATACCCTTTATTTCATTTTATTGCCCAAACTATCCTCTTTTCTTATATCATCAAATCAAAAAATCATTTTTTTTATAGAACTAATTGCGTGCAAGAATATGTGGGATAGAGGGAGTATAATTGAATAATTTCATAAATTAATTTTTTGAACTTATGTTGAGAAATACTCCCTCCTTCTGTCCGCTTTCAGTGGTTCCATTTTATCATTTACGGCGTTCGTATCCAAGGGTCTAATTTCTATTTATATACATTGAGGGACCCACTAATAATACTTCTACTAACCCTAAATGTATTTGAAAATTACCCATTTACCCCTCCTCATATTAATAAGATGGAAGGGTAAAAATATAAAACTTACACATTACCTACCCACTACTCATTAAATAACAATATTTCTTAATCTCCTGCCCAAAACTAAATATACCCCTGATTTTTATAAGCCCAATTCTAGGTAACTTGGTATGATGGTATGATATCCAAGTCCACATACATTTAAATTACTTATATAATTATTTAATTAATAATTAATTAATTAAATGTATAATTACTAATATACCCCTGATTTTTATCAAATATTGAGGGGGGGCCAGTGCCCCCCTTGGCACCTGAACAGCACCGTCCCTGGCCATAACCATCATCAATCTTCACACACTCAACATCACTATCTTCAACCAGCAGATATTCAAGCCACCTGAATTCCCCCTCTTGGATGACCCACTCAGGCCCTTAAAAGGCGTAGCATCGCAGCTTGAGCACTTCAAGGCTTGGCAATCCAGCAATTATTCTCATGTATTCTCATGGATATCCAAAACCACTTAAGCTCAGCTTTTTAAGTTTTTTCAGTGATGACAAAGCAACAATCCTAGACCTGGTTAGTTCAGGGTTTACAACAGCACATTTAAGTGATTTCACACTGTCATCAACATGTTCAAAATGATCGAAGATGAACATGGCCGGTGCCAGTTCAATTCGAATTCCTAGTTTCTTTAGCTCTGATATTCCTAGAAGAACGCCTTCCATAACACTCTTGAGGGCTTACTTCTAAAAGAGTTTTGAGTTCTGGTAGGACGGCGCCACTAGGATCTGGTAGGTGACTTCCCATTATCTGCAGATGCTTCAATTTTTGCATATCCCAAATATCATTTGGTAGGTACAATGGAGCTCCGCGCAACTTGGTGTGCAGGTGTCGATGGACGATCAAGCACTCAAGGTTCCATAATTTGGATATGGAAGGAGGGAGCTTCCCATCATATGTGATACCAATGTGTCTTAGAAGTAGTAGATGTACAACTTCAATTGGGAACTCATAGAATCTTAATGTAAGAGCATCAAGTAACCTGAGAAACCTTGAACCAAGACATAAAGGCACTTGATAAGGATGAGGAGAACCAGTGCATAGTAGAGAACGCACAATTGAATTGGATGCACAATCTTCGCTGACTTTTCATGTATTCTTCCAAACCATCAGAACATCTTACTATGACGTGAAAAAACTTAGTCTTCCGAGCTTCATTTCTACAGAGATGCCAATAAACAGAATGTAGGCTAATAGTTTTAATTCTGAATTGACTACTCATATTCCTTTCCAATAGAAGACTTCTTGAAACAAGATCCCTCAAATATTCTTTTGGGTAAAATATATAACAATTATTAATTCCCTCAAATTTCATCAACTTGAGGAACTTGGAGGTGGGGACCTTATATCTTATAGGGAAAACTACCATATAGAGGAAATATGGTCTCAAGGATTGATGTAAGTATTCATAGATTGGATATAACTTCTCTGAAACTAATTCATAAGCAACTTCAAAAACTGAAGTCTGTTTCTTTGCTACCTTCATTCAGAATTCTGGTGTCCTCTCGGTCTCAGATAGGATGCTGGCAATTGTGGCAATCATTAAAGAAAGACCTTCACACTCTTCAGCAATCATCTTTCCAGCTTGTTCAAGTTCATGAGGGCAAGACTTTTCAGCAAACACTTTCTCAGATAGAAAATTCCAACTTTCTTCTCTAGTAAGCAACTGCATTTGATAAACGTTTCCTTAAGAACTCAACCTACACATTATTGTCTGAAGTTCAGCTACTTCTTTTAATCTTGTTGTCAGCAAAATTTGACACCTGATGATATCGCTTAACCTGCCCAAGTACTCTATTGGATCTATGCTACATATGTCGTCCAACACAATGAGGTTTCTCCGATCCCAATCTTTAATGGAAAGATGTCTAGGTAAGACTAAGACCTCATCTCCTTGCATCACTTGAGTTATATCGACATCAAAATCTATTTTAGCAAAAATGTCTGCCAATATATTTTCTGTCTGGTAATTAGGGCCTAATGTCACGGTGGTCGAAATGGCAGAGAATAGTTGGATCTTCAAAGATCTGTCTAGCAAGAGTAGTTTTACCAATGCCTGCCATCCCTAAGAGGTTTATGTGTTGGGCTTGCCCCAAATAGTAATTGGCCCAATTGAAGAAAAGAAGCCCAATATCTTTAATAATTAATTAAATGGCCCATTAGCCCACACATGGGTTAATTAATTGGGATGTTTTATTGAAAACATCAAAAGCTGCTTCAACGTGAAGAAAGAGAGCAGAAAGATCAGAATAGAAGAGGAGAAACAGGGGAGAAAGATGGAGAGTAGGGTTTGGAGAAGATACTCAATTTGGAGGTCCGTTTCTTCACCGTTTCACTCCAAATTTCAAGGGGGAGTTCGTGACGAGATTCTCTACATATTGATCGGAGTGGATTTTGTAGAAACATCTACAAGAGGTAAAAATGAGAATCGGGTGACACGTATTTTATTTGTGCTATTTTATTCTATTTTCTTCCATTGTTGTCTTGTATTCCAAGAGGGGTTCTCTTGAGGCTATTCTGATGATTCTGTGATTGTATTCCCCTACTAGTGATAGGGATGGTGTTCCCTTACTTGTGATAGGGAGTTGTATTCCCCTACTTGTGATAGGGAGATAGATTGGTGTTCCTCTACTAGTGATAGAGATGGTATTCCCCTACTTGTGATAGGGAAATTGAACTGTGTACTTTTGTGCATTAGTGGATTGTTTCCTGGACGAGAGGTCCCGTGGTTTTTACCCTCAGATTGAAGGGGTTTTTCACGTTAAAATTCCTGGTGTTGATTCTGCGTACATTTCTGCATATTTAATTGATTTGTGATTTCTGCGATATTTGAGTAGAATGATTTGTGCATTGATATAATCTGGGATTTATTGTGTTTTCGCTGTGCCGATATATCATTGTATGTATTGTCTGTCCTAGTTGAATAGGAACACATTCCACAACAGTGGTACCAGAGCTTTGGTTAAGCAGAAATCATGGAGGGTATTGGTTCTATGATTAAGCTGAATGCTGAGAATTATTCTATTTGGAAGCCTATGATGGAGGATTTACTTTACTGCAAAGATTTGTATGATCATATTAGTGGGAAAGATGATAAAGAAGCCAAGCCAGAAAAAATAGATGATAAAGTATGGGAAAAGCTTGGTAGAAAGACAATTGCTACAATCAGACAGTGGGTAGATATTAGTGTATTTCATCATGTGGCTACGGAGACCAACCCAAGGGAATTATGGAAAAAATTGCAGGAACTGTATGAGAGAAAGAATGCACAGAACAAAACATTTATTATCAGAAAGTTAGTGAACTTGAAGTATAAAGATGAGAGTTCTATGGCAGAGCAGTTGAATGTATTTCAAGACTTGGTGAATCAGCTTTCTACCATGAATATCACATTTGATGATGAAGTGCAGGCTTTATTTTTATTGAGTTCTCTACCTGATAGCTGGGAGACTATGGTGGTGACACTCAGTAACGCAGCTCCGAATGGAAAGTTGACATTGAACATGGTCAAAGAAAGTATGTTTAATGAAGAGACTAGAAGAAAAGAAGTAGGAGCCAGTTATTCGTTGCAGGCACTTGTTACAGAAAACAGAGGTAGAGGCTGGAGAGGAGGACACAAAGACTATAGGTCTAAATCCAAGGAGGAATTCAAGTGTTATCATTGTGATGGACCCAACCACTTGAAAAGAAATTGCAGAATCTGGAAGGAAGAAAAAGAATTGAATCAGAAGAAGTCAGAGGATAAGAATACAACAGCCTTTGTCAAGCATTACGACGATAATGATACTGTAGTTTGTGTGAGCGATGAATGTCTTCATGTAGAGGATCCCGATGTTGAATGGATTGCTGATTCGGGAGCTTCACATCATTGTACTCCAAGGAGAGAGTTGTTTACAAGCTACAGATCAAGAGATTTTGGTCACTTGTTCATGGGGAACAAGAGTGTTGCACCTGTAGTTGGTGTTGGTGACATGGTTGTTGAGACTGAGTTGGGACACAGACTGACTTTGAAGAACGTGAGACATGTCCCAGAGTTGCGCCACAACTTGATTGCTGTCAATGTACTTGACAGGGAGGGGTTCGAGCAAAATTTTGCAAATGGTAATTGGAGGCTTACCAAGGATTCTTTGCTTGTTGGCGAAGGGAAGCTATGTTGTACGCTCTACAGGACAAAGCTAAGGATTGCTCGGGACCAGTTATTAGGAGCTGTTGATGATTAATCTCCGAATTTGTGGCACAACAGACTAGAGCATATTGATGTGAGGTACCATTGGCCTAGAATGGTGCTAGAGAAGCAGCTTTTGAAGCTGGAGAAGATTCACGCTGACGGGAATCCCGCGAGTATGAAGACTAAAGTGGTTATCCGCGAGAAACATGAATTGTGTACCGTACTGGCCGGCATGAGTTCGAGATAGGTGTGATCTTGCAGCCAACTATTTGGGGAGGGGGAGATTGTTGGGCTTGCCCCAAATAGTAATTGGCCCAATTGAAGAAAATAAGCCCAATATCTTTAATAATTAATTAAATGGCCCATTAGCCCACACATGGGTTAATTAATTGGGATGTTTTGTTGAAAACATCAGAAGCTGCTTCAACGTGAAGAAAGAGAGCAGAAAGATCAGAATAGAAGAGGAGAAACAGGGGAGAAAGAGGGAGAGTAGGGTTTGGAGAAGATACTCAATTTGGAGGTCCGTTTCTTCACCGTTTCACTCCAAAATTTAAGGGGGAGTTCGTGACGAGATTCTCTACACATTGATCGGAGTGGATTTTGTAGAAACATCTCCAAGAGGTACAAATGAGAATCGGATGACACGTATTCTATTTGTGATATTTTATTCTCTTTTCTTCCATTGTTGTCTTGTATTCCAAGAGGGGTTCTCTTGAGGCTATTCTGATGATTCTGTGATTGCATTCCCCTACTAGTGATAGGGATGGTGTTCCCCTACTTGTGATAGGGAGTTGTATTCCCCTACTTGTGATAGGGAGATAGATTGATGTTCCTCTATTAGTGATAGAGATGATATTCCCCTACTTGTGATAGGGAGATTGAACTGTGTACTTTTGTGCATTAGTGGATTGTTTCCTGGACGAGAGGTCCCGTGATTTTTACCCTCAGGTTGAAGGGGTTTTCCACGTTAAAATTCCTGGTGTTGATTCTGCGTACATTTCTGTATATTTAATTGATTTGTGGTTTCTGCGATATTTGAGTGGAATGATTTGTGCATTGATATAATCTGTGATTTATTGTGTTTCCGCTGTGCCGATATATCATTGTATGTATTGTCTGTCCTAGTTGAATAGGACCCCATTCCACAACATTATGATGTTGCTTTGACACTTGTACAAACCTAAGGAATTATCTTTGAACACGTCATACATGCTTTCCTCAACAAAGTCAAAAATTTGAAAAATTTTCACAATTGCTTCAGGAAGATCAGATGTTGAGAAATCATTATCCTGGTCCCGAAAAAATTAGAGAAGATGTTCAGTTATTCTGTCATTAAACATTTCATCATCCTAGAATAAAGAACCATCGTCACTCTTCATTCTTCTAACTTGAGCATTTTAATAAATAGTATTACAATCTGGCTGCCTCATACACAACAGCAAATTGTGTATGAAGTAGTAAATGTACAAGGGAGGGATGGGAGTTGAAGAAAATACTGTACCTCCGAAATTTCACCACATGCCTCAGACAGGAAAACCTGGATCTTTGCTAATCTCTCGGCATCTCTCCTCCACTTATACCAGATGGGTTCTTCCTTTCGAATAAGATCCCAACTTTCGTCTTTGATTTGGATGTTCAGTTCATAAACTTTCTCAATATCTGCAAATTTAGCTACTTCCATTGGACTAGTTATGAGAAAGACCCGTGATCATTTTAGTTCCTTTGAAAATGAGCTTCTCAACAAATTCCATTCCCAGATAGGAATATGATCCAACACAGTATTGTATTCCCTGCAAATATGTGTACAAACGCTCACCTAACAATTTCTCATAATCATTATCTTCTTTTTCTTCTTCAGAAACGACCAAATTCTGATCGACATAATCATCATCTATCTGGGAAAGAACAGTTATCAATACATCTTTTAGTTCATACTAGCATGCGTGTGTCACGCGGGCTCATTAAGTTATTATTTTTTTAAAATAATAATATTAATTAAATATAAAAAGATATATTATAAAAGTAATTAATTTTATATTACTTTTATGTACAATAATTTAAAAATAATTTATCACAATATATATATATATATATATATATATATATATATATTATATTCAAATGTTTATTAAAGAAAATTTGTCGTGAACTCATTAAATTTTTAATTATTCAAATAAAAATATTAATTAAATATATAAAGATTTATATTTATCGTTATTAGTGTTATTTAATAATGTGTTTTGTAATAAATGTATTAATTTTTAATTCAACTTTAGAAAATACGTTGCCTATCATAATATCGTATACAATACAAATAAATTATAATAAAAGACTTTATGAGATTTTATGCTTAAAGTTTATAAGAATTTATGCTCGTGAAGTTACTTTAGTTATAATGTATTAGAATGTAGCCAAGTAAGAAATTACCAACAGTCATAACAATTATAAGAAATTAAGTTGCAAAGTATTGGAAAAAAGGGTAAATCATTACATTGCAAAGGATATGCAACTATAGATAGATACTTGTGTCCCAATATTTTCATAATATAATCTCTACTACCTCCGTCTCGCCAATACACAACCAAAACATCTGATTAAAACTATTAATAACTGATAACTAATTGAATTGAGCTAAATAATCTCGAACACAGAACATGATCTTTGATTCACTTTGTAAGAAAAAAATCATTAAGTAATTAAAAGCATTATAACTTTAGCATCAGAAATCATCTATTGACATTGATAATTCCATACAGTCTGGATAGATAACAGTGATGCTCAATGTCATATTCATCCTAGTCAGCAATAGTATTACATCTTTGACAAAGCACCTGCAAAATATCATTAGCTTGGTTAGCTACTTAGCTATATCATTTAAATTGGCCACTGGGATATGAACCTTTGTGCCATTCCCGCCCTGAAATACACCGCTTCTTGCAGCTACTCGTCTCAATAATTAATGGCTTTTCCCTTTCTAGGGAGTTCTGCAGAGCAAGCTAATAACTTGAACATGAAGAACATAGTTCCTCAATTAGAAGGAACTAAAAGAGGGGATGTAACATGTGATTTAATGGCAGAATTGGTAAAATTTCTCACGTGAGGTGGGGCTTTCTCCGTAAAAGTAATATAGTCTCCTTAATAACCTTCAAGAGAAATTTTATCTGAAAATGATTAGAGAATAAACATGTCAATTATAGTTGAATAGATATTAAGCCTCAAGATGTGATTTAAGATAGAGCAGACAAATGAATTCAAATACGTTAAATGACATGAGAACTAATCCGTTTTAACAGCCTAATGCTCCTGTGCTAATAAAAGGTCTACTATTCCCCAACATTAGAGTGATTTAAAATAGAGAGCTTTGTCTAGTTAAGTAATGACTTAATTGTGTGGTGGCAGAAGTTAGTGGTGCCACATTATCACTTTTATCAATAAGATGGTTAAAATGGTTTGCAAAATCAATATAGAAAATGAAACTCCAAATAATCTACCAAAGTGTTATTTATTATTATTTTATTAAGACATAAAACACCAGATAATTTAAATCAAAAACAACATAAAACACACATCATAACTTTAAAGTAATAGAATAAATCTTATTCAACCTCATTATATTAATAAGATGGTTAATGGTTAGCTCACCTTATACAGTTGCCATGTATGAAGTGTTCGATCAGTAATGTCAGGCCTGTTGGTAGCCCCAATAATAAAAAATGTCTTTTAGGAATTCAGTACATCCATTTCAGTAAGTAGCTAATTGAGAACTCGGTCAGCAGCGCCACCAGCATCCCCAACACTGCTTCCTCTCTGCAACAATACCATGAAGCTATTAAAAGTGCAGGTGTCTAAACACGAAGAACTATTAAAATGAATTTTTGTTAACACAAAATTTTTAATTCTTCAGGAGATGGTACTCTGTTTATTTAACAACTGCGGGTCTAACTGTGTGGCAATTGAGTCGAGCTCACCAAAGAATAAAACATATGGAACAAAATGCCCAACCTTATCAAATATTTCACGATCATATGTTTCACTCTCTCCGAACCACATGGTGAGTAATTCAGGTCCTTAAACGTACACCAATAAAATTGGCTTGGCATTCATTTGCAATGCCCTTGGCTAGTAGAGTTTTTTCCACATCTAGGAGGACCATAGAAAAAAGAACAACCTTTGAAGATGACACACCCAATTTCTTGAACTTCTTGGGATGTTCGACAGGATATTGAACAGTGTACAATATAGAAAAAGGTTAGGTGAGATTTGTATAATATAGCAAGCCAAACAACAGGTCAAAGCCGCCTTTAACTTTTATATCACCTATTGAAGCTCACTCTTGACATTTTCTGCCCTCCAATATTTTCCCAGCTGACATTAGGCACCTCAACAACCTGTTCAGAATTTATTATGAGAATAAAATGAACAGCTCAAACAATTAAGTCAAATGATTAACAGGTCATTCCATTCAGTCATGCTTTCACTTACTGTCTCATGCAAAGCAGAAGGATTGAATCCAATCTTACAAATTGGAAAAATAATTATTAAAAAAAATAAGTTGCCTCATTGATATCTAAATTCATAAAATATAAATAAGTTACCCTGATGGTGTCGTAGGGGTTACATCCGACTTTAGATGAGAGTTTGTAGCTTGCAAAATAAAAAGTTAGCTGCACCATGTATATAAAATCATTACGCAAAAGAGAACTAAGAAAAGAATAAGAAGACAAATTTTAAAATAACCCTTTACCTGACATCAAGTACTTGAATCAATTTGTTTTGGTATTTGTATGAATTCTTCACTACAGAATACAACAACAATGTTGTAGGATATTTCTACCTATTACCTGTTTAAATATATAGCAATTTTGAGTCGTTTGATTCTTTTCTGTACAAATTCTCTACTTGCTATTGCAGTATATGTTACAATTGCAGATAAAACAATGCGAATATCATGAAACTGGAGAAATATCTTGGTCCATTTCACAAAATTTAATCTTTAAAATACAAAACAAAGGTTTCTATTTGCTGATTTGGCAGTTTCTCAATCATTTGAATCTGACATGACAAGCTCTCGTGATTTGTAATTTTTTAATCTTCATTTATATTCTTTGGATAGTCATTTTTAATTTATTCCTAATTAAACCATAATAGTGGTTGATTGAAGTGCTAGTCATCACGTCTAACTAATCATAATAAGAAGAAGAAAGAAGATCAATAGAACTCTATTCATGTACATCCTGGTATGAGATCTTAAGCCAGCTTGGCGGAGTCCTTTGGTATGGCAGTGCTGTCGCTGACCTACTCTCACTGCAGAAGTTGAGAAAATACACCATCAATAATCAGAATATATAAATCATAAGAGGAAAAAATGAGAAGAGATGGTGAGAAAATAGACCCTTTGCTGTGCAGACGACTCATGGTGGGTGGCAGAAGCGCAGAGGCTGGTGGAGCTCTGCAGCGGCAGCTTCGGTTGCCTGAAGAACTGTTGTAGCGTATAGGAGAATCAACGATATGAATTGGAGATGATTGGGGTGTTTGTGGCCAACACAAACATAGGTTTACAAAAGAAAATGCAAGGTAACTTCAATGGGAAAGAACGATGAGAATGCAAGCACTGAGAAAGTACAATGGTACACATCATTGAAAGATTGACAAAAATAAACTAAGAATTGAAGAATCCCATTCTGAAATAATATGCACTTGAAATTTTAGTGCACAAATCAGTTATCCACATCATTCTGTTTTTGTATTAATAATTACAATGCACTCTATCCATACAACACTGCGGGAAACCTTCCCCTACTTGTGATAGGGATGGTATTCCCCTAATTGTGATAGGGAGTTGTATTCCCCTACTTGTGATAGGGAGATAGATTGGTATTCCTCTACCTTGTGATAGAGATGGTATTCCCCTACTTGTGATAGGGAGATTGAACTGTGTACTTTATTGTGCATTAGTGGATTGTTTCCTGGACGAGAGGTCCCGTGGTTTTTACCCTCAGGTTGAAGGGGTTTTCCACGTTAAAATTGCTGGTGTTGATTCTGTTAATTTTCTGCATATTTATTTGGTTTATTGCCTATTGTGGTATTTGAGTGGAAGGATTGCTGCATTGATATTGTTTGGGATTTATTGTGTTTCCGCTGTGCCGAATATATCATTATGCATTATCTGTCCCAGTTTTGGATAGGACCCCCATTCCACAACATCTGATGCCATTGTTCCATCCAACTTCAAACACGTCATTACCAATTTTCTTCCTACTCTCCTCCTTCCAAATAAATTATCCCATCTTGAAATTTTATTCTCAAGAAACCTTGATCTTGAGTTCCACAAAAGCAAATTTTGAATTCTTGATTAGCAAATTGAGAAATTCAAAAGTCAATGACTCTAGGCATTCTGTAATTAATTTGCAGCCCGGAAGGTTTGATGTGGGGGAAAGAAAAAATGAGATTGGGATTTGCGTTACATAACGCTCGGATTGTTCAATTAAAAAGAACGAAAAATGACAAAAAAAAAAAAAGGAAGAAAAAGGAATAAATTAACAAAAAGATTAGGGGCTGCCAAGTCAGCCTTAACTCAAAGAGAGAATGACACATAGGATTAAAAAAATTTAAAGGAGGGTATAGAATTGATTAGGTGACAGCATGATGTTAATTTAAAGTTGATGTGATATTTTCTTAGATTTTTTAAAAAAAAAATTGAACTTAGTTATAATTCAGTGCTCATTTGGTTATTTTAATCTATTTTAGGGATTCATCTGCAAAATTTAATAAATAATAACAAGAATTTAAGACTCAAACACAATTAGTCTCAGACACTCTTTCTCTTTACGCCCGATCTCACAATGTTTTCTCTCTACGCCCAATCTTCTGTCCATCCCCTCCACCCTACTCTCTACTCTCCTAGTCATTCTCTCCATCCTAATCTCACCCGAAGAACGATAAATCTCCTCCACCATCATCTAATCCAGCGAAATCTGGTGGTGGCAAGCAGCAGAAGGTCTGCCTCCCCCCTCTCTCTCTTTCTGGAATTTTATATAGTTTCTATTTTGATGCTAATATGGATTTGAAATCTAATGTGTGGGATAGTGTAATAATATGAATCTGAAATAATTCTTAGATTTAAATTTTTATTGGAGAAATGGTAGAAATTTAAAATAGAGTCATTTCAAATTCTGTGTTAGTTTGATGAAATTTGTGATTATTTTTTAATTATTGAGTGATAGTAAAGTATGAAAGGGCTTCTCTGGGCAGTGGAGACGGTATCGTGTATGGGAATACTGTTGAGTGATAGGAAAGTATGAAAGGGCTTATGGTGTCAGTGTGGGAATTCTGAAACAAAGGTATTGTTCTTTTTTATTTTATTTTATTTGAAACGAAAAGCTATTGTTTTGTTTTGATTTTATTTTATTTTTTATTGGAGACTTAATTCTTAGGTTAATTGCTGAGGTGTGAATATCGCTGTAATCAGAATTCCTTTGCTTGATCTAATGTTCTTAATTTTTCTGGAGAAAAGAAAAAATTTATCTTCCGGTCTCTTTCAAGCTGTGATGACGTTGAATTCTACCGTTTATTTTCGATTGCAAGATAGGGCTCTTTCAAGCTGTGATGATGTTGAATTCTACCGTTTATTTTCGATTGTAAGATAGGATATGCAAGATGATAAATATTTATATGAATATATAGTTACGAAAAATAGCGAATATTTTTTGAGTTCTACATTTCTTATTTTCGATTGCAAGATAGGATGATAAATATTTATATGAATAGATAGTTACGAAAAATAGCGAATAAAATATTTAGTATATTATTATTAATAATAATTCAGACAAGTTTATTTTTGGTGAAAATGATTATTTATAATTGAGATATTGAAGGACTATAAATTTGGTAGTTTTTTCTTTCCGATTGTAGATGATAAATATATGAGAGATTCTTCTGTGAGAAAGGTTTTTTGTGAGACGGTTGGTGAGACGGGTTGACCAATTATCAAAGTAGGCTTATCATATATGTAAAGTATGTTTATTTGTAGTTAAAATATGCTTATTTGTAGTTAAAATATGTCAATAATGAATCATATTATAATATCCTAAAATCATACTTTAATTCATCATTCATCATACTTTACAAAATATAGTTTAACAATCATTAAACATACTTTATTTATATAATAGGCATACTTTAACACATCTCACCAATCGTCTCACCAATGGTTTCACATAACTAGCATCTCACAATAGACGTTGTCTAAATATATATTGGTTGATAGTTAAAAAATAGCGAATAAAAATATTTATATATTATTATAAATAATAATGCAAGGTTATTTTTTTGTGAAAATTATGATTTATAATTGAAATATTGTAGGAGTAAGAAAAAATACATTTGTTAAAGATCGATATTTTTGGTCAAAATTATAATTTAGAATTAAGATATAGAACATATATATTAAAGATTGATATTTTTGGTGAAAATTATGATTTATAATTGAGTTATTGAGGAGTATATGTTAAAAATATTAATTATTAAAAATAATAATGTAGACAAGTTTATTTTTGGTGAAAATTATGATTTGAGTACATGAAAAAAAAATACATATGTTAAAAAGATTAATAGTTTGATTTAATGTAGACAAGTTTATTTTTGATGGAGATTATGATTTGAGTACATGAAAGAGAAAAAAATACATATTCTAAATATATATTAAAAAGATTAATAGTTAAAAAAAATAATGTAGACAAGTTTTGAGTACATGAAACAGAAAAAATACATATGTTAAAGATGATATTTTTGGTTTTATAAGATATTGAAGGAGTACATAAAAGAGAAAAAATACATATATTAAAAGATTGATATTTTTTTGTGGAAAATTATAATTTATAATTGAGATATTGGAGGATTACATGAAATACATATGTTAACTAAAGATTGATTGTTAAATAAAATAGCGAATAAAAATATTTTATATAGTGTATTATAATAATAATGTATAAGTTTATTTTTGGTGAAAATTATAATTTATCATTAAGATATTTGAAAGAAATGTTTGAAGAGTAGATGAAAAAGAAAAAATATAGTTAAAATAAATAATAAATAATAAAAAAATAAAGCGATATGAGTAGCATAAATAAAAAGGGATGATTGTAAATAAAATATTTGAATAACATATAAAATATGATATGAAATTAATAAAATAAAGAATAAAAACTCTTTCCGTCCATCATCATTTTCATTTAGCCACATTAAAGGAGTACTAGAGAAAGAATACATGTTCTAAAGATTATTAATAGTTAAAGAAATATATAGACAAGTAGCACGTATGAAAGATTAAGATTATTAATAGTTAAAGATATAGATAGACAAGTAACACGAAAAGAAATGAAAAAAAAAGTTGAGTGATCATGAATGAAACATTTAAATGACATGAAAAATTGATAAAATATGAATATATGAAATTGATAAATAAAAATAAATAACTCTTTCTAATCTTCGTCATTTAATTTCATGAAAATTTTTATAATAAAATATTTTTTATTAATTATTTTTTTTATTTTTAAAAGCTCAATTTATTTATTCATAACCATACACAAAATATTAAAATAATCAAATTATTATTGAATTTAAATTTATTTAAATAATTAAATATGCATTATTTCATAGAAGAAAAAAAAAGTTGAACTCTTTTGAAGAGTAAATTTAATTTTTTTTTAAGTGTTATTTCTCTAATATTTTTGTATTTTATGTACACCATAAAATTATTATTAAAAATAATTATGTATTTCATTTTACTCTTTTAAATACATTAAAAAATATTATGAAATTAAAATCTCGAATAATTTAAAATAATGAAAATTATATATATTTGGATATGAATGAATCTATTCATATTTGATCCTCATGGAGACGGAAATATTTTTTCCTATTTTATTTATTGAGGCTGCATATTTTGTTCCAACATGTGATATTTAATTTAATTATATAAAACAACAATTTAATAATAAATTATAATTATTTTAATTTGAATACTTAATTGAAAAAATATTTTTGATTATATTTTAAGACATGTGATAATTGTGATAAAATTAATTTAATTAGGGGTAGGTGTTGCGTGCTATCCTCTCACGTGAGACCATTTTACACTTATAGCGAAAGTGATAACTATTTTAAAAAGTGTGAAATGGTCCCATGTAATACATCTCACATAAGGCCTACCCATTTAAAAAAATATAGAGATTACCCATTAAAGAAATATAGAGATGAGTATTGGAAGGCAGTTAGTATTATATAAATTAAGGGCCTTACTTAGAGTCCGTAAGGTTGGGATTATTGGCCCCAAGTGCATAAAGTGTGTAAGGTACACCATTTTGTGAGTATTGGAAGGCAGTTAGTATTATATAAATTAAGGTCCTTACTTAGAGTCCGTAAGGTTGGGATTATTGCCCCCAAGTGCACAAAGTGTGTAAGGTACACCATTTTGTTCTGAAGGGAATGAAGTACATTTTAATTAATATGAGTACACGTATTTATACTATATGGTATACAATTTGATATTAAAGAGTATAGGTGCACGGCATGTCCCGGGGACACACAAGTTTTTGTCTTATTATACTCCTTATTCTACCAGTAAAGTTAGATATTTTTATTAATACAATTTATAACTTTTAATATTTATCAATTTCAATAATATATTTTAAAAATAATATTTCAATGATCCCGCGTAACGTATTACGCGGGTTTCGTACTATTTTAGTATACTCCCTCCGTCCGCCCAAAAGAGGGCATTTTGCTTTTGTACACGTTGATTAAGGAGTATTGTTATTTAATGTGTAGTGGGTAGTTATATTAGTGGGAGTGTGGACCCCATATTTTAGTTTTATTAGTGAGTATTTGTGGATTTCATGTGTGTATAAAAGGAAATGACTCTCTTTAAAACGAACGACCAAAATAGAAAAAAGACACGCTCTCGAGCGAACGGAGTATAAAAGATGCTTCACCTATTCTCACCATCGCACATCTCTCAAAAGAATTAAAAAGATTTGCTCGTTCACAATGTAGTTTGGCTAAGATACCTCCGCAACGACTGAGATGAATTGCAATGAAAACGACTTGTTCGTAAAGGCTCCTATCAATTCAGTCATTTCATGATCAGATAGCCCAAAGATATTCAACATCTTTCCATCAGAATCATAAGTTGATGCAGATGAGACGGGCATATTCACGATCCTCTTCTCGCGAAGGCTTCTTCAATTTAGCAGCATACTCCTCTTTCAAATCCCTCAACCTTTCCGCAACCGATTGCACCTTTTCCTCGTCGCATTTCATCGAACACCTCTCGTGCTCAATGTCTTCTTCCGATAGGGAAAGAAAGAGATCGTAGAGAGCGAATTCAAGCAGATCTTCTAACTCGAAAGCAGTTTCTCTGATTTCTCGATCCAAAGCAATGGATAAATGTGTCTTGAACGGAAATCACAGCAGCATAAGCCATTCCCACTCTCTCTGCGCACACACTCACACACAACACATTGAAAATCTGTTTAGCATACATTCATTGTCTTCAGCATCCATTAGAATAAGGAAAAGTAAAATAAAGATCATATTAAGTTATTAACAATTCAAATTATACTCCATAATTAAAGAGAACCAAGGCCACCTGCCCACTTCCTAAAGTGGAGTATTATTTAAGGCAAAAGTTCATGCACCACGTGAACACAATCATTTCTCTATCTATTTTATTTAAACTTATGTATTGTTGGGGAGTTTAAATTAAAAAGGAGTACGGAAATTGTAAAAGATACAAATCTAAATTCGTATTCCTGGGTGCACAAGAGACTCACTCATTATTTAAACCCATTTTATCAGCCGTGCATAGATTTTAAAGATTATTTTATTGTTTGAGTTGTTATTTAGTGCATATGAAAATATAAGTGGTTGAATGATAAAAGTGTGTACATTTTATTTAATAAAAAATTATTTTTTAATAAAATCAAAGGTATAAATTTTGAGTGGTGTAGTATTATGTTCAATGGAGCTAATCGGAATTGGACGCACATGAGATATTGCTTTACTATTTTATCCTAATCCATGTTTAATATTGAGTAACATTCAATGAGTAACTTTTTGGTGGAATGGATAAAATGAATTAAGTTTCGGATTAACTAGATTTTATTTTATTTTATTTTTTGCCTCTTAACGTTCCAATCATTTAATGGGTGAAATAAAAGATCCTATGCATTCTTGCAGTACCTTATAGGCCTCTTTCATATATCTCATTTAACGAGTGAAATACAAGAAAAAATATAAAATACGATGTATTTTTGAGAAGCTTAATTTTTATTTTATTTTAATTTTAATTTTAGTATTGCAAATATAAACTGAGATGGCCGTTGTTTGGGGTTTTATATTTATTGAATACCAATCTACGGTTAGAGGTGTTAAAATAAAAGAGCTTTAGGTAGCTTAATAAGGTTCGACTTGTTCAATTTGTTTTGCTTAATGAGCTCGAGCTCAAATTAATAATTTTGTGCCAGAGCTCGTTTTTAAATTCGTTATCCAATTAAGCTGAGCTTAGTATGTGACACTCGAGCTCGCTCGTCTCATCGCATACATTCAACTGTTAGAAAAAGTTCACAATAAAATTTTAAGACATTAGTGAACTTAATTAGGATTTTTTTTTATTGGTTAGTTGTTAGTATAGTTAATAGTTAGTTGACTTAGCGAGGAGCTCAGTGGTTGGGTGAGCTAGCCAGGTCACGGTAATAAGATGGAAATATTGTTTGAATGTTGATATTGACATTAACATTCAGGAGAGAAATTAAACCTGAATCATATTTACAAAAGTGGGCTGGAATTCATTACAAGATCCCCTCATAATCTTGGTTTTTCTCCCATGAAGAATGTACATTTGCTATCAAAAGTGCATTTTGTGGTATACACTGTGATGCTGAGGTGGCACAATCAACTAGCTCCACTTGTAATTTAGTTTTTAGAGCAGCAAAAGGGAACTTCTTCAATTTGTAGCAGTGCTTCATGATCAAGCGAGCAAGCTGATAAAACATGCCATTAGCATTATGTATGGTTAGATACTCGAGATCAGTATCTTGAATCTGCAAATAGTTAAGTTTCTTGTATTCCCCCTCACGGATGATCCACTCTGCTCCCTTAAATGCATAGCATTGCAATTTCAGCACTTGAAGACATGGCAGCTCACCAATTGCTCCCATGTACTCCCAAGGATATCCTAAACCACTTAAACTCAGTTTTTGAAGACATTTTAGCAATGGCAGAACAGGCGGAGTTGAGGCGAACCGAACCAGCTCAGGATTCACGACGATACATTTAAGTGATTCAAGACTGTCAAGATTGTGAAGATGAAAGAAAATGGACATGGATTCCCATGCATTTTGATCAGGTGTCAGTTCAATTCGAATTCCTAACTTCTTTAGGTTTGGAGTTCCTCGGAGAACGCCTTCCATAACATTGTGAGCGTTTATGTCTAAAAGAGTCGTGAGGTTTGGTAAAACGGCGCCACAAGGATCCAGTAGGTTGCTTCCCATTACTTGCAAATGCTTCAATTCTTTCATGTCCCAAATCTCCTTGGGCAGATACAATGGAGCTTTGTGCAACCTCATGTTAAAATGTCGATGGACAATTAAGCACTCAAGGCTCACCAATCTGGATATGTCAGAGGGGAGTTTCCCATCATAGGTGAGGCCAAAATATCTTAGAAGAGCAAGACGTAGAACCTCATTAGGGAACTCGTGGAACCTTATTCCATGGGCATAAAGCACCCTCAGCAACCTGGAACCAAGAGGTATTGGCAGTGGATATGGATGAGGAGGAGCAGTGCATAGGAGAGAACGTAGAGTCGAATTGGATGATATTAAGCTGCACACATCTTTCATCCCAAATAAAACGCTATTCTGGATGCACAGCCTACGCTGACCTTTTACATGTTCTTCAGAGCCATCCGAAATTCGATTCAAGACATGGAAGAAGCTATTCTTTTTAGCAACTCTGATGCAGAGATGCCAATAAGCAGAATGGAGGCTGCAAGTTTTGGTTCCGTATCTGCTACTTTTCTTCCATGCCAACACAAGACTCCAGGAATGAACCCTCGAGACAAAACTCTGGACACGATCTCTTAAATGCGATAAACTCTGGTGAAGAAGACCCTCATAATACAATAACTTGCCCAGCATGGTTGTGGGGATCTTATACTTAGTAGGGAAAACTGCCATGTACAGAAATACTGGTTTGTCTTCATTAGGCAAGTCTTCATATGTTGGATAGAGCTTCTCCGTTGTTATATCATAAACCTGGTCGAAAACTAAATTCTTTTTCATCGCTACAGCGGTCCAGTACTCTGGTGTCTTGTCGGCTTCAGACAGGAAGCCGGCAACTGTGGCAAGCGTGAGAGGAAGACCCTCACATTCCTCAGCAATCATCTTTCCAGCTTCCACAAGTTCACGAGGGCACAAGTTCTCACCAAACACATTCTCACAAAGAAAACGCCAACTTTCTTCTTTATTGAGCAACTGCATTCCATAAACATCGTGACAAAAATTAGAAACATGTTTTAATGTAGTTGTCATCAGAATTTCACAAGAGATGTTGTCAAATAACTTGTGCAAGTAATCGAGGGGATCTTCGCTCCACAGGTCATCCAACACGACGAAGCATCTCTTGCTAGATGCTTTAGTCGAAAGATGTTCAGCTCCATTCATCACATCATGAGTTGTATCAAAGTCATGATCTATTTGAGCTAAGATATCTGACAAAAACTTCTCTGGTTCATAATTTAGACCTGAGTTGACCCAAATTCGGAGGTCGAACCGATTCTGAGTAGATGGATCTTGAAAGATTTTTGCAGCCAGATTAGACTTACCAATGCCAGACATCCCAAAGAGGCATTGGATGTGGTGTCTCCCGATATAATCACCCACCATGATATGATCAACAAGATCAGATAACTTTAGATCCCAATTTTGGCTCTTGAGTTGATGAATCTTAACTCCTTGAGCAAATTCAGCTTCTTCCACCATGAGAATGATTCGACATCCATAATCTTCCTTAGGAAAGCAATTCAACAAACCCCACACATCTGTTGTCCAGATATCATCCAACACAACTAAGAATTTACTGCCCTTCAAACATGCATTCAAACGATCACCTAACAATTTCTCATCATCATCCCCTGCTTCTTGATCGAATTCATCATCTATTTGAGAAAGAATAGCAATCAAGATATCCTTATCCACAAATTCATGACTTACTCTCACCATTGCACATTTCTCGAAAGAATTACGAGATGCTTCTTCACTAAGCAGCTTCGAAAACAGAGCTCGCGAACCTCTGTCTCCGACGACTGAAATAATTTGTAATTCAGTTGCCGTCCTCTCCGTAACCCGTTGTATCAATCTGGCAATCTCACTCGTGGATAATCCAAAAATATTGGACCTCTTTCCATCAAAATCAACAGATATTGAAGAATCGGCATAATCAATTTCGTCAGGCAATGGCTTTGCCAATTCAGCAGGATACTCCTCCTCGAACTTCTCCACTCTTTCAATTAGGGATTGAATCTCTTCCTTATCTACGGAGAAGAGTTTAGTTTCTTCAGATCTGGAAAGAAGGCAATTGGAGAGAGGGAATTCGATCACATCTTCTAATTCGAAAAGAGCCTCCCTAATCTTTGCATCCAACGAATCCATCATCTTTCTTCTTCTGCTGCAGTAGTCCAATTGACTGAGTTCCCAATCCAAGCGTCCAACAGCGTTGTATGCAGAATATATGATATCTAAAGTGGAGGAGTCTATGGAGATACGACATGGATGAAGATCAAGGAGGTGCCCAAACGTGCGCCAAACAAATATGGAAGTCATATGAGCCATCCCTTTCTCTCTCTTAACACTAACATACGCCTCATTCAAACACTAATGTACACTTGCAAATTTTGTGCTGTCTTCGCCCAAACACACATAATTGGTTCCAATTCTCTTTTCTCAGATCTCACATGTATTTTGCAGTGAAGCATTTTCAGTGGAGCATATGAGAGTAAACACTGAAGCTGGAGAGATGAAGTATTACTTTTTCCGACAATGCAAACTTCACTTCCAGCAGTGAATTCTAACCTCATCAATCCAATCCCAACTACTGACCAACTTTAATGGGCCCACATATTCAAGGTAGTAGGGTACACATTTATAGAGACTGACATGATGAAATTTATTGTGTACAGATGGGGCAGATAGGATGATTGAGTGCAGCTATCAAGTTTAATTGTCTACATATCAGAACATTGCACAATACACACATAGAAGTGAAATAACAGGATGCATTAGTTTCTATCAACTATAACTTTTCTCTCTTTTGAGGATAGAATTGTAATTTGGCAGAATTAACAGTCAATCCGCCCATTTTGGGGGTTTAATGATCCCCACATACAGCGCAAAATTTCAAAAACTACAATGTGGGCCCGGGTGTTATCCTTGTTATTAAATTTACCTCAGGGTATATATATAAATATATTTTGAAACAAGTAATACTTCCTCGGTCTCATATGAAATTTACGTTTTTGTCCATCCCACATTAAACTTTATCACAAAAAAAAACATCACATCAATTCTCAACTTATAATTACATCTTAATTACATATTTATCACTCTCATTTAACACACATAACATACTTTAAAATTTATTTATCATCTAAAAAGACTACATTATCCTCTCAAAGTCAATAAAGTTGTTCAAAAAGAAGCTTTTCTTAAACTCTGTATGTACAATAATAGTGCAGTTTAATGTAGGATGGAGGGAATATAAATAAGTGATTTTTGGTAAGATGTATTAAGATTGAGAATATTTTAATAGGGAGTAAAATTAAATAAAAGAAAAAGTAAAGTGTATTATAAAGTTATTGTGTTAGGTGACATCTCATATTTTTTTTAGGGTGTTAATGATAATTTTAAGAGGAACAGAAAAGGAATGTACAAAGAGCTTATAAGATGAAAGGGGGTAATGTTTTCCAAATATTTTCCCCTCGCCTATATGCACTCTGGTTTTCTCAACAAATCAACATAACAACCAAACCAAAGAGCTTGAAAATTAAAGCAATATTAGATAGCTTGTCACTGATATTACGAACTCAATCAGAATAGTAAAACTGATATTTCTCAACGTAACCACACCATGCAGAAGTTAAGAAGTAAATCTGTTTAACGCAATATTATACTGCAGCTTGTTCAACATCAATAACAAATGAGACAAAAACGTACCATTAATTCAGTTCTTCTTCTTCTTTATTCTTCGTCATCTTTTTCACCTCAGCTTTCTTCTTGTTGAATTCAATCAAGCCACGAATCTACTTTCATCTCTACCATTGTGAATCCAGCTTGAGTTGGTCCACATGCCAGAATATATTCATGTGAGACTCAATTCAATTTTGTTATATTGTAAAGTGATTGAGGCCATCAATATCCAATAAGAGCTCGTTTGCTAGCTAGTGGAGATGCGATTTAAAGTGTTTATGTATAATGAGATTTGTTTGACATATAATTATATGTATTTATAGTTTGGTATCATGAGAAAATGAGATTGTTGATAGCTAAATATTGATCATCTTATGTTTGTTATTAGATATTAAGAAATGGCATGATATATTTACCCTCATTGTCTGTATTATTATTATTAATGGATTTATATACAGGAAAATGGGTATAATGGTAAAATTAATGTTTAATGCATGAGTATTAAATGTTGGTATCGTGTTCCACCTCAACCGGGGAATACACAATACCATAGGAAGGGAATTAGTAGTTGCGTGCTGAAATTTTTCCTAGGCTCAAGGTATTATGAATACATCGAGACAAACATGGTATAAGGAGTAAAACTGTATAAATCCCACCTTAATACACCCAAGCAAACAAGCTCTAAGAATATGACTTGACTGTAAAATGTAATATACAAATACATGAGTGAAAATCTCCTCATTAAGTAGGTTCTATCACAGACAAAATACAACTAATGTTCTTAAGTAACTGAGAATTTTTCTGCTTGTAAAATTAATATAACAACAATCAATTCGCGATTTCCAAGAAAATTAATCAAGTTGTCTACACACAAAATCACCAATGTAACAAAAGAAAGTTCAGATTTTCTCTACAGAAAAATGAATAATCATGCCAAAACCTTAGACTCATCCCATCAAAATTTTGTACTAGTTCATCTACTTGTATATTTTGTAATTTTATGATCACTAATTCATCTATTTTAAAAAGTAAACCAAATATTACTAGCACAAATGCACTATATAAATGAATATTTATTTACACATATACATATATTTAGTTTGAATTATTTGAAATACCTCTTGTTGGAGTGTCCCAATCATTCCGAAAGTCTGACTTGCATGTTTCCCATGAACCATGGACTTTAGCCATGAACTTAGGTTTGAAGCTGAAGTGCTACAGTCAACTACCTCCACTTCCAATTTACCATCATTTGTAGCCCAAGGGAACTTCTTTAATTTATAACAGTGCCTAATGATTAGCCGCCGGAGATTGTAGAATCTTTCACTATTTGTCTTCAGAGTAAGATACTCAAGATCAGTGTCTTCAAGAAGCAGATATCTTAGTTGCTCGAATTCCCCCTCGTGGATGACCCACTCTGGTCCTCGAAAGGCATAGCATCGCAATTTCAGCACTCTGAGAAACCACAACTCTCGACCAAGTGTTCCCATGTATTCCCAAGGATATCCAAAGCCACTTAAACTCAACTTTACAAGATTTTTTGGAAATGCAAAATTGAGCATTTGTGTTTTAACATTTCCAATATGATAAAAATAAGAAGCGATGAACGTGGAATCCAGTGGATCAAGCATAGATACAGGATTCATATCAACATAATTATGTGATGCTAGATCTTCAACATGGCCAGGAGGTGGACATGAGGCAACGACCCCAGGCCCGATCAGCTCAGGATTCACAACGCTACATTTTAGTGATTCCAGACTTTTAAGATGTTCAAGATCATCAAAGATGAACATGGGTTCTGATGCATCAGGTGTCAGCTCAATTCGAATCCCTAATTCCTTCAGGTTTGGGGTTCCTCGAAGAACACCTCCTATAACACTTTCAGCACTTATATCTAAAAGAGTCACGAGGTTTGGTAAGACGGCACCACAAGGATCTGGAAGGTCGCTTCCCATGACCTGCAAATGCTTCAATTCTTTCATATCCCAAATCTGCTTCGGCAGATAGGATGGAGCACCACACACTTTGGTGTTCAGATGTCGACGGACAATCAAGCACTCAAGGTTCCCTAGTTTGGATATGGAGGGAGGGAGCATACCATCATAAGTGAGGCCAAAAAACCGTAGAAGAACAAGATGTACAACTTTGATTGGGAACTCATAGAACCTTACAGTAAGAGCATCAAGTACCCTAAGCAACCTGGAACCAAGACATATTGGGACTGGATATTGATGAATTGGACCAGTGCACAGGAGAGAACGTGCAGTTGAATTGGATTTGATAGAGTTGTACACGTCTTTCATACCAAATAAAATGTTGTTTTGGATGCAAAATCTGCGCTGACCTGTTATATATTCTTCCAAACCATCAGAACTTTTATTCAAGACGTGATAAAACTTATTCTTCCTAGCTTCTTTGACGCAGAGATGCCAATAAACAGAATGGAGGCTGCTAGTTTTAATTCTGAAACTGCTACTCATCTTGCCTTCCAATAGAAGACTTCTGGAAACAAGCTCAGTCACGTACTTCTCCAAGTTCCATACATGGTCATCAAGAATTCCCTCAAAACTCAACAGTTTGAAGAGCTTGGATGATAGGATCTTATGTTTCAGAGGAAAAACTCCCATATACAGGAATAATGTTTTCAAGAAATTAGGCAAGTATTCATAGGTTGGATATAACATCTCAGATATTATATCATATGCCTCCTGGAAAACTGAATTCTGCTTCTTTGCTACCTTGTTCCAGTACTCTGGAGTCTTATCTGCTTTAGATAGAAGGCTGGCAATAGTGGAAATCATAAGCGGAAGACCTTCACACTCTTCAGCAATCACCTTTCCGGGTTTCTCTAGCTCTGCATGGCAAAACTGTTTACCAAACACATTCTCACAAAGAAAGTGCCAACTTTCTTCTTTGTTGAGCAACCTCATCTTATAAACTTCATGACCAAGTTCAGAAACAAATTTCAGCCTAGTTATCAGCAAAATTTCACAAGTCAATTTATGGAATAATTTTCGCACGACATCAAGATGATGTTCACTCCATATGTCATCCAACACAATAAGGCATGTCTGACCACATGACATAGACAAAAGTTCAAGTAACATCTCATCTCCCTTCATTATAAGAGTTTTATCCATATCAGGAACAATTTGAGCTAAGATATCTGCAAAAATATTTTTTGATTGATAATTTGGGCCCATGGTGATCCAAACCCGAAAGTTGAAGTGCTGCGAAATACATGGATCATCAAAGATTTGCCTAGCAAGAGTAGTTTTACCAATACCTGTCATCCCAAAGACGCCTATGATGTTGTGGTTACCAACATAATCACCAAACAAGATATCATCCCAAACACAATCATATAATTTAAACATGTTGGCAATTGTTTCAACAGAATCAGTCGCTGAGAAAACGCAATCATCATCATATTTTGTGATGTCCTCGCCGTACATTTCATCATCACTCTAGAATGCAGAAGTATATACGGAATTTATAATTAGAACAAGCTTGTCTCATATTCAAACACAAGACCAAGATTAGAGTTAAAGAAATTCTTGAACCTGTGACATGAGGCGTTGGATCTTGGCAATTTTCTCAGCATCCCACTTCGGGTACGAGGAAGATTCCAAGTGGCGAATAAGATCCCACCCTTGGTCTTCGATTTGGATCTTCAATTCATAGTAGAAATCAACAGCAGATTGAGCAACTTCCATTAGACTAGTAGTGATAATGATTCGACATCCATTGTTTTCTCTTGGAAAAGAGCTCCTCAACAGATTCCACACACCAACTTCCCAGATATCCTCCAATACAATCAAGTATTTACTGCCCTTCAAACATGTGTACAAACGCTCGCTTATCCATTTCTCAACTAGCCGTTTATGATCACTTCCATAACCTTGATATTCATCATCTACTTGAGAAAGAATACCCATCAAGATATCTTTCAGCTCATATTCTTTCCCTACTCTAACCAGCCCACATATCTCAAAAGAATTACGAGATGCTTCTTCACAAAGTAGCTTCCCGAACATAGATCGAGAAGTGCCTCTCTCCGCAATAACTGCGATGATTTGCAATTCATATGGCCTCCTCTCCTTAATATGTTGTTTCAATCTACTCATTTCATCACTGGATAATCCAAAAATGTTAGACGTCATTCCACGAACATCCACACATTTCGATGGGACGGCGTAATCATCTTCTTCAGGCAATGCCCTCTGTAATTCTGCAGCATACCCTTTCTTCAAATACATCACCCTTTCCAAGAGGAATCGGATCTCTTCCTCGTCTATGGATAAGCATATCATCGATTCAAGTTCATCTTCTAATTTGGAAACAGCCTCTCTCATTTCTCCATCCAACTCGTCCATCCTCTTTGTGCTGCTGAAATTATCCACACTGCTTTCTTCTGATTGGGAGAGCTCTCCATCGAACTCGTCCATCCTCTTTGTGCTGCGGAAATTATCGACACTAAGGAGATCCCCAATGTTTTCTTCTGATTGGGAGAGCAAGTGATCATATAGAGGGGATTCAAGTGCATCTTCTAATTTGGAAACAGCTTCTCTCATTTCTCCATCCAATTCGTCCATCCTCTTTGTGCTGCTGAAATTATCGGAAATAACGAGAACTCGGCGTAGGGATTCAACCTCATCGTTTGCTAAATTTAAGCTGGAGGTTATGGAAACACGCTTGGAATCACGGAGGCGCTTAATAGTTAGTAGAACAGAAATCACAGCAGCATACGCCATTGAACAGTACTTAGCTGCTGTCTGCAGTAGTACTCATAGGAGTAATTTTCTTCTAGCAATAGAGTACTGTGTTGTATTTCTTGGTGTATTGTGTTTAGGGCAACCCCAATGGTTGGGTGACCCAAATCACCAATTTTTTTGTGATTTGGTGCACATTTCCCTCCAATGTTTGGATTCAAAATTTGATGTAAAAAGGAATATTTTGAATCTTATTAAAAATATAATTTTATTAAATTTAAATAACTATAATATTTTAAATTAATTATTTATTCTCTAATTTTAAATTATTAATTAAATAATATATTTTTATTTAGTATTATTTAATTTATATTTAAATTTTATATTTAATTTATAAATTTTAATGTTGTATAAATTTTACAAATTACATCAAAATAAATATCAACATGAAATTAAAGAAATAGATAAACAATACATATTTATTAATAATTGCATAATAAAACACATACAAATAAAAGGCATAAACTTTTAAATTTTAATCCTCAGATGAATACAGTTCCCAAATATGATCAATTAATGCATCTCGAAGTTCATAGTGAGCATCTCGATTTTTATTTTTCTAAATCGAGCAAAAAATTCCTGGAATTGAGAATTGTCATCATCCCTCATTTCAATATTTATAGGCGGTGATTCTACATGATCAATAATAGGTGCATCAAGATCACGTTCATTGTGCAAAAAGTAATTTTTTAATGTAATATGTAATTTTAATTGTGCAAGAAGTAATTTTTTAATTTATTTTAATGACACATAATTTATTATATATTAATTATATAAAATATAGAAAACATAAATATATATTTAACAATTAAAAATAATTATTAAGAGTGGTTAAAAAAATATATAAATAATTATTTTAAATTGAGCATTAAAATAATTGTAAAAGAAAAAAAAATTGGGTAATGAATTTGTGTAAAACCCAAAATTACCCAAATTTGGGTCACATTCACCTTTTATCCAAATTTTTTGGGTAGAAGGGTTAACCATTGAAGGGAGGTGGTACCATTGGAGATGGCCATTTGTGATGTATTTCTTGGTTTCCGTTGTCGGGGATTGGGTAGATGACAACACTATTCCATATACAATTATTTGGGGATTCTTTTAATGGCATGACCATGCCCATTTAACCTGTCTTTTTATTCTCAGTATACCTTATTAACATGCTGATTTTAATTTTTTAAAGAAACTGTTGACAATGACCGAAGAGTATAACAATTGGGAAAAAGTAAAAATTAATCATAGATTATATTTTTTTTAATCCACTTAAATAAAAACACATTTTTTACCCAAAATATCCTTCATTTAATTGGTTTTCAATTAATAATAGAAGAATTTTTTAAAAAAAAAACGAGATGAATAGAAAGAAAAAAAGTCAAATATCTACTACATCGGACAATCGCTCTCTCGGCCATCGGAACCTCAAAGACTCCCCGCAGGCTAAGGTATTCATTTGTTTTTTGCACGTGGATTAAAGAAAATTATTATTATTATATGTAAAGTGGATAATTGTATTAGAGGAAAGTGGTAGGCCATATTGTTTATTTTTTTTACTAAATAGTGGAAATTGATACCTTTGAATCGGACGCTAAAAATGGTAAAATGAACATTTTAGAAGCATACGGAGGGAGTATAAAATTTGCTGAATAGAGATTGAGTAGGTTGAAAAAAATCTAGGTCGAATAAATAAAAAAATGGGCTGAATTTAGATACATTGTATTCTCGTTGGTAGACTTTAAAAACCCAAAAAATATAGATCGAATAGAGTAAAAATTTTGGACAGAATAGATAAAATATAGGTCGAATAGATAAAAAAAATTGGCCGAATAGAGATTATTAAAAACCCAAAAAACATAGACCGAATAAGTAAAAAATCTTCGGACGAATACAAAAAAATATAGGCCAAATAGAAAAAAAAGACAGTATAAAAATCATTAATAACCCAAAAAATATAGATCGAATAGACTAAAAAGCTTGGGACGAATACACAAACATTAAGTCGAATTGACAAAAAAATTAGATCGTATAGAAATTTATATTTTTTTAAAAAAATAATAATAAAACAAAAAGTATATGAGTTGAAAAAAAAACTTGAATCTAATAAATACTCTCTCCGTCTCATGTTAAGGTTTACATTTTCCATTTTAGATTGTCCCAAGTTAAGGTTTACATTTTATTTTTTTGTCGAGTGGGGCCCTCACAAAATAATTAATTATTTCATGTAGGGCTCACACACAACACTAATACAACTACCCACTTTACATTAAATATTACTTTTCTAACCTCACTATACATTAAACTATTAGAGTATACTCCCTCCGTCCCGTCCTTATAGTGACGTTTGTTTTTTGTACGTAGATTAATGAATATAATATTTTAATATATATTGAGGTGAGAGAAATAATATTTTTATGTAAAGTGGGTAGGTGTATTAGTGTGATGTGTGGGCTCATAGAGAGAATTAATTAATTTGTGTGGGTCCCATATGCTAAAAAGGAAAATATAGCCATTAGGATGGGACGCCCAAAAAGAAAATATGTAACTATTACGAAGGGATGGAGAAAGTATCTCTTAATTTACGTGCAAAAAATAAACATAAATAAATATTAATGTGTGATGGAGGGAGTAATATTTAGAGCATCTCCAAAAAACTAGCTAAATCAAAAAATTATTATATTTTGAAGAATAATCAACCAAAACATAACTCCAACAAACTCTTTATTTTAACTTTTAATTTTACATAATGAATTTCACTCTTTAAATTTAGAGAGCCAAATGAAGTTCTTTAAAATTAAATGCGTTAAATTATTCATTATATTCAATGCTCTTTTTTTAAGAAAATAACATGGGATATAGAGTCAAATTAATTTTAAATTGCATTTATAATCAAAATAAAAATGAAGAAAATGAATAGAAATATGTGTAATCAATTAATATTGAGAATAGAGAGAACACAAATTAAATATAAAGAGTGTGTTGGAAGACTTTTAAAAACATCACTCTTTAAATTAAAATTCCTCTCTACATCATGAAAATGCTCTCTAAATTTTAAAAAAACTTTAGGAGTTGCTCTTAGGACATCAACAATAGATAAGAGCAATTAATCTTAGAATGAATAGTATAAAGTGTGTAGAAAAAATATACTCCCTCCGTCCCGGAAAAGACTGCACACCTCTTTCCGGCACGGAAATTAAGAAAGTGATAACTTTTAGGGGTATTATGGTATTTTTTGGGTAATAAATAAATGATAAAGTATGTTAGGTGAGTTAAGTAGGAGTGGTTTTTTTGTAAATAAAGTGAATGGGGAAAGGTGATTGTGTTTGACTTTTTACTTTTTTTGGAATGTGCAAACTTTTGTGGGACAACCCAAAATGGAAAGTGTGCCATCTGAAATGGGACGGAGGGAGTATTTACTTTTAAGTGGGTAGAAAAAATGTAAATTATTTGAAAGTGCAAATTCCTTATTGCATTAATTATAATTAGGGTCAATAAATAGTAGGTACAAAACGTATTTAAGAATTACTAAGCGATACATTTGCTTCAGAAAATTACTGATAAATAGAAAATTCTTTATTTTTTCCATAATACATATACCTATCCGTATATTAGTGTGCATTGTTAAGATGGAAACAAAAATACGTAATTTATACGAATGTATATTAGTCTACATTCTATTGAGAAAGAAACTAAAAATACGCGAATAAATTGAAGAACCCTACTAATGTACATTAGTTTGCATTCTTGAGAGAGAAGCAGAAAATACGTGATTAAATTGAAAAACCCTACGAATGTACATCAATGTGCATCTTTGAGAGATGAATGGAAAATACACTATTGAAACTATTGTTAAATACATTAGTGTGCATTCTTAGAGAGAAACAGAAAATACGCAATTAAATTGAAAAACCCTACGAATGAACATTAATGTGCATCCTTGAAAAAGAAACAGAAAATATACGATTAATTAAATTGAAAAAAATGGTTGTTATAATTATTCGTAAATCTCTCACCCATTATTTTTATCTGATTTAATGTACATTAGTGTTCAATGAAACTAGTGTTAAGTAAAAACGTTGAATATTCAACATTGTAAATAAGGATAAATGTAGAAAAAGAAAAAGATGTTATGTATTAATCAGTAATTATATTAGATCAATGTATTTATTAGTAATTAGATTATATATACGCGTACCTATCAGTAATAATCCTTTATAATTATAAACATAACTTATTTTGTATTCGAATTGACACTTTTAACCTATACTGTCATATAATTCATGTAAAGCAGAGGCGGCTACCCCTAAAATTGAAATATACTGTACATGTTGAAATATAGTGTACGTGAAATCCTAAATTACAAAAGTAAACCTCCCACAAATATAACAAATGAAGTAGCATGATAATCAACAATAATCCAAATCAATCAAGTCATGCTAAGCATAAAGAAGTGATGATATGTAAAGTGAACTCCCTTAGAAAGGTATTTGGTAGTAGAAATGGTTTGCACGAGCTCAATTCTTGCTTCCAATACCCTTCATACATGCTCAAAAACTCATCAAACCATTAGCTTAACAATTGTAATAAAAATAAGGACTATCATGCACTTCAACACAACTAATCATACCAAAATCAAACCAAAACTCATGAGAAAATTTTTAAAATTGACCCAATTTTACAATAAGACATCTCATCATCATCATCATCATCATCATCATATCAAGCACACTCAAGTGGTGAGTTACTCCACACACTCTCCCCTCAAACTTAAATCGAAACAAGTTGAGAATTAAGTTTGCAAAAAGTGGTGAGATTTACCCTTGTAGTTTCCATCAACAATCTTCTTGTGGTGAAGTATATGCATCCAAACGAATTGAGTTATGTCCACCACGCACTCTCCCCCCAAACTTAACTCGAGACAAGAGTCGAGACTTAAGTTTGCATCAAGTGGTGAGACATGCTTGCTCGAATCCATGAAGCACTTCCAGTATCTTCAATACGCATTTTTCTCACAAGCATCAGTAATTAAGAATAAATGTGGATATAGAAAAAGATGATGAATATTCAACATTATAAATAAGGGTAAAGGTGGAAATTATAAATAAGGGTAAATGTGGAAAAAGAGAAAGATGTTACGTATTCATCAGTAATTATATTAGATCAATGTATTTATTAGTAATTAGATTAAATACGCGTACCTATCAGTAATAATTTTATATTCGAATTGACACTTTTAACCAATACTGTCATATAATTCGTGTAAAGCAGAGGCGGCTACCCCAAAAATTGAAATATAGTGTACATGTTGAAATATAGTGTACATGAAATCTTAAATTATGAAAATAAACCTCCTACAAACATAATAAATGAAGTAGCATGATAATCACAATCCAAATCATCAAGTCATGCTAAGCATATAGAAATGATGATATGTAAAGTGAACTCCCTTAGAAAGTCATTTGGTAGTAGAATGGTTTGCACGAGCTCAATTCGTGCTTTCAATACCCTTCATACATGCTCAAAAACTCATCAAACTATTAGTTCAACAATTGTAATAAAAATAAGGACTATCATGCACTTCAACACAACCAATCGTACCAAAATTAAACTAAAACTCATGAGAAAAATTTTAAAATTGACCAAATTTTACAAGAAGACCTCTCTTCATTATCATCATATCAAGCACACTCAAGTGGTGAGTCACACCATACACTTTTTCCCCAAACTTAAATCGAAACAAGTTGAGAATTAAGTTTGCAAAAAGTGATGAAACTTACCCTTGTAGTTTTCATCAACAATCTTCTTGTGGAGAAGTATACGCATCCAAACGAATTGAGTTATGTCCACCACGCACTCTCCTCCCAAACCTAACTCAAGACAAGAGTCGAGACTTAAGTTTGCATCAAGTGGTGAGACATGCTTACTCGAATCCATGAAGCACTTCCTGTATCTTCAATATGCCTTTTTCTCACGAGCATAATCCACTTACAAGACCAAAATGCAAAACAAACATTAAAACATAAAAAGAATGGGTTGCCTCCCATTTAGCACTAAGTTTAACGTCTTCAAGCCGGACGATATTTTACGCTCATTGCACCAAGTGTTGATCCATCACACTCTCTCCTCGCATTCTCACTTTGAAGATTTGCTTAGCCCTCTTCTTATCTACTAGCTCAACTTCACCATTTTTGTTTATAAGCATCAAGTCATCTTCAAAATGTGATTCTAGTGGATTTTCTCTTTCTCCTTTGTCTATTTTCCAATCGAGCTCCGATACTTTCTTCCTATCAACATCACAAGAAGACAAGTTAGAATTTGACATTTTCATATAATCATGAAGAAATGAATTTAAGTTGTCAAAGAGAAGGGAATCATGATCCATAAGATCATCCGGAGGCACATTATGAGGCTTCAAATGAAACTTGATTCCTTTATCTTTGTTACATAAGAATGTGACACGCTTTCCTTTTGAACTCAAAGAAAGCTCTTCTCTACCAACATCAATTTTCACTCTTCCCGTAGCTAGAAATGGCCATCCCAAAATAAGTAGAATTTGAGGATCTGTCTTTACTTTCAACACCATGAAATCAACCGGGAAAGTTAGCCCTTTCACTTTTACCTCCACGTCTTCAACAACCCCCAGTGGCTTAACAATTTCTCCATTTATCACTTCAAGATGAATAGTAGTATGCTTGAGCTCTCCAATTTCAAGATCCTTGAAAGTAGCATGAGACATCACATTGACGCTCGCCTCTAAGTCACACAATGCATCAAGGGTTTCTTTCCCTTCAAAATCACAAGGAATTATGAACTTCCCCAGATCACCAACTTTTATAGACCCCCCTTTTTGCACCGACTCACTTGTTTCATATGGCTCTTCTTTCCTTTTCTCCTCATACTTTTTCTTGAGATGTTTCACATGTTCTTCAAACTCCTTTTTCTTTTTCTCTTTTACAAACATTTGTGGATAGGGAATAGGAAATGAAGTGATCGGAATATCTCAATAATCATCTTTGTACTCCTCTTCTTTAACATTTTCCTCTACTTTCTTTTCCTCTTGCACCATTTTCCACTTAGGTATCCATTTAGGCCCCTTCTCTTCTTTCTTACTTATCTCTTCATTTTCTTCACCAACCTTGCATTCCACTAACCCTTCTTCATCCTTTCGTTCCTCTTTCCTCTCAATAAACAAACATTGAGCTTTCGGATTGATTTCGGTTGTGGCTGAAAACTTTTCTTTTTGTTGAGCACTCAAAGCACTTTCAATTTGTCCAACATTATATTCCAAGGCTTTGAGCCATTTTTCATTTGCTTCTTCGGTTTTTTTCAACGCTTCATCTCAAGCTTGGTTTGATGCTATCAACTGTTCAAGTAGCTCTTCGGTTGATTCTTTCCCTTCATTGTTCGGTGTCTTAGCTCCCGATGATACCCCAAAGGATAAGCAACTGCATTGTTCGAGTTGGAGTAAGAAATGTTATCTTGCCTAATTTGTTGTGGAAAAGAACTTCCACCACCTTGATTGTTAAACCCTCCTTGTCTAGGTGAAAATTACCTTGGAAATTATTTTGGTAATTCCCTTGGTAATCCCTTCCTTGCATGTAGAGTACATTTTCTATCTTTGGCTTCGACATAGCCCATTGTTCCTGATTAGCCATAATTTGTAGTCGGGATAACCAATTCAAGAATTTATCAAACCACAGGGAGGAAGGTACTAGTGCTTAAACGATCTCACATTTCTTATAATTTTATAGAGATGAATCATCAATAGAGTGATTGTTCAAACAAGTAAATAAAATCAATCAAAGCAAGCAAGCAAGCATTGATCAACAAACAAGATAGATAGATGAAGAGTAGTGTTTCAAGTTAAGTAAAAGTGAGATTAACAATAATTAAGAAGTGGAAATCATAGGATAAATGCATCAAGTTCATATGAATCATGGGTATAAGACTAAGGGACAACACTAAGTTCGCCTAAACTCCATCTCGAGATGAATAGGATATGGATTCACACAAGAATTCCCAAAATAGCTCAAATGATTGGTTCTCACTCAAACAATTCCAACTAGGTACTAAGCTTGAAATGAGAGTCCCTTCACACGATTAATCAACCTCTCGATCAAACCAATCGGATGTCCTATCATAGGGTTCTAAATCCTAAAGGACATCTTTATCTCTTTAAGATCTATAATGAACATGAGGTCTATGACAAAATCAATTAACCCAATCAACATATGAATTTTAATATATAGATCCCAAAATTATCCAACAACTCTCATGTTGCTAATCTCAAAAGGGAGATTAGCCTACCATATTCAAAAGAAAATCAACATAGACATTAAAATCCTTACAAAACATGATAAACAATAAGGTTTCAATACAAAGTTTATATGAAAACACCCTTGGATGGCTCCAATGGTGATTTTCTTCTTCCCTTTGCAATTCTCCTCTCTTCCTTGCTTCTTTTCCTCAAATGGATGAAGATTTTGATGGTGGGATGAAGATAGATGGAATGTATGGTGAATAGATGAAGATGATGGTGAAAATGGGAGAAAAAGTGTGTGATGTGTCTGTGCAGCTATGAATTTCGAAGATGGATCATCAAATGTTGAAATATTGGGTATTTATACCCCTTGGAAGCTTCTAGAAGAATTCTGAATTTTTACTAATTTTTGCACCTACACGGCTCGTGTGCATGCACACAGCTTGAGTCGTGTTAGGATTTTTTTGTCAACGTTCAGCTTCAGACAGCACACGGCTCGTTTGCTGAACACGGCCACAGGGATGGGCGTGTTGGATGTTCTGACGCTAGCGCACGACCACCTCTTTTAAGGCTGTTTGCAGTATATGGGCTGTGTGCACGCCTGGGCGTGTTTGTACTGCACTGCTTTCTTCTTTCTCCTGACTACGTTTTCGCTCCGTTTTCACTTGTTATTAACACACTTAAACTCATTCTCACACATTTCCATAAAAACACATAACACAACCAAATAGTACTTAAAAATGGATAAAATTCTATAAAAATGGATACAAAAGACACTAAAATATAGATGAATATATCACTAATCACTCCCCCAAACTTAAAGTGTTACTCGTCCCTGAACAATGAAAATGATAAACCAAGTGGGAAGATTTTCACCTAGGAAAAGACTTAACGAATATAAGTAATAACACATCAATAGCAATAATAACTACAAATTATGCTAAGTTATCTTACAATATTAAACTCATAACATGCAAAAAATATTAACAAGTTCAATTCGAAGAGAATAAAATGTAATATAGTCCCTTTTGGTCCAAGCCTCACAATAGGTATAATTTTCTCTCAACACTCTATAAAGTGGGGTAAATCAACACTCATCAATCGATTGGCTCGACTCGCTATGAACTTGCTTGTGGACTACATTAACAAACCACCAAAGTTTCAATTAATGATAAAAAAAGGTCTTTCATTAAGGATGTAATGATAGGATCTTTGGTAGGGTAGGAAGAATATGGGTAATAGTGACTAATCAAGTGTAAGTAATCGAAAAGATGACTAATTTCTTCTATGTCTTCACTTCTCTTTCTTCCTTTCTTTTCTTAATTGATCACAAGCACTATTCATCAACTTTCCTTAGATTTATAGCTTTTGAGTCATGCTTCCTTCTTCAGACTTTTAAGTATTTGAGCATATTGGTGTTGCTTAGCTCATTTTCTTGTTTTGAGGTTGCATGTTCATTCTTATTTTTTCTCTTTTCATCATTTTTCTTGCTTGTTTACCATTTTCTTTCTTCTTTCACTTTCTTATCAAACCTTTTCTAGTTTCCATCTCCTCAATCACCCACACAAATGATATATATGTAAGGTTTAAGTGGGTAATCATGGCTTGTAATGTGCTAAATTCACAATAAATAGGCTTAAAGGCTCAAATGGTTAACTAGGGTGATGTTCATAGTAGGGAAATATATGACAATGACTATTAATGACAAGGATGGCTTTAGATCATCTCACTAATCTCCACAAATCAGGTTCGTACCTATAGTCCTTGAGCAAGTTCTAGCTTATCAAGCACAACCAATCCACTCATGAAGCAAACCATGTATGTACGGTTGAGACTCAAATGCTCACAAGTTTGTGCTCGGACCTTAAGGAACTTATTACACCACATTCATCTCAAAATTAAACAAGTTAAGTAAAACATGTCACAATTTAAAAGTGTAGAGATTCTTAATCATAATTTGTCATCACTTATCACCACAATATGCCATCGCTCACATTTAAAAATGACTCACAACATCCCAAAATAAACCACCAAAAAATAAAAATACACACAAAACAAATAAGAAAAGACTCACCCAACAAGAAACAATACAAAAACACAAAGCATGCAAGAACAAAATTCATCTATCAATAGAATATAAAGCAAACATTCATAACATCCATGGTCAAGTAAGCTCACATTCATCCCCATCTTTGATTAAAAAGTAAACCTCCCAAAAACATAACATATGAAGTGGCATGCTAATCCAACACAATCCAAATCAACATAAATTCATATTAAGCAACTAGAAGTGGTAAAGTGTAGAATGAACTCCCTCAATAAGCATTTGGTAGTAGAATTTGTTAGCTCTGAGCTCAATTCGTGCTTTCAATACCCTTCATACATGCTCAAAAACTCATCAAAACCATTAGCTCAATAATTTCATTAAAAATATGGATTATCATGCACTTCATCACCACCAAACGGACCAAAGTCAAACCAAACTCATGAGAAAAATTTTAAAATTGGGTCAATTTTACAAGAAAATCTCTCATCATCATCATCATATCGAGCACACTTAAGTGGTGAGTCACACCACACACTCTCTCCCAAAACTTAAATCGAAACAAGCTGAGAATTAAGTTTGCAAAAAGTGGTGGGACTTATCCTTGTAGTTTCCATCAATGATCTTCTTTTAGAGAAGCATACACATCCAATGAATTGAGTTATGTCCACCACGCACTATCCCTCCAAACTTAATTCAAGACAAGAGTCGAGACTTAAGTGTGCAATAAGTGGTGCGACATGCTTACTCTAATCCATAAAGCACTTTTCGTATCTTCAATACGCCTTTTTCTCACAAGCACAATCCACCTACAAGACTAAAATACAAACAAAACAAGCATCGAAAGATAAAAAGAATAGGTTGCCTCCCATTTAGCGCTAAGTTTAACTTCTTCAAGCCGAACAAAATTTTACGTTCATTGGACCAAATGTTGGTCCATCAAACTCTCTCCTCGTATCTTAACTTTGAACATTTGCTTTGGCTTCTTTTTATCTACTAGCTCCACTTCACCATTCTTTCTTACAAGTATCAAATCATCATTGAGAAGTGATTCTAGTGGACTTCCTCTTTCTCCTTTGTATATTTTCCAATCGAGCTCCGATGCTTTTATCTTATTGACATCACAAGAAGACAAGTTAGAATTCGATAATTTCATATAATCATGAAGAAATGAATTTAAATTGTCAAAGAGAATAGATTCATGATCCATAAGATCATCTAGAGGCACGTTGGGAGGCTTTAAATGATACTTGGCTCTTTTTTCTTTGTTATAAAAGAATGTAACACTTTTTTCTTTTGAGCTCAAATAAAGCTCTTCTCTACCAACATCAATTTTTGCTCTTCCCGTAGCTAGAATGGCCTTCCAAAATAAGTGGAACTTGAGGATCCGCTTTCACATCCAAAATCATGAAATCAACTGGGAAAGCTAGCCCTTCACTTTCACTTCCACGTCTTCAACTACCCCTAAGTGCTTAGCAACTTCTCCATTTACCACCTCAAGACGGATTGTGGTAGGCTTGAGCTCTCCAATTTCAAGGTTCTTGAAAGCAGTATAAGACATCAAATTGACGCTCGCCCCCAAGTCACACAATGCATCAAGAGTGACTTTCTCTTCAAAGTCACAAGGAATTATGAACTTTCCCGGATCACCAACTTTTGTAGGCCCCCTTTTTTGCATTGATTCACTTTCTTTTGGTAGCTCTTTTTTCTTTTTCTCCTCATACTTTTTCTTAAGATTCTTGACATGTTCCTCAAACTCCTTTTTCTTCTCATCCTTTACAAACATTTGTGGATAGGGAATAGGGAATGAAGTGATCGGAATACACCAATAATCACGTTTGTACTCCTCTTCTTTAACCTTCTCCTCCACTTTCTTTTCCTCTTACACCCTTTTCCACTTAGGTACCCATTTAGACCCTTTCTCTTCGTTCTTACTTATCTCTTCATTTTCTTCACCAACCTCGCATTCCGCTAACCCTTCTTCATCATTTTGTTCCTCTTTCATATCAACTAACAAATATTGATCTTTTGGATTAACCTTGGGTGTGATCGGAAACTTCCCTTTTTATTGAGTACTCAAAGCACTTGCAATTTGTCCCACATTATATTCCAAAGCTTTAAGTCTCTTTTCATTTGCTTCTTCGACTTTTCTCCAAGCTTCATCTTGAGCTCTTCTTGATTCCTCTTGAACTTTATTCGATACAATCAATTTTTCAAGGAGTTCGTCGATCGTTGCTTTTCCTTCATTGTTCGGTGCCTTAGCCCTTGGATGAAATCTCGGAGGATAAGCAACCGCATTGTTCGAGTTGGAGTAGGAAAAGTTATCTTGCCTCGTTTGTTGTGGGTAGGAACTTCCACCACTTTGATTGGTGAACCCTCCTTGTTGCCTAGGTGGATAATTACCTAAGAAATTATTTTGGTAGTTCCTTTGGTAACCCCTTCCTTGCATGTACAAAACGTCCTCCACACGTGGCATAGACTTGGCCCATTGTTCTCCACTCACCATATTCGGAGGAAGCACACCTTGCTCTACATACCCTTCAACCATATTAGCTCCTTGGTTTACACCTTGATTAAAGCTCATTTGTCTTAAGACTTCCGCCGCCATCATTTCAACACTTGGCACACTTGTCTCAACATTCAAACTCTTCATGCTAAACTGTTGCCCTTGATCAAAATTTTCAAATCCATAACATCCACTAACTCTCTCCTATGGCCATTGATATACATTAGTAGTAATCTCAACAAAATCCTTATAGCCCTTTCCGGAGTCACTCCAAGTACAGATCTACCCGCCGAAGCATCAACAAGCACTCTTTGACCCTTTACTAATAATTGATAGAAAAATCCAACTTGTTGATTTTCCAAAAAACTATGTTGTGGACACTTGCAAAGCATATCCTTAAACCTTTCCCACACTTCATAGAAACTCTCTTGAGGTATTTGCTTGAATTGAGTAATCAAGCTCTTCATTTGAAGCGTCTTGGAAGGTGCAAAATACTTGTTCAAGAATATTTGTGCAAGCTCATCCCATGTGTTGTACGTACCCAGAGTAATGGTAGATAGTCTGTTCGTGCTCGATCCTTCAATGAAAACGGAAATAACCTCATCCTTATACAATCCTCACTCACCCATTCATCTTCACGGTGTTGGCAATCTCAACAAATTGAGCTAGATGAGCATTTTGGGGTTCCACCAAATTGTTGGTCTCTCACTATAGAAATCAAACCCCCTTTAATTTTAAAATTGTTGGCATTGATTGGTGGGCCCATCATATGTGGCATGGCACTCGGCATAAAAATCCCGAATCACCCTTTGATCATTATGAATTCCATGTTGCACCGGAGGTAGTGGTGGTGGCACATACGCTTGTTGAGGAGGAGCATAAGCTTGTGGAAAACCTTGTCGAATTAAAATTTGTTGCACCATTTATTGAAGCAAAGCTTGATTGTTTATAGCTCCAAAATTTTGATAGGCATGTTGAGGAGGGTTAACATTGAATTGAGGTGCTTGTTCGTTGTCTTGCACGTGCACATTTTGTCCGCCTTCTGATTAGCCATAGTTTAGTGGAGAATGACCAATTCAAGAAATTATCGAACCCAAGGGAGGTAGGCACTAGTGCTTAAGCGATCTCATGTTTGTTGTAATTTTATAGAGACGAATCATCAATAGGATTGGTAGCAAACAATTAAATGACAAGTGATCAAAGCAAGTAATGATCAATCAACAAGATGGATGGATGGAAAGTGGTTTACCAAATTGATTAAAAGTGAGATTAACAACAATCAAAAAGTGATAATTCTAGGAATTATGTATCAAATTCATATGTATCATGGATTGAAGACTAAGGGCCAACACTAAAATCACCTAAACTCCCTCTCGAGATGGATAGAATATGAATATCAAATAGCTCAATGGATTGGTTCTCACTTAAACAATTCCAACTAGGTACTAAGCTTAAATGAGAGTCCCTTCACACAATTAATCAATCTCTCGATCAAACCAATCACATGTCCTACCAAAGGGTTCTAAACTATGAAGGACTTCTCAATCTCTTCACAATCTATAATGCACATGAAGTGTTTGATGAAATGATTCACTTAATTATCCTAAGCATATAATTGATTTCTCAATCTAATCACATATCTAGAACAACTAAACACACAAATCATCAATATAATTCAAGCAATTAATAATCAATGGTAGAAAATCATAGATCCAATAAACATATGAATTCAAATACACAAATTCCCATAATTATCCAACAACTATCATGTTGCTAATCTCACAAGGGAGATTAGCCTACCATTTTAAGAAGGAAATGAACATAGACATTAATATCCTTACAAAACATGATGAAACTATGAGGTTTAATACAAGAAATGAATGAAAACTCCCTTGATGTCACTTCAATGGTGATTTCCTTCCTTCTCTTGTTATCTTCCTCTCTTCCTTGCTTCTTTTCTTCAATTGGATGATGATTTTGATGGTAGGATGATTGTAGATCCAATGGATGGTGAATGGATGAAGATGATGGTGTAAAATAGAAGAAATAGTGTGTGATGTGTGTGGGGAAGCTGGAATTTCGGATCTCCTCTTCACATATTGAAGTATTGGATATTTATACCCCTTGGGAGGCTTCTAGAAGGATTCTGATTTTTTTTCAGGATTTTACACAGCACGAGTCGTTCTCTGCCACACGGCCATAAGGTGGCCGTGTCGTGTGAACTGATGCTCCCGCACGGCCTTTTCTTACAGGGCCGTGTTGATGACACGGCTCGTGCTGCTAACACGACTCGTGCGACTGGACACGGCCTTAAGTTGCCCATGTTGAACGAACTGGTGTCGCCGCACGACCACCTCTTATAGGGCCGTGTTGGTGCTGTCTCCTGTATTTCTTCACTGTTTTGGCTCGTTCTCCCTCGTTTCAACTCCGAATTGAGATCCGCTTTTTCTTACGTCTTCCTTATCATATCTAGCATCAAATAAAAAGTGAAAATTATAGGTTTAAGCTCATTCACACACATTCCATAAAAACACAAAATACAACCAAATAGAACACAAATACGGATAAAAATATACGAAAACTCACATAAAAAGACACTAAAATCTAGGTGAAAATATCACTCATCACCTTCCCCATCATGCTCTATATCCACATGATTATCACCTTGAAAATTCTCCATTTGCTAACTCTTGTTTGATTTGATCTCATTTCTCCTTCTTCGGAAAGTTTATTCTATTTCCAAGTCAATAAACTCCAATTATGTCCCACTTGACCTAGTTTGCATACACCTTCACAAAGAAGAGAAGTTAGAACAAAGACTTTCAAAAGCAAATAACATAAACAAATAAAATAAAAAAATATCCATATTAAGATTACTCAAAATGTCCCTTTTATAAGCTACTAGCAACCGTTGCCTCCCCGGCAACGGCTCCATTTGATTAGCCATAACTTGTAGTCGGGATGACCAATTCAAGAATTTATCGAACCATAGAGAGGAAGGTACTAGTGCTTAAGCGATCTCACGTTTCTTGTAATTTTATAGAGACAAATCATCAATAGAGTGGTTGTTCAAACAAGTAAATAAAATCAATCAAAGCAAGCAAGCAAGCAATGATCAACAAACAAGATAGATAGATGAAGAGTGATTTTTCAAGTTAAGTAAAAGTGAGATTAACAACAATTAAGAAATGAAAATCCTAGGATAAATGCATCAAATTCATATGAATAATGGGTATACGACTAAGGGCCAACACTAAGTTCACCTAAACTCTCTCTCGAGATGAATAGGATATGGATTCGCACAAGAATTCCCAAAATAGCTCAAATGATTGGTTCTCACTCAGTCAATTCCAATTAGGTACTAAGCTTGAAATGAGAGTCCCTTCACACGATTAATCAATCTCTCGATCAAATCAATCGGATGTCCGATCAAAGGGTTCTAAATCCTAAAGGACATCTCTATCTCTTTAAGATCTATAATGCACATGAGGTGTATGATAAAATGATTCAATTAATTATCCTAAATATGTAATTGACTTCTCAATCTAATCACATGTTTAAAACTACAAACTACACAAATCATCATAAACATTAAGATCTAAAGCATCAATGATAGAAAATCAATTAACCCAATCAACATATGAATTTTGATACATAGATCCCAAAATTATCCAACAACTCTCATGTTGCTAATCTCATAAGGGAGATTAGCCTACCATATTCAAAAGAAAATCAATATAGACATTAAAATCCTTACAAAACACGATAAACAATAAGGTTTCAATACAAAGCTTGGATGAAAACTCCCTTGGATGGCTCCAATGGTGATCTTCTTCTTCCCTTTGCAATTCTCCTCTTTTCCTTGCTTCTTTTCTTCAAATGGATGAAGATTTTGATGGTGGGATGAAGATAGATGGAATGGATGGTGAATAGATGAAGATGATGGTGAAAAATGGAAGAAAAAGTGTGTGATGTGTGTGTACAGCCCTGCATTTCGAAGATGGATCATCAAATGTTGAAATATTTGGTATTTATACCCCTTGGAAGCTTCTAGAAGAATTCTAAATTTTTACTAATTTTTTAAACTACACGGCTCGTGTGCATGCACACGGCTCGAGTTGTATCAGGGTTTCTGGTCAACGCTCAGCTTCAGACAACACATGGCTCGTGTGCTGAACACAGCCACAAGGGTGGGCGTGTTGGATGTTCTGACGCTAGTGCATGGCCACCTCTTACAGGGGCGTGTGCAGTACACGGGGTGTGTGTATGCACATGGCTCATGTACCCTACATGGCTGGACGTGTTTGTATTGCATTGTTTTTTTCTTTTTCAGACTCCGTTTTCGCTTTGTTTTCACTTGTTATTAACACACTTAAACTCATTCTTACATATTTTCATAAAAACACATAACACAACCAAATAGTACCTAAAACGTATAAAATTCCACAAAAATGGATATAAAAAAACACTTAAATTTAGGTGAATATATCACTGATCAGTTCCCCACTCATAATGCTTGGAGGAAGCACACCTTGCTCAACTTGACTTTCAACTATATTGCTCCTTAGTTGTTCATATCTTTATTCAAGCTCATTTGTTTCAAGACCTCCGCCGCTATCATTTAAACACTTGGCACACTTGGCTCAACATTCAAACTCTTCACACTAAACTGTTGCCCTTGATCAAAATTCTCAAATCCATAGCATCCACTTACTCTCTCTGATGGCCATTGATAGACATTAGTAGTAATCTCATCAAAAATCCTTATAACCCTTTCCGGAGTCACTCCAAGTATGGATCCACCTGCCAAAGCATCAAGATCTTTGACCATTCACCAAACCTTGGTAGAAAAAACTCACTTGTTGATTTTTCGAAAAACTATGTTGTGGACACTTGCGAAGCATATCCTTAAACCTTTCCCACGCTTCATAAAAACTCTCTTGAGGCATTTGCTTGAATTGAGTAATCAAGCTCTTCATTTGAAGTATCTTAGAAGGTGTGGAAAGTAATTGTTCAAAAATATTTGTGCAAGCTCATCCCATGTGTTACACGTACCCGAAGTAATGGTAGATAGCCATGTTCGAGCACGATCCTTTAGTAAAAATGGAAACAACCTCATTCTTATACAATCCTCACTCACCCAATTCATCTTCACGGTGTTGGAAATCTCAATGAATTGAGCTAGATGAGCATTAGGATCTTCATTTGGGTTTCCAAAAAATTGTTGGTTCATGAGAGTGCAAATTCACGTATTATGACTCCGATTCGTGTGGAAAGAGGATAAGATTTGGTCTATTATTGAGATAAATCAGGTTGTTTATGGAGAAGCTATGAATTGGAAGTTGGTAAGGTTGTTTTGAGCATATTTGTATAGGAAAACAGGTGTAGAAGGCTCGGAATTGGAAGACATGATTTTTGAGGCAAGTTTCGAAGGCAGCTCAAGTTCAAGGCCGTGCTTGACCTCTATTGCTTTGGTCGAACAAGGAGGCTAAGCCGAGCAGATTGTGCAAATCCGTCCAGAGAGCTAGCTCGACTTGGAGGTGCTGCTCGATCATAATCATCTTGGTCAAGCAGATGAGCAGAGGTAGAGCAGAATGTGAAAATCATATAGAGAGTTTGTTCGACTTAAAAGTGTTGCTCGACCAACATTGGTTTGGTCGAGCAGAGAAGACTGGTCGAGCAGAATGTTTGAAATTGTCTAGTGAGCTTGCTCGACCAGTTGCTCGAGTTCGAGGTCTTGCTTGACTTTCAAGGCATGGTCGAGCGGATGTTCACTGCTGCTATTTATGGTAATACCGGATGTCTTTTACCAAATTTGACGTGTGCTTCAAGCAAAGGCCCATCCTAGGCCCATAAGGAGGTCCCATGAGTATAAAAGAAGAGCTTTCGTAGGAGAAATGGGGGACACAATCATTCATCATCCATCCACTACCGAAACCCTACCATCATCCGAAGGGGTCGTGAAGAGAGGTTTGTCTGGCGCGTCAAGTAAGATCATACCAGTCAACCATGATTGTTCCTAGATCAATCATGGGCTAGAACCACCCCGGTAGTTCTAGGGTTATGAAAGTTTTATGAGTTAATTGAATTTCCATGTGTAAACTCCGTACAACACTACTTGTGGTTTATTTTATATAATATTGTGCCTTTTTAATTCATACTCACGGTCGTTTTGTGAATCATTAACTGTTATGCAGAGTCTGAATAACATCTCTTGGTTATTGATTGAGTGCGTTCACCACTGAGTAGGATTACATGTTATAATTCTAAGTGAAGGGATTCTGAAGTCTTATTAGAACTATCTTATATATATACTTGTTAATTGAATCTTATTTGGGTTAATAAGTATGATAAAGAGTATAACTTTATAGTACCTAAAAAGGGAGATCAAATCGGGTTAGAGTACTAAGTACACGGGAAATAATTGATTATGATAGTACCTAGAAAGTGGGGTAAAGTATATTTCTTGCTCCGAGGATATTCACACGTGGCATACGCTTGTTTGTTTGTGTCTATAGAGTAAACTTGCATGGTTTAGTGATGCGTCCATAAACCACAAGGAAGAGCCGGACATCAATACATGGAAAGAAAATTAATAAGTAAAATTGGATGACCTGTAGAACTACTTAATTACTTACTTGATCACAACTGAATTTTCTCTATTGCTTGCTTATTTACTTTGCTATTTCAATTATACGTTATCTAGGTTCGTAACCAAACCAAATCCAATTTGTCAACATAATCTTAGTTAATTAGAATATAATTAGATTGATAATCATATGTCCCTTGGGTTTGATAATCACTTGGTCGCCTATCAAAACTACAATTGATATCCTTTATACTTAGAGATAATTTTGTGTGTTGAGAAAATGCTCATCAAGTTCTTGGCGCTGTTGCCGGGGATGGCATAGATTATTAGTTATTATTTCTAGTTTAATTGAGATTATATTATTCTTGTCTTTGATTTCTAACTCTTATTTTTCTTAGGTGTATGCTCACTAGATCAAAGACAGATGAATTAGCGCCGTATAATCCAGAGATCGGAGCATCGTTGAACAAGAAAAAGAAGAAGAATAAGAACAAGAAAGTAAACCCAACTGAAGCTCTTGATTGAGGAGTTGAAGTTGACGTACTAAATTCGCAAACAATTGAAGCTACAACCTAAGATAATTTAGAAGTAGAGATAGTCAATATGGCAGCGAATCCTGATACACTTGCCATCCGTGAAGTCTTTAAAAAAACGAACGGGGCAATGATGGGTTGTTAGGAGTAAGAGGGACCAGAGCCGATTTTGATTTACACCCTACTCTTATCACCATGATTGAAAGAAGTCACTTCTTTGGGGGAACCTTTGAAGATCCTCAGCAACATCTAAATAAGTTCCTTGGGTATGCAAGTACACAAAAAGATGTAGGAGCTCATGAGGATGTGAGGAAGATCATATTGTTTAAGTTCTCACTGAATGAAAAGGACAGAGATTGGTACGATAATCTTGATGCTGCTGAATGTGATACATGGGAGAAGTTGAAAGTGAAATTCTTAGAGTGATACATGCCACCTTCAAAGGTGTTCAAGATGAAGCAAGAAATCAATCGATTTGTTATCCATGGCAATGAGAAGTTTCATGAAGCTTGGGACAGGTTCAAGGACATGCTCCGTAAGTGTCCACAACATGGGCTATCCAAGGCTCAATATTTGAGTATATTCTACAATGGGTTGGATTGTGATTCTCGAGTATTACTTGATGCTTCTAATGGAGCATTGCTTATGAAGTCACCCATTGAGGCCGAGAAGCTTTTCGAGGATATTTTGATGAATTCAAAAGATTGGCCAACTGATAGAGTGAGAGGCACTTATATCTTTTGTAAAGTAGCATAAGTTTAGCATACTATGGTGAAGTCGGGAAGAGATGATGAGATCGTCTCTAGCTTGGCTAATATTGGTAAGTTACTTGAGTCTCAGCAAAAGTAGATCACTTATTTATCTCAGAGAGTACCAATGATGCAGCATGATGGGGGCTACGAAGGAGCTAGCCAAGAGGAGATCGAGGAGGCAAACTACGCCATGGGTCAAAGTATTCAAGGAACTAGGTACTCGAATCAAGAAAATCGGAATTATTAGGGGAATTACAACAACCGTGGTCCCCCGGGTAATTACCAACAACCAAGAAGGCCAGAGTTTTCATGGAGCAATCCGAATAATGCGATGCAGCCTCCTATCGGTGTTGATTCGAGAGCAAAGATGGAAGAAGGAAAGCCTGGCTTTGAGGATACGGTGAATAGGTACATGGCGAGGAATGATGCATGAGTAGACCGTCTTGAGGCTAAGTTAGAAAAGAAGATTGATGATAATCATAAGGATTTGTCTAAACAAGTGAAAGACCTTATGTTGTTGATGGGGGAGATGACTGGGAATGTAAACAAATTGACTCAAACTATTGAGAAGGGGAAATTTCCATCTCAAAGTATTGAGAATCCAAAGTCTTACCATGCCATCACACAGAGGTCGGGAATGCAATATGAAGGTCCAATGATGCCGGCAAGTGAAACCGAAGTGAGTAAGATATTGTTCGACCAAACTGGATTTGCTCGACCAGACCATCTAGTCGACTAGAGGCCAAACAACTTCTGAAGAAACAAAATTATGATACTCTGTTTTCTGACCAACCGTTCGACTTGCACAACACTGTTTGACCAGACCACCCAGGTCGAACAAAAGTCAAATAATAGTAGTGTGACGAGAGCTCGCGATCAGGCAATCCGTTCGACCAAAACCTATTTGCTCGACCAACCCATCTTGGTTGAGCAGAGGTTGAACAATACATCCAGAAATAGAGTATGCGATCAGCCAATCTGTTCGACCATCCTGAATCTGTTCGACCAAACCACTTTGGTCGAACGGAGGTCGAGCAACATAACTTAGAGTTTGATTCGATACAGAATACCGAGCTTACAGTAGTGGAAAAGAAGTGGGAAAGAGCCAAGAGATTGAGAGTCGAGAAGGATAAAGCGGAGAAGGTTGAACGTGATGAATGTGGGATTCCCAAAATAAATATACCGCCGCTGTTTCCTTTCAAGCTTGTCAAAAAGGGATTAGAAGATAGGTTCAAGAGTTTTTCTGATATCATAAATAAGATATGTCTGAACATTCCTTTCTCTGAAGCGATCTTGGAGATGCCGTATTATGCCCATTTTCTAAAGGATATACTATTGAAGAAGAAAAGCTTGAACAAAATTGAAACCGGGAACCTGTTGGAGAATTGCAGCTCAATCATACAAAGAAAGTTGCCAGCTAATTTAAAAGATCCGGAAAGCTTTACTATCTTATGTGAAATTGGAAAAGTGCCGGCACGACGAGCCTTGTGCGATCTTGGAGCAAGTATCAATTTGATGCCACTGTCTATCTTTAAACGGCTTGGTTTGGGGGAGTTAATTCCCATATCAGTGGCTCTACAACTAGCGGATAGATCTATGACCTTTCCGAAGGGTGTGATTGAAGATGTTCTTATCAAAGTAGAGAAGCTCGTATTTTCTGTGGACTTTCTTGTGCCTGAGATGGAAGATGACAAGGATAATGTCCCTCTTATCTTGGGGAGACCGTTCCTTGCGACTGCGGGTGCTATGATTGATGTGCAAAAAGGTGAGTTATGGTTGAGAATGGATAAAGAAGAGATTTTATTTAACCTCGACAAAGCAATGAAGATGCCGATGGAGATACATTGTAACAACATTGATGTGGTGGAGGAGATCGTGAAAGAAGACATGTCTCTGATTCTCTCTAAGAATCCTCTTGAGACATGCTTGATGAAGTCTCTTACTCTTCCCACTATTGAGCTAGATGAACTCTCCAATGAGGTATGTATTGAATTTCTTGAAAACTTGCTTGCTTTGGGTGATGACAGGTATGAATCGAAAAAGACAAAGGTTGAAGAGTTCAAGTGGACTAGGAAGTACTTTCCTTTGGACAGAGAGAGTGCACCTCAAGAAGCAAAGAAAGAGGAGTTGAAACCGCTACCGGAACACTAGAAGTATGCTTATCTTGGAGACAAAGAAAAGTATCCGGTAATTATATCTTCTTCTCTTGATGATGATCAACTTGAGGAATTTTTAGATGTGCTTAGGAAATATAAGTCTGCGATCAGATGGTCTCTTGATGATTTAAAATGTATTAGTCCTTCATATTGCATGCATAGAATAAAATTGTTAAATGAGGCTAAGAGTAGCATTTAGAATCAGCGGAGGGTGAATCCCGCTATTCAAGAAGTGATTAGGAAATAAATCCTAACGTGGCTAGATACTGGGATTATATATCCCATTAGTGATAGTCCCCACGTGAGTCCATTGCATGTTGTAGCTAAAAAGGGGGGCATGACTATAGTGAAAGCCGAAGATGGTGAGACATTAGCCACTAGGATTCCTATGGGGTGACGTGTGTGTACAGATTATAGAAAACTGAATGAAAATACATGCAAAGACTATTTTTCCCTTCCTTTTATGGATCAAATGCTTGATCGTCTCACAGGGTATGAGTATTATTGTATCTTGGATGGGTACTCAAGTTATAATCAAATCATGATTGCACCCGAGGATCAAGAAAAGACTACTTTCACTTGCCCATATGGAACTTTTGCCTTTAGAAAGATGCTTTTCGGATTATGTAATATGTCTGCTACATTTCAGCGTTGCATGATGGCCATATTTGATGGGTTGATAGAAAAGATCATGGAGGTGTTTATAGATTATTTTTCTATGTTTGGTTCCTCTTTTTATATTTGTTTATCTAACCTTGCTACTGTTTTGAAGAGATGCCAAGAAACTAATCTTGTCTTGAATTAGGAGAAGTGTCACTTCATGGTAAGAGATGAAATTGTTCTTGATCATCATATTTCAGCCAAGGGATTATAGGTGGATAGAGCAAAGGTGGTAGTGATCGAGAAGCTTCCACCGCCTACTAATGAAAAGGGAGTGCGGTCCTTCCTTGGACACGCTGATTTTCATAGAAGATTCATAAAAGACTTCTCGAAATACTCCAAGCCCTTATCTCATTTACTTGAAAAGGGTGTTCCTTTTGTTTTTGATGAAGAATGTCTAATAGCTTTTCAGGTTTTGAAAGAGGTGCTTATTCATGCACCTATCTTGATCACACCAGATTGGACTCAACTGTTTGTACTCATATGTGATGCGAGTGATTTATCACTTGGAGTGGTGCTTGGGCAGTTGAGGGAAAATAAGTTTTGCGCCATTTACTATGCGAGTAAGACTTTTGATGCTGCACAAAAGAACTACACGGTGACTGATTAGGAGTTTCTATCTGTGGTGTACGCATTCAATAAGTTTCGACAGTATTTGGTTGGCATGAAGACTATAGTGTACACGGATCACTCTGCGATTTGGTACTTGATGGAGAAGAAGGAAACAAATCCAAGGATCATTAGATGGATTCTTTTTTTGCAGGAGTTTGATATGGAGATCCGAGATAAAAAAGAAATGGAGAACGTGTTGGCGGATCACCTATTAAGGTTGGAGACAAGGGAGCACTGATAGGCTTTTTCTGCGCACTATAATTTAATCCCCAAGTATGAAGGATATCAATTGTAGCGGTAAGTGACCAAGTTAAATTATCGAACCCAAGGGACAGCTAACTATTTATTTCCTAATTATACTAGCTTAATCAGAATAAGGTAACCGATTTTCAATATTTTGTTGCGAATTAACTAAAATACTTAAATAATAAATTGCAGAATAATTAAAAGCAATAAAATAAAATAAAAGCAAGTTTCTAATCAAGAGATAACGAACAGTTCTAAGGTATCAGGTAGAGACCAATTAATTTGGGTTATTAAACTTACGATTGTTCATTCATGCAGTTTCACTGAAAATACACCACATATCCTTGTTATCCCACCGAATATGATTCGATTCTAAGCTAACAATATACTCTGGTTTAAATCCTAAGGTGCGCAAATATTACCAAGCCTTATTCCTAGATACTAATCCAGCGAACAACAATACCTCCGGATGGTAAGTTCGACTAACAAGATATTTTCTGGAATTACTACAAGGTTCTATTCACTTCCTACTTGATTGTCTAATTGCATTGTTCCACTAAACTAATCAAGTATTTGATTAACCAGTTCATGAAATTAAAGTGCTTATAGCGGAGCTACTCTAATCCCTAACAGATAGACAATACCAATCATGAACGCACACAAGCTAACACAATAATCCAAGCATTATAGCGGATGTCATGAATATATTATGAAGACGTTACGAAGCAGAAAAGCATGTCTTAGTAAAATAAGTAAAATCAAAAGCTCAACTGCATAAAATCCCAATCTTTGGTCTAAATCCCCTAATCAATTAAACCAATCCATCAAACCCTAGAACTGTATAGGAAATTAGCCCATGAGATTACAAGCAATCCTCATGGCTAAGCAATTCATAACAATAATCAAAGCAATAGAAAGGAATAGATAAGAATTGTGAAACCCTAGTGTAGGAGCAATCTCACGTTCCTTCTCCGTCTCTTCAATTGCTTGATTCTCCCTCGATTAGCACTTGGAACCCTTGTGGAATTGGATGGATGGTGGAATCAGGTTGTAATCTGATATGGGTATGAAAGGAGTGTGGATTGATGATGGTTTATGGCTGGGCTCTCTCCGATTGACGTCTCGATCTCCCTAATTGTTTCTAAGATGGATGCAGGGCTGTTTTCGCGACGAATCTGCTTCAGAATCGCGACTTGAGGGTATATATACGCTGCTGCATCGAACAGGTCTCGTCTGGGCCCGATTTTGGGCCGCTCGGCACCTTGCTCGGGCCGAGCTCATGGCCGAGCGGCCCCCAAACCTGCCGAGCAGCATATGGGTGAAACGGGAACGTCGTTTAGGTTCTGAGGGCACCCCACTCGGCTGGAAATTCGCACAAAGTTGGTCCCGCTCGAGCCGAGCGGCCTCCCGAGCTGCGGAGACTGCACTGCGCGATTTCACCGTTTTGAGCATAACTTCTTCATACGGACTCCAATTTGAATGATTTTTGCGCTCACGCGTTCCTCTTTTCCTTGGCATTCTATCCATATAAAGAACTCTCAGAAACTATAACATTTGAATATGTAAAAAGTCATGCAAAGTGGCTGCTCGGTACAGCATGCGCGATGATAGCACTTTGATCATAACTTTCTCGTTTGAAATCCAATTGAGGTGTTCTTTAGGTCAAAACGACCCTCTCTTCTGTTGCTTTCCAACCATATATCATATGATCAATTTGGACTTCTATAAAAATACAGAAATTTGTGCAACATGGACTGTATTTTCAGCATTCCTTCTCACTTTCACTCCTCATTCCAACTTTGAACTTTTGATCATGTTTTACCCTTCAAAACTCAACAAAACACCTTAGTAGCATCTTAATTATGCAAGATATGAAAACCATGTCATTCTATATAAAATCATGGCCACATTCTATCGAAAACGGTGTAATGTGAGGCCTAAAATACGTGAAATTCCACTCTCAACAAACCCCCAAACTTACCTGTTGCTCGTCCCGAGGCAACGACATATAAAACCAGTAGAGTAATTGAGAGGAAATTTCACAACTTCACATCCAAGAAAATATAACAATTCAAAATCATACTTCAAATACTAAGACAACCATCCATCTAAGAACATACAATTCAAATCAACGACTTCACTTTTTCGGAATGCTCATCCACCATTCTCACGGGTAGTATTTACGCTCATCGCTCAAGTGTGAGATATACATTTCAGGGTAAGGTGTTTACACTCAAAGTCAATTCAAACACACGCGTAACCATAAGCTTGACAATCATCTCAACTCTCGACTAAAGGAATAATTTCAACAATAGGATCACAAAGGTCTTGCATTAGGTTGTAATGTTGGCTCTTTGGTAAAGGTAGGGAGTATATGGATAAGGTGACTCAATCACTAGTAGAGAATCAAAGAAGACTTACAGCTTTTCAACAAACAGCTTTACTTTCTTCTTTCTTCTTCAACGCTCTTCAATGCTTCTTGCAATTTGATTCCTCCTTCACTTTTGAACACCACATCCTTACTTGAAATTTCTTTTTCTTCTTCCCTCTTTTTTTTTTTTCAAATAAGGGTACCAGTTTCAGGCACTACCCTTTTCATGGGGTACCAGTTTCGGGCACTACCCCTTTATGCAACAATTTAACCACTCTCTTCAACAAATTTCATCACTTCCAACTTATTCTCCTTTTATGTTTCTTCACAAGACACCAAATTGACTCCTTCAACTCTCTACTAGGTAGGAATTTTTTAAAGGCTAGCAAAAGGGATCAATTGGCTAATCACGTAGGCTTCCAACAAATAAGGCTTTTAGGCTCAAAAGGGTTGACTACGGATATTTCATTAAGTAGAAAAATAATATGGCTAGTGACTAATAAAAACAAAGATGGCCTAAGATCATTTCCTATTGTCTAGTCAAACACGTAGCTTCAAGCAAGATACAAAGCCAAGTTCTAGAATACGTGTGTATGAACGACACTCACAAGAATAAACTGAATCATGAAACTTGTCATGATTTCAAAATGCTCAAATCTCACATGGCTATACGAATGAACGAGCAAACCTAATAAAGCTACATCGCTAATCTTCCTTGCACATAATCAAATTTCAAGCATCTCAATATCAAAACACAATCTCAAATTACTTCTCAACAATCACACATATAATCAAGTGCTAAGAAAAATCAGAAAATCATCATAGAGAACCAAAAATCAACTATACCAACACTAGGATTAAAACAAAACAAATAAACACAAACAAAAACAACACGAAACCTGGAAAATCGCAAAAAATCGAACCCTCAACATCATCAAATAAATTGAAAATATTAAAAATCCGCAAAAAATCGACCCTCCAAGCAACAACACAATGCAAAAATTTTACTTCGGTACTACAAGACAAGGTATGTACGTAACCTCTCCCCAAACTTAGATCAAACAAAGTGAGAAACTAAGTTTGCAAAGAAGTATATACCGCAGTCAAGCAACACCTAATAAAACTCCTTCACCAACACAGACATATAAAAGCAATAAAACGGAAGGGACAGCCCCCAACAAGCGCTCATGTTTAACGTCGGAGAGTCACGACGGGATACCTCTTTTCAACTACTGGATCGGAGGATAGTCTTCTCGCATTCTTACTTTTAAGTATTTCCATCCTCTCTTATTCGCAGCGCCAACCATCTCACCCTTCTTTGTCACTGAAATATGACTCTTTAAATACTTTTCCTCCCATGACTGGCTTGATTCCTTCTTGTCAATCTTCCATTCTATTGTAGGCTCACCCTGTTTAGCAAAACAAGGATCAAACAAGTTAGAATTTACAACACCAATATAAGAAGAAAAATATGGAGGTAAGTTTGGAGGCTTCAAATATGGATCATCAATCTTTCCTGCAACCAAAATATTATCAAACATCACATTAGAGTTAGTAGTAGGAAAAGTATGAGATACGCTTGCTTCTACAATTTCCTCTACCACTTCAACTCTCTTCCCTTCATACTTCACTTCCTTGGCAGCAGGCTTCATCATTCCTTCAACAGTGGTCTTCTTATTCCGATTCACTATGTCAGCAGTAGTCTTCCTTATCTGTTCATCCCTTGCATCACCTAATGTAAGTAACTTCTCAAGATAGTCAATACATGCATCATTGGACAAACTCTCGAACTCTGCATCAGAAAGGATAAAGTTCTCATCATGCTCTGTGTCCACTACATCCACAGACTTACACTGCTGCTGATCCGTGGGCCACTGCATCTCCTTATTCAAAGAAAAGACAATCTCCTTATCATCAGCCCTAAGCCTCAACTCTCCTTTGAACACATCAATCAGAGCCCTTCCAGTTGCAAGGAATGGACGCCCCAAGATCAGAGGCGCACCATCCTTTTCATCCTCCATGTCAAGTACAAGGAAATCCACAGGAAAAGTCAAATTCGACACCTTCACTAGCACATCTTCAATCACTCCCTCGGGGTATGTCAACGACCGATCTGCTAACTGTAGGGCAACAGACGCAGGTTTCAACTCCCCCAAACCAAGCTTCTTGAACACTGATAAAGGCATCAAATTTATACTGGCGCCTAAATCACACAGTGCTCTCCTAGATAGCCCTTTTCCAATCTCACAGGGAATGATGAAGCTCCCTGGATCCTTCAATTTTTCTGGAAGCTTTTTCTGAATAATGGAGCTGCAGTTCTCTGTCAAATTCACTGTCTCCACACTGTTAAGCTTCCTCTTTCTGGAGATAAGTTCCTTGATGAACCTTGAATAATGTGGCATCTCTTCCAATGCTTCTGAGAAAGGAATAGTGACTTGGACATCCCTCATAACATCAGTGAACTTACGAAACTTCTCATCAAGGCTCTTCGACAAGAATCTCTGAGGGAAAGGAATTGGTACCTTTGTAATTGGAAGTCCCAAACTGTATCTCTCGAATACTTGTTCCGCTTCTCTCAGTTTCTTCGCTCTCTGCCACTTTTTATCAGAAATTTCCAGATCAGATTGACTCTGTACAGAATTCGGACGCGCAGAAAACCCTGGAGGGCAGCTCGCCGGCTCGCTCGGCTCGAGCAGAAGTCGAGCGGTGCCGAGTTGGGTCCCACCTGAACTGGAAGACACGTTGGAACTAGCCAGAGTCCCGCTCGGCAGCATCTGAACCTGCTCGGCAGTCTGCTCGGGCCGAGCCGTTAGCCGAGCGGCATCTAATCGGTCCTTCTCCATCCCTGTTTCATACTGCTTCTGTTCTGCTTTATTCTGTACAAGTTCTGTGACGTCCTGCATCAGTTTTGGACCTTTACAATGCTTCTCGGATCTCAACGTGATCGCATTAACACTCTCCTTTGGGTTGATTTTCGTATCCGAAGGAAACTTTCCTTTCTGCAACTGCACTTGCTGCTGATTTACTGTAGTGGAGATCTGCCCTATGTTATATGACAAATTCTTCAACAGCTTGTTCACTTCCTCATTCTGTTTGGTCATATTCGAGTCTATGAGAACAATACAGTTATTGATCTTGTCAATATCTCCATCAGTCTTCTTCATATACCTGGCCAACACATCATCAATACTAGATTTTCCTTCTTCAGTTTTAGCGCCATGATCAAAATTAGGAGGATATGGAACTGCATTATTCGGATTTGAATAAGAGAAGTTCTCATGCCTCTGATTCTGCCATTTGCCTCCTTGATTATTAGGACCTCCCCCTTGGATATTCCTCTGGTTCGAATTACCTTGAGGGTACCTATTTCCTTGCCAATTTTGAGGAGCTCTCGAACCCTAAAGACTCTGCCCCATAGCCCAATTAGCATCCTCGACCTCTTGAAGGTTCATCACTACATCATCACTAGCAGACCCTCGGTTGTCTCCCCCATTATTACCTGATATCAGAGTAATCAGGTTCTTATTCATCTGTTCCAATTGAGCGACAACCTTATCATTCTTATCAGCTTCAGAAAATTTCTCTTCAACCTTTGCAACTTTACCAAGTATATAAGTCCCTCGGATCCTCTCAGATGGCCAATCCCTTGAGTTCAAAGAGATATCATCAAATAATTTATCTACTGCATTGGATGTCTTGCCAAAGATTGTTCCTCCAGCAGAAGCATCAACCAACACTCTCGATTCATTGTCAAGGCCATTATAGAAGACACTGATGAGTTGAGACTTTTTGAATCCATGCTGAGGGCATCTCCTCAACGCATCAGTAAACCTTTCCCAGGCCTCTCCAAATGACTCATCTCTCCGCTGCTTGAATTGATTGATCTCCTGTTTTAGTAAAAGAACCTTTCCTGGTGGCATAAATCGATCCACGAACAACTGCTGCAACTCAGTCCAGTTTGAGCAACTGTCTCCCTTTAGCTTATCATACCACTCCCTTGCCTTATCAACCAATGAAAACTGAAAAAGCCTCATCTTCCATCTATCATTAGTAGCATCAGCAGCTTTCACTGTATCCATGTAGCTGTTGAAACGCTTAAGATGGCCATAGGGCTCATAAAAAACGCCTCCGGCAAAGGGATTTTTCTCCACCATATGAATCAGGGCTGGCCTTATGTCGTTCGTTTCATCAGCTTGAACGGCTCCAACTACGCCTGATCCTCCTAGATTGGTGGACTTGAATGTTTCTCGGATGACGATGTCATCCTCATCGACTCTTTCTCCCATTGATGCTGTTTCAGGTTCTGTCTCAGATTCTGATTCAAACTCCGATTCAGCCTCTTCTAGGATAGCCTGATTCTCAATCTGCACTTCTTCCTCCTCTAAAATTGCTTTAGGAGGTGCTTTGGTATTCTTTGATTTTACTCTTCTTTTCCTCGCAGAAGCTTCAATTTCCGGATCAAATTCAAGATCTTGTGCTCTCGTCTTTGACCTAGTTTGCATGCAACTTCAAGAAAAATCCAAAGTAAAACAATTAAATTCCAAAGAAAATATTCTAATTAACTAAGTAATACAAGAAAATAAATAATTAAAACTGTCCCCGGCAACGGCGCCATAAACTTGATAGGCTTTTTCTGCGCACTATAATTTAATCCCCAAGTATGAAGGATATCAATTGTAGCGGTAAGTGACCAAGTTAAATTATCGAACCCAAGGGACAGCTAACTATTTATTTCCTAATTATACTAGCTTAATCAGAATAAGGTAACCAATTTTCAATATTTTGTTGCGAATTAACTAAAATACTTAAATAATAAATTGCAGAATAATTAAAAGCAATAAAATAAAATAAAAGCAAGTTTCTAATCAAGAGATAACGAACAGTTCTAAGGTATCAGGTAGAGACCAATTAATTTGGGTTATTAAACTTACGATTGTTCATTCATGCAGTTTCACTGAAAATAAACCACATATACCTGTTATCCCACCGAATATGATTCGATTCTAAGCTAACAATATACTCTGGTTTAAATCCTAAGGTGCGCAAATATTACCAAGCCTTATTCCTGGATACTAATCCAGCGAACAACAATACCTCCGGATGGTAAGTTCGACTAACAAGATATTTTCTGGAATTACTACAAGGTTCTATTCACTTCCTACTTGATTGTCTAATTGCATTGTTCCACTAAACTAATCAAGTATTTGATTAACCAGTTCATGAAATTAAAGTGCTTATAGCGGAGCTACTCTAATCCCTAACAGATAGACAATACCAATCATGAACGCACACAAGCTAACACAATAATCCAAGCATTATAGCGGATGTCATGAATATATTATGAAGACGTTACGAAGCAGAAAAGCATGTCTTAATAAAATAAGTAAAATCAAAAGCTCAACTGCATAAAATCCCAATCTTTGGTCTAAATCCCCTAATCAATTAAACCAATCCATCAAACCCTAGAACTGTATAGGAAATTAGCCCATGAGATTACAAGCAATCCTCATGGCTAAGCAATTCATAACAATAATCAAAGCAATAGAAAGGAATAGATAAGAATTGTGAAACCCTAGTGTAGGAGCAATCTCACGTTCCTTCTCCGTCTCTTCAATTGCTTGATTCTCCCTCGATTAGCACTTGGAACCCTTGTGGAATTGGATGGATGGTGGAATCAGGTTGTAATCTGATATGGGTATGAAAGGAGTGTGGATTGATGATGGTTTATGGCTGGGCTCTCTCCGATTGACGTCTCGATCTCCCTAATTGTTTCTAAGATGGATGCAGGGCTGTTTTCGCGACGAATCTGCTTCAGAATCGCGACTTGAGGGTATATATACGCTGCTGCATCGAACATGTCTCGTCTGGGCCCGATTTTGGGCCGCTCGGCACCTTGCTCGGGCCGAGCTCATGGCCGAGCGGCCCCCAAACCTGCCGAGCAGCATATGGGTGAAACGGGAACGTCGTTTAGGTTCTGAGGGCACCCCACTCGGCTGGAAATTCGCACAAAGTTGGTCCCGCTCGAGCCGAGCGGCCTCCCGAGCTGCGGAGATTGCACTGCGCGACTTCACCGTTTTGAGCATAACTTCTTCATACGGACTCCAATTTGAATGATTTTTGCGCTCACGCGTTCCTCTTTTCCTTGGCATTCTATCCATATAAAGAACTCTCAGAAACTCTAACATTTGAATATGTAAAAAGTCATACAAAGTGGCTGCTCGGTACAGCATGCGCGATGATAGCACTTTGATCATAACTTTCTCGTTTGAAATCCAATTGAGGTGTTCTTTACGTCAAAACGACCCTCTCTTCTGTTGCTTTCCAACCATATATCATATGATCAATTTGGACTTCTATAAAAATACAGAAATTTGTGCAACATGGACTGTATTTTCAGCATTCCTTCTCACTTTCACTCCTCATTCCAACTTTGAACTTTTGATCATGTTTTACCCTTCAAAACTCAACAAAACACCTTAGTAGCATCTTAATTATGCAAGATATGAAAACCATGTCATTCTATATAAAATCATGGCCACATTCTATCGAAAACGGTGTAATGTGAGGCCTAAAATACGTGAAATTCCACTCTCAACAAGCACTGTGATGGTTCTTTCGAGTACATAGAGGAGATGTTCCCGGATGAGAAGATAATGGCAGTGTTTATTGAAGGAGCTAAAAGAGCATGTGTAGTGGCTGCCCAAGGGATGGATCCATGGTATGCGGATTATATGAACCGTAGGAGAAATCCCGAGAGATCTCAACCGATATCAACTTGCGAAATTCAAGCGGGATGTTGAGACATTTATATGGTATGATCCGTTTGTCTACAAGATATGTATAGATTCCATTGTCCGTAGGTGTGTACCTGAGATAGAGATGGAGAGCGTTCTTGATTTTTGCCATGCACAACCTAACGGGGGCATTTTGGAGCTCAAAAGACGGCAGCGAAGGTACTTCAATCTGCTCTTTATTGGCCTACCTTGTTTAAAGATTATAAACCTATGTGGCGACATGCGATAGATATCAAATGATGGGGAACATAAGTAGGAGGGATGAGATGCCACTTCAGCCGAGCATTGTTGTTGAGATCTTCGATGTATGGGGGATCGATTTTATGGGGCATTTTCCCTCATCTAATGGATTTCTCTACATCCTTTTAGCAGTGGATTATGTTTCTAAGTGGGTGGAAGCCATTCCCACTCGTGTGAATGATTCAAGAACTGCGTTATCTTTCTTAAAGAAACATATTTTTGCCCGCTATGAAGTTTCTAGAGCACTAGTGAGTGATGGAGGGACTCACTTCATCAATAAGCCTCTTGAAAAGGTGTTTAAAGATTATGGAGTTAAGCATAGGGTTACTATACCCTATCACCCTCAAGCGAATGGGCAAGCTGAAGTCTCCAACCAACAAGTGAAGCAAATTTTGGAGAAGATAGTCAGAATCAATAGGAAGGATTGGGTTGTGAAACTTGATGATGTTTTGTGGGGATTCCGAACTACTTATAAGATGGTGTTGGATATGCCACCGTATCAAATTATCTAAGGGAAGCCGTGCCACTTGCCCGTAGAGATCCAGCACAAAGCTTTTTAGGCATTGAGGAGTTTGAATTTGTCTCTCAAGGATCAAAAAGATTTGAGAATGACTCATATCAATCAATTAGATGAGTTCAGGAATTGAGCTTACAAGAACTCGGAGATTTTTAAGGAGAGAATGAAGAAATGGCATGATTCAATGATCTCTTACAAGGAGTTTAATCAAGGTGATGAGGCATTACTTTTTAACTCTCGCTAGAAGCTCTTCGCAGAGAAATTGAAATCGAAGTGGACGGGGCCGTTCATTATCCATAGAGCCTGCGGAGGGGGGAGTTTTGAGTTGATGGATAAAGATGGAGACATTATAACGGCGAATGGGCATCGTTTGAAGCATTACAAGTCGCCGGATGATGCTTGTGTCATCTTTGAGGATACCTTGCACTAGAGTGGTACCGTCGTGACTCTCCGATGTTAAACATGAGTGCCTGTTGGGGAGCTTTTTCCTCCCGTTTTATTGCTTTAATTTCATTGGTGTGAGTGAGAAATTTTTATATTTGACGTGCTTATTATTCGGAAATTACATCTCTTTGCAAACTTAGTTTTCACTATAGATTCTACTAAGTTTGGGGGGTGTGATGTACTTACCTCATCATAGCGCGGAGAATATGATTTTTTCTTTGTAACGTTTGCTAGGGGAGTTGATTTTTTGCGGTATATTAAAACTTTAGCCGGTTTTGATGCAAAGATTTTTTGCAATTTGCCTAGTGTTCAGTGGTGTGTTGCTTTTTAGTGTCATTGCGGAGTTATACCTGATGTTATATGGTTTAAAAGAGTTTCTCCAGCTTAATTTTTGGATATCCTGATACTTGATGTTGTCCTAGAGTTGAATGTTGCAGGGAAATCCGAGAAGGGTACGAAGTTTAAGAAGTTCGAGAGGTTGTTCGACTTTCAGGAGAGTTGTTTGACCAAGCTATTTGATCGAGCAATGGTCGAAAGAAATGCAGAATTCTTCTAGAGAGGTTGTTCGACTTGAACCTTGCAGCTCGACCAAGATGTTGTAGTCGAGCAACGGTCGAGCAAAGTGAACAAAAATTACAGAGACTTTGTTCGACTAAACATAGGTTGTTCGACCAAGACTTGAAAGTCAAGCGAAAGTTGATCAATGGTCGAGCAAAGTGCACAAAACTTGCAGTAGAGTTACTCGACCAAGTGGTGTTTACTCGACTTTTCTAGCAAAGTTGAGAGGAGATCGAGCAAAATGTGAAATTTGTCCAGTAGGGTTGCTCAACTTTGATCGTGTTGTTCGACCAATATCTGAAAATCGAACTGAGGTCAAGCAAGTCAGGGCAAAATAGAGAACTATTTTTATACGTTGCTCCACCTACGGACCCTGTTCGACTATTCCTCACAAGTCGAGCTAAGGTCGAACAGAGTCTGGAGCAGTTTTTAAAAGGTGATATTTTCATTCTGTTCGACACACACATCCATCACCCTTTCTCGAGCACCACCATAAATGTAAGTTCTTCCTCCCAATCTATTTCCTACATTTTAATCCTCCATTCCACACACTTTCACATCTGAATTTGAGTGTTCTCAAGTCCGATTTAGGGCTAGATTTGAATTTTTGGGGGTTATTTTCGTTGTCTTCACCACACGAACACCATGACAAGCAAAGGTATGTTTTCTTCTCATTTTTACTCATGAATTGTGTTGATAATGCTTAGTGAAGAATGGGTAAGTGGATTCATGCTAGTCTTGGGTAGATTTGTTGTTGAATTGTTGAAGTTCCTATTCGAAATTGCATTTGAAATTTTCATGAATTGTTCTACATTGCATTGTGGAATTTTTGTGAAATTGATGTTGTATGAAGCATTGGCTTTGGTTTAATTTCTAATTATACATATGGGCTCATTGAATTTGGGTATTGTTGTGATGCAATTGAGGGAGGAATGTGAGCATGTTTAAAGAGCTGAGTTGGTGAAATTTTGTGTGGAATTGATAGGATGGTTGGTATGGAATAGTGTTAGATTAATTTAATCTTGAAATTCTTGATTGAAAGTGTTGGTTTAGAGTTCAATTGTGATTCATAAACACTTGAAATTGAGTTGAATTGGATACATGAATTTGAAGTCTTGAGTAGGATTCATGTTAGACATAGGCTTGGTATTGTTCATCTCTTATGGTTGTGTATTGAAGTATAACTTTGTAGGAAAAGAGATTGCCTCTTCTTCAAAGAGGAAGGGAAATAAGTCATCCCCGTTGAGAGAGATAGTCAAGAAAATCAAGATGGATAAAAGGAGGCTAGATAAAAGGGGGCCAGCAGATTTTGGGATTAAGATTGGAGATTGGGAAGAGAAAAAGGAGCTTTGGAATGCAATATCTCAAAAGATAAGAAGGACTATGTATCAAGATGATCGTGCCATGATGGACATGAACATTATCAATGACATTCGTTGTATGTTTAATCAAGTGGGCATCACAAGATTCATGGAGATGAAGAGGAAGACGTACTTTCACATTACTGCGGAGGTCTTATGCACGCTGAGAGTTGAGCATGGTGATGGATATGTTCCGTATGGTATTCGGATGTAAATAGGTGGACAAGAGCAGACTATGTGGGCTTGAGAGTTTAATGAGATAATTGGCTATGAGAACGTGGTTGGAACGGAGAGTGATGAGTTCAAACCCGATGTGTTCTGGAGAGCTATTAAGGGGAGGAATGAGAACTATAATTCGAATTCTTCCAAGATTGCTTTCATTCGCAACCCCATGATTGCTTACATGGATCGAATTTTAGGGAACACGTTGTTTGCAAGGTCCGAAGGAAGCTGTATTCCGAGAGGGGAGCTCTATGTTTATGGTGCATGCTAAATGGAGTTCGCTTCAATGTAGCAGCCTACTTTTTCCATCAGCTTTACAAGTTCACAACGCATGGATTTCAGAGAATAAACATCGGAGGCCTGATCACCATTATAGTGGAGCATTATAGGATTGAGTTGAGTAGGTACGATCCAATTCAAGGTGATCCGGACTTGATCTTGACATCATGTGTGAGGATGAGGCTGATTGAGCGAGCAGATGATACTGGATGTTCATCCGAGGGAAGGAGCCTCGAACACTTCAATTTCCGTTAGTGATAACTGATCTTACCACTGTGAGGAACAACAATAACTTGTTGATGAATACTACGGAGCACATAGTGATCTCGGAGACTTGCTTGGGAAGAGGTAATTGGAGATTGCTAGCTAAGTTGCGTGAGCATAGAATCGGGTTAGATGAGGACATGATTTTGATCAGAGACCTGGCTGATTTCGAAGAGGAGGAGCCACAACCACCACCTGTTTTTAATTATCAGAAGGATATGCCTCCGGTACAGCCTCAACAACCACTTGAGTAGAAGTTTTTCGAGCAACCACCACAGTTGCAGCCGCAGCAAGATTATTGGGTGGCCTAGGATTAGTTTTATTGGGAGCAATTTTGATTGATGCACGAGCACTTCGCCACACTCAATGCGAACCAACAAAAAATGAACAGGCAGCTGGCGCTTGCGAATACCAACTATGCCGCACTTAATGCACGCTATGATACGATGGATGGTCGGTTAAGGCAGTTGCAAGACCGTGAGCGCTTAATGGCTTGGAATATCAGTAATCTCCACAGGGCATTTGATCGTTGGCGTGAAGAGAGAAGTGATGAGGATGATGGGGATGATGATGCTTCGGAGGAGTAGAGTTACCAGGTCTTTTATTTTTCTGATTCTTCTCATCCTCTTTCTCTTTTACACTTTAAAGGTGGAGATTGTTGTGGGTTAGTGTTTGATTCATGTGTGAGTGGCATGTACTGATAATAATGATAATGGAGGATGGTAAATGGATGTGTTTTGGAATTATTCAGTGATGAGGATCATTCATGTTATTCATGTGCCTTATTTTGATGCATGTTGATTTATTGATGACAATCATGTTCGATTCTTACTTGTAGTTCATAGGAAATTAATATTGATTGCATGCTTTTAAGAGTGCTTAGGATTCTATTAATCATGTGAGGATTTGAGCCTTGTTGATCGTGCTATACGCATGATAGTTTATTCTTGAGAGTTGTTTGTATACTCGTATTCTAGAACTTGACCTGGAGTCTTGTGTGATCTATAATTGATAGATGCTAGGAAATGATCTTAGGCCATTATTGTTAATTAAGTTACTTAGCCAAATTAATCCTACCTTATTATATGATTATCATTGGAAGTCCTTTTTGAGCCTTTAAGCTTTTTCTTTGGCAAGCCTTGATAATGAATCGTTTACCTTTTAAGCCTTGAACACCTTTTACTAGTAAAGAGTAGAGGTAGATGAATGCTCTATGAAGTTTTCAAGAGGAATAGAAGGAGAGATTTGGTGAAATCAGATTCGAGAGACAAGAGGTTAAATCTTGCAAGGGATTGTGCCTGAAACCGGTATCCCGAATACTAGAGAGGGTAGTGCCTGATACTGGTACCCTTATACTTGAAGAACACCGGAATTGGTAGTTTAATGTGAAAGGTCGATCAAAGTAAAGATGGAGGAATGGCGTATGAACGTGTCCGTTAAGAGGACTAAGAAGTGAAGAAGGGAGCAACTGAAAAGCAATATACCAAGGTAATTCTTTACTAGTAGAGTTAGTCACTTATCTATATTCTTCCACCTTTACCAAAGAGCCAACATTACAACCTTGAAGCACGTCCTTTGTGATCCTAGAGTTGAGTCGATTATAGATGGATTTTTGAGACCTTTGTCAAGCTTATGGTTACGTGAGTATATGAATTGAATTTGAGTATATATATTATCCAAATAAGTGTACATCTTTTACACTCGAGAGGGAGAGAATAAACAATTACCAATGAGCTAGATGACTTAGCACTCGTAGAGGTATTGTGATTGATTGATGTTTTGCGTGAATGAAAGGTATGAGGTTGCATGTTTTGAGTTGATATAATTACATTTGTTAGGATAGGTTGTGCTTGATCTCGTGATTACACTCTCTGTACTATTTTGGTTGTCGTTGCCTCGGGACGAGTAACATGTAAGTTTGGGGGTTCGATGAGAGTGAAAATTCACGTATTATAGACTGCGATTCGTGTGGAAAGAGGGTATAATTTGGTCTATTATTGAGATGAATCAGGTTGTTTACGGAGAAGCCATGCATTGGAGGTTGGTAAGGTTGTTTTGAGCATATTTGTAGAGAAAAATAGGTGTAGAATGCTCGGAATTAGAAGACACAATTTTTTAGGCAAGTTTCGAAGACAGCTCGAGTTCAAGGCCGTGCTCGACCTCTATTGCTTTGGTCGAATAAGGAGGCCAAGTCGAGCAGATTGTGCAAATCCATCTAGAGAGCTAGCTCGACTTAGAGGTGCTGCTCGATCATAATCATCTTGGTCGAGCAGAGGTTGAGCAGAATGTGAAAATCATACAGAGAGTTTGTTTGACTTGAAAGTGTTGCTCGGCCAACATTGGTTTGGTCGAGCAGAGAAGACTGATCGAGCAGAATGTTTGAAATTGTCCAGTGAGCTTGCTCGACCAGTTGCTCAAGTTCGAGGCCTTGCTTGACTTTCAAGGCATGGTCGAGCGGATGTTCGCTGCTGCTATTTATGGTAATTTCGGATGTCTTTTACCAAATTTGACTTGTGCTTCAAGCAAAGGCCCACCCTAAGACCATAAGGAGGTCCCATGAGTATAAAAGAAGAGCTTTTGCAGGAGAAATATGGGATACAATCATTTATCATCCATCCACCACCGAAACCCTACCATCATCCGAAAGGATCGTGAAGAGAGGTTCGTCTGGTGCGTCAAGTAAGATTATACCAATCAACCATGATTGTTCCTAGATCAGTCATGGGCTAGAACCACCCCGGTAGTTCTAGGGTTATGAAAGTTTTATGAGTTAATTGAATTTCCATGTGTAAACTCCGTACAACACTACTTGTGATTTATTTTATATAAGATTGTGCCTTTTTAATTCATACTCACGGTCGTTTTGTGCATCATTAACTGTTATGTAGAGTCTGAATACATCTCTTGGTTATTGATTGAGTACGTTCACCGCTGAGCAGGATTACATGTTATAATTCTAAGTGAAGGAATTTCGAAGTCTTATTAGAACTATCTTATATAGATACTTGTTAATTGAATCATATTCGGGTTAATAAGTAGGATAAAGAGTATAACTTTATAGTACCTAAAAAGGGAGATCAAATCGGGTTAGAGTACTAAGTGCACGGGAAATAATTGATTATGATAGTACCTAGAAAGGGGGGTAAAGTATATCTCTTGCTCCGAGGATATTCACACATGTCATACGCTTGTTTGCTTGTGTCTATAGAGTAAACTTGCATGGTTTAGTGATGCTTCCATAAACCACAAGGCAAATTCGGACATCAACATATGGAAAGGAAATTAATAAGTAAAACTAGATGACCTGAAGGACTACTTAATTACTTACTTGATCACAATCGAATTTTCTCTATTGCTTGATTATTTACTTTGCTATTTCAATTATACGTTATCTAGTTTTGTAACCAAACCAAATCTAATTTGTCAACATAATCTTAGTTAATTAGAATATAATTAGATTGCTAATCATCCGTCCCTTGGGTTCGATAATCACTTGGTTGCCTATTGAAACTACAATTGATATCCTTTATACTTGGGGATAATTTTGTGTGTTGAGAAAATGCTCATCATTAGTCTCTCACCATAGAAATCAAGCCCGCTTTAATTTCAAAGTTGTTGGTATTGATTGGTGGGCCCATCATATGTGGTATGGCCCTCGGCATAAAGAAATCCCGAATCACCCTTTGTTCATTATGAATTCCATGTTGCACCGGAGGTGGTGGTGGTGGCACATACGCTTGTTGAGGAGGAGCATAAGCTTGTGGAATGCCTTGTTGGATTAGAGCTTGTTGCACCATTTGTTGAAGTAAAGCTTGATTGTTTATAGCTCCAAAATTTTGATAGGCATGTTGAGGAGGGTTGGCATTGAATTGAGGTACTTGTGCGTTGTCTTGCACTTGCATATTTTGTCCGCCTTCCTCATCATGCTCTATATCCACATGATTATCACCTTGAAAATTCTCCATTAGATCACTCTTGTTTGATTTTTTCTCCTTTCTTCTTCTTCAAAAAGTTTGTTCTATTTTCAAGTTAATAGGCTCCGATTGTGTCCCCCTTGACCTCGTTTGCATACACCTTCACAAAGAAGAGAAGTTAGAACAAAGGATTTCAAAAGCAAATAACAATAAACAAACAAATAAATAAAATTTGTCCCTAGTAAGATTTCTCAAAATGTTCCTTCTTTAAACTACTAGCAACCGTTGCCTCCCTGACAACGGTACCATTTGATTCGTCGTTTATAGTCGGGATGACCAATTAAAGAGTTTATCTAACCCAAGGGAGGAATGTCCTAGAGTTTAAGCGATCTCAAGTTATCGTGATTTTATAAGGACAACGGAATGGGAGGATAAGATGCAAATAAATGCAATTAAACTAATACAAGAAATAAAGATAAAATGAATACAAGAATAAATGGGTTCCAAATGATGCAAGGATGAGATTAGCAACAGTCATGGTATAGATAATAAAGAAATCATGAAATTAATTCTAATCTCTCATGGACATGGCATAGGAGCGATCACTAATTCCACCTAACTCTCTCTCAAGATGGATAGGATGTAGGCCCTCAATAAGACTCCCAAAAGTACTTAGGATCGATACCATAGCGAACACCTCCCACTAGGTACTAATTACTCTACGAGTTCCCTAATTAGGTACTAAATCATAGGCAATATTCCCTTTTAAGGTACTATGAATTCACTAATGGCTTGGATCTTCTCATCTAATCAATCAATCTCTCGATTAAGCTAATCAAATATTTTATCAAAGGGTTCTAATCTAGAAGGATATCTATATCTCATTCTAAATTAATGCACATGAAGTGTATGATGAAATGATTCACTGAACTATCCTAAACACATAATTGATTTCTCAGTCTAGTCAGATGCTCATGATAATTAATCACACATATACATCAAGCAATTCACATCAATGATAGAAATAACACAAATACCCAATTAAGATTAAAATCAATTTGCATAAAACCTAAATTATCAAACACCAATCATGGAGCTAATCTCACAAAGGAGATTAGCCTATCATAGTCTTAGAGAAAACAATATAGGAAATTGTATCTACAAATTCCATGATCAAACTATGAAGAAGTTCACAAAAATTAGAAATAGATTCTCCCTTTGAAAGTCTTCAATGGAGATCTCCTTCTTCTTCTTGTAATCTTCACTTTCCCTTGCTTTCTTGATCACTTGGATGGTGGATTTGATGGGTGGACTCAAGTGTAGATGGATGGAGATGAGGATGGATGGAATGGAGGGTAAAGTGTGTGAAAAATGGTGTGAATTAGGTGTAGATTGGATCCAAGAACGATTTCTATATATTTTTACGCCAAATGATGTATTTGTGGGCCTAGAACCTTCTGGAAGATGTACAGATCCAAAAAACTGACTTTTGACCGAACACGGGTCGAGCTCGGTACATGGGTCGAGCTCGATAGGGCGAGCTCGGTACTCGGTTCGAGTAGGTGCAGTGCAGTCTCACCATTTTGCGCAGAACTTCCACATCTGAAATCCGATTCGAGTGATTATTGTGCTCACACGATCCTCTCTTCCTTGGCTTTCTATCCATATAAAGAGCTGACAAAATGTCCAACATTTAAAAGTGTAACAAGTCATGCAAAGTGGCATACCATTTTAATCATAACTTTCTAGTTTGGACTCCGAATTGAGCTCCTTTTTTCCTACGCCTTTCTTTTTGCGTCTAGAATCTATTTTTACCTAAAAATCATATGTTTAAGTTTATTTTCACATATTTCCATGAAAACACAAAACACCACCAAAATATACACAAAATACGGATAAAATAATACGAAAACACACATAAAAAGACACTAAAATCTAGGTGAAAATAACGACAATCACATGTATATATATTGAATACTCCATTCTTTCCACCACGATTACACATTTTCTTTACTCACTTAATATTCCCCAAATAATAAGGATATCAATTGTAGTGCAATAGATAGTTTAATATCGAACTCACAGGACTGAGTATTACTAATTTAATTATTCACTAAATTAATCAAGACAAGTGTTGGCAATAAAAATAAAGTATTGACTTATTATTCTACTAAGCAAATTAATTAAATAACGACTAAAAATAAATTAGCACTAAGAAGTATTCAAGAATGGAGAATATGTAGCTCTAGGGTAATTCAGTTTTACTACTTAACTACCCTCTCAAGCGTACCAGCCGACTCTGTCTTGTGAAATATGGATGCATTACTAAACCATGCAAACATACTTTATAGACACAAGCAAGTAAGCATGTAAAACATGTGAATTACCTCGGAGCAAGAGATATAATTTCACCCCCTTTCTAGGTACTATCAGTATTAATTCTTTCCGCCTAGGTTGGTACTCAAACCCGTTATGATCTCACTTTTTAGGTACTATAAAACTATACTCTTAATCCTGCTTATTAACCCACAATTAATGCAATTAACAAACATTCATATTTGACAGTTCTAATGAAGTTTTGAAGTTTTCTCACTTAGAATCATAACATGTAACTCTGTTCAGCGATGAACACACTCATTCTACCACCAGACATATATATTCAGACTCTATATAACAGTTGAAGATGCACAAAATGATCGTGAATATGAGTTTAAAAAGCACAATCAAATATAGAATAATCCACAAGTAGTATTGTCAGAGAGTACATAAGAGCGTTTAATTAATTCATTTAACCTTCAAAACCCTAAAACTACGAAAACAGTTCTAGCTCATAGTGTTGTAGGAAACACACATGAGTGTTGGATAGATCTTACTCATAGTCTGGAAAATTACAAGAAAAATTTAAGAAACGAGATAAACCCTAGATGTGGGAGTCGTCGCTTCCTTCTCCATCTTGAATCTTCTGCTCAGTTCTCCTCTTGATTTGACAGACGAATCTTTACAGTGCCGGCAAATGATGGAATGGATGTAGGGTATGGATCTGATGGATGGTGGTAGTGGTGTCTCCAATTGGATGTTAATTGTGTTCTATTTATACTTCAGACTCTTACAATGGACCTTTAATGGGCTTTTCACATCAAAAGACGCATTGGCACACAATGGGGGTGTAAAAAGTATGGATGTAGAGCGTCCCGCACACCCATTCGACTTCGTGTCTGATGAGAGTGAAAATAAGCGTGTTTTAGTGTCCAATTTAACACATTTTTGATGAGTATTATTGTTATATATTAGCACAAGTGTCTTATATTCATTATATTTGAGAAAAAGGTGCACTTGAAGTGTTTTATTGTGTTCTAGGTGAAAAACAGGTGTAAAAGGCTTGGAATTGGAAGACACAATTTTAGAGGCAAGATTCGAGTGCCATTCGACCAAGAGAGCATGTTCGACCAGCATCACTTTGGTCGAACAGAGGAGGCCAAGTCGAGCAGATTGTACAGACCTGTCCAGAGAGGTAGCTTGACTTAGAGGTGTTTCTTGACCAACATCAGCTTGGTCGAGCAGATGAGCAGAGGTCGAACAAAGTGAACAAAACTTACAGTGAGCTTGTTCGACTTGAAGGTCTTGCTCGACCAACATCAATGTGGTCGAGCAAGAGAGGGTTGGTCGAGCAGAATGTCGAAACTATCCAGAGAGCTTGCTCGACTAGTTGCTCGAGTTGGAGGCCTTGTTCGACCAGTAAGGTTTGGTCGAACGGTGTTTCGCTGTTGCTATTTATGATAATTCTAGATGTCTTTTACCAAATTTGACGTGTGCTTCAAGTAAAAGCACATCCAAAGCCTATAAGGAGAGCTTACAAGTATAAAAGAGGGTGTAGATCATATCATAGAGATCATATACGAATTGGAGAGAGGCCACAATAATACTACACCCCACAAGGGGGGATCACCCCCCAACCATCATCCACATCCTTTCCTTCATCCATCCATCACTTTGAAGATTCGTTCGTGGAATCAAGAGGAGAACCAAGAGAAGAATTCAAGACGGAGAAGGACGCGATGATGCCCACATCTAGGGTTTTATTCATTTCCTAATTTATCTTGTATTTTTCGGACATTCGGGTAAGATCTATCCAACACCCATGATTGTTCTTTGTAATATCATGGGCTAGAGCCTTTTTGGTAGAACTAGGGTTGTGAAGGTTTTACAAATTAATTGAACTTTTGTGTGTAAACTCCGTACAACACAACTTGTGGATTTATTTTATATATGATTGTGCTTTCTTAATCCATATTCACGGTCATTTTGTGCATCTTCAATTGGTATATAGAGTCTTAATATATATCTTGGTTGTAGATTGAGTGCGTTCATCGCTGAACAGGATTCCATGTTATGATTCTAAGTGAGGGAACTCTGAAGCTTTATTAGAACTAACATATTTGAATACTTATTAATTAAATTGAATTCGGGTTATTAAGTAGGATAAAGAGGATAATTTTATAGTATCTATAAAGGGAGATCATATCGGGTTTGAGTACCAATTGGTCAGGGAAATAATTGATACTGATAGTACCTAGAAAGGGGGTGGAATTATATCTCTTGATCTAAGGTTATTCACACGTGTTACACGCTTATTTACTTGTGTCTATAGAATAGATTTGCATGGTTTAGTGATGCGTCCATATTCCACAAGGCAGAGTCGGACATCAACATACGAAAAGGAGATTAATGAGTGAAACTGGATTATCCTAGAGCTACCTATTCTCCTACTTGATCCACTTTCGTATTCTTCGAGTGATATTTTATTTAATTTATTATTTTAATTAATTGTTTATTAGTTAATAATTCAAACCTCAAACTAAATTGACATCATGTCTTAATTTATGTAGTAAATAATTAAATTGATAATACACCATCCTTTGGGTTCGATAATCACTTGGTCGCTTGCTTAAGCTGCAACTGATATCCTTAATACTTGGGGATTAATTTTGCAAGCAAAGAAAAGCACATCAGTGTCTTAGTCGAACGACATCAGACTTGGTCGAACAGGATCCCATCAATCTAATAGACTCGTAGCTTCCCGTTCAACCACCATTAGACCAGAAGTGATGGTCGAACGACTCTCCCTTTGGTTGAACGGACCTCCAAAAAAATTATTCTTCTGATTCTGACAGCTTTCGTCCTATATTCCTGCCAAAAATAGCTCAAACGACTATAATAGCATCTAATTCTTGACTTTTCATTAAACATCCTGATTCGTCTCAATTTAAGACCAAATCATACACAATTATCAAGAAAATTAGAGCTAAAAACAAGTTAATTTTCACTCTTATCAACGACCTAGTGCATTTTGCCTTTTTTGACAAACATAACACAATAGGTGCATATCATTTTTCAGTGAATATGATTGATTAATGTGAAAATGTGTATGTTTTAGGGTCCGATTTAACATTGTTTCATGAAATTTATGTTCTTATTTTAGAACTAAATAGTTAATTTTCTTATATTTAAAGTATTGGTGCATCTGAAGAGTTATTTCGTGTTAGAATGCTGAGAAATGCATGTTCATTTTGCATAATTTTTCTGTACTTTTGTGAAAGTCAAAACTATCCAAGTAATATATGGTTGGAAAGTACGAAAGAGAAGATCATTTTGGCTCAAGAAACACCTCAATCAAAAACCAGATGAGGAAGTTATGATCATAACGGTGATAAAGATGGTCACGAGGTTAGGTAAGACAGCATCACAAGGATCTAGAAAGGCGCTTCCCATGACCTGCAAATGCTTCAATTCTTTCATATCCCAAATCTGCTTTGACAAATAGGATGGAATGATGAGTGATATTTTCACCTAGATTATAGTGTCTTTTTTATGTGTTTTCGTAATGTTTTATCTGTATTTGTGTACTATTTGGTTGTGTTTTGTGTTTTTATGGAAATATGTGAGAATGAGATTAAACGTATGCTTTTTAGGTAAAAATAGATTCTAGACGCGAAAAAAAAGATGTGGAAAAAGCGAATCTCAATTCGGAGTTGAAACGAAGGTGAACGAGCCAAAACGAAAGAAAAAAGTAGGGACAGCACCTACACGCCCGGCCATGTTCAGCACATTGCTAGCCATGTGCACACACATGAGCCATGTGCATGCACATGAGCCATGTGCGGAATACGCCCTTATAAGCCAAGGCCATGTGCCAGCATCTGAAACACCTACACGGCCATAGGCATGGCCGTGTGCGAAAAATGACCAGTGTGCATGTAAATGGTTAGCCATGTGCACACACATGAGCCGTATAGGTGCGAAAAATCAAAAAAAGTCAGCAACCTTCTAGAAGCTCCCAAGGGGTATAAATACACCCAATTTCAACATATGACCAGAGTTTCGAAGGGTTTCACCCCTGCACAAATATTATACACCATTTCCTCCATTTTACACCCATCTTCATCCATTCTTCATCCAGCCCATCTATCTTCATCCATCATCAAAATCACCATCCATTTGAGGAAAAGAAGCAAGGAAGAGAGGAGAATTGCAAAGGGAAGAAGAAGATCATCATTGGATCCATCCAAGGGAGTTTTCATTCAACTTTTTAATTGAAACCTTATTGTTTATCATGTTTTTAAGGATTTTTAAGGGAGAATAGCAACATGAGAGTTGTTGGATAATTTTAGAATTTGTGTATTTAAATTCATATGTTGATTGGGTTAATTGATTTTCTACCATTGATGCTTTAGATCTTGATGTTTATGATGATTTATGTGGTTTGTTGTTTTAAACATGTGATTAGATTGAGAAGTCAATGATATGTTTAGGATAATTAATTGAATCATTTTATCATACACCTCATGTGCATTATAAATCATAAAGAGATAGCGATGTCCTTTAGGATTTAGAACCCTTTGGTAGGACATCAATTTGGTTTGATCGAGAGGTTGATTAATCGTGTGAAGGGACTTTCATTTCAATCTTAGTACCAAATTAGAATTATTTGAGTGAGAATCAATCCATTGAACTATTTTGGGAATTCTTGTACGAATCCATATCCTATTCATCTCGGGATGGAGTTTAGGTGAACTTAGTGTTGGCCCTTAATCTTTTACCCATGATTCATATGAATTTGATGTATTTATCCTAGGATTTCCACTTCTTAATTGTTGTTAATCTCACTTTTACTTAACTTGGAAAACCACTCTTCATCTATCTATCTATCTTGTTTGTTGATCATTGTTTTCTTGCTTGCTTTGATTGATTTTATTTACTTATTTTAACAACCACTCTATTGATGATTCGTCTCTATAAAATTACAAGAAATGTGAGATCGCTTAAGCACTAGTACCTTCCTCCCTGTGGTTCGATAAAATTTTGAATTGGTCATCCCGACTAACAGTTATGGCTAATCAAATGGTGCCGTTGCTGGAGAGGGAATGGTTGCTAGTAGCTTGAAGAAGGAACATTTCGAATAATCTTAATAGGGACATTTTTTATTTTATTTGTTTTTTGTTATTTGCTTTGGAAAACTTTTGTTCTAACTCTTCTCTTCTTTGTAAAGGTGTATGCAAACGAGGTCACGTGGGATACAATCGGAGCCCATTGACTTGGAAATAGAACAAACTTTTTGAAGAAGAAGAAAGGAGAACAAATTAAAACAAGTGAGCAAATGGAGAATTTTCAAGGAGATAATCGTGTGGATATAGAGCATGATGGGGAAGGCAGACAAAATGTGCAAGACAATGCACCTCAATTAAATGCCAACCCTCCTCAATATGCCTATCAAAATTTTGGCGTTCTTAACAATCAAGCTTTGCTTCAACAAATGGTGCAACAAGCTTTAATTCAACAAGGATTTCCATAAGCTTATGTTCCTCCTCAACAAGCGGCGTATGCGCCACCACCACCACCACCTCTGGTGTAATATGGAATTCATAATGATCAAAGGGTAATTCGGGATTTCTTTATGCTGAGGGCCATGCCACATATAATGGGCCCACCAATCAATGCTAATAACTTTGAAATTAAAGCGGCTTGATTTCTATGGTGAGAGATCAAAAATTTTGTGGAACCCCGAATGAAGATCCCAATGCTCATCTAGCTCAATTTATTGAGATTGCCAACACCGTATAGATGAATAGGGTGAGCGAGGATTGTATTAGAATGAGGTTGTTTCTATTCTTGTTGAGGGATCGTGCTCGAACATGGCTATCTACCATTACTCCGGGTACGTGTAACACTTGGGATGAGCTTGCGCAAATGTTTTTTGAATAAATACTTTCCGCCTTCTAAGACCCTTAAAATGAAGAGCTTAATTATTCAATTCAAGCAAATACCGCAAGAGAGTTTCTATTTAGTGTGGGAAAGGTTTAAGGATATGCTTCGCAAGTGTCCACAACATGGTTTTTCGGAAAATCAACAAGTCGGGTATTTCTACCAAGGTTTGGTGAATGGTCAAAGAGTGCTTGTTGATGCTTCGGCCGGTGGATCTGTACTTGGAGTAACTCCGGAAAGGGCGATAAGAATTTTTGATGAGATTGCTACAAATGTTTACCAATGGCTATCGAAGAGAGTAAGTGGATACTATGGATTTGAGAGTTTCGATTAAGGGCAACAGTTTAATGCAAAAGTGTGAATGTTGAGCCACAAGTGCCAAGTTTTGAAATGATAGCGGCGGAGGTCTTGAGACAAATGAGCTTGAATCAAGGTGTGAATCAAGGAACAAATATGGTTGAAGGGCAAGAAGAGCAAGGTGTGCTTTCTCCGAATAATGTGAGTGGAGAACAATGGGCCAAGTCTATGCCAAGGATTGAAGATGTACTCTACATGCAAGGAAGGGGTTACCAAGGGAATTACCAAAATAATTTCCAAGGTAATTTTCAACCTAGACAAGGAGGAGGTTTTAACAATCAAGGTGGTGGAAGTTCATTTCCACAACAAATGAGGCAAGACAACTTTTCCTACTCCAACTTGAATAATGCGGTTGCTTATCCTCCGGGATACCATCCGGGAGCTAAGGCACCGAACAATAAAGGAAAAGTATCGATCGATGAGCTACTTGAAAAATTGATAGCATCGAATCAAGCTCGAGATGAAGCATTGAAAAAGACCGAAGAAGCAAATGAAAAGAGGCTTAAAGCTTTAGAATATAATGTGGGACAAATTGCAAGTTCTTTGAGTGCTCAACAAAAAGAAAAGTTTTCAGCCACACCCGAGGTTAATCCGAAAGCTCAATGTTTGTTAGTTGATATGAAAGAGGAACAAAAGGATGAAGAAGGTTAGTAGAATGCAAGGTTGGTGAAGAAAATGAAGAGATAAGTAAGAAAGAAGAGAATGGCCTAAGTGGATACCTAAGTGGAAAAGAGTGCAAGAAGAAAAGAAAGTAGAGGAAAAGGTTAAAGAAGAGGAGTACAAACGTGACTATTGGGGTATTCCGATCACTCCATTCCCTATTCCCTATCGACAAATGTCTGTTAAGGAGGAGAAGAAAAAGGAGTTTGAAGAACATGTCAAATCTCTCAAGAAAAAGTATGAGGAGAAAAGGAAAGAAGAGCCACCCAAAGCAAGTGAGTCGGTGCATAAGGAGAGGCCAACAAAAGTTGGTGATTCGGGGAAGTTCATAATTCCTTGTGATTTTGAAGAGAAAGGCACTCTGGATGCATTATGTGACTTGGGGGCGAGCGTCAATGTGATGTCTCATGCTACTTTTAAAAACCTTGAAATTGTAGAGCTCAAGCCTACTACTATCCGTCTTGAGGTGGTAAATGGAGAAGTTGTGAAGCTACTAGGAATTTTTTAAGACGTGGAGGTGAAAGTGAAGGGGCTAGCTTTTTCGGTTGATTTCATGGTATTAGAAGTGAAGGAGGATCCTCAAATTTCACTCATTTTGGGAAGGCCATTTTTAGCGACGGGAAGAGCAAAAATTGATGTTGGAAGAGAAGAGCTTACCTTGAGCTCAAAAGGAAAGAGTGTCAAACTCTTTTGTAACAAAGAAAAAGGATCCAAGTCTTATTTGAAGCCTTCGGATGATCTTATGGATCATGATTCCTTTTCTTTGACAACTTAAATTCATTTCTTCATGATTATATGAATATGTCGAATTCTAACTTATCTTCTTGTGATGTTGAAAGGAAGAAAGCATCGGAGTTTGATTGGGAAATAGACAAAGGAGGAAGAGAAAGTCCACTAGAATTACTTCTTGAAGATGCCTTGATGCTTGTAAGCAAGAATGGTAAAGTGGAGCTAGTAGACAAAAAGAGGGCTAAGCAAATGTTCAAAGTGAGAATGCGAGGAAAGAGTGTGATGGACCAACATTTGGTCCAATGAGCGTAAAATTCCTTCCGGCTTGAAGACGTTAAACTTAGCGCTAAATGGGAGAAAATCCATTCTTTTTATATTTTGATGCTTGTTTTGTTGTTGAATTTTTTTCTTGTAGGTGGATTGTGCCTGTAAGAAAAAGGCACATTGAAGATACGGGAAGTGCTTCATGGATTTTTCAAATAGGCATGTCTCACCACTTGTTGCAAACTTAAGCCTCGACTCTTGTCTCGAGTTAAGTTTGGGGGGCTAGTGCGTGGTGGACATAACTCAATTCGTATGGATGCATATACTTTCCTACAAGAAGATCATTGATGGAAACTACAAGGGTAAGTCCCACCACTTTTTGCAAACTTAATTCTCAACTTGTTTCGATTTAAGTTTGGGGGGAGAGTGTGTGGTGTAACTCACCACTTAAATGTGCTTGAAGGTTTGATGATGAGAGGTCTTCTTGTAAAATTGACCAAATTTTAAAAATTTTCTCATAAGTTTTGGTTTGATTTTGGTCCGATTGGTTGTGTTAAAGTACATGATAGTCCATATTTTTTATGAAATTGTTGAGTTAATGGTTTTAATGAGCTGTTGAGCATGAATGAAGTGTAGTGGAAGCACGAATTGAGCTCGGAGATCAAGTCAAGATTCGTTGTGCATTCAATCCGGAAGCTCGTGCCAACCATTTCCACTATCGAATGCCTTTCTAAGGGTGTTCACTTTATATGTCATTATTTCTAGTTGCTTGACATGAATTTATTTTGATTTGGATTGTTGTGATTAACATGTTACTTCATGTGTTACGTTGTGGAAGGTTTACTTTTTAAATTTAAGATTTACTTTTCAATCAAACATGGGGATGTTTGTGAGCTTAATTGTTAGGGATGATTTGAATATGTGCTTCATTTTATATTGATGGATGGAATTTTTGTTTTTTGTTTGTGCATGTTATGTGTTTTGTATTGTTCTTTGTTTGGTGATTCTTTTTGTTATATGTTTTGTGATTTTACATTTTTGGTTTAGGGATTGATTTGGGGGTTTATTTCGGGATGTCGTGAGTCATTTTTTAATATTAGTGATGACATGTTTTGGTGATAAGTGATAGCAAATTATGATTAAAAATCTCTACACTTTCGAATTATGACATGTTCTATTTAATTTGTTTAATTGCGAGATGAATAATGTGTAATAAAGTTCTCTTAAGTCCAAGAACAAACTTGTGAGTATTTGAGCCTCAACCGTGCTTACATGGTATTTCTTTTCATGAGTGGATTGGTTGTATTTGATAAGCCAAAACTTGCTCAAGGACTATAGGAATGAGCCTGGTTTGTGGAGGTTAATGATATGATTTAAGGCCATCATTGTAATTAATAGTAATTGCCATATATTTTCCTACTATGAACATCATCCCTAGTTAACCATTTTGAGCCTTTAAACCTATTTCTTGTGAATTTAACACATTACAAGCCATGATTACCCACTTAAACCTTCCATATATACCATTTGTGTAGGTGATTGAGGAGATGGTAACTAGAAAAGGTTTGATAAGAAAGCAAAAGAAGAAAGGAAATGGTAAACAAGTAAGAAAAAGGATGAAAAGAGCAAAAACAAGAATGAACATGCAACCTCAAAACAAGAAAATGAGCTAAGCAACAACAATATGCTTAAGTACTTAAAAGTCCGAAGATGGAAGTATGACTGAAAAGCTATAAATCTAAGAAAAGTTGATGAATAGTGCTTGTGATCAATTAAGAAAATAAAGGAAGAAAGAGAAGTAAAGACGTTAAATAAATTGGCTATCTCTTCGATTACTTACACTTGATTAGTCGATATTACTCATATTCTTTCTACCCTACCAAAGAGCCCATCATTACATCCTTAATAAAAGACCTTTTTGATCATTAATTGAAACTTTGGCAGTTTATGAATGTAGTCCACGAGCAAGCGTATAGCGAGTCGAGCCAATCGATTGATGATTGTTGATTTATCCTATTTTAAAGAGTGTTGAGTGAAATTGATATCCTTTGTGAGACTTGGACCAAAAAGAGACTATGTTACTCTTTATTCTCTTTGAATTGAACTTTTGTTAATATTTTTTGCATGTTATAAGTTTAATGTTGTAGGATGACTTAGCATAATTTGTGATTCTTATTGCTATTAATGTGTTCTTACTCATGTTCGTTAGGTTTTTTTCCTATGTAAAAATCCATCCCCTTGGTTTATCATTTTTGTTATTTGGGGATGCACAACACTTTAAGTTTGGGGGTGTGATTAGTGATATTTTCACAGAGATTTTAGTGCCTTTTTATATGTATTTTCGTATTATTTTATCCGTATTTGTGTACTATTTGGTTGTGTTTTGTATTTTTATGGAAATATATGAGAATAAGCTTAAACATATAATTTTTAGGAAAAATAGATTCTAGACGCGAAAAGAAAGGTGTGGAAAAAAGTGGATATCAATTTGGAGTTGAAACGAAGGAGAACAAGCCAAAACGAAAGAAGGAAAATAGGGGCAGCACCTACAAGCCAGGTCGTGTTCATCACACGGCTAGCCATGTGCACGCACACGAGTCGTGTGCTGAACATGCCCCTGTAAGCAAGGCTGTGTGCCAGCATCTGAAACACCTACACGGCCATAGTCATGCTCGTGTGCGAAACATGACCAGTGTTCATACACACGAGCCGTGTAGGTGCAAAAAGTCAGAAAATATCAGCAACCTTCTAGAAGCTCTCAAGGGGTATAAATACCCCAAATTTCAACATATGACCAGATTTTCAAAAGGTTTCACCCCTACACACACACCGCACACCATTTCCTCTATTTTACACCATCATCTTCATCCATTCTTTATCCATCCCATCTATCTTCATCCCACCATCAAAATCACCATCCATTTGAGGAAAAGAAGCAAGGAAGAGAGGAGAATTGCAAAGGGAAGAAGAAGATCACCATTGGAGCCATTGATGAGAGTGAAAATAAGCGTGTTTTAATATCCAATTTAACACCTTTTTGATTGATATTGTAGTCTTATATTAGCACAATGGTCTTATATTCATTATATGTGAGAAAAAGGTGCACTTGAGGTGTTTTGTATTTTAGGTGAAAAAATAATCAAAAGTGCAAAGTTGGAGAAAAGGTGTAATTTGTGCAAGAATGCTGAAAACGCACGTCCAACTTTCATAATTATTCTGTGTTGATGTGTATCTCTGAACGGGAAGTGTGATATATGGTTGGAAAGCCACTGAAGAGAGGGTCGTTTTGGCGTAAAGAACAGCATCATTGAAGTCCGAACGAGAAAGTTATGAGCAAAGTGGTGACGCCGCGCGAGCTGTGCCGAACAGAATTACAGTGCTATTTTCCATGGCCTGTTACATATTCAATTCTTGGAGTTTTTGTGATTTCTTTATATGATAGAAAGCCAAGGAAGAGAGGATCTCGTGAGCACAAAAATCACTCAATTCGGAGGTCGGATGTGAAAGTTATACGCGAGACGGAAAGACTGCGCAAATCGGTTCGACCTGCTTGAGGTCGAACCGAGGTCGAACCCAATGGAAAAATGCTGGTTCAACCACGACATGTTTTGTTCGACCTGTAGGGGTTTGTTTGACCTGTTTGGGAGGTCGAACCGCACTACGGGAACTTACCAAATCCGTATTTTCGAGGCCTAAACGCGTGTGATCACTTGAAAAGCCCATTCCAAGCCCTAGAGACGTGATTACAAGTATAAAAGGAGGCTCATGCAGTCAAGAAAGACGTCCAATCAAGGGGGAAAGCAACACAACATACAACACCCCACAAGGGGGGATCACCCCCATCCATCATCCACTTCTTTTCCTCTATCCATCCATCACTTTGAAGATTCGTTTGTGGAATCAAGAGGAGAACCAAGAGGAGGATTCAAGAGCGAGAAGGACGCGATGACGCCACATCTAGGGTTTATTCGTTTCCTAATTTATCTTATATTTTCCGGACATCCGGGTAAGATCTATCCAACACCCATATGTATTTCCTACAACGCCATGGGCTAGAGCCTTTTTGGTAGAACTAGGGTTGTGAAGGTTTTATCTAGTTAATTGAACTTCCATGTGTATACTCCGTACAACACTACTTGTGATTTATTTTATATAAGATTGTGCTTTCTTAATCCATATTCACGGTCGTTTTGTGCATCTTCAATTGGTATATGGAGTCTGAATATATATCTTGGTTGTAGATTGAGTGCATTCACCGCTGAACAGGATTCCATGTTATGATTCTAAGTGAGGGGACTCCGAAGCTTCATTAGAACTATCATGTATGAATACTTATTAATTGAATTGAATTCGGGTTAATAAGTAGGATAAAGAGGATAATTTCATAGTACCTATAAAGGGAAATCATATCGGGTTAGAGTACCAATCCTAGGGGAAAATAATTGATACTGATAGTACCTAGAAAGGGGGTGAAATTATATCTCTTGCTCCGAGGTTATTCACATGTGTTACACGCATGTTTACTTGTGTCTATAGAGTAGATATGCATGGTTCAGTGATGCGTCCATATTCCACAAGGTAGAGTCGGACATTGACACATGGAAGGGAAGTTAATTAGTGAAACTGGATTATCCTAGAGCTACCTATTCTTCTACTTGATCCACTTTCGTATTCTTCAAGCGGTACTTTATTTTATTTGTTATTTTAATTATTTGTTTATTAGTTTAATAATTCTAAACCTCCAACTTAATTGTCAAATTGTCTTAATTAATTTAGTAAATAATTAAATTGATAATACGCTGTCCTTTGGGTTCGATATTCACTTGGTCGCTTGCTAAGCTGCAATTGATATCCTTAATACTTGGGGATTAATTTTGTGTGCAAAGAAAACGCGCATCAGCCATCCAAGGGAGTTTTCATCCAACTTTTGTATTGAAACCTTATTGTTTATCATGATTTTTAAGGATTTTAATGTCTATGTTGATTTTCTTTTGAATATGGTAGGCTAATCTCTCTTGTGAGATTAGCAACATGAGAGTTGTTGGATAATTTTGGGATTTGTGTATTTAAATTCATATGTTGATTGTGTTAATTAATTTTCTATCATTGATACTTTAGATCTTGATGTTTATGATGATTTGTGTGGTTTGTTGTTTTAAACATGTGATTAGATTGAGAAGTTAATGATATATTTAGGATATTTAATTGAATCATTTTAACATACACCTCATGTGCATTATAAATCTTAAAGAGATAGAGATGTCCTTTAGGATTTAGAATCCTTTGGTAGGACATCCGATTACTTTGATCGAGAGGTTGATTAATCATGTAAAGGGACTCTCATTTCAAGTTTAGTACATAGTTGGAATTGTTTGAGTGAGAGCCAATCCATTGAGCTATTTTAGGAATTCTTGTACGAATTCATATCAAATTCATCTCGAGAGGGAGTTTAGGTGAACTTAGTATTGTCCCTTAGTCTTTTACCCATGATTCGTATGAATTTGATGTATTTATCCTATGATTTCCACTTCTTAATTGTTGTTAATCTAACTTTTACTTAACTTGGGAAACCACTCTTCATCTATCTATCTTGTTTATTGATCATTGCTTTCTTGCTTGCTTGATTGATTTTATTTACTTGTTTGAACAACCACTCTATTGATGATTCGTCTCTATAAAATTACAAGAAATGTGAGATCGCTTAAGCACTAGTACCTTTCTCCATGTGGTTCGATAAATTCTTGAATTGGTCATCCCGACTACAAGTTATAGCTAGTCAGAGCACCACACACTTTGGTGTTCAGATGTCGATGGATAATCAAGCACTCAAGGTTCCCTAGTTTGAATATGGAGGGAGGGAGCATACCATCATAGGTGAGGCCAAAAAACCGTAGAAGAACAAGATGTACAACTTCAATTCAAAACTCATAGAACCTTACAGTAAGAGCATCAAGAACCCTAAGCAACCGGGAACCAAGATATATTGGGACTGGATATTGATGAATTGGACCAGTGCACAGGAGAGAGCGTACAGTTGAATTGGATTTGATAGAGTTGTACACATCTTTCATCCTAAATAAAATGTTGTTTTAGACGTAAAATCTGCGCTGACCTATTATATATTCTTCCAAACCATCAGAACTTTTATTCAAGATGTGATAAAACTTATTCTTTCTAGCTTCTTTGATGCAGAGATGCCAATAAATAGAATGGAGGCTGCTAGTTTTAATTCTGAATTTGCTACTTATCTTCCCTTCCAATAAAAGACTTCTGGAAACAAGCTCAGTCACGTACTTCTCCAAGTTCCATACATGGTCATCAATAATTCCCTCAAAACATAACAGTTTGAAGAGCTTGGATCTTATGTTTCAGAGGAAAAACTCCCATATACAAGAATACTATTTTCAAGAAATTAAGCAAGTATTCATAGGTTGGATATAACATCTCAGATATTATATCATATGCCTCCTGGAAAACTGAATTCTGCTTCTTTGCTACCTTGTTCCAGTACTCTGGAGTCTTATCTGCTTTAGATAGAAGGCTGGCAATAGTGGAAATCATAAGTGGAAGACCTTCACACTCTTCAGCAATCACCTTTCCGGGTTTCTGTAGCTCTAGATGGCAAAACAGTTTACCAAACACATTCTCACAAAGAAAGCGCCAACTTTCTTCTTTGTTGAGCAACCACATCTTATAAACTTCATGACTTAGTTTAGAATCAAGTTTCAGCCTAGTTATCAGAAAATTTTCACAAGTCAATTTACGGAATAATTTTCGCACGACATCAAGATGATGTTTACTCCATATGTCATCCAACACAATAAGGCATGTCTGACCACATGACAGTCAAAAGTTCAAATAACATCTCATCTCCCTTCATATTAGAGTTTTATCCATATCATCAGGAACAATTTGAGCTAAGATATCTACAAAAGTATTTCTTGATTGATAATTTAGGCCCATGGTGATCCAAACCCAAAAGTTGAAGTGATGTGATGAGAGTAAAAATTCATGTATTTTTTGGTCCAATTTGATACTTCTTTGAGTATTTTAATTGCTATTATTTGCTCAAATCTTAATACTTTGAATGATTATTGGCTAAAAGGTGCTTGAGAGGTATTTTGTTGTGTTTTAATAGGAAAAAGGATAAAAAAATGCAAAGTTGGAATGAAGGGTGAATTTGTGTGACATACAAGAAAATAGAAGACTATTTTCCTTAATATTTCTGTCTTTTTATGGAATTCTAAACTGATCTTGTGAGATATGGTTCGAAAGCCACAGAAGAGAGGGTCGCATAGGCACAAGAATCACCTTAATCGGAGTTTGAATGAAGAAGTTATACTCAAACCCGTGAGGTCGCGCAGCTGCCGGCAAGAATCCGAAAATTAACGAAAATTATACTTTTTCTTATTTTCTTGGTGGCCAAGTTATTTCCTAATCTCACATCCCTCCATATCTTCCATAATTATATGTTTCCTTATTGATGAGAGCGGGAGTTTATGTCCTTTCGGTCTCATAATACCTTGTTTTTGTTAGGGGAAGGCCATATATTCGTGTCGGATTGCGTAGTTTACATATTTTACATAATTATGGTTATACTAATGGGTTTTGTTGAGTTTTGAAGGTTAAAACAGGATAGAAATGAAGTAGAACCGAAGATGGGCAAGAAACGAATGAAAATGGGGCTTACTCGAGTTGTGTGGGTCAGCACGACTTGGCAACTTGAGTCATGTTGAGTGCCGTAGGAAGTCAGAAGTGATCAGAGAGCCAACACGATTTATGATGTGCAACACAACTTGCAACATGAGTTTTGTTGCGTCTAAAGCAGGTCTTGTGATAAGTCGTGTGAGGCAGAACAACATCGGAATTTTTCCAGAGAGCCAACACGAGTTGGCAAGTCATTACACGACTTGCAACACGACTCGTGTTGGGGTTCGGAGGAGATCCAGTTTCAGAGCATTGCGACACGACTTGATAGGCGAGTGCACGGATTGACGACATGACTCGTGTTAGGGTACTCGAGTTGCAGCTCAATGCAACACGAGTCGTGTTGCGTAAGTTTGGGCCAAAAATCAAGATTTTTAATCTCCTGTGCGGGACAACGCGGAAAAGAGCCCAGTCAAGTCAGTTTTCGTGGCCCAAGGTATATAAAGGATCAGAATACCTGGAGAGGGTAGGACCGATCATTCACAACAGAAATACATCGTGAAATCATTCATGCACCATCCCTCCACCCACTCACATCAGATCATCTACCCATCCATTCCATCAGTCCAGAGGAAGATTCAAGTGTGGTTGAGAGAGCAATCAAATCGGAGAGATGGGGAAAGGAACAAAAACCATGTGACACTAGAGTTTCGTATTTCTCTTTATCTTTCCTTTGTTGATTTTATGATGAAATTGTCAGCCATGAGGGTTGTGTGTAACCTCATGGGCTAGAAACCTTTTACAGTTTTAAGGATTGAAGGTTAGGGTAGTTGATTTGGAACTCTCGACAAATATTATGAATTTATGCTATTTTTTATTCTTGTTTATTTGATTTATTCAGATTATGTTAAACGTTTGTAATGTCTTCATAGCATGCTATTGATGTTGCCCATGATACTCGGTATATTGTGTTAGCTTGTGTGCATATGTACTTAATATTGTCTGTTTGCTAGGGATTATAGTAGTTTGCCCGTGAACACGATAATCCTAAGGGCTAGTAAATAAGATACTTGATGTTTTTAGTGGAACAATGCAATTAGGAAATCAAGTAGGAAGTGAATAAGTTTGAGTAGTACTTTCAGAGAGTATATGTTAGTCAAATTGGCCATCCAGAGGTTTATTAAGTTTGCCTTATTAGTATCTAAGAAGGAGGTTCAAAAATGTTCACGCGTCATCTTGTGATGTATTTTCATTAAAATAGCATGAATGAACAATAGGACGTCTAGGAGACCAAATCAATTGCACTACACCTGAAACCTTAAAGTTGTTACTCCTCTCTTAATTCAATCTTGAATATTCCTTGCTTTTATTTATTTTGTTATTTATTATTTCAAAACTTCAGATATTAATTCAATTCAAACACTTCGAAATTGGTTACAATGTTCTGTTAAAGAGTAATATAAAATAAATAAATAGTTAGCTGTCTCAGTGGGAACGATATAATTTTAACTGGGGTACTTGCCTCTGCAATTGACATCCCTACACTTGGGGATTTAATTGGAGTGCATAAAAAACGCCTATCACTTATTTTTCAAGATCCATATTCTTCTACTCGTTATCTTATTCCATTCTCACACTTATATATACTCCATTCTCATCATCACATAAAGGTATGGAGAAACCGTCTAATCTACCACCACCACATCACCTAGGGTTTTAAACCCTGATCAACCATATCTGCCTTTCATCTTCTACCCATCAACCGCCATCCACCATTTGGAGAGGATTCAAGAGAGTATTCGTCTACTTGATTGGAAACGGGAATTCTAAAGAGGATGGAGTTGAAGAAGGAGAACCAAAAAAATAAGTTTTCTTTCTTTACTTTATTCTTTCTAGTTTTTAGACTCATGGGTAAGTCTTTTTTCATATACATGGTTGTTACTTGTAACACCATGGGCTAAGTATCTTGTTGGTAATGTTAGGGCTTTAGACAATTTTGACTATGTGATTTGATTGCCCTAGACTTTAATTTCTTATACTTCAAATTATTTATTTCCTTATTGAAGAAGATATTTTGAGACTTCTAATTTTTGTGATATGAGTTTTGATTCCTTTGATTATTCATGACGTATCACTGATTGATAGTTGATAGGATTATTCATTTCTGCATGATAGTTGTTGTATCCTATGGCAGTCATAAGGGATTGACCTATAATTCCTAAGAGTGTTAGACAATCAATTTAGAATATTAATTACTTGGTAAAACAACATTATTAGGTAATTGGTTAGGAGACAAAAGGGGTTAATACTTTATTACCTAAAAAGGGAAGTCTAGTGCTCTAGCCTTTAATAAAATTTAACATGAAGTACCTATAAAGGGAGTGAGAGTTAATTCCTAATCGGTCCTATGATTTTCAGCTCATTATAAGTGTTAGATCTTACTAGATCAAGGTGGTCTAATTAGGCTTAATGATCCTCTTATAAATATCAGCAGGTAATTAATTTGAGTTTAGAATAATTTGTCAAATGGTTAAGCTGGATTGTCTTTAGCATTATCAGTCTCTTATCTTGGAATACTTGATTGTTTTCTCGCCAGCGTATCTTATTTATTTTATTATTTAATAATTAATTTTCATAAATTGAGTTTGTCTTAAATAGAAATAGTTATATTAGATTTATTTGTCACCTGTAGGTTCGATAATTTAACTTCGTCACACGCGCACTACAATTGATCCCTTACACTTGAGGGTGAAATTTATATTTTCAAAAAGATAATAGCGATCATGCTGCGAAATACATGGATCATCAAAGATTTTCCTAACAAGAGTACTTTTACCAATACCTGTCATCCCAAAGACGCCTATGATGTTGTGGTTACCAACATAATCACCAAACAAGATGTTATCCCAAACACAATCATATAATTTAAACATGTTGGCAATTGTTTCAACAGAATCAGTCGCTGGGAAAACGTAACCATCATCATATTTTTTGATGTCCTCGCTGTACAATTCATCAACACCCTAGAATGCAGAACTATATATGGAATTTATAATTAGAACAAGCTTGTCTCATATTCAAACACAAGATGCCCAAGATTAGAGTTAAAGAAATTCTTGAACATGTGACATAAGGTGTTGGATCTTGGCAATTTTCTCAGCATCCCACTTCGGGTATGAGGAAGATTCCAAATGGCGAATAAGATCCCACCCTTGGTCTTAGATTTGGATCATCAATTCATAGTAGAAATCAGTAGCAGATTGAGCAACTTCCATTAGACTAGTAGTGATAATGCATCGACAGCCATTGTTTTCTCTTGGAAAAGAGCTCCTCAACAGATTCCACACACCAACTTCCCAGATATCCTCCAATACAATCAAGTATTTACTGCCCTTCAAGCATGTGTACAAATGCTCGCTTATCCATTTCTCAACTAGCCGTTGATGATCACTTCCATAACCTTGATATTCATCATCTACTTGAGAAAGAATACCCATCAAGATATCTTTCAGCTCATTCTTCCCTACTCTAACCAGCCCACATATCTCAAAAGAATTATGAGATGCTTCTTCACAAAGTAGCTTCCCGAACATAGGTAATGCTAAGTAAGTTATCCACCACCGCTTCCCACATTAATATACTAGTGTAGATCGACATGAAAAATTCAATTTTGGTCCCACAAGTATTAGGTAATGCCAAAATAGTCCTTTTACTCACATAATCAATCCCATAGGAATTTCATATGATTTTCCATCATTACTTAACAGAACATCATTTTAGCCATTAAAGTGGATTATCAATGGATTTGAGGAATTTATTTTATTTCCTATAAACATTTCTCCCTCTGATTCCTTCAACCCTAATTCCTTTTATTCCCATCCCCACCTCATTTGGAAAATTATCCTAATCTTTCAATTCAGCAAATTCAATATCGAGCCAAAAGCCAAAAGACCTTCACTAGCATCTCTCTGATCCCATGTTTTCAAGCTTCAAGGACTAACCAAGACGTTCTCGAAGCTCTAGTCGGATCACTCCACGTCCACGTAATCGACATCAGTGTAGCCATTGGGCTTTCTTCATGAAAGAGCTTGTCGATAAAGTAGACTCACGCAAGGTGGTGCCGCCAATTCTGAGGATATCGGCGCTAGTTACAGAGGAGTACGCGATAGAGTCAAGGCTGGTTTCGGAGAAGTACACAATGAAGTCGAGGTTGGTTCTGCCACTACAAGAAAATTGTTGAATTCCAACGGTAAAAAATAATTGGAATATGCAAAAATACCATTAGAATTCATGATTCCAACATATATTCTAATGAATTTTTTCTGTTGAAAAAGTGGCCGTTGGAATGTCATTTTTCCAACAACATTTCCAACAGTTTCAAAAATCTACGGGAGAATCCAACGATATTTTTTTGTTGGAATTTTTTTATCTAAAAGTGGTTCAAACATTTTTCCAACAAAATTTCTTTTGGAATTTCCATTGGAATAAATTCCAACGATCTTCGAACTCCATTGGAATTTTCCAACGATAAAAAAAATATTTATTCAGATTTGAACCGTTGACCTCTTGCGTATATCACCTTACCATTTACCAACTTAACTAATATATAATTTATGTTATAAATTGACATTTAAATTTATTGAAGTCTCTTTTTTCGATGAAATTTTCATTGAAATTTTCCATTGGCTAAGTTTATTTGGAATTTCTATTGGAAATTTCTAATGGTTTATCTAGCTATTGGAATTAGCATTGAAATTTTTCACGATTTAAATTTATATAGGAATTTTCATCGGAACTTTCCAACAATTTTAGGTTTTATCGGAATTTATGTTGGAAATTTCCAATAGAATATCAGACTATTGGAATTAGCATTGGAAATTTCCAACGGTTTAAATTTCCATGGGAGTTTTCGCTAGAATTTTCCAATGATTTAAAGTTTCAATGAAAAATTCGTTGGAATTCTAAAATTTTCAACGGATTTGCTTTTCATTGGAATTTTTCAGTTGGAATTTGACAATTTTCTTGTAGTGTGCATTATCATTCTTTTAAAGCCTTCAAGTTCATGAATGACGAAAAAGTGGCGGAATCAAGACTCCCCTTCACCCCAGTTCCATCTGACCCCTTCACCTTCTAAATCTTAGATCTGTTAATTCCCATCATCATCACTAGATTAATTATCATCACCCATCAGATCTGTTAGTGATTTTCCATCAGATCTACCAGAATATCTCGAATTCCAAATAAATAAATAAATAAAAATTTTCACTATTTTAATGAAACTCATACTCTTGAACCGAGACGAAAAATTATATTTTATATATAACATCATATGGGCAACCAATCACATTGTATGTCATTATAAGTTGAGAAAATATAAAGATTGAAAATTTGTTGTTATGTCGTTGGGGTATGGAGTTTTCTTTAAAAAATGATATTTTTTTCCAATTCTTTGAATTAAAGGATCTATCAAAAAATTAACAATTGGGACCAAAAATGTAAGTTTTAGGACCAGTTCATATGTATGGGACTATTTCTACCCGTCAACAATTCTCTTAGGACTAAACGTGAAATTTTCCCATAGATAGACACGTGTACTTGATGTAGTTACTTCATCACCGATACTCCAAGTCTATGTAATTAATCTTGGTGATTCTAGAATATTCCAGAAGTTGGTGTTGACTTCAACACTCTCCCTTAACGCCGACTTTCTCATTCTGATTGTATTCATATGCTTTCGGATAGACATTTGCCATAATCTCCACTCGTCACTAAAATTTTGCGAGACTCCTTGAGCTTCTTGTTCGACATGATATTTCTCATCCGAACTATCAAGACACTTTCTCACTTTATATGTTCATTTCTATTTCTTCTTCTTCTTCTTCCTCGGCTTCCACATGGACTCCTGAATGGATTTTCCCACTATCGAGCACGCCACTTCTAGTGCAGAACTCTGATTAAATTCTGGAATTTGAAGACACTGTCTGGTCACATCTTTGACACAAATTTCTTCATTCTGTTTTTCTTTATCCATCGAGAGAACTAACGGAACCTTATCGTTCTGCTCCCCCATCTTCTGATGCAAGTGAACTACTTCCTTGCAATCTGCTGACACCATGTTAGTGATCATCTCTTTCACACAATCTTCTTCCTTTTTGTCCACGAGCGGCGGCTCATTTTCTATATTTTTCGCAACATCTGCGCTGCTGAAATCTTCTACCAAACCATCTTTGTTTTGTCCTATCCAGTATTCCAAATTGTCGGTCGTCCAGTCATTCTCAACCTCGATAGATCCTTTGACTGCGATAAACATTTCTTCTATCTAATCATATACGCAGTTGGTAGTACAATCGCTTTCATATTCCACCAATTCAAACACACCTTATGACAAAGTGGCTGCATCTTTCTCCTCATAGGATGTGTCAAAGTCCCATTCTTCTTTGACACGGCCATATTACTTTCAATCTTTTTCTCTTTCAACCAGCAACTCTTAGCAGTGTGGCATTCTTTTCCACACTTATAACACTTCCCATGAAATCTCCTCCTATCTTGAGGTTGATTCTTCCAATCATCAATCTTCCATGCTCACCCAGTCTGGGAACACTAGGGCTGACTCTCTTGGTTGCCCTCTTTCCTCGTTCTTCCATGATTATTCTTGGAAAACAATGCCTCAAAAGTGTCCCAAGCCATCTTTGGAGTATTCGCATCTCGTATGTACTCCAACATCTCCTTGTAGATCGTTGTCTTAAGTGCAAATATTACCTTTCCCGCCTTGATCTTCCACTTCTTCAAGGCACCAGCTTTTTCTGGTGGTACGACATCGTCTTCTCCAACTATTTCCCAAAAATTATGACCTTGTAGATACGAATCCATGTAGGTCCTCCACGTGGTGTAGTACTGATTATTGAGTCTCTCCATCAAACCTACTGCTTGTAGGTTCACCTCGTGAACTTGGATTACCACTTCGTAAACAAGCAAGCCTCCTTGGTTCACAAAATCCTGTTGTGCATGACGCATTCGCTCAATAATCCTCCAACTTGATATGATAACGAGCCCTTAACACCTCAAGTACCTCGTACGCTACTTGCCCTTTCCCAACGTATCGTAGCTCTGATACCACTTGTTGGGTTAATTGTAGGATCGGGTTAATTGTAGAATCAATGGGATGGGAAAGTAACTATTTTATTAATGGGCTCACAATATTACACACTCAAGACACACACCTTACTCTCAAACGGCTACACTATGTTTTTATGTTGGAGCACTCTTTCTCTCATCATTTATTCTTACATATCATTCTTGGACACTCTCTTATTTCCACTACCACATTACACACACATCTATTTATAGTGACTATAGAATATTCTAGTTAGTGGGTGTTAAGAGTGAAAATTAGCGTGTTTTAGTGTCCAATTTAATACATTTTTCATGGAAATTATTGTTATATATTAGCACAAGTGTCTTATATTCAATATATATGAGAACAAGGTATGTTTGAGGTGTTTTATTGTGTTTTAGGTGTAAAAGGATCAAAAGTGCAAAGTTGGTGAAAAGGTGCAACTTGTGTAGAAATGCAGAAAAATGAACGTCCAATTTGTGTAATTTTTCTGTATTTATATGGAGTTATAAACTAGAAGTGTGATACATGATTAAAAAGCCACAGAAGAGAGAATCATTTTGGCATAAGGAACACTTCAATCGGAGTCTAAACGAGAAAGTTATGATCAAAATTGTGACATCACGCAAGCTGTGCCGAACAGAACAGCTGTGCCACTTTGCATGACTTGTTATACCTTCAAATATTAGAGTTTTGTAAGTTCTCTAAATGGATAGAAAGACTAGAAAGAGAGAATCGCGTGAGTGCAAGAATCACTCAAATCAGAATTTGGATGTAGAAGTTATATGCGAAACGGTGAGACTACGCAATCTGGTTCGACCACTGGTTCGGGTCGAACCAGGAACCTGAAAGTTTGTTACAGAGTGGTTCGACCTCCCTGATCTGGTTCGACCAAGCCCAAAGGTCGAACCAGCATACGAGACAGATCCAGATCCATATTTTTACACCCCTAGTACGTGTATTTTTGTGTTTTCCAAGAAAAAACCCATTCAAGGTCCATAAGAAGAGCTTACAAGTATAAAAGGGATGTAGATCACACCAAAAAAGGAGACAGTGCAACACAATCATCCTACACCCCACAAGGGGGGATCACCCCCCAACCATCATCCACATCCTTTCCTCCATCCATCCATCACTTTGAAGATTCATCTGCTGAATCAAGAGGAGAATCAAGAGGAGGATTCAAGACGGAGAAGGACGCGACGACGCCCACATCTAGGGTTTTTATCATTTCCTAATTTATCTTGTATTTTTTGGAAATATGGGTAAGATCTATCAAACCCCATGATTATTTTTTGTAACATCGTGGGCTAAAACTATTTTGGTAGTCTAGGGTTTTGAAGGTTTTTATGAATTAATTGAACATTCGTGTGTATACTCCATACAAAACTACTTGTGGCTTTATTTTATATAAGACTATGCATTTTTAATTCATACTCAGAGTTATTTTGTGCATAATTAACTGTTATGAAGAATCTGAATACATATCTTGGTTATTTATTGAGTGCGTTCACTGCTGAGTAGGATTCTATGTTATGATTCTAAGTGAGGGGACTCCAAAGCTTCATTAGACCTATCTTATATGAATACTTATTAATTGAATTGAATTCGGGTTAGTAAGTAGGATAAAGAGGATAATTTTATAGTATCTATAAATGGAAATCATATCGAGTTAGAGTACTAATTGACCAAGAAAATAATTGATACTGATAGTACCTAGAAAGGGGGATGAAATTATATCTCTTGCTCCAAGATTATTCACACGTATTACATGCATATTTACTTGTGTCTATAGAGTAGATTTGCATAGTTTAGTGATACATCCATATTCCACAAGGTAGAGTCGGACATTGATACACGAAAAGGAGATTAATGAGTGAAACTGGATTATCCTAGAGCTACCTATTCTCCTACTTGATTCACTTTCATATTTTTCTAGTTTCTTATTTATTTTATTTGTTATTTAAATTAATGGTTTAGTAGTTAATAATTAAAATCCCAACTTTTATTGCCATTCCTCTTAATTAATTAGTAAATAATTAAATTAATAATACGTCGTCCTTTGGGTTCGATATTTAACTTGGTCGCTTGCTTAAGCTGCAATTGATATCCTTAATGCTTGGGGATTAATTTTGCGTGCAAAGAAAACGCTCATCAGTGGGTCGGTGCCACTATCATTTTCCAACAGTTATCTAGACTAATCTGCTACGTAAGTTATCCACCACTGCTTCCTACATTAATCTACTACTGTAGGTAGACACGTGTACTTGATGTGGTTACTTCATCACCGCTACTCCAAGTCTATGTAATTAGTCTTGGTGATTCTAAAATATTCCAGAAGTCGGTGTTGACTTCAACACTCCCCCTCAACTCCGACTTTCTCCTTTTGATCACGTTCATCTGCTTTCGGATAGACGTTTGCCATAACCTCCACTCGTCACTAAAATTCTGTGAGACTCCTTGAGCTCTTGTTCGACATGATATTTCTCATCCAAACTATCAAGACGCTTTCTCACTTTATACATCCATTTCCATTTTTTCTTCTTCTTTCTCGGCTTTCTCATGGACTCCTGACTGGATTTTCCCACTATCGAGCACACTACATCTGCTGCACAACTCTGATTAAATTCTGGAATTTGAAGGCACTGTCTTGTCACATCTTCAACAGGAATTTTTTTATTCTGTTTTTCTTTATCCATCGGGAGAACTAACTGAACCTCATCGTTCTGCTCTTCCATCTTCTGGTGCAAGTGAACTTCATCCTTGCAATCTACTGATACCATGTTAGTGATTATCTCTTTTATACAATCTTCTACCTTCTTGTCCACGAGCAACAACTCCTTTTCTTCGTCTTTCTTAAGACCTGCACTGCTGAAATCTTCTACCAAATCATCTTTGTTTTTGCCCATCCGGTCTTCCACATTGGTGATCATCCAATCACTCTCAACCTCGATGGATCCTTTGACTGCGACAGACGTTTCTTCTATACAGTCATCTTCGCAACTGGTAGTCCAATCGCTTTTATATTCCACCAATTCGGACACACCTGATGACAACGTGGCAACATCTTTCTCCTCACAGGATGTCTCAAAGTCCAATTCTTCTTCGCTTTCATCTTCTATACTTAACATGACCATATTACTTTCGATATATTCTCTTTCGACCAGCAACTCCTAGCAATGTGGCCTTCTTCCATGCTTATAACACTTCCCTTGAAATCTCCTCCTGTCTTAAGGTTGATCCTTCCAATAATCAATCTTCCATGCCCCATCTGTTTGGGAACACTAGGGGTGACTCTTTTGGTCACCCTCTTTCATCGTTCTTCCATGATTATTCTTGGAAAATAATGCCTCAAGATTGTCCCAAGCCATCTTTGGAGTACTCGTATTTCATATGTACTCCAACATCTCCTTGTCAAATGTTGTCTTGAGTGTGAACATCGCCTTTCCCGCCTTGATCTTCCACTTCTTCAAGGCGCCGGCTTCTTCCGGCGGTACGACATTGTCTCCTCCAACTATTTCCCACAAATTATGACCTTGCAGATACGACTCCATGCAAGTCCTCCACGTGGTGTAGTTCTGATTATGAAGTCTCTTCATAAAACATACTGCATGTAGTGAACTTAGACTCAATTTAGGTATAAATAGACAAGAGCAAGCGTACTCTATCGTTTGTAGTGAGTGACCAAGTTTAAATATCGAACAAAGGGAGATATATATCTAGAGTGTATATGTATTTATTTTCAATCATACTTTATAGGAGTGATCGGATTTTGAGTTTTGAAAATTGAAAAGAGCAATTTAATTACAAATTATCTAAGCAAGTGGCAAATAAAAACGATTAACAACTAAAGATGATCAAATAAAGTGTCAAGTAACCAAAATGAAAATAAAATAGATGTAGAATAATCTAAAAAAGAGTAAGGCTAACCACATTTAAGATCAAGGACACAACATGGCTTGTTGAATTCAAATGGCAAATATCAATGAGAATTGGAATAGAAGCAATCACATATATTCCTCTAATCCCTTTTGCCAAGGTGATTAAGTTCTCAACTCCTTACAAGTTTCAAGCACAAAAGATTGAATCTCACTCTCAATTCCTTAGAAGGTACTATAATAATAAGATTAATCTTCTCACTCAATTAATCAACCAAATATGATTAGTCAATCAAGTTTTACAACATGAATGTTCTAAGTGTATAAAGATGTTACCACATACATCACATACTAACATACAAAATCCATATTATAATATGATTCAATCAAAATCCTAATCATAATATTGGAATGACCATCCTAATACCATAAATAGAGAATTCAACCACACACATCATAATACAAATCATGTAAATCATAGATCTTGTAAGAAATTCCAAAAATCACATCAATTAAACCATCTAAAATTCAACAAATCCGTAGATCCCTAATCCATCAAATGGCTAGCCTCACAAGAGGTCTAGCCAAAAACAATCATGAAAACATCAATACAATGCTTACAAACATCTATTGTTGAAATAAAAACTAAGAAAACACAAATTAAAGATAAGATCTCCCCTATTTGGAACTTGGGTTGATTCTCCCCTTCAAGATGCACTCCTCCCTTCTAGTGCCTCAATCCCCTTTAGATATGTGATGGGTGAATAAAAAACATGAAGATTCATAGGTGAAAGTGTGAAAATGGAGTGAAATTTGGGTGGAAATGGAAGTGTGTGTGGAAAATGGTGTGTAGTAAGTGACTTTCATGAAAATGGGAGGCTAAGGTTGATTCTCCGATCCAAACTTGGAGAAAAAGCAGCCAAAATAGGGATTAAAAATGATTTCTGGACAGGTGGCTACTTTCACAAAAATTCGATCGAATTTTTGTGAGGGACGTTGAATTTTTCTACAAGTCTGCTGAAAAATTCAACCGAATTTCTCTGTTGTTGGTCGAATTTTTCTATCAGATTGCTCATCCTCCATTGCTCTATTTTCCCCTGTTTCTGCACAAAAATTTGATCGAAAATTTGTGATGTTGGTCGAATTTTTGTGTTAGTTTACTATTCTTCACTATTTTTGCACCATTTTCTCCATTTTTGATTGTTTTCTCCACCGTTACACCTGTATGTGCATATTTTGACCTTAAAAGTATATTTTCCACCTTTTCTACCACAAGAAACGAAATACGAAATGAAAACAAACAAAACAAACACAAAAACAACCTAAAATCTAGGTGAATTCAATGACGATCAAATCCCTCAAACTTAAAGCGTTGTTCGTCTCCGAACAACAAAATAAAAGAAAAGAATTAGGAGGAAAATTCACTTAGGAAAAGAATCATGAAAACACAAGTAACAATATACTACAATCAATCCTCTTTAACTAACTTAATCAAATAGCTCAACATGAACAATATTAATCACATACAAAGTTAACAAGTTTAAAGGTTAAAAGAAGCGAAGTAATGTTATCCTTTCGATCTCAAACCTTACGGGAATATGAAGAACACTCAACGCTCTTTGAAGTATATAGGGATAATGCACTCATCGTCCAATCATACTCGAGTCACCAAAAGCTTGCAAATGGACTACCCTTCTCAAGCGACCAAAACTCACATAAAGATCAAAAAGAACTTTCATTTGGATGTAAAATATGGCTCTTTGGTAGGTAAGGTGAATTTGGATAAAAGTGACTCATTGTTGTAAGGGGGATCTAAGAGATGATCCTTAATCATTCTTGACATCATTCTTACTTCATCTCCAACTTCCTTCCCCTTTCTTTTCACTTTAAAACTTGAGTGATCAATGTTACACTACACCAAAAACGCTGATAGACATCACCAAATAGACATCGGTTTATAGTAAAACCGATGTCTTTTCATGTAAAACAGATATCTTTTCTTAAACTGATGTCTATCAGTATGAGAAAACACTGATAGACATCGGTTTTCAAAGAAAATGCGCTGATAGACATCAATTTCTTATTAACCGATGTCTTTAAAGCGATGTCTATTCAGAATTTAAAAAATATGCACTGATAGACATCGGTTTTTAATAACCGATGTCTTTTCTTGCAATGTCTATTCGCACCTCTAAATAAAATCCGCTGATAGACATCGGTTTTGAAAATCGATGTCTTTTACGTGATGTTTATTCCATAATAGACATCGGCTCCTTTAAAAATAAGTTGATTGATATCGTTTTGCAAAACCGATGTCTTATTTCCGATGTCTTTTTAAATTAAAAATTAAAATTTTTTAACGGGATTTGAAATTGACTCTCCAGACTTGCATTCCCTAGGCTTAACCAACAATGCCAATTTACTTTTGTTACATGTATTGGAAAAAATAATATTAACTTAAAAAAACAAACCCTAAAAAGTCTTCATTTCATTATCCCGCCTAAACACTTAGAAAAATTTAGGGATTCCCACGAGGCCACAACCCAAGTCTTCCCTCTTTGCTGAAACTGCGATTCCACAAGCAAGAAGCATAGCCGCCATCGTCGTTCGGGTGGCACAACCCAAGTCTTCCCTCTTTGCTTTCCGATGTTCGTAGGTAATTACCTTGAGCCTTCTATCCTCCATCCTTTCATCCTCCGCCTTTAGCCACTGGCCTCCTCTTTTTTAACCCTTCCCATTCCACTTCTCTTCCGCCACCACAAAACCCCCTTCTGAATTTTTGATCACCGCCTACCGAGCTCTCTCCACCGAACATATTTGGGCATGGAAGCCCTACTCCGAGATGCCCAATGTCAATCCGCCGACTATAGTAGGAAAACTCAAAACCCTATATAACCCAATCTCAGCTCTCTCTCTCTCTCTCTCTCCCTCAGACTACGATCTCTCTCTCTCACCAACTTTACAAATCCCAAATCTAAAGAAAGTTACTTAGCCTCAATTCTGAAATTGAAGGTCAAATCTCCTCTTGGCTCCTCCAGTTTTGAAAGCTCTGTGGTCTGGGATTTTGGCAAGAAGTTGGAAGCGGTAGCCAGTCACAAATAAAAAATTGACGGTGCCCAAGCTATTTTCTTCTGGCCCTCCTCATCCGTTTGAATGCTTCTCGTCGATTTTTCTGTTGGTAATTCCATGTCTTATTTCAAACTTAAATGGCTTGAAGAGTTTTTTTCTGCTACTTAAAAGGATTTTATACTTACAATTTATCGTCCCATTACGCATGAGCATTCACTCAGATACGATAATTTGTTATATGTTGGTTATGGGTTGCTGGTTTAGGTCCAATTACTATTATTTGTTCTTAGGATTTTCAGCGTATGTGGGAGATTATTGTTTATTTCTGTGCTCTCGTTACCCTTTGATTTTTATCTACACTAATGAAAGCAGGTTGGTGCTACTTCTCTCAGGAATAAGGTTGCATGATGGCCATGACTTCGATAGACTATTTTTTCGAGGTACGGTGATGACAAAAGTTTAAGATATCACTAGATTAGGTTCATTTTTAGATTTTGTCATTATAATTTAGTGATGAGGTGCCATTGATAAGTATGTAAATTTACTAGTTTCGAGTCCGGATTCATGTACTTATGGTGTAATTAATGGTTGTAATTCGATATGAATCGGTATACTTGGTGGAAAGTCATGAATTGGGAGTGTACAAGGCTATTTGAGCTGATTTTTGAAGGAAAACGAGTTGGAAATGATCGGATTCGGAAAGAGAAAGAAACAGGGATGGATTCGACCAAGCAGGGGATGGATTCAACCAAGAATAAAGGAGTTCGACCAGCACCTCTGGTCAAATTGAGCTCGAAAAAGTTGAGTTCGACCACGACGGTCGAGTTTGACCAAACCACTTGGTCGAACCCGAGGTCGAACTCGAAGCCTAAATAGAAGCAGTACCTGTTCGACCAGAAAATTTCCAGTTCGACCAACACTCTGGTCAAATCCTGGATCAGAAGCCAAGTTATAGAGGAGTTCAACCAGAGATTCGACCAGCATAGATGAGTTCGACCAAATTGTTTGGTCAATTTGACTTCCGAAAACTTACCAAATTCATATTTTTACACCTTCAGTGTGTGTGTTTGCTCAAGAAACCCATCCAAGGCCCGTAAGGAGAGTTTACAAGTATAAAAAAGAGCTTCCGCAGGAGAGAAAGGAGCATTCATCATCCATCCTTCACAATACGCTACCATCATCCGAAGGAGTCTTGAGGAGAGATTCGTCTGGCGAGTCAAGTAAGATCATACCAACTAGCCATGATTGTTCCTAAATCAATCATGGGCTAGAACCACTCCGGTAGTTCTAGGGTTATGAAAGTTTCATTAGTTAATTAAATTTTCATGTGTAAACTCCGTATAACACTACTTGTGGTTTATTCTATATAAGATTGTGCTTTTCTAATTCATACTCACGGTCGTTTTGTGTATCTTTAACTGCTATGTAGAGTCTGAATACATCTCTTGGTTATTGAATGAGTGCGTTCACCGCTGAGCAGGATTGTATGTTATAATTCTAAGTGAAGGGATTCCGAAGTCTTATTAGAACTGTTTTATATAGATACTTGTTAATTAAATCATATTCGGGTTAATAAGTATGATAAAGAGTATAATTTTATAGTACCTGAAAAGGGAGATCAAATCGAGTTAGAGTACTAAGTGCACGGGAGATAATTGATTATGATAGTACCTAGAAAGGGGGATAAAGTATACATCTTGCTTCGAGAATATTCACACGTGTCATACGCTTGCTTACTTGTGTCTATAATGTATGCTTGCATGGTTTAGTGTTGCATCCATAAATCACAAGGCAGAGTGGACATCAACACATGGAAAGGAAATTAATAAATAAAATTGGATTACCTAAAGAACTACTCAATTACTTACCTGATCACCACCGAAATATCTCTATTGCTTGCTTAATTACTTTGCTATTTCCATATATGTTATTTAGTTTCATAATCAAACCAACTCAAATTTACCAACATAATCTTAGTTAATTAGAATATAATCGAATTGATAATATTCCGTCTCTTGGGTACGATAAATACTTGGTCACCTATCGTAACTACAATTGATATCCTTATACTTGAGGATTAATTTTGTGTGTTGAGAAAATGCCCATCAGCCATGCATAACCTGATTAATCTTTTTATTCCTTTTATTTATTTTGTATTAATAAGTTTCTGTTTTGATTTCTAAGTCTAAGAGTATAGTCATTCATGATATGTGATTTAAGTTGGGTGGCATTCTTGGGAAAAACATCTACTTGGTGCTCTATTGTCCAAAATTACAAAGTCAAAAATTAACTTTTCATATGAAACTCTAGAGAAGGTCACAAATTACTTTGACAATTCCAATAAGTTGGGGCATTCAGGATCAGATTATGTTTACAAGGTAACCTAATTTCTATGGTTTATTCGTCTAGAAAGAAAAATTACCTTTGTATGAGAGTAGATGTGATTCCTTTGTGCATGATTTCTACTAATAAATTATATTTACTCCTCTTTACATGAATGTTAAAATCTTGTAATATTTTGACTATTTTTAAGAAGCAATTTTGCTTAGTTAGTCAAACAGTCAATTAGTTTAAGTCATAGTATTTTTTTTCCAGTAAATATCTTTAAGTCATATTATTAAGTGTTAAATTATTAAGTACTTGGTAGTTAGTTTTACTGTTTCTTGTTCTCCTTCTTACAGATTGTTCTTACAGGTTGTTGTGGGAGTCCTTTAATTTGTTCCATCTAACCAATGGTGAAGAAGAATACTCCTCCTGTTAAGAAAAAATAGCCATTTATGTGTCCACCTGAAGCTGATTTTCGGTAAGGTTAGTGAATTTGGGCTGGCTGCCGATTATGCTAATGTTAATAGTTGTGTTGATAGTTGTGGGTTGATTGCCTACATTATTAGTGATAGTGGGCTGATTGTCAATACTCATACTGTTGTCCATGATACATATGGTTATAATGCAAATTTTTCTGAATTAAATTATATTGCTGATGCTGATTTTTCAACTCCCAAGGAAGAAAGAATTAGATGTTAATGGTATATGTTTTTATGTATCTAAGTCGTTGAGAGTAGGAAAGCACATACAAAGTTGGAAAGCTCATTTTTTAAAATTGTGAAATGAAAACACGTAAGGCTTAGTTTAATTTGATTTATTTGTTAAACATTATTCTTTACACTTAGTGCCTGTCTAACATCTCTACTTTCTTCGTTTTCTTTTTAATTTAAGCATTTTATTTGTGCTGAGTATATTATACTTATACTATGGTCTATGGATTCCATTTTTACCTATTTTAATCTGGTAGCTTCTATGATCTTATCCATAGATCATCCTCATTCCAAAAGGTTAATATGCTCGCTAGCCCTGAGCATTTTTTGCTTCATTTTCTCTTTTATCTTGAATATAGTTATTCTAATTGTCGTGATATTATATTTTGTACTTGGTTATTCAGCAAGCAGGCAAGCTTATGGACATCAAACTTCACATTTATGATCTTTGAGTATTCTTCGAGCGATCTTTGGAGAAATTTTGAGGATCGAGAAGAAAACATGATGATCTTTGGATGTAATTTGTTAGGATATTCTTGTACTTTTATATTTAGAAGATGTTTTTCTATGTATTTGAAATTAAATATTGAAATTGTTGTAAAAAAATTGCAAGTTTTGAGTTATATAGCATGATTGTATTTAATCTTATTTTAATAATAATATAAATTTATGTATAAAATTAAATAAAAATACAAATTAAAATATAAAAGACATCATGTAACAAACAATATTTATTGGTGTAGAACTGATGTCTTTGCTAGGAAACACATCGGTGGAAAAACGATGTCTTTTGGATCGAAATCGATGTTTTTTTAAGAAAAAATATCGGTTTTAAACCGATATTTTTAGGTCCCAACTGATGTCATTTCTTGGATAGATATCGATTTATAAATGATGTCTTTTGTTCGCAACCGATGTCTTTTCTTGGAAAGACATCGGCCAATAAATGATGTTTTTTTGCATCCAATCGATGTTTTTTCTTAGAAAGACAACGGTTGAATGCAAAAAGACATCGGTTATTGATCGATATCTTTCCAAGAATAGACATCGGTTAATAACTGATGTCTATCAGTGCCTACTTTCAACATCACTAGCTTCAACATCGGCTGCTTGGTGAAATAGGCATCGATTTTTAACCGATGTCTATCAGCATTTTTGGTGTAGTGTTAGCTCATCAATTTCATTTTTCTTTCTATCAACATAGACTTTTTTTATTCTTTTAGTAGATCTACTCATTTCTCATTGCCTTGAAAGTGGCCCTTTAGCTTTTGCTTTTTCTAGAATATGAGCATGCCTTTTTTTTCAAAGAGCATCACTTCCTTCCATCCTTTATCAACTCACTAACTTTCTTCTTATTTTCATTTCATGTTTACCTCTTTTCTTATGATTTTCTACATTTCTCTCCACTTAAAACCAACTCTCTAATCACCCACACTCAAGGTTTTTTATAGGGCCAAAAGTGGGATTTATTAGGCTTGTAAGGAGCTTTTTAATCAAAGAAAAAGGTTTAAAACACAAAGTGGTTTTCAAGGGAGTATTGTAGGGTAGGATATGATTTAGCTAGTAGCTTGATTTTTCAAAAAATGGCCTAAGATCATTTCTAGATGTTTTCGTTCATTGGGTTCATTCCGGAAGTCCGCAAGTAAATTCTAGTTCATCTAAAACATGATTGACCCACTCCAATTGAAATTACATAACGTATGTGTGTGCACGGTTGAGGCTCAAACCTTGCTTGCTTTTGCTCAAGATCTAAGGGCACATTACCCTTTTTTTGTTTTCCCTTTGAATGAGTTATTCCTTGCATGTTTCAACATCATAGAGTTCAACCATTTAATCAAATCAGTCATCAAGCATTTAAAAGCATTATATCATCACCCATATTTCCAATCCAAAGAAAAAGAAAATGACAAAGAAAATCTACCCCACAACACATAGACAAACATAACAAACAAGCAACATACTAGCAAGAAATAAGAAAGAAATAAAGAAAAGAAAAGAACATCACAAAAAGAAAAATAAAAACATCCATACATCCCAAGATCTAGAAATCCTATTACAACCCGATTGAATCCAATGTCCACCACAATCCCAAAACTAAAACAAACAACCAAATAACCACAGCAAGAGTTTAAGAATATAATCCAACCACAGTCAAATCAAATCACAATTTAAAGATAGATAAAGAGAAGAGAGAGAGAGAGTAAGAGGATCGAGCATGCAGCGACTCCAGCTCCTAGGACTCCTCGATGTCATTGCCATCTTCATCCTCACCGATCTCCTCGGTGTCCTCATCCTCACCGATCACCTCGGTGTCCTCGTTCTTACCTACTTCTTCAGGTGCATCTTCATAATCTTGAGGTAGGATATACTCGAGCCATGGAATACACGGGGAGCCTGAAGGTTGCTTTGATTATACATTCATATCATCATTTCCTCCATGTTTTGCATACTCCTCTCCATGTTGTCCATCCTAAAGTTAGTCCTGTGCTGATGCCTCTGTATCTACCTGATCTCTCTTCTCTACTCATTCCAATCATCTCCTTCTACTCCTCGCTGAACTGCTGCCTGTGAGCTCTCTCCATGCTCGAAGATAGCCGAGGTGCTCTCTTATTTTCTGGGATCAACTCAGGATCCTCGACCATCTCTGTATCCACTACATATCTCTCTAATAGATGTTTTGCATTATCTGTACGGAACTTTTGGAGAGCTTTGTCATGATCTGGGCCAATGAGTGCAAGATTTCCTTCCGGGCAGTCAGGGTAAATCGTCGCCAGACTGATGGGCCGTAGTGGGAAAAACTCAGCCATTGGAAATACAATCACATACTCTTTCCCTATCTTCTCTATCACTTGAGCCCACTTCATACTCTCTAGATCCAAATTTGCTCCACGAATAAGCCTTAGAGCTGTCAAGTCCAACCCGAGCCCTTCTGCTATTATGGTTACCAAACCTCCTATCACAATTCTCTAAGGGCACTTGTGTTTGAAAACCCTCCTAGCATTGGCCATCCAATATGCTCCAACACTGAAGGTTTCTCCATCTATAATGCAGCTGAGGACATACAGCTCCCTCTTCCCCAGACATGAACCCTCTGACCTCCGAAATAGGGTGTGTGCTAAGAATTTCTCTATGTATCGCACAGCGGGGTTCCTTATCTGTGCTGCTCTGGAGCCGGATGTGTCATACTTCAATGGCTTTATATGTAGGGCTCGATGTATGATAGAGTGCTAGAAATCTTGCTCCTTGAAGTTATCTCTCGTCTCCCAGTCCTTCAGTAACTCTTTGTTGGGCTGTGAAAGAATTCATTCATGTCCTTCAATGCGAAGGTGTACTCAGTATTCCAGAGGCGAAACTTCATTATCCTTGGAAATAAAAATCTTGAGTAATTTTTCACTTTTAAAGTTACCAAAAACTCTAAAGTGAGCCATATGTATGTCTCAGGCCTGCTCGTGGTGAACCAATCCAATCAAATTCTTCTCATCATCCCATGCACCTCATTTTAAATTCCCATCACTTCCATGCATCTCGGATTTAGCCATCTTATTTTTTCTATCTTTGGGGCAAGCATCCCCCACCTTTGACATTTATCTGACCATTCTTTTTCTGAGAATTCAACCCCATAATCAGTCGGATGCAACCCCTTTCTCAGGAGATAAGTGTTGATTCTGTCAAATTTGGCTTGAGTTAAATCTCCCTGCCAATCTTGTTGTCTCACCTACACATATGCAAATAATTCAATTTATTTCTAAATAAAACAACCAAGAGGCATCAAGCTTCATTTGCAATCAACAAACTTCATTTCAAAGCAAATCAATAGCATTTCTTTCAAGATTTTTGATAAGCATGGAGTACATAGTCATCACATAGAATTCAAGTGCCAAAGTATTCATCAATCATCTCAAGACAAATAAGTACAATGTATGCTTCAAATTCTCCATAAATTTCTCACACTTTAACAAGTTCAAAGTATGCATTATATACTCTCCACACACACTTCATCATGCTTCACTCCTCAACAATTTAGCACATTTGGAAAATTTCCCACATATGAATTTCACTTCAAATTTCATGAAAATATTCACACATTTCTCACATAGCACATTCCCAATCTTATCAATCACATTCCTCAAGTGTTAAGCTCAAAATGCACAAAAATTTTCATTGAGGCAATTTAACAAACACCTTGTGGGCATAAATTCCAAGTATCAATAAGGCTGGGGAAAAATTCTAAAATTTCGGTATACCGTCCTTATCATATCAAAAAATATCTATTTTATCAAAATTTTAGGTATGCCGAAATATTTGGTAAGGTAGGATACCATATTAAAAATTTTGGTACGATAAAGGTATATAAATTATTAATAACGCAGTGTTTCGGTATATACCAAAATACTGTAAAATATTTAATTTTTGGGTAATATGATACGGTATACCATACTACATGATATATGTAATTATAATAATTATTTATATATTATAAATTTTAATTAAATTATATATATACACTATTTAATTAAAAGATTAAATCTAAAATCCTACTGTATATTTCATAATTATAAATGGGTGATAAAGTTGATTGACTTTCATAATATCTTGTACTTCTTTTTTAATTACGTAGTTATATCCTATATGAAAATTTATAAGTATTAATTTTAATATAAATTCCACATAGTTCTTATGTAGATTTCTTGGGTACTATTTATTTAATGACATACACTTATGAATTATTAATAAAAAATTACTCTTCTAAATAAAAAAGTTATTCTTCAAATTCTTGTAAATCCTGATTTATCGATTACTTTTTATTACATAAAAAATTGCTCTTTAGAGATATGAATTATTACTCTTCTGTATAAAAATTATTACTCTTCAAGTAAAAAGTAATTTTTTATATATTAAAGAGTAATTTAAAAAAAAGGATTTACATGTAAACCCGATTTACATGAGACTCACTCTTATTTAATTTGGTCGTTTGTGAATTGTAGTATATTTTTATTATTAAATTTGTTATCTATTAGAATTTTTTTATAACTATCTTTCACTTTTCTAAATTAGAATTTGTTTTATAGCTATCTTTTACTTTTTTGTTTAGTTTTTAATTTGATTTATTGAATTTTAAGTGCATAACGGCATAGCAAACTATTTAATAGGACGATAAATACTGGTATTTTAAGTATGATACTGTATACCAAAATATCGATAAGCAAAAGGTATACTATTTTATTATACCAAAATATCGGTAAACCGAACTATGGTATACCGAAAGTTTAGGAAAGGTAACGATATAATTTTTTATATACCAAAAATTTGGTACGGTATTTGGTATGATCAAAAATTTTCGGTATGACATACCGTCCACCCCTGTATCAATTACAACACATATGAACATAACTAAATCTGCCAAATCTCTCCATACAGTTCATATGTAGCTCAAGAACAACATGCATCTTACTCAATTTCAACAAAAATCACAAATTGAACAAGAATTGTATGCATTTCACATTTTGCCCTAACTCAACCTCTTCAAGATTCAAGTAACAAAATTTCAGCTCAACATTCAACCAATCCATCATCCATTCTTAAATAATGAATCCCTAGTCAAGAACTTCTAGCCCTATACTTGCAATTTCTCACGGAATATTCAACAATACATGTGAAACCTTCAACAAGTATGAAATACGGAGAAGAACTTACCATTTTCTCTTCAAAGGGTTGAAATTCGAAGGTAATGGAGTGAATATCGAGACCTAACTTTGAATTTTTGATGAGATTAAGGCTCGATGTGTGTGTGTGCAGTGTTTGAGATGAAAGAACTCGAGTGTGAAAAGTGTGGAAGAAAAGAAAGTCGAGTTTTAAAAACTGTCTTACTGACATAAAAATTCGATCGAAAAAATGTGATGTATGTCGAATTTTTATGCAGCCTGACTTTTGCTTACCGGGGCCATTACTCACAAAAATTCGATCGAATTTTTGTGCAAGAGGTCGAATTTTTGTGCGTTTGTTGACTTTTCCACGTGCTGGCCAAATGCAAAGAAATTCGGCAGCCTCACAAAAATTCGAATGAATTTTCATGAATTTATGCTCAAATTCGAGAAAGTCATTGGAAGAAAAATTCGAGGTGCTTAAGTCAAGTTTTCCTGCCACCCAAAAAATTCCTTCTCCTATTTTCTCAACATTTATCCAACATACCATTGAAGCATCCAATGTAGCGCTTCTCGTAACCCAATTCTTTAATCTTCCTCAACAAACATGATCAACCTACACCACCAAAAATACAAACAACACATGAAAAATAAAATAAAATAAAAACCTACTCTACTAGATATCATGATGAGTTTAAGAAGAAAGGGTGTCCACATATACTATCTTCTTTTGAGAAGGAGATAGGTAATACTTAACCCGATGCCCATTTACAATGAACTCATCATTGGGCCCTTTGAGCTTCAATGTGTTTCCTCCTAGAATTTTCGACATCTCAAACGGACCCATCCACTTAGACTTAAGCTTCCCCGGAAATAATTTTAGTCTTGAATTAAAAATGAGCATTTTATCTCCGGGAGCAAATATCTTCTCTTTCAACTTGGCATCATGCCACTTTTTACTTTCTTCTTGTAGATGGTTGAGTTCTCATATCCCTTTTCACAAAATTCTTCCAACTCTACCATCTTCAACGACCTTGCTTGTCCAGCTTCCTCCTCATCCATATTAAGCCTTTTAATTGCCCATAAAGCATGGTGCTCCAACTCCACAGAAAGGTGACAAGCTTTTCCATACACCAATTGATAAGAAAAAATACCTAAGATAGTTTTGAACGCCGTTCGATATGCCCACAAGGCATCATCGAGTTTCTCTGCCCAATCCTTTTGTTCCCCATTAATTGTCTTCTCCAAAATTAGCTTGATTTGGCGATTTGAAACTTCCGCCGATCCATTTGTTTGGGGATGATAAGGTGTGGCAATCCGGTGTTTGACTCCATACTTCTTCAAAAGCCCTTTCATCAACTTGTTCACAAAATGTGTACCTCCATCACTTATTAGAGCTCGTGGGACTCCAAATTGAGAAATTAAGTTCCTTTTCAAGAACCTTTGAACAATAAAAGCATCATTCGTCTTCGTGGGAATCGCCTCCACCCACTTGGACGCGTAGTCCACGGCCAACAAGATATATAAGTACCCTTGAGAGGAAGGAAATGGGCCCATAAAGTCAATGCCCCACACATAAAAAATTTCCACTTCAATCCTCAAAGCCATAGGCATCTCATCCCTCTTTCCTATTCCTCCCACTCATTGGCACCTATCACAACTATCCACAAACTTCTTAGCATCTCCAAATAAGATGGGCCACACAAATCCAATTGAAGAACCTTTGCTCCTATCTTGTGTGACAAAAATGTCCACCATAAAGAGACGAATGGTACAACTCTATAATCCCTTTAATCTCCTCATTAGCTACACATCTCCGAATAACTCCATCTGCACAGGTTTTAAACAAGAATGGCTCATCCCACAAATACTTTTTCACTTTCATGTAGAATTTCTTCAACTTGTACTCATTAAGAAGTGTGGGTTGAATGCCACAAGCAAGATAGTTCACATAATCGGCGTACCAAGTAGACGAACTAACCATGAGAGCAAACACTTGGTCAACCTCCACCTTAAGGATCTCCTCATCCAGAAATTTATCACCAATCAGAGTCAAATCTTCATCCCCCTCTTTTCTTTCAAGTCTTGATAAGTGATCCGCTATCACATTTTCAACCCCTTTCTTGTCTTTAATCTCCACATCGAACTTTGTAGAAGTAATACCCACCGAATCAATCTTGGCTTAGCATCCTTTTTGTTCATTAGATACTTGATGGCCGCATCATCAGTAAAGACTACCGTTTGAGTACCAACTAAGTAGGGGCGAAACTTTTCAAAAGAATAGACCACCGCTAGAAATTCCTTTTATGTGGTTGTATAGTTCACTTGGCAAGAATTCAATGTCTTAGAGGCATAGTAAATAGCTCTAGACTTCTTCTCCTTTGTTTGCCCAAGCACCACTCCAATAGCTTGATCACTTGCATCACAATGCAACTCAAAGTGTAGACTCCAATCCGGAGCTACAAGTATGGGAGATGAAATCAAAGCCTCGTTGAGTACCTGAAACGAAGCAAGGCAATCTTCATCAAATTTAAATATAGTATCCTTTTCAAGAAGCTTACAAAGTGGCTTAGCAATTTTTAAAATATCCTTAGTAAAGCGGCGATAGAAGCCCGCGTGGCCTAAGAACGATCTAACTCCCTTCTCACTAGTGTGAGGAGGAATGCGTTCAATGGCTAGGAATTTTGCTCTATCCACTCTCAAGCCATGCTCCGAAATATGGTACCCTAACACGATTCCATCAGTGACCATAAAATGGTATTTCTCCCAATTAAGCATAAGGTTTGTCTCCTCACAAGGCTGCAAAATAATAGATAGATTAATCAAGCACAAATCATATGAAGAACCATAAACGGATAAATCATTCATGAAAACCTCCATGACGTTCTCTATCAAACCTCTGAAAATAGCCATCATACATCTTTGAAAAGTGGCAGGAGCATTGCACAAACCAAATGGCATCATCCTAAATGCAAAGGTGATCGACATAGGGACAAGTAAATATTGTTTTATCTTAGTCTCCGGGACTATCAAATTTTGATTATACCCCGAGTAACCATCGAGAAAGCAATAATACTTATGTCCCGCAGTCTATCAAGCATCTGAAAGGGAGTGAAAAATGGTCTTTATGGGTGTTATCATTAAGTTTGCGGTAATCCACACAAACCCTCCAATCGATGACAATTCTCGTGCCAATTGTCTCATTCGTATCAGACCTCACGATGGTCATACCACCCTTCTTTTGCCACCACGTGCAAAGGACTCACGTATGGACTGTCACTAATCGGAAAAATAATACCCGCATCGAGCCACTTCAACACTTGCTTTCTTACCACCTCTTGCCTTATAGGATTAGGACGATGTTGGTTTTGCACACAAGATTTATCCTCTTCAGTTAAATAAATTTTATGCATGCATAGAGAGGGGCTTATGCCTTTCAAGTCCTTAATGGACCAACCAATGGCGGATTTATGCTCTCTTAAGACACTCAATAACTTCTCCAATTCTAAATCATTTAAGGATGAAGATACAATTACCGGATAAGTGTCATTTTCTCCCAAGTACGCATACTTCAAGTGCTCTGGTAAAGGTTTTAACTCCTTTTTCCCTTCTTTTTCTTCGTCTTTAGGGTCCTCTTCAAGCTTCTTTTCTAGCCCTTTCCTTGCTTCTTCCAATATGAGTTCATACAAGAATTCAAATAATGCAAATCATCAGTTATTTCATCATCATTAAAACAACAAGAAGAATTAGATAAATCAAAGGAGTAAGAGTGGCTCATTATGGATTCTAAAGGATCCTTGGAATGCAAACAATGTAGATTGATTAGCCATAATATAGTGGAGAATGACCAATTAAAGAAATTATCGAACCACAGGGAGGAAGGTACTAGGGTCTAAGCGATCTCGTGTTTGTCATAGTATTATAGAGATGAACGAGAAGGGGAGATAATCAATAAATGACAATAAAATAAATGGATAGATGAATGGGAGATGGATGAATAAACCAAGTAGATAGAGATGAGACTAGCAATACTTAAAGCATGGAAAATCTAGGTATCATGCAATGAATTCATATGTGTCATGGGTAAGAGACTAAGGGCCAACACTAAGATCATCTAAACTCCCTCTCGGAATGAATAGGATATGGTTCTAAACATAGCTCAATGGATTGGTTCTCACTTAAACAATTCCAACTAGGTACTAAGTTTAAATGAGAGTCCCTTCACACAATTAATCAACCTCTCGATCAAACCAATTACATGTCCTACCAAAGGGTTCTAAACTATGAAAGACTTCTCAATCTCTTCACAATTTATAATGCACATGAGGTGTTTGATGAAATGATTCACTCAATTATCCTAAGCATGCAATTGATTTCTCAATCTAATCACATATCTAGAACAATTAAACACACAAATCAACAAAACAAATCAAGCAATTAATAATCAATGATAGAAAATCAATTAACCCATTCAACATAATCATTCAATTGCAAAATACCCAAAATTATCCAACACAATTCATATTGCTAATCTCACAAGGGAGATTAGCCTCTCATATCCATAAGAAAATTAACATAGACATTAAATTCCTTACAAAACATGATAAACAATAGGTTTCAATACAAAGTTTGGATGAAAACTCCCTTGGATGTCTCCAATGGTGATCTTCTTCTTCCCCTTGCAATTCACCTTTCTTCCTTGCTTCTCTAGCTACTTGGATGAAGGATTTGATGGTTGGATGAAGGTAGATCCAAAGGATGAAGAATGGATGAAGGTGAATGGGATGAAGGGTAGATGGAATGGAGAGGAAAGTGTGTGAAAAATGGTATGAATTGGGTGTGTGGATCTGATCCCTACTGATATTTACACTCCAAAATGGGTGTTTTTACCCCTTGGAACCTTCTAGAACACATTCTAATCATAAAAATGACTTTGGGCCGAGCATGGGTCGAATTCGGGTCAAGTTCGGGTCGGTGCAGCGCAGTCTCACCGTTTCGCGCATAACTTCCACATCCGATCTCCAATTTGAGTAATTCTTGCGCTCACGCGATCCTCTTTTCATTAGCTTTCTATTCATATAAAGATCTGACAAAATATCCAATATTTGAAGGTGTAACAAGTCATACAAAGTAGCACAACCATGCTGAGTAGAAACAGCCTGCGCGACGTCACCATTTTAATCATAACTTTCTCGTTTGGGCTCGGATTGAAGTGTTTCTTATACCAAAACGATCCTCTTTTATGTGGCTTTCCAACCATATATCGCACTTCTTGTTTTGAGCTCCACAAGAGTACAGAAAAATTACACAAGTTGGACGTGCGTTTTTCAGCATTTTGCTTAATTTGACTCATTTTCCCTCATTTCTACTCCGAATTAAGCTTCGTTTTTTCCCAAATTTTCCTTCTCGCGTCTAGAATCCATTTTTACCTGGAAATCATACATTTAAGCTTATTCTCACACATTTCCATAAAAACACAAAACACAACCAAATAGAACATAAAATACGGATAAAATAATACGAAAACACATATAAAAAGACACTAAAATCTAGGTGAAAATATCACTCATCACACCCCCAAACTTAAAGTGTTGTGCGTCCCCGCACAACGAAAATGATAAACCAAGGAGAGTGATTTTCACCTAGGAAAAGACTAAACGAACATAAGTAACAACACATCATTAGCAACAAGAATTACAAATTATGCTAAGGCATCCTACAACATTAAACTCATAACATGAAAAATTAACAAGTTCAATCTAAAGAGAATAAAAGTGTAATATAGTCCCTTTTAGTCCAAGCCTCACATAGATATCAATTTCACTCAACACTCTTTAAAGTAGGGTAAAACAACACTCATCAATCGATTGGCTCGACTCGCTATAAGCTTGCTCGTGGACTACATTCACAAACCACCAAAGTTTAAATTAATGATCAAAAAGGTCTTTAATTGGGATGTAATGATAGGTTCTTTGGTAGGGTTGGAAGAATGTGGATAATAGTGACTAAACAAGTGTAAGTAATCGAAGAGATGATCAACTTCCTCAACTTCTCCACTTTTCTTTCTTCATTTCTCAACTTTGGTAATCACAAGCACTAATCATCAACTTTCCTTAGATTTTGAGCTTCTTTTAATGCATGCTTCCTTTTTTGAACTTTTAAGTACTTGAGCATATTGTTATTGCTTTGCTCATTTTCTTATTTTGAGGTTGCATGTCCATTCTTTCTTGTGCTCTTTTTCATCCTTTTTCTTGCTTGTTTACCATTTCCTTTTTTCTTTTTATTCCTTATCAAACCTTTCTAGTTACCATCTCCTCAATCACCCACACAAATGGTATATATGTAAGGCTTAAGTGGATAATCATGGCTTGTAATGTGCTTATATCACAATAAATAGGCTTTAAGGCTCAAAGTGGTTGACTAGGGATGATGTTCATGGTAGGGAAATATATGGTAATGACTATAATAACAAGGATGGCCTTAGATCATGTCACTAATCTCCACTAATCGGGCTCGTTCCTACAGTCCTTGAGCAAGTTCTAGCTTATCAAACACAACCAATCCACTCATGAAGAAAAAAAAACATGTATGCACGGTTGAGGCTCAAATTCTCACAAGCTTATGCATTGGACCTTAAGAAACTTATTACACTACATTCATCTCAAAATTGAACAAGTTAAGTAAAACATGTCACAATTCGAAAGTGTAGACATTCTTAATCATAACTTGTCATCACTTATCACAACAACATGTCATCACTCATGTTCAAAAATGACTCACAACATCCCAAAACAAACCACCAAATATACCAAGACAAAAATAAGAAAACACACAAAACATAAAATAAAGACTCAACAAACAAGAAACAACACAAAAACACATAACATGCAAAAACAAAAATCACCATCATTGAAAAATGAAACACACATTCAAATCATCCATAACAATGTAAGCTCACAATCATCCCAACCTTTGATTGAAAAGTAAACCTCCCAAAAACACAACACATAAAGTAGCATGCTAATCACATCAATACACATCAAAATATATCAAGCAACTAGAAGTGATAAGGTGTAGAGTACTCCCTTAATGGGCATTTGGTAAAGAAACGTTAGCTCCAAGCTCCATTCGTGCTTCCAATACCTTTCATTCATGCTCAAACACTCAACAAATACCGTTAGCTCAACAATTGCATTTTAACAAATATGGACTATCATGCACTTCAACACCACCAATCATACCAAAATCAAACCAAACTCATGAGAAAAATTTTAAAATTTGCCCAAAAATACGAAAAGTATATGCCTTCAAAACAAAGTATGCCACACCACGCCATATCCCCCCAAACTTAAATTGAAACAAGAGTTTCGAGGTAAGTTTGCAAAAAGTGGTGTGACTTACTTTCACACTTCAAATCAAGCTCTCTTTGTATCTTGAAAACTCATTCTTCTCACAAGCACGATCCACCTACAAGGCCAAAATGCAAGAAACAACAAATCTACCATCCTTATTGAAAGCAATAAATAAAGCAATAAAGATAATGATGGATTGCCTCCCATCGAGCGCTAAGTTTAACGTCTTCAAGCCAGATGGGATATGGAGAACTCATCGGAATGGCCACGGATATCTTTTGTCCTTGCCATCGAATTTTAACCGTTGTGCTTCTTCCTCTAATAGGCACTTATGGAAAGTAACGACCTCCGTTGCATCCTTCGAGCATGGCTTTAGAAATTCAACTCTCTTGAGCTTACACTCCATTGCCCTCTCCATTCTTGAACACCACTTATTCCTCCTTACCAAATAGATCTCCAACATCTCTTCGAGTTCTCTTTTGTTTCTAAGGATATGAGAAAAATCAATGGGTAAAACAAAATCAATGTAAATAATATTATCAAGTTCAAAGCAACTTAAAGAGTTTAAAGGTTTAGAAATGCTCATTTCACTCTTCAAGTCATTATCATTTGCTTCTTGACTTTGTTTCTCTTCATCAACATCATTTGCCTCAATAGGCTCTTCAATCACCTCATTTGATTCTTCATCCCCCAGATTCTCTTCTTTCTCCAACTCTTCTTCGACTTTGCTCTCCTCTTCAAGCTCTTCAGCTTGTTGAAAATTGGTCAAAGCACTTACAATTTGGCTCACTTGATGCTCCAAGGCTTTGAGTCTTTGATCATTATTTTCTTCAATAGCCTTGAATCTTCTTTCAATAACTTCATCTTGAGTTTTGTTGGAAGCAATCAACTTTTCAAGAAATACTTCTAAAGATGATTTTTCTTCTTCGACTTGTTGAAAGTCTCCTCCCTCTTGGTTGTCACAATTCCATTCTTGATTTGGTGGATAATTCCCATGAAAACTTCCTTCATAGTTATGTTGAAAATTTCCTTGGAAATCATCCACTCCCATGAAAGAAACATCTCCTACTTGATGCGTAGGCATCCTCCACTCTTCTTGCTCCATAGGACTAGGAATCGACACACCTTGCACATTTTGAGCACTCCCCAAACTTGAACTAGACAAGACTTGACCATAAGCACCTTGATTCATCATCCTTATTTGTCTTGTCACTTCCAAAGTAACTTGGGTAATTATCTCGGAGGATTCATTTTGAAGAAAACTTGATTGAGGATCTTGACCTTCATCACTTCCTTGAGCACTTCTTCTATATAATTCAAGTAAGGCGTAGTTTTGAAACGGAGGAGAAGTGTTGGTGTTGGGATTTGGTGGAGAATAAGTGTATGCTTGATACGGATGGAATGTATTTGCATTGTAAGCTTGTTGCCATTCTCCATTTCTTCCTTGATTGTAGTATTGAGAGCTATCTTGATTCATTTGGAAATTGTAACCATAGTTGCTCTCATTCATATAACCTCTTGATTGTTGAGGTGGAACCCTTGCACTTTGAATACCAAAAATATCACTCAAGTATTGGTTCCAACCTTCCATTTAAACGCTCTCCTCAAAGCTTACTACAATTCTCCTCAAACTTGCTATTTTTGGCTTTGATCCCCCTTCCTCTTCTCTCAAGGTAGTTTCACGTACCTATCAAAATGAAAAAGTGAGATCAAAAATTTTCCAAAACAAATAATAAAAAGGAATAAAAATATCTCTATTAATACCAATCGAAACACTCCTTCGTTAAACCACTAGCAACCGTTGCCTCCCCGGCAACGGCGCCATTTGATTAGCCATAATATAGTGGAGAATGACCAATTAAAGAAATTATCGAACCACAGGGAGGAAGATACTAGGGTCTAAGCGATCTCGTGTTTGTCATAGTATTATAGAGATGAACGAGAAGGGGAGATAATCAATAAATGACAATAAAATAAATGGATAGATGAATGGGAGATGGATGAATAAACCAAGTAGATAGAGATGAGACTAGCAATACTTAAAGCATGGAAAATCTAGGTATCATGCAATGAATTCATATGTGTCATGGGTAAGAGACTAAGGGCCAACACTAAGATCACCTAAACTCCCTCTCGGAATGAATAGGATATGGTTCTAAACATAGCTCAATGGATTGGTTCTCACTTAAACAATTCCAACTAGGTACTAAGTTTAAATGAGAGTCCCTTCACACAATTAATCAACCTCTCGATCAAACCAATTACATGTCCTACCAAAGGGTTCTAAACTATGAAGGACTTCTCAATCTCTTCACAATTTATAATGCACATGAGGTGTTTGATGAAATGATTCACTCAATTATCCTAAGCATGCAATTGATTTCTCAATCTAATCACATATCTAGAACAATTAAACACACAAATCAACAAAACAAATCAAGCAATTAATAATCAATGATAGAAAATCAATTAACCCATTCAACATAATCATTCAATTGCAAAATACCCAAAATTATCCAACACAATTCATATTGCTAATCTCACAAGGGAGATTAGCCTCTCATATCCATAAGAAAATTAACATAGACATTAAATTCCTTACAAAACATGATAAACAATAGGTTTCAATACAAAGTTTGGATGAAAATTCCCTTGGATGTCTCCAATGGTGATCTTCTTCTTCCCCTTGCAATTCACCTTTCTTCCTTGCTTCTCTAGCTACTTGGATGAAGGATTTGATGGTTGGATGAAGGTAGATCCAAAGGATGAAGAATGGATGAAGGTGAATGGGATGAAGGGTAGATGGAATGGAGAGGAAAGTGTGTGAAAAATGGTATGAATTGGGTGTGTGGATCTGATCCCTACTGATATTTACACTCCAAAATGGGTGTTTTTACCCCTTGGAACCTTCTAGAACACATTCTAATCATAAAAATGACTTTGGGCCGAGCATGGGTCGAATTCGGGTCAAGTTCGGGTCGGTGCAGCGCAGTCTCACCGTTTCGCGCATAACTTCCACATCCGATCTCCAATTTGAGTAATTCTTGCCCTCACGTGATCCTCTTTTCATTGGCTTTCTATTCATATAAAGATCTGACAAAATATCCAATATTTGAAGGTGTAACAAGTCATACAAAGTAGCACAACCATGCTGAGTAGAAACAGCCTGCGCGACGTCACCATTTTAATCATAACTTTCTCGTTTGGGCTCGGATTGAAGTGTTTCTTATACCAAAACGATCCTCTTTTATGTGGCTTTCCAACCATATATCGCACTTCTTGTTTTGAGCTCCACAAGAGTACAGAAAAATTACACAAGTTGGACGTGCGTTTTTCAGCATTTTGCTTAATTTGACTCATTTTCCCTCGTTTCAACTCCGAATTAAGCTTCGTTTTTTCCCAAATTTTCCTTCTCGCGTCTAGAATCCATTTTTACCTGGAAATCATACATTTAAGCTTATTCTCACACATTTCCATAAAAACACAAAACACAACCAAATAGAACATAAAATACGGATAAAATAATACGAAAACACATATAAAAAGACACTAAAATCTAGGTGAAAATATCACTCATCATAGATGCTCTTCAAGAAGATCCTTCACCACGTCTACTCGTCTAAACTCCTCGTTCCCCCTAGGATACCTCATAGCCTCTTTCAATGAGAACACCACTTCTTCTTCATTAACCCTTAAGGTCAATTCCCCTTTCTCCACATCAATTAAGGCCTTCCCCGTGGCTAGAAATGGACGTCCAAGAATTAATGGAACATTTGAGTCCTCGTCCATATCTAAGACCACAAAATCAACTGGGAATACAAATTTGCCAACCTTTACCAAGACATCCTCCACAATCCCCTTTGGATATGTCATAGACCTATCGGCCAATTAAAGAGCGATCGATGCAGGCTTGACCTCTCCAATGCCCAATTTCTTAAAAATCGACAAAGGCATTAAGTTGATGATTGCACCCAAGTCACATAGAGCTTTGTAGCTCTCATGCTTCCCCATCTCACACGGAATAGTAAAACTACACGGATCTTTCAACTTAGGTAGGAGTTTCTTTTGTAATATGGTGCTACACTCCTCCATGAGATTCATCGTTTCATGCTCACCTAAGCTCCTCTTCTTTGCCAATATATCCTTCAAAAATTTTGTATAGTTGGGCATTTGTAGAAGGGCGTCCGCAAAAGGGATATTGATGTGGATCTTCTTTAGCATTTTCACAAACTTTGCAAATTTTTCATCTAAGCCTTTCTTCAAACATCTTTGTGGAAATGGGATTGGTACGGGTAATTTAGGTATCCCCCATTCATCTCTTTCAAAGTCTTCTTCCTTCTCCTTTCGTTTAACTTCCTTGCTTCTTTCCCTCTTCTTTGGAGACTTCACTACTTCTTCCTCAAGTGTGGGGGTTACTTCATTATTTTTCTCAAGTCCATTTCCTTTCTCAGTCCCTTTTTCATCCTCAACTACCATGGGCTCTCGTTCACATGATACCTCCTCCACTTCCTTTGGTATCGGAGGTCCATCATATTTTGTTCCACTTTGAAATACGATGGCCTTACATTGCTCCTTAGGATTAGTGATAGTAGTAGACGAAAACTTTCTCGGTTGATGAACATCCCCCTTTTCACTTGTTATTTGGCTCATTTGCATCTCTTATGCTTTAAATCTCCGATCATTCACTTTCTTCTCTTGCCTTCTTTCCTCTTTTTCCAATTTCCTCTCATCTCGCTCATACTTCATAAGTTCAAACATCTTCCCCATTTGGTCCTCCACCGTAGCCTTTCCTTCACTATTTGGAGCTTTCTCTCCCGCTTTGACCCCGGTGGAAGAGTAAGAGTGTTGCCTTAATTTCCATAAGATAAATTTTCAAACCTACGAGGTTGGTGAAAGTTTCCACCAAAACCTCCTTGGCCAAATCCTCCTTGTCTCGGTGGATAACCTCCTCCTTGGTGTCCAAAATTTCCTCCATAGTTCCCTTAGAAGTTCCTTCCTTGCATGAAGGCAACTTTCTCGAGTGACATCTCGGGTTGTCCCCAAGATTCTTGAAATCCCATGTTGGAGGTCATACATTGGTGAGGCATTTGAGATGTATGCAACTAAACATTTGAACTTGGAAACGGCCGACTCATGATGGGCATAGGCATTGAGTTCTAAGATACTTGTAAATTAGCATTCATCCTCTTGAGTATCTCCGAGATAGCCTTTTTATTGACATCTTTTTTCGATGCTTCCACTTGTTTCATGCACACTTCCTCCATCTTTGCTATCCTTTCCATCTTATATATCCCTGGAGAACAATCCAAATGCCACTGTCCTGAGTTCAAAGCAATTTCTTCACAAATAGTGACAACCCTCTCTGGTGTTTGCCCCAATATAGATCCTCCCGATGAAGTATCAACAAGTATCCTTGCTTGAACCTTCATTCAATCCTGCATAGAAAAATCATACTTCCTGATCGAGGAGAACCCATGTTGTAGACACATTTGAAGTATCCCCTTAAAGCGATCTCATGCCTCACTAAAGGTTTCAAGAGGCAATTGCTTGAACTGTATGAATAAACCCTTCAGATGCAATATTTTTTATGGTAGAAAGAACTTGTTCAAGAACCTCTGACCTAACTCTCTCCATGTAGTGCAAGATCCCGGAGGTATAGTATTATATCAAGCTTTAGCTCGATCCCTTAATAAGAAGAAAAAGAGCTTTATCTTGATAGTATCCTCACTCACTCCGTTGATCTTAATGGTATTAGCTAACTCCGTGAACTGAGATAAGTAAGCATTTGGGTCTTCCAATATACCACCCCCAAACTGATTCGCTTGCACCATATTAATCAACCCCATTTTTATCTAAAAATTATTGACATTTAATGGTGGATCCATAGCATAATTTCCCACTTGCGGTAGGAAGTGATTCTAATATTCATGCTGACTCCATTATGCCCTTGAACTTGAGGTTGTTGCACTATCGGAGGAACTTGTGGATTATTTCTCGCCTCTTGTTGTACTAGCAATTATTGTATAATGGCTTGCAACTGTTGACTGTGCAAGTGCACTTGGTGAAAATTTGCTTGTTGCATAAGCTCCGGATTCTCTTGAGCACCATGTGCATTTTCCATACCATGCTGGAAATTTTGTCCATTCCCCTGTTCATCCACCCCAATTCCATTAGCTTCATCCAATTTGTGATCCATTTCTTTCTCCGTTGGATATAACAGTCTCTCCTTCTTCTTCGTAAGGTAGCCTCTAACTCCAAATCCAAAGGCTCGATAGATTGAGACCTTGAACGAGTGTGCATACACCTACAAGATTCACCAAGTTAGATCACAAAACAATCAAAGTAAAAGAAAATAAAAAGAAAGCAAGTAAAAGTACTCCTAGTAAAGCTAATTAACGTAAACTCGTTACTCCCAAGATTTAATCTCTCCCCAGAAACGGGGCCATGAACTTAGACTCAATTTAGGTGTAAATTGACAAGAGCAAGCGTACTCCATTTGTAGTGAGTGACCAAGTTTAAATATTGAACAAAGAGAGATATAAATCTAGAGTGTATCCGTATTTGTTTTCAATCATACTTTATAGGAGTGATCGGATTTTGAGTTTTGAAAATTGAAAAGAGCAATTTAACTACAAATTATCTAAGCAAGTAACAAATAAAAATAATTAACAACTAAAGATGATCAAATAAAGTGTCAAGTAACCAAAATGAAAATGAAATGGATGTAGAACAATCTAAAGAAGAGTAAGGCTAACCACATTCAAGATCAAGGACACAACATGGCTTGTTGAATTCAAATGGCAAATATCAATGAGAATTGGATAGAAACAATCACATATATTCCCCTAATCCCTTTGGCCAAGGTGATTAAGTTCTCAACTCCTTACAAGTTTTAAGCACAAAAGATTGAATCTCACTCTCAATTCCCTTAGAAGGTACTATAATAATAAGATTAGTCTTCTCACTTAATTAATCAACCAAATATGATAAATCAATCAAGTGTTCCAACATGAATGTTTTAAGTATATAAAGATATTACCACATACTTCACATACTAACATACAAAATCTATATTATAACATGATTCAATCAAAACCCTAATCACAATATTGGAATGGTCATCCTAATACCATAAATAGATAATTCAACCATACACATCATAATACAAATCAAGTAAATCATAGATCATGTAAGAAATTCTAAAAATCACATCAATTAAACCATCTAAAATTCAACAAATCCATAGATCCCTAATCCATAAAGTGGCTAGCCTCACAAGAGGTCTAGCCAATAATAAACATCATAAAAACATCAGTACAATGATTACAAACATCCATTGTTGAAATAAAAACTAAGAAAATACAAATTAAAGATAAGATCTCCCCTATTTGGAACTTGAGATTCTCCCCTTCAAGATGCAATCCTCCCTTCAAGTGCCTCAATCCCCTTTAAATATGTGATGGGTGAATGAAAAATATGAAGATTCATGGGTGAAAGTGTGAAAATGGTTGAAAATGGAGTGAAATTTAGGTGGAAATGGAAGTGTGTGCGGAAAATGATGTGTAGTGTGTGACTTTCACGAAAATGGGAGGCTAGTGTTGATTCTCCAATCCAAACTTGGAGAAAAAGAAGCCAAAATGGGGATTAAAACTGATTTTCTAGATAGGTTGCTACTTTCACAAAAATTTGACTGAATTTTTGTGAGGGACGTCGAATTTTTCTGCAAGTCTGCAGAAAAATTCGACCGAATTTCTCTGATGTTGGTCAAAAATTTTTGTCAGATTGCTCTGCCTCCGTTGCTCTGTTTTCCCCTATTTCTGCACAAAAATTTAACCGAAAATTTGTGATGCTAGTCAAATTTTTGTGTCAGTCTACTATTCTTCACTATTTTTGCACTATTTTTTCCATTTTTGCTCGTATTCTCCACCGTTATACCTGTATGTGCATATTTTGACGCTAAAAGCATATTTTCCACCTTTCCTACCACAAGAAATGAAATACGAAATGAAAACAAATAAAACAAACACAAAAACAACCTAAAATCTAGGTGAATTCAACAACGATCATGTAGGTTCACCTCGTGAACTTGGATTACATCCTCGTAACCAAGCAAGTCTCCTCGCTTCACAAATTCTTATTGTGCACGACACCTTCGCTCAATAATCCTCCTTCAACTTGATACGATAACGAGCCCTTGACACCTCAAGTACCTCGTACACTACTTGTCATTTCCCAATGTGCCATGGCTCTGATACCACTTATTGGGTTAATTATAGGATTGGGTCAATTGTAGGATCGATGGGTTGGGAAAGTACCTATTTTATTAATGGGCACACAATATTACACACTCAAGACACACTTTACTCTCAAATCGCTACTCTATTTTTATGTTGGAGCACTCTTTCTCTCATCACTTATTCTTACAAATCATTCATGAACACTCTCTTATTTCTACTACCACATTACACACACATCTATTTATAGTGACTATAGAATATTCTAGTTAGTGGGTCGGTGCCACTATCATTTTTCAATAGCTATCTAGACTAATCTACTAAGTAAGTAATCCACCACCGCTTCCTACATTAATCTACTACTGTAGATAGGCACATGTACTTGATGTAGTTACTTCTTCACTGCTACTCCAAGTATACGTAATTAATCTTGGTGATTATATAATATTCCAGAAGTTGGTGTTGACTTCAACACTCCCCCTCAACGCCGACTTTATCCTTCTGATCACGTTCATCTTCTTTTGGATAGACGTTTACCATAATCTCTACTCGTCACTGAAATTCTTCGAGACTCCTTGAGCTTCTTGTTCGACATGATATTCCTCATCCAAACTATCATGATGCTTTCTCACTTTATTTGTCCATTTGCGTTTCTTCTTCTTCTTCTTCCTTGGCTTCCTCATAGACTCCCAACTGGATTTTCCCACTATCAAGCACTCCACTTCTGTTCCAAAACTTTGTTTAAATTCTAGAATTTGAAGACACTGTCTGGTCACATCTTCGACACAAATTTCTTCATTCTGTTTTTCTTTATCCATCGGGAGAACTAACTGAACCTCATCGTTCTACTCCCCCATCTTCTGGTGCAAGTGAACTTCGTCTTTGCAATCTACTAACACCATGTTAGTGATCATCTCTTTCACATAATCTTCTTCCTTCTTGTCCACGATCGGCAGCTCATTTTCTTCATCTTTCGCAATATCTGCGCTGCTGAAATCTCCTACCAAATCATCTTTGTTTTGGCCCATCTAGTAGTCCACATTCTCGATCATCCAGTCATTCTCAACCTCGATTGATAGTTCGACTGCGACACACGTTTCTTCTATCCAATCATATATGCAGTTAGTAGTCCAATCGCTTTCATATTCCACCAATTCGGACACACCTGATGACAATGTGGTTGCATCTTTCTCCTTACAGGATGTCTCAAAGTCTCATTCTTTTTCGCTTTCATCTTCTATACTTAACACGACCATATTAGTTTTAATCTTTTTCTCTTTCGACCAGCAACTCCTAGCAGTGTGGCTTTCTTTTCCACACTTATAACACTTCCCTTCAAATCTCCTCCTATTTTGTGGTTGATCCTTCCAATCATCAATCTTCTATGCTCCCCTGTTTGGGAATACCAGGGCAGACTCTCTAGGTCACCCTCTTTCCTCGTTCTTCCACGATTATTCTTGGAAAATTATGCCTTAAGAGTGTCCTAAGCCATCTTTGGAGTACCCGCATCTCGTATGTACTCCAACATCTCCTTGTCGAACACTGTCTTGAGTGCGAACATCACCTTTCCCGCCTTGATCTTCCACTTCTTTAGGCACCAGCTTCTTTTGGCGATACGACATCATCTCCTCCAACTATTTTCCACAAATCATGACCTTGCAGTTACAACTCCATGCAGGTCCTCCACGTGGTGCAGTTCTGATTATTTAGTCTCTCCATCAAACCTACCGCTTGTAGGTTCATCTCGTGAAATTGAATTACCTTCTTGTAGCCAAGCCAGCCTCCTCGCTTTACAAACTCCTATTGTGCACGACGCCTTCGCTCAATAATCCTCCTTCAACTTAATATGATAATGAAACTTGTGACACCTCAAGTACCTCGTACGCTACTTGCCCTTTCCCAATGTGCCGTGGCTCTGATACCACTTGTTTGGTTAATTGTAGGATCGAGTTTATTATAGGATCAATGGGTTGGAAAGTAACCATTTTTGTAATTGGCTCACAATATTACACACTTAAGACACACACCTTACTCTCAAACTGCTACACTCTGTTTTTATGTTGGAGCACTCTTTCTCTCATCACTTAATTCTTATACATCATTCTTGGACACTCTCTAATTTCCACTACCACATTACACACACATCTATTTATAGTGACTATAAAATATTCTAGTTAGTGGGTCAGTGCCACTATCATTTTCCAACAGCTATCTAGACTAATCTGCTAAGTAAGTTATCCACCATCATTTCCTACATTAGTCTACTACTGTAGATAGACACATGTACTTGATGTGATTACTTCATCACCGTTATACCAAGTCTATGTAATTAATCTTGGTGATTCTAGAATATTCTAGTAGTTGGTGTTGACTTCAACACTCATCCTCAGCATCGACTTTGTCCTTCTAATCACATTCATCTGCTTTTAGATAGACGTTTGTCATAACCTCCACTTGTCACTGAAATTCTACGAGACTCCTTGAGCTTCTTGTTCGACATGATATTTCTCATCCAAACTATCAAGGCTCTTTCTCACTTTATGTGTCCATTTTTGTTTCTTCTTTTTCTTCTTCTTCGGCTTCCTCATGGACTATCGACTAGATTTTCCTACTATCGAGCACGCCACTTCTGCAACACAACTTTGATTAAATTGTAAAATTTGAAGACACTATCTGGTCACATCTTCAACATAAATTTTTCATTATATTTTTCTTAATACATCGGGAGAACTAACTGAACCTCATTGTTCTGCTCTCCCATCCTCTGGTGCAAGTGAACTTCTATCTTGCAATCTGCTAACGCAATGTTAGTGATCATCTCTTCCACACAATCTTCTTCCTTCTTGTCCACGAGCGGTGGCTCCTTTTCTTTATCTTTCGCAACACCTGCGCTGCTGAAATCTTCTACCAAATCATCTTTGTTTTGGCCCATCAAGTCTTCCACAATGTCAGTCGTCCAGTCACTCTCAACCTCGAAGGATCTTTCGACTACGACAGACGTTTCTTCTATCCAATCATCTTTGCAGTTGGTAGTCCAATGGCTTTCTTATTCCACCAATTTGGACACACCTAATGACAACGTGGCTGCATCTTTCTCCTCACAGGATGTCTCAAAGTCCTATTCTTTTTCGCTTTTATCTACCATACTTAACACGACTATATTACTTTCAATCTTTTTCTCTTTCGCCCAACAATCCTAGCTGTGTGGCCTTCTTTTCCACACTTACAACACTTACCTTGAAATCTCCTCATATCTTGAGGTTGATCCTTCCAATCATCAATCTTCCATGTTCCTCTTGTCTGAGAACACCAGGGCTGACTCTCTTGGTTGCCCTCTTTCCTCGTTCTTCCACGATTATTCTTGGAAAACAATGCCTCAAGAGTGTCCCAAGTCATCTTTGGGGTACTCGTATCTCGTATGTACTCCAACATGTCCTTGTCGATCTTTGTCTTGAGTATGAACATCGCCTTTCCCACCTTGATCTTCCACTTCTTCAAGGCACCGGCTTCTTCCAGCGGTGCGACATCGTCTTCTCCAACTATTTTCCACAAATCATGACCTTGCAGATACGACTCCATGCAGGTCCTCCACGTGGTGTAGTTTTGATTATTGAGTCTCTCCATTAAACCTACCGCCTGTAGACCTCCTCGTAACTAAGAAAGCCTCCTCGCTTCACAAACTTCTATTGTGCACGACGCCTTCGCTCAATAATCCTCCTTCAACTTTATACGATAACGAGCCCTTAACACCTCAAGTACCTCGTACGCTACTTGCCCTTTCCGAACGTGTCGTGGCTCTAATACCACTTGTTGGGTAATTGTATGATCGACGTGTTGGGAAAGTAACTATTTTATTAATGGGCTCACAATATTACACACTCAAGACACACACCTTACTCTCAAACTGCTACACTCTGTTTATATGTTGGAGCACTCTTTCTCTCATCACTTATTCTTACATATCATTCTTGGACACTCTCTTATTTTCACTACCACATTAGACGCACATCTTTTATAGTGACTATATAATATTCTATTTAGTGGGTCGGTGCCACTATCATTTTCCAACAGCTATCTAAACTAATCTCTAAGTAAGTTATCCACCACTGCTTCCTACATTAATCTACTACTGTAGGTAGACACGTGTACTTAATGTGGTTACTCAACACCGCTGCTCCAAGTTTACATAATTAATCTTGGTGATTCTAGAATATTTCAGAAGTTGATGTTGACTTCACTCTTATCCATTTCTCAACTAGTCGTTGATGATCACTTCCATAACCTTGATATTCATCATCTACTTGAGAAAGAATACCCATCAAGATATCTTTTACCTCATATTCTTTCCCTAATCTCACCAGCCCACATATCTCAAAAGAATTATGAGAAGCTTCTTCACAAAGTAGCTTCCCGAACATAATACGAGAAGTGCCTCTCTCCGCAAAAACTGTGATGATTTGCAATTCATATGGCCTCCTCTCCTTAATCTGCTGTTTCAATCTACTCACTTCATCTTTGGATAATCCAAAAATGTTGGATGTCATCCCATGAATATCGACACATTTTTATAGGGAGGTGTAATCATCTTCTTTAGGCATCGGCCTTTGTAATTCTGCAGCATACCCTTTCCTCAAATCTCTTCCTTGTCTATGGATAAGCATTTCATCGAACAACTGTCGTCCCCAATGCTTTCTTCTGATTGGGAGAGCAAGTGATTATACAGAGGGGATTCAATTTTGTCTTATAATTTGGAAACAACATCTCTCATTTCTCCATCCAACTCGTCCATCCTCTTTCGGTTGTAGAAATTATCGGAACTAAGGAGAACTCGGCGTAGGGATTCAACCTCATAGTTTTCTGAATTAAGCTGGATGAGGTTATGGAAACACTCTTAGAATCACGGTGGCGCTTGATAGTTAGAAGAACAGAAATCACAGCAGCATACTGGATTTCTTGGTTTCCATTGCCGAATACTGGGGATTGGGTGGATGATAACATGATTACAATTACAATCATTTGGGGGAATTTTTTTTAGTGGCATGGCCCATGCATATTTATCTGTCTTTTCGTTTTCAATGTCATTTCACCTATTTTATATTTACGTGTTTGATCTCATATTCAATTTAATACACCCTCGCTCCATTTACACCCCACTACACACGTATATTAAGAAAAGTGATAACTTTTAGGGTTATTATAGTATTTTTGTAATAAATAATTGATAAAAGTATGTTATGTGTATTAGGTATGGTGATTTTTTTTGTAAATAAAATGTATAGGGAAGGGTGATTGTATTTGACTTTTTTACTTTTTTAGAAATGTGCAAACTTTTGTGGGACAACCCAAAATGCAAAGTGTGCCATCTAAAATTGGAAGGAGGGAGTAGATCCTTAAGTCCAAATTTCCGCCGCATGGGTAAGGGTTTAAAGATTATTGAGAGACTCTCTTGTGAGACGATTTTTTTATGATACGGTTGTGAGTTGGGTTGACCTATTATTAAAGTATGTTTATCATATAAGTAAAGTATGCTTATTTTTAGTTAAAGTATGTCAATAATAAATCATATTATATCATCCTAAAAGCATACTTTAACTCATCATCCAACATACTTTACAAAACATACTTTAACAACCATTGAACATACTTTATCTATATAATAAGCATACTTTAACACGTCTCACAAACGGTCTCACATAAGTAGCGTCTCACAAGAGACTTTGTCAAGATTATTAATTATTAATAGAGTTCAGTCTCTTATGTTCCCCTTATGCAAGGGTATAATATTTTGTTCTAAAGAATATACACTTTAATTAATAATGGTATAACATTTTATTTTAAAGTGTATACACTTTTATTTTTTATTTTTTTCAGAAAATAAAGGGTGCACGTACATATACTAAAGAATATAACATTTAATACTAAAAGGTATTTGGCGCACCGTAGCACATACAAGTTTTAGCCTTATAAATTATTAAATTTAATTTTAGTTCTTTTATATTTTTACTTTTTTTCTTTTAGTCATTTTCTATTTATTTTACTCCTATAATTTTTATTTTTTCAGTTTTAATCCTTTTTTTAAAAAAAAATCAAACTTTTAGGACTTCTAAGTCCTTTAAGTTTTCAAAACTTTTATAAAATAACTAAAATTGAAAAAAATAATTAAAGGATTGAAATTGATACAAAATGAATAAAATTAAAAAAAATCAGTAATTAGTAGGTTCAAAACTTTTTAAGTATTACTAAACGATACATTCGCTTTAGAAAATTACTTATAAATACAAAAGTTTATTTTGTTTTACCCATAATACTCATATCCATCTGAATATCAGTGTGCATCGTTAAGAGAGAATAAAAAAAGCCCGATTAAGTAATTATACTAATGTATATCGGTGTGCATCCTTGTGAGAGAAATAAATTCGTGAGAAAGAAATAAAGAATAAATTATAAAAATCGTCATCGAAGAGTACACGTTGATGTACACCATAATGAACGCACATAACTAATTAGGTTAAATATTTTTAATTATTTTGTAATAAATATATATATATATGAAAATTGAAGTATCATGATTAAATATGACATAATTAGATAGGCAATATGCAAAAATACCCAAAACCTTAAAGTCAAAAATCAATACCAAACTTTCTTAAAATTTATATCTTTTCTACCCAATAAGACAAAAAGGGACCACTATGCCCTTATAGGAGATATTTGACAAAATTGTGTGGGTGACATACATGCTCACCCATATTGTGACCCACACAGCCCTTTACAAAATATTTCAACATATTTTCACCCATTATATTCTACAAGAATTTTTAACATTTCCTCACGCTTCAAAATGGTATCAGAACCCTAGGTTTATTTATTTACGAATAAAAAATTATTATAAAATCATATTACTTAACGAGATGAGAGTTTCAAAGAAATATGGATTTAAACGAAAGTTAGACATCCAAGAGTGACGGACTATAGGCCATGTTCAAAATTGGAGCAATGACGCCTTTTGGCCCACTGGATATGATGAAACGAGCAGCTCTATACAATAATACTACAATATTTTGTATAGACAACAAGCAGAAAAGAAGGAAGAGATTGCCGACCTTTTCTGGGATGGTCTCGACCGAAGATAGAAACTAGCAGAAGACCGTGCCAATTACACCGAGGAAGAACATCTGGAGAAAAGACACTAGATGGAAATAAGATACTCTAAAAAGTATCAAGAAACATAATGGAACTCTAAAGTTTCACGGAGATCCATGGACATGTCCCGAGACACGAACAATGGAGAAGATGACCAAATCAAGGTCCAAGAGAAAAATGCAAGCCATATCACTTTTCATGGAGGTCATAATGACGAAATGGGAAAAAATTAAAGCAGATAACTCTAAGATGAACCAAGATCTTAGAGAATTACAAAAGACGGTGAAATTCTTTGGAGAATATTGACAAAACATGTCCAAGACGATATTTGAGATCAGCCTCAAGATGGATAAGGTGGAGACGTTGCAAAACAAATAACTCGACCTCATAAGGAAGTTGATAAATCAAGTAGAGTTCCTGGAAACCAAGGCGACGGGTAGAAGGCCAGGAGAAAGGTTACCACCGACCTTCGTAATAGAACCCCTTTTACACCAAAAAGGAAAGATGACAGAGGTCACAAGGCTAAAGACGGAGAGTGAGAAGATGATGGCTATCCTTCGAGAAGAATCCACATCCCTAGATGGAGAGAGCGAATCTTGAGGATCTACAAGACCTATATGAGTCCTTCCAATGACTAACTATTGTAGATCTGAAAATGAATGTTGGAGAGACTTCGAACTCTCAACAGCAATCTCAGGCTCCCCAGACCCAATAGGATCTGAGCCAAAATGAAGGAACTTTTGGATCACATGGAGTCCATGAAGCAAGACAAGAAGAGACATCCCAAAACCAAGAAAATTTTAAGATGAAAGTGATAGGAATGTCAACAGGAACAAGCCGAGTTCGAGGATCTAATCTACACAACACCCCCACATGGTTAGTCTCACCTTGAACTGATAAATCCATATGGGTTGATCTTAAACCTCGATACTCTAGACTTCAAGAATAGAGAAATCTTGATCGATGAGTGGACAAATGCAATGAAGATTGCAAGAGGCGCACTGGAGCTGGACAAAGAAGGGTTAATAAGATTTCTAACTATGAGCCTGGAAGGATCAGTAAAATTTGCCTGGGAAGTACTCTCAGACGAAGTCAAAAAGGAGTTCATGGAAGGCGAAGACCTAGGCAATATTATCGATCGCATGGCCAAGATCTTCAAGATTCACTTCATCGGAGTAGGTTACTTCGAAGGAATGGAAGAAGAAAAGAAGAAGAAGTATAAAAATGCTCTATACAGTCTGGAGCTACTTGACATCTGTCATATAGATGAGTATATCAAACGCTTCATAGAGTATAGATAGAAGTCAAAGATCAAGGAGGAGGAAGTATTCCACCTGTTCTTTGCTAAGATTCAATGCCCATGGAGAAAAATGCTGATCAAAGAATATGAACCATGTGAGTTGGATTCAATAGCAAGAAGAATGTCTTTACTCAAAGTCAAGATTGCGGATTGGTGTCATCAAGCATCATCAATACACAAGAACTATAAGAGATTAAGGGGAACCAACAAGACAGTCCCCTTATACTGCGAAAGCAACGATCTTCCAATCATCATTGGAAGAAATCTAAGAAAATAAAAAAGGATGAAGAAAATTCATCCTTACACACAAAGAAGCAGGGGATAGAGGTCGAGAAGACCAAGATCCTTTTGGTCCAAGTAAAAGGCCCGAAGCTATAAATCGGGGCAAAGGTCTAGACCATCCAGATAGAGTTTAAGAAGTCAAGCCTCATCCTCAGGATCAAACCAGAGGAATACATAAAATACTCCCACAAGAAATACGTTCCAAAGGGCAGCTACACGAGCTAATGAAAGATTTAAGAATTGTAACTGCTATACATGTGGAGCTAGAGGGCACATCTCACCAGATTACCCAGAGAATCAGAAGTGGGGAGTGCGACAGTTAGAAACCACTCCAAAAATGGAGGAAGTTGTTTACTTCCAAGTTCTGGTACAGGTATATCAGTTTGAAGATATACCCTCAGACAAAAATATCTACGAAGAAGAATTCTTCAGCCAAGACGAATCCTCTGAAGATGAGTCGGAGTGAAGAAGAAAACTTTAGACAGGAGATGCAAGAAGAAATGTCTGGATTCTTTTTCCAGACATCTATATCTCATAAAACTCTTATGAGAATCATGAGAGGATCCAAGGCTGGATCTATACGATGAATTCACCATGGGACGATTAAAGTGGTTCCTCAGTTTCAAAAGAAGAAAGCACAATATTATATACAAGGTGACCGAAAGGATTGCCATCCTCATGGAGCTCACGAGAAATGTAATGGAAATGCAACTAGTTCCTGTTGATGAGATCAAGAAGGAACTCAGTAAACTCCAGAAAGAAGTTGCTAAGATCATGTCTTGGATCTATATCAGAGCAATTCGGATCCTCATCAAAGCAACTTTCAAAGAAGATATCGATACACCAATCGATATTGTAATCTTTGATAAGAGGATTAAGAATACAAGAGAGATGTGTCTGGGAGGAATCTCAGGAAATCTGTACGTAGGCTACATCTACCCAAGGATTGCCTATAATCTGGAGGATAAAGACTTCAGTAGAGTACTCACTCTTCATCAAGATTTCAAGAATAAAGATTTGATGAAAGAAGGGAACCTACCATACTCTACAGTATCTCATATGCTCTATCCAACACCCATCATTCAGATTTATTCCAAATGAAGGAGTATATTGAGATACCAGAAGTGTTCGAAAGGATTGCATGCGCAACCAGGCCAGAGATAATGGAGTTACCGCCAATCCACGACATGGATTTACGAATCATAGATAAGCCGGTCTGGAGCAGGCAAGACAGCCTTAGATTCGAGCAGAGAAGGATTTCTTTCCAAGAAGATAGAATGATTAGTGAAAGATAGGGGAAGAAGCCGATCGTGGAGGTAATACAGAAACCGAAGAAGTTCACAACTAAAGGTAATCGAGGAAGTTACATGTAGATTCCCAGATCAACTAGTGCTGGGATTGGAGTTTCTCGAGGATCACAAACCTTGGGAAAGATTACAAGATGGAATGGAATTTACGGTCAAAGGAAAGAGATACAAGGTTGAATAAAAGCTTGGGTTTTTAAAGCTCTAATCTATCCATGGCCACAAGTTCATTCTCGATATATATCACTATAGGGATGATATATAAGGAGTATCATGCAGAATATTTTGCGGCATACATCGATTCAGGAGCCGGTATCTGCACAGCAAAAGAAGGAGTCTTTTCTAAATGCTCTGGCAAAGATTTGCCAACTGTACTAGGAAAAGATTTCTCACAGAGGGTGCTAATCCTTAAAAGAGGAATCAAGCAAGCAGAGATCATGATCAGAGGAGCAGATTGTATCCCCTGGTATAAGGTAAAAACTCCACCGATATATTTTCATGATACCGGAGTAGATATTCTGTTAGGAAATAATTTCCTATAGACATTCAGGTATTTTACCCAAGAAAACGCAACAAGAAGGGTTATTTTCACAACCCTTTGTGAACATAAGATCATCACACCAAGACTACGTAATGCATTTCAAAGAAAAATGGCAATCAGATTTCGCAGCAAGCGTGGTGATAATAAAGAAAAATTTAGCCATCCATAGATGAACGATCAGAGAAGATGTGACGAAGCGGTCCTTCAGATGAGAACTGAGAATAAAAGAGGATGGAAGATGGAGAAACTAAAGGAGAACATAATTCACCTTCTCAAAGCAAGCTTGGGAGAAAGTCTACAGAAAGACGTCACAATCGAAGAACAAATATCTTTGGAGGACGTCAAGAAGAAGATACAGAGGAACTTCAATGAGGATCCTCTAGCCTGGTGAGACAAAACGAGCTCAAAGCCTCACTCAAAGTAAAAGAAGGAAAGGAGCATGAGTTCGTAAGATACAAGCATATCCTGATGAACCAAGAGGATCGAAAGGATATACAGCTAATACTTAAGGAACATCTGGACCTTAAGTTGATATCACCAGGAGTATCTCCATACAGCAATCCAGGATTTCTAGTTTGAAATCATGGAGAAGTCAAGCGGGAGAAGCCGAGACTTGTGATCAACTACAAAGGGATCAACAACATCTTGGAGTTCGATGGATACTACATACCAAGTAGGGAACACTTGGTCAACTGTATCAAGAATGTCAAGGTATTCTCAAATTTCGACTGCAAATCTGGGTTCTACCAGATTATGATGGAAGAAGGAAGTAAGAAGTTCACAGCCTTCTCCACACCACAAGGCCATTATATCTGGAATGTCATGCCCATGGGCTTGGCAAATATACCCCAGATATACCAAAGAAAGATGGATAATCTTTTTAAAGATTATTTCTCATTCATATTTGTTTATGTGGATGACATCCTCACAGCCTCAAAGAACATGAAGGAGCATTTGGCGCATTTGGAAATATTTTCAGAGTTGTGCCACAAGGAAGGATTAGTGCTTTCTGAAAAGAAGGCAGTAATAGCAACAAGACAAATCGAGTTTCTTGGAGTCGAGATCGATGAGTCAGGGATCATTCTACAACCACACATTGTAGAGAAGGTTCAGGGATTTTCTGAAAATCTTAAAGACAAGAAGCAACTCCAAAGCTTCTTAAGAGTTATCAACTTTGTTAGGATGTTCATCAACAATCTAGCGCAATACAGAAAGGTATTAAGTCCTCTGTTGAAGAAAGTTGCCAAATTCAAATAGGAGGAATCACACCGAAAGATGGTTAAACAACTAAAGGAGGTTTCCAAAAAGCTCCTGAAGTTAGCTATTCCAAACGACGAGGATGATCTGGTACTATATACAGATGCCAGCGACTGTTGGTGGGCAGCAGTTCTAACTAAGTCCACAATAAAAGAGAGGTACCATGCGGATACTGTAGCAGACTCTTTGCAGAGAATGAAGCAGAGAGATGGCACATCAATGAAAATGAGTTCTTTGCGATTCGGAAGGCGTTCAAAAAATGACCGTTATTTCTTCTCGCGAAGAAATTTATCCTTAAAATTGATAACACGAGTGTCAAAGTCTTTTTGAAAAATAAAATTGAATCTAAACAAGAAAGGCTAGACTTTAATATGGTAAGCTAAATGTTAATATTATGATTTTAATATTGTCATTATTAAATCTGTTGAAAATATTTTGGTAGATTTCTTGACGAGAGATGGAAGGAGCTGAGATAGACTCCATCCTGACCATTTCAAATCACCTGATGGACAACCTTGAGTTGCTCAAAAGGGAATTCGAGAATCTAGCACTCAATGCAATGCGTGCTGAAAAATTACAAGAAAGCAATCAGGCTAAAGTGTCCAATCACATATGAGATTGTATTTGCAATAATGCGAGTCTCTTCGAGTCATTACGATAGCCACTTCTTTGGGCAGTTGATAGAAATCATCAAAAGGAGAGCAGTAGAGAACGGGGCTCTAAATCCGAAGCAAGGGATTCAAGTACCCTTAGCACAGGTCCTGGATTGGAACTTCCAAAAGAAAAACCGGTCCAAGGAAAAGTCGAGGCTCTGGAGTCACATCTAGAGTCGTCCAGTCAACCCAGCACCTTTGGGGTTAAAGAGGAAGAGATCAGTCTTAGGCCTATGACGGGCACCGCTAAGGCTGGTATTAACATATCTAATTTTTCTCATTAGTAGGGATACAAGCTAGCTGGGAAAAATTAAATATCAGACAGGAAATCCGTCCGAAGAAATACCGGATAGATATATCTGGGGAATATCCCCGAGTTTAGATGAGAGAGGGCTCAAATCCAAACGATGTAAAGCAGTGGTATGATTTTGGGGCTTTAGCCTCAATATATACGGTTGCACTAAAGTTTCCAGAACTTTCGAAACTGCCAAACTGGCTAGGAAAAGCAGTAGTAAAGTCATGGAAAAACAATGCGACGTTGTCTAGAGGAGATGTATTGGAGCTCTACTTTACCAGTGCAGCTCCAGAACCAGTTGGTAAAGGCTGCCACGAAGCCTTTCATTTCATCAAACTGAGAAGACCAGATGTGGGGGCATCAAACAGAATCATGGAGTCTTCCGGGAAGGAACAAGTCTTGGTTTCTACGTATTCAGAAGAATAAATCTCTATGCGAAGAGCGAGGGGTTTGTACGACTACATTCAGGCCATGATTCAAATAAAATTCCATTTCAAATTTGAGCACAAAACAATGAACAGGTCCTTCCTGTTGAACACCTTAACAGGAAGAAAAACACAATTCGCGGAGGATGCTCTTGAGAACAAGCAAGAACTTCTTTGGAGAAACAAGGTACTGGTGAGTAAACAAACTCATCGAAAATACTGTAACATGGCTCACTTTGGGCAATGGACGGACAAGATATGTACAAGCTGCTCTACCCAAATAGAACCAGAGTTTGGAAATGAGTACGGCTAAGCATAGGAAAAATAAGAATGGCTGAACCCTCTCCAACAAAGGACACACGTGGAAAGAAGAGGGTTAAACCTCTTCAAAACACCCAAGAGCCAGAGGATCCTTCAGACACTAAAGGAGATAAATGACTCTTCAAAAAAGCAAGAGTCAGATGACCTTTCCAAAAGGGTAAGAGGCATGTGACCCCTGTAAAAGACAAGAAGGATGACCCAAAGAAGGGCATCCAATGCAGAAAGAGGGACCAGACAGCTGTTAAAGTTGGCATCCAATGAAGATGAGGAGAGTGCTGACGTAAGAATGATGACGTAAGCAGTGACGTTATACAAGATTGAAGAGGCTTTGAAATCCAAATTTCGGGTCCGAGAGCCTCTATAAATAAGAAGTTTGAGGAAGCAGAAGGCATCGACCATCACCCTCTATTTTCTCTTTCAATAAACATTATAGTTTTTCCTTTCTTTATACGAGTGTTTCCATTTCAGCTACCACAGGTAGCTAGAGGAGTCTTCTCCTCTTGTTTAAGTAGTATGAGTGTGTAATAAATATTTCTATTTCATAAATAAATAATCTTGGGCTACTGCCCGAAGCATGTAACCTTTCATTTTTTCTGCAACTTAATTTTTATATTTTCCAACGAGAAACAGTAGCAGCATCCAGTACACCCAGTGTAGGAAACGAATCAGGATTGTGCTGAGGTCCGCTGAAGGAACGGGACAGAACCATCATACTGCGGGGCGCATGGTTGGCTGTGAGGAGCAGCTGTAAAACCTCTCGGATACCCGGTGAATTAACGGTCAAAAAAAATACTGTTACTATTTCAAATTTGGTTAGTTATGAAAATAATATTGTCAATTAATGTACGGAAGCATGCTGGAGTTGATATGGTCGTAATGGATTATGTCTATTTTGAGGGAAAAGAAATATTAAAAAAAAATTTAGGTGAAGTGTGGGTCACCTACGCTGGTACCTACACCCACACCAACACCCACATGGGATATATTGAGCAGAAGGTTTCAAACAGTAAGGGTATAAGGGTCCAAAAGGTGCTATTATTTATAAAAGATATAAAATAAAAGGATTGGTTGGTAAAGATATTGGATGTTTGATTTTTGGATATTTTTGCAATCCTCCCTAATTAGATCTAATAATGGTGGAACGATGTGATAGTAATTAATTAATCGGTAACAAATACTAATGAAATAGAAAGACGATATAGGTAGAGGAAAGATCGTGTTCTTAATTACTTAATATTATTGTTAATTATTAAATTAATTGAAGCAGAAATTATGTCTGCAATTTAAATTGTTTGAAATTAAACAAGGTGGATTAGCTCACCTGGTCATTTCAAGTAATTGTAGTAAAACTCAACCCGTCAACCTCCTAGCTTTTTCAGCAATACAAAGTGGACGCTGATGATGTCATCCAAATGCATTTCAAGTAATTGCAATAAAACTCGACCCGTCCAAACGAATTTCTAGTAATTGTAGTAAATTTCGACCCGTCAATCCCCTGGCTTTTCTGGCAATACAGAGTGGACGCTGATGTATATGAGTGTCCAATCTGGTCAGAGGAAAGAACACGCCAATAAATAATCCAAAATAAGAAACACATTAAACTTTTTACTTTACGATGGAGTGAAAAATAAAAGATAGGATAATTTCTGAAATCTTTCCTTAGAGCGCGATTAAAGAGTACACTGAGTAATGTTGGAATTCCTTTTGTATATATATCAGTAATTATATCTTATATTAAATCAATGTATTTATTAATAATTAAGCTATACAAATGGATACCTTTCTGTAATAACCCCTTAAAAAATTAAATGACCAAAATAGAGTTCAACAAAATTATTGAACCAAAAATGATGTTACCTCAAACAAAGTACTATAATTCGTATTTGGCAAAAACTTGTGTGCACCCGGGCGCACTCCTTACGCCTTTAGAATTTTGTGTTAAATTGTATATCATTTAGTATAAAGATGTGTACCCTTTATTTTTTGAAGAAAAAATAAAAAATATTAATAAAAAGTGTATACTTTTTAGAACAAAATGGTGTACCCTTACTAATTAAAGTGTATACCCTTTAGAACAAAATAATGTACATTTACCCATAATACTAAATTATAAAGACGCACGGTGTGCCCCAGGTGCACGCAAGCCTCCCTCTTTGTATTTTCTCCTACTTTTTGCATGCAAATGCGTTAATTTAAAAAAATTGCTCCCCTTTCCCGGTTGAATGTATTTACTTTGTCATTTTAGTTCGTCCCATTAAGAAGTATCAATTTCATTTTTTGGTTGATGAGAAAAAAAAATAGAGTAATAAAAGACAATTATTATACACAATCCACTACATAAGAGGCCCACAAACAATACTATTAGAGTAAAATTTATCTTAAATTACAAAGATAAAATTATAAATATTCCCCAAAAATTAATTAAAATAAATATAAACTCTATGGATAAAAAAGGATATAAAATACAAAAACGATATTACATTTAAAATTAACTCTAAATCCTAATCATAAGTATTTAAACTCTAGAGTCAAATACATCATAAATCGTACATAACTTACGGTAAGAATGATGGTCTACTAGTCTTTGTCGAGTAATTGACATATTCATTGACATTTTCAGTATCGTAACTATTGATAACAATTTTTTTATGCAAAATAAAGAGTAAGTGTACTCTTGTTGTATAGGCACGTACAACCAAGTTAAATTATGGAACTGAGGGAATTTAGGATTCGTGATCTTTAGGAATAGCATCGTGATTAGTTAGGGACGACCGAATATTGGGGAAAGAAATGAATGAAAATAAAAATACATGGAAAAATAAATCTAATTACAATATTTTTATATTTTCAATGCAATGGTAACTTTCATGATGCTATCAAACAATCAATCATCCAATATCTTTATTGTTTTTCATTTTTAAGCTAATCATGGTAAGGGCGATCACGATTTATACCTACCCCACTGGCTTGGTGAATAGGACGGGCATGGTGAATAGGATGGGGAATGTTGCGACAATCCCGAAACAGCTCCTACGATCGATCTTACTTACAATTCCCTTCAAGTAACTATGTTCGTACGGATGGGGTTCCCTTCACTAGTTTAATCCTGAGGCCTGAGTGATATCCCTAGTGTTCATTTACGTTGTTCTAAACATAAGGACTCCATGGTCAGGCTCCCCTTATAGCTTCATCTTATAGCCAGGCTCCCCTTATAGCTTCATCTTATAGCTTCATGTCACTACACCAAAAATGTTGATAGATATCGGTTAAAAACCGATGTCTATTTCACCAAGCAGCCGATGTTGAAGCCCCCGATGTTGAAGGTAGGCGCTGATAGACATCGATTTTTAGCCGATGTCTTATCCCATATATAGACATCAGTTGCATCCTTTGACATCGGTTACCCACCGATGTCTTTCAATGGAAAGACATTGGTTGCACGCATATGACATCGTTTATTCACCGATGTCTTTCCTATAAAAGACATCGGATTGGACAAAAAGACATCAGTTGTAAACCGATGTCTATCCACTTAAAGACATTAGTTGACACCTAATTGACATCGTTTTTCCACCGATGTCTTTTCTTAGTATAGACATCAGTTTTTACATGATGTCTTTCATATTTTTTATTTTATTTTATTATTACTTATTTTATACATAAATTTTTATTATTAAAATAATATTAAATGCAATTACGCTATATAACTCAAAACTTACGAATTTTTTACAAGAATTTCAATATTTAAAATTTTAAATACACAAAAAATAATCCTCCGAATCTAAAAGTACAAAATATTCTAACTAATTACATTCAAACTTCAATTTTACATAAATAAAACCTAATTTTATAAGCTAAAACCTCATGAAAAAAAAGAAAGGGATCCCCAACCAATTGTTTCTAATTTATGTATACGTGAGACATTGTATGAACACCATTAAAGTCTCCCAACTTCATCTCTTTCTCAGAGAAAAACATCATCATTTTTCTCGTTCAGAAACTGCAAGAATTTCAAAAGATCAAATTAGAAACTTGCTTAACACCGTTGCACTATAACACAAAAAAAAATCTTTCATGATCAACACCAAAGAATAATGTAAATTGACTCCAAACCCACTAATGTATTATGTGTAAATTCAAACCATAAGTAAATGGTAAAATAATAAAAGTTAGATTTTATGGGTGTACTTGCTTAAAAGTATAAATGGACAAAATAGATACACAATAAGACCATGCAGCCTTTGTACACTTCTCTTTATCTCTACATACAGTAACTAGCCATGAGTCAACATAAACATTCATAATTAATAAATTCATATTAATTAATTTTGACGTTTAATGAATCAAAGAATATACCATACTATTAAATATTTTTTTAATTATATGCCACAATCCTTTGAGAATTCATTTTTATCCAGAGCATACTCATATATTAATAATGTTTAATTTCTACATAGAGCACTAATGAAAAGTCTAATCTATAGAGAATTAGCAATAAAAAAAACATGCCTGACTACATTGTTGAAATGTGATGACACCTCTTTTCCAACTTTTTCCATAGCCTTTGTAATCAGCTCACCAATCTCTCGTCCTCCATTTGCAGATATAGTCCCAACATACATAATTACAAGAGCACTTTGAGCTCACAAGTAGCTGATAAGACGAGCATACTGCACGAAAATTATGGAACCTTGTCCAACATAACTTATGAATGTATAGTACATAAATATCTTAGGATATATATTCTCATTATGTTGTGCTGATTGAGAAACCAGAAGTAGGCACAAGAAAAACCTGGGCAATCATTCTCGTTCTGCTTTTCAACCACAACATCAACAGCCATTGTGATGCCTTGTCTAAGATCCACAGCATTCATGCCTCGTCTACTTCCCTCATTTATTCCTCTCTCTCAATTGCTTGTGAACTGTGGCAAGCGATGCATTATTCCAAGGACCTCTTACAATAGGCTCCCCAATAGTCCCAATTAGTTTCTGGTTCTCACTGTTTTTCTCCATAACCTTACTGCAAATTTAGAAAAAAATATGGACTACAGTTTCACCAGTGCCATCATATTTAGAAGTACTAAAAAAATTGAGGCAACTCTAACTTGTCTCACGGACAGTGAAATAGGAGGCTAACAAAACACTTCCCTTTCATTATATGATATAAGAACATTTCATTCCACTAAAAAGAAATACTAACTTTTGAAATAATTTAATAGAATGAATCAATATTTTTACTATTGCACATCGTGAATAGAGGCATACCCGAGGTATGAGGCCTTGAAGATCAGCACCAGTACAGGAGGTGGTCAATGTTACAAAGGCATGCACCTCCTGCCCCTCAGGCACTCTTCCAGAAACATTAGTGTTTTTCAGCTTTTCAAAGGATGTATCTAATGTTTACATATACTGATTTAGCTATCAGTTATATATCTTATCATTTTTTAGTTTTTAGTTTTTAAGTAATCAATCATTACATCATAGAAACTGAGAGGAACAATACTAAAGAACATGAGCACCAAATAATGACAAAGTAATTAACTAAGTTGGAGTCTTATTGTATGGTGGAATAAATATGATCATGCTTATTCAATAATACTAAAGCTCCCTCTTTTGAATCATATTGAGAACCGAATACATAATGACATTATGAACAATATTTTACATCACTATCCAAGAAACTGAGAGGCAAGTTAAATTTATAATATGAACACCATTTTATGATATTCTACGAGTGTCCTACACAGGATATTTGAATCCACATAATCAAATCACCCTAAATAAGATTGAAGTTTCCTAATACTTGACCATGAGTTGGTTATTATACACTTAAACCAGAGAAAATAGCATGCATGTTTACATCACTTCACTAGGGAAATTGTGGCAAATTAATCATTAACTTCTCAAAGCCAACTATTTTACATAAAAAAAAAGGAGTGCGTATAGTAGTACCTGTTAGGAAATACAAAGAGATGCTAAATGGAGTGACATCACAAGGTGCATAACCTATTTACTCCAGAACCATATGAAGCCTAAAATCAAGAATAAGATAGTAGTAAATTAATAGAAGCATGTCTAGTTGTTAAACTAAAGCTAACACCAAGAAAAAATCAGTCATCATTGCCATGGCTTTTTGAAACACAAGCGCACATACAAAAATGTAAGCTAATACTTCAAAAAATTTTATACCATGAATGAAAATGCAAGAAAGCATTGTAGATTCAATCTTGGATTATTATAAACAAATTATGGAATTTGGGATACAACTAATTGTGTAGCTGTTGAGAAGACTTCAAAATTTTTGCAATGCAAAAGAAGTAGAATTTACGTCGCCTGAGATATATTTTGAATTACAATGAGAAAGTACTGCAAGAATTAAAGAACTCGTGACAAGTCCTACAAGTGTAATCAGAGCTTAAAAGATACATAAGAAACATATTAAGCTTTGCTGATTTACTTATAACGAAAACTGCACTCAAGTAATTCAATAGCTAAAAGATTTTTACAATGCCAAATAGAATGATAAAAGCAAAGCACGTAATTTGAAAAGTAGAAGCTACATCAGCAGTGTTGACATCAGGAACTTTGAGAAAACTCAGTATATGTACTTCGAATCACACTAGAATCAATCAAGTGCAACAAAAAATTGATTCCACAAGAACAATAATGGGAACAAATTTATGTATATTCTTATTAGGGTAGTGCTAGGAAACGTTTTGCAAAGATAGAAAATCACAATAAACTATTAATAGAAAAAGAGAGATTCATTATAGAAAACAAAGATGTAAATTACCACAACAGAAATCAGAAAAACAAAGATAGAAGACTTCCTGAACCAGCCGTGACTCAGGTCCACCGGGAAGAGAAATTAAGCCAATAAACAGTTAATTCAGACGGTGGTTAGAGCACCCCTATGGGCTTTAACTTCCAGGTCCAGCTGCCGTCGGCGTTGCGCTTGGGACTGCCTAGTATAAGCACCGCATAGAAGGTTCGCATCATAGGAACACCATGAATAGGAAGTTTTGGGCGGAATTTGGCAACCACGTGAGCAAGATCCTTCACGGGAGGCTATAGAAGAACCAACAATTACTATCTAGAGTCAAATACCGAAAATAAGAATGTCGATTGGTGAGTAGAATCGCCGGAATCAAAGGGAAAATGCCATCACTGAACAGGGGCCGCGCGTTGAACCCCTGCAAGGGTTTGCGGCTCTGCTACAGTGGTGTGAATCTAGTTCGGGCGAGAGTAAACTTGGAGCCGAAATGGGCATCGGCGCTAGGGACTCTACCCCACGAATTTTCACGTGAACATAAGGGGGCAATGCTTGTTGGGATGGGTAAGGAAAGGGCATTGCGCTGGAAATCACAGCCAGTACACCGGAAACCCTCTTCCCGACGACCCAGATGTAGGACGCCGGAAAAACTTAGGAAGGGACCTATGGATGGGTTCTGTTCCTCTTGGCATTAGGGCTTTAAGGGTTGGGGATGAATTGTGCAGAGAAAAAACTTTTTTATTTAATTTTGCAAATTATTATTTTTTAATTAAAACACTAAAGACATCAAATATTAGACAGCGGTCACTCATTACCAATGTCTATCAGAGCAAAAACATCAAGTAAAAAGACATATATTTGATGAATCGATGCCTATCAGCGCATTATTTTAAAAGTTTTGAATAGACATCGATTAGTGAAAATCGATGTCTATCAGCGCATTTTCATTGAAAACCGATATCTATCAGCATACTTTTTCGCTGATAGATATCGGTTTAGGATAAGACATCGATTTTTAATCAAAAGACATCATATTTTATGAATAACGATGTCTATTTTTAAACAAAAGACATCATATTTTATGAATAACCGATGTCTATTTAGAAATGTCTATTTTTAACCAAAAGACATCATATTTTATGAATAACCGATGTCTATTTGGAGATGTCTATCAATATTTTTGGTGTAGTGTGTAAATGGAAGAAACTCACATATGATAATATTGCAAAGCAATTAAGGGTAAAGCAACGACAAGTCATGCTTCTTGAAAAGTATTAAAATCCTAATTTAGAAAATTATTTAAAGAAATGGATCCATTTGAGAATCTCAACTAGTGGAGATTTCTCTTTCAAAAGCTCCCCAAATTCTAATCTAAAATATGAATATACTTGAATTAACTTGAATGGAGAATTGTTGTTGATGGCCTTCATATAAGAGGGTATTTATAATAGTGGGGTGTGACCGTGTGAGGAGTGTTGGAATGATTATTCAATGTTGGATACTTTAGTTTAAGGGCCAAAATAAGAAAATTAGGCTTTAAAAATTGGCTAGCAAAAACAGTCACATAAATTCGTTCGAATTTTTGTGACAGCAAGCGCACAGCTTCACTGTTTTGGCTCGTTCTTGCTCGTTTTAACTCTGAATTGAGTTTCGTTTTCTCCCACATCTTCCTCTTTACTTGTAAAATCCATTTCTACCTCAAAATCACCAATTTTCTACAAAAAAAAACACAAAAATACTTTTTTCCAAGTAATTAAGCAATTAATTGTATCCTTCATAAAAATCATGCTTAATTATTGAATTAAAGTCACATAAATCTAAGTAAATTCATGCAATTAAACACATAATTCTAGGTGAATTTAACGCCGATCAACTATAGCAAACTTAATTTTCTATCCTAAAATATTTAAAAATTTCGATTTAGTTCCAAAACTTTCTCAAAAGTTCAGATTTTATCTCATAACTAATTTTTCATCGCAAATCGTTATATAATTCCTGCTAATTTTCAAAAATCGTCCCTAGTTTTAGAAGCTTCCAGAATTTTTCTAAGTGAGTTTTTGACAGATTTGAGAGCGTTTTTGAAAAATTTTAGAAGTTATAGGACAATTTATGAAAAATTAGTTTTAAATCGAAATTTAAACTTTTGAGAAAGTTTCGAGACTAAATAAAAATTTTTAAATATTTTAAAACAAAAAATAAAGTTTGCTATAGTAATATGCCGATTACTTAGTCTTTGTCTATTTAGATTATTTTTAATTAAAGAATGTAAAAGACTACCGCTTTGCATCATAATCATCGATAAACAATTGTGCACAAGGCATTCCAGGGAATTCAATAAAAAAAATACTCATCTCACCGTAAGGTCAAAGCTTTTTTTTACGTAAATTAAGAAGTATTATTATTTTATGTGTGGTGTATATTGTATTGGTAGTAAGTGGTGGGCATATGTGGGATCCTTTTACTAAAAATGAAAAATGAGAAATTTTGAATGGGACATCCAATATAGTAAAATAAAAAATTTCGATTGGACGGAGGAAATGTTTTGTTGCTAGCATAAATTTGTGTGCGACGGATACCACTTTTTACTTTTAGGGTGTAGCATATAGGAGTATTACTTTGCTGTAAAGAACGTTGGCATTTGTCATCCGATTTACTTACGTAATGTATTCTGTAATTCGTCCTCACACAAAACTCTCCTTTCGCATGTCAAAAACTCCAATTTTGAATCCGAGTAGGTCTTGAAAACTGCTCATTTTACCCAATAATGAATGATATCGGATCAACTATTTCAACTTCGTGTATTTCATCTTATATTTCACTTTTTAAATGAATGACACGAGTCAATAAAACATTTTAGACATGTCTTAAGGGTTTAATGATTATTTACACATATAATATTTTTATATTATGGAACATCTATAGAATACGAATTATGGAATTAAGAATCTAATAATATTTCCCTATAGTTCACTGCAAATTTGCAAGTAACTTGATTCTGTACTGGGGTCATATATATTCCCTCGTCTTGTCAATCTGTTTGCAAAGTTCAAACAAAATGTATGCGGATCAAGAAATCAGTTTGGCAGTTATTGATCTTGATAGATTAATAAAATTGAGTTTTCAAAGGTTGCAGTTTGCACACAGAAATAATTAACACACAAATCAATATTGAACATCCTCTAGCCACATCATTCTCCAATTTCATTTCTCACAGATATGATTAGATTTCTGCATACGAAAGTGACAAAAAAATCTGATTAAATATAATTATATTACTTCGTTGTCTTGTGTGCTGACACATAATTCACTTTTTTATTTTTTATTTTTAATTTAGACCCATAAAATAATTTAACCAATAAAAAATTCGGTATTATTATAAATAACACAATTTCTATTACTCCCTCGTTACTAAATTAATGTATCCATTTATTATTTTCCACGTTAATCAACAAGTATTGTTATTTTGTACAATGAGAGTTGTATTAGTAAAATTTGTTGCGTCATATGTAGGGTTGGAAAAGAAAAATGGATATCAATTTTCGGCCTATTATTTTTTATTTTTTCAATTTTAATATAACAACCCTTACCTATTTCTCAGCTTTATTCCTTTTGTAAAAAATAAAATAAAATAAAAATCAAACTTACATTACTCTCAAGTGCTTCAAACTTTAAAAAAGTTGCAAAACATTAAAGTCACAATACAAAAATTGTATAAAATGATTAATATTGAACAGCACCAGAATTAGATATATCGAAATTGATATTACAGCTTCCTTCACATTATAAATGCATAGCACCAGAATTAGATATATCGAAATTGATATTACAGCTTCCTTCACATTATAAATGCATTTCTATATTGAACGTCTCTTCATAAAGTTTACATTTTCCTTTATAATAGATGAAACACATATAAAATAATTAATACTATGGACCTACACATAATACTAGTACAACTAACTTAGTAAAATATTCTCTCTCAATCGATTATGAGTATCTCAAGTGATACTGAAGTGTAATTCCAAAACATTATGTGCTTAATAAAATTTGATTACCTTGTTGGAAAGAGCATCACATCTTCTTTTTCTCCCATGAAGAATGAACATTGGACACCAAATTACGCACTTTGTCTGGTATACACTTGGAAGCTGAAGTGCCACAATCAACAAGCTCCACTTCAAAATTAGCAATACCTGTAGCACAAGGGAACTTCTTTAATTTGTAACAGTGCCTCATGATTAGGCATCTGAGCTGATAGAATCTGCCATTAGCATAATCTGTATTCAGATTCTCAAGATCTGTATCTTCAATCAGAAGATAGCTGAGTCTCTTGAACTCCCCCTTATGCATCCTCCACTCTGGTCCCTGAAAGGCATAGCATTGCAGTTTGAGCACCATAAGGTTTGGCAGTCGACCAATTGCCTTCATGTTTTCCCATGGATATCCGAAACCACTTAAACTCAGTTTTTCAAGACTCTTGGGTAGCGACGAAATAGGCGGAGGTGAGGCAACCATCCCGGATCTGATCAGCTCAGGATTCACAACAGCACATTTTAGAGATTTTAGATAATCAAGATGGCTAAGTTGATTAAAGATGAAGATGGATTCGGATGCATTAGGCGTCAGTTCAATTCGAATGCCTAATTTGTTTAAGTTTGGAGTCCCTCGAAGAACACCTTCCATAACACTCTGAGCACTTATGTCTACAAGAATTATGAGGTTTGGTAAGACAGCCCCACATGGATCTGGTAGGTCACTTCCCATAACCTGCAGATGCTTCAATGCTTTCATATTCCAAATCTCCTTCGGCAAATATGACCGAGCTTTGTGAGATTTGATGTTCTGATGTCGACGAACAATCAAGCACTCAAGGTTCCCCAGTTTGGATATGGAAGGAGGGAGCTTCCCATCACAAGTGAGGCCAAGATATTGCAAAAGAAGTAGTTGTAGGACATCGATCGGGAACTCGTAAAACCTTATTGTAAGAACATCAAGCACCCTAAGCAACATCGAACCAAGATATATTGGCACTGGATATTGATGTGGAGGACCAGTGCAGACAAGAGAACGGGCAGTTGAATTGGATGCCAACGTTTCGTGCACATCTTTCATTCCAAACAAAACGTTATTTTGGATGCACAACCTGTGCTGACCTGTTATATATTCTTCCACACAATCATAAATTCGATTCAAGACATGGAAAAACTTGTTCTTCCTTGCTACTCTGAGACAGAGTTGCCAATAAGTAGAATGGAGGCTGCAAGTTTTAACTCCGAAACTGCTACTTCTCTTCCACTCAATCAGAAGACTCCAGGAAACAAGCCTTGACACAGAATTCCTAACATCGTTTTTCGAGTACCAATAATCATGGTGTAGAATTCCCTCAAAAGACAACAACTTACCGAGCTTGGATGTAGGGACCTTATATTTTGGTGGAAAAATTCCCATATACAGGAATAGTGGTTTGTCCATTTGATACAAATCCGCATAGATTGGATAGAGCTTCTCAGTTGTTATATCATACACATCCTCAAAAACTAAATTCTGTTTCATTGCAACCTCGGTCCAAAACTCTGGTGTCTTTTCATCTTCGGATAAGAGGTTGGCAACAGTGGCAAGGGTAAGAGGAAGACCTTCACACTCTTCAGCAATCATCTTTCCAGCTTTCTCAAGTTCAGGAGGGAAAGACTTTTCACCAAACACTTTCTCACTGAGGAAACGCCAGCTTTCTTCCTGATTCAGCAGCCGCATTTCATAAACTTCATCACTTTCAGATGCAATGTGTCTTAGTGTAGTCGTCAGCAGAATTTCACACGAGATGTTATTGAATAACATTCGCAGCTTTTCAAGGGGACCCCGGCTCTGTAGGTCGTCCAAAACAATGAGGCATCTCTTACCGGATGCTTTTGCCTTAAGTTGTTCGGCTAACATCTCAGATCCTTCCATCATTTGAGATGTATCAATGTCAGGATCTATCTGATATAAGATGTCTGGCAATAAATAATCTGAATCATAATTTGTGCCTGTGGCGATCCAAACACAGAGATCGAAGTGATGCTTAATAGATGGATCTTCAATTATTTCATCCAAAAGAGTAGATTTACCAATGCCTGACATCCCAAAGAGGCCCCTGATGCGGTGTCTCCCAACATAATCACCCAAAATGATGTGATCAACAAATTCATATAATTTAAGCATCTGAGCAATTGTATCTGCAGAATTAATTGTTGAGGAAACATCTTCAACACCATGTAATGGGTTGTGCAATCTCTTTTCTTCTGTTATTTCAGCATCATCCTAAAATACAGAGTTCTCTTCTATCACCCAATATTAAATGAAATGCATACATATTCAAACACCCCAAAATTAATACTAGTGTTCATTTCTATTTCAAACACAATTCCATAAAATGAAAATTATGTATACAAATTGAGTTTTGTACCAGTGATAGGAGGTGTTGGATCTTGGCGATCTTCTCGGAAGGGCTCCTCAGCCCCAAACGGCGAATCAGATCCCAACTTTGGTCATTCATTTGGATGTTGAATATATGAATCTTATCACCTTGGGCAAATTCAGCTACTTCCACCGTGAGGATGATTCGACATCCATTGTATTCCTTCGGAAAGCGTCTCAACAAACCCCACACAGCTGCTGTCCAGATATCATCCAACACCACCAAGAATTTTCTCCCATTCAAACATGTATACAAACGCTTACCCAAGGATTCCTCATCATCCCCTTTCACTTGATCGAATTCATCATCTATTTGTGATAGAATACCAATCAAGATGTCCCTCTCCACAAATTCATGCCCTACTGTCACCATCGCGCATTTCTGGAAAGAATTATCCGACGCTTCTTCACAGAGTAGCTTCGCAAACACAGTTCGAGTAGTACCTCTCTCTCCAATGACGGAGATGATTTGTAACTCAGACGGCGTCTTCTCCGTAATCCGTTGTTTCAATCTAGTGATTTCATCAGTAGATAATCCAAAAACACCGGACCTTTTTCCGTCAGAATCAACGGACGTCGATGCGGATGCGGCGGCGTAATCATCATCATCGTCTTCCTCCGGCAACGGCTTCTTCAATTCAGCAGCGTACTCCTCCTTCAAATTCTTCAACCTTCCGAGAATGGATTGAATCTGTTCCTCGTCTACGGAGATGAGATTAGATTGGGAAAGATAATGATTGTAGAGAGAGGAGTCGAGAACATCTTCTAATTCGGAAATAGCCTCTCTGATTTGGCCATCCAAGGGATCCATCATCTTCCTTCTTCGGCTGCTGCATTTCCCCAAGAGAACATTCTGTAAGTTGGCAATGCTGTTGTACACCGCTCGTATGATCTGTAAAGTGGAGGGTTGAAAGGCGTCGTTGGAAATGAGGTAAAGGCGCGCAATTGTGTTCATAAGAGGAACCGAAGCAAGATGAGCCATCTCTGTCTGCAAAGAGGATGGAGAAGAAGGTTGAGGAAATTTGGATCTTAAAAATGCAATCACAAGTTCCGCTGAAGCTCATCTGAGTTGACTCCTCTGAATATGATAAGGACGTAAGTCTATGGACTAAGAACAGAAGCTTGCTAAACATATGACCTCACACACCTGTCAATTTACCATTGGTTCAGTATCTTACTCATTTTATCGGAGTAAAATTTTACTGTATCCTTCTGCTCGGTATCCATCCATGTTTATTAGACTTAGTCAAAAGGTTTCTTGCCCAAAAATCTCGTTTTCTTATTTATTGCACATTAGATGACAAAATATCAATTTTAGTCCCGTATTTTTTATTAAATTTAATTTTAATTTTATAATTTTTAATATTTTAATTTTAGTTTTTTTAATTTCAATTTTTGTTCTATATCTTTTAAAATTTTAATTTTAGTTCTCTTAGTTTCAAAATTAATCCTATATCTTTTTTAATTATCAAAATTAGTCACATACTAAAATTGAAAATTTAAAAGTTACAGGATTAAAATTGAAACTAAAAGGACTAAAATTGAAAATACTAAAAGTTATAGGATTATAATTGGATTTGATAAAAGATACATGACCAAAATTGATATTTTCTCCACATTAAATCATCCAATAATCACTAAATACAATTAAAATATAAGATTTACATACTCGTTTATATAACTATTCACCCCATATTAAATAAGAGTTAGTCACTTGTAAATCGAATTTACATTATAAATCATTGTAAACATTGTGATCCTTCTTAATTTAAACATTCTAACAATACATAGGTTATATAAGATTAGAAGGGGACCACGAGGTTTACATAATGAACCCAGTTTATACAAGTCTTTGTGATTAAATAATAATATTACTCTTTATATCGAAATGAGAGAGTAATATTTTATATAAAGTTGATAGTCATTTTAGTATTAATGGTGAATCATGTATCACGTGTTGTTTTTGCTAAAAAAAAAGGGGGTAAATTATCAAAACTCCTCAGAGATTTGTCCAAACCACCTAATAAACTTCGTGGTTTGAAAAATTACAAATTACCCCATATAATTTGTATTTGATTTAAACATTGATAAAAGTGCCCCTATTTTAAAATAAAGAGAGAAAGAAATGACATGAATACTCATGTATTTAACATTGTATTTTTTAAAATTTCACAATTTTTTTTAAAAAAAAGTAATGTAGAAATTAAATTAGAGGGACTTTTTTTTTTCAAGTTTAAAAAATAAATAAATTATCCCTCTAATCCCTTGGTATTGAAATTAAAAAAATAAATAAATAAAATAATGTATTGCTAGATAAAGTGATCACCCTTTCCAATTATTATACCACGTTGTTTAAGAAAAATTATTCTTTTTGAACAAATTTGTTGACTTTAAAGGGTATTATAGTATATTTTTAAGTAATAAATAAATGAACTTAGCCTCAATTTAGGTGTATATTGATTTAGAGTAAGTGTACTCTATCGTTTGTAGTACGAAGGAGACCAAGTGCAATTATCAATCCCATAGAGAAGAAAAATCAAGAGCGTTTCCGGATTTATTTTTTATCATACTTTGTAAAAGTGATCGAATTTTGGGTTGGTTTTATACTAATTATTAAGCTAACAATTAACTAGCAAAATCAACTAGCAACTAAATTATCAATTACCAATCATGTAACAAGATGAAATGGTAGAAGAAGCAAGACTAACTACACTCATGATTAAGGTACTAACTAGATATGCAAGATTACAACATTGAACTTCATTGATTATGGACTAGAAGCAATCACTATTTTAGCCCTAATTCCTATGGCCAAAGTAATTAGGTTCTCAACTATTTTACAAGTTTAAATCTCCTAAAATTGTGCCTTAATCTTAATCTCATGAAGTTTGGTTCTCCTCACTCAATCACTCAAGTGTCCTCTTATAAATGTTTAAAGTATTAGAAGGGTAGCTTACCTCTTCTATCACTAACATACATGCTCAATCAATCAATTGATTCAATCAAATCTCTATATATCACATTGGAATTGCCATCCTAATATCATATATAGAAGATTTAGCTATACAATTAAGAACATGAATCATGAATCATTCATTATAAAAGAAAGTCCAAAATCAACTCAATTCAATATTTAAAAACCTATGTATATAGCATTCCCTTAACCAGTCATGTGGCTAGCCTTACAAGAGGACTAGCCACCAATTATCATCATACAAACCTTTTAAAGTTTACATGAATCCATTGCTAACTTCAAATCAAAAGAAATACAAATGAAAAGATGAATTTCTTCCCTTATAGAATAAGGTAGATCTCATTCCTTCATGAGCTTTCAACTCTTCAATGCCTCAATTTCTTCTAAGGATGGTGTGGGTGAAAGATTTATGGAGTGAATTATGGATTGGAAAGGTAATATGGAATGAATTGGGTGGATTTTGATGTTTGAGAGAGTGTGTGTGTGAAAATGTGGTGAGGAATTGTGTGTTTGATCTTTGTAACTGCTCCAAATGACTTCTCTTCCATAAATCACGCTCAATTCAAGCCTTTATACCCCTTGGAACCTTTTAGAACACGTACACAACTCATTCTAATTTTTTACACAAACACGACTCGTGTAGCAGTACACGGCTCGTGTGGAAGCACACTTTTCAGCATGTTCTGCGTGTTGACGAGCACGGCTCATGTTCCATAAACGGCCTCAGCATGGGCGAGCAGGTGTCTCAGGTGCTGGCGTACTGCCCCATTTTACAGGGTCGTGTTCAGCACACGCCCTGTGTTTTGGCACGAACTTGACTCGAGCGTCGAACTCGAATCGTGTGCGAACACTCCCTGTTCTCCTTTTTCGTTTTGGCTACCGACTTTGTTTTGCTCCATTTTTAACCTGTTTTTCATACATTTAAGCTCAATTCCATACATATACCCATTTATATCACACTTCTCCTATTTAACATAAAACTCCACCAAAAGGTAAACAAATACGGATAAAATAATATGAAAATCCACAAATAAAGACACTAAAATTTAGGTGAAAATAGCGACGATCAATAAAAAAGTATAAAGTAATGGTATGTGTGTGAAAATGAGTAGCAAATTTAAAATTAAAGGAACGTTTGAGATTGTTAGATAAAGTGTTGTTTCCTTATTTGGAGTGTGAAGGGTGTTGTGTGATAAATAGTATAAATATTTAATAAAAAAATTAATTTTTTTAGGAAATAAAGGGTACACATTCTTATACTAAAGAATATACTCCTTCCGTCCCGGGCAAAGGTCCACATTTACAATTTGCACGTGGATTAAAGAGTATTATTATTTTATGTGTAGTGGGTTATTGTATTAGTAGTGAGTGGTGGGCCATATGTGGGGCCCTTTTACTAAAAGAGGAAAATAAAGACCTTTGAATGAGACACCCAATATAGTAAAATGGGGAGTTTTCGGTGAGACGTTGGGAGTACCATTTAATATTAAATGGTATAACTTTAAAAAAAGACGGGATTTAGAGGCACGGTATCCCGGGGCACGTTTAAGTTTTAGTCTTAATTTAATGATTTGATTTGAAAGAGTATAATAATTTTTTTTAAATTACTCATATTTTTTATGACCTAAAATGAGAAAATCAATTTTATAGTACTAATTTAATTTGATTTAATTTAACATAAATTATTTTGTAAAATTAGGTGCATAAAGTTAAATTCGTGCACGCATGGAATATCAACTCATATTCTTAACAAAAAAAAGTTAAATACTCCCTCCATCTGTCCCAAATATTACAATTTTTTTCATTTTGAACGTATCCTTCAAACGGTACTATTTCCTTTTTTCAAACGTGCGAGACTCACATGCATCACTAATACAACTAATATATATATACTAATATTCACATGCCTAATTAATATAACTACACACTATATATTAAATAATAATATTTTAATCCATATACCAAAGCAAATGATATATAATAAATAATACTCCTTCTGTTCAGTTTTAAGGTATCCATTTGCTTTTTGCACGTGGACAGTTCTAAGGTCTTTATTTGTTTTTTGCACGTGGATTAAGGAGTATTATTTTTATAGGTAAAGTGGGTAGTTGTATTAGAGGGAAGTGGTGAGTCATATTGTGTACTTTTTTTACTAAATAGAGAAAATTGATACCTTTGAAGTTGGTGCCAGAAATAATGAAATGGATACCGTAGAAGCAGACGGAGGGAGTAATATCTTAATCTATATACCAAATCAAATGATACACATAGAGGTATACTCCCTCCGTTTCGCCCAAATAGCACAATTTTACTATATTGGGTGTTCCGTCCAAATTACACTATTTTTTTTAGTAAAAAAGACCCACCAATAGCCCACCGCTACCCATCACATTTCTCTAATACATCTACCCACTTTATATAAAATAATAATACTCCTTAATCTACGTGCAAAGAGCAAATAACACATTTTGATCGGAACAGAATGAGTATACAAAAGCAAATGATACACATAGAGGGACAATGAGAGTATAATAATAGAGGGAGTATAATATATTACATATATACTATGTATATTTTATTTATATTTTTATACTCCCTCCGTCTACTGTCAATCTATCCATTTTACCATTTTGGGCCGTCCATACTTAATTTATCTATTTTCCTTTTTGGACTCACACCCTCCACTAATACAAATAAAATATGGGACACACACTCTCCACTAATACAACTACCTACTACACATAAAATAATAATATTATTTAATCCACATGAAAAAGTAAATTGATATATTGAGGATGAACGGGGAAGTATTATACATTATTTATAAGATGTATATTTGTTTAATTAATTAATATAGGTAGAAAATATATGATATTACTATTTATATAATTCAATAATATAAATTACACATTATTTATAATAATTATAAATACTTAAAATAAAATAAATAAATAAATGGGCAAAAAATGGTACTGATCCGTCCCGCCCCACAACAAAAGAATGAGTCTGGGTCCGGGTAGTCAACTACCCTGCTCGCCCCAGCCCATTGAAATCCCTACCCTGAACCCCAAGTCTAATTTAATAATTGAATTTAAACTCGTAGTTCTTTGACATCGACTCAAAACACTATTCGATATCGGTACACATTAACCTTCTTGGAATTTTTGCTCTTCACATTTGATTAACCAACTTTATTTTACATTTCCATAAGATAATTTGATAAAAAAAATAAAAAAAAATAAGTAATAATAATAATAAAAAAAGACCTGAGTTCGAGTATTAAAAAAAAAAGCAAACAGATTGCTTCTTCACCTCAGATACAGAACCAGTAACGCAGTAGAAGAAGAGGTAATTGTGACAGTAGAAAGAAACACTTCCCAAAATTACAGAAAATCTTGGAATACCTTAATCTTCACCAAGATCAAAGAACCAGAAAGATTTTCACCTACCTCAGCAAAATTGTATCATGAAATGCAGTTTATTTTGCATTGATGGAAACAAACAATATTTTATCCTGTAAGCACCTCAGCAATTATTTTAATAGCAGCTCCTACGATGAGGATTCAACAGGGTTTAAACACATCTTACACTAGAGAACCATAAAACATGTATGCAGGAGTTAAGTCCAGAAGTTTCCCAGCTCTACGCAAAATAATAATAATCATAATAGGTTTATAGCCAGATTATAATATATCAAGCAGTTGCTTCAGAATTCTTAGCATCCTGTTGCTGTTCCCATTGATCGGGGGTCAAGGCCTTTTTTATGGAAAGAGCATGAATATCCTTCATCTCTTCCACTAATGCACCATTAACGATTCGGTGCCTCTCCAGCAATCTTTTGCCTTCAAATTGCTCCGATACAATCTCAATGGTGAAACTTGCACCGCACCTAACAAATAAGATGGTGTTTCTTTAACGCTATGAATGAGATCAACTCATAATGAAAGATCAAGTTGTGATATCAACTTACCCCCCTGATGTGTCAACAACTTCCTGAAATGGAATCAAAATACAACATGGAAAAGTAAAGAAAATTCAGGATCAGTGAGTAGACAACGGGCACTAGATAACTAAAATATAACTGACAACATCAAAGGATATTCAAGGCACCAATTTACAATAAATATCACAACCCAGTTTCGAATAGAGAAAGCTTAAGTTATGGTAGCATTGAAAGATTTAAAATGGATTTGAAATCTAAAACGGCAAACAGCAAACTGATCCATCGCTCTAACTCTTTATTACGTGATTTGTGTGCGTTTGTCCATTCTATCAGTTGGTCCATCGGACTTAGAATCCTTTAATCAATCCAAAGTTAAGGAACATAGTATTGCATTTCCCACCTGCCTGTTCCTGCTCGTTCCGATAGTTTTCAAGCCCTCAAACCATAATCAAGTATATGAAAGCTAATATCTAACATTGCAGCTGTTACCTATCCACACTTAGGGAACATAGTATAACATTTCCCACCTGCCTGTTCCTGCTCATTCCGATGTTTTCAAGCCCTCAAACCATAATCAAGCATATTAAAGCTAATATCTAACATAGCAGCTGTTACATATCAAACTCTCTCGTATTGATAAGATCAAACGTATTAGTAATAGCAATAGGCTATAGCATCCATTTTATCACCAGAAAAAAAAAAAAGGTTATGTGAAAAATCTAGTTATTAGTTAAGCTCTAAAGCTGGACCATAAATTATTATCAAGATGCTTGGAGAAGAGAAAACTAAAATCGCTGTATTAAAGATGGAGATTTCATACCCCTCTCCCCGGATCCCCAAAGATCAACTTATCTAGCATGTAATAGCAGTGAAAAAGTTCTGACTATTCTCTAGTGAAACAATATGCGATGCCAAAGTAGTTTCCGGAGAAATCTCTACAGCGTTCTATATTGAAATACATATTAATAGTATATAACTCTAGCAATCACAGGTATCAGTAGAGCAATCAGTCCGTTCATGATCAAAAGAATATACATACAAAAAGTTACTAATATAAACAACAAGCAAGTCAATCACACGTCATCACAATTCACACACTTCCTCACCAAATAACTTCAGAAAATGAGAAGTAAAAGAACACAGTAGATTTTAGAGCAGAGACTATATAATCTATTCGATTGGAAAGACACTGTTAACTTGGAATCCAATGACAAATATACAGGAAGTTTAATCCATAAAGGTTCTCAAGGCAATTAGTGACTCTCCCACACACATTATTAATAAGAAAATAAGAGAACGAGTTCGAATCAATGCTACAAGAATCCTGCATATATTCAATCCTCAACAGAGGAACGATTCTCAACAACAACATAAACAACAAATAAAATTTACTTGGAATGCAAAAATATTAAAATTCATCATCGGATAATAGACCATGAAATTTAAAAAAGTAGAAACAAGAAAAACATCCTATAAATAAAATTATAATGCTCTATTGAAAAATCAGAAAAAAGAGGAGATGTTACAAGGTGAGAAGGATTGAGCTTCAACTTTAGGGTTGATTCAACTTGGTCCTTGGTCACCCCCATATCTGTGACTGCAAATTGTGTTTCTGTACGCGTAGCTTTTAAGCTTCGTGTTATAAAAGGAGTCGCGACGATTCTGATTCTGATTCTGGAAGGTCCACTCAGATTCCTGTGGAAAAGGTAATTTCAAAATACACCAATTCTGATCATATTATTCCTTAATTCACATTAACACAGATAACACTATCAATCACAAAAAATATCGAAACTCTCTTCAATCAATCATACTTATATTCAGAATAATTACCTCGCCTTTGAAACGAAGAAACTCAAGAGCAGTATAACTCTTCCGAATCGCAAAATCGCTGTCTTACTTCAATGGCTCAAGTTTCTGAAGAAAAGGTTCTAATTCTCTTCTTTCTTTCTTTCTTTCTTTCTTTCTGTGTTGACTATCCGAAAGCCTGAAACTTCTCTTTTATAGTTCAAAAATCCAAGGCTTAAAATTTAAATTTACACTTTGGACCCAACATCTTTCCATTAGGATTTCCGAAGCCCTGACTTGAGCCTGGTGAGTGGTGACATTATTTCCGTTAACCCATTAAAGACTTAGGGCCTCATTGGCCCAACTATTTTTAATGGGCTTGGGCCTTTAGCAGAACCTTATTCCGTTGGGATAATAATACGAAATTTTATTTCTTGATAAAAATTTTTACATTTTGGAGAAAATAATGTTATGGGTATTAGGAAGCGGATCGTATTCCTATTCCATAATTGGTGTTTCATAACATAAAAAATGAGAGAATTGAAATAATATACTAAATTCATTGTGTAATATCTTTACCAACACTTTTTTCTTTCTTTTTTACACAGTTGTATTTTTTTTTAATTTCTTTACCCTTATTATTGAAAATCAATATTCAGTGTGTCCCCTGTTTAGGTCACCCACATGGGTCCATTGACATCAGTTCCGGTGTGGGTTATCCACACGGCCGGTGGCGGCCGATGGTGGATGTGGGTCACCCACACGGCCGGTAGTGATGGTTGCCGGAGGTAGTGGAGTGTGTGGGTGAGTAGGTGTAGACTTAGAATTTTTTTTAATTTTGGAGGAGGGGTATAATGATCTTTTTAGGGGATTTTGATTTTAAAAAAAAGTTTTTGAGTTGTTGGTAATGATTTTTGAATATGGAGAGTTTGATATATTTGCCTATCTTTATCTTTATCTTTATATTATATATAATAAAGACAATGTTTACCACCTATCCAAGATAAAATCTTTTCCCCCAAAATCAATTTTACCACATTAGGATAATTAATACTCACCTAAAATAACTTTTGTATTTTAATCTCCACCATTTATTCTTATAATTAAATCCACACTATTAAATTATTTCACACATTTCTACACACATCATAACACAAACCCTAATTTTCATTTCATCCATCTGCATCTCATTGATGAGCGTTTTCTCAACACACAATTAATCCCCATGTATGAAGGATATCAATTGTAGTCTCGAAAGGTGACCAAGTGAATATCGAACCCAAGGGACGGCGTATTATTAATTTAATTATTATCTAAATTAATTAAGACAATGCAATAAGATTTGATGGATTTAATTAACAACTACTAAACAAATAATTAAAATAACAAATAAAATAAAGTACCACTCGAAGAATACGAAAGTGGATCAAGTAGGAGAATATGTAGCTCTAGGGTAATCCAGTTTTACTCATTAACTTCCCTTCCATGTGTCAATGTCCGACTCTGCCTTGTGGAATATGGACGCATCACTAAACCATGCATATCTACTATATAGACACAAGTAAACATGCGTGTAACACGTGTGAATAACCTCGGAGTAAGAGATATAATTTCACCCCCCTTTCTAGGTACTATCAGTATCAATTATTTCCCCCTAGGATTGGTACTCTAACCCGATATGATCTCCCTTTATAGGTACTATAAAATTATCCTCTTTATCCTACTTATTAACCCGAATTCAATTCAGTTAACAAGTATTCATATAAGATAGTTCTAATAAGACTTCGGAATCCCTTCACTTAGAATTACAACATAAAACCTTGCTCAACAGTGAACGCACACAACCAATAACCATGTCATGTATTCAGACTCTACACAATGATTATTGATGCACAAAACGACTATGCGTATGGATTAAAAACACACAATCTTATATAAAATAAATCCACAAGTAGTGTTGTACGGAGTGTATACACGGAAGTTCAATTAACTAGATAAAACCTTCACAACCCTAGTTCTACCAAAAAGGCTCTAGCCCATGGTGTTGTAGGAAACACACTTGGGTGTTGGATAGATCTTACCCGGATGTCCAAAAAATACAAGATAAATTAGGAAACGAATAAACCCTAGATGTGGCGTCATCGCGTCCTTCTCGCTCTTAAATTCTCCTCTTGGTTCTCCTCTTGATTCCACAAACGAATCTTCAAAGTGATGGATGGATGGAGGAAAGAATGATGGTTGGGGGGTGATCCCCCCTTGTGGAGTGTTGTATGTTGTGGCCTCTTTTCTCCTCTCTTGTATTGTGTTGTGTTCCTCCTCTTTTCGGGGCTGTATAGACCTCTTTTTATACTTGTAATCACGTCTCCTAGGCTTGGAATGGGCTTTTCAAGTGATCACACGCGTTTAGGCCTCGAAAATAAAGATTTGGTAAGTTTCCGCACGATAGTTCGACCTCAGCAAACAGGTCGAACCATTGACTGCAGGTCGAACCACAGGTCGAACCCACCTACTGGAAGTCCCAGGTGCATGGTTCGACCTCGGTTCGACCTCAAGCAGGTCGAACCGATTTGCGCAGTCTCTCCATTTTGCGTATAACTTTCACATCCGATCTTCGAATTGAGTGATTTTTATGCTCACGCGATCCTCTCTTCCTTGGCTTTCTATCCTTATAAAGAAATTACAAAAACTCCAAGAATTGAATATGTAACAGGCCATGGAAAGTAGCACTGCAATTCTATTCGGCACAATTCGTGCGGCGTCACCACTTTGCTCATAACTTCCTCGTTCGGACTTCAATGATGGTGTTCTTTACGCCAAAACGACCCGCTGTTCAGTGGCTTTCCAACCATATATCACACCAACAGTTTTGAGCTCCACAAAAATACAGAATAATTATGAAAGTTGGATGTGCGTTTTCAGCATTCTTGCACAAATTGCACCTTTTCTCCAACTTTGCATTTTTCATCCTTTTTCCACCTAAAACACAAAAAAACACCTCAAGTGTTAATAATTCTCACATATATCGAATATAAGACACTTGTGCTCATATAAGACTACAATATCAATCAAAAAGGTGTTAAATTGGATATTAAAACATACTTATTTTCACTCTCATCAATCCCCCAAACTTACCCGTTGCTCGTCCCGAGGCAACAAAATAAAGATAAAGAGAAAGAGTAAGAAAATTAGCGGGGAAACAAGGACTATGATCAATACCCATTCTAAATATAATTGTCCTCAACTTAGGTCATGCAACTCTCATTATATGTAATAATCAATTCATAGCATATAAGTTAAGACAATCACCACCAATTCAAATGCTCCATTGACATATTCTCACGGAAAGTATATATCACTCGCACTCAAGTGTAAAAGATGTACACTTATGGGTTAAGGTGTTTACGCTCAGATTCAATTCAAGTGCATGCATAACCATAAGCTTGTCAAACGTCTCAAGCTCTTCACCACTAAAAGTATGATTCGACAATGGGATCAAAAAGGACTTTTCTTTTGGATGTAATGTTGGCTCTTTGATAAGGGTAGGAAACATATGGATAAAGTGACTCAATTAGTAGAGAATTAAAACTGGAGATCTTTTGAACTGTAGATTCTTACACTTCAAGGCTATCCAGCTTCATGCTCTTCTAATTTTTTTTTCTCTCTTTTCCTTCAAGCTCAACATACTTTTTCTTTTCTTCAAGCACATTTTTTTTCCCGAGGTACCAGTTTCGGGCACTACCTCTAACATCTTGGGGTACCAGTTTCGGGCACTACCCCTAAGCAACTTATTTTTAAGCTCATATTTTTGTTTTTGCTCATAATCACTTGTACAGCTCCAAATATTTTATTCCTTCCAAACTCAATGAAAATCAATTCACACACTTTGACAGCATTTAATTCTCCACTAAATATAGGAATTTAAGGCTCAAATAGGATATCAAAGTGGCTATCTTCGTAGGTTTCCAAAGAAATAAGGCTTTTAGGCTCAACGGGATTAACTACGGATATATAATTATTTGGTAGAAAATTATTTGGCTAAGTGACTCATAAATTCAAGGATGACCTTAGATCATCTCCCATCATCTAACATGCATGTAGTTTCAAGTAAAACAAGAGGCAAGTTCTAGAATACATACACAAGAACAATACTCACTAGAAAAGAAATATCATGTGATTATGTACATGATCAACGATGCTCAAAATCTCACATGGGTTTTTAACAAGTAACAGAGCACTTTTCATGGTAAGCAATATCCCACAAGTACACATAGAACTTCATATCACAATATAACTCAAGTACACTTCCTTCATCAATTTCAAGAGCATATGAATTTCAAAGATAATTTTAACAATATAAGCTCACATGGATCACCACCATAAACTCAATCCTTCCACTCCATGAATTAAAAGCACATATAAAAATTAAAAAAAAGAAACGAGGGCACCTGATTTTTCTTCAATGTATGCACAAGCTCCTCGAGTCAAAGCATCAATGTAGAACTCGTCTTGCCACTCTTTTACCTTTTTCTATCATCAAAGCTCAAACAAACTCATCATCACAGGATTCATCAATAATAAAATAGGAGAACTATAAGAAAGAATTAATTGACTATGTAATCGACTCCACACACTAGAAACACCACTGAACACTAGGCAAATTGCAAAAAATCGACACATCAAAAACGATTAAAGTTTTAATATACCGCAAAAATCAACTCCCCTAGCAAACATTACAAAGAAAAGATTATATTCTTGGTGCTTCAATGAGGTAAGTACATCACACCCCCCCAAACTTAGTAAAAACGTAAGTTGAAACTAAGTTTGCAAAGATGTAATTGCCGAATAATAAGCACCTTAAATATAAAAATTTCTTACTCACACGAAAGAAATAAAGCAATAAAACGGAATGCCCCCAACAGACGCTCATGTTTAACGTCGTAGAGTCATGACGGATTACCGCTTTGTAGACTACTTGATCGGAGGACCGTCTTGTCGCATCCTCACCTTCAAATACTTTCTTTCCCTCTTCTTGTCTACACTCAACACCTCACCTTTCTTGGTCACAAGTATATGACCATTGAAATTTCCTTCCTCCCATAGCTGTCTAGACACCCCCTTGTCAATCTTCCACTTAAATTCAGAATCACCTGTCTTAGAAAAATCAAGATTAAACAAGTTAGAAACCATATCAATGCTCTTGCATGATTGAGTCTCCATGGGCATCTTCATTGCATGATCAAGAGAGAAAACCACATCTTCATTATCCATTTGCAGTCTAAGCTTCTCCGCTCTCAACTTCTTTGCTCTTTCCCACTTCTTCTCCATTGTAAGCTCAGTATTCTGCTCATGTAATGGTACTGGAGTAGCATCAACATCATAGGGAGCATTCAGCGCAACAATAGGCATGTTTCGGATCGATTCGACTAGGGTTTGACCTGTTGGATAGGTCGAACCAGGCAAGTAGTGGTCGAACCAATCATCTGGAAGGTTGTTCTCACTTTGAAGTCGTGGTTCGACCTGGGTTCAACCTTCAGGACAGGTCGAACCGCTTTCCCTCAGGTCGAACTGGCTTACTGTACTATTTTTGCCTCCCAGTTCGACCAAGGTTCGACCAGATGGTTTGGTCGAACCATGTCCATCATGGTCGAACCGTTGTTGCGACAAAACAGGGTGCTCCGGACATTGAGGTTCGACGTGGGTTCGACCTTCAGAACAGGTCAAACCACCCTTGCTTTGGTCGAACCGATAATCTGGAAAAATAGAGTGCTCCGCATGGTATGGTTCGACCATGGTTCGACCTGTAGGCCAGGTTGAACCAGAGGCTGGTTGGTCGAATCGCTGCCTGGATATGTCCATTTTTGATTTCGGGCTCATCGGTCCTTCGTACTGTGTTCCAGACCTCAATGTGATGGCATTATTCTTCAATGTTTGTGTCAATTGATTCACATTCGCGGTTATCTGTCCCATCATCAAGGTAAGGTCCTTCAACTGCTTAGATAAATCTGCATGATCAACATTCATTCTAGCTTTGATGTGGTCAATCCTTGCATCGTTCTCAGCCATGTATCGATTGAATGTATCTTCATCACTCTTCACTTCTTGTTGCTTCATATTAGGCCCCCTTTGTGTCAACTCTATAATCTGCCTCTGCTGGGACTCTAGTAGCTTATTGATGTTAGCTAGACTAGATACAATCTCATCATCCCTATTCGGCTTCACTTGATATTCAACCTGCGCCACCTTACCAAGTACATATGATCCTCTATCTCTCTTTACTGGCCAGTCACGTAAATTCATAGAGATGTCTTCAAATAACTTTTCTGCTTCAAGTGCTGTCTTTGATAACAGCGCTCCTCCTGATGATGCATCAATAAAAACATGCGACTCACAATCTAATCCATAGTAGAAGATGCTTATGTATTCAGCCTTAGACATTCCATGCTGTGGACACCTCCTGAGCATGTCTTTAAACCTATCCCATGCCTCATCAAACTTCTCACCCTGATTCATAACAAATCGGGTGATCTCTTGCCTCATCCTTAAGATCCTTGAGGGTGGCATGTATCTCTCCAAGAACTTCTGCTGCAGTTGGTCCCATGTTGTGCAATCTGTGGCATCAAGAGTCTCATACCAAGCTTCCACCTTATCAATCAAAGAGAACTTGAATAAGGCAATCCACCTAGCATTATCATTCGCTCCACTGCCCTTTTGAGTGTTTGCATAACCAAGAAATCTTCGGAGATGCTGATATGGATCTTCAAAACAACCTCCAGAAAAGGGATTCTTCTCTACCATGTTAATAAGAGCGGGATTTATCTCAAAATCATCATCTTCCCCCTTGCTCCTATCAACCCCATGTTGACATTCCCAAAGTTCGTGAAAATTTCACGCATGGTAACATTATTCGGATTCTGCCTTGCTCCGGCCATGTTTAGATCAATGTGTTATTCCTTCTTTTCCTTCCTCTCATTTTACAAGCACACAAGTAACTCGAAAAAATTCAAGGTTAGATAGAAATAAATAATCACAAATAAAAGAAAAAGAAAAAAAATCTTAATCAACTAAAAATAATAAAATCAATAATAACAGCCGTCCCCGGCAACGGCGCCAAGAACTTGATGAGCATTTTCTCAACACACAATTAATTCCCAAGTATGAAGGATATCAATTGTAGTCTCGAAAGGTGACCAAGTGAATATCGAACCCAAGGGACGGCGTATTATTAATTTAATTATTATCTAAATTAATTAAGACAATGCAATAAGATTTGATGGATTTAATTAACAACTACTAAACAAATAATTAAAATAACAAATAAAATAAAGTACCACTCGAAGAATACGAAAGTGGATCAAGTAGGAGAATATGTAGCTCTAGGATAATCCAGTTTTACTCATTAACTTTCCTTCCATGTATCAATGTCCGACTCTGTCTTGTGGAATATGGACGCATCACTAAACCATGCATATCTACTCTATAGACATAAGTAAACATGCGTGTAACACGTGTGAATAACCTCGGAGCAAGAGATATAATTTCACCCCCCTTTCTAGCTACTATCAGTATCAATTATTTCCCCCTAGGATTGGTACTCTAACCCGATATGATCTTCCTTTATAGGTACTATAAAATTATCCCTTTTATCCTACTTATTAACCCGAATTTAATTCAGTTAACAAGTATTCATATAAGATAGTTCTAATAAGACTTCGGAATCCCTTCACTTAGAATTACAACATAAAACTCTGCTCAACAGTGAACGCACTCAACCAATAACCATGTCATGTATTCAGACTCTACACAACGATTATTGATGCACAAAACGACTATGCGTATGGATTAAAAATGCACAATCTTATATAAAATAAATTCACAAGTAGTGTTGTACGGAGTGTATACACGGAAGTTCAATTAACTAGATAAAACCTTCACAACCCTAGTTCTACCAAAAAGGCTCTAGCCCATGGTGTTGTAGGAAACACACATGGGTGTTGGATAGATCTTACCCGGATGTCCGGAAAATACAAGATAAATTAGAAAACGAATAAACCCTAGATGTGGCATCATCGCGTCCTTCTCGCTCTTAAATTCTCCTCTTGGTTCTCCTCTTGATTCCACAAACGAATCTTCAAAGTGATGGATGGATGGAGGAAAGAATGATGGTTGGGGGGTGATCCCCCCTTGTGGAGTGTTGTATGTTGTGGCCTCTCTTCTCCTCTCTTATATTGTGTTGTGTTCCTCCTCTTTTCGGGGCTGTATAGACCTCTTTTTATACTTGTAATCACGTCTCCTAGGCTTGGAATGGGCTTTTCAAGTGATCACACGCGTTTAGGCCTCGAAAATAATGATTTGGTAAGTTTCCACATGATGGTTCGACCTCAGCAAACAGGTCGAACCATTGACCGCAGGTCGAACCACAGGTCGAACCCACCTACTGGAAGTCCCAGGTGCATGGTTCGACCTCGGTTCGACCTCAAGCAGGTCGAACTGATTTGCGCAGTCTCTCCATTTCGCGTATAACTTTCTATCCTTATAAAGAAATCACAAAAATTCCAAGAATTGAATATGTAACAGGCCATGGAAAGTAGCACTGCAATTCTATTCGGCACAGCTCGCGCGGCGTCACCACTTTGCTCATAACTTTCTCGTTCGTACTTTAATGATGGTGTTCTTTATGCCAAAACGACCCTCTGTTCAGTGGCTTTCCAACAGTTTTGAGCTCCACAACAATACAAAATAATTATGAAAGTTGGATGTGCGTTTTCAGCATTCTTGCACAAATTGCACCTTTTCTCCAACTTTGCACTTTTCATCCTTTTTTCTCCTAAAACACAATAAAACACTTCAAGTGCACATAATTCTCACATATATCGAATATAAAACACTTGTGCTCATATAAGACTACAATATCAATAAAAAAGGTGTTAAATTGAATATTAAAACACGCTTATTTTCACTCTCATCACTCATTCTACTGCCTCATTTCTTCAGCTTATTTGAGACAAATCGATTTTATGAACTCTACAAAAACCCTAATCCACCAATATCTCAAATATATGAAAGTTGACCATTTAGTGCCAAAATTCGAACATAAATTACACAAAATGGTGTTAAATTTGATCCTAAAACATGTAAATTTTCACACTAAACAAACCCCCAAACTTAAGATGTTGTTCATCCCCGAACAACGAAATTAAACTAAGAAGAAAGATAGTGTAAAAAATTTAAGGGAAAACAAGGGATGTGACAACTAAGCCATTCAACATACAATTGTCATTAACTTCGGTCATGCACTCTCATCACATGCAATAATTCATTCATATATAGCATAGAAGTTAAGACAATTACTATCAATTAAAATGCTCCATTGACTTATTCTCACGGGAAGTATATCATTTACACTCAAAGTGTAGAAGATGTACACTTATGGGGTATGGTGTTTACGCTCAAATTCAATTTAAGTGCATGCATAACCATAAACTAGCCAAATATCTCAAACTCTCCACTACTGAATTATAATTCGACAATGAGATCAAAAAGGACTTTCATTTGGATGTAATGTTGGCTCTTTAGTTAAGGTAGGAAACATACGGATAAGTGACTCAAAACTTGGATCAATCAAGTGGCATTCCATCATGATCTTCATTCTTCTTACTCGCTTCAGTTAAGCACATCATCCTCCTCAACTCTTCATTTTTTCTCTTCCACGCACAACATATACATTTTTTCCTTCATTTTTTCTTTTTTTTCTTCATAAGGTACCAGTTTTGGGCACTACCTCAAGCATCCTCCATAAGATACTAGATTCAAGCACTACCCTAGGGTGTTTGATTCCATGGAGTACTAGATTTAAGCATTACTCTATACTTTTCCTTAAATGAATTTTCAAGAACAATCACTTTTTTCAACACCAATTTCATTCCTTCCCAAGCTGTTATCAATCTCAACACACTTTGAAAAATCATTAATTCTCCCTCATGACAGACAATCAAGGCTCAAAAAACACTACAACTTAAGTATCATTAAATAACACCTCTTAGTAATACTCTAAATTTATATAACATAAAATGATAACACTTTTTAAATTATTATGATATGTAATATTTTTGTAATATTTTTTATATAAGTAACACATACATGTAACATTTTTTCCATATGTAACACATGCATATAACATTTTTATATATATAACATATTTTATGCAACACTTTAACAAAGATAACATTATAATATAACACTAAAACATAAGTAACATTTTTAATTAACACTTCTAAATACATACTCCATCCGTCCCATTTAAATAGGGTTTTTTCCATTTTGGGTGTCCCACCCAAAGATTCTCCTTTCCTTTTTTACATACATGGGACACACACACACACCCACTAATATAATTAAAATATGAGGCCCACAGTCCCACTAATGCAACTACCCACTACACATATAATAATAATAATACTCCTTAATCAACGTACAAAAAGAAAAGAATCCTCTTTTAAAGGGATGGAGGGAGTAAATTATTTACATAATATTTTAAAATAGTATTTTTAATACTCCATATTTATAAGATGAATGAATATTAATTAAAATATTATATATATTATCCATATTTTTTACTCCATTTATTTTTAAAAAATGAATAAATTAGTTTAATGTAATTATATAATACATAATATATATAGTTTATTACATAAAATATATTTTATTTTAATATATTTCATTTAAAATTGAATTATAAAATTAATAAAAAAATATTTACGAAAAAATATTTTAAATTATATTTACTAACATTTTATGTTCACAGTTAAAATATTTAAATACAAAATTTTATTTGAAAAGAAAAAAATTTGAAATATATAATAAAATAAATATTTAATATTTGTTAAGATTGATAGACTAGCTAAGTTGTAAGATGAAACACATTATAACTCATGTGTCATGAGTTCAAACCCAAGCAAATGCAATTTTATTTTTTAATTTTATAAAAAGTTTTACATAAAAATTTTATTGTAACATTTTTATTAAGTGTTACTATATTAAAAAAATATGTTACATAACATAATAGGTAACAGGGGCAACAGCGACACCCCTAAAAGTGTTACGTATTGTCTAAAATAACACTATTAAGTTATTAGATAATATTTTTTACTTGTTACGTAAAGTCATTTATGTTGTAGTGAAATCATTAAAATACTCAAAGTAGTTATTTCTCGTAGGTTGCCAAACAATGAGGTTTGAAGGCTCAATGGGGCTAATTACGAATAAACAATCATATGGTAGAGAATTATTTGGCTAAGTGACTCATAATAATCAAGGATTACCTTAAATCATTTCCCATCATCTAACACAACATGTAGTCTCAAGCAAGACAAGAGGCAAGTTCTAGAAAATGAGGAAGAACATGGATGAGATAAAAGCCCAAGTATGGAGTTGATGGACATGGAGGAAAAAAAATTGAATCAAAATACTAGATATGCTGATTGGTTTGAAGATTCGAGCACGTAATATAAAATGGTTAGTTTGTTGTGTTAATGATTGCTTGATAGAAAACTATTAGTTTGCTTTGTTAATATCTTGATGAAATAGATAGTAGTATTGTAGTGTTCCTCTTGTAATATGTACTCTTTATGTTTTAGGCTCATTCTCATACCCTAAATAAAATAATATTCCTTTTCAAAAAAAAAGATTAGTCCTTATAGAGTGAAACATCTTTCGAATACGGATACATACACTTTTTCACTTGGGTTCGATATTATAAATTTTGCACTTGGTCACCACGTCTACACATAACGATAGAGTATGCTTACTCTTATCAATTTGTACTAAAATTGTGACTAAGTTTAGTTACCTTCTACAGCCGGGTCGATCTGAGGTCGAATTTGTTGAATTTTGTAAATTTAATGGACCAATTTCAAAAAGTGTGAAATCGTTGGACCAATTTTAAAATCGGAGAAAGTTAATGGATAAAAAAGTGTATTTACCAAAAAAAATAAGTCAAGATTCTTTCAAATAATTAGAATATATGTACATATATACTAACTATTTATCTGATTCAGTTATACGTTATATTATCAAAAGTCAAATGTTATAATTTGTTGCAAATTCTTTACATTGATGAAAGAAATTGTCTAGCTATAAGAAAAAAAAATCCTTAATTAATATTATTACGTTATATGATATGAATAACTTAATTATAAAAAAGAAGAATAATAATTAAAAGATCTACATACTAGTATATATATATATATATATATATATATATATATATATATATATATATATATATATATATATATATATATATATATATATATATATATATATATATTGAGAGTGACTAGGTACAACTAGATGTACTAATTGAATTGGTGTCCCCTTGGTTCCCACTCTTCTTAATTAATTCATGCTCCTTCATTAATGTTATTTTTTATTTTATTTTTAAATTTATTATATTTAAATGACTATTATACCCTAAACTCTAAGTATAAATTATACCCTAAACCACAAGGGTAAAATTACAATTATACCCTAAACATTAAACCCTAGGGGTAAATTATATCCTAAACCACAATGGTAAAATTACAATTATACCCTAAACCCTAAATCCTAGGGATAAATTATACCCTAAACCATAAGGGTAAAATTACAATTATACCCTAAACTCTAGGGATAAATTATAACCTAAACCACTAGGGTAAAATTACAATTATATCCCTAAAATTAAATAAATAAATAAAAAAGAAAAATAAATAAAAAAATTAAAAAAAAAACGAAAAAAACAGTAACAGTAACCGTTAAAAAAAAAGAAAACACATATTGAAGGTGAAGGAAGAAGGTTGTAAATTTCAAAATTAATACCCCCTTCCCACCCTTGTCATTGTCAAAATAATTTTACATTTAACCTTACCAAACATATACTAAATACTTTTTAATCTTACTCTATCCTATCAAACAATTTTATTTATTCATATTACATCGTAGTATTAACATACATAATTATACTTCCATAATACTTTTTTATCGTGTCTCGCCTATCAAACAAGTCGTAAAAGTAAAATATAAACCCTCCGGAAAAATATTGAAATTTTTCTCCCGCAAACATGTCATTCATTTAATGTGTAGCAAATATTATAATGAAAGATGATGTTCCTTCTAATTAAATATTTTATTATTTTTTATTTATGGTATAAATTGTTTATAAAATAATTTACTTGATTAATTATCATTTTTATTGATTAAATATAATTTCTTTCATTAAATATAATTATTTTTTGTTTATCGCACAAAATGACAAAACTTTTCACAAGTTTGTGCCAATATCTACCTACCAAACCTTATGAGCTAAATTTCAAGTTACTCGCGTTCGTTGCGTACCCTGTTCAACCTACTTCATTATTAAACTATGAACTATATATAAATAAAAGTGTAAAATTAAAAATTAACTTAAAGATCCAACCAACTCCTCTACTAAACTATTAACCATGAGTAACACAAAGTCTTTAATAATATATAAGTTTAATTGCAAACTTAATTATAAACAGAAATGAACTTTTTTTTCTCTTTTAATTCAAAACATTAGTACATTTTTATTATATTTGATATATTTGGAATAAAGAACCAAATTACAATTCCTGTATAAATTTGAAAATAAAAAGAGAAGCAATTCCACCAATATTGATCTCTGCATCATATTTGTGATTCCGGAATACATTATGAAATAAGGATTGGACCTCGTTATTGAGAAGATTGACATTAATATTGACAATAATGAATCCACTCCATATTCCATAGTATATTTTTGGAATTTTTTCAGTACAAAAACCGAAGGATGGATTAACTATTAAATAGTATAGATCAAATTTTTCTTTGAGTGAGGCTTGCGTGCACCCGGGCGCACGGAACACATTCTGTGCGCCTTTAGAAATTTTGTATTATGGGTAAGGGTACATTAATTTGGTCTAAAGCGTATACACTTTAATTACTAAAAGGTACACAATTTTGTTCTAAAGGGTATACACTTTTCATTAATATTTTTTTTTCTTTAGAAAATAAAGGGTACACATTTTTATACTAAAGGGTATACAATTTAACACAAAATTCTAAAGGCGCACGGAGTGTTGTTCGTGCGCCCAGATTTTTCTTTAGAAAATAAAGGGTACACATCTGTATACTAAAAGGTATACAATTTAGCACAAATTTCTAAAGGCGCACGGAAAGTGTTCCGTGCGCCCGGGTGCACAGGAGCTTTTGCCTTTTTCTTTATCGGTTTAGAAGACGAATATACGAAATTTATTACTATAGAATCTAAAACGGCCATTAAATTAATTAAAATGAAATAATAATAATTACATTAAATTTCATATATTAAAATTGTTTTTTAAGATAATACTTTATAATTTATTATTAAAATTAAAATAACATGAGTACTAATCACTAACAAATTTATACACGTTATATTCCCTCTGTCCGCTTCTAAGGTGTCCATTTTACTATTTTTGGCGTCTGGTTCAAATGTGCTCATTTCTCTTATTTAGTAAAAAAGTACACAATATGGCATGTCACTTTCCTCTAATACAACTACCCACTTTACATATAATAATAATATTTCTTAATTCATGTGCAAAAAGTAAACGGACACCTTAAAATGAGTGAGTATTATTTTTAAAACAAATTCTCTTATAAGATATTAATTACATGAGATGATTTCTGATGTGTAAAGGTATGTACTCTCCTCTAAACCGTTAAACTTTATATATATATATAGAGAGAGACGTGTAATATGACACTATTAAACTACACCTCTCGTGACAGTCCAACCATGCAGATCTAACCGCGATCATGCCAACTCTCTCTTTCCTTCTCCTCCTCCCCCTCTCCCTCCCCCTCATCTTTCTTCTCCTCCGCCTCCGCAACCCTTATCGTCATTGACTGCCGCCGGGACCACGGCCGTGGCCACTCATCGGGAACCTCAGCCACATCAAGCCAGTCCGCTTCCGCTGCTACACAGAGTGGGCCCAATCCTACGGGCCAATCATATCAGTCCGAACAGGGTCCATCCTGAACGTAGTCGTTTCGAATGCGGAGCTGGCGAAACAAGTTCTTAAAGACAAGGATCAGCAGCTGGCGAACCGCCACCGCAACCGGTCGGCCGCCAGGTTCAGCAACGACGGAGAGGACTTGATATGGGCGGATTATGGACCCCACTATGTGAAGGTGAGAAAGATGTGCACAGCGGAACTGTTTTCGCCGAAGAGGGTGGAAGCATTGAGACCCATTAGAGAAGATGAGATCTCTGCTATGGTGGAATCCATTTACAGAGATTGCTCTACCACAGGTACCCACGTGTGTTTATATTTTTATTAAGTTATTCGAATCTCGTGATAACTTGTCCAAGATTTTGCATTGATGTATTACTAATATTTTATTGGAATGCGTTGGCAAATACTTGTTGGGCTTTTTAAAGGAATTGAGATCCCCATCCATTCCAAGCTCCAATTCCAAATAGGGTAAAAGGGGTGACGTTTGAAAGATAGTGATACCCCACTTCGAATGATGTTTTCGTATATTTTGGTATTACATTTTTTATTGCGTATTGTTATATGTATAGATGATTGACACTTATGAGAAAATATTAACTTAGGGGAAAATATTGAGATTTTTCTCCCTGTATACGTGTCACTCAATACGTATAATAAAAGATGTAACATCAAGTGTAACAGAACAATCAAAATCTTTGAAATACGTATAATAAGGCTTGCCCCCTTTCTTGGCTTATTGTCTATCTTTGGACTTGTAAGAATCCGACATTGACGAGTGCTTGATTCCACTGGCAGCCATGCTCAATTCCATGTCATGAGCTCTTGTAGCCAACTCCTCAAAAGTCTTTGGCTGAATCCCTTTGAGTATGCAGAGTAAATTCCACTCCATTCCTTGGATGCACATTTCGATAGTAGACTCTCCGGATAATCAGTACTTGCAGTTTAAACTCAAATTTCTCCATCTATTGATATAATCAATCACGGGCTCTTCCTTCAATTGGCGAGTATTAGTTAGCTCAGTCATGCTAACGGTTCTCCTCGTGCTGTAGAAACGATTGAAAAATTCATGCTCCATTTGTGCCCAATTGTCAATGGATTCAGGTTGCAAGTCGGTATACCAGTCAAAGGCATTTCTTTTGAGAGAGCGAATGAATTACCTCACCATATGGTCTTCATAAGTACCAGCATCATTGCACGTCTCAATGAAGTGTGCTAGTGCTGTCTTGGGTTTCCCTTGCCATCAAATTGTTGGAACTTGAGAGGCTGGTAGCCAGCTGACATCTTTAAGTTGTTCACTCTTTTTGTGTATGACTTGACATAAGTGATGGTAGGCTTGGAAGTCTCCTCAAACCTCTCCTTTATCGTTCCAAGTATAATGTCCTTTAGTTGATCTACTTGGAGCATTCCATTAGCCGAAAGTTGCACTCTCCTTTCAGTTTGCTCTTTTTCAGTAGTTTGGCATTTTGTGAACTCTTCTACCTCACTCTCGTCCACAACTCCTTTTCCGTTTGCACGGCTAGTCTCTGCGATGTCTCTTTTTTTCATTAGTTGGGAAATCTTTGTGTCTTGGGCCTCTATGTGTTTTGTGGGCCCTTCGATAGCTTTCATCATATTTGCTAGTTGCTCCTCAATAATTGTAGTGCATGCCATCATTACTGGAGCTGCACTTGAATCAAATGAAGAGCTTAAAGATGAATGAGGGTGTGAGCATGCAAAGTCCTCATCACTATCCTTCTTCATGGGTGGCTGTTTTCTCGAAGCCACTTCGACCGAAGAGTTGGATCTAGAGGAGGCTTCCGACTGGGCTTTCTTTGACATACTTCTTGTGACAATAGCAACATATTCATTAAATGAATTGAAGAGCTTGGAAGCAGCAGTCCTTCCCATTGTGATCTTGACAGGAGTCATTTTGTATCTTCAAAGTTGTAGAGAGAAGAGATGAGAGGTAGAGATGGTCCTACTGGGCGTGCCAAAATTTGTAACAACAAATTTCGTATTTATAATAAAATAAATACAAGTTGAATTACAAAGATAATTCGGATGGATTGAACTTGATAATGTAAGAAACAATCTCTATCTATCCTCTGATTCTTCTCTCGAACCAATTTGGACTTTGACTTTGACTTGAGTGTGTTGCGCTGACTATGTATGTTGACTATGCTGACTGTGTATGTTGAGTCAGATCTTCAGTTGAAGCTTGCCCAAACTCGAGTTAGGGGCTTTGTAACGTTAACCCAGAGGCGTCGAGCCTTTGTTCGGATTAAACGTGTTTTATGTGAAAAAACACTCGATCAGGGGGCTTAGCACCTTTATCCCGGGTCGTATGCTGTTCCTGACCTGAAGAACACTGAAAAACTTAATGTATAAAGAAAACTTGATTCGGGGGCATAGAACCTCGATCCCGGACCATATGCCGTTCTTGCCTTGAAGATCTTGAGGAGCGATGCTCGTGTTTCAATCTCTTCAGAGTGTTTTCATCTTCGAACGCTTCAGTGTGTGTCTTATGAAGGGAGGAGACCACTTAATATAGGTGAGAGGTGAAGACTCCCTCATAAATGCCTTGCATTCTGATTGATCCACTCTATTTGGGCCATATTTTGCGGGCTTGAGCTTTCACTTGTTTGGGCTGTAATCAGGCCTATTTTATTTGGGTCTGATTTAATATATATGGGCTGGTTTGACTTAAGTCAGGCTTCATTTAACTTGGGCTTGTTTGACTTGGACCAGACCTCCTTTAATTTAAGCCCCATTTAATTTATTGGGCTTAAATTAATTATCAATTATTTATTAATCTATTTTTAGGAATTAATTTATTTAAATTCCAAAATAAATTAATAATTGATATTTAATCAACAAAATCTATGTGTCGCCATTTAATTGGACGGTAAATTTTAATTGTTTACAGAGATGTAACATCAAGTGTAACAGAATAACCAAAATCTTTGAAATAGGATAACTTGAATCTCTTATTCCACTCCATGCTTCAATTAGGGTATGGATGTGACACTTGATGTTTGAAGGATATTTGAAGGATAAAACTTGCGTGTTCTTGGGACGTCGTATCTCCAAATTCAATGCTTTCCGAAAATTATACACATTAATATTAAACGTTATACCCTTTAGTATAAGAATTTTACCCTTAATTTTCCAAGAAAAAAAAACTTATCTTCATGTTTCATTATATATTTTCAAGTAAAAAATTACTACATATCCTTATTAATTAAAGTGCATATACTTTAAAATAATATTATATCCTTAAATATTTTGTGCACGCCCTTATAAAGAGGTGATGTGTCACCCCTCTTTACTCTTGAAATAGGAGATGGAGCATGGATTGAAATTAGCTATATATCTCCATTCTTTTTAAACACATTTCTCAAAATATTAATATTATGAATATAAAGTATTAAGCTAAGAAAAAGTGCTTTGGACCGCAAAGATTAAATTGGTATGTTTTATTTCTTTTGTCCGATTGATCCAAAAATGCAAGAATTTTCACAGATAAATTGGGAAAGAGTGTGGTGGTAAGGAAATATTTGGGATCAGTGGCATTCAACAACATTACTAGACTTACTTTCGGGAAACGATTCGAGGATGCACAAGGGACCATAAACCAGCAAGGCCTAGAGTTCAAGGCCATTGTCGCCAATGGGATAAAGCTCGCCGCTTCGCTATCTATTGCCGAGCATATCCCATGGCTTCGTTGGGTCGACCCATTGGACGAGGCAGCGTTTGCAAAACATGGAGCTCGTAGAGACCGTCTCACACGAGAGATCATGGACGAGCATGCTCGTGCTCGCCTACAAAATGCTGGATTAGGAGATACACAACACTTTCTTGACGCATTGTTGACACTTAAGGAGAAATATGATCTCAGTGAGAACACCATCATTGGCCTTCTTTGGGTGAGTACATGTGCAACCTAGACTTAAAATCATTTTTAAAAAAATTCAAATTTCTTTGTAAATTTACAAAGAAAAAGTGTTTTGAAAAATGAAAAAAATATTTTAGCACTGAGGTAGTATTTTTATAAGAATTGATATTTTTATAATCTTAAATTTTCTTAATCATCTTTCAAAATTAGAGTAAAATTAATTGACTAATCTTTCTCTTATATATATAATTAGTATGTAACTAATTTATTTAATTTTTATTTTTACCTAGTATATATTTATTTTCGTTTTCTTCTTTTAGCTAGAAACTCTTGATCTTGAGTTTAATAAGTATTTCTTTAGAATTTAGAGTTAAAAACCATAAATAGTTCCACCAATATTTTATTTATTTGAAATGGTCACAATTAAAAGGTTTAAAAATTCAATTAAATGGTCTCTTGTGTTACTCCATTAGATGAAGGACACTTAGTAAAGCAAAAGAAAACTAAACTCTAAATCAATGTATAAATCCTAAAAGTAAGAGATTAGATTTCTCCACCCCACCATGTACTCCCTCCGTCCCACTAAATTCGTGACATTTTTTTTGGGCACGTAGATTAAGGAGTATAATATTTTAATGTAAAGTGAAGTGAGAGCAATAATATTTAATGTGTAGTGGGTAGGTGTATTAGTAGTGTGTGTGGGCCAATGTGAATATGTTAATATTTTTTTGTATGGGTCTCATATGCTTTAAAAGGAATGTAACAACTTCTATGGGACAACCCAAAAAAGAAAATATCACAACTTCTATGGGACAGAGGGAGTATCAATTTACAAAGAGATATTACAAAAAAAGTCACACCAAAGTGTCATAGGATATCTGTGCCTAGAATATGGAATAAACAATGAAAATCTTGATGATTTTAGTTCACCAGTTTATAATCTTGTATTTTATTCTTACACCAATGGTTAGATATCTGATCATATATTTACTACAGGACATGATCACTACCGGAATGGACACCACTACCATATCTGTTGAATGGGGTTTGGCAGAATTGATGAAGAATCCAAGGGTCCAGCTCAAGGCTCAGGAAGAGCTGGACCGGTTAATCGGGCAGGGCCGCGTGGTCACAGAGCTAGACATCGCGGCCCTGCCCTATATACAATGTGTAGCTAAGGAATCACTGAGGCTACACCCTCCAACCCCCCTCATGCTCCCCCACCGAGCCAATGCCGATGTCAACATCGGTGGTTACGACATTCCCGCCGGCTCTAATGTGATAGTCAACGTTTGGGCCATTGCTCGTGACCCCGAGGTGTGGAAAAACCCCTTGGAGTTTTACCCTGAGAGGTTTCTCGAGGACGATGTTGACATGAAAGGAGCCGATTTTTGGCTCATACCGTTTGGTGCTGGCAGACGAATGTGCCCAGGGGCGCAACTAGGCATCAAACTAGTTACGTCCATGATCGCTCGTCTGCTGCACCATTTTCACTGGGGAATGAGCCCCGGCCAGGAGATCGACATGGGAGAGAGCCCGGGTATAGTGACTTACATGAGGACTCCATTGGAGGCAATTCCCACTCCAAGATTACCTCCCAACTTATACAAACGTGTGCCTCTGGATGCTTAATTTCTTCATTATATATAGAGTTTCACAAACGTGTACAATTAATTTTAAGATTTCAATTATGGTGTTTCTCTGTTATCATAATGTCATCTAGATTTTTTGAGATATGCTTCATTTCATGAACAGTTTGTCATGAAAAACTTTAACCTGCAATTATTTCAATAATGATATTTATAATGTAAGCATAATTTCATAAACAATTAATTTATTAATTGACATGGATCTTAGATCTTCATGATTTTCACACCACATAAACACGATTAGAAGACTTACCTTGAGACGCCACTAATGACGGTCCTCCAACGATACTTTCCTGTCAATTACGCCGGGAACTAGTTTCTCTCTCCTCACCCCTTTCTTTATTGCACAGTACGTAAGACTTAATGTGATAGAGAATTAATAAAACTGTGTCTCTTTAATAGGTGGAGAGAGGACCAGATCGGAATATTAAATCTTTATCAAATCACATTCTATCAATGTGATTGTTATCCATAAATATATATGACCTTATTTATCTCATATATATTATTTATTTAAATCATATCATTATTTAAGATATTTGATCATAATAAATATCTTATATATATTTATTATTAATGGCACTAGGCCATAATTATCTTACATTATCCCACTTGGCCGAGTGGCAGAATTAAACTTTAAACGTAAGGGTTTAAATAATTTACATAATATGCGCGACATAAGATAAATTAACTGGTCAACTCATAAAGTCAATATTGAGTATAGACTAACACAAGTCATAGCGGTTCTATATCATTTACTCGACATAGTTCCTTCCATGTACTATGATATTAGCTTTATACTCAACATAACTCGTAAGGATCAATAATGGTCCACATAAGTATCTCAAATTTGAGATAAAATCTTGTTTTATTAATGTCAATATTCATGTATACTAAAATGACAAAACAAGATATATCAATTAGAAACAAAACATAATGAGCTCTTAATGTCAATTGTTCATCATAAGCTTGTTAGAGCCTTTCAATGATCTCATATTCATGTAACGTTCAATGAATGTTTTAGAGAAGATCATTTGTGTAACGGATCCGAAATCATAAGATTGATTCCATTATGCTCAATTGACATTTTTGTTTATAAAGTTCTTCTTAACGATAAATACTTTCATTCCATATGTTTTAGCAACTTTGGAATATCCATCGTTTTAAAGAAGAACAATGCAGCGGAATAATCATAATAAGTTTTCAGCGACTTGACATTATTGTCAACTTATTTCAAGTCCTGAAATTAAACTCCACATTTAATGTCCTTAAATTGTAGCTTCAAATCATGCCACAAGTTAACTTTAATAGTGAATGTAGTTTTTAGAAACTTATTCACAATATTGCATGACACAATATCCCCAACTAAGAAACGTAAAAGTCAAAGTGAACCTTTTTGCATCATATAATCATCTTAATTTGAATCTATATTTAATTACATCTAAGTAATTAATTTTTTGATAAGTAAGCACGAGTGCTTTAGTTCATTAGAATACCTTATAATATTTCCTTATGCAACATTCTGGTCATTCATTTATGAATCACTTCAATAATGACCAAGCATTCTAACAGTAAGACTGATATTTGGTATTTATACAATCTTGTATATCTTAAGCTACCAATAATATACATATAAGGAATATTGTAGTACGTTCCAATTCATTATTGGAAATTACATAAGGTTAAACTTATCTCCCTTCCAGATTGGAACGTTCTTTACAAACACTTTTCCATCCATAACCTCTATTGAACTTTATTAACATATACTTACAGAGACATCTTTAATTGTCTCATCATATGTTTTATTCTAAAGTTCTTTGAGAGAAATTTATTGGTTTCACATAATAAACCAAGATCATCAGTTGCAAGCAAGTTTATCATCAAGTATAGAATTAATGTGCTCCCACTAACTTTCAGATATATATGTACATCGTTTATGATATTTTTCTTAAATCCAAAAGATATCTTTATAGGAAAGCATGCTTAAGTTTGTATGTTAATTTTTTAAGTTTACACGCCATGTGATATTTTTCTTTAATGGAAAAAAAACTTGAGTTGATCTATTTAACTTGATCTTCCACCAAATCACCTTTAAGAAAAACAGGCATAGCATTTATTTGGTGCAACTCTAAGTCATAATGAGTTACCAAAAGCCATGATAATTCTAATAGAGTCTTGTAAAGAAATAATTTGTTATATCTCCTTATAATTATGTCATCTTTTTGAGTAAAATCTTTAGCAACAACTCTAATTTTATATCTTTGGAAATCGCCATCATAAAGATACATCCATTTCAAATTCTTTTATAACTCTTTGGCAATTCTAACAAGATATTAAATTTCATTATGAGCCATTGATTTCAACTCACCTTTCATTGAATTTACTCATTTAATAGAATTAGTACTTCCATGACTTATTCAAAAACTGAAATTTTAGTTTCTATTATAATGTCAAATTTAGCTCATTTTATTATACCACATATGCAATTGTTAGAAATAGCGGATATATTGTCCTTCAGATATTCTTAATGTTATTTGATGTGATATATCAAATGAAAGCTCATTGATAATTGATTTAGTAAAATCGGATCCTTTAAGAGAGTAGAATAACTTAATGTTGTACTTGAAAGTTGTTTGACTATTTAACAACTATATAACAACTTTAGAAGAAGTTTAGATGAATGTATTTTCAAATTCTCCATCCATCTTCTTCAATAACCACATTTCATGGTTTCATACTCCCACTGATTTTACAATTCTTAATGAATTTGACATTCTAGTTTTAAAATTCTTGTACTATAGTTAAGACCATAAAATTCATACCCTTTAGACTTCAAGGATAATTTATAAAGAAATCACTTTAGTTTCTTATATCCAAATTCTTTATATGTGGATATAAATCATAATCCCCGCCGGGCAATTTAAAACATTCAACTGCCTAAGATCGAGTTTTTCTACAAGTTCATAAGGTGTTTTGAAAAATGTTTTACTAAAAACTCGACATCACGTAAGTGGCAGCTTTAAATGTATAAATCCACAAAATATGGGTATAAATTAATCATTCAACATACTTATAACCATATTTAATAAAGTACGATTATGTCATTCTGCTACACCAATTTATTATGGTGTGCAACATTTAGTATAAATGTCAGTTTTTCCTGTAATTAAGTGATTGGGCATGATAATCCATCACACTTTCCATAAAATTCATCACTTCTTCCAATCTTTGTAATTTTCACTTTTCTATCTAATTTTCTTAACATCATTAATAAATACTTATCGAGCATTTATAGAATGAGAATTTTCTTGCAAAGATAAATATAATCATAATGTGAAAAATTAAAATTAAAATTAAAAATGATGGAATATTATTATTCCTTTAAGAAGGGTATTATCGTAAGACTTACAATTAGCGGTGTAAACTATTATAAGAAGTTGTGTAGTTATCGTGACTCTATTCTTTGTGTGTTTTATTTGCTTTTCTTTAATGCAATTCACACAAATATCAAGATCAGTAAAAGTCTATCTCATGAAAGGCTTTATTCTTAATTAATCTTTTTGGAATAATTCTTTTGGAAAGTTTCCCCAAACATTAAAGTCACGTTTAGTTCAAACTTCATTACTTTTAAACGAACATAATGTTTAAATTTTAAATTGTTTCTTAAACCTTCTTTTCTTTTGAACCATCATTAAATTTAAGCATTACGTGAATTTAATTCACATTCCATTTGTCTTTCATGGTGTTATAGTTTATTAGGAATAGGTCATACTTAGAAGGTAGTGAATTTGTAAACTACGTTCATTATGGAAGGCTTTAATCTTGTTGCAATATTTATTATCTTTAATGATAAGTTCATGTACGCCATGAGAACCATCAAACTTTATGGTGGTTAAAGATAGTCATTAATATCTCGTTAAGAGATTTATTAGTAATTTAGATATTATAAACTTAATACTTGGTCACGTTCATTCGCATAAACATTAGGCTAAGTCTGTTTGATCTAATTCAAGCATTATAGTCAGATTACTAAGCTTTATTGCTAGTACAAACAAAGAAGCAATTTATCTTAAAGTGACAAATAAAATCCAAAACACTTTGGTGAAATTAGATTTATTCACACTATTTAAATTACTTTAATCCATTTTGTAATGGAACGGATGCATCATGCGAATAGAGACTAAATAATATAAGTAATTTTAAGAATAAGAATAATATAATTTATTCCTATAAATACCTTGAGTAATTTAATAATAGATTCAGGATCGAAAGCAATAAATGTATATTGAAGTTCTCCTTTGGGTGATACAACAATATACAATCATAATCATAATGATGCTTTCAAATATAACATAATTTGATAATTAAATATTTTCATTAAAACTATTTTGTCATCTTTGGACATACAAAACAGTTTGTCATAATATATTAATTATCAATTTATCTTCATATTCATGAATTATAAAGACTAGCAATCACCTTTGGGTGAATTTAAAGTCTTATAATTGTGAAATTTTTAATAACCCATATAATAATTCTCTTTATTCAAGCATCAGTTAAATATCGGAAATTAAAATTTAATTATACGATTTATTTTTATTATTCTTTCAGATCAGACCACTTTGGTGATTAACAGACCAACATTAAATAAATTTAAATCATAAAATCATTCATTATAATCTTATCAAAGATTATCATAATAGATTATACTCAATAGGAAAGTGAGTAATAATCAAATCATTATTAATCTTATCAAAGACTCTTAGATTATACTCAATAGGAAAGTGAGTAATAATCAAATCATTATTTCATAAATATTCATAAATCACAGTCAATATCATTAATTAAAATCTTAAGACTGTCATCATATATATACATAATATATCTATATATATCACATTAATAAAGATATCATGTATAATTTGCATCTTAATATATTTGGGATATTACCATAATAAATATGTCATAAGCAGTCAAACATACCTAACATAAGTGAGATATTCTAATATTATATATCCCAAAATAATTTTAATTATTATCAAAATAATATAAGTCATAAACATTAGTAATGGGTTGATTTCATTATCATTATTAAATCACTTTAGTTGGAAAGTTACAATTATGTTAATAATTGGGCATTAAAATGTGACACTCAAGTCATATGAATTAGGCAGATTGTTTTATTAACTGTAATTAATTGTCATTATTCTTAATCAGCCACTCCCAAAATTAAAGGGAGTTACATAATTTTATATTTAAAATCTCATGCTGACATAATTAACTCCCATAATCAATTTTTAATAGTTCAGTCAAAAAAAAAAACTAAATAGGGCAGTTATTATTTTTGTCATACAATATCAATTTATCACAATTAATTATACATGGTATAATAAATTCATATTATATCAATAATATGTATAAACACATGATACTGTTAATTAATATCAGAATTCTTCAAAATATGTAATCATCATATTCTAATTAAATATGACATTACTACTTTATCATAATATTTTTAATGGGATAGTGCTTAATTCCCAAAATAACTTTAATTATGATACGATAATCAATTCCAACTAATTTCATAAACATAATTCCAACTAATTTTATAAACATAATTTTGCCCAAAATTCAATAATATGATCGAGATCAATTCATCGTCAATTTTCTCATACAAATTGCAGCGGAAAACATATATGCATGTTTTGATAATCTCATTCAATTAGTCATATGATAAGTGGATTCATTCAATCATATACAGATTCATAAAATATTAATTGATGAAAAATCATGAGATCCAAAACCATGCTCTAATACCACATGTAAGCATAATTTCATAAACAATTAATTTATTAATTGACATGAATTTTAGATCTTCATGATTTTCACACCACATAAACACGATTAGAAGACTTACCTTGAGACGCCACTAATGGCGGTCCTACAACGATACGTTCCTGTCAATTACGCCAGGAACTAGTTTCTCTCTCCTCACCTCTTTCTTTATTGCACAGTACGTAAGACTTAATGTGATAGAGAATTAATAAAACTGTGTCTCTTTAATAGGTGGAGAGAGGACCAGATCGGGATATTAAATCTTTATCAAATCACATTCTATCAATGTGATTGTTATCCATAAATATATATGACCTTATTTATCTCATATATATTATTTATTTAAACCATATCATTATTTAAGATATTTGATCATAATAAATATCTTATATATATTTATTATTAATGGCACTAGGCCATAATTATCTTACATATAAAATCTCTCTTACTGCAGGTAAAGAGTATATTCATTATTTTTTTCTAGATTGAGTATCACTTCATATTTAAAATGGAATAAAAATTGTCTGCATTACTTTTTATTTGTGACATGTGAAATGGTATCAACTCTCACGTAGGACCTACCAAATAAGAAGCTTACAGAGTAACATGCACAATGAACTATTCCCTTCCCTCCGTCCAATATAAGTTGATATAATTTTTTTTGGGCACGGAGATTAAGGAGTATAATAATTTAATGTAAAGTGGAGTAAAGTGGAGTGAGAGAAATAATATTTAATGTGGAGTAGGTAGTTGTATTAGAGGTGATATGTGGGGCCCATGAGAATAAATTAATTATTTTTTTTGTGGGTCCATGTATTAAAAAGGAAATGTGTTAACTTTAGTGGGATAAACTAAAAAGGAAAGTGTGTCAACTTCTATGTGACGGAGGGAGTACTTTTTTTGGAGTATGCCAACTTAGCTCAGATATGTTGCGACTCGTGATGGACTTTAGCAACAAAATTAGGTTAATTGTGTTGGATGCAATATGTAAGGTAAAAATTTTTTATACGATGAAACACGATGAAACAACGAATGTGGAATAGGGAATTCAACTTGTTCCGCTTGTAATATAAACTGCAGTAGATACCCAAGTCTTAGTCCCCATGTAATATTTATAGATTTAATATGTTGATGCTTTCTAAAAAAAAGTGTTTTCATTAAACTAACATGCTAATTACATGACAATTTTTTTATTGTTATTGTTAACTGATTATTAATGATATAATTTTAAACTTTGATAATTTTGTATCTTTAGGTTCTATATTAATATAAGAAATCTTTCAAGTTACGTTTATTTCGAGTTTAATAAATCCTATAGGTTTACAAATCTTATTACTCCATATTTACCTTACATCCTCAATTAAAATTCTCTTCATTTTCACTATCTTCTTTTATCTCTTCTCTCCATCAATTAAAATCACTCACACATGTTATAATTCACCTCTTACACATTAATTTAACATGAAATTTAGGGGTTATTTTTGGGTGCACAAGATACATAGGCTATATTTTATGCTATAGTTGTTTTTGTTTTTTAAAATTTTAAATTTTGATCTAAAAATGATTATTGATCAGCTATTTAATCTAACTATTCATATTAATTATGTGTACCCTAATTTGATTCAATTTAAACTTATCTTATCAAAATCTAAAACAAACATAAATGATTATCACCATTCATTAATTTATTAAATCTTCTTATATATTAAAACAAAATACATTTTCAAATTTAGATTTTACCAATTGTGATGTGTCAAGCTTAGGTTGTTAGGGCATTTATGATTTTTTAAATTTTATGAGGTGTCAAGGTTAGTGTATTAGGGTTTTTTTTTTTTTTGTGAAATGGCAATTTATTATTGGTTGGATTTTTTATAATTTATAATTTTTTATTAGTTGATTGATTTTAGGAAATGGTGGGTTCAAACCTCACTAGATGTACTGTTTAATTTTTTAATTTTTTTATACTTTAATAACTATTCAATTTATTATTATTATTTTATTAATTAATTGGGCTTATTCTATTCTCAAAGTATTTTATTATTAAATATTAATGGGTTTATTAATGGTATTTTTTACATTATTAACTTCTCTTAAAAAAAATCTCCACAAATAAAGTCCTTTTAATTTATTTATTAATTCTTAGAAGATTTTGAAAATTCTAATTGGTGTATATGCTTCCAAAATTTCATCCACTACTAAATTCTTAGAAGATGAAAACTATGATATTTTTAAATTATAATCATTAAAATTTACATTTTTTAATGCATACACATTTTTTATTCTTAAATTATTATTTGTTTTTCAAACATGTCCCGAATAAAATTCGGGACATGTATGGATTATAGTGATGGAGAGAACATAGGTTAAAAAGAAAATATAAAAGTAATTGTAGAATGATTTCATATTATTTTTAATTTGAGATATAATTCATAATCATCATCTAAATGATATGTGTGATTTATTTTTTTTTTACTGATATAGATAATTTTGAATGGAATATGTCAAACTATTAGAAACATTAATTTATTATGTGCATAGAATTCAAAATAAATTTTAGTAACAACATGAAAATTATAAATATAAAGATAAATGCATGTGCATTGACTAAGAATAAATTACAATATATTAATATGAAATGAATAGAGAATAAATATTTTTCACTCAATTGAAATTATATATGTTAAAAAAAATTCTTGATCAACAAAAAATTAAAATTACAATTATCCTAATTCAATATGATTTATTTTAATTTAAATATTATAAATTTAAAAATAATAATAATTACGATAACCTGCATTTCACGCGGGCACCGTACTAATCTGCATAATTTCAAAACAAATGTACGTTGAAGAAACTCCTTTTATTAATCATTCAAAATTTTAAAATTAAGGGTATGTTTGAACTTTAGGCATACGTAACATTGGTTGGTTGAATTCAACATAATCTTTTTTGTATAAGGAGTGGAATTAAAAAATAAAAAGTATCCCGATTAAAATAAAAATTGGAAAGGTAAAAAACGAAAAAATAGTTTAAAAGATCATATTAGAGTTGGGCCAAGTTAAACGATAGACACAATAAATTGGGCTGGGCTTTGGTGGGCCATTTAAATAAGACCAGGAATTCCAATAAACCCTAGATCTCCTTTATTTAGTGCTCTGCAGAACAAGTCCTACCCTCTCTCTCTCTCTCTATCTATCTATCTATCCTTCCTGCACCAACTAGCGCTTTGGTGAGTTTGATTTCTTCTGTGTATTTTTTGTTGATTGTGTTAATGGGAATTGGCGTTGCTGTGATGAAATGATGTTATATCCCAGCTCATTATGAGACCTTCTTTGTGTTAGGTCGGGGATCATTACCTTCTCTCACATCTATCTGAGCAATTTTTTCTCTCTCATCTTCTTTTGTTTAATTTGTGGGTGTTCCTTGTGATGATTTTAAACTAAACCATGCTAATTCTGATCATTTTAATGATGAAATCAGAATCTCTATACTTCTCTGAAGGGACAAACACACTGTTTTTTTATTTTATTTTATTATCAAACTTCTCTTATTCATTTGAATTTGAAAGAATCAAATTCGAATAGTCATTTATAATTGTATTGTAATTCTTTAGAATATTTGCGAATAGTGATACGTTTGATATGAAATTAATCTATAAATATATGTATACACCAGAAATTTCATGAATTTTCGTAATTCATTTGCATTAGAAATGTAATTGATTGCTGGAGGTTTTCATGCGCATATTCAAGAATAGCCCAGTATGTTTTTATAAATTTTAAATGGTTGTTAGTTTCATGTGAAGCGACCTTATGGTATACTTTAATTAATTTAAAATCTAGCTATACAAATTAAATATGTAGAATATAAATATAATGAGTTGGATAATTCAGTTTACATTGCGAAACTGGACGGATTATACAAATGTTTGCCGGATTCAATCGTTTCAGTCCTATATGCACTTTCCAATTTTGGTTTTGAGAAATTATTGTCTTCACATGTTATCCATAATTTGAAAGTTTTTTTATTTATGAATACGAAGTTGAATAATTTAAATCATGAGTTAGGTGCACCACCACGCATGTACACGGATACAAAGTGCATTCATATGTATAATTTTTTATTCTATTTTCTTTCTCCCGGTCATAGGTCCTCATTTGTTGTTTGAGTATTATTATTATTTTTTTTTTTTTTTTTTTTTGATACCGAGGTTCCGGGCTTACGCCCGACTAGTCCTCGAGGAAACAGTCCCGGCCCCTCAGAACTGCCTCCAAGTAAATCGCGGTAACCACACAATGGATCACAGGTTCCTAATATCTTTAACTACTGCGCACAAGGAGTCGATCCCCAAGTGATTGCTCCATGCTGGTGATTGCTCCATGCTGACCCTCCCCCTAGCTCAGCCGCAGGTTCCCACCTGAGCCGCAGGTTCCCACTGAGTTTCAGCCTCCCACACTGCCGCAGGTTCCCACCTGAGCCGCAGGTTCCCACTGAGTATTATTATTTTATGTGGAGTAGTTGTTAGTTGTATTAGTAACGACATGGGGTTCTTTTACTAAAGGAGGAAAATTTGGATCTTTGAAAAAGACACCTAGTATGGTAAATGAGGAACTTTCGATGTAGCAAGAGGGAGTAATAAATTAGTATTATAACGTAATAATAAAGTAATACTATAATGCATAATCAAATAATCTCTCTGTTCCATTTTAAATGAAACATTTTTCTTGTCTCACAAAAGGTTTGCACCTTTTCAAAAACAAAAATTACAAATATAATCATCTTTTCCAATATACTTTATTTTTTTTATAAAATCATTCTTACCTAACATATTCAATACACTTTTTCATTTATTTATTACTAAAAAATATCATAATACTCGTAAAAGTGTGTTATCACTTTCAAGTTATTATTTTTCTTAATTTCCGTATTGAAAGAGGCATGCAAATATTTGTGGGACGAGGAAGTATATTTTAGAAAATATATTTTAACAATCATTAAAAATATTTTATCTATATAATAATCATATATCAACCCGTCTCACAAGAAACTCACAAGAAACTTTATCTAGATAAAAATTGATAAGTATTCACTTTGTCGCAACTTAAATTTTATAGCTTTTTTAGATATGAAATTTAAGAAAAAAATTTTGACCATTTTATCAACTCATAGTAATATGGTATATTTAGCTAATAAATACTCAAGTAAATTATAAAGTACTCCCTCCAAATTTACATTTTTTGTTTGGATACGGTCAATGGTGATGTCATCACTGCATCTTTTTAACGTTTCCCAATATAGTTATTCACTTCTTTGATATATGTTGATTTAATCTCTTTCAATCTCTCTTAGTGCATCAAATGTTCACACTGAATAACCCAGCAGTACATATTTTTTAAACTACCTTAGTCACCTTATATCCCATCTGCACTGAAATATACTCTTTCCTATCAACCCCTATGCACCACCATATCCACTATCGCAACATTCCCTTTTCCACTCATTTCCATATTGCCGGATATAGGGTGCTCACCTTATATCCCATTTGCACCGCGATGGACAATATTTTATCATCAACTCTGCACTGCGTCCCCAGCATCGCTTCATTGTAACCATCATCACTACCCCACACCGAATATTTGTATAAATTCATCTCTCCACCCAGTTCCGATACCAACACCTTCCAATCCCCCTCCCCCCACCAATGGCATGTTGTCATCAACCCCATAGTGTATAAGTATATTTGTTAATACTGATCACTTTATCGTTTATATTATTTTCAGTATCTTATTTTCTATGAATCTAATCCTGTTTCTTATATGAATATTGTATGTATGAGTAGAGTGTTTTCACCATATAATTAAAAAACCCGTAGTAACATTTTTGCTTTGAATACCAACTGTTAACTTAGCCAATGTTAACATCTTTTTATCCACATTCTCATATAAATACTTCACCCTATAGATATATTTTCTTATAATTTGTTGCAATTTACGTTGATATTATTAGTTGTTTTTGAAATAGTTCATTCCACGCGTATCACCTATAATTTCAGGTACAATTGTAACATTCCTTGAGAAATGTCACACAAATCTTTGCCTTCTTAAAATGCGAGATTGAAAAATAGTTAATCGATATTCAAATGTCCTTCAGGTAAAACAAAGGAAAAAAGGAGTTTTACCCAATAACTTCTGTTATTGCTACTAATACCTGATCATTTCCTAAACATAAATCAGCATTCAAAATAAAGGTTTCGAAACATAATAGTGATAAATAATTTCAGAGCACTAGTTTGGCGATGAAAAAATAATTTCTTGTTACTATAATAACATGAATCTTCCTATAATTTCACATAACTAGTTGAAATCTAAATGGCATCGTAACGCACCACTAAATGGTGATTATCTCAACTCAAATTTGAGTTGAGGGCGAAATGGATGATGTCTATTAATAACTTGTCCAAAAATTCGAATGACAATTAACAGCAATAGACACATTGAAAACTTAAATTATTCATAAAATCACAGCAGCATAAAGAGCAATAGGAAGTTTCTAATAAATGGACGGTACCAGATGCATGGACAACACTTTATTCAAAAATATCATTGTCTTCGTCATCATTACTAAGGTACACCTTAGGAGGAATAAGACCAGAATCCACCACGCAATCCTACACAGAATCACATTATAGAAGATACAATCAAAAATCTTGCCAATGAGTATGTTGAATTCCTGATCAAGAGTTGGGTAGCCAGTCTTGTTCGCCAAGTTCATTGGGTTCGTCGATCCATTCAATGTCATCCATAGTGGCGATCCTACGCATCATCCAGTCGAAGTTTATGCGCTACATACCATACACCCTAAACACCATCATAAGTGAGGCGAAATGGGGACATCCTTGTATACGGAACATGCCTTGCTGCAAGGTTCTCCTGAATGGTATTAAAAATAGTCAATTTGTATTAAGAAGATAACCTTAGGGGACTGTTAATTAGTAAAGATAACTTAAGCGGGATCATCAGGGGCTCAAAGAAAACTTTTCTAAGAAGACAGAGTCAGATCTCGAGCACAGCCGGTAAAAACATTATAATCAAAGTATACACACAGCAAATAAAATATTATCATGAACACAATTATGGAAAACATTAGAATTTCTTACACCAATTATGAATCCCCGATACTCATCAGTAACGAAGACAAAGTTGGTATGAAGGTCGTAATGAACGTCCAGCTGCTCCAAGAACCATAAGAACCCAAGAAGCTGATCAAACATTCGAATGAGTTCACTACCCACGTCCTCTGCATTGTGGAAGAACATCAAATCACCGCTCATATGGTCAGCAGTGTCTAGTACCAAATTTACCACTTCTCGAGTGTCTGTGAGATCCTTCGAATCCTCACACTCTGGTGTACGAAGAAGGAACCAGAGTATGTATTCATGTTCCATTGGAGAGAAACTAGTTGGAGCGGGGTGAATATCCATATCGCCAAATGTTTATATGAAGTTCTTTCAGCCGGTGTAGATCTTAAGATGGAATGTGTGCCAAGTAGTTGAAGGAGATGCTAATATATTTGTATATGGAATTATTATGTAACTGAGGCTAATGTATATAGATTACAGTGAATAGTTGTGTATAACCGACAATTTTAGACCCTAAAAAGGCTTGCATCGGAGCTCAATCACATCACTGCGTCGAATACGAATAGTCACACCTAAGGACTGCACTGCTCACCCCATCTCCCGTTTTCAATGAAAAGATTCACATGTCCATTATTGGAAGCTGCAAATTATAAAATAGACAATAATAAAAAATGTATAAAATAATCTTATTACTTTATCAAGTCTAATGTTCAGGTCTGGATGTTTTATATTTGTTTAAACACTCCCCCCCCCCCATTTTTTTTAATCTTTTTAAAGAATTGGGAATTATGTTAGTGCCAATGTCGAACCTTGAGAACATTGATAAGCAGATATATTATACTAGCATAAGATGGCAAAATGGGTGGTATATATATATATATATATCCGAATAATTTAATCAAGTGAATACTAAAAAATACATTGTAATAATGTACATTAATACACTGCTTAATCAATGTATTAAGTAAATCTATTTATAAACTACTCAAGGTATGATTTCCAGTATTGTTTTTTTATAATTAATACTACTTTAACCATTTTCTTCGTACGTCGAAATGCAGTACACATTGGCATACAGATAATAATAACCTATCTGTCTGATCTATTGTTATTACACGACTCCTTAGTTTGTTTTAATCACATAATGCAACCGATGAAAGTTACAGTTTAATAAGAAAGTGATTAAATGTTATTACCATTGGTACCATATTCTATGAGACCATGTGATGGTATACTAAACAATGCATTTAACCATATATTGCGAATTTTTATATAGGTTGAATGTCAAATGACTATAGTTATTGTTATACGAATAAATATACTAGATTTATAGGGAATGTTTATTAATGTCTATTTACTAAAATCGTTATATTGAATACCTATTTGTTTATGGTAAAGAGAAAATACACATACAAAAATATAAATTTGAATTATGGGATTAAATCGTATCGAGAGAAACTGCGATGGGGGTAGATTTCTATTAGTAGATTAGCTGCTAATGAAGTGCAGGCGTGATAGTTGCGTGAAGGACATGGTTGTTGATGATCATATCAAATGGATGGACAGTGATATGTTTAAGCACGGTGACCACAATGACACACGCATATTGATAACATATTATATCTATATGTTGAATACAACATTCACATGGCATCTAATATGAAGGCACGACTTAAACATTAATTAGGCCTACGATACACGACATAAAAAGTGATGCATTAAAGAAAGAGATGGCGGCAAAAGTTTTATTTCGAGAAGACTCTGCAGATGATTTGTTCCAGTGCAAAGGAATGTGCCGATGTAGGAGCCAATGAAATTGAAGACATAAGAACCATACATATGGTCTATAAGCCTATAAATTTCGGTGATTGGGTGTTGCAAATAACTAATAGAGAAGTGTCACACGCGTAGGACAAGAGCAACGTTCCACTGATATCAAGTATAGCTATCAACAAAATCTATCATCTAGCATGCGTGTTGTCTTGCCAGATAATAACCATAAACAACATTTGAACCCTAGAACATGATCCATAAACCATCAATACATATTGAGCAGAACTGGGTATTATATAATGGCCATTACCCTCCACCTAAACCAACCCTAAAACTCTAAAACACAAACATCCAAAAAAAACAGTAATAGAATTCTTACTAGCAGCCCCGAGCGCATAGTCCAAACCAGCCCATATTACCATCCCGGTGAGAAATGGATTTCCCATCATGCGTACCCCAATATGGAATTTACAATGATTACTCGTTCTACGTGTTGAATCATAGGGATGACAACCACATCGATAGTATTTTTAGCTTGGTTGATGATCCAACATAGTCAGTGCCGTCACAAGCATTCGATAACAATCGTAAAAATTCATCCAAAACATCTACAGAACTGGAAGCACCTGTCAATTATGGAAAGGGGCACCTAAATGGATCCCATGCATTTCGAGACACTCTCGATGTGTTGAAGAAAATGCTGTTGACAAGGACATGGATACTCCATCCATTCGGACGAGAATCTCAGTCAAAAAGTTTTCAAGTATGGTTTCTACCTTTAACACCCAAAAGATTACCGCCGTTAGGGCAATCGGTTTTGGAAGGCTCTTGGAGTTGAAAGAATATGCCATAAACAAGCCACTTATTCATTATCTAGTCGAAGCCTTTGACACTGACATATGTGCCATCACAGTGGGAGGTGTTGCACACTGTCCCACGTCAACAGACTTTAGCAAGATAATGGGTGTACCTAAAGGTATAAGTTAACGCAAATGATTTGGCAAAAGCACTACTTTTGTAACGTTACATGTTCTTCTGTTATGTGTATACCCTCACCTATGTTGTTTGAAATGGAATATAGTTTGTCTTGGAGTAGTTACTAGTGGAAGGCTGTCAAAGATTGAAGACATCCGAGGTAAGTTTGCCACAAATGTGGGGAGAAAACGGTGGTCAAGGAAGTTGACTTGGAGAAGATCCTTCGATCAGAGAACGAATGCGGTGATGACTTTTCACGGGCATTCATGATGTACTCTGCCACGAGTGTATTGGACACCTCAAACAGCAGTGATCTTAACCAAAGTTACATGTTCGCCGTGAAGAACGTGGAGAACATTCCATGTATGAACTGGGCCGGGTACTTCTATAATAGGATGATAGATGGCATCGTGAGGCATAAGTGCTGCAAGAAAAAATAGTCGTATCTACGTCCTCTTCCTGCAGGTTAGTATCTCTGATAGTTTCACACTTGTGCCATAAAATCCCCATTAGCTGATCCTAGATGAGATATGAGCAGAAATACTACATAACCATTCAACTCGCTGGCGGATTATGTGTAGAAATGCAGCTGGTGCAGTTTGGGATAATTGGAGAGCAGAATCGCCAAGAAATTGCTAGGACGATTAAACATGACAGATGGTCAAGACGGAGATGGTGAGTATATTATTACCTTTGTAAACACATTTTATATATATATATATATATATTTGTATAATTCTATTAGGGTTAGCCTCTGTTACTCTGTCCGATAATCTTTCAGCAATAATTACGCCAATGCATATTTGTGCATGAAAATAATATTGTCATTGTTACTTTAAGTCACTTAGTAGATGTAATTGAAGTTATGAAGTCTACTATGACGCCGCTCAAGCATATAATATTTCCTTTCAGTATTCACCAGTGATGGATTACAAAACGGACAGAACGTTGCCATGTAATATCGACAAGCCAGATGCTAATAGTTTGGAAGTCAGTGGAATAAGCAAATCATTGAACAGCCTATGCACTGTAATTAATGCCTTGGCTGAGAAAGTAAGCTGTTTGAGGGAGGATATGCGTCATCAATCTGGCACTATTACTGCACTGCGGACTACAATACCCAATGCAGTGTTTATGTTGTTGGTGATATCCCAAATGGTGATATGGATAAAAAAGGTCAGTTCGGAATAGGAACACCGAAAGACGAAAGGGAAACGAGGGAGCAGTACGAGCCTCTAGAGTATAAGACACCGGCACATCATTCTAATTGCAATGGAACATCTGGAGAAGGTGGGTGGATGGCACGTATCCCTCGACCTAAACGAAATCGGTCGGAGAAAAAGGTAAGCTTTTTAAGTATATCAAATTCCAAACCCCCCAACCTCCCCCCCTATAGTTGGTCCAGACTAATAATAAGAAATGTGACTTTGTGTATGTGTGATAGTTTTACTTTGGAGAGTCATCCCAAACTTCAGTCAAGAATATTTTCGGTACGTAGATAGATACACCTATCCGGAGAGCTTGCAGTGTGTCCAAGAGTGTTGAGATATTAGAAGTCGAACAAAAAGGAAAAAAATGCATGGCAGTGTGACAGGATTTCCGTTCGACGCATGTGGAAAATTGAAGAATGCTGACTGCATGAGAGTAGTAATGTACGCAGTGTCTGATTCACTTCCTCGAAGGTAGTAAATTTTTGTTCGAACTAGCAGAAAATTTAATGTTGTATATGCGGTGCTGACCAAACAAAAAATATTGTCATTTTGTATACAGTTATATACTAGTTTCAAGTGATGACAGACATCTAACAAGGGTAGAGGTGTAGATCTTACTCCCAACTGAATGGCACTCAGCGATCGTATGGATCTAATAACCAATACTACATGTTATATCCTATTCTTTCCCCACCAACAAACTGAACTCGGGAAATCCAACTTCTCTACAGGTGTTGGATACAGTCGCATCACTCCTCAACATGGAAGAAATGGATAGGACGGGTGAGGCATTAAGAAACTGGTATCTTCCTATTTTTAACGTGGTATGTGCCGTTGTTTATGATTTTTCTCTTCACATTCTTGTGTATGGAGATATTCTTTTCAATTTTTTTCATTGTTTTCCATCTTAATTTTTTTTCTTTTGAACTACAAAAAAATTTATTAAATAAAACTTTATATAGGGGATTCCATCTTAATTTACAGTATGTCGTTGGAGTTATTTGCAGGAAAGGTCTCTCATCGATAAGAGCAAGTTCGTGGAATACAGTAAACTGATGGGAATAGTCAACGAAAGAGAAAGTGCACGTATGAGATTATGTAACCGGGTGGGTGCATTGAAATATTGACCCCCAACGTTAATTCAGTTGAGGAAGAAGCATTAGACAATAACAAATACTTCATTTCATTGCAGATGTATATATATCCTATTATTCAAACATAACCCAGGCAATTGTAGTTTGATCATCGTGGACTGCAGTTCCGAGAGTGTTCAACTTGTAGATTTGAATCCCAAAAATACATACATTAACGATGTAATGATGAAGTCAATCAAAGTCCTGGTATAATGTATATTGTTGGGAGCAGTATTCTTTCATTGGCTATTGTTACATTTCCACTTATAAACATCGTTATATTTCGTAGTTGCTAGGATTGGATGAGTTGTTCAGACTGGATGTAGCAGCTGCAGGTGTAAGGCCATTGCCAGGATTCTTCATTATCCGGAAAGTGACAGGTCCGAAGCAGCATAATAGGTAATTTAAGTTTTATCATCACTAAGTGATTTAGCACCATGATTGAAATAATGCCTAACACGACATCCGTCTTGATGTGTGTAGGTATGACTGTGGAGTACTAGTAATTCAAAACATGCAATCTGCAAGGTGTGTAACCAACATTCCTGGAGAATTGACAAAACAAGTAAGCAATCCTGAGATTTGTAAGAATGTCAATGTGGTATATTAATCTTACAGCTCAAAGCGTATCACCAATCATCTTTATCCTAAACTGGAATATATATTGACTTTGTTCATAATTCGCAGTGTTCACTTATCCTTTCATTATAACAGGTTGAAAGCTAACACAATAGAGTCAAGATCATATGGTGGCTGCCGTGGGCATGGGCCGTGCAAGCATGGCCTGTGTATGGGCAACCCGTGGCAACGGGCGTGGGCATACGTGGGCGACCCCCATAGGCAACCGTGGGCGACCCCCATGGGCAACCGTGGGCAACGGGAGTTGGGCATGGGCCATGGCATGGGCAAGCCAAGGCAACGGCCATGGGCAAGCCATGGGTATGGGCCGTGCAAGCATGGCCTGTGCATGGGCAACCCGTGGCAACGGGCGTGGGCAACCCGTGGCAACGGGCGTGGGCATACTTGGGCGACCCCCATGGGCAACCGTGGGCAACGGGAGTTGGGCATGGGCCATGCATGGGCAAGCCAAGGCAACGGCCGTGGGCAAGCCATGGGCATGGGCCGTGCAAGCATTCACCAATCTTTGATAAGTGGCCCTGTGTTTCTCAGGCCAAACGGCATGTTGTTCCACTCATAGACTCCATTTCTGCAGAAGAAGGCAGTATTTGCCTTATCATCTGGGTGCATAGGAATCTGATGGTACCCCGAGAACGCATTCATGAAACTCATTATTTCGTGTTCCGCCGTTGCATCGACCATCTAGTCGATCGACGGGAGTGGATAGCTATCCTTCGGGCACGCCTTGTTTAGATCGGTGAAATCGATGCATATTCTTCATGATCCTTCTTTTTTCTTAACCATAACCGGATTTTGCACTCCTATGGGGTACTTGCATTCGCTGATTCTTCCGCTCGCCAGCAGTTTGTGCACTTCCAGTTCCATAGCCGCATTTTTTTCCGGGTTGAACTTTCTTTTTTTTTGATGGAATGGCGGGATGCTTGGGTAAATATTCAGCCTGTGACAAGCGTACCTCGGATGTACTAGGTTTTCTTTCAGTAACTGGGTTAGCTTTTCTTTGAATTTGCTTTCTCATTCCGTTTCGATCTTGACCTTGATATTGGCGTTTTCTGGATCTAGTTGTACCACTTCGATGTTTCCAGCTGTCGAGGCCCCTTCTTTCGATTTCATCCTCGGATCTTCATCTGGTGTCACCTGCTTTCGCCTTAGCACCTTTGCTGCCACTTCTTTCTTTTTTTTGCATCCGGTTACTCGAATCCGGGTGTATTTCCTTTTCAGCTACCGGTGTCTCATTTCCTTGCCCTTCTGTTCCTACTCCCCCTGCTATTACCAGTATCCCTTCCTCATGTTCCTCATTCTCTTGCTCATTTTCCGGAGCTCTTTCAGTTTCCGTCCATACTTCTGGACTTTCTCCCTCTTTCATGATGTCTTCGAAACTCAGCATCTCGTAATCCATGTCATGATAACTTAGATCTTCTGCTTTCTCTATGAACGAGCATTCTCTCGCTCTCCTTTGATTTTCTATTACCGTCGCAACCCTGTCGTCTGCCGTGATAAATTTGAGGCATTGATAGAGGGTGGACGGAATAGCCCTGAATGCGTGAATCAACGAGCGTCCTAGTATGCAGTTGTACGTGGAGGCTTGGTCCACGAACTTGAATGTCAACTATTTCTGCATCCGAGTTTTCCCATCCAGGCCTTCCAGCTGAACTGATAAGTCAACCTCCATAGTAGGTCTGGTCAGTGCATTGCCAAACCCCTTGATCTCATCACTGCAAGGCTTCATCTTGTGATGACGTTCTCCTCCCAGATTTTCGAATACCTCTTTAAAGATTATGTTGGCATATGCTCCAGTGTATACCAAACATCTATGGACTTTGACCCCCGAAAGTATTGGCGAAATGACTAAAGGGTCGGAATGAGGGGTACTTACCCCGTAGAAGTCGGTTTCAGTGAAGATGATGTCCGCTTCTGTTATCCCCCTTGAACCCGAGGTTAGCGACCATACTTGAGGGATCTGTTGATCTAAGTCTCTTAGCTCAGCCTTCCTCTTCCTCTTGGATGCCGTGGTGAATGCTTGAGAAGTTCCGATGTAAGGGGTTTCCTCTGCTGGCTCCATCATGTGTATTTCTCCCTGTCTATCTCCTCTGGGGATCGGCCCTCCGATCCTGTTGAACACTGGTGGTCGTCCTGGAGGCAGAAGGGGTAGGGGCATCGCTCCGTCATTCCGCCCTCTGCCTGGGGACCTCGGTCGACCGGGGAGAGAGAGAAGATTAGCGTCTCTCCTGTACACCCTCGGTCTCGGGGCTTGCAGCATCCCTCTTAACCTTCCTTCTTTAAACAACTTCCACAGTTCCGTGATAAGATCTCGGTATTGGTCTGTATTGTGCCCATGTGTCAGGTGGTAGATGCAATATTTCCGTGGGTTGGTGAGTTCCGAGGATCGAAGGACAGGTCTCGGCGTCCGAAGGACTTGCTGATCTTTAACATAGTAAAAGACTTCAGCAATATTCAAGTTGGTTTCGGACTTCAGCTCTTCATACATTTGCTGCACCTCGGTATCTTCCGTAAATGGTTTGAAGGTGTCGGTGCTTTGTACTCCTTTGTTCCTCCGACGTTCACCCTCTTCTTGTTAAGTTCCACCGAAGTGCTCTGATTGCTTGCCTTCTTTGCCATTTTAGAGATATCTTTCGCCTGGATGTACTCGTTCGCCATGACCATGAAGGCCACGTAGGAAGCAGGCGATTTGAGCTGCGCTGCCTTCCACAAACTAGTCTCTAGGTGCAGTGCTCCCATCACCGTGGTGAGGCAGGCTTCGTCTCCCATGACTTTTCCCATAGACCTCTGCTCGTTGAACCTTTTCAGAAAATCCCGCAAGCTTTCTGTCGAGCCCTGACGAATATTTGCCAATTTGTGCTTTGGCTCCTTTGGTGCCCCTAGGTATGAATATTACATTAGGAATACCTCCATCAGCTCTCCCCAACTTTTGACGGATGCTGCTGGGACAGCCCTAAACCAGGCGTGAGCTTTGTTTCCCAAGGTCAGCGGGAACATTCGACATAACGTGATCTCATTCGCACCTTGTGCTCTCATCCACATCAGATATTTTTCAATATGTGAATATGGGTCGTAATCACAATTGAAGATCAAGCTAGAGGGAAACTTTATTCCATGTTTCCGAGGAGCGTTGCTGATCTCCACCGTGAAAGGTGAAGGAGCTACCGAGGTTTGAAGGATTCTTCCTGCTCCAGACATCTTCTTTTCCAGATCTGCGAAGCACTTGTTCACCTCTTCGTTTATCAGGGCTTGAAGATCTCCCGTTTGTGCATTCGGAAACATCTCCTTTTTCTCTGTCCACGCTTTCCTTTGGGCTTTCTTTTGTCTCATCCCATTCCGAGAAGTGGATTTCCCATTCTTTTTGGTCCGAGGTAGAGAAGGAATCCAGAGATCTTGCTCATCCTCGGTACCTTGCTTACGAGAGAGTCAAGATCTTTCTTGGAAAGCGTGGTTGCACTCGAGCTTCGTCCCCTGTCGGCACCTCCGGCGGCGGGGGATTCCTTCTCTCTGGATTTCCTCCGTGATGAGACTGCCTGTGAGTTCCTGTTTCTGGGCGACGAAAGTATTCGGTTCGCCCTCCTTCTAGTGGGATCTCGTTCACACTATCTCTTTCTTCCACGTTCCTCCTCCGTATAAAGTTAATAGTCTCTCTAGCATCCCCTCTGTCTGCTCTTTTCTGGCATCCTTCCTTCTCTCCAAGCTCTCCCGTAGATCGCCATGGCTTGCTCCCCAAGGGCCGCTAAAACTCAACCTCGCCGGTGGGACCGGGGGAGCTTTCGCGGCGTACTCATCGATTACCTTTCGAATTTTCTCGTTCGTTTCTTTTATTTTCAAGGGATCACTTAGGTTAGGGACATGAATAAACCTCGCTGGAGTGGGTATCTCCATGACTGATGTGCTGATTTAGACATGATTTCTGCTCCTTGTGATGTTTCGCTAGGCCCTGGAACATTCCCCCCCTCTCTTCAGGTCCCTGGGTTGCAAATCCTTCACCCCCCATCTCGACTTACAGACGCAGAGCAAAACTCGAAGATTTCCCTCACAAAGAACAAACCCAAAACTCACAAATAAAAAGAACAAGGATGGCTAATCGTAGCGTTTCCCACAGACGGCGCCAGATGTTGACGGCTGTTCTTGGCTCATTGATTTACTGTATGAGGGATTAAAGTTCTTAATAACGAAATCAAGAACGAATACCATCAAACACAATAAACACCAAAATAGAGACTAGTAAAGAGATCAAAGCCTCTCAAAGAGTCAATTCCCACCAAAGAAGACAACTGATTTTATTACTCTCCCTTAGAACAACACTCATCTTTTTCTCGATTCTTACAAGTGCAATGTCTAAAGTGAATACCCAAAAAAACCTGCTTCTCTCCTGTGAGAGAGACTATTTATATTATCTCAAATGCCCTAACATCAGACCAATCATCTAGTGCCACCTGGATGAAGACAATTCGTCTTTAATGAAGCTGTCTAGTACCCCGACCAGTTGCAGGGATGGTTTGAGCGCCATTAGTTGCACTGCAAGAGTTTGCAGGGTGTCTCCGTTCTTTGCTGGCTTCTCATTGGTTGTTGGAGTTAGGCTTGCCAGTCCACTGTTGTCTTCTAGTTACGATTGTCGCCCAAGATATCTCCTCTTCCCGTTAGTGTTGTCTTCTAGCCTGTGGTACTTGTACTCTTTCATTATGATGCCCATCCTTTGTAGTCCTGCTTTCGCCGTCCTTCTCTGGTTTTCGGGCAAGTTGGATTTCGGTGCTGGGGAGTCCGTCCGAGGTCTCGGCCAGGGGGAATGTGGACGCCGAGGGGGCTTCCCACCGAGAGTGCTTCCTGGGCTTTCGAACTGTTGTGGTTCTTATTGGGCTGCCTTAATTCCCTTCTCCTCTAAGGCCTTCGGTTGGGCTCGAGACTTCCGGTGGCGACGCGATCTTCGGCAGCGACGTAACAGGTCTGCGACGACGGCGAGGGCTCTCGTCTCCCGCGGTGAAGGTGGTGATCTGCAGGTGGATGGGTGCAGCGATCGACAACCATGGATAGTGATGGTCGGAGATGGGGTGATTTCCGACGAGAGAGTGGCGGCTGCTCGCACCCATGGCGGCGTCAAGGCGTGGAGGGTGTCAAACTCAAATCCGGCAGCGGCGTGGCAAAGCCGGAGTGCTGCGGCAGATCCGGCGAACGATGGTGGGAGTATATGGCAATGAATCCGTAAAGGAAGGCAGTTTCAAACTTCCATTTTGGAGAAGGGAGCCTTTCCTGAAGAAAGAGAAACAGCCCCATGTTTTTTTCTTTTTCTTTTGGAAGAAAGAGAAAGTTTGATTGAGGAAGGTACATTCACGTGTTTTGCCTTGGGAAGTTGCTTGATTTCGACTGCAACTTTGACTTTCCATTTGGACTGATTGAATCAAACTTTAAATGCAGGTTCAAATCTTTTATTTATTTTCCTTGGGCTTAGCTTCACCTTGGGCTCTATTTAAATGATTAATCTAGATAAATTACTAGAGCCCAATCTAGAAAAATTCATCTCGGAGTGCCTAGCCTAGGATGTAACCAAAGCAAATCGTTCACGAACTATTCGAGTCTCGATTTGATTAAATGTTCGTTCGAACTCGTTCGTTAACCTTAACGAGCCAAACCAAACTTGAATTTTGGGTTCGAATAGTTTATCAAACCAAACTCAAGCCTAAGGATGTTCGGCTCGAAAGCTCGCGAACATATTCGTTTATAGGCTCGCTAATGGCTCGCAAACGCGTTCGTAAATTTTATAGTTATTCTTTCTAATTATATATTATTATTTATTAATTAATATTCAATAATTAAATATTTTATATTAAACCACACAAATATGATAATAACTTAAGTGATTATTTAACTATTTAAATACTTTTTATCATTTATTATTATATTTTGTTAGTTTGTTTATTTAATATTATGAGTAACATTAAATGTTTATAAACGAAATATTCTTTTAATATCCAGACACAAAATTATTTAAATGTTCATGAAAATATATTCATAAACAAGTTACTTTATGTGTTCGTAAACATGTTCGCGAGTCTTAACAAATAGTTTGAGTTCGAGCTCGAGTTCGATATTTTTTTTCTTGACGAGTTCGAGTTCGGGCTCGAGTTCGATAATTTCTTAACAAACGATCCTCAAACCTAGTAGTGTTCGACTCGACTCGGTTCAATTACATCCCTAGCCTAGCCCCGTTCCATTTTAACTTCAATTGTAGTCTAGTTGATGGACCAGTTTTGGAGTGCTATATACACGCTGAGCTTCAAAGATATTGCTTATGACTTCTTCAATAAGTCATGGCCTGAACTCAACCTTTACTCATGATCTTGGGCTTTTAATTCAACAATGAATTAATTTAATTGTTCCGTTTATCATTTTAACAATAATGAGTTTAAATTATAATTTTGAACTTAATAATTAATTGATCCCACAATTTTTTTTGGGTCTTTTAATTAATTAAATCCATAAATTTAAATTTATTTAACTCTGTGGCCTGCTAATATAAATCCGATTGCAATGAATGATATGACACTATGGATCACTTTTATTCCTTCATTACACCGAGAATTTAGATTATTCAACATCTCAAGAATTTGAACTTCCTTTACCACTTCAATAATTTGAATTTCTTCACTAAAATTTGAGTTCCACCACCGTCTTCTCCTTGTCATTCATATTTCCTCTTTTTTTAGCCTCATAAACCTGCCGTGAATAGTCAGAATTATGACTGAACTTAACAGAGTGCTAAGCTGCCTACGTACCCTTTGAAGAGGATCAAGTCATTACGTAGTTTAAAGGGACATGGTTTTGATTTGGGGGTACCGTGCACAGTTTATACTCATGCGGGCCAGGAGTGTGTCGTACACAGTTTATACTCATGCGGACCAGGAGTTTTTCGTACACAGTTTATACTCATGCAGATCAAGAGTAACATGCAAATTAGGCTCGTGCGTCATGGAGCGTTGTGCTTTTGTATTTGTTTATGCGTAGTAGCGTTTCAAGATTTTTCCATTTATGGGGCCAATATTCACGCCATCTTCTGATATCAGCTTGTAGGCTCCATTTGTGTATACTTCCTTTACAACATGGGGGTTATCCCATTTTTGGAGAAACTTATTCCCAACACGATGTGTGACCACAATAGGCCTTCTCACAGCAAGCACCAAGTCGCCAACTTGAAAAGAACGTATTTTTACCCTTTTGTTGAACGTTTTGGATAGGCGAGATTGATAGCACTCGAGTTTTTGTTGTGCCTCTAATCTCTTCTCATCTAGTGCCTCTAAATCTTGAAGGCACAATTTTGCATTTTCTTCTTCGATTAAGCCTTCTTGTATTGCCATCCTCAAAGAGGGAATTTGTTTCTCGAGAGGTACCACAGCTTCAACACCATAAACCAAATAATACGGAGTAGCCTGAGTGGGCGTTCTATAGGGGGTGCGGTACGCCCATAAAGCTTCGTTTATTCTTTTATGCCAATTCCGTTTCGACTTGGAGACCACCTTCTTCAATAGACTGCACAAGGTTTTATTAAATGCTTCGGCCAAACCATTGGCAGCTGCATTGTATATTAATGACTTCCTTTGTTTGAAGTCGAACTTCTCGAACAACTTATCGATCCAGCTGTTGCTAAATGGCTTTCCATTATCAGTGATGATATAGCGATGAACACCATATCTGTAAATGATATTGATTCGAATGAAATTAGCAACATTTTCCTTTTTTACTTCCCTCAAAGGCACATCTTTGACCCATTTGGAAAAGTAATCAGTGGCAGCAAGGATGTAGAGATGACCACCAGAAGATTTTGTGAGAGGCCCCACCACATTTAATCCCCACGCATCAAAAGGCCATGAAGCGACTGTTGGGTGAAGAGGCTACGGAGGTTGATGGATCAAATTCCCATGGAACTGGCAGGCTTGACATTTTTGTGCATACTCCATGCAATCTTTTACCATTGTTGGCCAATAGTAGCCCATCCTCTTGATTTTGAAGTGCACCTTCAGCCCAGATTGATGAGCACCGCAAATACCAGAATGAGCTTCCTCCATTGATTGAACATCTTCTTCTTTACTTAGACATCTCAAGAAAACCCCATCAAATTATCTTCTATACAACGTGCCTTTGAAGTAAATAAATCGAGGTGCCCGACGCCGAATATCAACCCTTTGACGTGGATCACTTGGCAACTTATCATACTTCAAATAATCCACGAGTGGTTGGTGCCAATCTTCATCTTCAATTTCGAAGACTTCCACCAAATGATTTTTAACTTCTTCATAATCATCATCCTCGAAGATTGGTGATACAACCCAACTTTTACACATTACAATTTGAATTTGCGCCTCCAGCATAGCTAAAGTTGATGCTAGCTTGGCGAGGACGTCAGCTTGCTTATTCTCTCTTCTGGATAGATGTTCAATATCAACATCACCAAGCCAACTCATCAGCTTTTGAGCATACTTGTGGTACGAGAGCAATTCGAGCTTTCTCACTTCATACACTCTGAGTAGTTGGTTTATACAAGCAGCGAATCACCATACACCCTAAAGTGTAATTGCTTTATATCGATGGCCATCTCTAAACCAAGTATGAGTGCTTGATATTCGGCCACATTGTTAGAGTACTTTTCTGTTAAGGAAAATGAGTGGCAAAACTTCACCACTAGATGTTACGAACACGACTCCATCACCGGCTCCTTCTGCTCCATCAAAGTACATCTTCCAAGGAGAAGCTATTTCCACAGATAAAGTATCTTCATCAAGGAGTTCATTGGACAGTTCTCACTCAGCAGGCATCGGATGATCAGCTAGAAAGTCTGCCAACACTTGTCCTTTTACGGCTTTCTGAGGAACGTATATGATCTCAAACTGTTAAAGTTGAAGATACCACCTTGCAAGCCGATCAGAGAGTACTGGCTTTGACATGAAAAACTTTAATGGGTTAGCTTTTGAACCTAGCCGAACTGTGTGAGCTTGGAAGTAATGCTTCAACTTTTGAATTACGAAGATAAGAGCTAAGCAGATCTTCTCAATAGGCGAATATTCTAACTCATTCGGAGTCATGGTTCTACTCAGGTAGTAGAAAGCAGTTTCTTTACCATCATCATTTTCTTGTGCAAGTAAAGCCCCCGCGGAATGCTCTTGAGCAGCTAAGTAGAGAATTAATGGGCGTCCGGGTATTGGTGCACCCAACACTGGTGCCTTAATTAAGTATTCTTTAATGCTATTGAAAGCATTATTGCAAGCTTCATCCCACTAGAATATGCTACCTTTCTTCATGAGATGACTGAATGGTTGACATCGGCCTGCTAAGTTTGATATGAATCTTCTTAAGTAGGCCAACTTTCCTTGCAGACTTTTGAGTTCATGTATATTCCGCGGTACATGCATCTTCAGGATAGCATCGATCTTTGCCTTCTCAATTTCAATTCCCCAACGACGAACAATAAATTCGAGAAATTTTTCGGATGTAACTCCAAATGTGAACTTGAGTGGATTCATCTTGAGTTGATGTTCTCTTAGCCGTTCAAACACTCGCCTTAAATCATGGAGATGCTCTTTCATCTCCTTTGTTTTCACCACAATGTCATCAACATAGCATTCAACGTTCTTATGGAGCATATCATCGAATATCTTTTGCATGGCTCGCTGATAAGTGGCACCATCATTCTTCAAGCTAAATGACATGACATTGTAGCAATGTATTCCTTTCGGAGTGCGAAAGGTTGTCTTCTCTTGATCTTTTGGAGCCAAACTGATTTGATTGTAGCCAAATGTCCCATCCATAAATGAGATGACTTCATGCCCTGTTGTTGCATCAATCATAAGCTCAGCAATTGGCAATAGAAAATCATTAGACTTATTTTTTATTTTAATTTTGATAGTAAAATGACTTGGGTATTGGGACACGGACATTTTCTTTTTTAGTTCGGATGAGTCAAGTGCTCAATCGAATTCCACGAACCAACTTGCACTCCCGAATGAGAATCACGCTCAAGAGGAGCCTTTCGAAGAACCCATCCCTCTACCCAATCTTCCTTTCGAGCAAACAGTTTATATTCCCTACTATTCATGCTAAGTTTAGATCACGGAAGTCAACACATACATTGAGTTGCCCATTCGTCATCCTCACATGCACGATATTAGAAATCCATGTAGGGTACTTGACTTCTCTTATTTTATCTGCTTCAAGAAGCTTTTTAACTTCATCTTCAATCAAAGGAATCAACTCTGGTCGAAATCAATACTGCATTTGTTTAACTGGCTGAGTTCCATTTTTGATTGAAAAGTGATGCACTGCGATCTTTGGATCCAGACCTGGCATGTCTTTATGCGACTATGCAAAGACATCTCTAAATTCCCGCAAAAGGCTGATATACTGTTCTTCTTCCTCAACACTTAGTAGGGCACTTATGTAGGTAGGACGAGAGTCACTTTCTCACCTAAATTGATTTTCTTCAACTCATCAACAGTGGCCTTCACACCTTCCTCAAATTGGGGAGGGGCATCCTCAACATCCACTTCCTTCAATTGAGAATCTTCAAAAGCAGTGATATGGTTGGTGGAAGCTACACTTTCTTTATCATCATCATTGTCTTCTTATTAAAGACAATTGTCTGCATCTTGGCCTTCAACACTCTTCCACATGAGACTGTCAAGATATTTCGCCTCTTCATGCGAGAAGGAATTCTACTCCGGAGTTTTGGGAAGCTATGAGACTTGAAATTACTTTTCTTCCCACACTTGTTTTTTTCACATGGTCCGAGCCTTTCGAAAACACTTCCAAGCCATTCGAAGACAGAGCCTTTCTTGATTTTCCTTCCTCCTTCATCAAACATGTCTTCCGTGGATGAAGCTTCTCCCTCTATGATATAATTTGCATTTGCTCTTCTAATTGCTATGCAGACTGGTTTTTGAATGACATATCCCAAATCTGGCTTAGTATTCTTGACAGTGTGGTCACTATTTTTCAACATTTTCTGAGTGGCATTGAGCCCATGTTCAGATGGGATGATAATCTCTTGAGGCAACTTGCTTGTCATCGGTTTTTCCTTCGGTTCATAGTCAACCTTCTTGAGGAGCTTGAAAGCTTCTGGGCCATATGACTTGGCTATTTCTGCTTCATATACTTCATCATGTTTGGTCTTTGGCCCTTCAACAGGACGAATCCTTTGAGTGGAGGAGAAAAAGTCTTACCTGCATCGATTTTTGTTAAAGGCAAGGTCAACTCTTCCAAGGTCTCAAGCTCTTTGCCCTTGTTCTTCTTGAGAGTGGCAGATGATATGCTACCTTCCTTCTTTATTTGTTTACTGCCCCCATTATCTTGTGCTGGGGCTTCTTCACGTTTCACTTCCTTTGTATTCTTGAAAAAGTATTTAGCATCTGCAAAGTAAGATTCAGCTTCAGTAAACAACTTATTATCACCGAATACCCTTTTCACATTGTTGCCTTCACTATGCTTGAAACACTAGTGTAATGTAGAAGGGATCACACCATTCGCATGCAGCCATGGGCGCCCCAAAAGCATGATGTATGAAGTTTTTGCGTCTATGACATGAAAGAGCACCGTTGATTTCATTTCATCAATTAACAAATCAAGAACAATCGTGCTGAGAGTTCTTTGCCCTTCATGGTTGAACCCTTGGATCATCAATCGGCTATTGTTGAGTTCATCCACCGGTATTTCTAACTTCTTCAACATCCTTAAAGACAGGATGTTCACTGCTGAGCCTCCGTCAATAAGTATATGCTTTACTTACAGCCCTTGCGTATAACCAATTACAAATAGAGGTCAGTTGTGAGGCTGTGAACCCAACAACATGTCTTCATCTGTGAAGGTCACCTTCATAGAGTAAGCCTTTTCCTTGTCCTCAACTCATTCATCTTCATTGCCCTCCTCACTCACCACATGACATGAGCTTTCATCAGAAACTTCTTTTACGGAAGCGAAGTTTGTGGCTGCTTCATCCTCCAACACAATTTTTCCTTCCTTGGCCAGCTGCATGATCTTTTCCTTGAAGATGAAACAATCATGAATAGGATGACCTACCAGTCTATGGTACTTGCAATATTTTGGGTCGTTGGTTCGATTGGCTTCTTCTGGGCGCTTCATCTCAGGAAGTTCGATGAGTTTGTCTTTCATCAGATCATCGAATATGCCAGAAACATCAGAGTTCAGGAATGGATACTCTTTCTCTTGCATCTCCTTCAGGGTTAACCTTCTTTGCCCCCACTCTTGAGTAACTTACTTCCCTTTATTTTTGTTGTCATCTCCATTCTTTCAAACCTTGACAGTAGCAGTGTTTATGGCCATTGATTCTTTATTGGAGTTTCTTACATAAGGCTTGCCCCCTTTCTTGGCTTCTTGTCTGCCTCTGGACTTGTAAGAATCCGACACTGGTAAGTGTTTGATTTCACTAGTAGCCATGCTCAATTCCATGTCATGAGCTCTCATAGCTAACTCTTTAAAAGTCTTTGGCTGAATCCCTTTGAGTATGTAGAGTAAATTCCACTCCATCCCTTGGATGCACATTTCGATAGCAGACTCTTCGGATAATCGATCTTTGCAGTTTAAACTCAAATTTCTCCATTGATTGATATAATCAATCACAGGCTCTTCCTTCAATTGGAGAGTATTAGTTAGCTCAGTCATGCTAATGGGTTTCCTCGTGCTGTAGAAACGATTGAGAGATTCATGCTCCATTTGTGCCCAACTGTCAATGAATTCAGGTTGCAAGTCAATATACCAATCAAAGGCATTTCCTTTGAGAGAGCGAATGAATTGCCTCACTATATGGTCTTCATAAGTACCAGCATCATTGCATGTCTCAATGAAGTGTGCTTCGTGCTGTCTTGGGTTTCCCTTGCCATCAAATTGTTGGAACTGGGAGGCTGGTAGCCAGCTGGCATCTTCAAGTTGTTCACTCTTTCTGTGTATGGCTTGACATAAGTGATGGTAGGTTTGGAAGTCTCCTCAAACCTCTCCTTTATCATTCCAAGTATAATGTCCTTTAGTTGATCTACTTGGAGCATTCCATCAGCCGAAAGTTGCACTCTCCTTTCATTTGCTCTTTTCAGTAGTTTGGCGACATGTGACCTCTTCCACCTCACTATCGTCCACAACTCCTTTTCCGTTTGCACGACTAGTCTCTGCGATGTCTCTTTTTTCCATTAATAGGGAGATCTTTGTGTCTTGAGCTTCTATGTGTTTTGTGAGCCCTTCGATAGCTTTCATCATATTTGCTAGTTGTTTCTCCATAGTTGAAGTGCCGGCCATCATTACTGGGGCTGCAATTGAGACCGATGAAGAGCTCGAAGATGAACAAGGATGTGAGCATGCAAAATCTTCATCACTATCCTCCTTCATGGGTGATTGTTTTCTCACAGTATCCTCAACCGAAGGGTTGGATCCAGATGAGGTCCCCGACTGAGCTTTCTTTGACACGCTCCTTGTAACAACAACAACATGTTCACTCAATAAATTGGAGAGCTTGGAAGCAGGTGTCCTTCCCACTGTGATCTTGACAGGAGTCATTTTGTGTCTTCAAAGTTGTAGAGAAAAGAGATGAGGTAGAGATGGTCCCACTGGGCGTGCCAAAATTTGTATCAACAAATTTTGTATTTATAATAAAATAAATACAAGCTGAATTACAAAGATAATTTGAGATGGATTTAATTTGAAGAAGATGTAAGCGGGTTACACTCTCTAATCAATCCTCTGATTCTTCTCTCGAACCAATGTGACTTTGACTTGACTTGTGTTTGTTGACTTTGACTTCTTTGACGAAGTGTATGCTGACTGTGTTGACAGCGTGTGTTGACTTGACTTTTGTGTTGAGTCGGATCTTCAAACGAAGCTTGTCTGAGCTCGAGTCTGTAGTCTTGAACGTTAACCCAGAGGCGTTTAACCTTTATTTGGATTGAATGTTAACTGAGAGCTTTCCATGAAGAATACTTGATCTGGGGGACTTGAAGCCTTGATCCCTGATTAGTGGTTGTTTTTGACTTGAAGCTTGAAGATGCTTTGTGGCTTGAAGCTTTGGAGGCTTGAAGACTTGAAGCTTTGTTGAAGATCTTGAGCTTGAAGCTTTGGAGACTTGAAGACTTGAAGATCTTGACCTTGAAGCTTTAGAGGCTTGAAGACTTGAAGATTTGAAGACCTCTTGAAGACTTGAATATTTGTTGAAGATCTTGAGCTCGAAGCTTTGGAGGCTTGAATACTTGAAGATCATGAGCTTGAAGCTTTAGAGGCTTGAAGACTTGAATATTTGAAGCCCGCTTGAAGACTTGAAGATCCTCGAAGGCTGCTTGAAGACTTGAAGCTTTGTTGAAGATTTGAAGATCGCTTGAAATTCTTCGCTCGCTCTTCGCTTGGAGCTTGAAGATCACTTATAGATCGTTGCTCGTGCTCTCGAAGACTTGAAGATTGCTTGAAGATCCTCGTTCGTTCTTCGCTTAGAGCTTGAAGATCACTAGAAGATCGTTGCTCGTGTTCTTGATCTCTTTATGAGTATCTCGTCTTTGGCTGCTCGAATGTCTGTCTCCCAAATGAATGGTGGAGACCCCTTTTTATAGGTGAGAAGGGAGGTCCAGGCCATTGGGCCTCACTTAGTGGGCTTGGGCTCCAGCTTGATTGAACCATAATCGGGCCTATTTGAGTTGCGCTTGATTTAATTTGTCTGGGCTTATTTGACTTGGGTCAGGCCTTATTTGACTTGGGCTTGATTGACTTGGGTCAGGCCTCATTTGACTTGGGCTTAATTGACTTAGGTCAGACCTTATTTGACTTTGGCTTAATTAACTGTCATTTGACTTGGGTTTAGTTGACTTGGGTCAGGCCTCATTTAATTTAAGCATATTTAATGTATTGTGCTCAAATTATTTATTAATTTACTTTAGAAATTAATTTATTTAAATTCCAAAATAAATTAATATTTAATCAATAAAATCCACGTGTCGCCATTTAATTGGACCGTAAATTTTAGTTGCTTACAGGCCTAAAATATTATAAAATAATCAATTTAGAGCCTGAGTTTGTCAAATATTATAATCTATTGTCAAACAAATTATGACATAGATTAAGACCTCGAAATGATAGTATTGCATATATAATGGTCCTAATCGATATAAAATATAATTTCAGTGTCGGATTGATAGTTTACCCATTTTCATGCTTTGAATTTATAAATTTCCTTTAAATGTATTATTGTTTATTATACATATATTATTTCATTTAATATTTTAAATTATATATAAAGTAATTTGTATATTAGTATTTGCACCGCTAAGTCAGCAGTGCACCTGTTTGCATGTGGTGATGGTACTGACAAACATGGATTGTAGAAAACTCTTTTTTTTTTTGTTGAACAAGTAAGCAGTGCATTGGTTAACATAATGAGTTAAGTTAATGGATATCAATAATGTTTTATTTTTAATTTTGTATTTCTTATATTATAATAAAAGAGAGTAGATAGTATCATTATTAATTGAAAAAAGAATTACAATAAGAATGTAACGTTGTGGCTATTTCGGAATATAATCATATTAATTAATTGGAAGCCAATCATGTGCACCGCGCTCAATAGGCTCACCAGGCCAATCATCTTCCCCTTCGTACTGGATCTTACACAGCAGCCACCCGAAGTGTATCCTCTGTAGGCCACGTTGTTTGAACACTCTCCTCAACATCACTCACAGTAGACATCCATTAACTCAAAAACTTGTGTGTTCATGAGACTCCTACTCAAAATACAGGTGTTACAGAGTGCTGAGTGTAGAACATACATCACAGGAGTAAATGGGACATGGCAGTGCATCCCATTTGAAAAAAATATAAGTTATGCACCTTTAAACAAATTAGATTACCTCTTCGATTGGTACGTCGTATAAGTACGTTGTGGTGATTGTATTGATTGCGACAGAGTAATGGACGCCTGGACGTGCCTTGAACCAGATGAATTCCTGCAGACTAGACAACATCCGCTGCAACTCGAGTGCAATGAACAACGGGGGATAGAAGAATTGAAGATCTTAGCCCATGTGCTGTGCGATTTCCCTCATAAGGGTCAACACCTTCCGAGAGTCTGAGAGGTGCTGTTGGTCAGCGGTGTCCGATGCGCTCAAAAAGAATCCCAGGATGTACAACCGCTCTGAATTGGAGAACCATATTGGGTATTCACCGTTCTACATGGTTCTCTTTTTTTATCAAATAAACATTAGTGAAAAAATAATAGAATTTGATAGAGAATTTGGCAACCGAGATTGTGATAGTATTTATAAACTATGGAGTGGCAGAGTTTAAACATGAGGCGAAAGATTGCGTTGATGGGGTGCAATAATTCGATGCGTCAATTCCTAATTCACGGTGTGGAACCGCTCGACATACAATAAGTTAATAAAATATGAAGTGGCGTGTTTGTCACATAGATTAAGTTATTATTTAATATTATTAAATACTATAAGAAGATAAAAAATACGGTTAACTGGCTAAACGTTTATGCATACATCATTCATATTGAACTTGAATATTTTTTAATTAATATTAAGGTTATAGTTGATATGTAGATTAAGATATACCACAATGACGTTTGATTTTATCTATTTTTTTTACATCTATGTCAAGATGTGAATAAAAATAATTATTTCTCCCTGAACTCAACTACATTTTTATCTAACTCTAATTTTTTTCTAGGGTCACTTACTAGGAGATACACAAAAAAATGCATAATTGTTATAAACTACATCACTCAAAGTACTATTAGTCATAACTACACAATTATGATTGTGATACCATAAATACCCCTATGTATTTGCACAATTGTTCTGCACAATTTGATTCTGATTCTGCATAATTTTATTTTTGCATATTTTGTTTGTGCATTTTAAATTCCGGCAGCAGGCGGCGGCGGTCAACGGCCTGTCAACGGTCGAGTAACGCCAGTCAACACCAGTCAACGCCGGTCAACGGTCGGTCAATGCTGGTCAACGGCCGGTGGGTGGGTGAGGGGTATGGTTGTTTGTTTAAAAGTGTATGGAGTATAAGATTATATTTGGTATTTTACTTTAATATTTTGTATGTGAGAGTAATTATTTAAATTCCATGTATCTAATAGTAAATATGCTTAAAAGTGTGTATCTGAGAGTAATAAACCCTTTTTTCTAATACCTTCTAATATTGTAATATGAATTTTATTATTGATTGTATATATTATATTGGTAATGGAGTTAGATATATAATTATGTTGTTTTAAATTTTTTATGTATAGAATTTATGTATATTAGAATTTAACGATTCAATCATTATTCTTAAATGTATGGCAAAAGCTCCTGTGCACCCGGGCGCACGGAACACTTTCCGTGCGCCTTTAGAAATTTGTGCTAAATTGTATACCTTTTAGTATACAGATGTGTACCCTTTATTTTCTAAAGAAAAATCTGGGCGCACGAACAACACTCCGTGCGCCTTTAGAATTTTGTGTTAAATTGTATACCCTTTAGTATAAAAATGTGTACCCTTTATTTTCTAAAGAAAAAAAAATATTAATGAAAAGTGTATACCCTTTAGAACAAAATTGTGTACCTTTTAGTAATTAAGTGTATACCCTTTAGACCAAATTAATGTACCCTTACCCATAATACAAAATTTCTAAAGGCGCAAGAAATGTGTTCCGTGCGCCCGGGTGCACGCAAGCCTCACTCTAAATGTATATAAGAAAATTAATTACTATTGTTTTAGTTTATTGGAATATTTTTTAAATAAATATTATTTATTATACGTAAAATGAAAGTTGTTATCCGCTGCATGCTCATACTTTTTCTTCGAAATAGACTTTACGTTGTGCTGGGGTTGTTAAGAACTACGTACTTGATGGACTACAGAGTATGAATTTTGCACTGCATAGATCCGGGTACTTAGGGAAGCTGCGTACCCCGAATGAGCCTTATGCGCTGCATAGTTGGTTCATTCAAGTGCATAGGTGGCGGTTCGTTTGAGGTTCGATGGTAATCACTGAAGTGTTTAGTAATCATCCAACTCAAAAGCTATATTACTGACAGCTTTAATGGGACAACGCGCCCTTCTCTTTACTATGGTGAATGGGTAGACCTTCTCAGGATTGCACCGTTCTACCTCTTTTGCAGTGTGAAAACCTGCTGATCAGGTTGCCTTTAAATAAAAAAAATATATTTTCCTGATTGAACGGCTATAATTGATTGGAGATTAATCCAACAATCAGAATTCACATGGGTCATGTGTGAGCTTGAGTCAGTTAAATAAGGCCCTGAGTTTGAAAGCCTCAATGAGAACATAGAATCGTTTTTATTTATTTATTTATTTATTTATTTATTTTTATTAATACTTTATGTTTTGTCTAAAATATAATGTAGGTTATCTAAACTTATAAATTGTGAAAAGCAAATAAATGTCGCATAGATTTATCAATAGTTTTATTAGGTTACATTTTATTAAATTTGTTGTTTTAAGTAACCACTTTGAAATAGGAGCTAAAATAAAATCAAATAACTCGATACTCGTTTCGAGATTAACATGTAAAAAATTTGTTTGAGCTTGATTCCACAAAAATATCAATTAAGCTTGAACAAATTTTTGTATTCAATAAAATTAAAAACTCAAGTCAAACATTAAATATAAAATTGTCAAATTACTTTAGCTCAATTCATGTTTGTCTCGATTAAATCTCGTTTAGGCTCGACCCAATTGTTTATCAAATAAGTTTAAATATATAATTGAAATTCGATAATATTTTAAACGAGTTTTAATATCTCTATAAACAAATTGTAATACGTGTTAAAATGTGATAGTTATATAAGTAAAATATACTACTCTCTTATAAGTAAAATATACTACTCTCTCAATCCCACCGAAATATCCTTATTTTACTATATTAGTGTCACATTCAAAAGTCCTCATTTTTCACTTTTAGTAAAATGACCCCACAGATGACCCACTATTTACTACTAATACTTTTTTAAAGGTTGACATATAAGGAGTATATTAAAGTATGATTTATGTTTTATAATATGATTCACTATAAAATATTAATATACTTTAATTTTCGATAAATATACTTTACTAATATAATAAGCATATTTTAATAATAAATTAACATGTTTCACAAACCATTTCATATATGGCAAAAACTTAGGTGCACCCGGGCGCATTGACCTCACTCCGTGCACCTTTAGAATTTTGTGTTAAATTGTATACTCTTTAGTATAAAGATGTGTACCCTTTATTTTCTAAAGAAAAATAAAAAATATTAATGAAAAGTGTATACTCTTTAAAACAAAATGGTGCACCCTTATTAATTAAAGTGTATACCCTTTACAACAAAACAATATACTCTTACCTATAATACTAAATTCTAAAGGCGTACAGTGTGCTCACGAAGGTACAAGAGCCTCACTCTTCATATATATATATATATATATATATATATTACAAGCAAGTGGTCGGAAAAAATTAATACTAAACCTTATAAAAAATATTAAATTTTAAAAATAAAATACTAATAATAAATAAAATAAAAAATAAAAAAAGACAAAATTCCATAGATTTAGTAACGTTCCATAAATTTTTTCTCCGTGCCCGTGATATGTATTCATTTTTTCATTTTGATTCGTCTCATTACAAAGTATTCATTTCCCTTTTTGAATTGATGTGACCTACAACCACTACACATGACCCCACCCTCAACACTAATACAACTATCCACTATATATTTAAATATTATTTCTCTCACCCTACTAAATATCCGTATTATTGTTGGTCGGATTGGATCCTCGTAGAGATAAAACGTGTTTGCTCACTCTCATTCAAACTAAGATCTGGTACCGGGTTAGTGTTGGATCCTCAAAGATCCATATGACATCTTTTACCTATTCGGGCAAAAAATCTGGTAATCTGTGCTGCGTCTCATCTCCCAGAACTCATCGCCCATTCATCACTTCCCTCATTCGGTATTCAATCTTGCAAAATCCATGATCTGCAAATCGATTGAAGCGTAAAACTCACCAGAATAAGAATTAAAAAGAACAGGAAATTTTCTTGGGGCCATGGCGTTGCGTGCGAAAGGTTAGATTTGAAGGCTTTCACAGGCATATATGTATCTGGGGTTTATTCTTTTTGTTCTTGTATTCATCTGAGTTTTCTTGTTTTCGCTCGGATGTGCTGATTGGGAGAGTTAATTTGGGAAGGGTTAACTGTATTTTTATTTATTGATTGATTTGTTCTATAGATTTTGCAGTGTTGTATCACCTAGAGGCTAGATTAGTGAGTCGGTATGTTTTTGTTTGTTGCAGTCAACTGTTGATTTTCGTGTTAATAATTTCTTACCTAAACTGGTACTGTCTAAGAGCATGTTTTCTTGAACTGGTGAGTTTTTGTAATTTCTTTCTTGAAGTATGAGCTTTAAATAAGAGAGAATGTAAATTCTTTCAACCTAAGTTTACAATTTTTCTATAGAAATCAGTAGTGAATGGAATATTACTTAGAAAATTTTGCATTCCCCTTGTAGTTATTGGACTGAACCTTAGCAAATCCTGATCAACAGGTGACTTTGCTCATCGTAACTTGTTTATTTGTCTTTGTGGGCCGAAACTTTTAGAAAAGTGATAACTTGTAAAACCCAGATTATCTTGTAGCCAAATTTGATTTAGAAATCTACCACTTGTCCTCTTGTTAAGCACCAAAGTGTATATTGGAAGACCTCAGTTATGGAGCTGTGTAATTGGATATTTGCTCTGATTCAACTGATTAGTTTCCCCATCAATAAGCTATTAGTGCTAAGATGCTATGCATGTTATATCTGTTGGGGGTTCTTATATCATGCTTTGGTTGTGTTACAGTTCTGCAGAAGAAAGCAGAAAAGTTCGAACAGAAAAAACTGCAGCTTCTTGAAGTAACTAAGGAAAAAGTATCTGCTCTTGAACCCCTGCTTGAAGATGTTTATGCTAGTCGGCGTCCGAAACCATCTGACTATGATGTTCGAAGAGATTTAGTTCGTGTTTTTAATGAGATGGCTAAGGAGATTTTTGGTAATCTTTTTGGTCTTCTGCGTTAGATAATTAATGAGATGATTATTGCACTATTAAAGAACTTCCTTGTGTTGCTTCTTCTCTTTCTGGAGGGTTCTTGCTTTCAGTTTATGTTATTGTAGGAGCATATTTTCACTTTATTTCTGGTGACTCCCCATGTTCAAGAATGTGATATATTCTTTCTTTTCATTCTGTCATTTCAGGCCACTCTAAAGACATTCCTGTTGTGGTGGAATTTGGTTCTTTTGTAATGGATCTTTTCAGCAACACCAGTGATTTAGATCTATCGGTAAATTTTAGAACCACCACAGTTCCTTTCCCGCGTGAAAAGAAAATTCAGACTTTGAGAAAGTTTGCAAGAAAGCTTTATGCTATACAGAGTATAATTTCCACCATGCAACTAATCTGTTTTTTTATACTAATTCTTTTGTTCAAAGTTCAAACAATATCTTGCTGTTTTTTTTTTAATTTCATCAAGGATTTTTTTAGTGAAAAATAGAAAATAGCGTTAAATATATGTATGCATATCTTTCCAAACAACAGTTGGGAAAGAAAAAATATGGTAAAACTGTAGTCAGAGGTGTTCATGACATATGACTCGCCTGTATAATTCTGTTATTTGGTGACTTTAAAGGGCCTGCAACTTCCGTAACTGTAGAAAGAATTGACTAATAAACAATGTTGTCATTTGGAAAGGAAAAAGAATGTCTAAAACTGTATGTAGAGGAGGCATGACACATGGCATATGACTAACTTGTGTAATTCTTTTGTTTGGAGACTTTAATGGGTCTGGAACTTCTGTAAACTGGTGAAAGAAGTGATTTTAATTAGCAAGAAATTATCGTACGAACCACTGCAATGTTTTTTTTTCTTTTTTTCCAGCTAATGTTTGTTAATTGGAGGAAGAATAAAGCTTAAGGTGGGTATGTTGAAATTGTTTGGCATATCTGCTTACGATCGAATCAAGAATTAAAATTTTATCTATAATATTACCGAAAACAAGGATGGAAACATGTTCAAAGATATGGGAATTAAGTTGGTTTGATTGATATGATGGAAAACCACAATGGAAGTTTTTACCAATTCCATCTCATAAAAGATAATGGAGACCATAATTGCAGAATTCTGTCTTGTTACCTTCAGGATTTTTTTTTTGTCCGGATGATCATCATAATCTTACAATGTACTCTAAAATTAGTTAGATAATCTTTTATATGCATTCCTCTGAATTTAGGTAAAGGCCATGTTTATGGGGTCCTTCCAATTCCCACAGCCAAAGTGCCTATTCTTAAATGCGTTGACCGTGGGACTGGTGTTGAGTGTGATATATCAGTTGAAAATAGAGATGGGATTTTGAAATCCCAAATTATTCACCTCATCTCTTCTATTGATGAAAGGTTTAAGAAGCTAAGCTTTTTGGTAATATGTCTCTCCCCGAGTCTTTTTGTTGGTTATTTAATTTTTTATTTTTTTTGTATCCATGCTCTGTTATACTAGTTCATTCAGTCTCTCTATAATATTCGATCTTAGTTTTGGTGGCAAGATGATTTTATAGTATGTTCTTTTTTGCAATACCAATTGCAATTTGCACAGCATCTGGGTTTTTTGTGACCTGATGTGCAATGGACTTATTGTGCTAATCCCTATCTTTTTTAATCATTTAATAAATAAATGTTTTGTTTAGCTCTTTGAATATTTGACTGCGTTGCAAAATATTTTGATTAAAATTTCTCTGGTCATACCCACATGCATTCGCTTTTAGCTTGTGACAGTTTAGTTTCCAATTTCAATGTTAGAATATAAATACGTTTTCAAATTTTCTCATCTTGACAGTTATTAAATTAAGAATCTGCCTGCTTGTTCTAATGTGCATTAAATGATATGGCTATACAGATGAAGAATTGGGCAAAAGCACACAACATCAACAGTTCAAAGGATAAAACCTTGAATTCTCTGTCAATAATACTCTTGGTTGCTTTTCATTTGCAGGTATACTTTGAATCTAATCTTTTTGCCTATCGTTTCTATTTCCTTTTTCTTATTTGACAGTTTCTTTCTTTTTTATCACTATGTTTCTATTTCCCTTTTCTTTCACTTCAATGGTACCCTTATCACTCATAAACTTGTGATGAACATTCCTCAAGTTAATTTTATGCTGTATGAATGTCTGATGCAATAGATGAAAATGCATGTTGAACATGTTGCCATATGTGCCTCCATTGCTTTATGGATCCAAAAAAACTAATACATAATGCGCAAAGTCGTCCATTATTTTGTATACAGAAAATAAAGTTTCCATATAGTTCAGCGCTGCTGCAAGGTAAGGGAAACCACAGCATTAAGATTAAGCATAAATTCTGAACTTTCTATTTCTCAATTAAGTGTATCAAATTTTTTTACCCTTTTCAATCATAGTTATCTAGTGAAATAGAAGATTCTATATTGTATCAATAATAAAAGTTTCTGAACTTCCTCCTCCCTATTAAGAGCCCACTTACTGTTCTCTTCCTAATATTTTTTTCTCTGTCAAGTTTATCTTTTCTGTGGCTACTTATCATGTGAATATCAAGGATAATGAGGACTAAGAGTTAAAGAAGCAGCATCAGGAGAAATGAGCTGACTTGAAAATGATTAAAAAGATATTTGGTTGAAGAAGCATGATAAGGTTATTTGACAATAGAAATTAGCTGTTCATCATTTTTGTTTGTTGGTTTTGGAAATAATGCTATTGACAAACGAGTACACGACTTATTTGGGCTTCTGATTCAGATAAACAATTCTTCATTAAGTGCCAAAGCAAAATCAAGCTAAAGAATTATAATTGAAGGCATTTTATTAATTAATTAGTTACATATATAGCATTTTCACTCATTTTGTTACTGAATAGTTAGGTACAACTACAACCTAATTAATGCTCATATTAACGTATCATTCCCACTGAATAAACTAAAAAATTAATATATTTCTAACCATTTGATGTAGATTTCTTGAAAATTGTGGCACCTGCATCTGTAAGGTAATTTTTTGGGCGTTTTTACTTGGTTTGAAATTTGATGGATGCTTTCAGTTTCATTATCATGATTGGGGAAGAATGCTTGCATTCATTGGGTAGAGTATTTCTATTCGTTTGATAATTGTCTCTTTTGGAATTGAATGCTCTTTATTTTTTGAATTGCAGTGGAACTTCATTATGCTAGAAACTTCTTTGTTCTTTTCTTTAGTATTATATGCCTTTTCCAATGTGCTTATTCTTTATGGGTTTATTCTTCAGTGGATATCAATTGACATTTGCATCTAACTTGCCGGAATACCTTTTTTCTTGTTATGTAAATGTTATGATGTGCTGGATCACCCAAAGATTTGTTTGTAATTGTGTATGCCTTTTTCAGTGATAATTTGGTGTTAACTTTTGCTTGTATTTTCAAGAATAACATTTTCAGGGATATCTCCATTGTTAATTTCCTTGTTCCCTATGCAATGCACCTTAATTTACTAACTTTCTATTTGCCTCCCTCACTCCATTTATTCTTCTATTTCTGCAGACTCGGAATCCACCTATTCTTCCTCCATTTGCTGCCATTTTTAAGGGTAAACACTCTGAACTAACTCCATTTCCTTCGTATTCTTGAAAAACTTGGTAGCCACTTTCATGTGGTTATGTTGTCATGGCCTTAATTCTGTGACAACCCCTTTTACTAATTATCTTGATCGGAAGTTAATTGCATAGCTTTTCGCATAGCATGAGTGTGATGTGAGTAGTTTGTATTGTACAGTATGTCTTAGCTTAATGTTGCTTTTCTCTTTATTCCTGCACATAATTGTTTCTAATGTTCATTATATTTTTTTTGTATAATTGCATACAGTTTCCTATTTATGTTACAAAGATGTGGACATGTATGTTCAATTCATTGATTATGGGCTCGACTTCTTATTAGAGCATCTTCAAAAGCCTCTTTAAATTGGGGACACTCTTTTTTTATTTTGGAAAGTCATTTCCAAAAAATCATCCCCAACTCACTCTAAAATTTAGAGAATATATGCTGTCTCTGAACTTGGCAAATCAAAACAACTCTCTATAATTTAGTGCATTTATTGTTCTAAAATCTTTTTTGTGTTTTCACGTTGAAGGGAAATTAGTTTAGAAAATAATTAGGAGGGTAGTATGTGAAATAGAAGGATATCAGGTAATACATTACACTGGAAAAGAGAATAACGAGTGTGTTGGGAGATGCTAAAAATACTGTTATGCTTTATAAAAAATTATTTAAGAATGCGCTGGAGATGTTAAGATTTTCCTGAGTATGTGCTTGTGCTTATTAACAACCATTAATTGACCCATTGAAGGTTTATTACCTTCTTGATTTTGATGCTTGGACTTGGAGCACAAATATTTATTAGATTTTGTAGCAGTGACTTCTTAGTTTAATTTCTTCATGTTAATGATAAATGTGGAATCAGCTCTGGGTTTAAAAAAAAAAATCATCATTTTTTCAAATGCATTTTGTCCATGTATATCCCCCTCCCCCCCCACCCCCGGGTATGTGAAGTATCAGAAAGATTCATGCTCTAGTTTTTTATTCAATATGTGGTGGCTCATTTAGTCCTGGATATTGCCTTGAATGCTTATGGTTTGTAATGTTCGTTTCTGAGCAAGACACGGCTTACTTTCTCCTCTCTCTCTAACTGTGTATTGCTCTTTGGCTCCTTTTGTCCAATGGATACTCTTGGCTCCATTTATTTTTCACAGTTTTGATTTTCTTTTCTTTTCTCATATAAAAACTTGCTCCTTCAATAGTGAACTTTTAAATCTCAAAAAACTGGACAACTTGATAACTGCCTCATACCTTATGCACTTCTCAAGCTGTCAAATATATTTAGATAATGCCAAGTCTAAAAATACCATGTAACAATAGCTAATTCTTGCTTTCGTTGTCATCTGACTGATTTTGAAATCCTTAACCTCCAGATGGTACTGATCCTGCAACTGTGGTGAAATCATTGTCTAATTTTGTCAATTATGGGCAAAGAAACAGAGAATCTTTGGCTGAACTCTTTGTCACTCTACTCATTAAGGTATTGCTGGCCACTTGCCAATATTTGGAGGAATATGTTGTTGTTGTTGTTGTGTGTTTTTTTTTTTTTTATATTAATTCTAACATGTATATTATTATGTATATAATTACTGGATATAAACAATTGCATTTTTTCTCAACTTTGTAGTTATCTTCTGTTGAAAAACTTTGGGCGAAAGGTCTCTGTGCAAGCGCATGCAGTGCATCTTGGACATCAAAAACCTGGAACTCTAAAGTTGCATGTATTGGTGTAATTACACTTAATTTCCGGACTTGAAATTTTCATGCTCTTTAATATTCGAACATATGATGATTACCCAATTTTTACAGGTTGAGGATTTTACTGATCAGTCCCAAAATGTTGCAAGAGCTGTAGGACCAATGGAAGTAAAGCAGATCTACAAATGCGTCGACATTTCTCTACGTTATATTTTCTCCTTCGTAGATGGGCAGATCGGAGATAATGTGAAGGATCTTTTGTTTGGCCAAGATGGGATTCCTACCTCAATTCTTGGAGGTATTCCAAACTTGCGTTCAAAAGCAGCGATGCCCGGTTGTCTTCCTCAGGTAAACCAGTCGAGGAAAACGATTACTGGGAAAAGAAAGAAACAAGCTATGCATGGTAACTCTGTCCGCAAGAGTGGTGTAGTCCCTGAGGAAAGTTGTCCAAGAACACTATCAGTGGGCCAGGAGCAAGTACAGCAAGCTGTGCAAGTAGAGTCTTCTTTAGCTAAGAAGATGCGAACAGAAGGAGGTTGGCGAGTGATGCCCGATGGAAGCTGGGCGCCAGGACCTGTCGAGGGCCAGGTTGTAGCTCAACATGTTGTGTCAATTCAAGATAACCATGTTCCAGGCTGGGGTGAGATTAGGGCAGGCAATTGGCACAGAAGTGAGCAAGCTGCTGGAGGAGGTTGGGTCGTAACTAAGCAATCTGGGGCCGGAGGTTGTCCAGGGACTGAGCTATCTAGCTCCTCAGGTTGGGGAGTACCTGAGCAACTAAATGGTGGAAGCTGGGGGCAGGGTCAGCATAGCAGAGGAGGAGGTTGGGAAGGAACTCCGCAACCCAGTGATGGAGGTTGGGAGGTAACACATCAGTCCAGTGCAAGAGGCTGGGAACGAACTAAGCAACACAGTGGTGGAGGTTGGGAGGTGGTAGCACCTCAGTCCAGCATGAGAGAATGGGAACAAACTCAGCAACACAGTGGTGAAGGTTGGGGAGTAGCTCAGCAACACAGATATGATTGGGGAGAACCTCATCTGCCAAGTGGTAGAGGTTGGGGAGGAACTCAGCCACCGAATGGTAGAGGCTGGGGAGGAACTCAGCCACCGAGTGGTAGAGGCTGGGGAGGAACTCAGCCGCCAAGTGGTAGAGGCTGGGGAGGAACTCAGCCACCGAGTGGTAGTGCCTGGGAAGAAACTCATACGCCAAGTGGTAGTGCCTGGGGAGGAACTCAGCCACCAAGTGGTGGTGCCTGGGGAGGAACTCAGCCGCCAAATTGTAGAGTCTGGGAAGGAACTCAACTGCCAAGTCATCGTGGCTGGGAAGAAACTCAGCCGCCTAGTGGTGGTGGGTGGGGAGGACCTCAGCCACCAAGTGGTGGTGGTTGGGGTGCAAATGAGATGCCCTACGAACAAAGGAGTACGGGAGGTGAAGGCCGAACATCTAATTCTTTCAGGAAGCGAAATCGGTACACCCTAAAGATATAATGTGAAGACAAGGTAATGAGAGCTAGATTTGGTATTCATATTTATACTTGGGTTTCACAATCTGTGGGAGTGATGGTGTTTGTTAAATTAAATTAGATGTGCATTGTAGGTTTAGAGCTAAATGATTTTGTATCCTATAGCTTGTTAGGATCAAAAGTTTTGTTATGCTGATCTAAACAGGCAATGATGATTGGATACAAAATACTTTAGTTAAAAATGCAATTATCCACTTGTATACTAGCTACGTGCATCTTCCAAATATTTGTGTCATCTTTTTCCCAGATTTGATTCCCAACTCTCTCCTTACGCACTGATGGGAAAATATGGGACCCACAAAGGAATCTACTCCCTCTGTCCCAGGAAAGATGTCACACTTTCTATTTTGGGTTGTTCCATAAAAGTTTGCACATTCCTAAAAAAGTAAAAAGTCAAATACAATCACCCATCTCCATACATTTTATTTACAAAAAAACTATTCCTACCTAACACACTTAACATACTTTATCATTTATTTATTACAAAAAAATATCATAATACTCTTAAAATTCACCATTTTATTAATCTCTGTGTCAGAAAAGGGGGTGCAATCTTTCTTGGGACGGAGGGAGTGGTACAACGAGAAGGAGTTTACTATGGTCAGTGCAGTGAGATTTGTGGAACTAATCATGCCTTTATGCGTGCGCCCGGAAACATAGGCCGACTGCTGAGCCCACCACTCTGGCTCAGCCGCACCACCCAGGGGGCGAGCCACCCGAGAAGCAAGCTATTACAGCGAGCGGCTGGGGCAGTATGGAGCCGAGGAGCAAGGCAGTAGATAAGATAGAAGAAGGGGCCAGGCTCCCGGTGGAGGAGAGGAGACGGTTAGGATAACGAACTTGAAACGCGGAGCCCGGGCAAGGACAATGAGTTATTTAATGAGTATAACGGAAGCAAGCAGGTGCAGCAATTGAATAAAGAAGTTAATGGGCTTAGAGCTGATGGGCCTACTGTGAAAGTGGATTTTAATTCAAGTAATTTTGAATTAAGCCCAATCTGTAAAAGCCTATTGGAGAACAACTCATTTCAAGCCATCACAATTTATATACCTCCTATCGTAGAAGAGTTGTATGATAAAGCTGTCAGTGGAATGAATACAGATACAACAATTTCGTCTCTTGTCGCGAATAATAAATTTAATTCTTCAAAGGAAGAACTGTGAGTGTATCTGTATGGGGAGATGGGGCCAATCTGGTGGAATTGTCCATTTGGAACTCTAATGTTTTTTCAGTTGTAAATAGTTGGCACATGGCTGGAGCGGTTGTAGTGAATGGATTATGGGGTACTGAGAAGATTGAATGTTGTATTGTCAATGTTTATGCTCCATGTCCACTCGTTGACAAAATAGAATTATGGGATAGAATTCAAATAATTATACTCCAAAATCCTTCCAATTGCTTGTGTGTGTAAGGAAACTTTAATTCTATATTAAGTATATGCTTCATGGATTTGGAGATGGAGATGGAGACGGAGATGGGAGCTTTTTGATAGAGAATTAGATATGATTCATGAATTTATTTCTATATTTGACAGGTTCACTTCTAAGCAAGGTACTAAAGATACATGGAGTGGAATCGAGCGATTGATGGGTCATACTCAAACAAGGCAGCTTATGAATGGTAATTAAGAAGTAAGGAAGGAACTTCTTTTGTAGAGAAAGAGGAGTTTAAACTAACATGGAATGACTTTGCTCTTAGTAAATTTCAAGTGCATGCTTAGCGTGTTATGTGGGAACGCATTCCTAAAAACTGAGCTTGTTCGACGAAAAGTTTTACCACCAAATGTGATTGTTTCATGCTCGCTATGTGGATTACAATCAGAAACGGTACGCCATAAATTCTTTGAATGCTCATTTGCCTACAAATTGTGGATGGGTACCGTCAAGTGGCTCGGTACCTCAATAGTTCTCTCTTCAAAACCCTCTATGAACCTACTCCATTTTAGTGTTTTATCTGGATAATATAGAAAGCAAGAAATGGAGTTGTTTTTCAAAATGAAAATATTGAAACGAATGATTTACTGTTGGAACTTAAATCCCGAATTTGGAATTGGATTTGCATTAAAGGAGGGTTTAGTCGACAGCTGGCTTTTTGTGATTGGGGGTGTAATCCACATTTTATTATTCAAAAGCTAGTTGATTACTTATAGTTAAGTTTATTTTGGAGATTAATTGTAATATTATGTATGTACTTATACGTATCCTAGTATAACTTAATAAAAAATACTTAGTATAATTTAATAATAGTAGAAGTATTTTTTGCTGTTAAAAAAAAAGTTAAATTGTAGGGTTAGACAGAGGTCATCTATCTATTTATCTATCTATCTATACATATATAAAAGCAAAATGATTTTGCTAAAATTGGACTCAATTTTCCCCCCTTTTCTAATTTTACCTATTTTGGAAACCTTCTAATTTAATACTAATAATTTATTATTTAAGAATTCATCTTCACCATTAACCATCCCTCATTTTCTAATTTATTTATATATTTTTATTCAACAAATTTTAAGTATTTTTATTCAACAAATTTTTCATCTTCACCATTAACCATCCCTTGACATTTTTATTCAACAAATTTTAAGTACCTCATTTTCTAATGTATTTATATATTTTTATTCAACAAATTTTAAGTAGCTTCTTTTCTAATTTAATTGTCATTTAAATTTATTTATATTTTTAATTGTCATTTAAAAATCCTAATCCTTTATTATTTAAGAATTCATCCTCACCAATAACCATTCATTGACATTTTATTCAATAAATTTTAAGTACCTCCTTTTCTAATTTATTTATATATTTTTATTCAACAAATTTTAAGTAGCTCATTTTCTAATTTATTTATATTTTTTAATTGTCATTTAAATTTATTTATATTTTTAATTGTCATTTAAAAATTTAAGTACCTCCTTTAGGGTTTAAAACCAAATCTCAGTCTGGTTTAGGGTTTAGGGTTTAGGATTTTAGGGTTTAGGGTTTTAAGAATTCATTTTCACCATTAACTATCCCTTGACATTTTTATTCAACAAATTTTAAGTACCTCATTTTTCTTAAACAAATCATAAACACCCGAAAAAAATAAAAAAATAAATATAAGCAAAATGATTTTGCTAAATTGAACTCAATTTTTCCCCTCTTTTCTAATTTTACCTCTTTTGGGAACATTTTAATTTAATCCTAATCCTTTATTATTTAAGAATTCATCTTCACCATTAACCATCCCTTGACATTTTTATTCAACAAATTTTAAGTACCTCATTTTCTAATTTATTTATATATTTTTATTCAATAAATTTTAATTCTTCTTTTTCAGAATTGGTCTTGACTGAAGATGAAATTAAGAATGGTTGTCTTCGTGAGATAGATCATGCATTGAAAGTTTTCAAATAAACCCTTGAGGACTTTGAAGGGATGCCTGTACCAAAAGATGAAGGAATCCAAAACCATCATAACAGATTGATATCAATTGAATTAATGTACAACAAAGCCGATCAGAAAAAACCTCTCTTGGAAACCTTTTAATTTAATCATAATCCTTTATTATTTAATAATTCATCTTCACCACTAAACATACATATATAAAAGCAAAATGATTTTGCTAAAATTGGACTCAATTTTTCCCCCCTTTTCTAATTTTACCTATTTTGGAAACCTTTTAATTTAATCATAATCCTTTATTATTTAAGAATTCATCTTCACCATTAACCATCCCTTGACATTTTTATTCAACAAATTTTAAATACCTCATTTTCTAATTTATTTATATATTTTTATTCAACAAATTTTAAGTATTTTTATTCAACAAATTTTTCATCTTCACCATTAACCATTCCTTGACATTTTTATTCAACAAATTTTAAGTACCTCATTTTCTAATTTATTTATATATTTTTATTCAACAAATTTTAAGTAGCTTTTTTTCTAATTTAATTGTCATTTAAATTTATTTATATTTTTAATTGTCATTTAAAAATCCTAATCCTTTATTATTTAAGAATTCATCTTCACCATTAACAATCCATTGACATTTTTATTCAATAAATTTTAAGTACCTCCTTTTCTAATTTATTTATATATTTTTATTCAACAAATTTTAAGTAGCTCATTTTCTAATTTATTTATATTTTTTAATTGTCATTTAAATTTATTTATATTTTTAATTGTCATTTAAAAATTTAAGTACCTCCTTTAGGGTTTAAAACCAAATCTCAGTCTGGTTTAGGGTTTAGGGTTTAGGATTTTAGGGTTTAGGGTTTTAAGAATTCATTTTCACCATTAGTCATCCCTTGACATTTTTATTCAACAAATTTTAAGTACTTCTTTTTCTTAAACAAATCATAAACACCCAAAAAAAATTAAAAAATAAATATAAGCAAAATGATTTTCCTAAATTGGACTCAATTTTCCCCTCTTTTCTAATTTTACCTCTTTTGAAAATATTTTAATTTAATCCTAATCCTTTATTATTTAAGAATTCATCTTCACCATTAACTATCCATTGACATTTTTATTCAACAAATTTTAAGTACCTCATTTTCTAATTTATTTATATATTTTTATTAATAAATTTTAATACTTCTTTTTCAGAATTGGTCATGATTGAAGATGAAATTAAGAATGATTGTCTTCGTGAGATAGATCATGCATTGAAAGTTTTCAAATAAACCCTTGAGGACTTTGAAGGGATGCCTGTACCAAAAGATAAAGAAATCCAAAATCATCATAACAGATTGATATCAATTGAATTAATGTTTAACAAAGCCGATCAGAAAAAACTTCTTTTGGAAACCTTTTAATTTAATCCTAATCCTTTATTATTTAAGAATTCATCTTCACTACTAAACATCTCTTGACATTTTTATTCAACAAATTTTATTTATTTTATATAAAAGCAAAATGATTTTGCTAAAATTGGACTCAATTTTCCCACATTTTTTAATTTTACTCTTTTGGAAACCTTTTAATTTAATCATAATCCTTTATTATTTAAGAATTCATCTTCACCATTAAATATCCCTTGACATTTTTATTCAACAAATTTTAAGTACCTCTTTAATTGTCATTTAAAAATTTAAGTACATCCTTTAGGGTTTAAAAACAAATCTCAACCTGGTTTAGGGTTTAGGATTTAAGGGTTTAGGGTTTTAGGGTTTTATTTTTTTAATTGTTTAAGAATTCATCTTCACCATTAAATATCCCTTGACATTTTTATTCAACAAATTTTATTTTATATAAAAGCAAAATGATTTTGCTAAAATTGGACTCAATTTTCCCCCCTTTTTTAATTTTACCTCTTTTGGAAACCTTTTAATTTAATCCTAATCCTTTATTATTTAAAAATTCATCTTCACCATTAAACATCCCTTGACATTTTTATTCAACAAATTTTATTTTATATAAAAGCAAAATGATTTTGCTAAAATTGGACTCAATTTTCCCCCTTTTTTTTAATTTTACCTCTTTTGGAAACCTTTTAATTTAATCCTAATCCTTTATTATTTAAGAATTCATCTTCACCATTAAACATCCCTTGACATTTTTATTCAACAAATTTTAAGTACCTCTTTAATTGTCATTTTAAAATTTAAGTACATCCTTTAGGGTTTAGAAACAAATCTCAACCTGGTTTAGGGTTTAGGGATTTAGGATTTAGGATTTAAGGGTTTAGGGTTTTATTTTTTTAATTGTTTAAGAATTCATCTTCACCATTAAACATCCCTTGACATTTTTATTCAACAAATTTTATTTTATATAAAAACAAAATGATTTTGCTAAAATTGGACTCAATTTTTCCCCCCTTTTTTAATTTTACCTATTTTGGAAACCTTTTAATTTAATCCTAATCCTTTATTATTTAAGAATTCATCTTCACCATTAAACATCCCAAGTAAATATGTTGGACCAACTGAATTCAGATCAAAAGCATATTTATGACAGCGTGATGAATAATTTGGAAACTAAATCTAGTGGACTTTACTTTGTTTACGAATATGGTGGAACAGGAAAAACTTTCCTGTGGAAAGTGATATCAGCAACTGTAAGAACTAGAGGAGACATTGTGTTGAATGTTGCTTCCAGCGGCATCGCATCCCTTCTTTTACCAGGGGGACGCACCGCTCATTCGAGATTTTGTATTCCACTTTCAGCGTCCGAGGATTCAACGTGCAACATAAAACAAGGAAGCCATCCAGCTCAGCTACTCTTAATCTGCAAAATGATCATCTGGGATAAAGCACCAATGGTGAATATATGGTGCATAGAGGCCTTGGATAAAACCATGAGAGATATAATGCAGGTACAGAATTAAGACAATTTAATGAAACCATTCGGTGGAAAAACAGTTGTTTTTTGTGGTGATTTCAGGCAGGACCTTCCAGTAATTCCAAAGGGAAAGCGACAAGACGTGGTTAGGGCAACCATGAATTCTTCCTACTTATCGGACGAATGCAAAGTTATGAGACTTACGAAGAACATGCGCCTGCTATCAATGAAGAATTCGTCTGATGCAGATGAATTAAAAATTTTTACAGAATGGATATCAGGTATAGGTGATGGTACTTTAGGCTGCCAGTGTGATAATGGCACAGTGGTTACTATACCAAAAGACATATTGCTTGATTCTAATGAAGATCCTGTCAAAGAAATAGTCGATGCAATATATCCAAATTTCTTAATGTCGGTGGATGATCCCAATTATCTCCAGCAGCGTGCTATACTTGCCCCAACACTCGAATCTGTTGACTCAATAAATGAGTACATGATTTCTTTGAACATAACAGAATCCAAGACTTATCTTAGTTCAGACTCTGCATCAAAATCTGACTCCAACGTTGATATATTAGCTGATGTCACACGCCAGAATTCCTCAATTCAATTAAATGTTCTGGAATACTTAACCATGAACTCATTTTGAAGATTGGAACACCAGTAATGCTCCTAAGAAATTTAGATCATGCCAGGGGATTGTGTAACGGGACAAGGCTGGTGATTACGAAACTAGGAGACAGAGTTTTGCAGGCTAAAGTCCTAACAGGTAACAGTGCAGGTCAACGTGTTCTAATTCCAAGATTAACATTGACACCTTCAGACTCTAGAATTCCTTTTAGGTTCCAAAGGAGACAATTTCCAATAATAGTCTCTTACGCAATGACAATAAATAAAAGTCAGGGACAATCATTGAACCACGTTGGCATCTACCTAAAGAGATCAATTTTTGGTCACGATCAGTTGTACGTTGCGGTATCTAGAGTTACAAATCGTAAAGGTTTGAAAATCATGCTTTGTGATAAGAAAGACGTTGACAGCAGTACCTGTAAGAATGTTGTTTTTAGAGAAGTTTTTAGAAATTTATGACTTTCTATTTTATATGGATTTTGAAAATGATACTACTTTATGAAATTTCTATTTTTTTTTAATAATTACTAAATTTTTCATAATCAAATTTTCATTTATGTATGTATTTTTTTTATACAATCTGACTAAATGTTTTTTGATTATCCAGTTATTAAAACTTTACAATCTCATAATTGGATTGTAATGCTTCATATTTTCACTAAAATTAAACAACCCATTACATATATAGTTCTATTATAAAAGCACATGACCGTGCAACACACGGATCCGGGTAAATACTAGTTTATTTATAAAAGTAAGATCAGGATGGATCCAAAAATATTTTTGGAGTGCCATATATAATTATTAACTTATCAAATTAATATTAGAAATTTTTATTTTATTTTTTATAAATATGATTAGTATTGAGACCGTTAAGTTTTTGTTTTTCTAAATGGATCCATGACATTATCATTGTAGAAATTATAGCGAGTAGAATGCGAACAATTTAATTTGGTTATAATTTTTTTTTTAATTATATGAATTATATGCAATTTTTTTTAGGGTACAATTGTATCCCTTGATCCATGCTGCATTCGCCTCATGAATAAGATGCAGATTTTCAAAAATTAAATAATATCATGAGGCAGATTTTCAAAAATTAAATAATATCACCGAACTTATACTCTTTTTGTCCACGTTAAAGGGTATTATTTGTTCATTTTGCGCGTCGGCTTCAAAGAGTGTCGTAGATAACGAGTTTTGTAATCATGAAATTAATGATTGATGTGGATGTTAATTACCGATTAACTGACTAATCTAACATATGCTGGGATGAATGGAGATGGGGGTAAACGAATAAATTAAAGTGCAATTTCTTTTTTGTTGTATAGCTTAATTAGTGTTGCAATGGTGGAAAGATCATCTCTCCCCTTTTGTTATATGTACGGTTATTTATGCATTCTCTCTCAATTTCTCACCATTAATGTTGTCAGAGCATTAATGGCTATCTATTTGGGGTATCAAATGCATCTCCCATTGGATAGGAGAGCATTTAATGCCCTGACAATTGCTCTCTATGATTGATGCGGCATAGGACGGCGAGCCATCATTTCTCATAGACTAGTAGGGAGCGCGACAGAGGGAAACTTACGGAGTAAGCCATCTCTTGGACTCGAGGAAGGCTGAAACTACGAGCAGGTAGCTCCGACTCTTCAACTTTAAGGGGAGAGTCGAGGGGCAACGGCGCGTGGATACTGAGGTCGGGTGTGGAGGTTGTCCAAATAGGTCACCTGAATTGTTATTGGCATGGGGAATTCCTGAGCCCAATAGGCCACGACATGTCTTTGGGCCTTGGGTTATCGAAGCCTATTTCGGGCCCAAAGGGATGGTTGGGCCCACCACAAGTATCATAATTGTTTTTTAGAAATATGAAACTCACACATTATTAATAAAATTATTCACTATATATCAAATAATAATACCTTTTAATTTACATATAAACAACAAACTATACTCTTTGGAATCAAGAGAGGTAGTATTATTTTTGTAACTAATGACTAGGGATATGGTTGAATTTAACCGTGCCCTAAGAGGATTTATCAAAAAAATTTAATGCTTAGTGATAAATGATTCATTTAATTGAGTCATAAATATATATAATCAAATCACAAATATATATACAGTTTAAGTCATAAAATGCTATTTTCAGTAAAATATACATTTTATTATTTTGGGCATCCGCACCAAAGGTATATTTTTTTTCTTAAACACGTAAGACTTACATACATCACTAATACAATTAATATATTTGACTCACATACTCCACTAATACAACTACCAACTACACATTAAAAAATACTCCCTCCGTCCCAGATTTATGTTCACCGGTACTGTAAATACGAAGTTTAAGAAAAATTTATTTTTGACCAACTTTATTGATTTTTTAGGGGTATTGTGGTATTTTTAGGTAATAAATAAATTATAAAGTATGTTATGTGTGTTAGGTGAGAGTGATATTTTTGAAATTAAAATAACTTTTTAGGTTGGTGGTTAAGATAAGTGTGAGACGGTCGAAAACGGAAAGTGTGAATATAAGTATAAGTATGAGACAGAATGAGTAATACTCTTTAATCTAAATACAAAAAGTGAACCTAACCGACGGACAGAGGAATTGATAGATTAAGGATGGACGACCAAAAATGATAAAATAGATAGGAGTGAGGTTCCTGTTCACCCGGTCGCACAGAGCACATTCCGTGCGCCTTTGCAATTTCCGTACCCCTTTGCAATTTAAACCCTAACAATACATAGATTTAAATAGAATATAAAGGGAGAGAGTTGTGTTTACATGAAGATACGGAGTATCCCTCCGTATTTTCGAGAGCGTAGGAACTTTTGCCAATAGATAGATTGACAATACAGTAAGTACGGAGGCAGTAATAAACTTTTGCTCCGGCAAGGTAAATTTCGTAAAAAGAATCTAATCTAAGTTGCGGCAATATTAGGTAGTACAAGAAAGGGACTTGACCTCAGCTCCTTGCTGTCCTAAAATGTAATAATGCGCAAATAGTGATATCTATCTTTTTCTCTCTCCTCACTTGAGCCGTACGATTAACAGATATACGTACGGTCTGCCGACGTCGGTGGCCCCCACGGATTCCTTACGGCTTTCGTACGACTCAGCCGTACACCACACCGAGTCCACGCGGTTCCACGTGGACTGTTCGTGCTCGCGCATCTATCCGTTGATTACTAACTTGATGGACGGCTGAGATTCCTTTAACAATATCTGACTTGTCCTTTTTAGGACTAACTAATGCAATCAATTGTAGTAGAGTGGTATTTGATGCCCAATTTTTTAAATTAATTATAGTTTAGTCTTCCAAATGGGTTAATGTTTTCATCATCCGTGACATCACTCTGCACATCTAATTTTGTGTGTTTTAAATTGATTCTCCTCGTATTAGAGCCTCGTTATGGTTTGAAAGATTTCATCCCTAATTCAGCAGAAATGGGTGATAGAACCCAAAAAAAATTGCTTTTCCTCTATCTAAACTATCAATTCGCTTATACACATGAAAAAGCATCACTCCTTAGGAGATTTTTTTTTATTTATTCGTCCACGTTATTATTCTTTTTAAAAAAGTTCATTCCAATTTAATACCTCTGTACATTAATTTTAAAAATACCATTATTTCTCTCACACACAATATACCTTATACTCTCGACATCTCTGACCACCATTCTCGTTTATTGTACCACATTATTTAGAAAAAGTTGTATTTTTTAATTAATTTTGTTGATTTGAAAGATATTATATTATTTTTAGGTAATAATATGTGTAAAAAAATGAGTCAATTTTAAAATTAAAATAACTTTTAAAGTTGTTGCATAAAATAATGTTCTATTTTTTGGAGTGTGAAGGGTGGTGTTAGACGAACGAATAAGAAAAGTGTAAAAAATGACGTGAGATTAATAAAATTTTATTTATTATCTAAAAAATACAACATAAATCCTAAATTTCAATTATATGCATAAGGGCTCTGTCGCACATTTCTTTCGCGAGGAAATAGCGAATGAGTGATATGCTTAACTTTTTTTTCGCCACATCATAAAACTCTCACCCTCTAAATATTGTGAGGTTAGTTTTTGCCAATTTTTTAAAAGCTGAATATGCTGGGGAAGAAAAAGGAGAAGAATATATTCTTTTTCTTTTTTCCCTTCTTTCTTTATTCGTACCCGAATCCAAACCCGAAGATGTCTCTCGTACTTATAAAAGCCACATTTTCACTATTTTATCTCTGAATTCTGTTCAGACTTCAGATCACTTATCACTCTTAACTCCTTTATCTCTCTCTCAACAACTTATCTCTCCTCTCCCTCTCTTTCTCTCTCACACAACACACACAAGCGGTTTCACTTTCTCATGTTCGGCGAATTCCCCGGCCACCGCCAATAACCATGAACTCCATCCTCGACAACCCTGTCTGCCACTGCCACCGCCGACTCCCGCCGTCCTTCGCCGGTGCCGTCCTCCCCTTCCTCTTCGTTCCCACCTGAATTACTCCCCCAAACTATGAACCCACCTCCAGTCCTCCCCCTCCTTCCCGACGACGTTCTCCTCAGAATCCTCTCTCTCCTGCCGGACGACTCCGACCGGAAATCCTTCCGGTCAACATGCAAGGCCTTCCACCGAGTTGACTCGCTCCACCGGACTCACCTCCGGGTTCTCCGCCCTGAGTTCCTCCCCTCCCTCGTCTCCCGACTGCCACGCGTCAGCTCCCTCGACCTCTCCGTCTGCCCCTGCATCGACGATGCCGTCGTCCACTTCCTCCTGGCCACCACCGCCGCCCCGATCTGGGCCCACCGGATTCGACGGCTGAAACTGAGCCGGTGCTCCGGGTTGAGATTCCAGGGGCTGGAGGCGCTGGCGAGGCAGTGCGCGAACTTGGAGAGCGTGGACGTGTCGTACTGCTCCGGGTTCGGTGATCTGGAGGCGGCGGCGCTGTCGTCGGCGGCGGCGTTGAAGGAGGTAAATATGGACAAGTGCGTGAATTTGAGCGACGTGGGATTGGCGAAGATAGCGGTGGGGTGTTCGAGGCTGGAGAAGCTGTCTCTGAAATGGTGCTTCAATATCTCCGACATCGGAATTCAGCTTCTGTCCAAGAAATGTTGCCAATTGAAGCGCCTCGACATTTCATACTTGAAGGTCTTATTAATTACTCAAGAAATCCTTCACACTTTCTTTATTATTTGTCGTCCCATCACACCCTACACACGTATCACTTTACTCAACAATCTTAAAATTACTTTAATTTCAAATTTGCCAACATATCAAAACTTTATATTTTTTTTATTATCTAGAGTTCGATAAAAACAGAAACTTTTCTTATAACAACGTGCTACAGTAAAACGGATGGAGTAGTTTGAAATGATGAACTATTGTTGTTAGTGAATAAATTCATATGATGTGAATGATATTATCTTGATTGGATTAAGGTTTCGAGCGAGTCGTTGCGTTGGATAAGTGGGATGGAGAGGCTGGAGATACTGCAAATGGTAGGGTGTGGATCCGTGGACGATGTGGGAATGCATTTCATAGCAAAAGGTTGCCCTTTGCTCAAGGTAATTAGGCACTTTGTTTGTAGAGTTGATATCCTGTGCAACTGCACCCCATACATGCTAGTTTTATTAATTATGTATATGTGATTCTTAATAGTATAAATGTATTTGGAGTACTTTTTTTATACTTCCTCTGTCCCACGTTAAGGGTAGTTTTTACTTTTTGGCACGTGGATTAAGGAGTATTATTATTTAATGTGTAGTGGGTAGTTGTATTAGTGGGAGTGTGGGTCCCATATTTTAATTGTATTAGTGGTTGTGTGTGGGTCCCATTTATGTAAAAAAGGAAAGTGGACTCTTTGGGTGGGACGTCAAAAATGGAAAAAAGAGACTATTTGGGTGGGACGGAGGGAGTACAACTTTTCATCAAAAAGAAAATTCGCTAAAAATTAAGTGTAAACGTTCTTATTCGTTAGAGTATAGTGTTAAGTTCTGTGGGTGCACGAATTTGAATTTAGTGTACACAGGAAATTTTGCCTTGTTTGTATTCATTTGTGCCATCATTAATTTTCAAGTATTCATGTAAGTTAAGAAATGTTTGAGATTTCATGTTACTGTTGTGTAATTAAAGACTACAACAACCACCACCTTTCATGTTACCCTCCTTCTTTTATGATTAAATTGTGTTTCAATGTTGGTTAATCTCATCTTGTTTGCATAGTTAAGTTATTGATTAATCATTGAGTGTGTCTTGTGCAAACAATACGGTTTCACCCTTTTAATTTGAAAGAAAAATAATAATCCCTCCGTCCTCTGTTTATCATTTTTTGTGTCAACTTCAAAGGTGTTCATTTACATTTTTGTAAAGATGGTCCCACACATAACTCTTACACATATCACTAATTCAACTACCTACCACACACAAAATAATACTTCTTGATCAACAATATGAAAAAAAGCAAATGGATACGTATTGGGTGGCTGGAGGTAGTAATAAAGCTCAAGAGGCTAAACATTTAACTCTAAATTTAGAGTATGTTAGTTAGAAGTTTATGAAAAAATCAAGGATTTTGAAAACCAAATGAATATAGTTATATTGTATGTTTGTTTCTTTTGAGTTTTTTGTGGGGTAGGAAGTCAAATCAGATGTTTAAGAATTGGGTGTTGATATGTAGTATAAGAGAGTATTAGTTGATATGAGAGGAGATGTGAAAGAGAGAAAAAAGTTTTAATTGATGAGAGATCAAGGATTAATAGGGTTTGTAGATGTATGCAAGGGAAGGTTTTAAAGACCCCAACTAGAACAGCTGTAGGATTTCAAAATCCTAAAACTGAAAGACCAGGAACAAACATTTCCTAACAGAAATTTGTGATATGGGACCTTGGTGGAAACGCGTTTTTGTCTAAATCATTTAGATGCCTGACATAATTTAGAAATCAATAAGTATCTTTTTCTAGGTCCCAGATATACAGGTAGTTTTATATGTTAATGCTTTGATTGAGCATCAACCTTGTTATCGATCGCAAACCTCTATGCCTGCCTGGACTTAATATCAGATTGCTTAATAATGTTAACTTCGGTTATGATCACTGTACTTAAAATGCAACATCATGAGGTGAGAATTATGACAACAGTGGGTGAACACATTTAAAACCATAACCTCAAATAAATTCTTGTTGTGGCTGAATTTCAAAACTTTCCTCCAAATCCTTAAAATCCGAATGTAACCGTAATGATTTACCACAAACGACTAATTGATTTTTCACATGACAATTTCTTTAATATCATGCATATATCTGCCTCATTTTGAATATGTATTCTCGATGTTCATGATCCTATGATTGGCAGAGATGTAAAATTAGTTGTTTCTTAGTTACCCTAACTTAATGATCCATTCTGTTATGCTTTTATATGTATGAAATTGACTATATATATATTGCATGACATGATCTACATCTGGCTATATGTTACTATTTAACGAAAACAAAAATAGTGTAATTAAACTACAAATTTATGAAGTTGTTATATGCTGGGCAGATACTGGATGTATCTAGGTGTGACAAATTGAGCTTCTCTGCATTAAGTCCAGTTATCGAAGGACATAATTTTCTACTGCGGCTTCATGCTAGCTACTGTTTTTCTGTAAGCAAGATTTTAGTTTCTATTAACCATTTTGAGCTCTTTCGAATTTCTTGTCTTAATAATTATCGTATAAATTAACCATGGATTTGGACTATGATGATCAGGAGCTTTCAGTTGCATTTTTCCGTGAGTTTAAGGACCTAAAGAACCTGAAATTGCTCAGAATTGATGGGGCCCGAGTCTCCGAAGCAGCCCTTGAAATTATTGGCAAAAGTTGCCTGAAATTGGCTGAGATTGGGCTCGGAAAATGCGGAGCCACAGATACCGGCATTATTCAGCTTGTATCTGGCTGTGTTCATTTAAAGGTACTCGATTTTACATGCTGCAGCGACCTCACCGATTCAGCAATATTAGCTATTGCAAGATCTTGTAGGAATCTCTTATGCCTTAAGTTGGAGTGCTGCAACTTGCTCAGCGAGAGGAGCCTCGACTATCTTGGGTCCCATTGCCGCTTCCTTGAGGAGATTGATCTTACAGATTGTTCTGGAATCAATGACTTAGGTAAATCTATAAGAACTTCCCATTATTATTCAGTATGTTTGATGATCATATACCGTGATTGAGGTGGTCTGTGCATTGTCCATGTAATGATCAAATATCGTTGTGCCTCACACATGAATTTGCAGGCTTGAAATATCTATCAAAATGTTTGGAGCTCATATCCTTGAAACTTGGACTATGCCCTAACATTTCAGACAAGGGATTAACTTATATTGCTTCAAATTGCTTAAAGATCCAAGAACTTGATTTATACAGGTACGTTATCGGATATTCAAAGGAATTGAAATGCATATGCATGATGTGATCTCTTCTCAACATCAATACAGGTGTGCAGGTGTAGGTGATGAGGGGCTAGCTGCTTTATCGCGCGGCTGCAAAAGATTGAAGAAGCTAATCATATCGTACTGTGATCAGGTCACCAACAGAGGGATAGAGTGTTTAAGCTCTCTAAATGAACTCTCTGACTTGGAGGCCCGATGTCTTCCGAATGTCACGGCCACTGGATTGACCAAACTTGCAGCTGGGTGCAGGAGACTAACTGAATTGGATCTAAAAAATTGTGTCAACATTGGCGACTCGGGATTTTGGGCCCTAGCTAACTATTCGAGGAATTTGCAACAGGTATGTACATATGTATATCTCCCATTGTTGGTTTGGTATGATAATATACATTGAGATGCAAACTTTGGAGCGATGATAATCTAATTGCTATTTTCATTGGAGTTACATGGGAAAAAAAACTAAAATTATGGTTCTTTAACTATGCTTAACTGCTGATCAAACTATCTGGTGAGTTTAAAATCAAATCGTCCCATACAAATTTATTCAATATAGTCTCAAGAAACTTAATTTCTCTGAAATAGTCTCCATAGCTTTTAAATTTTCATCAAAATGGTATGAGACGAAATTAGTAAAAAGATATTGTTTTGGGACAAAATTGGAGCAAAACTTGAAGGTTTAGGACGAAAATGAATGTCCCAACTAATTTTGGAGACCTTTTCAGATAAAGTAAAACGATACGGGATGGTTTATGTTTTAATCTCCTATCTGGTCAATAGAAAAGGAAAATCATTGTATGCCCTTCAGCACGTCGGATGTGTATTAAACTTAATTTTGCAATGGGAAACGAAATTTGCGACTGCGAATGTGTATATGTGGAAGTCATTGTGGCTAGCTAGTTGGATGATTAAAATCTGAAGCTACTTATTATTATTTACAGCTTACAAATAACCTCAAGATATTTGTCCTAATTTGTAAAAATCACTCATTGCCAATTATATGAAAGATGTGTGTAATTGAGTGCACAAATATACCTGGAGTAACTCTTATTATTCAAAATAGTTAGCTAGCTAGTATATATTAACCATATATATTATGTAAATAATTGGCAGATCAACCTGAGCTCGACTGCGATCTCAGATATTGGTCTGTGCATGGTGATGGGGAACTTGACAAGGCTGCAGGATGCGAAGTTGGTTAATCTTTCGAACGTATCCATAAACGGATATGAGCTCGCCCTCAGAGCCTGCTGCGCTCGTCTTAAAAAGGTAAAATTGATTTCCTCTCTTAGGCGACGGCTTTCTGTAGAAATAATCGGAGCCTTAGAAGTGAAAGGTTGCAAGATTAGATGGGATTAGAGATTTAGTGTGTACGTTTATACACGGTTGCTGATGGATTGTGTTGATATCATAAACCAAGTTAATAAAGAAATAACACTGGTGATATTCTAATGGTGCATCTCTCAATCCTGCCGTAGGATATTGCATTATTAATACTGAATATTGTATCATATATCAAGCTTGTCTCTCAATATATTATCATTCTTTGACATGTGTGTTTCACTAAATGCACTGTCTCGTGTGTGTTTGAGTGCATGCATCTAAGTTCTGTACCCAAATTCAACCTGTTTAAAAAATAAATTGTGTAATGCTATCTTCTTAATTAAATTTAAAGACCTCTAACATCAAAATTAATACTCAATACTCTTGATTTTTTATATTAAAAAAATACTCCTTCCTTCATACAACACCTTTCATATTTTCTTCATTCTCTACAACACCTTTCACACCTCCAAAAAAAATAAAACATCACTTTATTCAATAATCTTAAAAGTTATTTTAATTTTAATTTTGTCATTCTTTTTCACACACATTATTATTTTATAATATTTTATTACACTACAATATCCTCTTAAGTCAATAAATTAGTAAAAAAGTACAATTTTTCTTAACAACATGGTACCGTAAACAAGAAGGATTGTCCGGGACGGAGGGAGTATATTTTTCTTGAATAGTGATGGCTTAAGTACAAAACACAAGGGGTGGTTCGTTTTATAACAACTCTAATAAAATGCTGACCTTCGATAGCTTAAATAGTAGGGTAAATTACCAAAATCCCTCTCGAAATTTGTCCAAACTACGAAATAAATTTCGTGGTTTGAAAATTTACCAATTACTCTCTTTAACTTGTTTTTTATTTGAACATTAATAAAAATACACTTTTTCTTAAAATAAAGAAGGATGAAAATGACATCAAGACTCATATATTTAATATTGTATTTTTAAATTTCATTATTTTTTTAAAAATTTTTTTTTAAAGTGAGTAATTGATAATTTTTCAAATCACGAAATTTATTTAGTAATTTGGACAAACCTCGAGGGGGGTTTTTTGGTAATTTACCCTAAATAGTATTATCACTATTTATTGTTCCATTTTATCGATTCGGATCTCCTAGCTACTCCCTCCGTCTCGGTCAAAGTGCACCGTTTGCTTTTTGCACGTAGATTAAGAAGTATTATTATTTTATATAAAGTGGGTGAACTTAGTCTCAATTTTGGTACAAATTAATAAGAGTAAGCGTACTCTATCGTTGTGTGTAGACGTGGTGACCAAGTACAAAATTTATAATATCGAACCCAAGGGAGAAAGTGATGTATCCGTATTCAAAAGATGTTTCACTCTAGAAGGACTAATCAATAAAAGGAGGGAGATGATTAACACTACAATCTACCTAAGAAAGCAATTAAAGGATAGAAAATATACACATGTAATGGAAGATGGATGACGGTGAGATGGATGAAGTAACAATCCAAAGAGGTGCAAGGCTAACCACATTCAAGATTAAGGATATTACATGTACTTGTTAAATTTAAATGACAAATATCAATGACAATTGGAATAGAAGCAATCACAAATGTTCCCCTAATCCCTATGGCCAAGGTGATTAGGTTCTCAACTCATTACAAGTTTATAGCACAAAAGATTGTCCCTTACTCTCAATTCCCTCAAGGGTACTATGATTATAAGATTGGTTCTTCTCACTCAATTAATAACCTACTTAGATCCATTAACTAAGTGTCCCAACAGGAGTGTTCAAAGTATACAAAGATGCTACCACATACTTCACATACTAACATACAAAATTCATATTATAACATGATTCAATCAAATCCCTAAGCACAATATTGGAATGGCCATCCTAACATCATAAATAGTGATTTCAATCACACACATCATAATACAAATAAAGTGAATCATAAATCATGTAGGAAATTCCATATATCATATCAAAATACCATTAAAATCCAACAAATCCAAAAAGCCCTAATCCATCTTGTGGCTAGCCTCACTAGAGGTCTAGCAACAATAAACATTATGAAAACATCCACAAAATGCTTACAAATATTCATTGTTGCAAACAAAACAAAGAAAATACAAAATAAAGGTAAATTTCTTCCCTATTTGGATTTGGGTTGAATCTTCCCTTCAAGTTGCAAAATCCCACTCTTCAAGCCTCAATCCTCCTTAGATTTGTGATGGATATATGGAATGTGTGAAGATGAAGGTGAAAATGGTGGAAAATGGAGTGAAATTTGGATGGAAATGGTAGTGTGTGTGGAAGATGGTGTTGGAGTGTGTGAGGGGCAGCTGCCCCTGCCAAACCCTCGATTTTTCTGGTGCAAATGGTGTAATTGGGGGTATTTATACCCCCTGAGGAAGTCTGGAAGTCGCACTTGAGTTTTGACACTTTTGCATAAAAACACGCCCGTGTTTTTATGCATCTGCCCGTGTTTTCTTGCAAAATTTCATCTCTCTGTACATTTCTTGCACTTCTGAATAGACAACACTTTTCTGAATAGTGTTGTCTTTTCTGTGTTGTCTTTGGTTCGTTCTCCCTCGTTTTAACTTCAAATTGAGATCTGCTTTTTCCTACATCTTCCTCTTCACCTCTAGAATTCATTTATACCTGAAAATTACACAAATTCCACCAAAGTACAAATTCTCCAAATATTTACAAATATCGCGCAATCTAGGACACTTAAACACTCAAACTAAGCATAATTGTATGGAACCATGCTATAATTGGACCCTAAATTCATGTGATTTCTACACTCGTCAACCCCCCAAACTTAAAGTATTGTTCGTCCCCGAACAACGAAGAAAAGAAAAAGAACATGAGGGTAGAAATTGAGTGAATTGGAGAATGGATCAAAGAAATAGTATAATCATTTTCAACTAATCAATCAAATCAAACCACATGACTTAAATATCAATAAACTTATGTGCAAATCATGGTGGGAATAATGCAAGTACAATTCTCATTCTCACTAATCCTTTCAAGGTAGTTTATGCACTCACACTCATAGTGGAAATTGTGGACATGTTTACACTCATAATCTATTCACATGTACGCATTACCATAAGCTTGCCACAAGTCTCAAACTCTACATCACTATTGAAGTGTGTCAATCATTGAATCAAATAGGACTTTATATTTAGATGTAATGAAGGCTCTTTGGTAGGGGTAGGGATATATGGATAAAAGTGACTCAAATATGTGTGTAGATGATTAGAAAAGACGTCTCCCTTCTCGTCAAGCACTACTCCTTAATCATAAATTCACTTTTCATGTACTTCACATCCCTTCCTTTCTTAACTCTTGAACTTAAGAATTTCTTTTTGTAGCTCTTTTTCTCCATATCTTTTGCAATATAAATTTGAGCTTTTCTTTCTTTTTTATAGCTCTTATGCTCTTTTGTTTTTTTTAGAGCTTCATTCATTTTATTTTCTTGCTTACACATCATCATTCACTAGCTCTCATTACATTTCAAGCACAAAATTCTTAATTTCCTTTCCAAGCACAATTTTTGCTTTTCTCTTCATAACCTCCTTTAATAACCATCTCCAACAATCACCCACACAAAAGGTTTTATGTAAAGGCTTAAGTGGGTTTTATTGGCTTGTAATGAGCTAATAATCAAAGAATAGGCTTCAGAGGCTCAAAATGGTTTACAAGGGAACAATGTTATGGTAAGGATATTATTTGGCTAGTGACTTCAATTTTCAAGGATGACCTTGTTGGATTGTATACTAAAATTATAGCTTTTTGTATGAACAATGTTATAACAATTAATTTGAAATGAGAATCATATGATCAAATGATTGCATCTTATAATTTATTTATATGTTCGATGCAATAGTCCACTTACTTTATACTGTAGATAATATGTTGTGCGACAACACGCGGAAGATCATATTATCAGTTTCCTTATAAAGTATAAACAGATGCTCACAATCGAGATAGACGGGGACTCTCTATCGGGATGGTTGTAGTGTGGTTTGGTATTAGCTTGTCTTGACTATAGAATCACATTAGTGCACTTGTGTGTATTGAGCAGGACCGTTTGAGATCGTTCGATTTATACTGACTTATAGGAGAACTTGATCTCAGTTATTATGGATGTTCGTGCTCTTAATCCCTATACAATAACCTCGACACATAGGGCAGTATGTATTTCTTTGATTTATCAATGGGTGAGATTTACATGCAATTAAATCAATAAACTCGGTGAGTTGGGAAGTAGTGCTGTCTCTATGGTGTGCTGTTGATTGTAGAAGGAATCCGTGTCCGTCATAGGTTGATGATGTCCCCTTGAGGAGCTCATAAGGATTATCATGTAAACCCTGCAGGTGGAATTTATTCCGGCATGATAATGAGGTTGAGTGGTACTACTCTTGGATGAGATATTAATTAATTGAGTTGTCAGTAACTTAAATTAATTAATGGACATTGTATATCTTAAACATGGGGAGACTAACGGGCTCATAATAAGAAGGAGCCCAAAACGTAATTTTGGGATTGGTATGGTAGTGCAGTAATAATATTTTAGTGGAATATATTATTATTATTGGACTTAAGTATAAGCTTTGGGCTAAGCTTGGATACTTAAGCCCAATGGAGGCCCAACCCAATTTCTCCTCCTGGTCCCTGCTGTAGCCCATGTATATAAGTCACCTCAGCTTATCTGGAACCCTAATCTAATCTAATTCATTATTCACGTGTGATGAGGGTTGAGAGCAGATTGAGTAAGTCTCGTAGATCGTCGCCCACACGACGTCGAGATCGGACTTGGGACATACAGCAGAAGACCTGAAGGTCGTTTGCTGCTGCAGTTCGTCATGTTGCAAAATTCATATAAAATCGTACAGTTCTTCGATTTTGATGTATTATATACTGATGGAAAGCCGTCGAAGAGAGGATCGTCTGAGCACAAAGATCACTCAATTCCAACATCAGAAGAGGAACTTATGGCTATTCTCGTGGGACTGCGCAGACTGCCAGCGAGAATTCAACCTCTACATCAACCCTTGGTGAAAGGTAATGCGTTTCATGTTTACTTGCTTCCGCTGCTTGTTAGAAATACATGGAACCCTAACGGGTCACGTTAACCAAACGATCGAATGCCAACAATTGGTATCAGAGCTTCGGTTTCGTGGTGAAGCGTGACACGTTAGGCTAGGGTTTATGTGATTTATTTTTCGGAATTAGGATCACATGTTTAGGGATTTGGTTTTATTGAGCAAACCATGAATATCCCTATGTAATATATACCCTATATCATATCTATTCGTCCATGGTTGTGCGTGAGATGATTCGACGAAAACTGTTCGTCAATTTCACATGCAAGGAAGAAAGAGAGGGCAAAAATAGAATCACGCTTTTGAGAGAAAATCCAGCGTAGTGATATTGCAGAGGCAATAACCAGTGTTTCAACGGTCGGATTGATCTGTAATTTGGTCAGAACGTTCAGACCTTGTGGATGTACATTCTGAACGGTGGAGATCGAATTTGGAGCTTTTTCTTGCTGGGAGTACACTGAAAACAGAAGTAGATATTTGGGCTATTCTGTTTTGCGCAGTCGAGGGAAAAGTGCCTTTTCTGACAAACTAATCGTTGGATCGAGCTTTAATTTGGTCAACACGTTCAGACCTTGTGTATGTACATTCTGAACGGTGGAGATCGAATTTGGAGCCTTTTCTTGCTGGGAGTACGCTGAAAACAGAAGCAGATATTTGGGCGATTCTGTTTTGCGTAGTCGAGAGAAAAGAGCCGTTTCTCACAAAATAACCGTTGGATCGATCTGTAATTTGGACAGAATGTTCAGAACTTACAGTAGTAGATTCTGGACGGTGGAGATTGGATTCTGAGGTTCTTTCTATTTCGAACTACGAACGACAGTTGGTGTAGTTTGGTGTTGCGCGTTGGGCTGAACTTGGTTCCATGCAAGTAGGCCCTTGGACGAGCGACAGTCCGGGCGAGGGGCGCTCGTCAAGGCACTTGGGGCACTCCCTGACATAATTGGCGGTGGGATATGACGATGGACATCTTGGGGCACAAGCAATCCTGCTTGTTGCGTAAGGCATCGATTCCACAGTAGGAGTGTCGGACAAGACATTAAAATTTAGAGGTGTTTTTATTCCTAATATATATAACTGTCATAATTGATTTAATTGTCTATTATTGTTATATATATATATGGATGCCTGATCTCTATGATTTATTGTCTTATATAGAAGCATGCTAGATTGCGTATTATATTTGGTATATTATATGCATGTATTGCTAGAGTGTTGGATAAGACATCCAATTTTAAGAAAACTAATTCCTAATATATAACTGCCATAATAGATTGTATATTATTGTTATATATGGATGTCGAATTAATTCCTAATATATGACTGCTATAATTGATTTAATAATCTATTATTGTCATATATGAATGTCGAATTAATTCCTAATATATAACTGCTATAATTGATTGTCTATTATTGTTATATATGGATGTTGAATTGATTCCTAATATATAACTGACATAATTGATTTAATTATCTATTATTGTTATATATGGTTGCTCGTCGATATCGATGATTTTGATAATCTAGACGATATGACGATCGATATCAATAGTTTCGGAATTTTGATAATCTTGATGTTTTTCGAATATTTGATAATCTAGTCGATATCGATGATTTTGATAATCTGGACGACATCGACGGTCGATATCGATGGTTTCGAAAATTGGACAATCTGGAAATTTTGAAAATTTGATAGTCTGGAAGTCTTTGCTGATATTCGTGCCTGGTGGCGAACAATCGAATTCGCTGATATATAACTGTTAATGATTGATTTAAATATTGATTATTGTTATATATGTATGCATGACTCTCTGTGATTTACTGCCTTATGTGCCGTAATAGAAGCATGCTAGCGTTGCGTATTTTATTCTGAATATCATATGCATGTAAAAACCCTCGGTGTTAAATTACTAAGTGGGAGAGGGGATTGGTAATTAATTCCCGCGGCCTCCATTATTGGTTTGTAAGTGATGTGGGTAAACTTGCGCGTTGGCAATAGAGCATTCCTCCCTAACGGATGAGTTTATTCACGGATCACTGGTACAAATTTTTTTAAATAATTATTGTTTGTAATGTGATGCATATGGACTTGCGCGTTGGCTATAGTGCCTTCCTCCCTAACGGATGAGCTTATATGCGGTTCATTAGTACAAACTTATATAATTGATGGTTGTAGAAAGTTATCTGAGCGCGTGTGTACTTCTCCAACAGTAAGGCACATAAGCTTGGGCAGCGGACTTGGAATCAAATAATGGTGCACACTTAGATGTAAATAATTAGTATCCTCCCCAACGGAGTCACTGCTATTATTTGCATGGCTAAAGAGGAACCGACTATTAATTATTTTGTCATGAAGTTAGGTTGACAAATGAAATTAATGGGTAAAACCTTCTCTTGTAAATGTTCAGGTTTGTAAACGTCCACACTAACGTGGCTTGCAGACTCACGGTGCTTGAGATGTCGGTGAATTTTATTTTTATATTGTTTTGAGGGAATCAATATAAAATGATAAAATTCGAAGTTTTGATCGGTAAATTAATTTATGATTCTCTAAATTTCAAATAGTTTTATTTCACTTATGGTTGACTAAAAGAAATTATATTTACTGGTCCAAAATTAGATGATTAGAAAAGAATCTTGGTTTTGAATTTTACTGCTTAAGAAAATACATGTGTGTTCTCACAATGGACGTCTCATGATGCCTATTAAAGTCTCTAGTGAAGAAATGAGAGGTTCATAGAAATATGATGGTCTCATGTAACTCTTCGGATACTTGAGTAAGTTAAAAGGCAGAAGATCATGATTTAATTTGATGAATGAATTGGGAAAGCATGGAGTATAAATTGAAGGGAAACCTAGATCAATTTAATTCTTTGTGAATTGCCTAGATGTTTTTGAGTAAGTTCCACCTGAATTACAATAGGATGTATATGGTGGAAAACTTCTGGCAAAACATGTGGCAAAGGAAAGCCATTTTCATCATAATGTGAACAAGTTTTATATCTTATTCACTAGTTGTTTAAAACATGATTAGTGATGTCATTTACTGACACGAAGTGTGTAGATACTGGAATCACTAAATGTTTATTACTAAGTGAGGATAAGATTGTTATGACATGGGTAAAACTACAAGAGTAGTGGCTATTGCAGTGGGAGTTGTCTATTTATCTAATGATATGAGTAGACGTTTGATTTTATGAAATTGTCTTTACGTACATTTTCATAAAAAGAATTTGATTTCGGTTTCTATGCATTAATAGATGGATACTCCATTTCATTTAAATGACATGGTCATTATAATGAATGATAGAGTTATAATCTGTTATGGTACGTTGGTGAACAATTTGTACACTCTTAAATCATGTTTATCCCCTGGATGCGACAAATAGTAATTAATAATGAGTCTTCTAATCTAGTAAGAGAAAGGTACCTTCGGAAATGAATTTTTCACCTTAATGGTGTGACGAATAGAAGGAATAGCACTCTTATGGTAGTGATTAGATAGATGATGAATAATTTGGAATTACTAAATTCATTTTATGGATATGCCCTAGGAACAGTAATTCGTAAGAATGTTTTTCTATTTGTGGGATATCCTAGAAAAATGAAGGATGATTTATTTAGTCCACAAGATCGAAGAGTGATTGTTAACATAAACACTAGATTTTTGGAAAAAGGACTATGTAATAAATCAAATACCCATGTATAAGTTGTTCTAAAGGAAGTGAGAGGAAAACACAAAGTATAAGTACCAAGTGTACAAGAGGATATACCACAAGGTAAACTGCAACGCGTGTCACGTCTGATATACAATTGCATGTAGTGCCTTGTCGTAGTGGGAGGGTTCTTCGACAACTTGTAAGATACATGTTTTGTGAAAGTCGTGAGACTTGGTCCCTCGCAAACATGAAATGGACCCACGGATACGACGAAGCACTACAAGTTAGAAATGCCTAATCCTAGCAAAGTGCAATGAATATTAAAATAGAACGATTTTAAATTAGGTCTGGATGCTTGTTGAACCGCTAAATGGCGTAAAAGCCATTGGAAGCGGGCATGCAAGAATAAAAGAGGATCATAGAATAAGGTGAAAACCTTGGAAGCAAGCTTGTTGCGAAAAGGTATACTCAGAAAGAAAGGATTCGATTATGAGAAAACCTGTTCGCCGGTAGCTATGCCTAAGTTGATCCGAACTCTTTTATTTGTTGCTACTCATATGAAATATGAGGGATAGCAAATAGATGTCGAGACAGCTTTCCTGATTGGAAGTCTTAAGGGAAACATCTATGTGAAGCAACCAGAGTGATTCATTGCAAAGAGCTAAAAGCATTGTGATAGTGAGCTTAAAAGTGTCCATTAATGGACTAAAACAAGCTTCAAGATCATGAAACATCCGTTTTGATGAGGTAATCCAGTGACATGGATCTAATCAATGATCGGATGGATCTTGTGTATTGAAAAGAGTGATGGAAACGTGGTGGTATTTCTTGTACTATACGTAGATGATATATTGCTCATTGGAGACAATGAAAGAGTATTGTCGGGCGTATGTGTATGGATAATAAAGCGGTATGAAATGAAGGACTTAAGAAGAGCAAAAATATCCTTTTGATCACGATAATACGGATCACAAGAAAGGATATTATGCTTGTCTCAAGCTTCATGAATTGATACGATCCTTACTTGTTTTAGCAAGTGACTTTATCTAAGAAAATATGTCTTGAGACACAAAAGGAAGATAAAGGTGATGAAAGCGGTTCCTTATACTTCGGCGAATAAGGAAGCTTAATCTTAGGAATGCTATGCGCGAGAATGGATATCTATTTTGCTGAACGCATGAACAGTGGGTATCAACGTAACCCGGAACAAGAATGATGAACTGTGGTAAGACATATATGAAGTGCCTGAGAAGGACTGGAAATTATATGTAAGCTTACTGGGCAAATTCACTGTTTCTTGTGGATTACGTAAATTCGGATTTTTTAGTCAGATTGGACTGCAGTAAATCCACCTCAAGGTTATGTGTTTAATTTTAGGAAGTTGAGTCATAATGTGGAGGAGTGTTATATAGAAATATATTTCAGACTCCGGACTCCATCATGGAAAAATGATAAATTGGAGCCTATGAGGCAGCCAAAGTATCTGTATGACTCTAGAAACTTCAAGATGGACTTCGAAGTGTTTCTAAGTTTGCCCAAGGATATCACAATTTATATTGATGATATTGGTGCAGTTGCAAACTTGAAGGAATCACGAGCCCATAAGGCAATTAAACACATGGAGTGCAAGTACCACCTGTTACGAGAAATCGTATGATGAGGGGAAGGTTGTTGTCGCCTAGATTGCATCGGATGATGACCTAGTAAATCCATTTACAAGGATATTAAGGCGAGAGCTTTTAATGGTCGTGTAGTGGGAGTGGGAATCAGATGTATGGCGGAAGACATGACAGCATAGTCTTTTAGTATAAGTGGGAGATTGTTGGATTGTATACTAAAATTCTAGCTTTTTGTATGAACAATGTTATAACAATTAATTTGAAATGAGAATCATATGATCAAATGATTGCATCTTATAATTTATTTATATGTTCGATGCAATAGTCCACTTACTTTATACTGTAGATAATATGTTGTGCGACAACACGCGGAAGATCATATTATCAGTTTCCTTATAAAGTATAAACAGATGCTCACAATCGAGATAGACGGGGACTCTCTATCGGGATGGTTGTAGTGTGGTTTGGTATTAGCTTGTCTTGACTATAGAATCACATTAGTGCACTTGTGTGTATTGAGCAGAACCGTTTGAGATCGTTCGATTTATAATGACTTATAGGAGAACTTGATCTCAGTTATTATGGATGTTCGTGCTCTTAATCCCTATACAATAACCTCGACACATAGGGCAATATGTATTTCTTTGATTCATCAATGGGTGAGATTTACATGCAATTAAATCAATAAACTCGGTGAGTTGGGAAGTAGTGCTGTCTCTATGGTGTGCTGTTGATTGTAGAAGGAATCCGTGTCCGTCATAGGTTGATGATGTCCCCTTGAGGAGCTCATAAGGATTATCATGTAAACCCTGCAGGTGGAATTTATTCCGGCATGATAATGAGGTTGAGTGGTACTACTCTTGGATGAGATATTAATTAATTGAGTTGTCAGTAACTTAAATTAATTAATGGACATTGTATATCTTAAACATGGGGAGACTAACGGGCTCATAATAAGAAGGAGCCCAAAACGTAATTTTGGGATTGGTATGGTAGTGCAGTAATAATATTTTAGTGGAATATATTATTATTATTGGACTTAAGTATAAGCTTTGGGCTAAGCTTGGATACTTAAGCCCAATGGAGGCCCAACCCAATTTCTCCTCCTGGTCCCTGCTGTAGCCCATGTATATAAGTCACCTCAGCTTATCTGGAACCCTAATCTAATCTAATTCATTATTCACGTGTGATGAGGGTTGAGAGCAGATTGAGTAAGTCTCGTAGATCGTCGCCCACACGACGTCGAGATCGGACTTGGGACATACAGCAGAAGACCTGAAGGTCGTTTGCTGCTGCAGTTTGTCATGTTCCAAAATTCATATAAAATCGTATAGTTCTTCGATTTTGATGTATTATATACTGATGGAAAGCCGTCGAAGAGAGGATCGTCTGAGCACAAAGATCACTCAATTCCAACATCAGAAGAGGAACTTATGGCTATTCTCGTGGGACTGCGCAGACTGCCATCGAGAATTCAACCTCTACATCAACCCTTGGTGAAAGGTAATGCGTTTCATGTTTACTTGCTTCCGCTGCTTGTTAGAAATACATGGAACCCTAACGGGTCACGTTAACCAAACGATCGAATGCCAACAGACCTAAGATCATTTTCAACAATCTCCACACAATGTAGCCTCAAGCAAGACGAATGGCAAGTTCTAGAATACATACACATGAATGATGCACACATAAAAAAAAATGAATCACATAATATTTGTGCATTCAAGGCTCAAAATCTCACGGTTCATCAATAGTGTAAAAAACAAGCATCACACAAGCAAATTCCCAACCATAACAAGTACACAAGCTCATATCTATTCAACCACATTATCTAACTCAATCTCATAGTCTCAAACAATCACCAAATTAGCTCCACAAGAGAAGATTCAATAATAAGCAATCAAGGAACGGCTCACAAAAATAAGAGGAACAAAAAGTGTGCCGGTTAAAAATGTACAACTAAGAGCAATACGAGCATGTAACAAAATGAACTATCCCAGCCCCCAAACTTAAATTTAACTAAGAGTTGAATTTTAGTTTGAATAGAGTTTTGTTACCAATTTTGTTGCACTTCTTTCTTCTCTTCAAGACCATCACCGGAAGCTCCTTCATGTTCCTAAAAAAAAGACAAGAAACACGATAAAAACTAAAAACAACTAAGAAAAGCAATTAAATAAAAGAAATAAAGATAATGATGAGTTGCCTCCCATCCAGCGCTAAGTTTAACGTCTTCAAGCCGGACGGGATATGGAAAACTCATCGAAATGGCCAAGGATATCGTTCATTCTTGCCATCAAATTTTAATCTTTGTGCTTCTTCCTCTATTAGGCATTTGTGGCAAGTAACGACCTCGGTAGCATCCTTCGAGATTGGCTTTAGAAATTCAACTCGCTTGAGCTTGCATTCCATTAACCGCTCTTTTCTCGACCACCACTTATTCCTTTTTATCAAGTAAGTTCCCAACACTTCTTCAAGCTCTCTTTTGTACCTAAGGCATTGAGAAGAATCAATAGGTAAAACAAAGTCAATATAAATAATATTTTGAAATTCAATGCAACTTGAAGAGTTAAAAGATGTAGAAATGCTCATTTCACTCCCAAACTCATCATCAAGTGCTCTTAGACCTTGTTCCACTTCATCGAATTCATACTCATCACTTGATTCTTCATCTTCACTTGAATTTTTCTCATCAACAAGAGACAAGAAATCTTGGATAATCTCTTCATTCTCAAAGCTCTCTTCTACCTTATGCTCTTTACTCCTCTCACTTTCCTCCTCTAAGCTTTCTTTTACCTTGTCTTCCTTATCCTCAATAAGCTCAGCATCTCTTGAGTCTTCTTCATAATCCCCTGAACACTCTTCTACATATAACTCTTCTTCAATATTTTCATCAAAATTCTCCATTTCATGAAGAGTGTTCCGTTCTTGTATCATTTGACTCAATTGGCGTTCAATGTCCTCAAATCTCCTCTCCTCTTCCTCAACTTTTCTCTTTCTTTCTTCCCTTCCTTCTTCAAGCATTTTCATTATTTGACTTAATTGATCTTGCATTGAAGGTTTCCCCTTATCATATGGTGGATACTCTTCTTGGAAATTTTCTCGAACATACCCGTTGTGCATACATGTTCCATTTTTCATTTGGTAATTGGGCATGTTCCACATTTGTCCCCCATTAAAGTTGGAAGTAGGTATTGAGTAGGCATTTTGAGGCTCATAGCTTGAAAGACTTGGTTGAAAACTTTGCCTTGTATCACTTCCATAAGCATATCTTCTAAGCATTTCCATCAAGGCATTATTTTCGGATAGAGGAGTAACCGTAGGAACTTGATTGTTGTAACAATTTGGTATGGAATAAGTATTTCCTTGATACGGTTGAAATGTATTCACATTGTAAGCTCCTTGCCATCCCTCGTATATTCCATTATTGTAGTATTGATCCATTTTTACTCTTGTTCTCAAGATCTACTACAATTCTTCTCCACTTACTATTTTTGGTTTTGCTCCTTCTCCCCTTCTTTCAAGGTTGATGTACCTATCAAGAAGAACAAGTAAGAACAAATTTTTCCAAAGCAAATATAAAAGCAAAAATAAAAAAAAATGTCCTAAGTAGAGCTAGCAAATTCAAACACGTTACACCGAAGCCTTTCTCCCCGGCAACGGCGCCATGAACTTAGTCTCAATTTTGGTACAAATTAATAAGAGTAAGCGTACTCTATCGTTGTGTGTAGACGTGGTGACCAAGTACAAAATTTATAATATCGAACCCAAGGGAGAAAGTGATGTATCCGTATTCAAAAGATGTTTCACTCTAGAAGGACTAATCAATAAAAGGAGGGAGATGATTAACACTACAATCTACCTAAGAAAGCAATTAAAGGATAGAAAATATACACATGTAATGGAAGATGGATGACGGTGAGATGGATGAAGTAACAATCCAAAGAGGTGCAAGGCTAACCACATTCAAGATTAAGGATATTACATGTACTTGTTAAATTTAAATGGCAAATATCAATGACAATTGGAATAGAAGCAATCACAAATGTTCCCCTAATCCCTATGGCCAAGGTGATTAGGTTCTCAACTCATTACAAGTTTATAGCACAAAAGATTGTCCCTTACTCTCAATTCCCTCAAGGGTACTATGATTATAAGATTGGTTCTTCTCACTCAATTAATAACCTACTTAGATCCATTAACTAAGTGTCCCAACAGGAGTGTTCAAAGTATACAAAGATGCTACCACATACTTCACATACTAACATACAAAATTCATATTATAACATGATTCAATCAAATCCCTAAGCACAATATTGGAATGGCCATCCTAACATCATAAATAGTGATTTCAATCACACACATCATAATACAAATAAAGTGAATCATAAATCATGTAGGAAATTCCATATATCATATCAAAATACCATTAAAATCCAACAAATCCAAAAAGCCCTAATCCATCTTGTGGCTAGCCTCACTAGAGGTCTAGCAACAATAAACATTATGAAAACATCCACAAAATGCTTACAAATATTCATTGTTGCAAACAAAACAAAGAAAATACAAAATAAAGGTAAATTTCTTCCCTATTTGGATTTGGGTTGAATCTTCCCTTCAAGTTGCAAAATCCCACTCTTCAAGCCTCAATCCTCCTTAGATTTGTGATGGATATATGGAATATGTGAAGATGAAGGTGAAAATGGTGGAAAATGGAGTGAAATTTGGATGGAAATGGTAGTGTGTGTGGAAGATGTTGTTGGAGTGTGTGAGGGGCAGCTGCCCCTGCCAAACCCTCGATTTTTCTGGTGCAAATGGTATAATTGGGGGTATTTATACCCCCTGAGGAAGTCTGGAAGTCGCACTTGAGTTTTGATACTTTTGCATAAAAACACGCCCGTGTTTTTATGCATCTGCCCGTGTTTTCTTGCAAAATTTCAGCTCTCTGTACATTTCTTGCACTTCTGAATAGACAACACTTTTCTGAATAGTGTTGTCTTTTCTGTGTTGTCTTTGGTTCGTTCTCCCTCGTTTTAACTCCAAATTGAGATCTGCTTTTTCCTACATCTTCCTCTTCACCTCTAGAATTCATTTATACCTGAAAATTACACAAATTCCACCAAAGTACAAATTCTCCAAATATTTACAAAAATATCGCGCAATCTAGGACACTTAAACACTCAAACTAAGCATAATTGTATGGAACCATGCTATAATTGGACCCTAAATTCATGTAATTTCTACACTCATCAGTGGGTAGGTGTATTAGAGAGATGTGATGGGTAATGGTGGGCCATTGGTGGGACCTTTTTACTAAAAGGGAAAAATTGTGCAATTTGGACGAGACGCCCAATATAGTAAAATGATGCTATTTGAGCAGGACGCACTACAAGAAAAAAATGCATTTAAACACATTTAAAAGTGTTGTTATAGGTAATATATTAACACATTTTATCTATAACTACGTTGATTTTTGTGTGTGGTCCATTCTGCTGTGGGGATAGGTAGTACCCCTAATACCACACTTTAAGGTGTAAAGAATTATGACATAATAACACACTTATATCTATTAATACACTTTGAAGTGTGAAGAAAAGTTACTTATTAAGACACTTTTAAATGTTACAATATAGTAATATTAAATAAAATAAAATTAAAAAGAGATTTCTCTTAGATTCGAACCTGTGTGTCACCGTATCACCTGATGGGATCTCTATATTAAGTCAGAAACCATTAAACCATAAATAATTTTTGTGATTTTTTTATAAAAATAGTATATATACATAGAATACATAATTAATTTTTAATATTTAAATTTTATAATATTAATTTTATATTATCAATTTAATAGGTATAATAAATTAAATTTAGAATTATTTATTAATTATAATTCAAATTTAATATTTTTAAAATAAATTAATAGTAATATAAAATATATATATAAATAATTATTTTTAAATATTTAGTATTTTTTAATCATTAAATTATACAAACAATAAAAAATTATCAATTTAAGTAAATAAAATGTAAAAAATTATTAATTTAATTTTCTTAATTTTAAAATTTTAATTTAACTTTATAATGAAATAATTTATATTTCATATTTTAATGAGGAAACAAAAATTTAAAAAAAAAATTATTTTAATGATTAGTAATCTTTATAATACGTTTGTGATAACAAAATACTATTTATACATATATTTTTAAGTGTTTCTAGAGAGTACATATAATGACATTTTTTTGTGTGTTAAAAAATGTGTAACAAAAGCGTAGTAATAGATAAGTGTTGTTTCTGAAGTGTGGTGATAGGGCAAATATCAATACATTGATTTATTAAGTGTCTTTATAGATCATATATTAACACCCTTAAAAACATAATGTATCAATACAATACCTATTATTACATCGACTTTAAAATGACATTAAAATATGTGTGGTACTAAGCATTTTTTCTTGTAGTGACGGAGGGAGTATTATATTTTTTGGTGTTACATCGTTGGATTCTGATCTCCTAGCTATTATATTTTGGTGTTACATCGTTGAATGATTGACACGTAGGATATAATAAAACATATACCAAAAAGAAAATATCAACCCTAAAGAAAAAGTTGAGATTTTCATCTCGACATACGTGTAACTCATCTAACATATAGGATATAATAAAATATATCATCTCCGCATACGTATCACTTATCTAACACGTAGGATATAATAAAATATAAAATCAATCTTAGGGAAAAGTTTGAGATTTTCCTCAAAGTATACGTATCACTCATCTAACACGTGTAACAAGAAATGTATCACCAAAATGTAATACGATATTGAAATTCCATTCTCCGTTCAATTTGATGATACTTTTGGGTCATGTATTACTGCAGTCAACTAAGAATTGCCTTAAAAGTGTTTTTTTTTCCTTTTAGTTGTTGAAGGGCTTTATATGAGAAACAAATAAAAAAATCACGAAGGATTATGTGTAATATAGAAAGGAATTATGATTACATTAAATGTAGTTTTCATTTCCAATAAACTAATGAATTAAAGATAGAGGCGGGTATTCATACCCCGAAAATGCTTAGACAGTTAGACGTACTTAGTAAAAGATTTTACTAAAATATCTCTCGTTAATAAGACTAAAATTCCCTTAATCCCAATTGTTGTTTAAGCGTTGAAACTCCATATCTCAATTCAATTTTAATTTGAGGATCTTCGAATCAAAACTCATGAATTGAAGAGACAAATACTAAAGGCATAGCAGTCTCCAATATCCTCTTCTTCGTTGGACGGTCATGATATTGCTTAATTTGCAGGTTTAATTTTTGGAAGATTTCCTTTTTCTTTGTTGGAACGGTCATGAACAAAGAAAATTTTGTCCAACACTGAAAATTTTTAAATATATCAGGAAATTTCCCAGTTATTCATCTAATTTGACTAATGTAATAAAAACTGCATTCACAATTTTAAACAGAGAAAACCTCATTAAAATAACTGCCAAAAGAGTGAAAATACACTAGGAAACTTTCTTAGCAAAACTAAAGATCTTAAGATGCTTCTCTTTTCTTAATTAATTAATGAGGGACTGGTTCATGAACACAATTTCGACATTGTTTATTAACAAAAACCAGCATTGTCGTCGAAATAAGATTGAGAGAATAGAATAGATCAAAGTTAGATTAAATAATTAAAAGGATATTATTTTCATATGCATACAATAAATTTAAGGAAATGTCAATATTTGCCCACTTTTGATTGCCCTACATCTAAATTGCTCTATCTTTTACATTACATCTAATTTACCCAGTTTTTACATATAATACCATAAATATCCTTAAAGATGGCTCACACAAGCACGGAGCCAGTGTAGGACTGGGGGGCGCTGGCCCCCCCTGAAAAATTAATAATTAAAGTATATTATGTAAAAATATTTTAATGTAGTAAGTTGGCATAGTGGTTAAGGTCTTCAAAACCCACTCACACTACCTGAGTTCGAATCCAAGCAACATTTTTTACATTCTTATTCTGTATTCTTGTGTCAGAATGTACTTTTGCATAATCAAAAATCACATGGAGTAATATTAAATGAGATTTTCAATTTAAATCCACATCGGACACACATATATATGCTTAATCAAATATCGTGTCACCCAATGATATTGTCAGGAAATAGCATGCCTACTAATTATATACTATCTTTTAGGGACAACACTTATATTGCCCTATTTTACCCATGCAACATCTAATTTGCCATAACATTTTAAAAATATCTAATTTGCCCAATTTTTGGTGTATATACCTGATTTACCCCCTTAACACATGTCATTTTTTTCCCTTCTTTTTAGAATCTCCGAATAGTGGCCTAGAAGGTACTTTTTTATCGCTTTTACTGGCGTTGAAATTGGGGACAGAATCTTTAACTCTTTTATCTCAAAATATAAATTTGTTATTTACTCTCTCTCTCTCTGTCGATGCTTTTTCTCTCTCTCAAACTCTCGATTTTTCTCGCGGACACAACTCTCTGTCCGGGCCTTCGGCCGTATCATTTAATCCCTCCTCATCTCCACGTCGAAAAGTAGCAAAAGCAAATATGGATAATCAGGTACTCCGTCCAGCCGTATATCATTTTGGGGGGTTTTAGGGATTTCGCGGAATTTTGATTAATTAAATTATAGTGAATTGTTTTTTTTTAGTAGTCATTTGTATAGATCTGTGTTGATGTAGTGTAAATTTTATTCGAGTATAATTGAGTATAGACTGCTTGTCCGCCGAGGAACTAGGTTGTAAATATAGATCTGTCTGTAAATACAGTGCAATTGAGTGTGTGTAGATGTATTGTAATTGAGTATAATGTTCTTGTCCCCCGAGGAAGTAGTTTGATTTTAGAATTGTAGCTGTAGGAATTTATCGTGTCCGCTGAAAAAAAATAGTATATAATTACATGTTCGACGATAATTTGAGTATAATTGAAAATTTCAGCACCCTATCTTAGCAAAGTTTAGCATGTCCGCTAAAATTTCTACTGTAGTTGAGCGTGTCCGCCTATTTTTCTAATCTAATTGAGCTTGTCCATCGATAATTCTAGCTTAATTGAACATGTCCGCCGATATTTCTAGCCTAATTGAACATGTCCACCGATATTTCTACTGTAATTGAGCTTGTCCACCAATATATGTAGTATAATTGAGCATGTTCGCCAATTTTTTGGTCATAATTGAGCATGTCCGTCGATTTTTTGAAGCTAATTGAGCATGCCCGCCGATATTTCTAGCATATTTCAGCATGTCCCCCAATATTTGTTGCCTAATTGATCAATCCCGCCTATATTTGTAATGTAATGGAGGCTGTCCGCCGAATTTCTTAGCATTATTTAGCATAATTTACCATTTTTTCTGCATAAAATAGCTTATCTGCCGATTTTGTAGCGTAATTGAGCTTGTCCGCTGATGAATAAGTGTTTAATTTGCACCCCCGCTGATACTTTAAGCTTTAAATAGCATGTCCGCCGAATTTCTTAGCATTATTTAGCATAATTTGCCATTTTTCTGCATAAAATAGTTTGTCCGCCGATTTTGTAGCTTAATTGAGCATGTTCGCCGATGAATAAGTGTTTAATTTGCATTCCCACTGATAGTTTAAGCTTTAAATAGCCTGTCCACCGAATTTCTTAGCATTATTTAGCATAATTTGCCATTTTTTCTGCATAAAATAGCTTGTCCGCTGATTTTATAGCTTAATTGAGCTTGTCCGTCGATAAATAAGTGTTTAATTTGCACCCCCGCTGATACTTTAAGCTTTAAATAGCCTGTCCGCCAAATTTCTTAGCATTAATTAGCATATTTTCCATTTTTTCTACATAAAATAGCTTGTCCGCCGATTTTATAGCTTAATTGAGCTTCTCCGCCAATGAATAAGGGTTTAATTTACACCCTCGCTAATACTTTAAGCTTTGAATAGCCTATCCGCCAATAAAATTGTTTGGTTATTGCATGGCAGTTGGTAAATTAAGGCGTAATTTTAGTGTAATTAGATAACTATTCGCCAATGTACATGTAATCTCCTCCTCTTCCTCAAACTGTTCTTCGCCAATGTACTCACTGTTCAAATCAATATTTGTCGTACGACTCGAAAGGTTCACACCTGTACTCCCACTCGGTCCAGCCAACTCTACGGGATTAGGAATATTGACAGATGAAATTTGTGAACGAAGCAAGTCGGTCCAATAACTGCTCCTAGACGACACCGCACTAGGGCAAAAATTATTAACTGATTACTATGGTATGGCCTTAACTGTGACAAATAGCATCGGCTCATCAACCTGGTGATACAAGCCCCTAATATCGAGATCATCCTTCACCTTATGTTTTGTTTACAACCACCAATGTCCACAAGTGTGTGTATAACATATTTCTAATGATTCACATCGACACAAACTAAACTGTGCACATGCCCAATAATAAAATCCAACTTCAACTGATCTAAATTTAAAACTAAGCTCGTGTATTGGCCACATACATACTCTAAATCTTGCCACCAGCCGTCCCACCAAATAAAAAAATTTCTCATTTCCAAGCCAAAACCTTTCAACAAAAGATAATTAATTGTTAAATAGATACATTGACACGAGTATATTTAATACATTTTTATGATAGACATGTTTATACAAATTCATATTTAAATTATTAATACTCTTAAAAAAGAACTTATCATAACTTAAAATTAACGTAGTACCAATTTCATCGATGGAAAGTAATATTGACCATGCATAATCGACGGACAAGCCTACAGTGGATACATTTAGTGGTATTTATGCATACATTGACCATTTCTTTCGGCGAACATGCCAATCCAAACAAATTTCATCGGCGGACATGCATATTTTTGGGCGGACATGCTTAATTAATCGGAAGACATGAATTATTATCTGTGGACAAGCTTTTTTTTGGGCGGACAAACTTATTTTATCGGCGGACAAGCATGTTTTGGACAAATTTCATCGGCGAACATGCATATTTTTGGACGTACATGCTTTATTAATCGGAAGACATGCATTATTATTGGTGAACAAGCATTTTTTTCAGCGAACATGCTTATTTTATCGGCGGACAAGAATTTTTTGGGCATTAAACTCACCGGACATGCATTACTCTTGGCGGACAAGCATATTTTTTTGGCGGACAAGCATATTTTGGGCATTATTCTCAGCGGGCATGTATTATTCTCGGCAGACAAGCATATTTAGGCATATTTGACATCGAACATGCATGTTTTGAGCAGTATTTTCGGGCGGACATGCAATTTTAAAAGATAAAAGTTAAGAATATTTATTTTTTGAGCAAGCATTCGGCGGACATGTCATTTTAAAACATCAAAGTGGGCGGACATGCATAATTCTCGGTGAAAAAAGTCAGCGGGCATCCATACTAAATACAAATAATTCGTGGAACATGCTTTCTTTGCTTATATAACTGCATTTCATGGAAGAAATTTCCTAAACCCCAACGTATTAAACCCTAAAAAATTCCTAAAACCCAAACATACCCCACAATTCTTAACAGTGTCAATGGGACCAGTGTGAGGATCCTTACCTGTTGCTCTGACTAATCGAAGCTTCGAAAAAAAATGGTGTGTAAATAGAGGGGACCGTTCAAAAAATATTGGGAAGGACTTTCAGGATAAATGAAGTTTGAGCAACTGTGTTCGACTGAGATAATTCTTGTTTGTAGTTGGTGTAGTAAATATTTGGTTGGTGGAGATAGGTGAGAGAGTTAAATGTGCAAAAATCATAAATGGGCTGTGTGTGTATTAATTGGGTTGGTGTATACAGTGCCTTAAAAAAGGAATTAAATGAGGCCATGTCCGCTAATTTTACTTGAATTAATTTTACTTATTAACTTATTTTTACTGATTTGTTTCTTTTATTAAATATTTTATGTTTACTACAAATTAATTTTAATTAATTACATAAGATGTCCGCCAATTTTCAGTTATGTCGACCATAAGTAATGTAACATTTTATTTAATTAATAATAATCTATTTTTTAATGTATGTCCGTACAGACCCACTTAATTGTGTTATAAAGAAAGATATTCCACTGACACAAGTATTGTGTCAGTGAAAAGCAATACTTGCCCTCTTACTCATGTGGGTCCACTCAAAGGGCATTCATGGCATTGTATCCAAATAGTGGGCAATTTAGATGTAATTTAAAAGGTATGGCAATTTAGATGGAGGTAATTCAAAAGTGGGCAAGTATTGACATTTCTCAATCTTTTAATTAGCTTGTTTTCCATTTAATTTGATATAAAGAGCATGTCCGTCAAAAATATTTGCTAAGAAATAGTATTTCGCAATTAAATTGACCACATATTATATTAATTTCATGTCCAAAGAATTTTAAATAAAGAAATATTTCCTAAACATATAAATTATGATATGATATTCCTTAATTTATGATATACATCGATTTAATAATCAGACAAGCTTTAAATACTAAAATTCTTCGGTGGACATGGAAAAACATGTCATCTTTCATCGTCGAAAATACTATTTAACCTCCAGACACCAAAATTAAGGCTTCATTTCTAAGCGGACATGCAAGTTATGCCATCATTTATCGACGGACATGTAAATTCTAACAAAATTTATCAGCGGACAAGCAAATTCTATCAAAATTTATTAGCGGACATGCTATTTCCAACCCAAATAATAATAATAATAATAATTAGTAAAATTAAAAAATCCACTAATCTTAAAAATTCAGATTTTTTAAAAATATACAAATTTTCTTAATAATGAATTAAAGGAAACAAAGTATATAGGATTGCATGTATACATATTTTTAAGATATGGATTGTGTGTATATTTTTAAGATATGGATTTATATATATTTATTGCTATAAAATATGAACACACCACAGATTATTTTTTTTATCTCCATGAGCCAAATATAATTCTTTTTTATTTTTTTTACGCATAGACTAAATGCACACCCCTCCTTATTGAGTACACACTCTATTATTAAATTGTTAAATTATTTTATATTTAAAAAGTCTATATTACCCTTAAGATCATTAAATACACACCCTCTGTATATTTTAAATTAAATTATATTTTATTTACATCTAATCTTATAAAATCCTTAATATATGCCATGTCGACGGTAATTATGATTTCCCAATCCATCAGTTTATTATCAAGAGTTGGATAACTTCTTTAGAGATCTGCAAATCAAGAACATATATAGAGCAATATTTATGAAGTTCATAAAGAAAGAGGGAAAGAAAAAAGATAGGCGGAAAGTAATTATTTTCTTAAAATAAGAATCTCGGCATCTGCAAATCAGATTAAAAAAAAGAACTGCAATTGAGCAGATGAATTCAATAGAAAAAATAAAGAATTACAAGAACGAAGCCAAAATCCATAAAGATTCGATTTTCATCACTATAACATGAATCTAAATTCAACATAATTTAATTTCCCGTGCGCCCGTAGTTCCTCTATGTCGATAAAATATTCCAACTTTTCTTGATTTGAGATGATGATCTTCATTATACTTTTTCTGATTTGGGATATCAGATAATCGTACATGCCGCGGTGAGAAGAATATTAATAACTATGGTGATGGATGATTTTTTTAGTAAATAGTTGAAACTATAAAAACTTCACGCTAGTTGCAGGAATTAGGGATTTTGAGGGTGTGTATAATGTTAAAATTAAAAGGATAATTTAGAAATTTTATGGGGTGTGTATACAATAATATTAAGACTTAAAAATTAAAAGGAGGATGTGTATTCAAAAGGGGTGTGTATTCAATAAAAAGGGGTGTGTATTTAACAACACTCTTTTTTTATCACGGAACACTAATAGAAGTCGCGAACATGAACAAAATACTTTTTTTAATATTTCCTATCGGCGGACATGCGCCAAACACATTTTTTTATATCTTTATTGTTGGACACCAACATAATTCTATTTTTCTATTTTCTATTCGAGGACACGCTTGCCGCACACCAATAGAATTGTATTTTCTATCGGCGGATACCAACATAATTCTATTTTCTATCGACTGACATGCGATTACATTACAATTTTTTCGGCGGACAAGCTTTTTAAATGATGAAGTAATCGGTGGATATACAAATTTTAAAGTATTTCATCGGTGGACAACGAGTTCAAGGATTATTTTTGAGCGGACGTGCAAAATCATAGCTATTTCGTTGATGGACAAGGTGTTCAAGACTTACTTTTGCAGCGGACATGCAAATTCATGGTAGATTCATTGGCGGACAACAAATTCATGGTATATATGACATGCAAATTTAAAGCATATTTATTGGTGGACACAACTACATCAGAAATCTTATACAATGGACGTGTTTAATTAGCCTCAATTTTCATATCAGATACACTATATCACTATCATAATCACCGAACATATAAAGATTTTTTTTGTCTTCATGGGCGGACATGTTTAACTATTCATGTCCTGCATAATTATTCTATTTATAATTAATTGATGTCCGCCCAATACTACTTAAGTGATTTTCATTTATTTATTTTTTAATTAAAGACATGCGTAATAAATGATTAATATTCCATAAGATTGTGGGTATAAATAACAAAAATATTCCCCACCATTCACAAAAGTCGTTGCTAATGATTTTTAAGAAAATAAAATATAAGAAATAGAGTATTATTTTCTTAAAAAAATATCAGCGGACACAACATAATTAGACATTTCTTAGAGTTTTAAAATTATAATTTCACCAAATTCAAGACATTTCTTGAGTTTTAAAATTATAATTTCCCCAAATTCATGTCCGTTGTGCCCATCAATAGAAACAAAATATTCTTTAGTCCACATTTAATAACTTAAAAAAAATTATTTTCTTCAAAAAGAAAAGAAAAGGAATAATTTGACGCTAACACAATTGGGCTCTTTTTTAAGTTTTAATTTTTTTTCTCCTCCCACCCATGTTCGCCGGCATAATAACAAAATACTCCAATGTGCACTGCTAATAACTTGAAAATAAAAATAAAGAAATCAAAAAGAAATATTAGCGGACATGATACAATTTGACTCCTATTTTAATGTATATATTTGATAACCCGTGTCCGCCAATATTTTGATTTGATAATATATGTATATTTGATAACTAAGGTAGTATATATTATTTATTATTCATGTCTGCTGAAAGTTATTCATATATACTCCCTCCGTCTCTAAAAAATTTGCACACCTCTTTTCGGCACGGAGATTAAGAAAGTGATAACTTTTAGGGGTATAATGGTATTTTTATGTAATATATAAATGATAAAGTATGGTAGGAAGAGATGGTTTTTTTGTAATTAAAGTGTATGGGGAAGGGTGATTGTTTTTTACTTTTTACTTTTTTTGGGATGTGCAAACTTTTGTGGGACAGCCCAAAATGGAAAGTGTGCCAACTTTTTAGAGACGGAGGGAGTACATATCTTATTATATATATATTATTTGTTAAAAAAATTTCGACGGACATATATATATTTGGCGGATATGCAAAATTTGGGGGTGTGTATGCATGTGTATGTAGGTGACAATTGTTTGTGTAATAATAATTATTACTTCCTCCATCCCGGAGAAGTTGGTATAATTTTTTCGGGCACGAAGATTAAGAAGTATAATAATTTAATGTAAAGTGAAGTGAGAGAAATAATATTTAATGTGTAGTGGATAGTTGTATTAGAGGTGATATGTGGAGCCCATGAGAATAAATTAATTATTTTTGTGTGGGTCTCATGTATTAAAAAGGAAATGTGTCAACTTTAGTGGGACAAACCAAAAAGGAAAGTGTATCAACTTCTATGGGATGGAGGAAGTACATTATTTTAAAATGTGGGTGGACATGCAAAATTCTTAATAAATTTTCGGCGGACATCAAAGGAAACACTTTATTTAGGGGTGTGTATGCATGTCCGCCGAAAAAATTCCTAACAAATTTTCGGCGAACATGCTAATATTTCATATATTTTATGGCGGACATGCAAGAAAAGCCTTCATTAATCGGCGAACATGCAAAATTCTTAATAAATTTTCGGCAGACATGCAGAAAATACTTTAATTGGAAGTGTGTATTCATGTCCGCCAAAAATTTTTTTAACAAATAATATATATATATATATATATATATATATATATATATATATATATATATATATATATATATATATATATATATATATATATATATATATATATCACTCATGTCCATCAAAAAATAGTTTAATTGGGGGTATGTATGCATGTGTATGTAGGAGACAATAATTATTTGTGTAATAATAATTATTACATTATTTTAAAATGTGGGCGGACACTCATGATTAATATATATAATTTTTGTGGTCGAACGGGCATCAAAAAAATAAGAATGTAATGCGTAAATAATTTTTCTTTTAATATAGGGACATGTCTGCCCATATTTTTTCTTGTTAAATAATTCACATTATATTTTTTCTTTGAAATAAATTTTTAAATTGGGAAAATAGATCATATTTAAATATTATGACGAACATGATCTATTTAATTAATAAGGAATGTGAGAATTAGTTTAATATAAATAATTGGCGGACATGACAAAATTACTTTAATAAAGTGTTGCTGGCAATACATAATTAATTTAAATAAGGAATTATAAATAATATGGTGTCCATAATTAATTTAATTATTAATAAGGAATGAGAGAATAATTTAAATAAGGATTAATTGAAGAGTTGATCTATTGTATACAAGTGTACACTAATGGTACTTAACCCATATTTATAAATGGGTCATATATATAAAGCACATAACCCGTTATTTTCAAGTTTCTGTTATCTCTTATCCTCTCTCATATCTTATTCTCCGTCCTCACCCTCTCGATCTCATCTTCCACCACCCAATCGGCGGCTCCTTTTCTTCCACCACCACCTAATCGCAATTGCAGCCACCGTTTCTCAATTCACCCACCACATGGTCGCTGCCTTCTTCTCCTAATTGCTGCCGTCTCTCAATTCGCCAACCACATAGCCCCGTCATCCGTCGTCTTCTCCCTCGTCTTCTGTCGTCTTCCCACCAGATTTGTCGTCTTTCATTTTTTCTTCCAGATTTGTCGTCTTCCATCTTTCCTTCCAGATCTGCGTCTTCCCTCTCAGATCCACAAGTTGAGATTAAAAAATCAATTAAATTTAATACATTTTTTTAAAAAAATTAATAATACATTTAAGAGTAAAATGTAATACATTTATTCGATAAAATGTATACACTATGGAATTAAAAATAAAACAAAAAAATTCCCACATAATCTCCACATAATCTCCTCCAAGACATGATGATCTACACAAAATGAAAGAGTTCTTCAAATTGAAGAAGAATGAACAAATTACAATCTGAAACATAATACTCAAAATTGGAAAAATAAAAAGATAAATCATATTAATACACTAGTTCATCCATTAATACAATTTGATTTTAAAACATATACATTTATCAATAAAAATTAATACACTTCGTAATAAAAATGAATATAATTAGTCAAACGAATACTCCCTCTGTCCCCCAAATTATTTCACACTTTCCTTTTTCATCCATCCCTCAAAGTATTTCACACTTTACTTTTACTAAATTTGGTAAAAATACATTACAATAATACACACTTTTTACACACATCCCAATATAATACTTACTTTTTCACATCTCCCAACAACTTTACACATACTCCCTCCGTCCCGGGAAGTATTTCGCGTATTGGTGTGCGCGGAGTTTAAGAAATTTTGTATTTTTATGTATAAAGTAAGAAAGAGAATATATATTTTAGTTGATTTAATGAAAAATGTGTGTAAAGTTATTGAGAGATGTGAAAAAAGTGTGTAAAGTTTTTGGGAGATGTGAAAAAGTAAGTATTATATTGGGATATGTGTAAAAAGTGAGTATTAGTATAATGTATTTTTTACCAAATTTAGTAAAAGTAAAGTGTGAAATACTTTGAGGGACGGATGAAAAAGGAAAGTGTGAAATACTTTGGGGGACGGAGGGAGTATTTTTCATAACTTTACATATCTTTTTCATTAAATCAACTAAAATATGTATTCTATTTCTTACTTTATATATAAAAATACTCTCTCCGTCACGGGTATTTTCACCCGTTTGTACGGACACGGAGATTAATACGTTTTATTTTTTAATATATAATGTAAGAGAAAGTATGGATAAATTAGTAATTTAAAAAAAAAATGAATAAAGTTATTGGAAATGATGAATAAAGTATAAAAAAGTAATTAAAGTTGTTGGGATTGTAAAAAGTAGATAATAAAATATTATGTATTTTTGCCAAAAATGGAATGAGTAAAAATACGTGGGACACCCCAAAATGGAAAGTGGGTAAAAATACATGGGACGAAAAGGGTACACAATTTTCTTAAATTCCGCTCACATCAATACGTGAAATACTTATTGAGACGGAGGGAGTATAAAATTTGGTCTCATCGTGCACTCATTTGTCCCATAACACACTCATCACAAATTCATTTGTCCAGAAACCCAGAAAACATCTCATCCAAAAATAAATAATCTCCATAAATTAAAAATTAATAATAATGTCAAAAGTATAATCACATCTCCAAACTATCATTTTACATAAATAATTCTTCCATTTTCTACATTGCCTTCCACCTTCGTTGTATCTTTTCTTCGCCAATAATTTTTCCTAAATCTCCGAAAATAATGAATTAAAAGGAAAAATATGAAGAATAAGCATCATTGTCGTTCTTTACCGCCGCCTCCTTCCTGCCAACGAAGATCCAAGCTTCAGATGTTTGGAAGATCTCGGCGGATCCACCAGCGTTAGACTTTAACTAAGAATCTGATTTTGTATATGTGGAGAATTGGGGAATCTGATTATTAAGAAATTACTGGAGCATAGAAGAGACGAGAGAGGGGCGAAGACGGAGGGAGAACCGGGAGAGTGGTGAAGACGGAGGGAGAACGAGATTGCAGAGAGAGAAAATAGAAGTGCGGGGGATAGGGAGAGAGACAGCTATCCGAATTAATGACCCATATGATTGAGTATAGAATAAATACCCGGGTTAACCCGGGTCAAAATTGACCCAATTATATCTAAACAATTTAGTACAGTAAATTTTGCCTTAATTGAATTATAAATAAGGAATGAGATAATATGATTTTTTAATTAAATATGATAGAGAATGAAAAATAGAATTTGAGTTAAATGAGTCAAAGATTCTCCTCAATTTCAAAGTTCTGACATGTGGGTGGGGTAATTCAGGCATATCACTATAAAACTGGGCAAATTAGATGTTTTTAAAATATTATGACAAACTTGATGTCACACAATTCATATAGGACATTTAAAGTGATGTCTCATACATTTATTATCTTTTTATAATAATTATTGGAATTTAATTTGTAAATGAGGTATATCTAATATTTTCACAAATGGGATCACCTATTCCATTTGATGTTTCATCTCCTATTACATATATTAGATTCTTGCCACGTGTCGTAATCAATGATCAAATTTCCACCACATGCCCCAAGGGTTTAATGATCATTAACTAGGGTATAGTATTTTAATAGGAAATAAGTTATGGAATAGGGAGTGGAATACCAAAATGAAACAGGGGATTCGGATTGATATTTTCAAGGGTGCAAATAGTAGTACTCTTAAAATATTACACTTGTGAACATTGTCCATGGATTCTAGAAATGGTAGAACGGTAGAACCGCAAGAATTATTCTCATTATAAAATCATAAATAATTAAATCTAAGTAATTAATTGGTGGAGAAATAGGTCACGAGCAGCAGTTGATCTAAGCGATCGAGCTTAGTGAATTAATTAATTAATCCACACAGATGAATTACAATTCAAAAAAAAATACAATTACGTATTTAATCAATAATACATAAAACAAAAAAGAAATTAAGAAAAAGAATTCAAAAATTTCACGTAATGCCAGCATGAGTTATAACTGGATCCGAAGCTGTATGTCATTCTAGATAAAAACCCTACTAACATTCATTAGCACCAAACAAGATTTTATCAACCAATTAATGTCAGCATTAATTAATTAATCATCCATCTCCTCACCACCCCCTGAACAACAGCAGTTTATTGAACGAAGACAGCAAGCTTCCCTGTTCCGCCACCGGCTCCGCCACCGGGCTCATCGCCGGAGTTTCCGAGATCGACGGAGTTTCCGAGTACCCCGGAGCTCCCGCCGGAGCGTAATCTTCCACCCATGGCGCAGCCGCTATCTGCGACACCGGAATCTTAGGCGCGATGAACTCCGACTTGTCTCTAAGAGTTCCTAGATCTTTCCTCTCCTCCGGTCCGATGGGGGAATAGTCGATATCGGGATTGTACTTCGGGGGCTTGAACACGAACTTTCCGACGAACGGAACCATCTTCTTTGGGATCCATTTGCTGGCTTCCAAGAACCGGTTAGGTGTGAATCGCTTGATCCGTTTAGCTGGGAGTTCCTTGATTCCGTGCCATTGAACCCGGTGCTCTTTGCTGGATCCGGGGCCCCGGTTGTTGAACTCGGTGTAGAAGAGGGTTTCCAGGGCGAAATCCAGGTTCCATGGCAGCCATCCTTCCGGTTGGATGAGATCGTCTATAAAAGACTCCATGATCACGGTTCTTGAGAACTCCTTCCATGGCCGGCCGAGGTAGGCTTTGTTGGTGAACCGTTGCGGGTAGTATTCAGGGTCGGATACGAAGGAGCAGTTCTGCATGACCAACCCGGTGGGTTGACGGATGTCCTTCCTTCCCTGTGCCGTCACGATGCACTGCTGGTTGCCCAGTGGCTTGCGCACCACCAGCACACAGTTCTGGAACACGGCGGCGCTGTCGCCGAAGATGAAGTCGATGGTGCCGGAGATGACGCAGTCACGGTAGAACTGACGGTACGTGTGTGCGTATAGGGTGTCTTGGTAACCGTCCATCTGGCAGTTGTAGAACACGGCCATGTCGCCGCTCACACGCAGCGCCACCGCCTGGTGCTTCTCCGCTCCTGCGGAGTTCTCGAATCCGATGTCCCTCGCCATGAAGTGGTCCGCTTGTACGGCTGCATGCATGCAGTAATTTCAGTTAAATAAATACAAATGACTAAAATGACAATAGAGTGACACAAAAGATGATGCATCTTGCTTGTATTGCATGCAGTAATTTTAATTAAATAAATTATGAGTGAGGCTCCTGTGCACCCTGGCTGGCGCACGTAGCACATTGCGTGTGCCTTTGCAATTTAAACTCCTAGCAATACATATGTTTAAATAGAATTGGAGATGAGGGTTGTATTCACATAGGGACACGGAGTACCCGGGGGCGTAGGATCTTTTGCCATAAATTATTATTGCTAAAATGAGAACCGAGTGACACAGAGGATGATGCATGTTCGTACCAACAGTGGCGGTGTGGTAGGTGTTGGTTCCATCGATGAAGTTCAAGTTTCCGGTGATCTTGGTCTTGGTGGGGCCATCTCCGACGAGGAGGACGTGCTTCATGGTGTTGTTGAAGGTGACCTTCTCCTCATAAACACCCTCCTTGACGTACAAGGTGAAGGTCTTGTTCCCATTCTTGGGGATGTGCACCAGAGCTTCATTAATGGTGGTGAAGTTGCCACTCCCATCCTTGGCCACAACGATGTCCGGTTCGATCTTAAATTTGTAGCTCTTCAACAGTCTCCTCTGATTATAGTCCATCCAGCTAGGCTCGTCGTCCTCCTGAACACTCTCCGCCAGCAGACGGCGGCTGTTAAAGCTCTGACCACCCATAAGAGACTCCAGCACCTGCGACACACCATTCACCATAGCCAGCCCATTGCTAGACATCTGCATGGAGATCTTGAGAAACTCTTTCATCTTCTCACCAGCTCCACCCTCTACGCCCTCAAACCCGTCCAGGCAAGTCTCCTGGTAGGTGATGGCGCCACTCAGCCAGATCTGAAGGTCCTCCACAAGAGCTTCGACGTCAGAAACGTCGAAGCTCTTGAATTTATCGAAGGACCTTTCCAGGTCATCGGAAGCTCGCTGGGCGAGCTCCCGACAGGCCTGGAGAGCGGCCTTGCTGCGGGGGTCCTTCTCCAGGTCGCTGAGAACTGTAGAGTTCTCGCCGGCCTGGTTGATCTGCCTGATGGCGGCCTGGAAAGCGACCTCAATGAGCTCCTTGGGGTCGCTGGAGTTGGTGTCCTTGAGGGCGGCGGCGCAGGTTTCTTGATAGTCGGTGTTCTGGCAGAGGTTGGTGACGGCCTTCTGGTTGGCGGTGAGGTCGGAGTCGGAGCCGTGGCCGTGGCCGTTGTAGAGGAGCGCCACCACCATGGCGACGAGGAGGAGAGAGCAGACGGTGGCGATGGCGATCTTTTTCTTGGAGTCGTCAGCCATGTTTAGTTGTTTTTGGATTTAATTAAATTAAGCAGGAATTAAATTAAAATTGGTGGAAAATGGAGAAGGTTGATGGGAAAGACCTCCTCCAAAATTACCAAAAGAAAAGAGAATAGGTTTAGGGAGACGTTGCTCCGTTGAGGGAAAAAATGAAGGGGTTGGGAGGGAATATAAAGGGGGGACAAAGGAGAGGATGTTTCTCCATCGCTCATTCATTTACATCTCTACGTGCTTTTCGGAAATTTATTTTCATGTTCATTCTATATCATTCACTTGCATCTCAACAAACTTTGTGTATTTCATGAGGGCAGATTAATTGTCTATTATAAATGTGTGTTTCATTTATTGTTACAACACTCTTAACAATCAAAATAAATTGGAGACAAGTTACGAGATACTAATTGGAGTTAAAATAATTTTTCTTTCCACAATAAAACAAAACGATAATAAGTTTTTAATCTCAAAATTATTAATTTTCTTGTTTTAGTCTCATAAGTATTTTCTTAATTTAATCTCGTAACTATCACAATAGTTATTTTAGTTTAATTTTTATCTAAAAGTCAAATTTTCTCTGGAAATAAGTGACATGAATGGCTATAGCCATGCTTATTCTAGTGGAATATCTATAAATATTGGATTTTTTTTAGTACTATAACACTTTTAATAGATTGATTTCCACCCAATTTAATTTGAAATACTTATTTTGTTTCGCACTTATCTTCACATTTTTTTTTTTCGTACGTCCCAACAGATAAAATAATTTTCAGTCCCACAACAAAATAAGAATTCAATTTCAATTTCAATTCCAAAATAATTCAAAAGAAAAAAATAATTTTGCCCCATAACTCTCGATAGTGCTCTATTTTGTTTAATTTTTTTTGCCAAAAAGTTGATATTTTTCCGAACATCGTCACGTGAACAGTACATGACATGCTGATTTCGGCAAAATAATTATTCATGTTCGATTTCGATCCCAAAATAGTCATTTATTTCAATTTAGTACGGTAACTCTTTTAATTGATTGATTTGCATCCAATTTACTTTTTTTTTAAAAAGTCGTTAAAAATCGAACGTGAGCAACTTATAACATGCTAATTTGGGAGAATCCGTTTAAATTCACATATGTGGCATCATATAATAAAATTTAACCAATCCCTTTGACAAGTCATATTAAAAAATAAAAATTAAATTAAAATGATTTAGACATCAATAGTTAATTATTTCTAAACCCTAAAAAAGCTCCAAGAAGCAAACCAAAAACTAATTAGAAAAGTTGCAAATATTGAAATTTTAACACTAATTCTCTCAAAATATCCCAAATGAAAAAAAAAATAGAAGAAATAAATTATGAATGATATATCATCATTAAAATTTCTCCAACAATAAGAAATAATAATAATAATAATTCATAGAGTGGTAAAACATAATGAATCTTCATTGTTGAAATTCATCGTTATTATCTAATTTCACCTAATTTCTTCAATATAAAAAATTATATTTTGATATCTACCACTACAAAAAACTGTTTTTCATCAACAGAATATTCCGTGGGTAAAAGCTCTCAATTCATTGTTAAATTTATTTACCAACGGATTAACAACGGAATTCGTTGGTAATTTTTTGTCGGTAAAGTGGTGATTTGTAATTTTTTAGCAACGAAAATTCAATTCATTTGATAAATTATTCCGTTGGTAATTTATATAATAATTCTGTTGGTGATCCATGGGTAATTACCAACGAAAATAATTCTGTTGGTAAACTAGAGAATAAATCCTTTGGCATTCTATTGTTAAAAGATAAATGTCATTTTTTGTTGCTATTCCATTGGTAATTACCAACGGATTAAATTCCGTTAGTAAATTTTTATTTTTATTTTTTTTTTTTGTAGTGTACGAGAAAAACTTCAACTTCTAATTTAAAATATAATCACCATACCTTTCGAGCACTACGTCCCTCAAATTCTAATTCCTCATCTTCTCGTCCTTCCACGAATCTTAAATTCTTGTACTTTGATTTGAAATAAAATTTATTTTTTATTCCTATTAATTAATTTTGATTAATATAAGGTATATTTTATATCTTTTGGTTTAAATGAAATCACATATTATGTTTTTAATTTTTTATAGTCAAATAATTTTTTAAAAAAATCTCACCTTTTTTATTATCTTTTTATATTTTAAAATATTTAATTATACTTATCCATCCCAATAATTTATGCACGTATTTTTCGGGTGTATAAGTTAATGTAATGAGAATATTGTATAAAGTTGTTGTATTTAGTGTAAAAATTGAATCACAAAAATGTTTCAGTATTGTGAGGGAATTAGTATTGGGTAGATTACGCTTTTTAAAGTGTGCATATGTTTTGAGACAAATGAAAATCGAACATATAATGAAAATAGCGTAACGCTCTGATTAAATGAATTGGATGTGATAAATGTTATTGTGTATATTACGCAGGTAAAAAAACGTCTGATTCCCCAATTTCATGTTTCTCATGAAGTTTAATGATAATTTTCAATGAATTTTTTACTTTTGACATAAATTAGACGTAAATCGATTAATTAAAGAAGCTATGCTACTAAAAAAAATATATAACTATTTTGGGATCAAAATTAATTTTTTTTAACTATTTTGGAACTAAAATGAATACTTTTAACTTTTTCATCGGAATCCACATACTACATGCCATTCACGTGATGATTCCAGCAAAAATTAGACTAAAATCAAGTAATATCGAGAGTAATAAGATTAAATTGAAAAAAGTATTCCCTCCATCTTATATTTACTTGCGTCTTTATTTTAGATATGGGATTTAAGAAAATTTATTTTTTGTCCAATTTTATTGACTTTTGCAGGGTAACGTAGTCTTTTTTGTCCAACTTTATTAATTTTTGCAGGGTAACATTGTCTCAGATATTTATTCTCGTTTGTATGAATACGTAGATTAAGAAAGTATTGTTTTTTAAATATACTCCTCCATCTCAAGTTAAACTTCACACTTATCGTTTTCGTCTGTGTCACATTAAATTTCACCACCTCAAAAAGGAAATATTGTTGTAATATTATGAGGGTGATGTGGTCATTACTGAATGAACGGCCCACTCTCTGCTTATGTAGGAAGTTGAGTTGTATATACGCTGTGCATGAACAGTTTATCTGAATTAATGAAAAACTCTCTCCTTCCTGACTCTTCTCTCTTTTCGCTTTTTGATTATGCTTTATCTTTTTCTTACATTATTATTATAACACTTTATGAGCACGATAGTTCTCCAGTCAAATAGATGATGTAATATAAAGAGAAAAATCAAAAAGTAGCAACAAACAAAGATGTTTAAGAAAAGCTAGCCATAGGCGGCCAACTAACAAAACTATCTAAAACGAAAGTACTCAAAATTCATATCATTGAACATGAGATGATGAACGAAATTGGGGGCTGAATCGTATCAATCCAGATCCCCACCCACATCTGATAATGCATCTGCAACTGTGTTCCCCTCTCGATAGATATGTGATGCACGAAGTTCATAACTGCCACAATGTCTCTAGCTCTCCTCCATCTCGCCAGAAGCCTCTACGGGATTTTCAGAGAAGGGTCATACAACGCATAAACCACATATGTTGAATCTAACTCAAGCCAAAGGGAAGTCCATCCTTTGGCTTGGGCAATCTCTATTGCCGTGAATGCTGCTGCTAGTTCCGCTTCAAAGGCGAAGCCATTGCCATACCCACATGTAAAACTTTCCCTAGCAAACCCTCTTCTGTTTCTCAAAGCACTCGCGCCTGATATGATACCTGGAGCACCTGTGGCATGTCCATCTGTGTTGACCTTGATCCATCCCGGGGGTGGAGGCTGTCAATGAAGAGATATGATGTTCGGAGCTTTCCTGGGTGCTCCTCTAACTCCAAAGTACGCATAGTACCAGGAGAGATCAGACCTGCCTCCTTGACGAGCGAAGCCAGTATAGCAATGATGCTGGAAATTCTTAGAGGTTTGTACTTCCCTTCAGCATCCAGTTCGACGTTCATCATATTATTTTTGGTACTCCAAATAATCCAGAAATAAGATACTATAGCAGCCTTCCATAAATGCATGATTTGCATGCTTTTAGTCATGTTCATCATCTTAAGCAACAGCCCCACGAAGCTATGATCTAAATGTATTACTGTCTCAAAACCAAATCCAACCAATACATACCGAAGTATCTCTGATGAAACTTTGCAGTGTACAAAAACATGATCGATAAACCCTGAAATCCTCTACTAACCAAAACATCCCACGTAGTGATAACTTCTCGAATCACTTCCACAGAATGATGGAGCGGCGAACTGGTATGAATTTTGCCCATATCCAAGAACCCTAATTCGGAATCGGAAAGACAGGGCTTATATGAGAATAGACAAGTTTGGCTGTAACATCCCCATGCAATGATTTCTTCCAGAATCTCCAATCAGTCAGGTTGGGCGACATGCGGGTCGCCAAGATGGCCTCTACTATATGTGGGTAAGCATCAGTGAATTCAACCGGAAAATACCAAGGTCCATCATAGAGATAGTCTCTGATGATTTGTTCATAGTGATGTCTGTATTTATAAGGGATTCCAATCAAATCCACGATTGGTTTCCCAATCCAATTATCAAGCAAGAATCGAACCTTAGAGTCATAACCCACTATCCACATCTCATCCTCCAAAAGTTCCAAAATATATGTAGCACAAGCTGATCTGATAGAAGATGGAATGTAGGTATTCTTCAGTTTACTCCCTTCAAACCACCTGTTTCGAAGTAGTTCTAAAGGTGCTTCTCCACTAATAATATCCCATGATAACTTCATTAGATAAGCATCATTTCCCGCCTCAATAGATCGAACTCCCAATCCTCCCTCTTCAGTTGGACAACATACTCGTTTCCAAGCTACTGTGAAATAGTGTGGCTTAGATATATCCCCGAACTAAATAAAATTCCTGCAAGCATGCTCTATTCTCCTGAGTTGATATCTAGGCCATCGATATATCATCATAGCATGAACTGCCAATGATATAATCACTGAGTTAACTAGACAGATCCTACCAGCCATTGATAGCGTGTTGCCTTTCCATCACCCATACTTGGAGAGAATAAAATATGTTCCTTCTTTGAAGTAAATACTTTTGGGGGCACCACGATAGATAGAAACTCCAAGATACTTAAAAGGCAGTCTACCCTCCGGAATGGAAAATTCATCCTTGATGCGTAATCTGATCGATTCCATAACATGCTTACCAAATAAAACCTTCGATTTTTGTGGGTTAAAAACTTGCCTAGATACGTTAGCATATCCAACTAAAGCTTCTTTCAGTTCATCAATTGAAGATCCATCTGCTTTTCAAAATAGCATGATATCGTCAGCATAAAATAGATAATAGGGAAGAGAGCAAACCCGACTACCCCTGGCTTGAGATATGACACCCTCCTTAGTAAGCTTGGTTATCCACAACACAAGCACTTCCTCAGCTATGCAAAATAATAAAGGAGATAAGGGATCTCCCTAGCGCATCCCTTTTCCACATCCAAAGAAGTCTTTCGGAGTGCCATTAATCAAAATTGATATCTTAACAGTCGAAAGAATAACTTTGATCATGGTCACAAAGTGTGAAGAGAAGCCCATTCTTCGAAGCACCTCAATAAGAAAATCCCATCTAATAGTGTCAAAAGCCTTCCTTATGTCAATCTTGAAAGCAACACTATCAGCTATAGAATTATCAAGGCAGTTAAAGCTTTCCGAGGCCAAGGCAATACAATGATGTATGCTACTTTTTGGTACAAAACCAAATTGATTAGCACCCAACTTCCTGTTGATTGGTGTGAAATTCACCTAAAATTTAGGCTTAAATTGCATGAATTTAATTGAATTTATTTGGCTTTAATTCAATAATTAAGCATGATTTTAATGGAAATACTATTAATTGCTTAATTAGCTTGAGAAAGGTATTTTTGTTCATTTTTGCAGAAAAAGGGTGATTTTGAGGCAAAAATATATTCTTGATAAGAAGAGGAAGATGTGAGAAGAAACGGCGCTCAATTCGGAGTTAAAACGAGCAAGAATGGAGCAAAATAAATTGGAATGAAGAATTGGGTTTGTTGGTGTAAACGGGACACATGGGCTACATTTGGGCCTTATTAAAGGGATTGGGCCGCTGCTGAATGCATTGGCCTGGACCAGACTTTAATTAAAAGAGAATTAAAGAAGTAAAGAGCGGGGGTTCAAACCCAAGACCTTGGTGGTCATGAGGCGCATGCCCAACCACTTTGCCACACGACCTTAGTTGTGAGATTTCGCCTAAAATAATTATTTTTTATTTCTTCTGGGCGCTGGCGCTGAATGAATAACAGAAAAATATGGCAGCCAGGATTCGAAACTGCTTCAACGGATTTGAGTCGGCCTTCTCTCCAGCGCTGAACCGCCAGGCTAGAACACCACTGTTGTATAATTTTCAATCGGTTTATCTATTAAAACTTGAACCTGGAATCGAAAATTTCCATAAATTTCACTCTTGTCCCACATTGAAAACTCTCTAAAAATTCTTCTCACCCTACTACTATAAATACCTCATTTGGGAGCCCTCAATGACCAATTTCTTCATCTATTAAATTCCCCATTAAATAGTTTAGAGAGCTTTTTAATTAAAGGTCTTCATAGTTGAGATCTCTCCTCCTTTCGGGGTGAGGGATCCGTAGTTTTAATATTTTTCTAGATTAGGATTTTATTGTTTTTCAAGAAGGTAGAGACACCAAGGAGTGGATAATCTTCATGAATGTAAAACTTCATTAAGGTGTAATCTAATCTTACTTATTATCTTTCTATTTTCTATGTTTTGGTGGTTGATTGAAGGTATGATTATTGATTAAATTATGAAAATGTCTTTATTGTATTTCCGACTTTGATTAGGTTTCATTTATGAAATTCACATGCCTTGTAGTAATATGGAATTTATGTCTTTGGTATTAGTGTATAGTGATGGTTGTGTATGGTGTATCGACATGTCTTGTCGTTACTTTACCCTTAGTTGCTTTGCATGATTATCATATGTGAGTTTTTTCCATTTATTACATGAGGGTTTAATATAAGGAGAGCCTAGCCAAGGAGTTCTTATGTTTAGAACAACGTAAATAAACACTAGTGAAATCACTAGTGAAGGAAACCCCATCCATACGAACATAGTACCTTGAAGGGAATTGCAAGTTGGATCGATCTTAGGAGCTTTTTAGGGATTGTGAAAACAATCTACATCCTATTCACCATGGTCATTGGGGATAGGTGGAAATTGTGATCGCCCTTACCTTGATTAGCCATTGGGGATAGGTGAAAATTGTGATCGCCCTTACCATGATTAGCCATGGATAGGGTTCCCTTCACTAGTGATCTCACTAGTGTTCATTTACGTTATTCTAAACATAAGGACTCCTAGGCTAGGCTCCTCTTATATTAAACTCTCATATAATAAATGAAAAAACTCACATATGATAATCATGCAAAGCAACTAAGGGTAAAGCAACGACAAGACATGTCGATACACCATACACAACCTAATCACTATACACTAATACTAAAGACATAAATCTCATATTACTACAAGGCATGTGAATTTCATAAATGAAACATAATCAAAGCCGGAAATACAATCAAGATATTTTTATAGTTTAATCAATAATTACGCCTTCAATCAACCACCAAAACATAGAAAATACAAAGATAATAAGTAGGATTAGATTACACCTTAATGAAGTTTAACATTCATGAAGATTATCCACTCCTTAGTGTCTCCACCTTCTTGGAAAATATTAAAATTCTAATCTAGAAAAACATGTAAAACTAAATCGGATTTCTCCACCAAAGGGGAGGAATCTCAACTAGTGGAGATCCCTCTTAGATGAAGAGTATGGTGTGGTGGAGCTTCAAAAAATGGTGAATGGGAATGAGGATGCTGGGAGTTGGGGATTGGTGGCTCCAAAGATGAGAAGGAGAGTATATATATGTCTGGAGGATTAGGGCAAGAATGGGGTAATGGCCTAAATTGGATAAATGGGCTAAAGTGGAGAAATGGGCTTTTTGACTTAAAAATCGGTTCCAGTATTCCGCTTTAACATTAGTTCCGTATGGTTTGATTAACAAAGACTGGCCTTGTCCCAGCGGTTGTGTGAGGCGCCAGCAAGGCAGAGGTTGCGGGTTCGATCGATCGAGTTTCTCTTACAGAATGTTACGTTCTATTCTGCTCCTACGACAACACTTCAAACTCGATCAAACTCTTACAGAATGTTACGCTCTATTCTGCTCCTACGACAACACTTCAAACTCGATCGATCGAGTTTCTCTTACAGAATGTTACGCTCTATTCTGCTCCTACGACAACACTTCCGAGACCCTAAAAGACAGCAGACAACAGTTTTCTATGGTCATTTTTCTCAACACCCAGAAAAATGTTATGTTGTCTTTTCAGCTGCAACTATTTTTTCTCGTTTTCATCCCGATTTAATTTCTGTTTCTTCCATCGCTCTTTCAAGCTCAAAACATCCATTTTTCTACAAAAATACATAAAAATACCTCTCTCCAAGTAATCAAGCAATTATAGTATTTTCATTAAAGTCATGCTTAATTATTAAATTAAATCCAATTAAATTTATGCAATTAAGCCCAAAATTCTAGGTAAATTTCATACTGATCACTGGCAAATTGGTTTATTATGATTAAATAACTAAATAACAAGTAATTAAAATAGCAAATAAAGTAAACAAGTAATAGAGTAAATACGACTGTGATCAAGTGAGAAATTAGGTATTTCTCGGGTCATCCAGTTTTACTATTAATCTCTCTTTCATGCGTTGATGTCCGACTCTGCCTTGTGGTTTATGGACGCATCACTAAACCATGCAAGTTCACTCTATAGACATAAGTAAACATGTGTATGACACGTTTGAATATCCTTGGAGTAAGAGATATAATTCACCCCCCTTTCTAGGTACTATCAGTATCAATTATTTTCCGTGCACTTAGTACTCTAACCCGATATGATCTCCCTTTATAGGTACTATGAAGTTAACCCGATATGATCTCCCTTTATAGGTACTATGAAGTTATACTCTTTATCCTACTTATTAACCTGAATATTATTCAATTAACAAGTATTCATATAAGATAGTTCTAATAAAATTTTGGAATTCCTTCACTTAGAATTATAACATGTAATCCTGCTCAACAGTGAACGTACTCAATCAATAACCATGATATACATAACTAATGATGCACAAAATGACTGTGAGTATGAATTTAAAAAACACAATCTTATATAAAATAAACCACAAGTAGTGTTATACGGAGTTTACACATGAAAGACAAATTAACTCATAAAACCTTCATAATCCTAGAACTACCGAAACGGTTCTAGCCCATGATTGATCTAGGAACAATCATGGTCGTTGGTAGGATCTTACCCATAGTCTTGAAAATTACAAGATGAATTAAGTAGCAAAGCAAACCCTAGATGTGGGTGCCGTCGCAACTCTCTCAGTCTTGAATCTTTACTTGATTCTCACTTGGTTTGATAGACGAACCTCCCTCCACAGCTCCTTCGGATGGCGGTAGGGTTTCGGTGGTGATGGATGATGAAATGGTGTCGTTCCTTTTCTCCTGCAAAATCTTTTCTTTTATACTCGTGGAACCTCCTTACGGGCCTTGGATGGGCTTTTGCTTGAGGCATAAGTCAAATTTGTTAAAAGAAACCCAAAAATTCCAAAAATAGAATCAGCAAAAATCCGTTCGACCAAATCTCGACTGGTTGAGCAAGGCATGCTGGTCGAACAACATCCCTTGGTCGAGCAAGTTCTCTGTACATTTCTGCGTATTTTACTCAACTTGACCACCTTGTTTGACTAAAGTGATGATGGTTGAACAAGGTCCTGAGGTCGAACAACCTTCGGAAATCGCCTCAAAAATCATGTCTTCCAATTTCAAGCCCTTACGATCTGTTTTTCTATACAAATATGCTCAAAAAGCCCTAGTATCCTCTGATTTATGACTTTTCCATAAACATTCTGATTTGTCTTAATAAAAGACTCAATCGTACTCAATTTGCACACAAATCAGAGCCCAAAATACATGAATTTACACTCTCATCACCGATCTACTTTTCATTTGTGATTTTTCTTCATATTTTGGCTCAAATGGAGCAAGTCATTGGATATATTGATTTAAACATGATATGTAGTGGCTAGTCCTATAGTAGGGCTAATCATATGATTAGTTGAGAAGAATGCTAGATACGTAGGATTTTAGATGTTGAATTGAGTTAATTTTGGAGTTCCTTTTATGATTAATGATTCATGTTTTATTTCATTACTTGTGTGATTAATTCTTACTTATAATATGTTAGGATAGCCAATCCACTATTTTGTAGTAGGATTTAATTGATTCATTTATTAAGATGAACATGTATGTTAGTGTGAGGGGAGGTAAGTCATACCCTTCTCATGCTTAGAACATTTATAAGGTGACATTTAAGAGATTGAGTAAAAAGAACCAAACTTAGAATCTTAGTACCTTAATGGGAATTGATGATAAGAACAATCCTAGGAGATTTAGACTTGTCAAAGAGTCAAGAACCTAATTGCCTTGGCCATAGGGGTTAGAGGTAAAAATGTGATTGCTTTTAGTCCATGATTAATGAAGTTCAATGTTAAAAGTAGTTAGTTTCTTAGTCATGAGTATGGTTAGCCTTGCTCTCTTCTTAAATACATTTTATTCATTCCATTCATCTTGTTACGTGATTGATAGTTGATAATATTAGTTGTTAATTGATTTCTTTAGTTAATTGATTAGCATAATCATTAGTATAAAACCAAACCTCAAACTTCATCACTCTTATAAAGCATGATTGAAGACAAATTCGGATACACCTTGATTTTACTTCTCCCTTGGGAAGATATTCTATAAATTTTGTACTTGGTCACTACGTTTACAACAACGATAGAGTTCTCTTACTCTAAATTATTTTACCAAAAATGGGACTAAGAACAATCCTCATGTATCACTTGCAAATTATATATTGGTTTAATTATTAGAAACCAATGCGACATTGACATGCATATTAATCGAATATTAATTTGATTCGATCCCCATTACGTTAAAATTCAGATTGGTGTACTCTTATGATGGATGATATAAAACATTTGTAGCCTATATGGCATAATGACTTGCATATACTCCCTTGTAATCTTTTATGAGATATTAAATTATGTATTGCATAAAACATGAGCAATTTATATATGAGAAAGACGATAAATTTATTTCACTCATATAAGCTCCTGAAAAGCTATGAAATATTACATAAGGATTTTACTCATGTAATAATCCAGAAGATTTATTCTTTATTTACTAATCCCCAACTTGTATGTTTGAAAGTTTTACTCGAAGTATTATATTACGTAGTCCTATAAGGCTGGTGTATTTAAGGAGAATGATAAGTTCAAATTGATTCATAAATTTTGATCCTGAAGATCAGCAGTTATGTTTCAAAATATCGTTCTTTTCATGGGGAGTAATAATTCCAAACAATCTAGAAGATTAGGTCCTGAAGACCAATGGTTGTACTTTTTTTTCCTTGACTAAGTTTTTTCCATTGGGTTTTCTTAGATTTAAGGTTTTTAATGAGGCAACTGATGCTAACATATCAAAATCATAAGATATGCACTCCTTTTCCTTAACTAATTTTTTTCCATGAGATTTTCTTAGTTGAAGATTTTTAATGAGGCAGACTAGATTATTATGATCAGGGGGAACAACAACTTCTAAAAAATCCAGAAGATTAAATCCTAAAAACCAATTCTGTACTCTTTTTTTTCTTGACTAAGTTTTTCCCATGAAGTTTCTTAGTTAAAGGTTATTAATGAGACAGATTAGAAACACAAGGGTTGCGACGACTTTAAACAATCCTTAAAATTAAGTCCTGAAGACCAATGTTGCATTCTTTTTCCTTAACTAAGTTTTTCCACAATGTTTTCTTAGTTAAAGGTTTTTAATAAGACATAATCTTGAAGATTGGATCCTGAAGATCAAGCTATTTTTTTCATTACCTAAGTTTTTCCCACTTAGTTGAAGGTTTTTAATGAGATAGCTAATAACACATGAAAATCACAAAACATGTACTCTTTTCCTCGACTGATTTTTCCCACAGCGTTTTCTAGTGAGGTTTTTAACCAGGCATGAATATGACGGCGTAATGTCCAAGGGGGAGTGTTGTAATATTATGAGGGTGATGTGGCCATTACTGAATGAACGACATACTTTCCGCTTATGTAGGAAGTGAGGTTGTATATAGCAGTGCATGAACATTTTATCTGAATTAATGAAAAATTCTTTCCTTCCTGACTCTTCTCTCTTTGTTTTTTAATTATGCTTTATCTTCTTCTTTTATTATTATTATAACAAATATCACATCAATCCACACCCCTAAAAATATACATTAATTACAAATTTACTACTCCTACCTAATACACATAATATACTTTATAATTTATTTATTATCTAAAATACTACATTACCCTCAAAAGGTAAATAAATTTATTCCAAAAGAACTTTTCTTAAACTCCGTGTCTACAGTAATGGTTAAAAATAAGTTGGGATGGAGTGAGTATAATATAAGAAAAAGTAGAGATAAGTTGGTAATTTAAAGAGAAAAATAAATAAAATATTGAGAATGATGAATAAAGTCAAACTAAAGTTATTGAGATTAATAAATAAAATATAAAAAAATAAGTAAGATGTACTCCCTTCGTCCTGTCTTTTGTTGTTACGTTCACTATTTGCACGTAGATTAAGAAATATTATATTTTAATATATTTTAAGGTGAGAAAAATAATATTTTAATATGTAGTGAGTAGTTTTATTAATGTAGTGTTGCGGGTCCTATGGAGATATTTAAAAGTTTTATGTTGGTCTCATCTATAAAAAAATAAAATGTAACATTATTAATTAGACGCCCTTTTTAGTAAAGTGTAAAGAGATGTGCAGGATGGGGAAGTATAATGCATTTTATTAATGAAAGCATTATATATATGGGACACTTCAAAATAAAAGATATGCATAAAGGGGGCGGCTATTTGCACCCCCGAAAATACTAAACGTACCCTATAATTAAAGAAGACTAAAATAACCTTCATTAACAATAGATGAAATTTCTTAAATAACCTTCATGAAGATAAGTATTCATAAATCAAAACCCTAGCTGGGCATTCTTCGCCACCAAGGCGGTGTGTCGAGAGGATCCGACATCTTCATCACACATTAGAAGGTGAACGAGAAGCCATGGAAACACATGATGAACAACTACACACGCTACACTCCTTCTCGACAGCAGCAACTTTCAGGAGATTCAGCTTTTCAAAATACCATTTGATGCTAACTTCTAGTCCAACATTCTGAATTGAGGATATGTTCCTATTCCAATGGCATGGTCTTGTCAAATGGCAGGCACAAATTTCTTTTGATAACATCTGATCACGTTTTGATACTCACCATATTTGAACATAATCATTTCATACTCCTAATCCACTCTGATTTGCATGTTTGTAATCAATTTTTGTGTAGTGTTAAGAAATCTAATCATTCATCTACAACCTGAATGTATTAATCCAGGCTGAGTATTAACCTGGATGTATTTCCTAGATGGAGTGGTGATAAGTCGTAATTTTACACAATTATTTGGGATAAATTCACTTCTTTACGTGTGTTTTAATTTATTTAAAGACTAATTATGACTTATTTCTATTTTATACACTTGAATGTTGGTTATTTAAATTGTTATCCCAACAGGCCAAAACGTGATATATTTTCGAAGTCGAGAAAAAGATTGAAATGGATCCAGCGAGTTATTACTCCATTTGTGGCTATTAAATCATTTTCATTACGGAACATTTAAATGGAGTTGACCAAGCATTGAATTGAAGAATAATTGAGAAATTTACCATAAAAAGAATGGTGTGAGAAAGGAAGGTTTTAAAAAGGAGATTCATTCCCCTAGACAGGATTCATCTTGGACTCACGATCCATCACACACGTTGGGAGGCTGCAGGAGCAGATTGGCAACCAATTGAGGAAGAACACCACCATCAAGATTATCGATTTATTCTATTTTACTCAGATTTTGTAAATTAATTATGTAAATCTTTTTCTAGTCCAAGGATTGTGAACCTCCGTAGATTAATTTTCATGTTTGATTATGAATAGAATTATCAACTTATTTTTTAATTTAGTTTGTGATTGACTTTGATAAGATTATAATATTTTAATTACTGAATTGGATTGGCCATCTTAATTTGTGATTAAATTGTTCATTAGCTATTTTAAAACTTGTAATCCGTAATTGTTACATGTTTGTGAATCGAGTAGCAAAGTGAGGAAGTACCTCTTGAAATCACAAGATCCAAGTTATATGATTCTCTACTTCCGTTTTCATAGCCTAGTAGTCCTAATATCTAAATCCTCATGCACTCTTAGGTTCGAACCTCTTTAGGTCGCTTGAGGGTAGTTTAATCTAGAGGTCGTACCCTAGGTTATTATTCGTAAGGATATTTCGGGCTAATTTGGTCATACCATTAGTCAAGGGGCTTGAGTTTATGAACTTGTTGGTGTTTTTAGAATTTCATCCATGTGAATTAGGATACGGAAGGGGATCAAATCCTTGGACTAGGTTTTTAATTTTATTTGTTCTTTGTCATTATTTTAATTATATATTTTCATGTCTATTAGTTGTTAGATCAATCTATCAAACCCCCCCTTGTTTCTTTCTTAAAAACACGATAGATTCAACTAAAATTCAATTATTCCCTTGGAATCGACCCATACTTATCCTACTACACTCTAGTGTGGATTTGTTCGGAAAATTATAAATTTTATTTTTGGGTGTCGGGGACAGCACACTAAATTTTGGCGTCGTTGCCGGGGAGTAATCCTAATTTTTGTTGAATTTTTTAGACTTTTATTTTATTTATTTTCGAATTCTGCCCAGCAGTGCACTAAAACTGAACCCTTAAGTGTCAGGTCTGCTCTGTTTCATTTTTTCTGATTTTTCTTGTTTAATCACTTTCTCCACCTTGCAGGCTTAGTTCTAATGGATCGATATCATAGTTTTTATGGTCAGAATATCCAGCCATGTAGAGTTTGTGCAACCACTCTTCATACCACTGATGATTGCCCATCCTTGATTGATAGATTAGCGGTGAGACGAAGGGATGAATATTGGAGTGCTAATCAACAAAGGCATTGGAATGATCAACCATATGTCAACACTTGCAATCAAGGGTGGCATAGCCCCTATAATTCCCGATATGTGGACAACTCATATGATCAGCCATACAGTTTTCAAATGCGTGGCTACTATTAATAAGGAACCCATTGCTTCAATAATAGTGAATGCTATTATGAGGATGAGGGGTATTATGGTGATAAACAAAGTTCAAAGGCTTCATTGGAGTCCTTGGTGAAACGGATGGAAATTAGTACATTGTTATTTCAATAAGAAACTCAATTTGAGTCTTTGGAGTTTGGAGAATCAATGTAGCCAATTAGCGTCCGAGGTTGATCGTATGGTGGCACAACAAAGTGTAAGTCATGAGGAATGTACTATGGAGTCTACTCGAGATGAGGAATTAGAGATCAATGTTGAAGTTGAAGAGGGAGATGCTGTAATTTGTGCAGATTTTGAGCAGAAATTTATGACGCAGAAACTGACACTAAAGCCTTCAGTGTCATGCCTACTGAAATTACTAAAAATGAGGTAAATTTGTTCGATTCAATTTCAATTAATTCTAATATTTTCTCATCTCAATATAGGGTGAAAAAGGTTGCTAATCTTCCTCAAGAAAAGGAGACCATTGAATTATTTCGGGTTGATGAGATTCAAAATCCTTCTCTTGAGGCGATCAAGCAAATGTCTATGAAGCTTTGCAAGAAAAGACTGATCAAGAACCTTGTAATTTTCAAGGGAGAGAATAATTATTTCAAACCAAGGAAGCACATATATTGGTATGAATATTTCACTCCAATCACGTGAAAGGAAAGTGAACGTCAAGCCAACGACGTAAAGAAAAGACGCTTTTTGGGAGGCAACCCAATTTAGGTTTTATTTTTATTTGAATTTATTTTCTTAATAAATAATCTTGTTCTTTTGGTGGATGTTTATTTTTAGGCTATGGAGTGAAGCGACGATGGTGTTGATGGCGTTTCTGGAGAAGAAAGAGAAAAATCTCAACATGTGGTCAACCAAATGGAGCTTACACTTGATTTTTCCTTGAATTTTATTGTGTTTTGTTTGCTTGAGGGCAAGCAAATGATTAGTTGTGGGTAGGTTTGGTGTATTGAGTGGTGTTTGAAGTTGCATTATTTTTTGTTGATAGATGTGCATATAGCAATTCATTTGGAATCACATTCTTACACTTGTGCACATGTGAAGTTGGTATTGGATTTATGGTGAGAGTGTGCTTTGATATGTGAAATATTTGGTATGACAAGAGGGTTGAATTTGATGTATCGATACTTGTGAGTTGATGGATTTGTCTTGTTATTTTTGTGCAAATGTGGAGTAATTTTTATTTGAGAATTCATGGCAAAATTACCCTATTTTGTGAGCTTTGAGCCTTGAAGAGCTATTATCTATATAAGCTCTATTATTTTCTTGACTGAGGGCAAATTGAACATGATATGTACATTCTGGAACTTGCTCCTTGAATGCATTTTGAAATCATACATTTGGACATGTGTAATTAAATGATAAATGCACCTAGGTAACATAATTTCACTTTCTTTTTACCTACCTAATCATGCTAAACTGTTAGGACAACCACTTTGAGCTTAGCCTTTTCTTTGTTGAATGAACACATCAAAATAGCTATATTCCATTTCTTTCTTGAACTCCTCCAATTGAACCCATACTCTTTTGCAAATTATGGAATTCATTGAAAAATATTTTTGGTGGTTGAATTGATGATGAAGGGGAAATTGGTGATTATGGAAAAGAAAAAAATGAAGAAAGAAGAGAAAAAAAAAGTGTGGAAGAAAAGGAAAAAGTGATGAAAATAATTATTGAAAAAAAAGAGAGAAATTCTGGAAGAAAAAAAAAGATCAAGAAACGAAACTAAAATTTGTTGCAGAATTTTTCTGAAAGTAACACTGAACCCTTTAGTGTTGCCCCTATTTTTCGAAATTATGTGAAGAAGCAGATGTGGGCACATGGGCTTGTAGACAAAATTAGATTTTATCACAAGAAAAATAAATGAGGGAATCATGTGGAAAATGTTGAAAAGGGCAGGATGTATCTCTTTGATGTACATTTTACATGATTAACATAATTTGCAAAGTGGTAAATTTAGCCTTTCTAATCCTTTTTATCCCACCTTATCCCAAGCCCCATTACAACCATTTAAAAGTCCTTTTGATATTTGCACAACTCTCATTACTTGGTGGAGATATGATTTGGGAGCAAGCCTATGGTAATGTCTTGTCTTGTTTAATTTTGAGCGTTTTGCTACCCATTACATATACTTGAGCATTATTGAGCGAAACCATGTGGGTCCATAATTCTTGAATTTTTATATTCTACATAAGTTACAAATTTTTGTGAGATATTCTACTACTCATTTGTACTTGGGTGTATCTTGTTTAGTCTCTCTTGGAAGTGTCATTATTTTGTTATAACTTGCACATGATTGTCATTGTTCCTATACCCTGTTTTTGTCTTGTTTTTGCTTGAGGACAAGCAAAGGTTTAGGTGTGAGTAGTTTAATAAGTCGTAATTTTACACAATTATTTGGGATAAATTCACTTCTTTACGCGTGAGTTTTGATTTATTTAAAGGCTAATTACGACTTATTTCTATTTTATATACTTGAACGTTGATTATTTAAATTGATATCCTAACAGGCCAAAATGTGATATATTTTCGAAGTCGGGGAAAAGATTGAAACAGATCCAGTGAGTTATTACTCCTCCCTTTGTGGCTATTAAATCATTTTCATTGCTGAATATTTAAAAGGATGATGTGCTGTCGCCGGCACCCAAAAATAATACTTATAAAATTTCCGAACAAATCCACTAAAATATAGTAGGATGAGTACGGGTCGAACCCAAGGGAGTAATTGAATTTAAATTGAATTTATGTGTTTTCAAATGAGTAACCGGAGGGGGGAGTTTGGATTGAATTAACAACTAATAAACATGAAAATAATTAATTAAAATAACAAACATAAAATTAAATAATAGAACAAATAAAATAACAACCTAGTCCAAGGATTTGATCCCCTCCCATATCCTAATTCATAAAATCGCAAGAATTAAACATGCAGACAATTATACAAACTCAAATCCCTAGGCTAATGGTACGATCAAATTAACCCGAATGTTCTTAAGATCATCAATTAGGGTACGACCACTAAATTGAACTATTTACGAGTGACCCTATGGATTCGAACTCTTAGATGCATTAAAACTCTAAACATAGAATTACTAGGCTACGAAAACCGGCTAGGAATCATACAACCTAGATCCTATTACACCTAGAGGGAATTATCTCTATTTGCTACTTAATTCACTCCTCACAACAATTACGGATTGTGGATCACGAAATAGCGTTAGACAATTAAATAATTAAATTAGATGGCCAGACTAAAATAATTATCAAAGTGCTATTAGGAACATCAAAGCATGTAATAGAATAAATTTATATAAAAGTTGACAATATAAAATTCAAAACAATTAAAATAAATAATTCATGGGAGGTTCACCACCCTCGGACTAGAAACGAAATTACATAATCAAAATTAAATTAAAAATAAATTAGAACATAAAACCGTGTTCTTCATGGTGGAGCTCCTTCTCTAATCTGCGTTCTAGCGTCCCAACGTGATCCCCGGATGCGTGTATCTGGATGATGTTTTTTCTGTGATGATGATCCCCCAAATAAATAAAATATCTTCCATAAATATATCTATCTTGATCCCAAAGTAATCTTGTTTGATCTCTTTCCTTACTTATCTCTTCCTAAAATATCTCAAGGATATTTTCTTTTCTTGTTGACTAATCTATCGTGCCTTCTCCACAATATGTGCCTGACTTTAGCTGATCTCTTCGCTGGAATTTAAGAGACAATATAAGAATATGTCCAACAACACTTTCCTTATTTATGCTGAATTTTCGCAGTCCCTTCTGACACTGAGGGGGTCAGTGTCAGTCAATTTGGCAGAAATGAATTTCCTGCACAAAACAGCCCGTTTCACATCAATTTGTATCATTAAATCCTCAATTAACCAAAGACAATATAAGTCAATTTAGCACCCTAATGAGCATATAAGTTAATCAAATAAACATGAATTTCAGCCAAATAATTATGCTAAATTATGACTTATCAAATCTCCCCACACCCAAAACTTTGCTTGTCCTCAAGCAAAACAAGACCAATACAAAGCATATGAAAAATGACAATCATTTGCAAGTGATAGAAAAATAATGACACTTCCAAGAGAGATCAAACAAGATACACCAAATACAAATGAGTGGTAGAATGTCTCACAAATATTTGCAACTTATGTAAGATAAAGAAGTTAAGAATTCATGGCCTCACAATGGTTTCACTCAATAACGCTCAAGTATATAAGTGGGTAGCAAAACACTCAAAATTAAACAAGACAAGACATTACCATAAGCTTGCTCCCAAATCAAATCTCCACCAAGTTCAATAAGCATTGCGCAAATATCAAAAGGACTTTTAAAATGGTTATAATTGGGCTTGGGATAAGGTAGGATAAAAAGGATTAGAAAGGCTAAATTTACCACTTTGCAAATGTGTTAATCATATAAAATGTACATCAAAGGGATACATCTTGCCCTTCTCATTTTTCTCCACATCCACTTCTTCATTTTTTTGTGACAAATCTCTGAATTTTATCAACACATCCGACTACCCACACCTGTTTCTTTCAAATTCGAAAAAACAGAGGCAACACTAAAGGGTTCAGTGTCTTTACAGAAAAATTCTGCACAAATTTCAGCATCGTTTTTGCTCATTCTTTCCGCCTCCAAATTTTTTTCTTCTTTTTTTTTCAACCATTTTTTTTAATCTTCCATTTTCCTTTTCTTTTCCCTTTCTTTTCTTTCCTTTCTCCATTTTTTTTGCTTTCTCCAATTTTTTTTTCTTTCTCTCAACCATCATCTCCCCTTCATCATCAATTCAACCACCAAAAATATTTTTCAATGAATTCCACAATATGCAAAATAGTAAGGGGTTCAATCGGAAGAGTTCAAGAAAGAAAATAGAATATGGCTATTTTATATGCACATTCATCAAAGAAAAGGCTAGGCTCAAAGTGGCTCTCCTAAAAAAATTATATGATTAGGTAGGTAAAAAGAAGGCCAAAATACGGCTTGCCTAGGTGCCTTTATCATTTAATTACACATGCTCAAATGTAAGATCTCAAAATGTATTCAAAGAGCAAGTTCTAGAATGTACATATCAAGTCCAATTTGCACTCAATCAAGAAAAATATAGAGCTTATATAGATGATAGCTCTTCAAGGCTCAAAGCTCACAAGAATATGGATCATTTGCCATGAATTCTCAAACAAAAATTATTCCACATTCGTCACAAAAATAACAAGACAAATCCAACAACTCACAAGCAAAGGTACATCAAATCCAACTCTCTTGTCATGACAAAAATTTCACATATCAAAGCACAATTTCACCATAAATCCAATACCAACTTCTCATGTGCACAAATGTAAAAATATGATTTCAAATGAAATACTATATGCACATCTAATTAAAATAAAATTACAACTTCAAATACCACTCAATACACCAAATCTACCCACACCTAATCGTTTGCTTGCCCTCAAGCAAACAAACACAATAAAATTCAAAGGTAAATCAAGTGCAAGAGTGGAAAGAAGTCACCGGGTTAAGCTTCATTTTATTGACCACAAGTATGAATTTTTCTCTTTTCTCCAAAAATGTCATCAACATAACCTGAAAATTAGCACACACCAAAAGAACAAGATTATTTATTAAGAAAATAAAATTAAAAATAAAAATAAGAACCTACGTTGGGTTGCCTCCCAACAAGCGCCTTTTCTTAACGTCGTAGGCTCGACGTTCACTTCCCTTTCACGTGATAGGAGTAAAATGTTCAAACCAATATAATGATCTTATTGGTTTGCGAGAAGTGTTCTCTCCCTTCAAAATTATATGGTTCTTCGTCAGCCTTAACATGTCAAGCTCCACAGAAAATTGTTTGATCGCCTCAAGAAAAGGATCTTTGATCTCATCAATGCGAAACACTTCAACCGTCTTATTTTCATGAGGGATATCAATAACTTTTTCCAACCTGAAATGAGAAGAAAAAGTATCAAAACTGATGGACATTAATTCGGATGATATTACCTCGTTTTCGTTTTCATCAGAACTGACACTGAAGGCATCAGTGTCAGTTTCCTGCACAAAATCTGTAGAATTTTCAGCATACTTATCCTCCTCAATTTCGGTCTCCATCTCAAAATTCTTATCTTTGGTGGCCTCCTCATGATATTCCAATTGGTTTACACTTTGTTGTGCCACCATATGTTCAACCTCGGTCCTTAATTTGCTACATTGGCGCTCCAAACTCCAAAGACTCAATTGAGTTTTTTGTTGAAATAACAAATTACTAATTTCCATCCGGTTCAACAAGGACTCTAATGAAGCATTCGAACTTTGTTCATCTCCATTAAATCCATCATCTTCATAATAGCATTCACTATCATTGAAGGATTGAGGTCTATACTCATAGTAGTCACGCATTTGATATTCGTAAGGTTGATTATGATAGTGGTCCACATATCGGGAATGATGAGGATTACGCCACCTTTGATTGTAAGTGTTGACATATGGTTGATCATTCCAATGCCTTTGTTGATTAGCACTCCAATATTCATCTCTTTGTCTCACCGCTAATCTATCAATCAAGGATGGGCAATCATGAGTGGTATGGAGTGTGGTTGCACAAACTCTACATGGTTGAACATTCTGACCATAATAACCATGATATCGATCCATTAGAACTAAGCCTGCAAGGGGGAGAAAGTGATTAAACTCAAAAAATTAAAAAAAAATTAAATAAAATAAAATAAAAACAGGGCAGACCTGACACTGAAGGGATCAGTGTCAGTGCACTGCTGGAAAATTCGAAAATTAAAAATAAAAACACAAAAATTTCAACCAAATTTGGGATTACTCCCCGGCAACGGCGCCAAAATTTGATGTGCTGTCGCCAGCACCCAAAAATAATACTTATAAAATTTCCGAACAAATCCACTAAAATATAGTAGGATGAGTACGGGTCGAACCCAAGGGAGTAATTGAATTTAAATTGAATTTATGTGTTTTCAAATGAGTAACCGGAGGGGGGAGTTTGGATTGAATTAACAACTAATAAACATGAAAATAATTAATTAAAATAACAAACATAAAATTAAATAATAGAACAAATAAAATAACAACCTAGTCCAAGGATTTGATCCCCTCCCATATCCTAATTCATAAAATCGCAAGAATTAAACATGCAGACAATTATACAAACTCAAATCCCTAGGCTAATGGTACGACCAAATTAACCCGAATGTTCTTAAGATCATCAATTAGGGTACGACCACTAAATTGAACTATTTACGAGTGACCCTATGGATTCGAACTCTTAGATGCATTAAAACTCTAAACATAGAATTACTAGGCTATGAAAACCTGCTAGGAATCATACAACCTAGATCCTATTACACCTAGAGGGAATTATCTCTATTTGCTACTTAATTCACTCCTCACAACAATTACGGATTGTGGATCACGAAATAGCGTTAGACAATTAAATAATTAAATTAGATGGCCAGACTAAAATAATTATCAAAGTGCTATTAGGAACATCAAAGCATGTAATAGAATAAATTTATATAAAAGTTGACAATATAAAATTCAAAACAATTAAAATAAATAATTCATGGGAGGTTCACCACCCTCGGACTAGAAACGAAATTACATAATCAAAATTAAATTAAAAATAAATTAGAACATAAAACCGTGTTCTTCATGGTGGAACTCCTTCTCTAATCTGCGTTCTAGCGTCCCAATGTGATCCCCGGATGCGTGTATCTGGATGATGTTTTTTCTGTGATGATGATCCCCCAAATAAATAAAATATCTTCCATAAATATATCTATCTTGATCCCAAAGTAATCTTGTTTGATCTCTTTCCTTACTTATCTCTTCCTAAAATATCTCAAGGATCTTTTCTTTTCTTGTTGACTAATCTATCGTGCCTTCTCCACAATATGTGCCTGACTTTAGCTGATCTCTTCGCTGGAATTTAAGAGACAATATAAGAATATGTCCAACAACACTTTCCTTATTTATGCTGAATTTTCGCAGTCCCTTCTGACACTGAGGGGGTCAGTGTCAGTCAATTTGGCAGAAATGAATTTCCTGCACAAAACAGCCCGTTTCACATCAATTTGTATCATTAAATCCTCAATTAACCAAAGACAAGATAAGTCAATTTAGCACCCTAATAAGCATATAAGTTAATCAAATAAACATGAATTTCAGCCAAATAATTATGCTAAATTATGACTTATCAAAGGAGTTGACCAAGCATTGAATTGAAGAATAATTGAGAAACTTACCATAAAAGAGAATGGTGTGAGAAAGGAAGGTTTTAAAAAGGAGATTCATTCCCCCCTAGACATGATTCATCTTGGACTCACGATCCATCACACACGTTGGGAGGCTGCAGGAGCAGATTGGCAACCATTTGAGGAAGAACACCACTATCAAGATTATCGGTTTATTCTATTTTATTCGAATTTTGTAAATTAATTATGTAAATCGTTTTTTAGTCCAAGGATTATGAACTTCCGTAGATTAATTTTCATGTTTGATTATGAATAAAATTATCAACTTATTTTTGAATTTATTTTGTGATTGACTTTGATAAGATTATGATATTTTAATTATTGAATTGGATTGGCCATATTAATTTGTGATTAAATTATTCATTAGCTATTTTAAAACTTGTAATCCGTAATTGTTACATGTTTGTGAATCGAGTAGCAAAGTGAGGGAGTACCTCTTGAAATCATGAGATTTAAGTTGTATGATTCGCTACCCCAGTTTTCATAGCCTAGTAGTCCTAATATCTAAATCCTTATGCACTCTTAGGTTCGAACCTCTTTAGGTCATTTAAGGGTAGTTTAATCTAGAGGTCGTACCCTAGGTTATTATTCGTAAGGATATTTCGGGCTAATTTGGTCGTACCATTAGTCTAGGGGCTTGAGTTTATGAACTTGTTGGTGTTTTAGGAATTTCATCCATATGAATTAGGATACGGGAGGGGATCAAATCCTTGGACTAGGTTTTTAATTTTATTTGCTCTTTGTCGTTATTTTAATTATTTATTTCATGTCTATTAGTTGTTAGATCAATCTATCAAACCCCCCTTGTTACTTTCTTAAAAACACGATAGATTTAACTAAAATTTAATTATTCCCTTTGGATCGACCCGTACTTATCCTACTACACTCTAGTGAGGATTTGTTCGAAAAATTACAAATTTTATTTTTGGGTGCCGGCAATAGCACACCAAGTGGTTGGGTTACAATTAATTACTCTTTAATGATTTAAAGTGAAATGGTAAAAAGGTATTAAATGGGGTTCATTTAGTAATTTTTGTATTTGTTATTTAATTACATTACATTGGGGTATGTTTTAAAATGGGATATGTTTAACATTTTTGGGGTGCGAATAGCTACTCCGTGCATAAATATTTAAGATGGAGGTAGTAACACTCCTTATGTCCGCTAATAAGATTCCATTTTGCATTTTGTTGTCTACTCTAAAATATAACCATTTTCTCATTTTAGCAAGAGGAACTCATACATGACTCATCAATTATTAATTACTTAAACAACTACCCACCTTATATAAAATAACAAAATTGCCCTCAGGGCATAGCTCAAGTGGTAGAGGGGAGGGTGGAAAGGCCTTCCAGCTGAGCTTGGTTGCTGCAGTGTTGGGGTTCGAATCCTGCCTTTGGCATGGATTTGGCCCCTTGCAAGCACAAGTTTAACAGTGAGCCCTCCCTATAAGCCACTTGAGACACATCCTGCAATTTACCTCCTCCACCAATCCCCAGGACAGGGGCGGTGGGGCCCCTAATGGTGGGGTACACTATTTTTTAAAATAACAAAACTTCTCAACTCATATGCAAAAGTAATAAATTATTTATTGATGGATGGAGGGAATATATATCTAGGAAATATACCGACAAACATTTGACTAAATTAAGTTGAATATGAGATATGATTCTAATCATTTGACTAAATTAAGTTGAATATGAGATATGATTCTAATCATTCTATCTGCACATTTGAAAATAAAAATAATACTCATCTATCGAGTTTAAAAAGTCTCATTTACTTTTTATACATGAATTAAAATGTATTATTATTATATAATGAGTATTGAATAGTTGTTTGCTTTTTATACATTAATTAAAATTATATAATGAGTATTGAATAGTTGTATTAATGTGTATGCGTGCACTTCATATTTTAATTATTATTAGTAATATTTTATTATTATTAGTGAGTGCATGTATGTGTATCGCATTTGTATAGAAAAGGAAATAAAATATTTGATTTGACATTAAAAAAAATTGACTTTTTAAAACGAATATAGAAAGTAAAAGAATAATTATAAGGAAAAGGTCAAGTAAACCCTTTATCTTATAATGTGGAATCAACTAAGCCCTTAACTATATTTTATTGGATCAGTTATGCCACCTATCTCTTAAATCTTTATCCATCAACACTTCCATCAACACTTCCGTTAAAAAATGGGTTGGATGAGTTTGTGTCTGTCTGTTCTTTTTTCTTCTTCTTCATTTTTTTTATTTTTCGAGAATTTTTTAAGAATTGTAAAATTTGTTGATCTTGTCTCTGGCAAACCAGTCGAAAACACTAGGATCTTCATCCGTTGCCTCCTCCCCCAAGTAACGTTGACGGCTTATCGACCGGTGGCAAAATCACATTTGATATTACATTATATATGATCCACACAAATAAAAGATGAAAATAAAAGATGAAATACAAAAATGAAATATATGATCCATTTGTTACATTTTCTTCCACCATCGGTATATTTGGAAAATTGGAAATGGAATAAAATATGTTGGATATTATGTTATATTTGATATTACATTTTTTGTTACACGCAATAGATGAGGGTCATGTATGCAGGAATGAAATTAAATCTCAATATTTTCTCTTAACATTTAATACTTTGGTATATATTTTATTAGACAAAGACTACGATACAACAATCTTTTTTTTTTTTTAATTTGGTGGAACCGGGTATTTTAACTGAAAGTGGGTTAAATAGTAAAAATACGGGTTCTGACTTCCATTATTGAATTGGATTAAATTCTTTTAAATACACAGCCTGGCATGAGATGTGTCAGTGGACCCACCACCTCTCTCCCTCTATTATACAACGCTGTATTCTTTGACCCACTCTCTTTCTTATTCTCGAGCATCCAACAGAGAATTTCTCCATATTGTATTTGTGGGAGCACCCTAATGGCAGAGACGACACTTTGCGATTCCGGCAGCGGATTCGACGTCCGTGTCGTTAGCGGTGAAGACGAAACACGATGGCTCGATGTTTGTGGCTGATGGGGAAAGATCCGGCGACGGACTGAGGCGGCTCGACGTTCACGCCTTCGGCGGCAGCAGACGGAACTCGGTGGCGTCCATTAACGGCGAGCTCCAGCAGCGTTGGCGAAGGGTAGTGTTTGTGGTTGGGCTCTGCATTTTGCCAATTTGTCTAACGATAATTTCTTTTTGGAATTCGTAACTTACAGTATTTGAGGGAGTTGGATTTAAATTCAAATCAGTTGCAGGGGGATGTGCAGGAAATTAGAAAAAAATAAAATCAATGGGCAATAAGTATTATTGGAAATGTGAAATATGACAAAAATATTCATGTCTGATTCTAAGATAGGAGAGTTTGATGACAATTAGTGCGTATTAATGTTAATTTTAGAATATGAGAATCAACGTACATACATTAAACACCAAATGAAACTTATCAAAAATGTTCAACACTCATTCATGACATCAGTGCATGAATGTAAAAAATTGGGAGTATGCAAAGCTATTTATATTTGTGTTTCTATGTTAGATAATTATCACTTTTTGCAATTAGTTGAATCATTATTTTCAAATAAACTATAAAAGAGCACTTATTTATCTTTATCTCTATCAAATGTATTGCTCATTCCAATATTAGTCAAAAGTGTTTTTTATCTAACCACTAGTATTCATTAGTCACTGTTTGTAACGCCCCGGTATCTTGGCCTATTGGGAGTCTTGGTAGGGGGGACTCGTTCCAACAGTCCTCACCCTCATCCTCATCCGGAGAGTTAGGTCTGCAGTCAAATACACCCCAACCAATCTCCACAGTACTTTGAACAGTACCCATGTGGCAGGTTGTTGGAAGAGATGATTGAACCCCAGACCTTCCCTTTAACAAGGTCCTTAAGAGGAACTGAGCTCAGTTGGTGACAAGGTTACTCTTATAAATTAGTATGATTACTCTTTTAAATTAATTAGATTACTCTTTAAATTAAATTAATTGCATCACTATTTGGTTTAATGATATAGGCAGAATACTTAAAAACAAAATAATCAATTCATATAAATTTTGTACAGTCGAGGTGAGGTTCCACCTCTCCTTGTAAAGCTGGGAGCAGGCAACACCCTTAGAAACCATGAGGGTTTTAGAAACCTGCAATATATCCTTTTCTTATATTTCTTATATCAACTCTTCCGTCAGAATTTTGTACTTGGGCTTCTCATTGCCACCCACTTCTTCCACCATGTCTAAATTTGCGCCAAAATCCTCCTCTCCGGCCGTCTTGCGGGAACCCTCCCCCACTTCTTCCACCGCGACGGAATCCTCCTCTTCTGGCGTGAACCCTCCCCCACGTCTTTCACACCGCTCACATCATCATCGTCGCCGGAATCCTACTCTCCGGCCATCTTGCATGAACCCTCCCCCACTTCTTTCATACTACCCACTTCTTTCGTAGTACTGTCATCACCGACTCTACATTTTAAATCTCCACCAGTATCCTCTTCTCCGACCATACTCTCTACTGATCAATATTGAAGAATCTTGAAACCAGGGTCTCAAGAATCGCCAATTCAATTCGTATAACTGCCAAGAATTCGATTTTGAAACACGGAAAGTTTTGAATACGAGTCAGAGTTTGTTGAAAAATAATGAGATGGATCGAGATCGAGTATTTATAGACTTATAGACTGCGGATCTGTTTACAGATTGTGGCTGGCCGTATGGTGGGATGCCGGTCGCGAGATGCAACGGCTGTGCACGGTGGCAGATTTGGTGGCGTGTGGGGTTTACGATGGCGAAACCCGTACTTCAGCTCTCCGATGGTCAAAGTTTTCCTCTCTATTTTCTTGGTGATTGAAAATGAAGTGTGGTGTGGTGGAGTTGCAAGGAGGAAATAAAGAAGCTGCGAAGGAGGAGAGAGAAAATAAGAAGGAATGAGAGAGAATGAAAGACTTGGGAAAGAATAGAATTGATGTGAAAGAATGAGAGAGAATGAAGGATTTGGGAAAATAGAGAATTAACGTGGGATTGAATAGAGAAATCAGGTTGATGAGAGAGAAAAAGGGCCATGGAAAAGTCAAAAGGGAAAGAACGGGGATTTGATTGTACCAAATTTTGATATGACTGGTTGTATTGTAGTTGTTCTCATTTTATTATATCATACATATCATACGTCCAACGGTGAAAATAAGAAATGTAACATCAAAATATAGCAGAAAACCGGACTGTGATTAAAGAATGGCACTCCAACCTTCATCCTTTCATATTTAATTAAAATTTCTACTCGATTTAAGTAAATATATTATACTCCCTCTACCCTATAATGAAATTCACATGTAATGAAGTTCACAGTTACTGTAAATACGAAATTATAAAAAATCTGTTCTTTTATTTATTTGTATTTTTAAATAATAAATAAATTATAAAATAACTCAATAATTAAATATATAAATGAAGAGTGTTGAGACGTAGTGTAGGACCAATACCAATGACCAATTATTATTCATGAATAAAATTAGATGTCCATATTTAATTATGGCCACATATATATATATATATATATATATATATATATATATATATATATATATATATTTTTTTTTTTTTTTTTTTTTTTTTTTTTTGTCCAAAGCTCGGAGTGAACATCTTAGTGTTGCATTATGTAATAAGCATTGGATTAGTGACACTTATACGGAATGAAAATCTAAATCTTTTTATTGATATCTTCTTTTAGGATATAGATTTTAGTGGAAATGGTAAAAAGTGGCCACTTTTGGATAACTGTAATTTTAAGTGGCCACATTTGTTATACATAATTTTTTCTAGCCACTTTGAAATGAATTGACCAAAATACCCTTGTGGGGGACCCAATTTTCAGGTGGTTGCAGATGAGATTCCACACTTTTTTGACCCAAAGTACAGTAAAGGAATCAGATTCTTCTTTATTTCTGAATAAAGTGTGGAAGTACAATACCTAATACCTAGTACTACTATGTAGGCATGTGCTCCCGCAGCTCCCCCATATCCATACAAAATAATGAGGATAATATATAGTGGAAATTGGAAAATGGGGGTGGTCGTCCAACACATATTAAAATTTTTTGTACCAGATGTTGAGCATTTGGGAGCAAATTTCCAGTAATTTTGGAGAGAATTAAGATATTTGGGTAGCAGGTGTACAAGGTATGTTAAAACAAGTTTTATAGTTGTGATGCCCTAATTTTATAATTGTTGATATGGCTCATGAGTGTATTCTAATTATTCAACGTTTTTATAATAGAATAGAAAAAATTGTATGACTTGTAGAATAATTTTGTAACATTCAAAAGTTTTTCTCTCTTAAATCTTCACCACTCATGTTACATCTTGGTTTTTTTAATTAATCTTTTTAAATTTGTTAACAATGGTGAGTAGGCCGAATAGATTCAGTTGATGGGCCGAGTAGAACAACTTTTTGGGCCGAATAGAACACCCGTCGGCCGAAATGCCCAAAAAATGATCTTTTATTTTGTGAAACTTAGTAGGCCGAATAGAAGAAGTTTGTGGGCCGAATAGAATAGATTGGTGGGCCGAATAGAGTAACCGTTGGCCGAATAGCCCAAAAAAATTCTTTAAATTTCAGAAAGTTAGTAGGCCGAATAGAACAATGTTGGTAGGCCGAATAGAACAACTTTGTGGGCCGAATAAAACACCCGTTGGCCGAAATGCTCAAAAATGATCTTTTATTTTCTGAAACTTAGTAAGCCGAATAGAAGAAGTTAGTGGGCCGAATAGAATAGCTTGGTGGGCAGAATAGAGAAACCGTTGGCCGAATAGAGAAACCGTTGGTAGGCCGAATAGAAACTCAATGTTGGCCGAATAGAGCAAGTTACTAGGCCGAATAGGAGACACTTTTGGGCCGAATAGAGGAATAATTGGCCGAATAGAAGAAAAAAATACTGACACATTTTAAGGTGTGTCAAGGGTTTAGGGTTTTGTTGAAACAGTGTAGGTTTGCATACATTAATTTGTTGACTGGATAGAATACAAATTTAGTACAAATTTTCTAATGATTTAATGATGCAACTAATTATCTAATCTTTTAATGTTGATGTCATTAAAGTTGTTTTTGAAAAAATGTGCAGATGAGTTATAGAAAAGTTGGGATATATTGGGGTGGAGCATGGGAAGGATTGCAATATATAGGTGGAGTGGTGAACTGGTTGTTCTTGCCAGAGGCCAGTTTGTGTTATAGTAGCTTGCTAAAAGAAATTCATGACATAGTGCAAGCTGATTTGGGGCATTGGGGTTATGTAGTTCATTCTCTAGTTGATTACAATGGCCGTTTGTTCAAATATAAGATAAAGAATGATGCACGTGTGGCAGAAGTGTTCAAGTGTGTTGATGATGTCGGAATGATGTACGTCACACTCCGTCCTATCACGGGTGCAGGGAGTAGTATGGTTTTAGGGATGGGTTATGATTACGGAGGTGCTGGTACGAGCAATGACCCATGTACGAGGGCAAATTCTTCTGGGAGGCATGATTTTGATTTGAACGTGGAGTGTTGTCCGGCCTCAGAGATGCAGTGTGCTGGTTTTAGAGAATCTGTAGATGCAGAATCTGGTGATGTCTCTGGTGAGGGTGCGGAGGACATAGACGGTTGTAACGATGATGATGATGACCCCGGGAATAGAACGGTGGAAGAAGGGGATCGCATACAGCAGGATACTAATCAGTCTTCTAGCGAAAGCGATGATGGTGCTGAGGAGAGAAGACACCAATTGTATGAAGAAATATGTGATTACATACGTAAGAGAGGAGGACCTAGCTTTCTTGAACCGATTAATCGTGAGTTGCGCCGTCCTGAAATGCAGTCAGAAGAGTTGCATAGTGCACGGCCCAACACCCGTCCTTGGTTGATTCCAGGTATGGAAACTATGTTTAGTTATAATAGAAATATAACTAAAGTATATTTGTAGATGAAACTAATGCACCTGCCACGTTCATAGGCATGCCGATTGAAGCAGAGAGAGTAGATCAGCTGACTGGCCTTGAGATTGATGCGTCTGGTGTTATTGAAAAGAACAGTGTATTTGAGACAAAAGAGAAGATTCAGACAGTAGTAGGCATGTATAACTTGCGGCACGGAGTGGAGACCTATGTTGAAAGATCTAGCACGACAAGGTACAACGTTGTATGTAACATGAAGGGTCAAACATGCTGTCCATTTAAGTTGCACGCAAGAATGAGCTCTGGGTTGTGGAGAGTGGTTAAATTCGTCGAACATCTTGGTTGTTTAAATGATCCAGATAGATCTGCTCCTACACAGGTGTCGTCGAAAGTAATCGGTCAATATTTTGTTGCTAGGCAGTTTGATAATGTTCATGGCCTCCGACCCAGTGCGATGAGAGATGAGATCAGGACTGATTTTGGATTCAACATTAGCTACAATATAGCGTTAAAGGCGAAACACTATGCTGTTGGACACACGTACGGGGATCACGATAGCTCATACGAATTGCTCCCTGCTTACATGTATCAGTTGGAATCCACAAATCCCGGTACGTACACCCGAAAATCTGTCGATGAAGATGACCGTTTAAAGTTTACATTTTATGCACTTGGAGCATCGAGGCGGGGGTTTTTAGAGTCTGGTCGTCCTGTCATTGTCATTGACGGCACTCATACGAAGGGTAGTCACAGAGGAACCGTGTTTGTCGCAGTCACGCATGACCTAAACCATCAGATATTTCCACTCGCCTTAGGCACTGGCGATGTTGAGAGCAACATGTCGTGGACGTGGTTTCTAGAAAGGTTGCGCGAGGCCTACGGATGTCCACGAGACCTGTTGATAGTTTCTGACGGTCATGCCAGTATTGTACACGCTATTTCTACTGTGTATTCTGATGCCCATCACGGTCTATGTGGCTACCATTTAAAGCGCAGATTGGCTGGCTTTGGAAAGAACGTTTTATATACATTCCATCGTGCGATGGATGTATACCTACCGAGAGATTTTGATAAGTGAGTCAACCAACATATTACTCTTTTATAATTTTTTATACAAGAACGAGTTGGTACAATGTCTTCTTTAACATAATTTTACCACTCCTACATTGTTATTTGCAGGATGATGGACTTACTGAGATGTGGGATACGATCGCAGGAGTTAATGGAGTTGATTGGGTCGTGGGGATATGAGAGATGGTCAAGGGTGCATTGTCCTGTCAATAGATACGAGTTTATGACCTCAAATGCAGCTGAGTCGTATAACAATATCATCCTTTGGGCGCGGAAGCTACCTATCTGCACAATGCTAGAGGTTTGTCGGACTACCACTGAGAGGTGGTTTTACGAACGTCGAACAGCAGCTGAACAACGGAGTACCATCCTATGCCAGCGTCTCCATGACGAACTAGTGGAACTTTCTCAATCAGCCCAAAAGCTAGAATTTTCCATGCTCGTTGAAAATAAGTTTGCGATCAAGGATGCTAGTAATATATTCACTGTTGATCTGAACTACTACACCTGCACATGTCAGAAGTTCCAGAAAGAACTTGTTCCATGCATTCATGCGATGAAGGCAATCGAGTACGCAGTCATTACCTTACTTACTTGCATTGTTATAATTTTTATGTGTCTCTTACACTATACGTTGTACAGTGCTTGCGGTTTGCCAGCCAGCGGTTTTGTGTCTACAGCTTATCATAATACGAGTGTCGTGAATATGTGGCGTGATCTAGTATTGCCTGTTCCCCACTACACTCAGTGGGACATACCCGAAGGAGTCCTGTCACAGAGGGTGAACCCCCCGCTACCACACAGAGGCCGGGCGACCACGAATGTCTCGTATAAGGTCAGGGATCGAGTCGTCCAGGAGACGTCACAAAGAACATGTGTGCTCAAGATGTCAACAGCCAGGTCACAATCGTAAAAATTGTACTGGAGTGGCGTGCTCACAAGATAATCCACCTCCTCCTATCATAGATAATCCTAACCACCGTATACGTAGACAAAAAAAATATGGAAAATGTGGTGAAATTGGTCATACACGTCTACGTTGTCCTTCTTAAACAAAATTAAAATTTACTAAGTTCATCCTGTTCTACCCGTCTCATACCCATTTATCCATATTTATTTATTTAATTATATTTTAAACAAAATTTAATATTACTTTTTGACAATAAATTTTATTTAATAATTTAAATATATGAGTTCATATAATACAACATAATCTACCTTTAAAAAGAAAATTAAAATTAAAATTAAAATTTACTAAGTTCATCCTGTTCTAGCACACTGAAAGATCGTGAAGGCAACGTGCTTACGGAAGCGCAGGATGTGATCAGGGGTGTCCCAGTTAAAGTTCCTTACTAACAGTCCCTCTATGGTTCTCAGACAGACTGGTCCGCAACTCGAACCGTCCTCTTGCTTGAAACAATAATCTCTGGGAGCTGGTGATAGAGGGAATGTGTGCGGGACCCCGGATGAGTCAAGCTCACGCATCAGAGATGGGATGACACGTCTGTATGGTAGAGTCTCCAGTATCCGGCGCTCCTTCATGTCGGGCTCCTCATCCCATCTATGGCGAAACGAGTCAAAACAAATGAATTTCATTTGCTTTGTAAGGACCGCACATGGGTAGTAGTGCCCTGAGGTGTGGACAATGAACAATAACTGCCAAAGAAAGTTAAAAGGAATGCATACATTAGATGTAAAAACACTAGAGTCATTCTAGGGGATATTATCATGTAAGTGAACCAATGGTTAGGATATAATACCATATCACAATCAATCCAGGATCTCGACCCCCTCCACACTGGCAATAAACCTCGGGCAGATCTGTCAACAATTCATCAGTTATGTTGGCATATGTTGATCTATCATCCCTAAACTGACCAGTGTGCTCATTCCATACTGCTTGTACTCGGACCTTACACGAGAATCATTTCATAATATTAGTCTCAAAAAATTTAATACCAAAATTGCCACAGGTAATTGTAATGAATTAATTTACTTACAGAGAACTCCATGTCCATAATGCAGTAGGGGCCCACCTCCGGATGCACGTGTACACCTATGTCAGAGGGTCGCTCCGATAATAAGCGGAGGTATGCATCCAGGTGCTGAAAATCCATCGAATAAAATTAACAATTGATGACATAATGAAAATATTTACAACAATTTATAAAAACACGAACTAAATATTTCTGACCTCACTTCCAAACCAAACACTGGGGTTCTCCATCTCAGTGAAAAAGGAAGCCCCTACTCTAAAACTAAGACCAACGTCGATCCTGCATTCAATAATTCATTAAAATCAATGCACATTGTTTAAAGTAATATATGATAACGTCTACACTACTGGCGTAGTACTTACTGTTCTCTGCTTGAAATAAATCTGCGGTACAGTTTCCATCGGCGCTCTCGGTCTGTCGTGGTAAATGGAGACTGTAATGCTGCAGATGGATTTCGTTGCCTCTTAGACCGAATGATACCCTCTTCATCACCCCTGGGTGTGGGGGCCATCGGGCTGAGCGCCTCCACCGGTCTAGTAGGGGAATGTCTAACCCCTGACCTCGAGCTAGTTGGCCCAACTTCAGACATCCTGGTCTGCGCAAGCTCTGATCAAAGGCGCCTAATCTCAGCCGTAAGTGCCTGTCGAAAATAATGAGCTGTTTGATGCTCAGACACAACCTGACAAGCAAGGTTGTGTAAAAACTCATCCTGTTGATCCAGCCTACGAAAGACCCTTTCTTGGAAGTCCTGATCATATCCCTGGTGGGGTTGATCACCTCGGTATGCGTCCCTAAACCCACTCCCATGAAAACCTGGGGAATCATTTATCCTATCGTCAAGAGGCTGCTGCGCGTCTGCGTCGTAACGATGTTGTTCGTCATGCTCTTTCATAAATCGAGCATGCCAGCCAGCACTCGGATCATAGGAACCGGGCTCAACATACGTCCTCTCCCCTGAAGCATATCCGCTGTGGTCAGGACTGGGAGTACAACGAGGTTGGTAGGAATGGGGATCCCGATTTGTCATCCAAGCCGCAGCATCATCGGTCCTCTGGCCCCTCCACGCATCATCAACAGCCACACCCGTATAGTACCGCTGATCCCATGAATTACCGGTAGGATCGTATGCCCGGACAGGCTTTGTGCTGGTTTTAGAGAATGACTTGGTGTACATCCCCATGATCAACCCCTCCAAAGGCTCATCCTCTATGCCAATCCAATACCCTTGTCTAAGCTCATCAGGAAGGATCATCGGAAAATCAACCACATCAAGAGCCTGATTCAAAATAAACAATTACATAAGAAACAATATAAAACATATTTGTCTTCACTAAATGGATTAATAAGTCATACCTGATCAAACAGAGTCCTATCAACCCTCTTCCATTTGCGAAAAATCAATCGCAAGCAGAGTGGCCTTAAATTCAACCTACCGTGGGGGACATGGCCATACGGTGCAGCAACGGCAGGTAGACGCTCGTACGCCCAAACCTGTCACACGTAAACCACATATGTCAGATAATTAATACAACTAAAATTGAAAATACACTATAACTTTAATATATCTACTAAAACACGTACCAGTAATGCGAATGTGCACCCGTAAAAGTGGTATATGTACCGATCGGGATTTACTTTAGCTGGGACTTTGGTCGCAATGTGGTCCATAAAGTGCAAAAGCGTCATATAGCTGAGCTGTCCCCAAGGAAATAAATCTCATCTCTGTTCGTCCTCCACTAGGCACCAGACCCAGTTGTCTACTCCCACCTTGGTGATATCTGACCCAAGGAGAAAGTAGTACAACAACATAACTTTGGCAACCTTAACTGCGTCCTCAGGGCTAACACCTATAAATCTTCGTCCTTCAAAGTCACTAGCAATCTGACTTACTAAAGGTCTCTCACCCTGACCATAAAACCTATCATATAACCCACCAGGCGGGATACCATACGTCTCGTTCGGATCAAAGCCGAGTCTATCCCGAAAACAGAGTCCCATAATCCTCATGAACTCTACCCGGCTAAATCTAAGGCACACGTCTCCAACCTGAAAATACCTAGCCGTTAAATCGTCCCTCCTATGTACGATCTCACAGGTCATGAGACTGTGCAGATGAGCATTCGCGTTCCACTCATCGCTGAGATTCCAGTAATGACCAAAACATGATCTCTTAAATATCTCCTCCGCATTACCCCCAACCCTAGTTAACTGCCTACGAATGATATCCATAAAGATCCCAGGTTTGCAGTAATTATGTATACTGCATTATTGACCCTGCATGGAAGGACGCTTCCATTCACCCTGCACATATATATATATATTTTTTTGCTAAATAAGACATAAATTCATAATTATGGGCAAAATAACAATAAGTTCATGAAAACCCTAAAACGAAATATTTGAACACAAACATTTACTCTATTCGGCCCAAAGTTCCTTCTATTCGGCCTACCAATTCCTCTATTCGGCCTACAGAGTTGTTCTATTCGGCCATCTCTAAATCTCTATTCGGCCAACAAAAATTTCATTAAATTTAAAAATACAAGTCTTCCAGTTTGCTCTATTCGGCCAACACTTGTTCTATTCGGCCTAAAGATTTGTTCTATTCGGCCTAAAGAAAACCTCTATTCGACCTACCAAAATTAAAAAAGTCATTACTACACTTTACTCTATTCGGCCTACACACTTGTTCTATTCGGCCTGAAGTATTGTTCTATTCGGCCTACTGAAAACCTCTACTCGACCAACCAAAATTATATGTCATTGCTCATATATTTTGCTCTATTCGGCCTACACTTGTTCTATTCGGCCTGAAGTAATTGTTCTATTCGGCCTGAAGTATTGTTCTATTCGGCCTACACTTGTTCTATTCGGCCTGAAGTTTTGTTCTATTCGGCCTGAAGTATTGTTCTATTCGGCCTGAAGTATTGTTCTATTCGGCCTACACTTGTTCTATTCGGCCTGAAGTTTTGTTCTATTCGGCCTGAAGTTTTGTTCTATTCGGCCTGAAGAATTGTTCTATTCGGCCTACTGAAAACATCTACTCAGCCAAGATAATATTTTAAAAAAACCAAAAATAAATGAACATCACTGCATTCCTACTACAGTAAAGGCCAATTCAACACCTTACATAATATTAGACACAGTACATTATACGTATTTAAACATGTCAATAACAATGCTTATATACATACCTGAAAATTTGTCATTTCAAGTTGATGCACTCTGGAGACCGCAAATGGAGAATTCTGGAGACCGCAAATGGAGAATTCTCCACCAAGAAATGCACTGTTCTTCACTGGGACGAATGGAGAGAAGAAGAGAGAGGGTGTTGGACGAATGTAGAGAAGAAGAGAGAGTGTGTTGGACGAAATATGAGAGAGAAAGAAAGAAAGAAAGAAACAAAGAATGAAGGGAGAGAAAAAGGTGAAAGTGATGGTATTGATGTACCCTACCAACCCACATCCAAAATCTTAAATTCAAAATTTAAAACTTCAAAAAATGTGGTCCACCCACCCCGCATTTATTGCAGTCAAAACTGACATGATGATGACTCAATTATTTTCGTCCTTTAGGTAACAGTTATGGGGGTAATTTGGGGAATCCACTTGAAAGTGGCTAGTAATTTTAAAAATTGGTTTTAAGAGATGTGGTTATTTTAAATTGTACTTTATCAAAAGTGGTCATTAAAAAATCGGACTCTAGATTTTATCACTTAATACTTGTGTATGTGGGAACATGTTCACTAAAAAATTAAAAATAATAGTAACTCGTAATAACTGTGCATGATATAAATTTATAGGTAAACCAAAAAAGATACATAAAAGAATCAGCATTTTAATTGTGGTAGGTGAAACACACACACACCCATATATTTATACAGAAGCAGAACTATGTATCCACAGAAGTTGTGCTTCTCTTAAAATATATTCTTATAAGTTTGTTCATATGTATTTATATATAGAAAGATAGATATATGATGGAGGGATTAGCATTCTATGTTGGTGTTATAGGTAATTTTCTGCAACTAATTTATTCTCATTACACACTGTCACACACACACATAGATATGGCTAGCTAACATTGATACTCTTAATTCTTTCTCAGGGAACATAATCTCCATTCTTATGTTTCTTTCTCCAGTGTAAGTACTTACATGAAGGATGTATTTATATTAATATATGATGAGAGAGTAATTTGATAGATTGATCTGATTAAATATTAAATGATACTCCTCTCTATCAACTTAAACTTTTAGATAAAATGATCATTTAACATAATTGATGATAAGTTTTTTGTTGAGTACGTCCAGGAAGACGTTCGCTCGAATCGTTGGGAAGAAGTCGACCGAAGAATTCGAAAGCCTTCCGTACATTTGTACTCTCCTCAACTCAAGCCTATGGACATATTATGGGATCATCAAGCCTGGTTCCTATTTGGTTGCAACTGTCAATGCTTTTGGTGTTCTTTTTCAGATCATATATCTCATCATATTCCTCACCTTTGCTCCTCCCTCCAAAAGGGTACCTACCCTACACTAACTTCATTTTTTATAATCATCAAACATTTGTTTAATTTGATGGGCTATATATATGATGATATGCAGGTTAACACAAGTGTGTTAGTGGGAGTTTTGAATGGAGGGTTGTTTGGGGTGTGTTTGTTGGTCACAAATTTGATGATGAATGGTGATCTAAGGATTGATGCCATTGGATTCTTGAGCTCTGCATTCAATATTATTATGTATGCTGCACCTCTTTCTGCCATGGTAACTATCTTCCATCTTTCCCTTCTCACTCTCTAACCTCCTACTTCATATCACCAAAAATGAGTAACATTTTTTTTTTTTAAATGTTATCGCTTCTTATTCGTGTTACGGAAATCTTTGATCGCAGAAAAGGGTGGTGAGAACGAAGAGCGTGGAATACATGCCATTCCTTCTGTCATTTTCCCTTTTCTTGAATGGAGGGGTGTGGTCGTTGTATGCAATTCTTGTACAAGACTGGTTTCTTGGAGTAAGTCCCATTCTTTTCTCAATTCCCTTTATCATCATAAAAAATAATTTACATTTTCACTAATTATTACTCACTCTGTCCCCATTGAAAGGTGTACGTTTATTTTTTCATATAGATTAAGAGATATAATATTTTAATATGTATTTAGGTGAGAGAAATGATATTTTAATATAAAGTGAGCAGGTATATTAGTGTGATGGGTGGGTCCAAAGAGAGATAAGTAATTAATTTGTGTGGATTCCTTTTACCAAAAAAAGAAATACACACTTGTATTCACACTGATCAAAATGGAAAAACGCTTACGTTGGGACGGAGGGAGTACTTCTTTCAACCCAAAAATGCTTCTCATTTACTATTTAATTCCATGTTATTTAAGAAAAATTATTCTTTTAAACCAACTTTGTGATTTTAGAAGATATTTTAGTATATTTTAGGTAATAAAATAATAATAATGATATATATGTGTGTAAAAATAGAAATAATAAATTTAAAATCAAAGTAAATTAGGATTTGGAATAAAATGATTTTTCTTTATGGGAGCGTAAATGATTTTGTGTGACAAAGGAATAAAAGAAATGTAAAGTGTTACGTGGAAGGAGGAATATTATATAAGGAGTATTAATTAAAGAACTAAAACCCAACATAGTATAATTTAGGAGTTTTTTTGTAAGGGACCCGAAAGATGATTCAACTATCAATATAAGACTTAAAAGATTTTTTTATCGATTCATGACTTTAATTATCTAAAACTACCAATCCAAGATCTACATCCTTAAAAGCTTGTTTGGTGGGCACTAATTACAGGGAAGAAAATATTAACGTTCAATTTTCTTCTTCTTCAGCAATTCTCTCATCTTCTACAGCAATATAAATTTTCACATGTTACTGGAGAAGGAAATTTAAAGAAATAATGGAGATGATTTGATGTCTCTTTCAGTACTAATCTTGCTAGTATGCTTCCTTCCCTCGGCGTTGGCCAATCGTGAAAAAAAAATTATGAAAGTACCAAATCCTTCTCCCTGCCTTCCGTAATGCAAGCGCCTAGTCTTCATATTTTTTAGAGTGTAGAATTAATTGAAAAAAACACATCATACATAACATTCCTTCCATTAATCAATTTCTTCAGACTCATAATTGAAAATAAGAATTAGTGGAAAAGAAAAATTGAAAGTCAATATTCTCTTATTTTCTCCTTTTGATTATAGCGTTCCAAACAAATTTTAAGGATATAGGTCTTTAATTGATAATTTTAGATAATTGAGGTCTTGGATCGATAAAAAAATCTTTTAAATCTTAAATTGATAGTTGATTAATCTTTCAGGTCCTTTAGTGAAAAAACTCCTATAATTTATCAATGTTATAAATTCAATAATAATACCAATAAGTGAGATAATGTACGTAGTTTGCAACTCAAAAGGAGTTTAATTACAAATGGATCACCCATTTTTATATTTTAACTCTTATATAATAAATATCCAATATTCACAACATGTCCTAATGATTTAATGGTCATTTGTAGGGTATAATTTTTTATATTATAAAACACAAATAAAACATCAAATGTGGAATAATTAATTCAATCCGATTTAATTAGAGAATTCTTGTGCATGTAGTCAATAATGTTCAAGTTGAATTCACTGTTACATTTTCGGTGTTTCATTGATGTTTCACAATATAAAAAAAAAACTATACCCTACAAATGATCATTAAACTCTTGGGGCAAGTATTGAATTTTGGGCATTGATTATGACACGTGACAATCATTTAATTAGTGGAATAGGAGATGAAACACCATTATGGAACAGGTGATCCACAATCAATAATGTTTGGGCCAGTATCAGGTCTAAAATTGAAATCATAACCCTCTATCCCGATAAATTGCCGACGGAATTATTAATAAATAATTATTCATGAAAAATTTTATTAACAGATTAGGTTTTATATAGTAAAATTTATTAACCATTAATTTTGTTGATAATAGTTTGATATAAACCAATTAACAGTGAAATTAAAGTTTTTAGTAACAAAATATTTTGTTTATAAATAAAATAATTTTTTATAATATACTATATATATTTCAATAATATAGGAGTATATATATTTATGTATTGGTAAGCATTTTTCAAAATTCAAAGTATTAATTTGAACTTTTCACAATTTCTCTTTATAATCCCACCAAAAAAAATCATACATAGTAATAAGTACTATTATTGATGCATGCGAGATCCACCAAAATATCTTACAAAGTACTAGCTCTTATATGTGGTTGTGCATACGTTAGGAAAAAAATTTAACACGTTGTACATAGTAGTAAGTACTATTATTGATGCATGCGGGATCCACCAAAAAATCTTACATAGTACTAGCTCTTGTGCATACGTTAGGAAAAGAATTTAACACGTTGTTTATATTATACATTTTGTCAACAACTCAATAATTAATAATGCATTAATGAGGGACCATATATACAAATGGCAAGAAACATCACCATAGCTACCACAAATTATAGGACACTTTACCCATCACAGCTCATATATATTTACATGACACACAGATTGGACCTACAATTTGTTATTTTGTGATGAATAAATTTTGTTTTAGAGATGAGATTTTTATTATTTTTTTTATTTTATTTGTAAAATTAAACATGGGTATAACGATAAAATTTATAGGCTTTTATGAAAATGAACATGTTTGAAGAAATATCGTGAATTTTTTTAATAAAAGAAATTGATGATTACAAGTTCAAATATCACCTTTGAAAATTAAAAATTAATTCCAAAAAATAAGCGTAAATATTCAAAATGGTTGTTTAATTTTTAAATATAAAAATAAATACAAGACTTCTATTTCTGATAATAATAAAATGTTAAAATAACATGCAACTAATTAACATTAGTGATATGTATGTCATGCATAATAAAAATAATATAGTATTTTAAAATCTAATATCACATAAAATCAATTATATATCATACTCGTGTATTTTTTGGCTTTTCCAACATTTTGATTTGCAAATACAGTTAACATGCCAAATATAAGGTAGAGAGAGCACACTTTAATAATAAATTCTCACAGTAATATCATTTTACGATTTCTTAATTATTTATTACTTTTTTATTAATTAGTCTTTTTTATTTATATTATATATTGTTCATAAAATTAAATAGATCACAACATTATATCACTATTTATTAATTAAATATCAATTTTCATTATAAAAGTTATCACTTCATATAAAATTTATTTATTTCGTAAAATAATCCCATACAACTCTTTTCCTTTAATGAATGTATATATCGTGCAACAAACCATATGGATTATCAAATATCAACGTCACTAAATATAAAATGTTAATCCGGCCAACTCTTAACTTTTTTTGCTTATTTAAATGTATTTGCTTCAAAATATAGTAGTAGAAAAAGTTTTGCATTATACCATCTTACAAGGTTTAATTATTTCTTTGAATTAGATATAAAGTGATGGAGTAAGTTTTTAAAAATTAAAGTATTTTCTTCGTCTACTTTTATACTACTCAAATTTTCACCATTTATTTGTTTGAGTGAGGTTGCGTGTGTCCGGGCACACCGTGCGCCTTTAGAATTGAGTATTATGATAAGGGTACATTATTTTGTTCTAAACGGTATACACTTTAATTAATAAGGGTACACCATTTTGTTCTAAAGGGTATACACTTTTCATTAATATTTTTTTATTTTTTTCACAAAATAAAGGGTACACATCATTATACTAAAGGGTATACAATTTAATACAAAATTCTGAAGGCCCACGATGCACACAAGTTTTTGCCTATTTATTGAGTTTTACAACATTTTTCACATTCAAAAAATGATAAAACTTTCCAAATAATTGTTTCACAATTTATTATTACTTGCACTCAGATTTACCATACATCACGATATTACTCTTTAGTATATGAATAATTAGTTTTATATAGTGACTATTATTATTTTTTTAATTAAAAATAATACTCTTAGTGATATGTTAGTGATTTTTTTATATTCCTATTAATATGAGTATTATTTTTTATTTAGAAAAATAATATTTTATTACTCCGAAAAATAGTTTTTCATGCACAAAAGAGAAGTTTCAGTAAAATCATAAAACAGGTTCATAAGAGAAACTTTAATACATTATATTTTGAAAAATATCACTCCACCCAATATACACAACTTATTTTATTATTTATTTTTTACTTAAAAGACCACAATACTATATAAAAATAAAGTTAATAAAGAAAACAATATTTCTTAAATTTTGTTTCTATATATATAGTAAATGAAGAAAAGACCACAATACTATAAAAAAATCAAGTTAATAAAGAAAACAATATTTCTTAAATTTTGTTTCTATATATATAGTAAATGAAGAGTGACAAGACGGGTGCGTAATATTCTATTCTATTAAGAAAAGTATTAATCCACTGTCTAATTAAATTATTTCATGAATAATTGAATAAATTATAGAGTTAATGCACTATTAATTCCACAATTTTTTGTCAAATTCAATTTCTGTTCCAAATTATTTAAAATTTTTGAATTAGTCTTGTAGCTATCTCAAATTTTAGATTTCGTACCAAAACTAATTTTTCGTTATAAATTATCCCATAACTTCTGAAAATTTTTCAAAATTGTCGCAAATTTTTGAAAGCTTCCGAAATTTTATGAAATATTTTCTGATTGAAATCGTCCCATAACTCCTAAAAATTTCTAAAATGTCCCAAAAATGACCATTTCTGATGAAACCCAAAAGTTATGAAACATTTTCAGAAGTTTTAACTATTTTAGGATAAAAATCGAAATTTTCAATAGTTATTGGACTGAAGGTCCATTTAACTCCAAATTGTAAGAACAAATGAAAAAATGATACTCGTATTTGTCTTTAAAAAATAATACTCTCTCCACTTAATAGCAAGTTCTTACCTCTAATAGAATTGAATTACTCCACTTATTTGCTAGATATCTATTCTTATAGTGAAATTTGTGTATGGCAGGTTCCAAATTTCATTGGATTTATGCTTGGATTGTTGCAGCTGGTCCTGTATGCCATTTACAAAAACACCAAACCTTCAAATGATCATTTCCCACCAGATTTCATTCAGACAGAAGCTCTCCTTCCACAATCTTCCAATTGTTAAATTTTAATTGCCAAGGGAAATTCTTACTAGCTTCCATACGACGAAGATTTAAATTAGTTATAGTTTTGATTTATTAAATATTTATATGGTATTGTTTTTTTTTTTTTTTTGGTTATTACTATTGTGGTATATCTTATTTTCATGTATAAAGAGTTGTTATTATTGTTCGAGTTAAATTTGATGAAGAAAATTTTGAGTCTACATCTTTTTTGATTATTTAGACTTCTATATATCCTTACAGTAAGTGGCGAACCCAATCCTAAAGACCAAATAACACTTCATTCATCTTATAAAACGGTTCACTTTGATTGTTTCATATTATTTAAGAAATATGTGCAGTGAATTATAAATTTTGCTGGAAATCTGTTGTTTGCACATGGATTGAGAGATAATATTTTTATGTGAAATGAATTATAAAATATAATATTTTATTGTAAAGTGAATAGTTATATTAATATTAAGTGATGATCTTATGGAAAAATATATAAATTGATTTGTGTAAGTTTCATTTATCAAAAATAAATATTCACACTTTATATTGAAAATTGAGACGGATAAAAATAGCGAAAGACATGTAAATTGCAGCAGGACATGGGAGTACTTATTAAAAAAAAAAAAACTTCAGGGGGTGCCTTCACTCTTTAATAGTTCCACCTTTGCTTTCAGCAGCTTAATTATACAATGTATCTCTTCTTTCAGAGTTAAAATTTTATTTTGTCCCATAATTATTTAAATTTTTAAATTTTATAATAAAAAAAATATTTGTATCAATATAGTACCACAATTATGAAATTTATTTCAATATTGTCCAATTTTCATCGAAAACCTAATTTTTGACCAGAAAATCATCACATACTATGACGCGTGACACTTTAAATTGGGGAAATCCGGTTATATTAGTTGACATGTCAATTCAAATAAAATTGGGCCACTCATAATGCCACATCACAATAAATATTAAAAAAAAAAAAAAAAATATGACTCACTTGACACATAATTTCTAAATACGTGTACTATTTTTATTAAATTGAAAATGTTAAATAAAATACTCGTCTCACAAATAACCCATCTCACAAAAGTGTTTTTTTAAAAATAATACTTCCTCTGTCCCGGAAAACTTTGTAATTTTAGATAATAAAAAAGTATAAAGTAATGATATGTGTGTGAAAAATGAGTAGCAAATTTGATATTAAAATAACTTTTGAGATTGTTAGATAAAGTGGTGTTTCCTTTTTTGGGGTAAAAGGTATTGTGTGATAAATAAATGAGGAAAGTGAAAAAAGTATTATGGAATGAGGGAGTAATAATAATCAAGTACATTTAAACCAAAAGAAAACCAAAAAAGCCAAATTTTATTATTTTTATTTACAGGAGAATGTTTAATAATATATAAAAAATAAATTAAAGCAGATCCCTAAATTGGTGCAAGAACAGAATGCACAATCATCGTGAGAGATGAACTTCTGATCGGAAGCTTGTCGGACGACTTTGGGGGATACGACTTTCTCTGTCTCACCCATGGTCGGTTCTGTCTCCATAGCTTTAAATTATTAGGATAAAGATGGCGGCGAAATTCAGGGTAAGAGAGACATGGAAATTGAATATTCCCATACTGAGGCCAAGCATATCCACACTAGAAGGGCGAACATGATTGTGAAATTCCAAGACAGAAATGTGGATGATGTGAATGTGTTAAATGAGGTGAGAGAGAAGGTGCGGCAACAGGGGAAGGTGTGGTGGGCATTGAAGGGACCCAGGGCCAAGATGGCTCTTCTTGAGAGGCTGCACCATCTCCGCCACAGATTTTTGTAACTCGGCGGTGGCTCCGCCGGGGTACGGTTCAGACTGGCAGAAGATTAGGGTTCTTAGCTGTTGACGACCAGGGCCGGCCATATATTTTGAGGGGCCCGGTGCCAAATCATTTTTGGGCCTTTTATTTTTATCCAACGTATAAAAGTAATAATAAAATAGTAATATAAATACAAATATAAAATTAAACATATTAATTGGGCATAAAATAATAATTAGACAGTAATGATATAACCCATCAAATAAAAAAAATTTAATACTCATTATAAAATTTATATGAAACTAGCTATGAAAAATTAATCTTCTAATTGTTTTTTCACAAAAATCATTAATCAATATTTTATAATTGAGTTTCTCTAAAAAAATCAATTAATTTGTTCTTTTTTTTAATCTTCAAGTGATGAACTTTTTTGTTCTTCATAACAAAAAAAATTATATATTCCTCCTCTTTGAGTTCCAATAAATTCCTCTTTTTTTTTCTTTTTCTTACGTTTTTCACATCCGAATGGGTTTTTTCGATGAGGTATCTCATACTATCAATTAACTATTAAGAATAATTTATAAAAATAAAATCATCAATTCAATAGAATCATAAAAGAAATTTGAATAGAAAAATATATAGAGTAAAAATTACTTTTGTAAAATTAAAATACCTTCTTCGAAAAGTTCTTCTCAAAATGTTGTCAAAGTTTATGTTCACCAAATATCGTAGAGAAAAAAAGCGATGAATTGAAAAGAATTCAGAAAAGAACAATGAGGATATTTAGAAGAATGGGGAATATTTAAAAGAAATAAAGATTTTTTTAGAACATATTATAGTGTAATTAATTTTCAATCTATTAATAAAAATTTAATATATCTCTCAATTACAAGAAAAAAAATCTAAAAAAAATCTTTATACATAATAAAAATAAATCTATCAATAAGGAGTAATTAATATCTCTGTTAATTACAAGGAAAAAAATTTAAAATCTTTAATATATTAAATGAGGATCCAAATTTGATTAGGTGTCAACATGAGAGTAAATTAAGAGTGACATAGCATTTTATTTGATTTTTGAATTTTTTTTAATAATAAACTTAGCTTATGAAATAAGATACTATAATTACTTTATTTTAAACCACCAATCAAAATATTTATTTTGTTTATCTTATTTAAAATTTTACTTAAAACTTTAAATGTTTTTATCTTTTTAATTTTAAATTAATTTTATATAAAAATTATATCAAATTAATCGTCTTCTCATGATTTTTAGTTTGACATCCATATTATCAATATTATATGATTGGAGAAATAAATTCTTAAATTTAATAATAATTTTTTTATTTTAAATGATTCTTTAATAAAATCTATTAATAAATAAAATATTTTTAGAAGAGTAATAAATATTTTATTTATTTAATCTATTTATTCTTAAATTTTTAAGTTTAACAAATTTAGTTAATAAAAAATTTCTAAATAAGGAATTTCATGAGGAAATAAATTTGATTAATTTTTATAATTTTTTATCATTAATTATTTATTTTATTATATTTAATAATTTATAATTAATTATACAATAATTTATATTGTTATTTATATTTATTAATTTTATAATTAACTGATACTCCATAATTAAGAACAGTAGTGAGATGGGTATTTTTGAGTATTCGTTCTATCCAAACTTTAATAGGGTGAGTAAGGTTAGTTGGAAACGGGTTTGAGATGGGTACAGATAGTTTTAAAAAATTCCATTATAGTTTGAAATGGGTACGGAAAATACCTCAATATCCGCGGGTACCCCCATTTATATTTATATATATTTATAAAATTTAATATATATTATATAATTTATATATTATGAGATATTTATATATTTAATTAATAATTATAAATTTCATTTAACCATATTATTATTAAGGGTTATTTCAGGGTGCACCGGGTGCATCAGTGCGAGAGTAAATGTTAACAGGGTAGTTATTGAATTTTTTATTAATTATTTTATAAATAAAGAATTTCTGAATGGCCGACATTGAAGAATCGTTGAAGCGATACACGCAATCTGATAAATAAAGACATTTCAGAGGCGGCGGCGGCACCGCAACAGTCGACGGGAGCAGATGGATGATGGCAGCACCCAGATGGCGCATATTCTTTGATGGGGAGCGACGGATTGGCCATGGCGGAAGAATCGACGCGAGGGTGGAGAGTGTAGAGGCGGCGGATTTTCCAGGGAGAAGCGAGACTTGCTGCTTCGCTGGCAGCCGCGGTGAAGGACAGTGGTGTGAATGGATTCATGGCGGAAATCGGACGGCGGCACTACGACAGTCGAATAACGCTCCTCCACCGTTGTGCAATCTGTCTAAATCCGGTGGATGTAAGCCCAATTTACCCTCTCTCTCCGCCCTATCTCTTGCCCTCTCTCTGCCCTAATCTCTTAATTGTGGATTAAATTTTGTTTTTTTTTACTTGAAGAAGTAATCTCCAGAAATCGAATCTTCTAACTCGATTCACGAAGAACGAGTTTAGCCAGAACACTAAATCCACCATCGGCGTTGAATTCGCCACGCTGCCACACACAGATCGACATGCCGCCACACAGATTTCAGATACAGCAGGCCTGGAGAGGTAATTATCTCTTTTCTATTTCCATGTTTAATGTTTAATTAATTTATTTGTTGACTATTATTATTGGTTGGTTGAATTCTTTGGTGATTTGAAGGCATTAAATTGGTATAATCATAATAATTTTTGGTGTGATTACGAAAAAAAAAAGTGCAGTGTAAGTTGGGGTAAGAGATATAGAGTCACTTTATCAACATCACTTAGCAGTTAGCACTCATATCCCTTTGTATCTATCATATTCTAAGTTTTCTAATGATTTCCTAGAATATTACTCCATTAATTGTCTACTACATGAATGCGGGGTCTATTTTCTTAGACATATGATCGTTTTTAGATAATACTTTGTTCATGCTTTTCATTTTTTTCTCAGTAAACCTATTGTGTGGAGCCATATAAAATTTGATCATTTGAAATATTCCTTTTTCAATTACACAGATTTGGGAGGAGGGAGCCATATGATAATGCACTTGAGTATGAAGTTTGAGTATGAAGTTTGGATAGACGAAGAGAAGGGTAAACGAAAAAAGGAAAGAGGGATGTCCATGGCAAGTGTGAAAGTTGAAAAATGATATAAATTACAGTTTAAGCTATAATTGAGACAGAGAAATTATATATAATAAAGAAAAATCACATGTTTTAAACTTTTAATGATTCATTCTTAAAAGAAATAGAGACAAATATCGTGAAAAAAAAATGATTGTAAATAAAAAATTTGAATGACATAGAAAATGGGTGAATTCATAAGCTTTTTATAAGCTTACATGGTTTGGGAATTTGAGATTTTTATGAGAGAATTAACATGGTTACATCATTGGCAATTAATGCCAAGAGATTATAAGTGAAAGCCAAGAATTTACCTGGTTTCATCATTGGCAGTGAAAGCCAAGTGAATGTCATAGCCAAGTGATTAAAGTTTGAGAATTTGAGATTTTCACACGCAAATGTGAATGTTGTTTTTTTTCATTGAAATTAATTTTATTAATTATTGGATTTTTGCATATAATTGAGTTTGTGAAATACTTTGTATAAAAAGCATATACCTGTATAAAAAACAGAAATATAGAATATCCATAATCTTGGTATAAAATATGAAATATTGATTCAAATATAATTGAGTTAGTGAAATAGTACTTTTATAAAAAAAAAAACATATCATTCAAATATTGATACATGGAATATAGATTCAATCAAGCAGCATGCAAATAATTGAGACTGAAATATGGATATATGAAATATGATTCGTGTAGTCATACAATTCTTCCATGTTGAAATCTATGTGGATTCAAGTAACATATAATTCTTTCATGTATGACTACAATTCTTCCATGTTGAAATCCACGTGTATTCAAGTAGCATATAATTCTTCTATGTATATAGAAATTAAGAGTCCAATTAGATGCACCGGTGCCTCTTTAGTAGCATATAATTCTTCCATGTATATTGAAGAGTTCAATTAGGGTGCACCGGTGCATTTGGACAATATTAGACATTAGATCAATATACAAATTAAGGGTAATTCTAAAGTGCACTGGGTGAACCGGTGCACCTAAAGTTTATAAGCATAAATTAAGGGTTAGTGGGTGATTATTTGTTTTATTTTTTATTATTTTATTTTATTTAATGGTTGAGATCAAATTAAAACTTAATCTAACGATTATGATCATTCAGATACACCAGGTGCATAGCAGTTGAACTCTAATAGTAATTCGCTAATAAGTCGTATTTTATTAAAGTAAAATGAAAATAAGAAAGGGAAAAAAGTATAAATTGTAAATATTGACATAGTCAATTAAATAAGCCGAGGCGACATTAAGGAATCCAACAAATAGTCTTTTGGTGAATGGCAGCCTAACATTAATAATTTAACTCTCAAAATCATGCTGTGGAAAAGAAAAATGAATTTAACTTTCAAAATCATCCGGTTGGAAAAAAAATGAACGACAACTAACAATAATAATTTAACTCTCAAAATCATGATGATGAAAAAGAAAAAATAATTTAAAATAATTTTTTTTAAAAAAAATTCCTGTTCATCTTCATATATTTTAAGGGAAATATGACCGTCCAATGAATGAGAATGTGTTTGTTTAATGTTGTCATAAAATAATAAATATATGTATTTTTTTTAAATAACTATTAGTTTTTATAATGTTTAATTGCGAAAAATTTAATACTCAATTAACAAAAAGCGGCAATATTAATTTATCAATAATTTATAAAATAAATGAAGATTAAGTAATAAAATTTTATAATAAAAGGATGACATTTCATAGTGAAAGTGTTATCACCATCCCTCAAGGACCATTCAATTTCTCCAACCGAATACATCTTTCGGGTACTCCAACTAAATACACTATATTGTTCGGGTATTACAACCGAACATATTATGAAATCGAATACATTTTTCGGGTACTCCAACCAAACACACAATATACTATTCGGGTACTACAATTGAACACAATATAAAATGAAATAATTACTGATAGGTACACACTTTGTACCCCTAATTACTACTAGATACATTGATTTAAAATAATTATTATTTAATACAAAATATTAAAGTAAAATACCAAATATACCCCTAAACCCATATACCTTTAAAACACTAACCCCAACCTCCACCCACCACCGGACCACCGCTGCCGCTGCCGGACCGCCGCCGCCGGCGGAGCTCCGGCGGCCGATCGCCGGAAAATCTGTTCGTCAGGAAAAAAAAAAAAAAAAACTTGTCGCCGGAAAGCTGCAGCGCCGCCGCCGCCGGAGCTCCGGCAGCCGGTCGCCGGAAAAACTATTCGTCCAAAAAAAAAAAAAAACTGGTCGCCGGAAAAACTGCCGCCGCCGGAAAAGCTGCCGGACCGCCGCCGCCGGACCACCACATTTTTTTGCTGCACACACTTTTTTTGCTGCACACACTTTGCTGCACACAATATTTATGTGCAGCACATTAATAGGGGTAATATTGGAATATCACTATATATTTTTGTACCTAGTAGTAATACTTTTGTATGTTTGTATCTCATAGTAATTTAGGGTTTTTTTGTGTACCTAGTAGTAATCCTCCCATATAAAATCTTATTTATTAAAATATTTATGTCTTATTAATTTTTAATATTTTAATTTAATTATTTATTGAGTACGTTTAGAAAATTCGGAATAATAATTGCATGTGTGTGGATATGTGCTTAATTGCGGAGATAATTGCGATAATGCAGGCCGCAGATACTTGCCAGTTGAGCCAACCAACACCATCAAATATAAGTCAACTTAAAAATATATATAATAAATGTATATATATATATAGGTATAAAAAAAATTGGGGCCCTAATCGGGGTGGGGCCCTGTGCGGCGGCACCTCTGGCACCGCCCCAGGGCCGCCCCTGTTGACGACGCAGGGTTCTAAGATGTATAATTTCCCCGTTTTGATTTCATGTTATTTTTCTTCCTATTTTAAATTTCAGGATTTCTATTTTTACTTATATTTTTTGTTTTATCTTTTAATGTAATATCATTTCTTTTTAATTTGTATTACGTAGAAAGAGTGACATTTTTTTAATTATATAGTATATGATGTGTCTCATGGATTTAGTTGGATAGCCATGTCACGCCGGATTCCCCCAGTTTGAGTGTCACGTGCATCGCACATGATGCTTTTCAGACAAAAATTAGGTTTTAGGCGAAAATTGAGCAAAATTAAAAGAAATCTCATAGTTGTGGTACTAAATTGATATAAATATTTTTTTTAGATAAAATTTAAAGTTTCTATGCGACAAAAAAACTTTTAACTCCTTCTTTCAACTAGATCAAATTTTGCAGTAGAATTCAAAACTCTAAAACTGAATAGAAAATTATATTGTTGATAGAAAAATTAGATATAGTAGGAGATCAACATAATACATAATATTTGTTCATGTATCCAATCACACATCTAATCTCACAACATAATTCCCATAAATACCTTCTTTTTATTCTTATAGTTGCTCTCACTCTTCCATATTTTTCTTTTATATAAGAGTATGGTCATTAGATAACCATGTAGATTTCCACTCAACCTATGAGGTTTTCTCTAGTGGAGTTATTTTATTTTTATTTTTTTAATGAAGAAAAAATCACGAAATGTTTTATGGATAAATATTTGAATATAATGAATAAATTCAGTGTTTCTTGGAGCACTGATGCACCTAAAATTAATAATTTAAAATACGATATAGTGGATAATTATTGTTAGGTATATTTGGGTTTCGATATAATATGTTGACTAAAAAATATGATAAAAATAATAAGAACGAAATTTGAGTCGAGTCAAGAGTTACATTCTTTCTCCTTAAAATGAAATTGCCCAGCTCTGGTGCATACGGTTTTATGGCAATCATCTCCAAAATATAACGACTCACATCTTGTGATAGTAACATTACAAATCACAAGATACGGCGAACCAACTGATATTATGAACTCACCTTATGAGTAGAACGACTTGAGAATATTCTATGAATCAGTTACAACGACACAACTTTATTGGACTTTTTCAGACATCCACGACTTTGTGACAAGTGCTTAAGTAACTCAAGTTAAATTCAATTTTGGAGTGAAGGATTATGGAATGAGAGGACCTATTTATAGATTTCAAGGCGTCTTTACGTGAAATGATGCGACCATTGGATTTGATTTTAAATTCAAATTCAAATATCTTTTCATGAAAAGACATAATTAATTCAACAATCACACACTTTGATCAAAACTCTTTATAGACACACTTTAATTTATTAGACATCATTTTAAAGTTACTTTTCCATTCACCTTAATTTTCCAACAATTCCCACATGAATGGATAAAGTCAACTAAAAATACTATGACATGGGAGATTGACAGTAAAGTGAGTTCAAACGAAAAGATGTTACATCGAGATAGGTAGCTTCTGGCTTTGTACCTTTCCTAATTGAATACTATCGGACATACTCGCAGTTTAGTGGACGCGATGCCTTGAACTACTCTACTTTTGTGTATGCCAAAACAACAGTACTAACATAACACCCTTCCTAATACATTTGGTTCTCATGGATGGTTGTGTCCATTTCGGCCGTGGACCATATCTTGAATTCATAAGTGCTTCATTGAGGCGGTTCGTCCTCGCACTTACATAGGTGACCTTTCATTAGGAGTACCATATCATACCCCACCTTTATTAGGCATAAGAGTCATTAAAAGCTTTTGTAAGTAACCTTACTACACGCCAACATGTTCATTTGCACTTGATTTGTCTTTAGGAATGGATTAATTAATATATTTCAAGTGCACACCTAAACAAATATAACTTAGTTGTCTCATTGAACCAAGTTTGTGGGATCTCCACTCATCATGGTTGAGTTACCGCTATAATATTTTTTTATTGTGTGGCTTTTTATTCGATTCCTCTCAGACATTCAACATTTGATCTCTAATAAATCTTATCACAGATCCGTTTAATTTTCTTGAGATCAGTTGTCTTAGGCTAACATAATTTTAACTTTAGGGGCTACGCCCTTACCCCACATTTAAATATTTACGGGGATTCTCCCCATATTTGAATGTCTACGAGGATCTCCCCCACATTTGAGTCGGTTGGCCTTTTGTAATAATTATTCAATTGATTGATAGTTATTTGAACTATTAGTTCATTTCTTTTCTAATTTCTCCCCAAAGGTCATCTCATTTTTTACTTCTCACAAAGAGATATAATTCTTTAGTTATGATATGACGACCTTTCATGTGGAGATATAACTCTTCATGAATAGACACAACTCTTTAACAAGGGCTGTGATTTGTAATGAAGAGACACGACTCTTCTTTAAAGAACGCGACTCTTCATGTCTTCTCCATATAATGCGACTCTTTACGAAAGGACACCGCTTTTTATCAAGAAATATATCTCTTCATGAAAAGACATCTCTTCACCAAAAGACACTATTTATCTCTTCATCAAGAGACACGTCTTTTTACGAAGTGATACTACTTTTCACGGAGAAATATGCTTTTCCATAATCGTCGCGCGCAAGACATAACAAAAATCCATCCTTGACTAGTTGTGGCAATGGATCAAGGATAAACTTTATCCTACTTCCGAGTTTGATCAGCCATTCGTCCATCAATCTTTCTTCAAGGGATTGATACTACCCTTTAAGAAAGACAACTTTTTAACAACAAAAATCCTTAGAAGGAGCCAAATGTGAAACATAGTAAAATTTCACCAATTCATTCATAATTTCTCTCGTATTCTTTGCATATTCGAATATTTGTATATACCATAATCTTCCAAATAATGTTCTTCGTAGTCAACCAATATTATACCGGAATGATGAGTAAAAATTTCGTCTTAAGATTGTTGGGTATATTTGGGTTTCGATATAATATGTTGACTAGAAAATATGCCAAAAATAATAAGAACGGAATTTGAGTCGAGTCAAGAGTTACACTCTTTCTCCTTAAGACGAAATTGCCCCGCTTTAGTGCATACGATTCTATGGCAATCATCTGCAAGATACAACGACTCACATCTTGTAATAGTAGCACTACAAATCACAAGATACGGCGAACCAACCAATATTATGAACTCACTTTAAGAGTAGGACGACTTGAGAATACTCTATGAATCAGTTACAATGACACAACTTTATTGAACTTTTTCGGACATCCACGACTTTGTGACAAGTACTCAAGTAACTCAAGTTAAATTCAATTTCGAAGTGAAGGATTATGGAATGGGATGACCTATTTATAGATTTTAAGGCGTCTTTACGTGAAATGATGCAACCATTAAATTTGATTTTAAATTCAAATATCTTTTCATGAAAAGACATAATTAATTCAACAGTCACACCCTTTGATCAAAACTCTTTATAGACACACTTTAATCTATTATACACCATTTTAAGGTTACTTTTCCATTCACCTTAATTTTCCAACCGTTATTTTTTAATTTTTTTATTATTTTATAGGTATTTAATTAAAACTTAATCTAACGATTAAGATTATCCAAATGTATCGGTGCACAGTGCACTCCTGAACTAATAAATTCAACATGTTTGCAAATAATTTTGTTGAAAATATGATTAGCTCCTCGATCAATCAATTTCTTTAAAAAATTTCCTTATCCTTCTTCTTCATAGTCTCTCTCATCCTCTCTCTAGTTGGGTGGTTTTTATTTAGAATATATTCGAGGGGTTGTTTAGTTTTTGCATAGCGATGGAAAGGGGTATTGAAATAAAAGTTTAATAGAATCAAATAATACCTTCCAAACTGTGAGGAATAGATATTCTAAATTATTGGAAATCAAATCATTGTTCACGAAATGATGGTAGAGTAACAAAATTTTACTCTACTATTATTTCCATTCCTTTAATCTGATACTCTTTCATCACCAAAGATTCTCTAAGTATACATGTTGAATGTAAAAAGTAATTCAATACGCGCAAAGCAATTAAGGATAGGGTGTGTAAGTAGAGATGTTAAATAGACCATCCTAATTCATTAGTGCGAACTTATATAACTGCGGGCTAAATTGTTCACATAAATAGGACCTCTATTTATACAGACTTTCTTTTTATGCAACGATATTCAATCCGTAAACCAACTAATTTGGGAAGGCCAGAACCTTTGGGAAGGTCAGAACGCACCGTCCACTAACAGGGACTCTCAACTAATTTGGGAAGGCCAGAACCTTTGGTAAGGCCAGAACGCACCGTCCACTAACAGAGACTCTCATTTCAAGCCAAAACTTTTGCGCTTTATATGAAATATCTTCTCATTAAAAATATTTTATCGCTTTTTATTTATACTACAAATTGTTCATAAAATAATCCTCCACACCATTATTATTTTTCATCAATTCGAGTATCAATTTAATCTATTTGGTGGACATTTTAATTTTATAATATAACTAAAAATAAATTAAAATAAATTATTTAAATTTTATTTTTTTTAGTAATTAATTAGTTTAAAGAATTAAGCAAGATAAAATAAAATAAATATCATATCCATAAAAGATTTTTCTTGTGGCAGTAGGGATCATAAAACAGACTAGCAAAGAAAGAGAGGCAGAGTAGTGAGAATGAATATAGAAATGATACTAGAAATCACAATGATTAGGCAAATGTAAACAAACAAACATTTCATAAAATCCCCAACACTAAAGAGGGAGGCAGCATAGCTATTCAAAGAAAGGGAAACACCTGGGCTTGGTTCTCCAATTTACAAATCTTTTATCTTGCCAATCCTTTGTAATAAATTATCCTCATGCACTAAATAATCTTCATGAAACAGCTCATCAAAAGACAGAAAAGCACTATGTAAAGCTTCCCTTTCCATCTATCTACTGCCACAAACTTCCATATGTACTTGCTCATGCATCAGGCGCCTCCAATTTTTGGGGGCTGCCCATTAGAGAGAGAGAGAAAGAGAAGACACTATGTGAGATTTTTGAATAAGCATTGAGTTATGTGCAAGAATGGAAAGTAGGGTTTTGGGATTACCTTTTTCAAAGGCCCCTTTGAGCTGCTTGCTGCGGGTTTGAGTATCTCAAACGAACATACTAGTGATTCGTCGATACTCAAAAGAGCACCTACGTTGTCGAACTCTCCCCCATAATTTGGAGCTGAAAATATTGTAACTAGCCTTCTTTTGGCAAAGAACTCGTACCCATCCTCTACCACCTGCATTACACATATCAGTAATTGTTAGTGTTTTCATTCTGCAAATAAATAAACATTGAAAAGAGAATGAGGACCATGATCACATAGTGTTGAAACAGCATAACATGGTAAAAATATCAGAAATCCTGAAATTCCAGCATCTCTGATTTCAGTAATCAGGATTACAATACAGACTAATGGGTCAACAAGATCTGAGAATAAACACTGGTTGCCAACTATGACAACCATGGGTTCTCTGAAAATGGCAATAGTATGCAAGCCACGACTTCACAATTGCAAAATAAAGGGGGGAGAGTGGAAGCTTCTGAAGATAACATTATACCTGATGGCCCCGGGAAATAAGGTCCAAATCGTTCTTTTGCAAAAACTCGGCAACTGCATCAGACCCAAACACACATGAAACACCTCTATCACTATCAGACCAACCCCTTATCCTAGAATCGGGATCAGACCAAAGCAAATCGCACAGGAGACCACTATCTGGAATGTCGGTTGGCCTGGAAATTTCATTTATCTGATCCAGTTGTTTTAGCTCAGGAGAAAGACCTCCATGCATGCAAAGTATCTTTTCGTCTATGAGGGCACAGACAGGCAAACAATTAAAGCATTCAGTGAATATCTTCCAGAGTCGAACATTGAATCTCCTCTTGCATTCATCATAAAATCCATAAATACGGTTGATTTTTGCATCTTCATGGTTCCCCCTTAAAAGGAAGACTTTAGTCGGATGCCTTATCTTGTAAGCCAATAGTAAGCATATTGTTTCCAGACTCTGCTTGCCTCGATCAACATAATCTCCCAGAAAGAGGTAATTTGCAGCAGGGGGGTACCCACCATACTCAAAAAGTCTCAACAGGTCTTGGTACTGCCCATGTATGTCACCTGTTGGAACATCATTTCATATATGAGTACCAAAAAATGATGCACTGAAGCAACCATTTAAGGCTATAAACCAGATATGTGAATGCTATGATTGAAAAGCACGTTGCAAGTACATTAAAGCTAGTGAGAGTCAGACTCACAACTCCTCAAGTCCTAATTACTACAAAGCCTATTGTGTAATATTGAATAATGACTATTTTTAAATAGACAAATATTATACAGGTAAATATACAGTTATCTAATATATATATATATATATAAAATTATCACAGTTGTTAATAAGAGGCAGGGACAGCACAAGGAACAAAACGCAGAATTCAGCACCTCTAGAAGCAGAGGTAGGCAAGATTACTGTGTGCCTCACTGCAAATCCAGTGTCTTTTTCCATCACCTCCCCCACACCCCACCACCCCAACCCCCACAAAAAAAGAGACATTTTAAGTTCGTTTTCATTTTTTAATATATATTTATTTTGTTTATACTTCGGTATTATCTTTTTTAATCATTACTTAGAGTGCAAGCAAAACATTTTTACATAACTAATTGAAAAAGAGTCCAAATCAAATAAGAGATCACATTTTAATAAAAAATTATTAGTGTGCCTCATACACAACAGGTGCATGCCTCACTCCTCCAACAATAATGGTCAAACTCAGACAAGCTGGATGGGGGATAGGATAAAAACCCCAGCACACAAGGTTCTACTAGCAAGTTCACGTTTGCTCCTCTAACATAGACGATGAATCCAAGTTATTAGATGAGATTATACTCACATGAATTACAGATTTCCATCCCAGACCAATGTAAGATATCATAAACACTTAAATCACGGGAGTGTCTCAACTTTAAGATTCTTTATGGTATGATTACAGATTTACAACGAACAGCTATGAAAACTTGGCTTTTAAGCCCCACTCTTCACGGTAATCATGTAATGGTTACAATCTTACTTAGAGCAACAGAATGAAGAACAAAATTGCACAAGAACCTAAATGCTAAGAAAAGTTCAAAAATGATATTGGCATACCCACATCACAGATCTCCCACATGTAAGGGTCAGGGAGTGAAACCCAACCTTACTGCGTTCTACTTGTAATCTGAGTCATTTATGAATGATGAGTATGTACCACTTAGAAATCATTAATTCTGGCGCTAAAGAAAGTTAGAAATAATTCATTCTGGAACTAAAATTAGAATCATTGCTTGCGGCGCAATAAAAAGATAGACATCATAGATTCTTAACAATGAAATCATAGCACTGACTCCACTAATAAACTTTCTAATGGTGGCACGGTGACATTACATTGTTACAGATGGACAGAAATAAACTTGGTTATTCACACGACCCTATGCCACGATAGCTGAATCAAATTATGCAATAAAATGAAGATCAATTGCATAAGACCTATGCGTGGAGTATTAAAGAAGTCATTACTCACATCACAAGTTCCCTTCATGACTGCCAGAAACAGGACATTTTTACTGTATCAATGATCTTACAAAAGCAAGATTTTTTCACTGTTGCTTAAATTAACCAAGTGACTCCCACGACTAACCCTCTAAAGTTTCATAGTTGGATAATTTGCACAAATGGCAAGAACTAAAGCACTCGGATAATTAAGAATTTTACTTATGCTCACTCATCCTCAATACTTTTAACCACCTAGACTATGTTAAGAAACAAACCGGATTTTCTGAAATGCAGAGAAGTTTTCCTACACGGACACAATTACGTCTAATGACCACACAAGAAGCTAAAATATCCTTTTATTACCTCTTTATTAGTAAAACAACTGTAAAAAAGCGTGCAGCATACCATTCAATATAAACAAGTCACATCTAAGAAATCAAGCATACGAAATTTCGTTTTACCTGCCAAACAAATTCAAAAAAAGACTTGCCTGAACCAACCCCAACTTCATCAAAGACCCATTCTCCTCACCTGCCCTCACCCCAACCCAAGAACAATAGGGGGAAATTCCTAATTCAAACAATTCCAAACGCACAAACAAACTCCTGTGATCAATCCCTCAAAACATAACAACCTAATGCCCAACCAAATAAACCTTCCCTATGTGCATAAATTCCAAACATTCAAGGCCCACATATACATGCAAAATATAACACGAGTCAATCGAAGAAACTGGGTAAAAAGAAAGAAAAGAAAAAGCAGACCGCAGATCCTAATAGGGGCTCGGAGTTGGAGAAGATTGGGCTCAGATAGAAAGATTTGACGAGCGTTGACGCAGAGCTGCCGGATCTCGGCCTCCGACAACTGCACTTGCTTCCCCCCTTTGCCGTCCAAAAGCCGACGTATTACATCATCCAACACCCCCTTTTCCATGGTTCCCTCTATCGTCATCATTTTAGTACTAATTTTCCGAGAATTCAATCCAATTGCGTTGAAAGGAGAAGAGGAATTGTCATGTATCCACGGGTATTTTGGGGAGAGATGTTATGATTGGGTTGAATTTGAGGGGAATTTTTTTCTCTTGAGAGAGAGAAATGGAATGAAAATCTTCTTCTTTTTCTTCTTCTGTTGTTTCGGTTTCATTTTGTTCAACGTATTAATGAAGACTTGATATTTTGTTTGGTAATTTGTCTGTAAATTTTATAAATTGTATTAAAATATGATTGCCATATAATTAAGAGATACTACGGGTTGTGTGATTGCCATATAATTAAGAGATACCGCGGGTTGTTTATGAGACGGTTTTGGTTTAAGTATGTCGATAATGAATCATATTATAACACTCTAAAATTATACTCTCTCCGTCCTCTTGATATGTATTTATTTTGTCATTTTGATCCGTCCTATTACAAAATATTCATTTCTTTTTTTAGATTGATGTGACCACACATGGTCACACACTCAACACTAATACAACTACTCACTACACTTTAAAATATTATTTCTCTCACCTCAAAATACATTAAATTATTATATTTCTTAATTCAAGTGCAAAAAGCAAACGGCTACGTTTCAAAGGGGACAGAGGGAGTATTTTAATTCATCATTTATCATACTTTAGAAAATATATTTTTACAATAATTAAACATATTTTATCTATATTATAGATATATTTTAATACGTCTCACAAATCTTCTCACATATGTAGCGTCTCACAAGAGAATTTGTCTATAATTAAAATATATTTATTAATAATTAAAATATATTTTTTTAAAATTTTATAAATGGTGTTATGATTCCAATTTGTCATAAATATATTATATCGATATAATAAACATATTTTAATAATAATTTACCTATTTCACATATGGCAATTTCTAATGTACCATCATTGTAGGTTAATAATAGGATCAACCTATCCAATTCAAATTTTAACCCAACATATAAAATAGATTTGGATCTCTAATTACATTTAATTTCTTTCTCCTTCATTTTTCTCTCCCCGATTTCCTCCATCAAAATCCATTCTTCCTTCTCATTTTAATTGGCAACGGAGAAGATGGCAGCCGATAACGGAGACGGCGAAAAAAGACGACGACAATGCCATTGGAGATTCTACATGCAGCCGAGAATGAAGGCGACAGAAAATGACCGCCATTGGAGATCATACATATACATATATTACATCTCAATTATCAACAAATAACTCAATTGGATCATATATTTATCTTCAGTTAAGTCATGTGTTCACTTGTGACTTTGAATACAAATATATCATTTATAATTGGAGTTAAATTTACTTTTGGTCACATAACAATAAACTATTTTTTATTCTATTCTAAAAAATATATATCATTTTCAATTAAGTCTTGTAACTCCCAATATTGGCTGATTTAAACCTCAGATCGCCAGAAATTAATTTTTTCGTAGGGATTTTGCACGTGCGATGCACGTAATCTCTCAATTGGGGCTTTCCGGCGATTTGGGATCAAAATCACCCAATGTCTGGAGTTATAAAACTAAATTGAAAATGATATCTTTTTTAGAATAGAATTAAAAAAATATCTTATTGTTGTAGGACCAAAATACTCCATCTGTCCCGTTTCAATGCTTACGTTTGTTTTTTGCACGTTAATTAAGGAATATATTATTTTAATGGATAGTAAGTAGAAAGATATATAATTTAATGTAAAGTGTGTATGTGTATTGATTAGAGTTATTTTCACCTACATTTTAGTGTCTTTTTATATGTGTTTTCGTATTATTTTATCCGTATTTTATGTGTTATTTGGTTGTGTTTTGTGTTTTTATTGAAATATGTGTGAATGAGCTTAAACTTAAGATTTTCACTGATGCTAAACATGATAAGGAAGATGTAGGAAAAAGCGGATCTCAATTCGGAGTTGAAACGAGGGAGAACGAGCCAAAACAGTGAAAAGAGAAAGTAGGGCAGCAAGAACACGAGCCGTGTACAGCGCACGGCCCTGTAAGAAGTGGCCGTACGCTGACGCTCGAAACACCAATTCGGCCACGCCTGTGGCCGAGTACAGAACACGCCCCGTACTGAGTACAGAAACACGGCCCGTGCACCGCACACGGGCCTGTCGAGAAAGCCGTGCGCGAACGTCAGAAAACACAACACGGCCACCCCTGTGGCCGTGTGCTGCGCACGAGTCGTGCGCTGTGTTAGAACACGGGGCGTGCGGCGGAGCTCGAGCCGTGTTGGTGCAAAAATGCAGGAAATTGCTGGAATCTTCTAGAAGGCCCACATGGGGTATAAATAGACCCCATTTCAACACTTTGAAGATAAGATCCGAAATCCCATCATCTACACACACATCACACACCATTTCTTCCATTTTCCACCATCATCTTCATCCATCTTCATCCATCTTTATCCATCTTCATCCACCCATCATATCTTCCATTTTTTGGTGCTAAAGACTTCAAAATCAAGAGCTAGAGGTGGAGATCAAGAAGAATAGAAGATTCTCTTCAAGAAATTGATAGGGAAGAATCCATTCATTTTGTATTTCTTTAGATCTTAGACTATGGGTAATTGTAATGAATCATTTATTTGTTTTGTTACTTTTATCATGATAGGCTAATCCCTCTAGTGGGCTTAGGAACATGAAGAGCATATTAGATTTATATTATCATGTGGATTAAATTGGTTTGTGATTTAATTGATGTTGATTTCTATTCATGGAGTTTAATTGTCTTGATGTTGTGATGACATGGTTTGTTATTCATGAATGTTTATTGGTTTAATGGATTGTTGATCAATGGATTATTTGTGGTAATTAAATGCTATCATAATGTTCATGTATGTATTGCTTGGAGTGAGACGAAAACGACCCTCTATAGTATTAGGAAGGCATGAATAGACATTGAGTTTGGGTTTGACCAAAAGGATATTTGAATTCAATGAGGGGAACCAATCCATTCGTTGGCCTTAGTACACAAAAAGGGAGAGTTTAATCTAACTAGTACCTAGATGAAAGGGGTTAATGTTGGGCTTTGATCTTAAGTGCTTTTGGGAGTCTAAAATGGATCAACAACCTTTGTAACCCGGAAGGGAGCTTAGGATATAATCGTGATCACCCTTAGTCTACATCAATTGAGTTGAATTCCTTTTGCATGATAATATGAATCGAGTGTGCTTGGATGTTTCTAATCCCATGTTTTTTCCATACTTGAACTTTAGCACCCATTTTCTATAATTGTCATTTCTCTTATTTGCTATTCTTATTTACTTGTCACTTGCTTTAGTTGTTAATCATCTCAAAACCCCCGATCATCTTTACAAAAACAACATGAACATGAGCTCACGTATTTTGTTAGTCCGAACATAACTCCTTATTGGATTGATAATTTTTCTTGGGATATACTACTACAACGATCGAGTATTCTTGCTCGTGAGTGCTACAAAATTAGGCAAACAAGAAAATGGCGCCGTTGCCAAAGGGGAGTTTGACGGACTAGTCGAGTACTGTGTTATTGTTTTAGTTGTTCTTGATAAGGATATTTTTTTTTATCTTGTTTTATTTCTTATATTTGCTTTGAAAAATTTTGTTCTTACTTATTCTTTTTGATAGGTACTCTTACCTTGAAAGAAGGGGAGGAAGAACAAAGCCCAAAAATAGAAAGTTGAAGGAAGATTGTAGTAAACTTTGTGGAGAAAAGCATTAGATGGATGGATGGAACAAGTGGTTATTATGGAAATCAATATGCAAGAGTTCCTCCTCCACAACAAAAAGGCTATATAAATGAGAGTTACTATGGATATGATTGCCAAATGAGTCAAGTTCACTCTCAATACTACAATCATGGTGGATATGATGAATGGCCACAAGCTTACAATGGAAACACATTCCAACCACAACAAGGATACACTTATTCCACTCCGAATTTCAAAGTTTCTTCTCCGTTCCAAAATTATGCCTTACTCGAATTATTTAGAAGATGTTCTCAAGGAAGTGAAGGCCAAATTTCTCAATCGAGTCCTATCAATCCTCAAGAAGAAGATTATCCTTTCATGGGAGTGGGTAATTTCCAAGGGAATTTTCAAAATACCTATGAAGGAAGTTTTCAAGGAAATTATCCACCAAGTCAAGAGAATCGCCAAGGAGGATATCAAGGTTTTGATCCAAGTGCCAAGCCATCTAATGAAGAAGAGAAGTCGACCTTTGAGGATACATTGTTAGCATTCATGAAAGATACAAGGGCTTATATGGAAAGAAAAGATTCCGAGTTTGAAGCTAGAATCGATGAAAGTGAGAAGAAGATGGATGATTGGATGGACTCCCTTGAGTATCAAATGAGCCAACTTGTAAGTTCTTTGAACAATTCGCAACAAATTGAAGAGGGAGATTATATGGAGGATAAAAGGGAAGAGGAAAGTAAGGTTGACGAAGGGTTGGAGGAAGAAGAGAACTTGGTGGTAAAGGAATCAAGTGAGAAGATTGAAGAGCCCGTTGAGGCCAATGAAATGGAGGAAGAAGAGCAAGTTATGGAATCAAATGAAGAGGACTTGAAGAGTGAAATGAGCATTCCTAAATCCTTAAACTCTTTAAGTTGCAATGATTTTCTTGACATTGTTTCTATTGACTTTGTCTTACCTCTTGATACCTCACAAATTCTTAGGGACAAAAGAAAGTTGGAAGAAAATTTGGGGATATTCGTTGAAAGGAGGAATAAGTGGTTTGCTAGAATGGAGAGGACAATGGAATGTCATGCAAGGATAGTTGGCAATTTCAAGCTCAATCTTAAGAGTGCCAACGAGGCCATTGCTTGCCACAAGTACTTAATAGATGAAGAAGCGCAAAGATTAAAGTATGGTGGCAAGGACGACCGTTATCCATGGCCATTCCGATGATTTTGAAATTTTCCGTCTAGCTTGAAGACGTTAAACTTAGCGCTCGATGGGAGGCACCCCATCACTATCTTTATTGCTTTGTTTTTGTTGCTTGTTTGTTTTGGCCTTGTAGGTTGATTGTGCTTATGGAGAAAAATGCACATTGAAGATAAGAGAAATGCTTCATGGAATCAAGTTGACATGTTCCACCACTTGTTGCAAACTTAACTCGTGACTCTTGTCTCGAGTTAAGTTTGGGGGGTTGATTGTGCGTGGTGGGCATAGCTTGAGTCGTGTGGATGCGGTTACTTCTCAACAAGAAGATCATCAATGGAAACTACAAGGGTAAGTCTCACCACTTTTTGCAAACTTAAGTCTCAACTCTTGTTTCGATTTAAGTTTGGGGGGAGAGTGTGTAGTGTGACTCACCACTTGAGTATGATTCTTGTAAAATTGGACAAATTTTACAATTTTTCTCATGAGTTTGGGTTGATTTTGGTATGATTGGTGGTGTTGAAGTGCATGATAGTCCATATTTATAATGAAATTGTTGAAATAATGGTGTTTGTTGAGTGTTTGAGCATGAATGAGAGGTATTGGAAGCATGATGGAGCTTGGAGCTAACGCTTTCCTTACCAAATGCCTATCGAGGGAGTACTCTACACCTTATCATTTTATTACTTGAAATGATTTGATTTTGATTTGGATTGTTGTGACTAGCATGCTACTTCATGTGTTATGTTTGTGGGAGGTTTACTTTCGTATATTAGGATTTCTTTTTCAATAAGGGTTGAGATGGATGTGTGCTTAATTTTCTTATGGATGATGGTATTTTGTGTTTTTGCGTGTTTTGTGTTTTTATTGTGTCTTGTTTGTTGAGTCTTTATTTTTATGTTTTGTGTATTTTCATTCTTGTCTTGGGATGTTTGGTGGTTTGTTTAGGGATGTCGTGAGTCATTTTTGAATGTGAGTGATGATAGGTTGTGGTGATAAGTGATGACAAACTATGATTAAGAATCTCTACACTTTCAAATTGTGACATGTTTTACTTAACTTGTTCAATTTTGAGATGAATGTGGTGTAATAAGTTCCTTAAGGTCCGAGCACAAGCTGGTGAGCATTTGAGCCTCAAACATGCATACATGGTATTTCTTCATGAGTGGATCGGTTATGTTTGATAAGTTAGAACTTGCTCAAGGACTATAGGAACGAGCCCGATTAGTGGAGATTGGTGAAATGATCTAAGGTCATCCTTGTTATTATAGTCATTGCCATATATGTTCCCTACCATGAACATCATCCTTAGTTAACCATTTTGAGCCTATAAGCCTATTTCTTGTGAATTTAGCACATTACAAGCCTTAATTACCCATTCAAGCTTATATATACCTTTGTGTGGGTGATTGAGGAGATGGTAGCTAGAAAGGATTGATTGATTAGCAAAAGAAGAAAAAGGACATGGTAAACAAGCAAGAAAAAGGATGAAAAGAGCAAAAACAAGAAGGCACATGCATCCTCAAAGCAAGAGAAAGAGTAAAACAACATCAAAATGCTCAAGTAAACAAAATTCAAAGATAGGAAGCATGCATCAAAAGAAGCTCGATCCAAGGAAAGTAAATGAATAGTGCTTTAGATTGTAAAGATAAGAAATGAAGAAAGAAAAGTGGAGAAGTTGGAGAAATTGGTCATCTCTTTGATTACTTACACATGATTAGTCACTATTATCCATATTTTTCCTACCATACCAAAGAGCCTATCATTACATCCTAATTAAAGACCTTTTTGATCATTAATTGAAACTTTGGTGGTTTGTGAATATAGTCCGCGAGCAAGCTTATAGCGAGTCGAGCGAATCGATTAATGAGTGTGATTTACCCTATTTCAAAAGAGTGTTGAGAGACATCAATATCCATTGTGAGGCTTGGACTTAAAAGGAACTATATTGCACTTTATTCTCTTTTGATTGAACTTGTTAATTTCTCATGTCATGATTTTAATATTATAGGATGACTTAGCATAGTTTGTAGTTATTATTGCTAACGATTTGTTATTGCTTATGTTCGTTTAGTCTTTTTCTATGTGAAAATTTCTCCTTTTGGTTTGTCATTTTCGTTGCTCGGGGACGAGCAACACCTTAAGTTTGGGGGGTTGATTAGAGTTATTTTCACCTACATTTTAGTCTCTTTTTATATGTATTTTCGTATTATTTTATCCGTATTTTATGTGTTATTTGGTTGTGTTTTGTGTTTTTATTGAAATGTGTATAAATGAGCTTAAACTTAAGATTTTCACTGATGCTAAACATGATAAGGAAGATGTAGGAAAAAGCGGATCTCAATTCGGAGTTGAAACGAGGGAGAACGAGCCAAAACAGTGAAAAGAGAAAGTAGGGCAGCAAGAACACGGGCCGTGTACAGCGCACGACCCTGTAAGAAGTGGCCGTGCGCTGACGCTCGAAACACCAACTCGGCCACGCCTGTGGCCGAGTACAGAACACGCCCCGTGCTGAGTACAGAAACACGGCCCGTGCACCGCGCACGGGCCTGTCGAGAAAGCCGTGCGCGAACTTCAGAAAACACAACACGGCCACCCCTGTGGCCGTGTGCTGCGCACGAGTCGTGCGCTGTGTTAGAACACGGGGCGTGCGGCGGAGCTCGAGCCGTGTTGGTGCAAAAATGCAAGAAATTGCTGGAATCTTCTAGAAGGCCCACATGGGGTATAAATAGACCCCATTTCAACACTTTGAAGATAAGATCCGAAATCCCATCATCTACACACATCACACACCATTTCTTCCATTTTCCACCATCATCTTCATCCATCTTCATCCATCTTTATCCATCTTCATCCACCCATCATATCTTCCATTTTTTGGTGCTAAAGACTTCAAAATCAAGAGCTAGAGGTGGAGATCAAGAAGAATAGAAGATTCTCTTCAAGAAATTGATAGGGAAGAATCCATTCATTTTGTATTTCTTTAGATCTTAGACTATGGGTAATTGTAATGAATCATTTATTTATTTTGTTACTTTTATCATGATAGGCTAATCCCTCTAGTGGGCTTAGGAACATGAAGAGCATATTAGATTTATATTATCATGTGGATTAAATTGGTTTGTGATTTAATTGATGTTGATTTCTATTCATGGAGTTTAATTGTCTTGATGTTGTGATGGCATGGTTTGTTATTCATGAATGTTTATTGGTTTAATGGATTGTTGATCAATGGATTATTTGTGGTAATTAAATGCTATCATAATGTTCATGTATGTATTGCTTGGAGTGAGACGAAAACGACCCTCTATAGTATTAGGAAGGCATGAATAGACATTGAGTTTGGGTTTGACCGAAAGGATATTTGAATTCAATGAGGGGAACCAATCCATTCGTTGGCCTTAGTACACAAAAAGGGAGAGTTTAATCTAACTAGTACCTAGATGAAAGGGGTTAATGTTGGGCTTTGATCTTAAGTGCTTTTGGGAGTCTAAAATGGATCAACAACCTTTGTAACCCGGAAGGGAGCTTAGGATATAATCGTGATCACCCTTAGTCTACATCAATTGAGTTGAATTCCTTTTGCATGATAATATGAATCGAGTGTGCTTGGATGTTTCTAATCCCATGTTTTTTCCATACTTGAACTTTAGCACCCATTTTCTATAATTGTCATTTCTCTTATTTGCTATTCTTATTTACTTGTCACTTGCTTTAGTTGTTAATCATCTCAAAACCCCCGATCATCTTTACAAAAACAACATGAACATGAGCTCACGTATTTTGCTAGTCCGAACATAACTCCTTATTGGATTGATAATTTTTCTTGGGATATACTACTACAACGATCGAGTATTCTTGCTCGTGAGTGCTACAAAATTAGGCAAACATATATTAGTATTGGATGTGGGTCTCATGACGATATACTCCTAATTATTTTAGGTGGGTCCTATATATCAAAAAGGGAAATGTAAAAATTGAAATGGGACGGAGTGAGTATATCCTAAATTTTTAAGTATATTTTATGCATAATTTTTATATTATATTTTTATATATAATTTTTAAGTATCTCCTTAAATACTATAAGATACAAACTTAAAAAAATATTACTACTAACTACATAAGTATATAGTGATATTCCAACTTTACCCTTTCAATATACTGCACACAAATAGTTACACTGCGCACAATTATTTAGTTATGTGTAGCAAAAAATTTATGTGCAACAAATGTTATGTAAAAAAATTTATGTGCAGTAAAAATAATACGTCCAACAATAAATATTATGTGCAGCAAAAAAATCATAAGTACTGTTAAGTGCAGCAAAAAAAAATCGTAAGTGTTATATGCAGCAAAAAAAATCGTAAATATTATGTGCAGCAAAAATAATGTTATGTATGTGCAACATAAAAGTTGTTAGGTCACATTAAGTTGAAGATATATTAGGTAATTGATCTTAATTTTTTGTGTCTAGGAGTAATTTTTTTAAATTGATGTATCTCATAATAATAATAGGTACTAAGTGGAGTTAAAAGTTTTTTTGTCCCATAACTATTTAAAACTTTAGATTTTGTCCCAAAAAAGATATTTGTATCGATTTTGTCCCATAACTATGAGTTTTCTTTCAATTTTGCTCAATTTCCGCCGGAACCCTCAATTTTTGCCGGATATTGATCACGTGCAATGCACGTGACTGATGAATTTGGGAGTTCCGGCGAAAATCTAGGGTTCCGGCAAAAATTGGGAAAAATTAAAAAAAGCTCATAGTTATGGGACAAAATTGATACAAATATATTTTTTGGGACAAAATTTAAAGTTTTAAAAGTTATGGGACAAAAATTAAAACTTTTTAACTCTGCACAATTATGTGTGATTTGTTTGTTCTGATATTAGCTTGTAATGTTTATTTCCCTATTTTAATTCTTTAGTCCATTGCAAATCTTGTACTCACATAAAATATTTTGTTTTATAATTTATGAAACTCTTAAAAATAGTTAAAAAAAATATTTCGATTTTGTAGGTTAAAAATTTTTGGGTTAATTCCTAAAAAATTCACCACCTTATTGGGAATTTTTAAATCTATCACGACCTTTTATTTTTGTCAATTCAATACACAATCTATTTAATATTTTCAATTTTATCACAACCTTTTATTTTTGTCAATTCAATACGCGGTCTATTTAATATTTTTAATTTTATCACAACTTTTTTTTTTTGCAATTTCGTACCCCACTTATTTTATATTTTCAATTCAATTAAATTCATTATTATTATTATTATTATTATAGTGTTATTATTATTATTATTAAAAGTTATTTAAAATTTAATTAAAACACACAAGCCCATCATTTATTTCATAAGATTTTTTTATGTTATTATAGTAAATTAACATGTGATTAAAAAGTTATCTTAATTGGTCGACCTTTATGTAAAATTATTTTTAACCATAACGAATAAAATTATATTATTATTATTATTATTAATATTATTGTTATTTATATTCGAACTTATCACTATTATTATATAGTAAATCCACAACTCTAATAAAAATATAATATAAATAAAATTATTTATTGAAAATAAAAATTTTATGGCAAAGAAAATTAATTAGTAACTAATTTAAATTTAAAAATAAAAATAAAAAATTTGGATGGAGTATTAATTCCATTAATTAATAACTACATAGTTCTACTTTTATAATAATAATAATAATAATAATAATGAATTTAATTGAATCGAAAAAATAAAATAAGTGTTGTATCAAATAGCAAAAAATAAAAGTTGTGATAGAATTGAAAATAATAAATAGATCATGTATTAAATTAACAAAAATAAAAGTTCTTGAAAGAATTAAAAATATTAAATAGATCGTGTATTGAATTGACAAAAATAAAAGATCGTGATAGATTTGAAAACACCCAATAAGGTGGTGAATTTTTTAGGAATTAACCCAAAGTTTTTTTGTCCCATAATTTTTTAAACTTTAAATTTTGTCCCAAAAAAGATATTTGTATCGATTTTGTCCCATAACTATGAGTTTTATTTTAATTTTGCCAAATTCCCGCCGGAGCCCTAGATTTCTGTCGGAATCCCTAAATTCATCAGTCACGTGCAACGCACGTGACCAATATCCAGCGAAAATTGGGGATTCCGGCGAAAATTGAGCAAAATTGAAAGAAAACTCAGAGTTATGGGATAAAATCGATACAAATATATTTTTTGGGATAAAATCTAAAATTTTAAATAATTATGGGACAAAAAAACTTTTAACTCGTACTAAGTGTATACCTAATAGTAATTATTCCTAAAATATATAATGTTAAATTAGTACAAGTAATATGTGGGTATAAATGGGTGTGAGCCGTGTACATATATCATAATAAATAATAAATTTTATAAATGGAACTGAGTATGAATATGAATAATTGATATGAGTTAAATTTAATTTTGGCCCTAAACAATAAGAAATTTTTTATTCTATCCAAAAAAATCATATCATTTTTAATTTAGTCTTATAACTCTCGATATTGGCCGATTTTTATTCTAAATCACTGGAAAGCTCCAAATTGATGGGTCACATGCGTCGCACGTGCAAAATTCTAGTGAAAAATTCAATTTCCAGCAATTTGGGGTGAAAACAGGGAATTACAAAACTAATTTGAAAATAATATATTTTTTGGAACTGAATAAAAAATGTCATATTGTTACGGGAACAAAAGTAAATTTAACTCATTGATATTTAAGCTGATACAGGGACTCCAAAGTAAGTGGATATTCTATGTTTTTTTATTAGATTTTATCTATCTATGCGTTGCACGTAAAAAATTATACTTACAATATACAATTATTCATTTCTTATATTTATTTTTTTATTTTTACGTTAATTATAATATTTATTTATTTATATGAATTTATGTATTTTATAAATAAAATGCTAATATATATACATGTAATTTTTCTTATTGTTAATATAATGTAATTTTATATTTACTAATTAAATCGTATAATGCATACATATACTTTTTGACAAAGTCTCTTGTAAGACGGATTATTTGTGAGACGGGTGTAAGACGGGTCGACTCATTACTAAAGTATGCTTATTGCATAGATAAAGTATACTTAATAGTTGTTTAAGTATGTTTTCTAAAATATAATTGATTATACATTAAAGTATGTTTTTAACTTGTTGTAATATGATTTATTATTAACGTACTTTAAATACAAATAAATATACTTTATTTATACAATAAGTATACTTTAGTGATGGATCGATCTGTCTCACACCCGTCTCACAAATAACTCGTCTCACAAGAGAGTGTCTCTTTTTTTTTCATAACATCAAGTTTTACTTGTATTTAGGAAAAACAGTGTTTAGGGAAAATGCTTATTTAAGAATACTCATATTTGTTTAAATATTAACTACTTGTATCCATATCCGTCTCATTAAAAAAATTCATTATAATATATGCATATGTTGTATTAACTATTGGTTTTAATTTACTTTAATTGAAGATGTAGTATTTGTTATAATTTTAATTATTTAATACATTTTTTATGCATATACGTTCCAGGAATAATTACTACTAGGTATACACTTAATACCTATTATTACTATGAGATACTCCCTCTGTCCCATAACAAGTACGCGTTTCACTATTCTTGACATCCGCTTAAAATGCATCAATTTCCTCTATTTAATAAAGAAAGTACACAATATGACTCACCACTTCCCTCTAATACAATTACTCACCTTATCACTATACATTTATGTAGTTAATAGTAATTTTTTTAAAATTTGTATCTTATACTAATTAAGGAGATTTCAATAAACCTAAAAGTAAGTACCCGGATTTTAATTTATTTTTAATTGAAGATGCAATGTTGGTTATAATTTTAATTATTTTAATAGATGATTGAGATTTGTTTGAGAAATAGATTGTTAGAATTTGGACTAAAATATTTTTTAATTTGGGTTATAATTTTAATTATTGTATTTAATTATTAATGGGTTGTTGAGATTTGTTTGAGAAATAGATGGTTAGGATATGTACTAAAATATTGAGTGTATATTAGGTGCACCCGGGTGCACCCTTGCATTCATATTTGTATAATTTTTTATTCTATTTTGTATACATGTTATTCTCTTTTGTATACTTGTTTTGTTATAATTGTATACTTTTTTCACACTAAGTTTTTCATTAAAAAATAAGCATTCATATGTGTATAACTTTTTATTCAATAGTGTATACATGTATTTTAATAATTGTACATTTTTTTACACTCAATTTTTTATTAAAAAAATTAACAATTAAATTGTATACATTTTTACTCATAATTATATATGTTTTTTCTTATATTTGTACGTGGTGCACACGAAGCTTCGTATGCACCCGGGTGCATACTATATTTAGCCTAAAATATTTTATACTTCCTCCGTTCCATAATATTTTTCACATTTACTGTTCACGTTGTTTAAGAAAAGTTACACTTTTTGACCAACTTTATTGACTTTGGAGGGTATTGTTGTATTTTTAGGTAATAAAAAAGTATAAAGTAATGATATGTGTATGAAAAAGGGGTGACAAATTTGAAATTAAAGCAACTTTTGAGGTTGTTAGATAAAGTGATGTTTTCTTTTTCGGGATGTGAAAGGTTTTGTAGGACAAACAAATGAGGAGTGTATGAAAAGTATTATGGGACGGAGGGAGTAATTTGGTACTTATATGTAGTTAAAGTATGTCAATAATAAATCATATTATAACATCCTAAAATCATACTTTAATGCATCATTCATCATACTTTACAGTATAATAGGTATACTTTAACACGTCTCACCAACGATCTCACATCTCACAAGAGACTTTATCATATATATTTCAAGACAAGATATTAAGAATTAAGATTAATATAAGATAAGATTTAGGAAGAGAGAGTGTAATAATTCAAAAATAAAAAATTTGAGGGTATAGTTGTCCGAAGAGATTTATCGTGTTTGGTGTAAAAAACCCACAAGTTCATAACCCCGTTTTGTCTCAGGTATAAAAAAAAAAATGTAAAAAAAGGAAATCCCCAAATTCAACGGGAGAAGTTTTGGGAAAATTGTAAGAAAACAGAAAAGGTAGTTCACAGTTTTTCCTCATCCGTCTTTCGTCTTAGCAGTTTCCCCAAATTCCTTCCTAAACTCAACTTAATTTTTCTTTATTAATCTTAATTTGTCGATGATTCAGCTCATCCTCCTTCTAATTTAAATTTCGCCTAGCATTATTCGCTAGATCCTCGTAGTGTTGAGAGTTCCTGTAAATTGGTGATTGTATATTGAATTATGGGTTTGGGCGATGCGGATCTTCTCGACGATGGTGATGTTGGTGGAGGAGGCAAGGGGTCAGTACCGGCGGTGCCCTGCTCGATTTGCTTGGACGCGGTGATGGATAACGGGGATAGATCTTGGGCTAAGCTTCAATGTGGCCATCAATTCCATCTTGGTGAGCTATGGATTTTACAATTCGTTAGGTGACGGTTAAGATCTAACGGATTTCATCTGCTTGATTTCATTGAAATTGTTGACCGCTTCTCCGCTGAAATCTTAAATTGAGGGGAGGACGTAAAGATATGTTTTTTAATGTAGCTCAAATTGAGGGGAGGACGTAAAGATATGTTTTTTAATGTAGCTAAGATAGCATATTGCTTCGAATTGTGTTTAAATTCGACAGAAGATAACGAATTTTATGGAATTAGGTGTTATCATTGTGCCCATTATTTAGTTTGGAGTCATCCTTCAACACTTCTTTGAATTACTGTTGCAGGCTACCTGGTTTAGCAAAAATGTTGGAGAATTAGAATTATAATCTTAGCTCAGTTGTAACAAAGATCTATTTACATGGACAACATTGGCCATTGGTGTGTATTATACACTGCATGGAGTAATTTATCTATGTGAAATTTTGAATAAAAAATTAAGTCAGTTGAACGTTAGGTCTACGCGTCATCTACCTTGTTTAAGTCGTGATGAAAATTTCTCTGGGGTGATTGAGTGCGTCGGTTAATGAGATTATAGTTACCTTGTGTGGGGTGGATGATGATTTATTTATAGTTTTTGAAGAATGGCGGTGTTTGGATGAAATAATGCGATTTCCGGTCATTAAGGTGGTTAAAACATTTGCAACACTGGGGTCTCCATTTATGGATGTGATGAGTGTGGAAATTAATGCCAAAAATTATTGGAAAAAAAAAAAGCAAGTTCTAGGTTTCTGTGCATTTACCCAACCCACTTGTCAAGTTTAGGTTCCCCCCCCCCTTGGAATTTGTACTTTGTTTACTAGTTAGTACAATTACATTAACAAATTTGGTTTTTATACCATTATAGAGATCATATATCATCATCATGTTTACTGTTTGGTAGATATATGTGCTCTAATTAATATACGAATAGATCATTTATCCCAAAATGTAGGTCATGCCTCGTAATCACGTTCGCCATTCGGTAGATACACATGTTTTAATAAATATTTTTACAGATGTTGTCTTTATTTGTAGTTTTTCGTCTTTTAGGTTATTTTGAGTTATAGCGATTCTCTAGTTTCTAGTTTATACTGAACTGCACGTGTCCAAACCATTTAAGTGTCTTTCTGTAATATTCTCATATGTTAGGTCTACTCCACCTTCTTTTCCAATGCATTAATTACTTAATCTATCTGTTATATGTTCAGATCCATCTCAGCATTCTATGACGCCAACCTTTTGTTCATGTTGATGTTTAGTTGCTCAACGCTCTGATCTAGAAGCATTGCTACTCTTATGGTTGTTGTATATAAATATCTTTTGATGTTTGCGGTATTTTATGATCACATAGTATGAAGGACATAAGATATACTTCTCCTTATATTCTAGCCTAGTTTGAATCCTGTGTATGTCATCATTTTAGACTTTTAGTTCCGTAATGTCTTTAATGTTATGTACGTTGTATCTAAGACTTGTAAGTATTAATTCATGTCCCCCTAATTTTCAAATTTTGAGTAGTTTAGATTTCCAAGGCGCGCCTAAGGCGCTCAGGCGCTCAGGCTCAGGGGTCTGCGCCTAGATTGTTGATTTTTCGCTATTCCAGGCTCATGTATCAAAGGCGCGCGCCTAGGTGCGCCTTTTAGATGCGCCTAGGCGCGCCTCTTCAACATCATGTTTTTTTTTTTTTTTTTTAAAGTTTTTTGAAATTGCTACTCAATTATTAAAGGGTTTACACATTTTTAAGATAAAAATGGACAGCCCACTTATAAAATGATATAAATAGAGAATTAGGATTAGGGTTTTAGTACTTGAACTTTCAAAACAAAGACAAAAAGGTGGGCTGCCTTCACCTCCACCGCCTACCTCCACCATCTGCCGCCTACTTGAACTTTATTTGTGTGTATGTTTTATGTGTTATAATGCTATTATGAGTTATTATGTATCATTATGTGATGTTATGTGATTTTTATCTTAGTTTAGTTAGGTAATATGATTGTAAGTAGGATATATTTGTGTATATACATTGTAAATTCAGTTTTGAGCAAAATGTAGCTCAGGCGTAAGGCGCGCGCCTGAGCTACATTTTGCTCAAAACTGAATTTACAATGTATATACACAAATATATCCTACTTACAATCATATTACCTAACTAAACTAAGATAAAAATCACATAACATCACATAATGATACATAATAACTCATAATAGCATTATAACACATAAAACATACACACAAATAAAGTTCAAGTAGGCGGCAGATGGTGGAGGTAGGCGGTGGAGGTGAAGGCAGCCCACCTTTTTGTCTTTGTTTTGAAAGTTCAAGTACTAAAACCCTAATCCTAATTCTCTATTTATATCATTTTATAAGTGGGCTGTCCATTTTTATCTTAAAAATGTGTAAACCCTTTAATAATTGAGTAGCAATTTCAAAAAACTTTAAAAAAAAAAAAAAAACATGATGTTGAAGAGGCGCGCCTAGGCGTATCTAGGCGCATCTTAGGCGCGCCTAGGTGCGCCTCTCGCTTTTAACAACTATGTAGATTTCTAAATTTCTAATTTGGCTCAGTCCTGTGGGACAAAATGGCAAATACAGCAACCTGAATTTGGATTTTATATTACTTTCTTGGAAATGACGGCTTCTTCTTACTATAAAATATTCAGTTGCAAGTTTAACCCCATGTCACTAAAGTGAGTTTGTTCGTTAGACAAATAACACCTGATGTAGTTTTTAATTTCTTTGAAGACCACATTACCTCATCTTTCCTGTTCATATCTGAACATCAATTTCAACCAAGATTCACAAATAACGAGGTGACCCTGTATCATCACATATAAGTCTCCATAGGCGTTTAAAGTGAGCTTCTCCTCACATTTAGAATTAATTATTCAAACACCAATCTCCATGTTCTCTTTGAAGACCATGTTGCTCCATCTTAAAAAGGAAAAGATTTTGTGGTTTCTTTTAGTTCGACCAATAATAGTCTTCAATCGTCAGTATCGAAGTGGAGTATGTTGGATTTTGGCATAAAATACAGCAGTGCTTCTAGTATTATAGCATTAGTCGTTTACTCGTTTATCTAATCAGTATTTTGAAATGTCAGACTGGATTTTTGGCTTGGAAAGGATGGATTCATTAATATCTTTCATATCTGGATGGATATCGAAGGTCCATCATGGAGTGTCCACCCCTGTCAGAGTAGTAAACACACTCTACTTCTTTGATTACTATAATGATATTCCAGTTCTTTAATCATAAATAAAGCCCCTTTATGTCATATGCCTTTCTCTAAACTTTTGACTTAGTGTTTACTCCTCATATGCCATCAATTAAACTATATCATCTGCAAATAACATAACTTAGTATTAACTAAAGAATAGCTAGTTGTAGTTGTTTAGTGATCTCAATTATTAAGGCAGCAGAGCAGGATTAAGGTTGATCCGTGAGGTAGGTCTCTGGTATTTGGACATTTATCTGATAAACCTATTGGCATCTTACACATGCTACATCTGTATGCACCTTTATTTTTTTTGCTTGAATTAGATTTTGATTAGTCTTGTTTATGTTTTCTTGTATTTTTTGAAATCTTGTAACATGTGATGCAACATGTAAGCATGAATGAGATTTGTGTAGGTGTTAGTGTGCAGGGTTGTTTTACTATACACTGACTTCACTGTATATGATATGGCAGATTGTATAGGATCGGCATTCAATATTAAGGGGAAAATGCAATGTCCCAACTGTCGCAAAATTGAGAAAGGACAATGGCTATATGCAAATGGCAATCGTCCTCTGCCTGAGTTTAGTATGGATGATTTGTCTCATGATGATGATCTGTATGATCTAAGTTATTCTGAAATGGTAAGCTTTTTAACTAATCCATTACGATTGTAAGGACTTTCTTATTTTTTTGTTGATTGGGATTTACCTTTTAATGCACTCTTTCATGAATGCTTACTTTTTTTTTTTGTGATTTGCATGAGCTCAGCATTGATACTCTTCATCATTATCTTCTCGCAGATCATAATTTCTGTTCAGATGAGACTGTGAATTTCTGATGTGTTATTCATCAGCTTATTTTCTGATATCGTACTGCTCTAGAGCTATTGTTTACCTTCTTTTTTACATGACATTGGATTAGGGTCCTCTCCAATATTGCACTCAATTTTGAGGAGAAAGAAATACAGTGGTTTGGGTCCCACTGGTTCATGGGACCTAGACCATTGTGTTTCTCTCTCCTCATAATACATATATTCGTGTCTATCTCTATCCTCGAAATTGAGTGCAGTACTGGAGAGGGTCCAAATCCCTGCTATCATGTACTCTATAAAGTTGGTATAGGCTCTCAGTTATTTCATGATAACACTGTTTGATTTTGTTTCTAAAGTTAACTTATGGATGCTTCGAGTTTAACCCATGAAGATCCCGTTTGGACTATTTGGCCTAGTGAAATATTGTTTACTAGTGTCTGCATGTGTGTTACTGCTTCCCATTTATGTTCCACTATGTCTCAGTTTAGACTCTGTTCTTCCTTTTTTAGTGCCCACTTTTAGGAACATTTGAAATCAGCAGCCAAAACTTTTTGAATGCTAGTTGCATTCTGTCTTTTTAGCTGTTTCTTGTGTTAAATGTAATACTCTATCATATTCAGATTTCCTTTGGAAAATATACAAATATGTATCGGCATTTCTTTTCTTTTCATAATTCAATAGAGATGCACACACGATAAATAAAATAAATAAAACACACGGAAAATAATCCCTAAAGAGGGCCATGGAGAATTGAATTCTCTACCACCAATCCTTCAAAGAAGGCCACAGAGGTGAACTCTGCCACAAACCAATAAAGGCTGCAAATAGATAGTATCATATTGATGATTTCTCATACAATAACATACGACATTTAAATAGGCTGAAGGCCCGTTATCACAACTTTAACCCTTATTATTAATATGACAGGAATAGAAATTAGGAAACTAAATCATTTAAATTAAGGAAATTATTGACTTGAAATTAAAGTACTAAAATAACTTATATTCCTTCTTCCTCTATCATAATTTCACTTAAAATAATAATAATAATAGGCTAAATATAGTGTGCACCCGGGTGCACACGAAGCTTCGTGTGCACCCACGTACAAATATAAGCAAAAACATATACAATTATGAGTAAAAATGTATACAATTTAATTGTTAATTTTTTTAATAAAAAATTGAGTGTAAAAAAATGTACAATTATTACAATACATGTATACACTATTGAATAAAAAGTTATACACATATGAATACTTATTTTTTTAATGAAAAACTTAGTGTGAAAAAAGTATACAATTATTATAAAACACGTATACAAAAGAGAATAACATTTATACAAAATAGAATAAAAAGCTATACAAATATGGGTACAAGGGTGCACCCGGGTGCACCTAATATACACTCATAATAATAATGCTACATCGTTTCAAAAGTTACAAATCTATATCATCCATATGTTCGTAGATACTTAATATTAAGATACACGAAACTTGGGATATATACATTATTTTATTGATAGGTATTGACTTGAACTGGTATCATAATTATAGCACAGATCTGGAGGTTGGTACCCATTCACCTCTATCGAGATGAGCATGTTGTACAAGGATGGAACCAGGATTTATTTGTGTGCAATGTGCAAAAATTAGATTTAAAAATATTTATGTATGTATATTTGTTACGTAATATATTTATTTGTTGCTGTTTTTTTCTTCACCAGACACCAATTATTTAAGATCAATGTACAGAACTATATTTTCTGTCTTTTCGTAAATATCTAAATGATAATAAGTTCTTTCCAGTGTGAAATAAAACAATACATTCAGTATAAGCTGAAAGATGAAGCCAAGAAAATGGAAGCAACTATGTAGTGATAAGAACCTACATATATATATATATATATATATATATATATATATATATATATATATATATATATATATATATATCAGTAATGATGGGAGGAATGAAATGTGACGAATACGACCAGTGGAAAATTTTTTGTTCTTTCTTGATATTTTTATAGATATCAAATAGTCTATAGATTTCTGAAACTAAGATTTCCTAATGCAGCATCATATGGTTGCTCCAATGTTGCTACTCACTGATTGACATGGGTCCATCTATATATTAACTCACTCCATTCTTTCAATTAGATATCCATGTTGATGTTAGCTCCTGGAGTAATCTACTTGTATTTCTAACATTTATCTTTGTGTATAATGTAATTGGAAGTCTGATATTTCATCTGAATCTTGTCTATTAGTGGTTGCAATATGTTCTTTTCCTTTTATAGGTGATGTCACTGCCTATGAGTTAGTGTCGTTGAGAGAACCTTATCTTCTAAGTTCTCTACCTGGTATCCTGTTTGTGTACTTAATGGAATACTTTTGTGTTCAAGTCTTCGAGAAGGATCCAGAGAAAATGAGATTGGATTCCTTCCATGATAATCCGAATTTTGATATCGTACAATATGGTTTTTAATTTATTATCTGTTTATGTTTTTATTTTGAATACTTTGAAAATGCATTTGAGTTTTTCATGTGTTCAATTATTTTGTATATTTTTTTAAATAATTTAGCTGAGAAATTCAGAGTCTGTAATCACTGTGGACACTGTTTTTTTTTCTCTTGGATTTTGCAGTCATTTGGAGTTCATTGGTGTCCATTCAGTGGTGTAACTCGGCTACCTTTATCGTTTGAGTAAGCATCTTCTAGCCTTGTGTGCTTATTCTTGACTAATTTCAGTGCTAAAATATTCATTGTTTGTATCAAAGTATAGATGATACCTTTTATGAACAGTTTTTATATATATTATTTGCTTTGGAGTTTGGACACCTGGTGAACAGTGTTAGAATGTTTTGTTTAGAGATGAAGTATCCATCAAACAATGTATCCAAGCTTGTTGTATATGTGTACTAAGTTAACTAAATCTTCAGGGATCTCAGAAGGTTTTAGTTTTTTCGTAAAAGTAGACATTAGTGAATCAACAGCGAATTGACACCATTAGGTGTGTAATATTCTACTGGGTGGTCCATTTCTTTGACAAGCTTCATGTTTATGCTAGTTTTCATGGACTTGGTAGTGCCTTGTATTGTTCCAGACAAATTTGATTATTTTATTTGGTCAATTGGTCTTAGTGGTATTTTCTTCTCGTTGAAGTTTGAACTGTTGAATTTTAGCATAAACATGTTTTGTTTCAATCATAAATCCATGGCCTGAGCTTTATATGAAGTATGGTCAACTCAAATGTTAGTGGTTTGCTTTTATTAGTTCACATGTAATTGGATTTAGATATCCTGATTTTGATCTCAATGCAAAGTTCAATCATGTCTTAACATAAATTCCAGAAGTGTAGATCGGCACATTAATGATGTAATCTTTGAGTGTCATTATATTTAACTACAGAGGTTTATGGTTCTGATGCATATTTTTTTTATTCTAAATATATATTCGAAGTATGGAATTGTCTAGGTTCTTTTTATGTCATAGGGAATTTTTTATTTACAAAGATAGCGAACTCGTTCTTATCATTTCCATGAAAGTAACACTTTTTAAATTGCTCTTTCCTAAATATTTTTTATAGTTCTTCAGTACCAATATTAGATACTAGAGTCCAGTAGTATACTTGCTACTCCTGGTTTATTTGTTAATGTGGATGCGAAAATTCTGGTGTTGCTTCACATTTTTGAACAGTATGCTGCCTTGATAAAGTCAGTCTCTGAATATTTATGCTTTATGTCTCTTTTATTGTTGCTGTTAAGTTTATTGCCTGTTGGCCATTGTATTTTTTAAATTAAATGCGTAAATAAATTCCTGAAAGAGGGTTTTCAATAGTAGTTATTCAGCTAACAAGTCTTTGCTATTTACTTATATTTGCAGTGAAGGAGATTTTCCATCAAGTGCATGTAAGGTTTCTTATTTTTAAGTTAATACTAAAGTTTACATCTAGTTTTTGTAACAATAGTTTGTTCTTTTTAGATCATGAACTTCTTGGGCATCATGCCGTCTTCGCTGAACATACACCTGTGTCATCCGCAACTCATCCTTGCCCATATATTGCATATTTTGGTCCAATTCATCCCTCCAGTTCAACATCAAGTGGGAATGTCTCTGACGGATCTAGTTTTAACAATCATTGGAATGGTCTGTCTGCTCATAGTGAAGTCCCCAGCACCTATCCTTTCCCTTCCATGGATCCCCATTACCACAGTTGGGAACATTCTCCCCCATTCGTAGCAACTAGTCGGGTTGGTAGTGCGGATCAACCCTCTGTTCCATCAGTGACCCAGAGAACAGCTAGGAATTCTGATATCCTGAGACCCGGAATGCATCCTTTCATTGTCGGTCACAGGTTAGTACATAAAAATTTTGGAGATTGTACTTGTAGTATCACTTTTACGTCATTATGCCAATTCTGGCTTAATGGGTGGGAAATTCCACCTGGAGATGGATTTTTGTCATCTTGCAATTTTTAATGTTAAAAAGAATGAGGTATGTTTGGTCTGAAATTGGTAGGGTTAGGGAAAGCTTTCAGGTGATAGGTTTTCTGGGAGAGATTGTTGGGGTATGTCAGAGTTTGTTAGAAAATTGGAGTGACAGCTTTTTGACTGTTTGGCGTGGAAAGTCGGTGCTATATTATTGTTTTAGATTTAGAATATATATGTATGTAATTGTTTAAGAGAATAGGTGGGAGTGAAAGCACCAACCCAGAGTTCTAAAAAATTCTAGGACGAATATTGGATTTTGGAGTGGCAATTCTACAATTTGAAGCCCTAGATACGTTGGTGAGTACCATCATGTACCTCAGAAAACTTAGGCTAACATTAATAATTTCTATTGATGCAGTAGACTTGAAATTAGAATGTTTGTGTAGGCGAGTCTAAATAACTAGGCGTGTTAGGAGAGACAAGTTTTAGAGCTCTCCATCAAAGTAGAGTACCATATTTCTTGACTTGTGTGATGTTGGCTTGCAATATGACAGCTCTGCTAGTAGAGCTCCCAGCTCTGTCACCTCATCAGTGCTTCCACCTTACCCTGGTCCCGTTGCTCGACCCCGTGACCGTCCTGTTCAAGCATATTTTCAGCAATCCCCCAGTATACCAATAGCACGTGCCTCTGTTATATCAGGTGGAAGAAGATCTACCAGCCATAGGGGTTTGGCTCAAGTAGCGCCAATGGCCTCATCATCTGATCAGTCTTCAGGCTTTTACTTCTTCTCATCGAGTCCATCGGGAAGAGCCTTCCAAGAAGCTGAAAATTCGGCCCGTGATCATTATCATGCTTGGGAACGGGATCACCAGCCCGCCTTCCCAATGGATAGGGACTCAATATGGGCGCCTTTCCACCCACAAGCTGGTGGATCTGATAGTGGAATCAGAAGCAGCAGCTTTCGGAGGCATGCAGGATCCGATCGAATGCCATCTCAAAATCGGTCGTAGGGCGTCTTGATGTGTTGTGATTAAAACTTGGACGACTATGACTGGAAAAAGGACCCCAAATTAATATATGTGATGTTTGAGGTACAATCTATAATGTTATAAATCCCACCCACCATACATTTATGCTTTGGCTGAACTGAAACTGCAGGTGTGTGGGTAGCATTCCAAATATGGGTGTTCATATTGTGATGATGGACTTTGCCTTCCTCTTGTTCTGTCCCCTCTGGGTAAATAATATAAATATTGCTTCTTCAATTTTGATTTGTGATCATATAAATTTTAAACATAGCAAGTTTGATTGTCACGCCTTAAAACGGATCTATGGAATTTCTTACAAGAAATTAGATTCTATTGACTTAATATTACTGAGATACAAAACATATAACCGTATATCTAAAATATCCCCAGTTATAGTTTAAAATAAGAATTATGATCTTACCCAAAATATCTAACGATATGGTACTTAATTTATCCCCCCCCCCCAAACTAATTAAGTGGGAAGGATCACAATATAGTCTCAAGTATGTATGGGTAATTATAGGGTGCACTACCCATATCTTTTTAGTATTTAATATACTAAAAAAGAGTTTAATTTTGATGATGTGTCATATCAATAATTTTAATTATTAATTAATATAGATAATTACATATATTTATTTAAGATTTAAATAAAATATTGATCAAATAAAAATTAATTATTAATTAAAATATAATGCAGATAAATACATGTATTTAATTAAGAATATGGATATGATCAAAATAAAATTAAATCATATTTGAAAGAAAAAAAATATATTTAATTTTTCTTTAACCTATATATAAGACCTATTATTCATTCAATTCACAGGCACCAGAATTATTATCCAAAAGCTTTCTTCAAGTTAGTATTCAATTTTTTATTTATTTTATTTAATTTTTTTATTTAAATTTATAATATTTTATTTTTAATTACTTTTAATTCATGCATATTTATTTCTTTTGAATTTCTTTATGCTTGATGTTCAATTTTTATATACTATTATTTATTTCCTCTAATATGATTATAATTTTGTCATTAAACTACACAAGAATACAAAAAAATTTCTTTTTAAGTTTTCTTCATGTTGTAAACCTTTTTATATATAAATTATTCTCTTTAAGCATTTTTTTTCAAATTCTAAAGAATTTATGATATTGATTTTTAATTTTTTAATTTTGTTAAATTTTGGTATAATTTTTTTTTTAATTTCTTTTAACTTTTATTTTTTTATTAATATAATTTAGTTTATTTATTTTTATTCTCTTTAATTTTGTGATGATCTTTTTTAATGACTTGATTTTTTTTGTTAATTTCGTTATTTTTTTCATTTATTTTATTTTCATAAATTTTGGTATAATTTTATTTTATATTTCTTTTAGCTTTTTTTTATTAATATAATTTAGCTTATTTATTTATATTTTCTTAATTTTGTGATGATCTTTTTTTAACTTTTAAAATTACTTTTTTTATTGATTCCATTATTTTTTTGATTTACACATTTATCAATTTTATTTATTTTATTTTTTAAATTTATTTTTTTATTTTATTTTTGTTAATTATCACACACATATATATGGATTTCATTTTTTTTAAAATCACTTTTTTTTATTGATTGAATCGTTATAATTGGTGATATTTATTATTATTATTTTAATTTTATAATTATTTCGTTATATTTTTTTATTTCTTTTTATTAATACATAATACTAAATTTATTTATTTTTAGGGTGATTCGGGATTTAACTAGATTTAATTGATTTATTTTAGGGTGTAATAAATAATTATTTTTCATAATTTTTTTTCAATTATTTTAATTATGAATTAATATAGATAATTACATGTATTTTTGTAAGATTCGAATCAGAATTAATTATTAATTAAATTTTAATATAGATAAATACATGTATTTGCTTAAAGATTTGAATATGAATGTAATCAAATCATAGTTGGAAGCATGAGAACTTTTATTCATTCACTTGAAATTATTCTACCAAACCTTTTCTTCAAGTTAGTATTCAATTTTTTATTTATTTTATTTAAATTTATTTTGATTAATTATATTTTCTTTTTAATTTCTTATTTTTTTCAATTTTATTTTGATAAATTTTGGTATAATTTTATTTTAAATTTCTATTAACTTATATTGATTTATTAATATATTTGACTCTTACTTTATTTATTTTAATTCTCTTTAATTTAGTGATGATCTTTTTCTTAACTTTTAAATTTATTATTATTTTTTTCTGTTAATACCGTTATTTTTTTATTAACACATTTATACATTTGATTTCTCCAATTTATTAATTTAACTATTTTATTTATGTTATTTAATACATATATGGATTTGGTTATAATATTTTAATAAATAGAAATATTATATTATTTATTTTTATTTTTATTAATATATATGTATTGATTCCTTATAATTGGTGATATTTATCTTCTTTCTTTTTATGATAATTTCCTAATATTTTTTTATTTTATTTTTATTAAAACTTAATACTAAATTTATTTACTTTTAGGGTGATTTTGAGGTGTATCTAGGTTTAATTGATTTATTTTAGGGTATAACAAAATATTATTTTTAAAATTTTATTTATTGAATTATATTTTTTAAAATTGTAACTTTAAAACCCGTGTAATACACGGGATCCATACTAGTACAAATATAAACAAAAACATATATAATTATGAACAAAAATGTATACAATTTAATTGTTAGTTTTTTAATGAAAAATTAAGTGTAAAAAAATATACAATATTAAAAAATATGTATACACTATTGAATAAAAAGTTATATACACATGGATGCTAATTTTTTTAATGAAAAACTTAATATGAAAAAAGTATACAATTATTAAGAAACACGTATATAAAATAAAATAATATATATACAAAATAGAATAAAAAAGTTATATACATATGGGTGCACCCTTGCACCCGGTACACATAATATCAACTCAATATATATCTTTCAAAAAAATTTATTTTTTTATTGGAATTGGGAAGACAATATTGATCCCAACAACTCTAGGGCTACAAGGGAACATGATATCCTGTGATACTGGTGTAACATTTCATGTAATATCTCTTTAGAGAATGACATGTGGCGGGTGGAGAAATTCAATCCTTGACCCCAAGCATTGGCTTAGGGTATAGTTTTTTCTCATCTTTCCTACGTGTAGTGGCACAAAAAATTTCACACCAAAGTAGGACAAAAGATCCATACCCGGTTATAAGGTGTATGAGAGCCCTGGGGCGGTAGTTTCGTTGGGGTGCATGAGAGGGAGTATAGATGCCCTTTGTATACAAATGTAGCAGAATTTCTTGTCGATCACATCATTGAAAAGGTAAGGTATTTTCTGCTCTTCCCTACCCATTTTCTAATACATTCTTGGATAATTCTCTGCAGATTGGAAAAGCACACAAATTAGTGAGCATATGGAGAGTTGTTTTGACCGTAACTTTCACCGCAAAAGAAGAGGATGCACCTGAGGATGTGGAGGAGTTCGACTTTCGAGCTTCTGGAATGCTTTATTAAGCCCAATGGAGAATGCTCTTTAGAGAATGCTTTATTCACCCACTGATTTCAACTGTTTCTAACTTGATGCCCCTGCTTACCAAAGACAAATGCAATTGATAATGTTTCGACGGTTTCTAATTTCATGTAATTTGTCCAAATTCTCATGGATTTCATAAGTCTTACTTGAGTGTGGGTAGGGGTGTGCGGATCGGGACTCGGTACGAATTTTTAAAAAATTCGTACCAAAATTCGGATCGGATTTTTTAAAAAAAATAATTCGATATTGAATCCGTAAAGAAAAATCCGATATTGAATCCATACCGAAATTTGGTTCAGTTCGGAACGGACTTTCGGGAAAACGGATTTTGACGTGCTGAGCGAATCGGATCCGATTTCTCATGAGATCGGAGTTTTGCACATATAAATATTTAGAAAAATATCAATTAAATTAAAAAAAAAAAACTAAATTTCCCATATCCAAATATAAATCAACGGACAACCAAAATAATCATTAAAAAAAGTTCAAAGTTTTAATAAAAGGTAATAATATTTTAAAAAGCAAGAAAAGACTTCTGTAATACTGCTTCACAGTTCACATTAAGAGTTTCATAAGACATATAAGAAGAAATAATATTTGAATAAAAAATTGAACTCGAATTGATGAAAAGTGCGAGTGGTGTATTGCATTATTTCATAAATAATTCATATTATAAATAAATAATGATAAACTTTTAATGAAAAGTGATAATATATTTAATAAAAATTGATAATTATTTATAAAAGGTAAAATAGTCTTACATAAGACAACCTCATGCGTTGCCCTAAAAAATAATAGTACTAACATAAAGAAAATTAATAATTTTAGATATTTTTTAAACCTTTAACTTTAAATTTAAGGTGTATTTCAATTAAAGTCTATATAATAATATTTAAGACTATCATTTAATTTTTGTATTTTATCTTCATTAAATAAATATAAAATATAATAATTACGATTGAATTTAAACAATAGAGATACCATTTACTTTATTCATTATATTCTCTGAAATAATAATTTGAATCTTGAACATATTATTTTATTTATTTTCTATTTTTTAAAAATTTTATTTTACTTTATAAAATACTGTATATATTTTCTAATATGCAGTAATAAATAAATATTTAGAGCATTAGATATATTTTTAAATTATTATTTGTAATTATATTTAGTTTATTAATTATGATTACACTATAATAAGTAGAGTAAAATTAATTAATTCATGACATATAAAATATTAACTATAAATAATAAGATAAATATATTATATATAATTTTTATGCATAATTTAAATTCGGTTTTTCGGTACGATTTGGTTCGGTTATATCCAATATTCGCTACGGGAAAACGAAAAATATCCAAGTCCGTACCGAATAAAATTCAGTTCGATTCGGTGCGAAAAAAGTCAAAAAGTCAATAATTTTTTCAGTTCGGGATTAATTCGGTGCGGTTTCCAATTAAATCTAATATCCGTGCACACCCCTAAGTGTGGGTGGTGGTTGGGTTGACTATGCAACTTGTTGGTAGGTGGTGAAGAAGTGTTACTTTATACAATCTGGATGCAAACGTGCACCCATATGTGTATAATTTTTTGATTCAATATTATATACATATTTCTTAATAGTTTTATACATTTTTACATTTAATTTTTCATTAAAAAAACTAACATCCATATGTGCATAACATTTTATTCATTAGTGTATACATGTTTCTTAATAATTATATGGATTACATTTTACACATAATTTTTCATTAAAAAAACTAACATAAAATTCACTAACAAAATGTATACATTATTATTCATAATTATATATGTTTTTATCCATAATTGTATATGTTTCTAAAAGTAGGTGCACCGTATCCTAAGGTGTACAGGAGTATTAGCCAAAGTAAAATTATGATAAACCTTAATTTAAGAAAATAATTAAAATTAGGCAAAAACTTGTGTGTCCCGGGGACAGACCGTGCGTCCATACCCTTTAGTATTAAATTGTACTCCCTCCGTCCCACCCAAAGAGTGCATTTTTTCCATTTTGAACGTCCCACCCAAAGAGTCATCTTTCCTTTTTTACATATATGGGACCACACACACCCACTAATACAAATAAAATATGGGTCCACGCTCCCACTAATACAACTACCCACTACACATTAAATAATAATATTTCTTAATTCACGTGCAAAAAGAAAACACTATCCTTTGGGTGGGATAGAAGGACTATACATTTTAGTATAAAGACGTGTGTCCTTTATAATCTGGAAAAAAATAAAAATATTAATGAAAAGTATATACCCTTATTATAAAATGTTGTACCCTTATTAATTAAAATGTATACCCTTACACACTTTTTGCACCTCGGATACAAGACACCAACTCTTAAAATTAAACCTTCAAATAAAACACTCATAAAATAAAACCCAAAATTAAAATATAGTTGTTAATATAGTTAGCCGTTAGTTTACCAAGATCCAATGAGAATTGAACTTGAATTTCTCATTTAAGTAAAGAACTGAATAGTCAGCAAGGGTTATTTTGGTCGACTATATGTTGTATTAGGAAATTGATTAAGAATGGAATCAACTGATCTTGTAATTGGTACGTTTAATCAGTTGAAATCCCGATCTCATTTGAAATCACTATTCTGTTAATAAATAATGTAATATGATCCATCCGATATTATTTATTCCACAATTTAAGGAATTAATATTTTTTTTATATGTAGTTTAAAACAGTATGTATTTTTTTATCTATACATTTCTATTTATAATTATATAATAATAAAAGAAGTTATTTTTTTCTTAACATTTAATATTAATTAAGAACTTTAGTAATTAATTATTTATTAAAAAATAAAATGTTAAATGGTTTGAAATCTTTAAAAAAATCATATACGAAGTATTTAATATACCATCCCATAATTAAATTAAATTATTTAAAAGTTTATATACTCCATTAATCCAATACTCTTATTATATAGTGGAGTAATAATAATTACAATGACGAAGTCTTGTGATGTCTACGGTAAAATCATTTTACATTCTCGTAATTAATTATCATATTCACTATAACAAGTGAGTATTAATTTTTTTTTATATTAAAAATTGTTCATGAAATAATTTACTAAACAATTATCACTTTTCATTAGTGATAATATCATTATTTAAGCGTCTCATGTGACGATTTCTTTGCTTAATTACAATGTACCGTTAACAAAATTAAGACTTTAATAATTACAATGGAGTATTAATAATAGTTACGGTGATCATAATCTACTACAAAGTTGCACTACAAAATATATATATATACAACTAAAGGAAGGATGGATTATGTTCATTCAGACCTTTGGGAACCTTCAAAAACTATAACCAAAGGTGGAAGAAGATGCATAATGACCATAATTGATGACTACTCAAGGAAGCTGTGGGTATATGTTCTGAGAACCAAGGATGAAACATTTTCTACATTCAAAATTTGGTTAACAGAAACAGAAAATAACACTGGGAGTAGTTTGAAGTACTTGCGGACAGATAATGGATTGGAATTTGTGTCTGAAGAGTTTAATTCACACTGCAAGGAAAAAGGGATTAAGAGACACAAAACTGTCCCTGGAACTCCACAACAAAATGGCATTGCAAAAACAATGAATCAGACACTTTTACAAAGAATTAGATGCATGTTGAGTAGTACAGGCTTAAGCAAGATATTTTGGGGAGAATTAACTGCAACTGCAGCTTACTTGATCAACTTATGTCCTGCTACAGCTCTGAATTTTAAAACTCCAGAAGAAGTCTGGTCAGGTAATGTTCCAAGCTACTCACACCTTAGAGTTATAGGCTGTCAAGCCTATTCCCATGTGAAACAGGATAAATTGGAACCTAGAGCACTTAAATGTGTTATGATTGGTTATCCAAAAGGTGTAAAGGAGTATAAATTGTGGTGTTATGAAGAAAACAAACTCTTGGTTAGTAGAGATGTTGTTTTTATTGAAGATAAGATGCCATTGATCAAGGATGATCAGAGAAGAGAGTCTGAGCTTGAGGTGGAGCCTCAAAACATGAACAGATCAGGTGAAAGTGAAGAGAACTCCACTAACAGAGATACAGATGGAGTATTAAGAGTTAAATAACAACCTAATACCTATCAACTTGCAAGAGACAGACAGAAAAGGACTATAGTGCCACCTGCAAGGTATGTGGAAGCTGATATAGTGTCATTTGCACTATATACAGCAACTGATATTGAAGCTTATGAACCAAGAAACTACACTGAGGCATTGGCAAGTCAAGATAGTAATAAGTGGTTAATAGCCATGGAAGAAGAGCTATTGTCTCTGAATAAGAATGGAACATGGAGAATTGTTGACAAGCCAAAATCTCAGAAGTTAGTTGGATGTAAGTGGATTTTCAAGAGAAAACCAGCACCTGCAGCTGAAGGTGGAGTCAGATACAAGGCTAGGCTAGTAGCTAGGGGTTTTTCATAGAAAGAAGGGGTGGATTACAATGAGATCTTCTCACCTGTGGTCAAACATTGTTCAATCAGAGTATTACTAGCACTAGTGACTCAATATGATCTTGAGCTTCATCAGATGGATGTAACTACTGCATTTCTACATGGGAAGTTGGAAGAAAGTATCTACATGAAGATACCAGAGGGTGTTACAGTTGAGAGGGCTGATAGAAAGGCCTGTTTATTACTTGTATGGACTTAAACAAAGTCCTAGACAGTGGTACTTGAGATTTGATGAGTATATAGTTGCCAATGAATTTCAGAGAAGTCTCTATGACAGCTGTGTATACATCAAGGAGGAGAACAGCTGTTACACATACTTGCTACTCTATGTGGATGATATCTTGATTGCTTGCAAGAGCACTCAAGGCATTGATGTAGTAAAGGGATTACTCAAATTAGAGTTTGAGATGAAGGATCTTGGTGAAGCTAAGATGATACTAGGTATGGAAATAAGTAGAGACAGACCAGCTGGAATACTTGTGTTGAAACAGCAATCTTACCTTGTTAAAGTACTCAAAAGGTACAATATGGATCAGTGCAAGCCTGTTACAACACCTGTCAAGCAAGGGTTAAGTCTGTCTCTACTTGGTGGAGATAAATCAGACAGAGAAATAGCTTAAATGAGCAGGATTCCATATGCAAGTTCAGTGGGCAGTCTTATGTATGCAATAGTTTGTAGTAGGCCTGATCTTGCTTATGTAATGAGCTTGATTAGTAGATTCTTAAGTTGTCCAGGGAAGCAGCATTGGGAGGCAGTCAAATGGGCATTGAGGTATGTCAAGGGAACTGAACAAGTTGGTTTAAAATTTCATAAAGGGGAAGCAAAATCAGGAGCTGTCATTGAATATGTTGATGCTGATTTTGCAGCAAATTTGGATTCTAGGAAGTCTCTTACAGGGTATGTGTTTAATATGTATGGTACATCAGTGAGCTGGAAGGCAAGCCATCAGTCTGTAGTGGCATTATCAACTACAGAAGCTGAGTTTATTGCTTTGACAGAAGCAACTAAAGAAGGAGTATGGCTTGTTGGTTTGCTGAAAGAATTGGGGGAATATCAGGATACTATAGTGGTGTATTGTGACAATTAAAGTGCAATACACTTAGCTAAACATCAGGGATATCATGGAAGGACCAAACACATTGATGTCAAGCTATACTTTATGAGAGATATGGTGGATAGTGGATTTTTTGAAGTAAGAAAGATTGATACAGTTGTGAATCCAGCTGATAGACTTACTAAAGCATTGCCAGCAACAAAATTTGAGCTGTGCAAGACCTTAGTTGGTTTGTTTTCAGACATACAGGTTGCTGCTCCTTAAAAGCAGCAAAATGGGGAGAAGGACTCAAGTTTGAGCATACATACATCTAAGGTGGAGATTGATAATAATAGATGCATGCATGGGGTGTTTCACACGTGGATTATGTTTATTGGATGCTGAAGAATGATCTTCACGTGTTACATGCAAGCTGGAAGCAGTTGGAGTTGTTACAACAACTCAAACAACACAACTGGTAAAAACTGCCAAACTGGTGCAGTGTTGAGCAGCCGAATTTGGAGTAGTTTTTGAGAAGTTTATCTAGTTACTTGTGACCGGCTAGATGGCTGCATCTCAACTACTAAGTTAGGGCTATCTAGTGGAGGTTTAATCGGATCAATAGGTTAAGGGAGTAGCAAGATATAAGGTCTCAAAGTAGCTTGATCACAACACTTCTTCAATCTGAGTTTGACAGTTTTTGCAGCTTCGTTTTCTTTCTTCTTGTTGCAGATTGAGATCAATCCAATCTGAGTTGTAAGCACTGAGTGATAATAAAATTTCTTCTCCCCAAAGTGGATGTAGGTTATTCATAACCGAACTACTATACATCTTTGTGCAAGTTTACATTTCATTTCAAGTTCTATTATTTTATGTGTTTTGATTCTTAAGTATTTGTGAGTTTCTTATGTGTTTATCACGTCAATTGGTGCTGTCTATGGGAATCCAGACACACAGCAAACATTCAAGATGAACACTACAAGATTTGATGTTGAAAAGCTCTCAGAGAAGTCAGATTACAACCTATGGAAAATTAAGATGGAGGCAGTTCTAATGCAGCAAGGTCTAATGGATGCTCTGAAACCTCCTCCACCAGTGAAGACTGAAATCCTCAGAGATCCTCAAGCTGCAGCAGGTGCTGTAAGAGCACAAGTGGATGATCAGGTACTTCAAAAAGCATATTCTACAATAATCCTATGTCTAAGTGATAAAATACTCAGAGAAGTATCAAAGGAGACAACAGCTATTGGGGTATGGAATAGATTGGAAGCTTTGTTTATGGTTAAATCATCTGCCAATAAGATGCATCTGAGACAAAGGCTTCATGCATTCAAGATGACTGATGAAAGGTCTCTGATGGAACAAGTTGATGAATTCTGCAAGATCACAGATGATCTGGAAAGTGTGGATTTCAAGCTGTCCAGTAAAGACAAGGCCATCATGTTGCTGTCAGCATTGCCAAAATCACAGAGGCACTTTAAGGATTTTGTTCTCTATGGAGGGAAGGATGTGGTACTGCTTGAAGATGTACTGAAAACACTTAGATCAAAAGATCTAGAGGAGGGGGTTGACAGTAAAGAAAAGTCAGGAGCAGAAGGACTCTTTGCCAAGAAAGGAAACCAAAACAAGAAATGGAACAAAGGAGGAAATTCTGATCAAAAGAAGGGTGCAACAGGACAGTCAACTGGAAAGAAGTGTTACTACTGCCATAAACCAGGTCACTTCAAGAAACAATGTGCAAAATGGAAAGCTAACAAGTCCAAAAGGGTTGATGCAACTACTGAAAATCAGAAGAATCAAGTCAATCAGGTTGGTGAATTACAAAATAATACTGGTATGGAAGGTATTGAAGCTCTGGCCATCACATCATCAGATGTGTCTGTTGAGTGGGTATTGGATTGAGGGTGTACATTCCATATGACACCTATGAAGCATTGGTTTGAGAAATTCAAGCATCAGGAAGGAGGATTAGTATTGTTAGGTGATGATCATTCTTGTGAAATAAAGAGAGTGAGATCCATCAGATTGCTTATGTTTGATGGAATTCAGAGGCTTCTTAGGAATGTCAGATATGTTCCTGGATTAAAAAGGAACCTCATCTCCCTTGGGATGCTTGATACTCAAGGGTATGATTCAAACCTGAGGAGGGTAGTTCTCACAGTGACTAAGGATGATAGGATAGTCATGAAGGGAACTAGGAGATCTGACTTGTACTTTCTAGATGGGAGTGTTGTTGTAGGACAGATACACAACACTGATCAGCAGGTTGATGCTAAGCTATGGCATGGTAGGCTGGGACATGTTAGTGAAAGAGGAATGCAAGAATTGGCTAAACAAAAACTGATCAAGATCAATGCAAATGATCAGATCAGACAGTGTGAGCATTGCATCCTTGGTAAGTCCAAGAGACTTAAGTTTGGTGAATTAGAACATACAACCAAAGGAAGGATGGATTATGTTCATTCAGACCTCTGGGGACCTTCAAAAACTATAACCAGAGGTGGAAGAAGATACATAATGACCATAATTGATGACTACTCAAGGAAGTTGTGGGTATATGTTCTGAGAACCAAGGATGAAGCATTTTCTACATTCAAGATTTGGTTAACAGAAACAGAAAATAACACTGGGAGTAGTTTGAAGTACTTGAAAACAGATAATGGATTGGAATTTGTGTCTGAAGAGTTCAATTCATACTGCAAGGAAAAAGGGATTAAGAGACAAAACTATTCCTGGAACTCCACAACAAAATAGCATTGCAGAAAGAATGAATCAGACACTTTTGCAAAGAATTAGATGCATGTTGAGTAGTACAGGCTTAAGCAAGATATTTTGGGGAGAATTAGCTGCAATTGCAGCTTACTTGATCAACTTATGTCCTGCTACAGCTCTGAATTTTAAAACTCCAGAAAAAGTCTGGCCAGGTAAGGTTCCAAGCTACTCACACTTTAGAGTTATAGGCTGTCAAGCCTATTCCCATGTGAAACAGGATAAATTGGAACCTAGAGCACTTAAATGTGTTATGATTGGTTATCCAAAAGGTGTAAAGGGGTATAAACTGTGGTGTTATGAAGAAAACAGACTCTTGGTTAGTAGAGATGTTGTTTTTATTGAAGATAAGATGCCATTGATCAAGGATGATCAGAGAAGAGAGTCTGAGCTTGAGGTGGAGCCTCAAAACATGAACAGATCAGGTGAAAGTGAAGAGAACTCCACTAACAGAGATACAGATGGAGTATTAAGAGTTAAAAAACAACCTAATACCTATCAACTTGCAATAGACAGACAGAAAAGGACTATAGTGCCACCTGCAAGGTATGTGGAAGCTGATATAGTGTCATTTGTACTATATACAGCAACTGAAATTGAAGCTTATGATCCAAGAAACTACACTGAGGCATTGGCAAGTCAAGATAGTAATAAGTGGTTAATAGCCATGGAAGAAGAGCTATTGTCTCTGAATAAGAATGGAACATGGAGAATTGTTGACAAGCCAAAATCTCAGAAGTTAGTTAGATGTAAGTGGATGTTCAAGAGAAAACCAGCACCTGCAGCTGAAGGTGGAGTCAGATACAAGGCTAGGCTAGTAGCTAGGGGTTTTTCACAGAAGGAAGGGGTGGATTACAATGAGATCTTCTCACCTGTGGTTAAACATTGTTCAATCAGAGTAGTACTAGCACTAGTGACTCAATATGATCTTGAGCTTCATCAGATGGATGTAACTACTGCATTTCTACATGGGAAGTTGGAAGAAAGTATCTACATGAAGATACCAGAGGGTGTTACAGTTGAGAGGGCTGATAGAAAGGTCTGTTTATTACTCAAGTCTTTGTATGGACTTAAACAAAATCCTAGACAGTGGTACTTGAGATTTGATGAGTATATAGTTGCCAATGGATTTCAGAGAAGTCTCTGTGACAGCTGTGTATACATCAAGGAGGAGAATAGTTGTTACACATACTTACTACTCTATGTGGATGATATCTTGATTGCTTGCAAGAGCACTCAAGGCATTGATGTAGTAAAGGGATTACTCAAATTAGAGTTTGAGATGAAGGATCTTGGTGAAGCTAAGATGATACTAGGTATGGAAATAAGCAGAGACAGACCAGCTGGAATACTTGTGTTGAAACAGCAATCTTACCTTGTTAAAGTACTCAAAAGGTACAATATGGATCAGTGCAAGCCTATTACAACACCTGTCAAGCAAGGGTTAAGTCTGTCTCTATTTGATGGAGCTAAATCAGACAGATAAATAGCCTAAATGAGCAGGATTCCATATGCAAGTTCAGTGGGCAGTCTTATGTATGCTATGGTTTGTAGTAGGCCTAATCTTGCTTATGTAATGAGCTTGATTAGTAGATTCTTAAGTTGTCCAGGGAAGCAGCATTGGGAGGCAGTCAAATGGGCATTGAGGTATGTAAAGGGAACTGAACAAGTTGGTTTAAAATTTCAAAAAGGGGAAGCAAAATCAGGAGCTGTCATTGGATATGTTGATGTTGATTTTACAGCAAATTTGGATTCTAGGAAGTCTCTTACAGGGTATGTGTTTAATATGTATGGTACATCAGTGAGCTGGAAGGCAAGCCATCAGTCTGTAGTGGCATTATCAACTACAAAAGCTGAGTTTATTGCTTTGACAGAAGCAATTAAAGAAAGAGTATGGCTTTTGGTTTGCTGAAAGAATTGGGGGAATATCAGGATACTGTAGTGGTGTATTGTGACAATCAAAGTGCAATACACTTAGCTAAACATCAGGGATATCATGAAAGGACCAAACACATTGATGTCAAGCTATACTTTGTGAGAGATATGGTGGATAGTGGATTTGTTGAAGTAAGGAAGATTGATACAGCTGTGAATCCAGCTGATGGACTTACTAAAGCATTGTCAGCAACAAAATTTGAGTTGTGCAAGACTTTAGTTGGTTTGTTTTCAAACATACAGGTTGCTGCTCCTTAAAAGCAGCAAAATGGGGAGAAGGACTCAAGTTTGAGCATGCATACATCTAAGGTGGAGATTGATAACAATAGATACATGCATGGGGTGTTTCACACATGGATTATGTTCATTGGATGCTGAAGAATGATCTTCACATGTTACATGCAAGCTGGAAGCAGTTGGAGTTGTTACAATAACTCAAACAACACAACTGGTGAAAACTGCCAAACTGGTGCAGTGTTGAGCAGCCGACTTTGAAGCAGTTTTTGGGAAGTTTATCTAGTTACTTGTGACCGGCTAGATGGCTGCATCTCAACTACTAAGTGAGGGCTATCTAGTGAAGGTTTAACTGGATCAATAGGTCAAGGGAGTAGCAAGATATAAGGTCTCAAAATAGCTTGATCACAACACTTCTTCAATCTGAGTTTGACAGTTTTTGCAGCTTCGTTTTCTTTCTTCTTGTTGCAGATTGAGATCAATCCAATCTGAGTTGTAAGCGTTGAGTGATAATAAAAGTTCTTCTCCCCAAAGTGGATGTAGGTTATTCATAACCGAACCACTATACATCTTTGTGCAAGTTTACATTTCATTTCAAGTTCTATTATTTTATATATTTTGATTCTTGAGTGTTTGTGAGTTTCTTGTGTGTTTATCACGTCAATTGGCGCCGTCTATGGGAATCCAGACACACAGCAAGCATTCAAGATGAACACTACAAGATTTGATGTTGAAAAGCTCTCAGAGAAGTCAGATTACAACCTATGAAAAATCAAGATGAAGGCAGTTCTAATGCAGCAAGGTCTGATGGAACAAATTATAGAGCATACATGAATTTTATGAGTTCCTCAAATTATAGAGAATACATGTACACATTATAACAACACTCCTTTCCAAATCTCCAAATATACAAAAACTGAAAAATCCGTCAAAGATAACTGAAAAATTCTCCGAATTGCAGAATTCCAAACGTACTTTCAAAGGATGAAACCTATCGAGTCATTGGCATTAGGGTTGTTATGATCTTGATGGAGAAAGCTAATCAGATCTTTGATGCTGTGATGGAGTGTATCGGTGTTTGAATAATAATGCAGTGGTTGAGGTGATCGAAATGGAAGGAGACGCAGATACATTGCGTGTTTTACTCGATGGATGGGAATCAGAACTATGCAGACACATTGCGTGTTTTACGCAATGGGAATAGGTTCTTGGTTTAGTGGATAATCCACCGGTTCATTCGATAGTGAGGCTACATAAGAGTACGGTGGTTGATGCTCTGATTGCCATCGTTGGAAATGTTCTATTGCCGAGAAACTTGTTTTAGTTGTTTTCAGAGTGTTAAAACTTACGATTTCTTCTATTTGTTAAGTAATGCTTAGTGTTTGGATAAGTAATGCTTAGTGTGTTAAAAAACTTACGAGGACTTCTATTTGTTTACTATATTAATGGATAATGGTACTTTGACCTTATGATTGAATGAATAATTGTGAATTGTATATATAAAATGTACTGTTGGTTGGAATCGCGCAGATGGTGTGGAGTTCTTTACTGAATTTTTTTTGCTGGTAGCGATGGATAGTTTTCTATAAAAGTGTAATGTTCTTTCTTTAAAATTGTAATGTTCTTTCTTCATCCTTGTAATGTTTGTATGTGAAAAGTGTAAAATAACAGAAAAAATTGAAAAATCCTCCAGATCTGGCAAAATTTCATCCTAATGTTTGTATGTGAAAAGTCTAAAATAACTGAAAAAAACTGAAAAATCCTTCAAAGCGAAAACTACAAAATTCCAAATGTTCCAAACTGATGTTGATAATGGATTTATATTTTGATGTTGTGCGCTAGAGCTAAGTAGAATAGCGAGTTTCCATTCCTTTTTTCATGTCATACCCATGTCGATTAGTTTCTATTCCTTTTTTCATGTCATACCCATTTCGATTTAGTTTTACTTTTTTGATTTCGGATCCAAAACATTTTAAAGGGTTTTGAGTTTTGACACAAATGTATAAGAAGTATTCATGTGATTTTATTGTCTATTATTATTATGTATTTTAAACAATTCCTTCAGCTTCTATTGCATCCGTTTATGACCGATCTTATTTTCGTTTGTGACCAATCTTATTTTCACTTGCATTCATGTTGTTAGATTTTTTGGTGATATGATGTCTTTTTCTTTAGAATGAGTGGAATCTTGTGGTTGACTTTGATAAGGTTTAGTTGGTCTGTTAGATGAGAATTTTGAGATAACTAATACGTCCTATAAATGAAGTTATTCAAAGATTTTTCTTTTGGACTGGTGGATAGCTTGTAAGAGATCAATCTTTGAAAACCAATTTTTGCCCTCAAAACAAATGAAGTTTCTCTTAAGATAATTTTATGGTCATTTTAATGAGCTAGATTGCAGCTCCAATTGCAACTGCCCATTGATTTATGTCCTTTTTCATTCAAATCATTGAGTTTTGAGTTTATGTTTTTGTTTGTAAACCACCATCACATCTCTCTGTGCAAAGAGGTTGTACATGTGATATTGTGCGCATACTGTTTGTAAAATATTTCAACTTTAAAATTATTAGATTTTAAAATATTTTTAGTCATTTTTACCTTGTGATTGAATTAGACACACATACTCTTCCTGATCCTATCACACTAATTTTCTCGAAATAATACCTGAAATTTTTGTGTATAGTGAGAAGCTTTCTCTAAACACGAGGAGTTCATGCTTTATTAGCTACATAGGGGAATTTAACCTCTTTGATTTTTAGCAGAATTCTTCAAATTTGTGAGTCATAATTCTAAGAAACTATTGTGGTTATCTTCCAAAATTCATATTCCAAATGTCTTCCCCTCAGAAATAATGTTTTCCAATATTCATATTCCAAATGTCTTCCCCCTCAGAAATAATTTTTTTTAATAATCATCTAAGTTTCCAAATAATACAGACCGATAACTAATAGATGTATCAGATGTCTAATATTAATTATTCTAATAAATAAAGGTTATATAGTTAAATCATTTCTACACTCATGACAGATTGACAAATAAGATCCTCTCGTTACACAAGCAAAAATAATAAACATGCACAAGACAAGACAATGATGTATATGACTAAGGACAGATCAACAAAAGAAGAAAAATATAAGTCTAAAAATCAGCACATCAATAAGAAACAAATATGGAGTCAAATTTTATAATGGACAAATATTTTTAATTTTTTTCTTTTGAGCCCACTTTTTATGTAGATGTTTAAAAATGCCCAAAATAACAAAAAAGACCTTGACTCGATAATGAAACGATTGTAATTTTTTAAAAAAGTCATTATCGAGTCAATTTTTTTATATGAAAAAGTTGACTCAATAATGACTTTTTTCAAAAATTACAATCGTGTCATTATCGAGTCAAGATCTTTTTGTCATTTTGGGCATTTTTAAATATTCACATAAAAAGTGGACACAAACAAATTTTTTAAAACTTGAATGCCCCCTATCGTGTAATCCCCCGTAAATATGTTGTACAATTCCATAACCTAGTCTAGACCATCAATTCAACGTGATTCATACCTTCAAAATTCTTAGAACTATTCAGAAAAGTACTAGCTCATGGTGTTACAAGCAACATCGATGGTTAAAGATAAAAACTTACTCATAAGTCTATAATTTATAAATGTGAAAAATAGAAAAAGAAAAACCTTAGATATGGTGTGATGCTCCATTCTCTCCTCCGTGATTCTGAATCTTCTCTGTTCTCCTTTCCAAATACGCAAACACTGATGAACTCTATAGGTACTGATGGGTGAATGTTTGAAATTTTGTGTAGCCCCAAGGGGCGTGGTGGTGTGAATGGATGGGAGTATTGTAGAATTGGAGTGTTGCATCTGAAACTCCTCCAATTACTTATTTTTATAATTGAGGGCTTACTCCCTCCGTCCTGCTGATAAGTGTCTGTTTGCTTTTTATACGTGAATTAAGGAGTATAATATTTTAAATTGTAATGAAGTAAGAGAACTAATATTTTAATGTGTAGTGGGTAGTTGTATTAGTGTTGAGTATGGGCTCCATGTGTAGTGGGTTGAGTATAATAATATTATTGTGTGTCAAATCAACCAAAAAATGAAATGAATACTTTGTATTAGGACAAACCAAATAGCAAAATAGACACTTATCAGCGGGACTGAGGGAGCATAAGACTTGGATTCCACCTCAAAAGAAGGTTTTTTCACGTCAAAATACGCCTCGGGCTCAAAATTGGACCGCCGGAAAATGGCACGGGTCTTGCCGTCTGGTACGTGCTGCACAAAATTGGCAACTCGTGCCACTCATGTTGCCCATCAGCAGCTAGCGCGACCTCATTGTTTTAATTATAATTTATTTATCCAAATCTGATGAGGTAATTTTTTTTTACCAAAACGATCCTCTCTTCTGTGGCATTCCAATCAAATCCATTTGAAAGTGGCACAAGTCATGCTAAAAGTGGCACGAGTCGTGCAGATGTTCGGCGTGCTGATTCGTGGCCAGCACGACCTGGCTCTCGTGCTAGTCACTGGCCGGAATAACTTGATTGTGGGCAGCATGACCTGACGCTCGTGTTGGCACGAGTCGTGTCGTGTTGCATGATCTCTTTTTTCATTCGGTTTTAATTCAAACTTTTTATTTTGCTCTTTTTACCCCCCCATTTTCTACTTTAAAAAACGAAATAACACGTCATATGCATCTCTAACTCAAATATATTATAAGGAACTATATGATGCGCAAATACGAACACAAATTTTACAAAACGATGTTAAATCGGACTTTAAAACATACACATTTTTACACTCATCAAGTGTCATAATATGATTTAATACAAACATATTTTAACTACCAATAAAATATTAAACATATTTTGTCTATATAATAAACACACTTTAATAATGAATTAATACATCTCATATATATCCATCTTACAAAAAATTCAAAAGTTAATATTAAAAAATATACTATATACATACAAAAATGAGGTAAATTATCTTGTTCATCCTAATGCACGAATTCAAATTCGTGTAGTAACCTTCAAAAGATGTACATATATTTAAAAAAGAAAGTACACTAATGAATAAGAACTTATATAGTAATTTGTTACAAATTATTTGTTAGTGGTTTTAATGAGTATTGAATTAAAAATATATATATTTATTAAAAAAATCATAAATATATTATTAAATGAAATTAATATGGATATGAATACGTAAAATATAACTCATAAAAAAAAGGCATAATGATAATTATTAGGGTGTTACCTAGTGGTAAGAATCCATTTTCAATCCAATAAAAAAAAATAATAATAAACAATTTATAACTTGAATTATTTTTTCTATTAGGACCGTAATTAATAAAAAATAGTAGATATGTGAAAATTTTAAATCTGATAATTTTATATTTTTCGCACACATAATTGAAAAAAAATAGACCCCGAAATAAAAAATTTTATATTAGGCGCTTAACAAGAACACTTCCAATTGTATTAGTATATACATGCGGCTCGTTTGGTAAGATATAATATGGGTTTTCATACAATTAGTAAGGTCTTGTATGTTGTTTGGCAAGTGACTCTATTTTGTGAAATTGCCCATTACTATTATCTTGTTCGGTAGATTAGCACTGTATCCTGTAACATTGTTAATACCACGCTCATGGCTATATTATTATTGTGGATCGTACAGTAAATCCATACAACTCTCATTTTAGATGTTTTTAACATAAATCTTGAAGCCAATACCATTGTGTTTTTTTGCTATTGAACTCTCTCCAAAGCTTCGTCTATACTCTTGCAAGACTCTCTTTCTGCAGAGTTCTTTGTATTGAGAGGCCAAAACTATGTCATATCTTCTGTTGCACCTTCAATCAGATGACCCATCGATCATGATTTACTCGCCAATAGAAATGCCTTGTCATCATTCGCTTTGCCCACAATTGGGACAAAGCCCGTATGCAGATCAATGTTATTTGTTAATTTTGGATGAATATTTGAATAAATGCGTATTTAGAATTTATCTTATATACTTTGCTTTCAGTTAATTAATTTGGATTATTCTGAATGCTTGTCCCTTGCTTTTTCTTTTTAAAAAAATTGTGCTATAGCCTTTTCGACGAGTTCAATTTTCTAATTGCTTCAATTAGGATTGCAAGACTTAATTTCAGTAGAAGTTGAATATTTTGATTTTGAATGTTTAAACTTTTAAGTTCTGATAGTAGGTTGATTTGCAAAAAAGTTTAACTAGAAAGTTGATGAATATTTTGGATGAGTAGAAATTATTTTGTGGAGTTACTTGACTCATAGTTATCATTATGATGAGTAATTCCTCTGAAATTCATGTTTATTTTTCTTTCATTAAGGGGGGATAGTTATTCAAAATTTTTATCAAGATTTTCTTAAGTGTGCAAGATCTCTTCATTTTAAATCTTATTCTGTTATGAGATGAGGATGGAAATTGTTTTCTATTTTCAAATTAAAAGGGGAAAGAGGTGGATATAAAGAGTCATGGAATTGAAATGCTAATTTAGCTATGACTACCTTTGGTTATCAAGTGAGATGACGTTATGGGAAATTGGCAATACATCATCATTCATATAACTAATAACACATGGTGTTGTTTTTGTTGTGTTTCTTGTTAAACTGGAGTTCATTAATTTCTTATGCCATTTATATGTCAGCTGGTCAAAGAAACTAGCAATGGATGACAGTGGAAATATTAGTCAAATAGAGGGAGTTTTCGACAAATGAGATCACCTGTTACATGTTGGTGTTTCATCTCCTATTACACGAATTAAATACTTGCCACGTGTCATAATCAAAATTCAATACATGCACCATGTGTTTAATGGTCATTTGTAGGGTATAGTTTTTTTATATAAAGAAACACCAATGTAACATGGAATGTGTAACAGGGAATTCAACTAGGAGTTTTCGGTGTATTAAATTTCTCATTAAAGGAAAACTATAGAATAACAAGAATACAACTCCCTAATCAATTTTATTGCTTACAAGAATGAAAATATTAAAAGCGTGTATCTCATCCAAATGTTGTTGCTGAAATTAATAGAGTAGAACATTGCCAATGGTGGTGTTTGTGTTAGAAGTATTTCCCTTTGAGTCACTTAATCTACTCGTGACTTGGTTGGGCCTCTGAGATTTCAGAAGAGGAAATTGAGGATTTGTGTTCATAGTGTAGTCTGATTAATTATACAAAGAAATGGTATCAATATTAATATTACCTACCTAACACCTAATTATATTATTATTATTCTTATTCTTTATACATTCTATCAAACAAGAACACCTAATTATATTATTATTATTCTTATTCTTTATACATTCTATCAAACAAGAACACCTAATTATATCATTCTTATTCTTTACACATTCTATCAAACATTCATATTCTTTACACATTCTATCAAACAAACTCCTTCAAATTTATAATTGACAAACTCTTGAACGTTACTAATTTGTGGCAATTAAATCCTAATAAAATATATTTCAAAAAAAAAACCTATAATAAGTAAATAGTTGTATAACACTATTAAACACTCCCAAGACTTTTTCCACAAAATAAGAGAAATCGAAAAGAACAAGAAAGCATAGTCCTATTAAGTGCAGATAAATTTGTTGTTCACTAGCCCTAAGAGATGAAATACTTTCTCAAGTAGCAGGAACGAATTTAAATCCAACAGCTAATAATGCATTACTTCACATCATCTTCAAGTGTTAATAAATCGGGACAATTTTCAAATGAAAAGCTCCCTCTTCTCCCACCCACAACTTCTGACATGCACTTACGGTTCACTCCGACTTTACCTGTCAACCACAATATTAAACAAAGTTATATTCATTATATTGAAGAACATGAATGCCGTTTTAAATTGAAAACCGTCCAGTGAGACTGAGATACCGATCTGGATCGCTCCTGCTTCGACTTGGGCTCCTTCTCCTACTAGCACTCTTGGGTCTAAATTTGAGAGGCTGCAGTACCAGAAAGTTGGAAGAAACAAAATATAATATACAATTATTAATAAATCAGTGGTCAGACTATCATCCGAGAATCGCGACCAATCTGGTTAAGACCAGATTATCCCCATATGCAAGAGATTGCGACTGTATTTGGACTTCCTAAAACCTCATTTATACAGAAGCTTTATACTAGAGAAAAAAATTACGTGAGCATATATAGCTATAAGATGTACACTTACAGGTGATTCTGATCTAGATTTGGAAGGAGATCTGCAAACATTTCAATCAACATAAAATTAACTACTTAAAAAAAAAATGAAGCCATTGATCCAGAGAAAAATGAGCATTATACGCCATAAAAGATGAAAAGTAACCAAACATATTATAATTGCTACCTGACTGAGATTCAAAGAAAACCCCGAGACCAAAGCACGGAGTTTATGCAAATATGACAATGCCCCCCGTGCTTTACCATTAACTTAAAGCATATGGATTTCAAACACTAAAATCATTATAAAGGAATGTTTCAAATCTAGTATTCATCTTGTCCATTCATTTTCTTCAAACATCTTTTACTGGACATCAACTCATGCACCATGCTAAATGAAGTTTTTACCATTTGCTGCAGGTGCTCAGCAACTTAACAGCATATTGCCACAAAGAAATGAGTCGCATGAAATTGAGCACCGCAAGCCATCAAGATCCTAACATGCAATCCCCATATCGCCAGGAAAAGCCAAATCTAAGAAGAAAAAAAAGAAGGCAGTCTTGATAGCCTTAGTACCATATCCTTAACGCACATGCATCCTTTTCAACAAACTATCTTCCTATGAAGAACTAGAGCACAGAGAAACCAGAAGGGGAGGATTACAAATAACATGTACAATCAATAAGTTTTCAAAACTCAACAGCAATTAACCAAAAGTAAAAGATAATAGAACTGCTGCTCATAACATTTGACTGGCATGGACTATGGGAGTTCTGAGGGAGGTTCCTTTCCGGAGGCAAATTAGCAACAAAGTCCATAATTTATTTCCCAAAAAAAAAAAAAAGAAAAAAAAAACTTGTACAAAAAAAAGTTTCTCAGTAGTTTTTTCGTTTAGAAAGACGAGGATGTGATATTCAAAAAAAAAAAAAGACATGTACTTCAATGAATTGAATATCTGAATCACTTTCCTAATCCTTGAAGTATGTATTCGTATTCTCCATGAATGATTCTTCTTTTATGTTTGATAGGAAATCCATTATCAATCCAAATTTAAAATTCTTAGATGTACATAGTTCACTGCCACTTCCGCAGTGGCATTTGATCATGACATTACAAGTCATCTAGGACTAGGAAGGAAAAAGGTAGGCCACCAGTAAAGGGCAGAATAAGTAGCTCAAGCAAACATCATAGGAACCATGAGCTGCACTACAAAAACACTTTTAACTAAAGAACATCACAAATAATCACATGGAAAAAGTCTTACCTTGATATAGAGCGATAAGGTGATGGTGATCTAGATGCGACAGATCTTGAACGAGAACGTTCCCTAATTGGAGAAGCACTGTAAAACAAAGTTAGAGAAAGATTCTTTAATCAAGGGTTGAAAAGTCGATTGGACTGAGTTTTTCACACTGCTACCTTCTACTCTTGTCCCTATCACCGGGACTGCGGCTGATACTTCTGCTTCTAGAATATGGACTCCTACTAGGACTCCGTGAATAACTGTATCTCCTATCATACTCCTCCACCTATATTTCAAAATGAATGAAGACCATATAGAATTCACAAATTCAAACTTCATCTTAACATACCCGTATATGAGCCCGAGAATACTGATTTCGGAAGAGAGAATCATCAAGCTTCCTTATCTACTAGCAGAAACAGGAAACATGTAACAGCAAAAGGTCATGTAAGCAAACGCAAAAGTTAATAAATTGGAATAGTACACAATCTGATGAAAGAAAATGGCATGTTAGCTTCAAAAGCCAAGTAAATTAGCTCACCGCATATTTCATGTCATCGTAGTTTGTGTAGTCAACAATTCCTCGCATGCCTAGAAGAAATATACCCACATCAATTTCAATGCCTAGAAAACCACCTATAACTACATCAACAACACCAAGAAGCTAATACAATAGCAAACCTAAAGGTAATTCTATTAAGAAAATTTTTTCAGAAAATAATAAAAAACGCTTGCAGCTTATTCAACCTCAAAAGATCTGCACAACAAAGAGTTAAATTTATAAATGCAAACAACAAAATCTTGCAGTTTTTTTACACCACCTGGGAATGTAAGTAAACACTGAAAAATAAAAAATATCTTACCATCACGGTCACGGTACACTTGAGAGAAACACACATCTCCAGCTTGACGCATGTGATCCTAAACCCAAGACCAAAAAACAAGGCACTGGGTTAGCAGAAGTGCAAAAAAATTACAGTAGCTCACAGAAACACAGACCCCTTCAAATCAACATCCCCCCACCCCCCCACCCCCCAAAAAGAAAAGGTTTACCTTCAAGTCTTGCCATGATGCAGAAGAAGGAAGTCCAGTCACCAACACTGCAAATAAAAAATGCCATTAAGAATTATCTGCTAAATGTTGCACAATGTACAACATAGTTACATAAAAAAATTATAAATATACTCATTCTGGCAAAAACCTCCTACCCCGGTAGTCAGAACGCCTTGAAGCTCCACCACGACTGCTCCCACTACTGTAGCTACTGTACCGGTCATATGATGATGATCCCCGACCCCCATGAGCTAATTCAACCTACATGCAGACACAAATTGCAGAAAATTTGTTTAGGTCCAAGGCTTCAACTTTATCATCATATTACAAGTACTATGTATCTGACCCGTAAACGACAGCCATCAAAATTATAACCATCTCGCCCACGAATGGCATCCTCAGCATCACGAGAATCTTCAAACTAAAAAAACAACATTGATTAATCCTTCTCTAACTAACATACAAAATCAGAATCATTAAAAAAATCCATACAAGTTACACAAATAAGTAACTCATTAGGACTAGTATTTATAGCGCAATGAATACGCCTTTATTTTAGTCTACAGAAATAATAGTTTTCTATCTTGAAACATCAACTAACCTCAACGAAAGCATAACCAGGAGGTCTTGGTGGAATTTTCAAATCGATATCAACAATAGGCCCATACTGCAGGCAAACCATGAAAATTTTACATTAACATAAACCATAATTTCAAATTAATACTAAGGGAAACTAATTATGCCTAACCAAAAGACCAGTAGAGACTCGCTGGGGGGGGGGGGGTTGTTAATGTTTAATCATCATGAATCATACAATAAGAATAATGTGCATAAATCCACAAAGTAACAAATAAATAAATAAATAAAGACCCAAAAGCTCCAAAACAATCTGCAAATAATATGTAATTCTCAAGGCGCTCTTGAAAAACCTTAATTAGCACTTTGGTTCCAAATTACGGTTAATTGATATTTCTATGAAAGATTGATAAAATCTCTTAAATTTATCAATTAAATTACCAAAATAATGGTGAGGGAGGATAAATATTGAATTAACTGCTTCAATAAACAGTTCAGAGAGTTTTGATAACTGACTGAAACCATAAATCTTCTCAGTGTGCAATATACCCCTATCTGAAATAATGAAACATTATGATCCATGAAAGAACATTGATTAACTGAGAAGTGAAACAGCAAAAACATTTTAGGTGAAAAAGTGCTCGCCTTTATGTTCCATTTTTGTGCTTTTTAGGCTCTGACAAGTTTCCCAAATAATAAGTATGGGCAGTATGAACAAATAAATAAAATCTACAATGAACATAATTAGGAAAAAGCGTGCAACATTCTAAACTGCAAAAACATGCCTAATGCAATCAAAGAACACCAAAATAAAAATCAGAATACCAAGAACGGTTTCAGCTGAAAACATATAGTCAAGTGATTTTAGAAATTAACCTTGTAAAATAAATCTTCAACTTCATTCTCACGAATATCCCCTGGAAGATTGCCTACATAAATAGTTCTGCTAGATCGACCCATCCTTTCTGGAAAAGATAATAAAATTCACTGGTTAACACACATATAAAACAAATTAGACATGCCTATACAAGGACAGCTTTTTGGGTTGCCCCACTCAACTCCAAACAAATTTATCAAATTACTAACTGTTTGCCAATCCTTCATGATTCATAAGAATACCACAGAAATTGCTCAATGAGATGCCAGATAGTATTCCAAATTGGAAAATTTGCACCCAACATAAAAGATATAGGAGTAAGTTGGACATGTAATCAATATATCAATCAGGAAGGTCTGTCCATGAAATTAATATATCAATCAACATAATATTTTCTCTTGGTTCTCTTGTAAGGATACGGTGCACTTTTAAATATATATATAATCTACTCCCCAATGTCATAAAGTGAAACACATCTACAGCTCAATTTTCCAGGAATGAAATTATGAGCCATTGTTGACATACAAGTTTCAACAATATATTTGTGGTTTGATTTCTCCCCACGCAGATGGAATGAGCAAAACTGCACTGCAGCCCATCCAAAACAAAATTTTATAAAATGAAAGATTGCAAAATATTTTAGAGATATTGTCATAATTTGGCCATCCAAAACAACTGCAATATCCAACCATGTGATGTTGGGAATGACATGGTCCAAGTTTTAACTGGAGAAACCTATAATTTCTAATCCATTCTTTCTTGTAGTCTCACCTTGGACATGTATAAATGCAGATCATAGCAATTATTTCTACACTGCAAAACTAATCCAGCAGAGAGAATGGCTAAATAACAAGATTATGAACTTGACACAATAATCTCGATTTATTGATAAAATTTTGAGTATCCAGTTGTAAAAGGTGCAGTTGAAATGAACTTTGATGAAGACAATGTAAGCTTAATGTAAGCGCAGGGATTTCAATTTAGAAAAAATTAGTAACTAAATAGTATAAAATCCAATGAATGTATATTAGAACTACAAATGATGCAGTATCTACAATATCTTCTATGAAGCACTAAGGCACTAAAAAATAATCCATGTTATTTTTAATTGCAATTTGAGAATTTGGCCAAACTTCAAAATACAATTAAAACTAAAGAGGCCTATTCATAGTTACAATTTAAAAGGAATCGTAATAGTTAATACAATCATAATCTATGAAAATATCATAGTTCATTATATTTAATACTCATAAATTATTAACCAAAAAAAAATTTATGTTTTGGTTATTCGAAAATTTGTTCTCAAATCAATTTACGATAATATTAAGTTAACCTGTAAGGATAAGGCAGGATAGAAAATTATATGCAACAAAGGTTATTAGTTACCATTTACGAATTTGAAAAAGTTCTACAGCAATTTTCACTTCAAATTTTAACTTAAGAACAAGACAGTGTCGAATTTTTTACAAAAAAAAATAGCATTTACTAATTTGTAAAAGTTTTACAGCATTTTCACTTCGTTCTAACACTGAATAACCTTTCCCACCTAAGGCGACCAAGACCAACTGATGACAATGAATTGGAAGGGAGCCAATTTAAAGAAGCTTAGAAATAGGAGTACTATTTTTATAAAAAATGATGATACAAAAAAGTTGATATGAACTTGCCAAGATTTCACTAAACAGACATTTTCACCTCAGAATTTTTAGTGCGTACAAACACAAACGCATGCCCAAAAATTATCACTATAAAGTCCTTAGAAAGGAAAAAATAACTCATTGTAAACATAAACCCTAGAAGGTAAAACTAAATAAATAAATAAATAAAAATTGAGCAGATTAAACTGCACAAGAAATGTCGAAAATATGAGCCGTCGTGGAAAGAATACGAAAATTCGCTACTCTTCGAACCAAGAAAAAAAAAATGTCTACAATCATTTGAATATTCACATAAAAACAAGAAAAGAAATGATAATATATCCTCTTTCTAACAGATAACCAAATTACAGACATTCATTACTCCATTATATCTCGATATCGATTACAGAAGGGGAAGAGAGAGGGAGGACAGACCTTACAAGCGACGCCGAGTTTCGTCTCCAGAACGATTTTGAATTAGAAGGTTCGAGAGAGTGATGCGAACAGTTTGAGAGAGAGAAGTGATGTTATATAATGCCCTGAATAAATATAAATTAAATTAAATTAAATAAAAAAGAAATATGAAAGCAAGGCTGCATTCATACGGCTCTTGAGTCTTGATTATCAACGACTCTCGTCATGACCTCATCATTTGAAACCTGTCCAAAATGTTTTCTATTCTCTTCCTCTATTCAATACTATTCCCCCTATTCCGTACTCATGATTACGAAGGTTACGTTTTTTTTGCACGATAATTAATAAATATAATATTTTAATGTATATTGAAATGAAAGAAATAATAATATAATGTAAAGTGGGTAGATGTATTAGTAAGATGTGTGGGCCATGAAGAGAGAATGAATTAATTTGTATGGATCCTATATGCTAAAAAAGAAAATGTAATCATTAGGATGAGACGCCCAAAATGAAAATATTTAACCATTAGGATGAGACGAAAGGAGTACTTATCAATGATTAGAAAATCAGACCGGACCGTCCGGTTCAACTGGTTGGACAGGAATCGGGCCTAAAAACCATTTTTGGGATTGGACTGGGTTGAACCGATCTAACCGATTCAACCGGTTTCAGTATTTTTTTTACTTTTATGATATTTTATTTTTATTTTTATTTATTTTAAAATATAATATTTACATTTTGGATTAAATTATGAATTATAATATTGAGTGCGTATATTACAAACTATGTATGAAGTATAAATTATGAATTTTAGATATTTTTATTCAATTATATTTTGATTTTAAATTGTATTTTAAATTTTAAAAAATAATTTATGTGATTATATATTTTTATAATTGGTAATTTTATAAAATATAATTGAAAATATGTAAAATTCAATTTTTTGGTTGAACCGATCTGACCAGTTGGACCTCGAACCGTTGTCTCTTCCACTTCATTCTTCGATCCAATTTTCTAATCACTAATACTTATCTTCAATAACTTTTGTTTTCGTGGGCTCTCAATATGCATCACATAATTGGTAAATACTATTGTGCAATAGTTTTTAAAGTGCACTTGGGTTAATTTTTATCTATGAGCCATGATACTTATATGAATTTCAGTAAAATGGATCATTAAATTTTTATCTATGAGCCATGATACTTATATGAATTTCAGTAAAATGGATCATTAATTTCACTAACCCTCACCTTCTCTCTCTCTCACCCTCACCTTCACCTTCTCTCTCTAAGTCTCTCTCTCTCACCCTCACCTTCTCTCTCTAAGTCGCTCTCTCTTTCTCTGTGTTCTGCTTCTCCCTCTTTCTCTTTTTTTTTTCTTCTCACTTCCTTCCTTCGCCGTCATGTCATCTCCTCTCCTCTATCGCTTCCTTCATCCACCACATCTATAGACATATTCTTCTAAATTTTTTCGCACACAACTCTCAAATCTGTTCAGGCATTGATTGTGTTTGTTCGAGATTTGCGTCTCCAATGGTGTTCGTTCGAGATCTTCTAAATGGCTGCGTCTTCTCGCAACTTTCAGATCTGTTCAGGCATTGATTGTGTTTGTTCGAGATTTGCATCTCCAATGGGTGTTCATCGAAATCCTAAATGGCTGCGTCTTCGCGTCTTCAATGGGTGGATATAATTCTTGACGCATCTAGAAAATCGGCGCACAATGAGTGGATGTGATTCTTCAATTTTACGAACATTTAGAAATTTTTATCTTCTTATTTTTTATAATTTCGGCATGTTTCAAATATTGTAATTAGTTGATTGTTTTTCATATCTTCAATTTTTGGAGCAAAAAGTGAAAATTATGATGATCGTTGACGATTTTACTTTCAATTGATTTTAATAATTTTATGAGATTGTAGAATTTGTTGGTGAAAATTGTGTGGGATGTTTTAGTTTTTTTATTCGGCAGTGTATACCTTCAATCATATAAATGTATTACTGTTTATTCTAAAATGTATCATTAACTTTATATATAAAAACTGTATCAAATTTTATTAGATAGTGTATACAATTAATCATATAAATGTATTACTTTTTATTCTAAAATGTATCATTAACTTTATATATAATAATTGTATTAAATCTTATTGATTTTTAATATGCATTTTCATAATTAGTTGTATTAATTTTAATTTAATAGTGTATATGTTTTTCTCAATTAATGTATTTTAAAAAAAAATCAATATTAATATTATTTTTATCAATGTTTTCATCAATATATTTATTAATTTTTTATATACATGTTAGTATAAAATATTATATATTTTTGTATAAAATGTAATATATATATATATATATATTTAATATTTAAGCGTATGTATTTAAATATGCAATTGTATGAGTTGTAATTCACTAGCATATATGTTGTAACTCATTTATGTAGGTATATTTTTCATAATAAATTGTATTGATATATTTAGTTAGTTTTTTTATTTTATGTTTATTTAATATAAAGAATACATTTATTCTCATAAATGTATACGTTAGTTAATAAAATCTTATACAACACCATATCTGAATTTACACCCAAAACCAATATTATCCAACACAGCAATTCCAAACAGTGATCGGCATGTTCCTTCACCAAAACAGCATGATTCAATCCCTAATTTCACCCCAGCCAGCTCAATCCATAATACAATATCTTAATTTACACCAACAACCGAAAGGATCCAATCCCTAATTTCACCCAAGTGAGCTCGATCCATAATACAATATCTCAATTTACACCAACCAACCAACGGCGAAGCGAGGAAGACGAGACAGCGGACGAAAGTTGAGATCTGAGGGACAGAGACATCGACGAGAGATCTAAGGGGACGGACCGACGGAGGCGTACCTCAATTTACACCATCCAAACGATACGGTAGAGCGAGAAAAATGAGACGGCGGACGAAAATTAAGATATGAGGTCTCGTTATGGAAGTTGAGATCTGAGGGATGGAGGCAGCGATGTGAGATCTAAGGGGGCGGACCAACAGAGGAGGGCGGATGTAGATGAGTGGCAACACGAAAAGAAGAGGAGGTAAAGTAGAGGAAAGACGGCGGCGGAGGTAGAGCACGGAGGAGGCGTAGCCGGCGGGAAAGAAGAGAAAAGGGGAAGAGCCACAAAAGAAGGCGGGGAGGGAAGAGAGAAGGAAAGAGGAGAGAGAGAGGAGTGTCAGCGTGAATGACCCAGCTGGGTATTTTAAAATTATATAATTGACCCACTTTTAAATATGGATCCTATTTTTAGTGTACACTAATTGTACAGTAGATCAACTCCACATACTTTATATTTCATTTATTATCTAAAAATATCACAATACCCTTAAAAAAATTAATTTAAAAAAATATTTTTTTTAAAACTACATATCTACATATGAAAATAAATCTGCAACGGACAAGTGTATTTACTTGTGAAATTTGAGAACTATTTGGTTTGGAAGTTCGGGTCACTATTATTATTAAAGTATGATTTCTATAATAACTAGATTATTAACATGTGCGCATTACTTGTAGTATTTTGCTATCACGTCCAGTTATTATTAAACTGTCATTTTGAGAAAAGTGTTTGATGTGTTGCCCGGTATTGGGGGTATGGATTGTGATCCTGATTTAATATACCACTTTATTTCACAATTATTAATATTTTAGGTGGGTATTGGAATGTGATTAACTATTTTATTTATTGCTTCTTTCATCCCACAAAAGTTGTGACTTTTTTCTTTTTGTGTTGTCTTATAGAAATTGTCATATTTCCTTTTCAAGCATATAAGACCCACACAAAAATATTAACATATTCAGATGGACACACAGAGTTTACACCGTAAATCCTGTTTACATAAGTGTTGGTGAAAGTTTATAAAGTTGATAATAAAATACTCCCTCCGTCCCAAAATTTTTTACACACTTCATTTGTAAATTACAAAGAAAGTGTGCAAAAAATTATGAGATGGAGGGAGTAACTTTTTTAAAATTCGTATCTAAAGAAACGTTGGTGAAAGTTGATAAAGTTTGATCATAAAATAACTTTTCTTAATAATCGTATCTAAAGAAATGACGCATAATATGTTGGGACCAAAAGAGTAATAGTAATTATTTAAAAAAGTAAGTACTTATACAAATATTTTCAGTGAGACAGATGTCACGTGCGAATAAGTAGAAGTATGTCATTACTATTAATTACTCTCTCCATCCGCTCGAAAGAGGATTTTTTTTCTATTTTGGTCATCCGCTTCAAAGAGGGTCATTTTCTTTTTTACACACATTGGACTATGGGTGAGCAAAACACATCTAAAATCGATTAATTTGACCGAACCGAACTGATCAATTCGGTTTGATTTTCAAAAAATCGATTCAATTTCGATTTTAAAAAAATCAGGTTTTCGGTTCGGTTTCGATTTAGAGGCCTAAAAACCAATAAAAAATCGAACTAACTGCTTATATATAAAAGAAACCCTAATTCCCTTGGAGCAACCGTAATTTCATATCATCTGAGTTCTAAAATCTAATGAATTGAGAACTGGCCTTCTTCCATCCCCTCCCCCCCTCCGCCATCACCGCCCACAACATCACTCATATTCTCCAAGCAGGAATCTCACGCAAGAGTCAAGCAGCAGGAAACAATCACCGTCTCCGAGATGATAGTCTATGCCCCTCCTGCAGTCGCCCAATTCTGATTGACTATGGCGACTACGACTCTAATTCATAATAGGATCATCTCCTCCATTATTTTGGGTTTTTATTTTTTTTCCTAAGTTTTATTATATACTCCATCCGTCCCATACTTATGTTCATAATTTTCGTTTTCGTCCGTCCCACACTTATCTTCACCACCCAAAAAAAAATTCCACATTAACCAACAACCTCAAAAGTTATCATAATTTCAAAAATACCACTCTCACTTAACACACATAACATACTTTATAATTTATTTATTACCTAAAAATACCATAATACCCCTAAAAAGTCAATAAAGTTGGTTAAAAAACAACTTTTCTTAATTTTGTATCTTAAGTACCAGTGCAGATAAGTATGAGACGGAGGGAGTATTTTTTTCCAAGTTAAATTATAGAGTGGAAAGACTTTCTTGCTCTATGCCTTGTTATCTGAAACATTTTCAGCTAAACTTGTTAATCTTGTCTTTTTAATGATTTCTTTATCAACTAATGAGTTTGGTTTGGTGATAATCTTGGAATTGCTCAATGTTTGGTGATAATCTTGTTTATAGTAATAGAATTACTCCGTGGGGAGAGTGGGAAATAAAACCTCTGGACTGCACAACAACATTAGTTCTTCGCTTATTTTTTTTTACATTTAATTCGGTGAAATCGGATATGAAACCATACCGAATCGAAATTTTCGATTCAGTTGTGTTTGGGTTCTCCACTAATTCGGTTTCGGTCCGATTTCCTATTTTTGTAAATTTCGGTGTTCGATTTTAGCAATTCGGTTCGGTTCGGTTTTGCATCGATGCACACCCCTACATTGCACCCACACACACCTACTAATACAACTTAAATATGGGATTCACACTCCTACTAATACTACTATCCACTACATATTAAATAATAATACTCCTTAATCAACGTGCACAAAGTAGTTGACCTCTTTCAAGTGGATGTTGTTCAGGGAGTATAAATAAATCATGAGTTTGAATATTAGGGTTCAAAATCAGGTATCTTAAACTTGAAAAGTGCCGCGGTTTTGGTTGCAAATATTGTTTTCTCCTTCTCCACTTACCCCCCACCCCCGCCCTCGCACAATATATATACACACAATGAAAAGATACATGCATATATACACATATACAATTCCTCCTCTTCCGTCGAATCGCCGCTTAGACCATCTCTTTCATACATCCAAAACCACCAGTATTTCTTCCCGTAGATATCATTCCGTCATCGAAAAAGGAATTCTTCTTCAAACGAAGTCTTATGATGGCTGAATCCACCGGAGTCAAGTCGAAGTTTGAATCTCTCAGGGAATGGGTCGTGGAGAACAAGCTCCGCGCCGTGGGTAAGCTCCTCCATCCACCGTTAATTCAACTCTTAATTTGAATATTCACAACCGTCCAAACTGATTCTTTAACACTACAACTCAAATTAAGCAAGTTATATATCTCTACAACTCAAATTAAGCAAGTTAAATATCTCAATTTCGTTTGGGTGTTCCCCTTGCTTGTGATTTTCTGATTTGGGCGGTGAAATTCTGAAGGGGGTTTGTGGGCAAGCGGTATAATCGGATCGCTGGCGTACAATTGGAGTCAGCCTGGGAAAGCTAGTGTTAAGATCATTCATGCTAGGTAATTCAATTTATTGTTTTCTTTTTATATATTGGTTTTTAATCTTCATTGGCTGATAATTTATTGGATGTTTTTAAGTGTGATTTTGATTCGCTCTGTTTTGGGATGAAATATTTTCCTAATACATGCTTAGCATGTGAGAACAATACATGCATCTTCTATTTTTATATATTCTTTATTTTGGGGTGGGAGGAGTACCTTAATCAAAAATTAGGTGTAAACAGGAAGCATCAATGCTCTCTCTCACGCACACGCATATATATAACAACAATAGTACACATGTTTTTGCAGAAAATTAGGGGTGTTATATTAGACGGCGTTGGGGTGTGTTTATTTCCCTTTTGGCAATGCTATGAAGCATGTTTCCAGTTTCTGGTGTATTTTATTTAAGTATCATGATTATAAAGTTGTGGGAGTCTTGCATTTGATATACAATCTAAATGCTCTTAATTGAATAAGTACTTAAGAGCTGCTTAGTTCAAACTTTGGAATGGTAATAATAGTGGGAATCATTAGTAAGGTAATGGTAATGAGAATGAAGTTGATTGAAGGGTGTGGTGTAGTTATTGAATCAATGAGACCAAAATAATTTAGGAAATTGGATTTCCATTATCTCATAACAAGAATCAATATTCTTTCTTTCCCATTACCCTCCCTCAATACCCTTACCAAGCACTTCCTTAGCTTTTCCATTTAAACATGCTCTGAAATGATGATGCTGGTAGAAACCAGCAGTACTTTGCTTCTTAAAACTGCATTTGTCTTTTAGTCATAGTTTTACAACGCTTTGATACATGTTTTATAATATTAGTATTAGTGTTGTAGACCTCATTTAGTGCCAAACCTTTTAGTTTTCAGAAATGGATATATTTAATACATCTCCGTTGTTGAGCTTCTCATGGTGTAACAAATTTACGTTATCAAAAAATTTGAGGGAAGAAGGGCGATTATATTCTATAAAAAGTTGTGAAATAAAATTTTTGAAGAATGTTCATAGGCATAGGTAATGAATATTCCAACTGGAGTTGGCAGGACTCTATCTACTTTTACTAAAAGAGTTATATTTTGAATTCAAAATGCAATATAAATAGATTTATATATATAATATGCGGTGATGATATGTATAACACTCCTAAACTTTTGTTACTAGTTTGTGTTTGTTTCCAAGTCATCTGATTTATGTTCTGATTTAATCTCATTCGAATCGATAATCCATATTTTTGCAGTGTACTTTGTAATATGTCAACACATAAACAGTCACCGAAGAGTGTTGTTGGCCTTTTATTTTCTTTTTCTAGCATTTGCTAGATCTCTTTATGTTGTGTTCTTTTGTCTTGTGTGTAAATGCATTTAGATGGTTTAATGTTGTTTACTTAATTTTGACACCAAAATTCTATGGGATCAAATGCAGGCTGCATGCACAAGCTCTAACACTGGCTGCATTAGCTGGAGCTGCAGTGGTCGAGTATTATGACCACAAAGCTACGGGGAAAACTACAGAACGATATGCTAAATTTCTTCCTATGGACACCTACTCTAAGGATTAGAGGAAGGGAACCAAAGAATATGCAGTTTGCGTATAGGATTCTATACGTAGAGAAGAATAAGAATGGGATGTTTATTTTGGTTGATTACATGGTAGATTTTTGTGCATATATTGGATATTGGTTTTTATACTACTTATAACGATTCATTTGTAATTAGCCAAAAAGATCGAGGCACATGGAAATCTCAGTGTGTGAAATCTCTTTGAAAGAGCATTGAATTTGGGGTGTGAGATCACCTATTTCAACTCGTTGTTTTGTTTGATGTTACACTTTTTAAGTGAATGAAATGTGGCAAAATTGCTTTCTAGATTACTCCGAGATTCAAAAGAATTCGAGTTAACATGAGCACAAGAAAAAAAGAAGTGGGGATAAGTAGCTTAGCTCATTCCTTTCCATCATTTCTTCTCCATACTCTAATTTTATAACAAAATATGCTTACTATACACATAATAAGAAACATAGTTTTTATCCATATATATATAAAAGATCGATAAATATCTTAAGTAACCACCTAAGCATGTGAGTTGGAGATTAGAAAATGAGCTTTGAGATGATGTTCGTAATGAATATCGAAATAAAATAACCAATGGGATGAATAATGAGACTCGAGATGAGAGAATGAACCTTGGGATGAAGTAAAGCATTGAAAAATGAATTTCTAGATGAAAGAATGAGCCTCGAGATGAAGCAAAGCGAAATGAAAAATGAATTTCAAAATGAAAGAATGAGCTTTGAGATAAAACAATCACCAAGATGAAAGGGATGAAGCAAAGCGAAATGAAAAATGAATTTCAAGATGAAAGAATGAGTTTTGAGATAAAACAATCACCAAGATGAAAATAATGAGCTTCAAGATGAAGCACTAATCTTCAAGATGAAGTAATTAGTTATATGAAAAGATGAGTTTGAGATAAAACAATGAGATTCGAAATGAGAAATGAGCTTGAATTTGGTTCGCATAACTTAAATTAAAAATAGGTCTGTTATATTTTTAATTTATTTCAATATTCTTAGGAAGTTTCTTTTCTTTTCTTATCATGAAGTGAGCAATTTTTTTTTTTTTAAAGACTAAGAACTTTCATGCTCTTCTACAAAACCATGCATCAATGCATGTTAAGTTGGGCACTTAGCTAGGTAGTTGGGTAAAATCAATTTCACGAGATGGACTTTGCAGACGTCCATATATTCATTTTGATATTTCTAGGAATTCAAGAAATTTATTTATTTATTTATTTCTATCAGAAGTAAAAAAATTATAACATGCACATCAAATAAAGATAAACCAGTCGTTCCAAAAATATTTATTAGTTTATTTCTTAAAATACATTTAATTAGGTTGATGTTCAAATTATTGGGCCTAATGCGGCCTTCAAGAAGCAAGAATGTTGGCCCAATTAAGGGCCCAAGGAAATGGGCCATTTTCCCAGAGAACCTCACCCCATAAAACCCTAATCAATAAATTTGTTCTTTCTCCCTCTCATCGCGGCTGCTCCAACCACCCGGCACAGGTGAGAGCTCGATACATTCTCTCCATTTCTGCAATTTAGATTCTGAAATAGTTTTTTGGCACTTCAGTTATTCCTTTGGGGTTTCGTTGCGCGGGAAAGATGAGTAAAGGCGGAGGAGCTGGTGCCCAGAAGGGAGGGAAGAAGAAGGCTGTGACGTTTGTAATCGATTGCGCGAAGCCTGTAGAGGATAAGATCATGGACATTGCCTCACTCGAAAAGTTTCTCCAGGAGCGCATCAAGGTCGGCGGCAAGCCCGGTGCCCTTGGAGATTCCGTTACCGTCACCCGTGACAAGACCAAGATCTCTGTCACTGCCAACGACACTGCCTTCTCCAAAAGGTAACTGTTTGGGTGTGTTTGTAATGCAAAGCATAAATTGATCAAGGAGTATGATTTTGTGGAACGTTATCCAGCAACTTTTTTATTGAGTTTCTGAGTTCTTTGTTGGATTCGAAATCCCAGTTCAAGAGCATATCTATTTGTTAATCAATAATTGCTCATAGCTTTGTATGATTGATTCATTGTGAAAGTTTAATTTCAGTAATATGCGTTAATGATTTGCAGTTAACTACAATGTTGATATTTTTAAAATTTTTAAAATAAAAAAATCTGGTTCTGGGGTTTGAACATTTTGTTCTCCTTTTAGTATGCAGTTTTGATAATTGGATATAGATGTGATGTGAACTTGTCTCTTTAAATAGGTATTGGAAGTATAAATAGCCACCCCCAGAAGAAAAAGAAGTATAGAAAATAAATTACTACAATTTTTGACTAGTGGAAGTATGGTGTTTTGTTGATGAATCTTCCCTGTATTGATTGAATGAGGCGTTATTGTATGCCAGGAAAATCAATTTTATGTGCAAGTTGCTATTGTTCCAAACCTTAAAAAAATTTGAGCATCAGTACTTAGTTTCTTATCCCACTTTTTGAGTGTAAATTGTATTTTGGGTTGCTTATTGTGTAGCTTTGAATAAAATTTTTAATTTCTTATACACTTATGTTCCTAGTTACTATCAACTGTGTAGTTTCTAAATTGCATATTATGGAGGATGAACAGGGATCTGAGTTGTTAACTGGAATTTACTCAGATAACGATGAAAGAAAAGAACAAAATAACCTGAATATGACTCAGACTATGCATTTCTTGATCAGTGTGCAACTGTGGAATGCTTTTAAGTGAATCGACTCCTTCTGAGTTTTGAGATAGCCACTCCTAACTGATGGTGTCCGATACCTGGCACCAGATATTTGAAACTTGTAATTACTTGTCCCTGCTTTAAGGTTCTTAAAATAAGTCCATCCCAAAATCCATAAAAAACCCAAGATGCTTTGACCCATAAGTCTACCTGTGCATTGTACCTAGTTTTTAATCCAGTCTAGACTACTTGTAATCTCTATGAAGATCTGGAAGTTTTTTTTGTTGACAATATTTTTGGAGGTAGGGAGATATTAGTGATGGAGTTGGTCCTCTCGAGTCTTGAGTAGCGAGTTCTTTTGGGAGCTCGAGTGCTTAACCAAGATTTGCTGCATCATCTGGTTTGCAAGTTTACATTTTGTTACTTAAATAATGATTGCTTTTCCAATGTTGTAATGATGAATCTTGTTTGTTTTATGCAGGTATCTAAAGTACTTGACAAAGAAATACCTAAAGAAGAACAATGTGCGTGATTGGCTCCGGGTGATAGCTTCTAGCAAAGACCGAAGCATCTATGAATTGAGGTACTTCAACATTGCCGAGAATGAGGCGGAGGAGGAAGATTGATCAACGAGATAGTCTTAATCTTTCTAGTTTTCTTCCAGAGGTTTTGTTTTGCTTAGTGTTCTTGTTAGACATCAATGTATTAAAAAATTTGCTATTCTTGGATTGGAAATCGATATACCAAAACTAATGGCTGCTGTGGTTTAGTGCTCCGTGGTTAGATTACGTTTTTATATACATTATCGTGTTTTATTTTGGCAAATTGGCGTTCTAACAACTTTTGAAATTAGAATACGATGGCAAGTGGGTGTTTGTTTGATGGGTGAGATGAGTAATGGGCACGAAATTGAATGTTTGGTTTTACTCTGCAGTGGATATCAGAGAATCTCCCATCACTCAAATGGGAGGAAAACTCTTTCCCATTTTATTTCCATTTTTCTTGATTATGCCATGTAATTTCATAATTAGACCTGTAAAGAAAATTTCACACATTTGGTATGTTCAAGGAGCTATTGCCACTGCACTCAAATATTTACTAAGAGCACTCAATAATTTACATTAGATGATTTGGAAATATACTAAAATAATCTTAATACAAATATATACTTAAATGACACACCAAAATTTAAAATCTCCTTTTCACTTTACACACCCAATAGTGGACGGTATTTCATGAGAATTGGTTGTTCAAATCAATTAGCACCAATTTTGAAGCTTTGGAAATCTGAGGAGGCAATATCGAGCTCGGATCATCCTCTTCATACAGAGTTTTTAACCTTATACTAGTGAACCAGGTGAGAAAAGTGCCGTCATAACAAAGTAAACTGATGGATCCGTGTTTATGCAAACTGTGCTCTTAAATTCTTCTTTAAGACACTATAGGAATTACCTCATCTTTCTTTTTGGTTCTTCAGTGTAAGTTTTAAAGCTTTTTTGTATCCATTTGCTAATATATAAATTTTAATATTTATTTTTGTAGAGAGAGAGAGAGATCTTTGCAACAATGGGAATAATTTGTGCTCCTAGGTAGGTACTTTCGTTTGCAATTTTAAGATTTCAAAAAATGGTGTACCCCGTGCAGGGCGGAGTTAGACCGATTTTTTAGGGGGCTAAAAGTAAAACCACGTTAATATTGGAGCATTAAATAATACTTTTTCCGTATCGATTTTATTTGCACCGATTATGTTGCAATAGAGTTTTAATTAAAAAAATATTTTTTAACTAACTTTATTGATTTTTAGGGATAACGTAGCTTTTTTAAATAATAATAAAGTGTAAAGTATGTTACATGGTGAGAATATTATTTTTAAAATTAAAATGTATTTTAAGATGTGATATTATTTTTTTGGATGGTGCAAGTTATTACGAGACGGATAAAAATATAAAATGTGATAATAATTGTGAGATTATAGGAGTACAAAGTAGTAAAATTTAAAAGTATAACTTGCTACCAAAAAAATATAGAGTTATTTTCATGCAATTTTTAATGTCTAAAACTAAAGAAATGTATAGAAAAATTTATTTATTAATAAATGAGAAATTATTAGAATTTGTAGTAAAAGTGATAGATATTTCTTTATAATGTAAGGTCAAATTAGTTATAAGAATAATTATTAGAAAGTTTGAGGGATTATAATTATTATTATTAGGAAATATAATCACTAATGATTAAAATTAATATAGTATATATACTAAAGGGATTTTTGAGGGGTTGGGGGGGGGGGGGGGGGGGGGCTAAAGCCCCCTCTTGGACATATGAGGATACGCCCCTGACTCCGGGCCCCATCGCCCATGTCCTGGGATTGGTGGAGGAGATAAATCGCAGATGTGCCTTAAGTGACTTATAGAGAGGGCTCACTGTTTAATTTGTGCTTACAAGGGGCCAAATCCATGTCAAAGGCAGGATTCGAACCTCCACCCTGCAGCAACCAAGCTCGGTTAGAAGACCTTTCCACCCTTTCCTCTACCACTTGAGCTATGCCTTGGGGCTATGATTTCAGTTCCCATGAAGATTTCACTCAGTGTCAAATATTTGGAAACCCCCCACCAAAAACAACATGCGCTAATCAAGATATGTATGTAAATATTGCACTGTTGGAAGATGATCTGAATGTAAATATTAATGATTATCAAAACACTACATTTAAAAAGAGTGTAAATGGATGGAGAATCCTACCTCTTACACTCCATCGGCACCTGATGTGAAAAACATATTCCGTGAGAGTTAGGGTTAGTTAAAAAAAGTTTTTAACTTTTGGATACTGGTGTGTTGGTTTAAGTATATATTCGCATTAAGATTATTTAAGTTTTTTCAAATCATCTAATTTAAATTAAATTATTAAGTTCCTTTAGCAAATATTTGGGTGGCAACACCACCACCCATATGCAAATTAAACTTTGGTATTTCTTAGATGAGGCCAAAATGAACTCCTGCCTCAGGCCTCTCGTCCAAGTTGATGTTCCAATATCTTCTTGTCATTTCTCCTCCCATTTAAAAAAAAAAAAAAAAAAAAAAAGACGAGGACTCTTGAACTGAAATAATAATTATTCCGATGGAACCTTCTTTTCTACCATAAACTGACTGTAGATAGATGAATAAGCCATACTCTCGAAATGACTAAATGTACCCCAAAAATATTCAAATTAAATTATTCTTAATTAATAAGACATAATTACCCTTTTGAAAATTTTTATTTTATGATTTTTAGTAATTTTTTATTTAACTTTTATGTGAAATTCCTCAATAATATATTTACATATTTTAAATACATTAATAATTATTTTATATTCTAAAAATAATTTATTATATATCCTAAAATATTTAATAGTATATTAAAGTATGAAATGAAAATTAAAATATGAAATGCCAAAATTACTTTGCCGTCAAAAAAATTATCTTCGCTTTATCTTCATATACAAAAACCATATCTGGAAATATCCGTAGTGCTAAACCTTTATAAAAATGTATAATTGTGAAAGGTAACCCAACAAAAAATTGCAGAGTTAAAAGTTTCTTCTGTCACCAAACTTTTTAACCCTTTAAATTTTGTCCAAAAAAAATTATTTATATTAATTATGTCCCATAACTATCAATTTTAGTTGGGTTAGTTGCATTAAAAACCACAAACTTTCAATGTATTGCAAATTAATCCCGACTTTTATAAAATTACAAAAAAATCATGAACTTCATGCTTGTGCAATTCGCACCCATCAGGCAGCTGAAGCCTGCCCGACCGCTAACGTGGTGGCGTTGACCTTGCCATATCAGCTTTTAATTGATTACACGAAAAACTCCAACCTTTACATAAATTGTAATTTAATCCAAACCTTTGAAATTTTGGCAAAAAAGACCATAAATTTTTATTTTAAAATTGCACCATCTAATAAAAATTTATATTTTATTTTAAAATTTAAACTCTAAAATATTATTAAATAAAATAATAAAATAATTATATGAATAAAATGTTTATTACTTAAATTATGTGAATAAAATTAATTATATCTATTAAGTAGTAAAAAAATTATACAATCTCTAAATATGTAAATTCTTTTAATTTTTAAAATATTTTATACATTATAAAATGATTATAATTTATAAAATCAAAGTATTCGTGAACATGTCTTAATATCTTTTCGTAATTTCACATTATATATAGGAGAATGACAAATATACATATGAGATGTTTAAGGAATTTTATTATTTATAAAAAATTATTTAAAATTAATTTATAAACTCAAGTTTTATACTGAGAAAAAATATTCGTTAAGATTTAATTTATGCAAACCAAAATAATTTCATGTACTTATCATCATACTTTCCGTTTCATTCATCTCATACTTTCCTTCATCACATCAAATCAATCAATAACCTCAAAAAGTTATATATTAATCTAAAAAATAACACTCACACCTAACACACATAACATATTTTATACTTTATTTATTATTTTAAAATACTACAATGCCCTTAAAAAGTAAAAAAAAAAATTATCAAAAAATAATTTTTTAAAGCTAAATATCAACCGTACTAGTGAAGATAACTACGAGACAGAGGGAGTAGTAAAAAATTAATAAATAAAAATTTAAAAGACTTTTTTAAAAAAAAATATTTAATATAACATTTAGTATGAAAATAAAAAATAATTTTTTTTTAATATAATCTTTAGTTATGAATTTAAATTTTATAATAAAATATAAAATTTTTATTAGATGATGCAATTTAAAAATAAAAATAAAAATTTGATTGTCTTTTTTACCAAAATCTCAAAGGTTGGGATTAAATTGCAATTTAAGTAAAAGTTAAAATTTTTCTTGCAATCAACTAAAAGCTGACGTGGCAAGGTCAACGCCATGTTAGCGGTCGGGCAGACTTTAGCTGCATGATGGGAGCGAATTGCACAAATATGAAAAGTCATGATTTCTTTTGCAATTTTATAAAAGTCAGGATTAATTTGCAATCCGTTAAAAGTTCGTGATTTTTAACGCAATTAATCCATTTTAGTTTAATTTTGCCCAATTTTTGCTAGAACCCTAGATTTTCGTCGAAAAATGTTAGGTGCACGACGCGTGACCGTTCAATTTGGGGAAAACCAACGACTTTAGATGACGTGTCGCTCAAAATTGGGCCAACCAAACAAAAATTGAAGGTTCCGGCAAAAATTGGGTAAAATTAAACTAAAACTGATAGTTATGGGACAAAATTGATACAAATAACTTTTTTGGGATAACATTTAAAGTGTTAAAATTTATGAGACGTAAATTTTTTTAACTCAATTTATACTATAAATTTTTCATGAAATAACATTATTACTTTTCATTAATTGAGTATCATTTTTTATTATAGAAGTTATAACTTTTTATCCGTTTCACGTAAGGATTTACGTGATACGATTTCACACAAGTTTTTGCCATGTATTATATATATATATATATATATATATATATACCATTAAAATTTATGAGAACATAAAAAATATAAAAATAAAAAATAAAACTTTTCATTAATATGAAGAGAAGATTGATTATATTTATGGGTGATTTTTGAAAATTTCTATTTAAATTTACAAGATAAAGTCTCTAGTGAAACTAGTAATTTGTAAGATGAGTCGACCATCACTAAAGTATATTTATTGTATAGAAAAAATATATTTAATGGTTGTTAAAATATGTTTTCTAAAGTATACTTAATTATGCATTGAAATATGATTTTAACGTGTTATAAATATATTTTAACTATAAATAAGCATACTTTATCTATATAATAATAAATATACTTTAGTGATGGATCGAACCCGTCTCACATTCATCTCATCATAATAATATGTGAAGAGAAAATTTGCAATTCATTTAAAATTATACAAAATGAAATGCATGAAAAATTTACGCAACATAACTTACTTCCGAATCTACACGACATTGAAAAATAGTAATTTATAGTGTGCACCCGAATGCACCTAAAGATAGGGTGTATCCATATACAAATATAAACAAAAACATATACAATTAAGAGTAAAAATGTATACAATTTAATTGTTAACTTTTTTAATGAAAATTTGTATGTAATATCCAATAAAAAGTTATACACATATGGATGCTAGTTTTTTTAATGAAAACTTAATGTGAAAAAAGTATACAATTATTACAAAACATGTACTCCCTCCGTCTCGTCCTAATAGTTACGCATTACCATTTTGGGCGTCCCACCCCAATGGTTACGTTTTTTTTTTTAGCATATGGGACCCACACAAATTAACTTTTTCTCTCTCCATAACCCCACACATCACACTAATACACCTACCCACTTTACATTAAAATATTATTTCTCTCACCTCAATACACATTAAAATACTATACTCATTAATCCACGTGCAAAAAGCAAACGTAACTATAAGGACGGAACGAAGGGAGTATACAATGTATACAAAATAGAATAAAAAGACATACACATGTGGGTGCACCCTTGCACCCGGTGCACCCAATATATATTCTACAAAAATTGCCTTAGGATTTTGAATTTAGGTATAATAGTTTTTTAAATATGGGGTCAACATTGAGGTGCCCCTGATTGAAAGGTCAGGGGTTCAAGCCCCCGGAGCGCAATGGTGGAACAATTAATATTGAGGGCTACAAGCGGCAGTGTGGGAGGCTGAAACTCAGTGGGAACCTGCGGCTCGGTGGGAACCTGCGGCTGAGCTAGGGGGAGGGTCAGCATGGAGCAATCACTTGGGGATCGACTCCTTGTGCGCAGTAGTTAAAGATATTAGGAACCTGTGATCCATTGTGTGGTTACCGCGATTTACTTGGAGGCAGTTCTGAGGGGCCGGGACTGTTTCCTCGAGGACTAGTCGGGCGTAAGCCCGGAACCTCGGTATCAAAAAAAAAAAAAAAAAAAAAAAAAAAAAAAAAAAAAACTAAAAAAAAAAGCATTAATTGAAGTATGAGTGTTAATTAAGACGCAATTTCTACTTAAAATATTTTATACCTAAAATATCTTAACGGTTGCTCTAGTACTCCCTCCATCCCCGTCATATTGCTACTGTATATGTTAAAGATTTCTTTCTCCTAAAATCCTATTTCTTCTTATCTCTGGCACCTCAAATTGATTTTAGATTTTGCTAGTTCTATGGATTCGTTGATCAATCATCCTCAATCGGCTATATTCTATCTATTCCCGCCGTTGGGGAAAATAGTTGGTTTACGATAATTAATCACGGATGCCTTCTCCTTGTTGATTTCACGTGCTTTGTTCTTCAACAATTAGCGTATAAAATTGCAATCCGGACATCGAATAAAGGTTTTCGTTCGTGAACAACAAACGACAAGTTTGCAGCAGAGATTTAACTTTTCCGACAAGTTTGCAGCAGAGATTTAACGTTTCTTGGAGGGTGTGTGATTTCCGGTCAATCGGTGGATTCTTGGATTACAATCCAGATAATCACTTTTAGTCGGTTTGATCAATATTTCTGCTTGTAGTTCTGTTATTGTTAAATTTCCAATTGTATTATGTTATTGTTCTTGTTTAAATTTTTTGAGTTGAATACCTGCCTTATATTTTGTATTACTTGACTATTCAGTTAGTTTGTGGTTGTTTCTCTCTTAAGAGAGAAGAAAAATATACAAGAACATATGTCTGTTTTCTATAAATTTAAAAGTGCAAAAGATTATGAATCAGTTGCCTTTGACGGCCACTTTATATCCGTTGGAGACCTGAAAGCAATAATACATGAACTAAAGCAGTTGGGCAGTGGTACTGATTATGACCTCTTGCTCACCAATGCCCACACCAATGCCAATGAAGAAATTTTAATTCCCAGAAATCTTCTGTTTTACTTCGCCGAATCCCTGGTATTCCTTGCAAACCCATAGTTATTGCAGGTGTTACTAAGCAAGAAGAGTCCAATGTTGAGAAAATTTCTAATGATGTTGAAGCCATAAAGAGTAGCCTTGGTGGATCAGGTCAATCTGCCATAAAATATGATGAAGACTTAGAATGGGATGAATTTGAAAATGAGCCTGAAACTGTATCTAGAAACCATTTCAGGATCCTAAAGAGGATGAGGTGAGGAGAGCAAGATCAAAGCTTTAATCGACACCCCAGCCTTAGAGTGGCAGTGCCTATCGTCTGATGGCTTTGGTTCTGGTAGAGGTTTTGGATGGGGGAGAATGATTCATGGTCGAGGTGTGTTTGAGAATAGACCACAATAGGCTATGTATGTTGATGGTTGTTATGCATTACCAAGTGGAGCTGTAAATGAGGGTGCCTTTGAGAAAGAGATTGAGGGGATGCCATCATCAACTGGTGAAGTTCCACCAGAATTGAAGTGCCCACTGTGTAAACAAGTGATGAAAGATGGTGTCCTCACAAGCAAATGTTGTTTCAGTAGCTTCTGTTATGAATGTATAAGAGAGTACATTATTTCAAAATCAATGTGCGGTTGTGGGTTTTGCCGAACAAAACATTGAGGGATACTATCAATCAAAATGGTGGTAGTAGTGCATTTCAAGCCCAAGACCAATCTGCAAGCTAAGGTTGCATCCCCTGCTCAGTCTGCTGCCTCTGCTCCCCCACCTCAACGGGGAGAAACTCCGAAGATGGTAGATGAAACTAAATCTGCAATGGAACATGACAAAGGGAGATCACTTATGAAAGTGGATGATGATGTCTTCAAGGAAGCAGCATCACAGAGAAGTGCTCCTTTGGCTGATGAACAGAAACCAAGTTGTGGGGAAGCAGGAAAGAAGATGCAGTGGAGAGCTCCTCATGAGAATTATATGGACCCTTGTTCATTTAATCCTTATTGGAATGAAATGGATTTAGGATTAATACCTCCCTATGGTGGTCCAATAATGCCATATATGGGTTATGGATTGAACCCTATGGATGTTGGTTTTGATCCATTTGGTTGTATTTTGCCTCCTCAAAAGGACCTGAGTAGAGAGGAATTTGGAGCTCACAAAGCGGGACTGAAATGTGTAAAGATTCATCAACATGCAAATCTAAGTCATCTGGCCGATCGGAGAGGCATTCGCCTGAACGTCGCTCGAGAGACCCTCAACTCCCACAGAAGGAGCAAGACAAACACTACCGTTATCATTAGGAAACCCAGTAACAACAAACGGCAGCCTTCCTCAGACAAGAAACACCCTCACTCTAGAGGATTGTGGGACAGGGAAAGTCCAAGTCATAGCAACCATAGATGCACCCTAGATTCTACCCACAAGGGCAGTGTGCATCGCCCACTGTAGGGGCGTTTGTGCCATGTAGTTTTTGACATGTATTGCTCCACCTTTGCCTTTTATATTGTAATTAACTTTATCAACCATTTTAATTCATTCCTATTTTTTTTACATTTCATAACTAATTACTCCCTCTATTCCTGTTATAATTTTTATGTTTACTGTTTCATTTTATTTAAGAAAAGTTAATTTCTTCACCAATTTTATTGACTTTTAAGAACATTTTAGTATTTTTAGATATAATAAATAAAGTGTAAAAGAATATATTATGAATGTGAAAAATGAGTGAAAATTTTAAAATTCAAGTAACTTTTGAGGTTGTTGGATAAAGTAATTTTATTTTCTTTTTAGAGTAAAAATTATTGTGAAACAAACAAATGAGGAAAGTGTAAAAGTCTTTATGAGACGGATGGAGTATTATAAAATTACAATATTTTTTTTTTTTGTCAAATATTTATATTAAGATATGATTCAATTTATATACTTTTAAGTCCTCTTGTTTATAACACGGATTTAGAAGGACATCAAGTCCGATTAAATGCAATTATTGTATAAATTCCTTTATTTTAGTAAATTTTTAAAACTCATGTATTATTATTAGTTTAATGTGTACCAAATTAGGGTGTAAATGGGTAGGGTATGATACGGGTATGCCCAATCCATATACTACCCTACATCCTATTTTTAATATTCTTACCCAACCCAATTACCTTCAAATGTATCATTGGGTAGGGTACAGATATTATCCATCGGGTAATGGATAATCCGCGAATAAATGTATAATTATTTGGGATAACCATTTGGGATTTCCTATTCCCTCTAGTGTTCCATCCTTATTTCAAGGGGATGGAACTGTGAAATATCACCCATTTAAAAAGTTGGTCATGTATGAAATGGGTGATGTGTCTTTCATCCATTCTATTGGAATAGAAGATAGAATAGGTGGTGGAATAGGGAATTTTTATGTGTAACGACTGTCTTTGCTCTTTAACCCTCTCTTCTCCAGTTTAGTGATGTGTGAACCTCATGCGTTTAAAAATATATATATGTTTAAGTATATATAAATATATATCTTCGCTGCGAACTCATGCGTTTAAAAAAGTATATATGTACCTTCGCTACAGACGCAAGAAATGACAAAATGTATACCTTTTCGGCAGACGAAAGGAGTATGCACAAAAAAAAATATAAACAAAATAATTTATTTCAACTTCCAAATAAACACAATAAATAATTTAAAGCAAAGACTTGTGTGGAATCGTCTCACGCAAATCCCTTACGTGAGTGAGATAAAAAGTGATAATTCCTATAGTAAAAAGTGGAGTTAAAAGTTTTATAACTTTTGAAAGTTTAGATTTTATTCAAAAAAAGATATTTGTATCAATTTTGTTTCATAACTATGAGAGTTTTATTTCAATTTTGCCAAATTTTCATTGGAACCCTCGATTTTCGTCGGGAATTGATCATGTTGGATGAATTTGGGGGAAACCGGCGAGAATTACTGACTAGGATATCCAAACAAAATTCGTCCAATAGAATCGCCAAGTCATGAATTAAAAATAAAAATCTGACTCATCCTTTACCTAATTTCTTAAAATATACTCACTCCGTCCATTGTCAATCTATCAATTTTATCATTTTGGGTCGTCCATCCTTAATCTATCTATTTTCCTTTTTGGAATATGGAACTTACACCTTCCAATAATACAAATAAAATATGAAACCCCACCTTCCACTAATACAACTATCTACTACACATAAAATAATAATACTCCCTCCGTCCCAGTCAAACTGCACCGTTTGACTGCAAAAAGCTCTCACAAAAGCTACAGTAAACGGTGCAATATGGGCGGAACAGAGGGAGTACTCCTTAATCCACGTGCAAAAAACAAATAGATACATTGAAGATTGACGGAGGGAATATTTTAACTTATTTTATTAAAATTAAAACATAAACTAAAAAAAGAAAAAAAACCAAAAAACGCGATTAAAACAACTAGCGAATTTGCCGTCCCTATCTTGCTGCCCATCACTCGCTGTCAATCGCCTCCAAAGGGTGGATAGCCGAGTGCGCCACTCAGTGCCGACCGCTTCTTCATCGGTGGTCGCCGCCAATGTTGCGAGCCCTCGCGAATGCCGAGCCACAACGCGGTCCAGCCGCTGAAGAAGTCGCATCGCCGGATCCCATCGCTCAGTCTCAAGTTGCTGCTGCCCGTCTGCCGGATCTGCCATCACAGATTGCAAGTTCCGTTTTCACGTTTTTGTTTTAATCGAGTTTTTTTGTTTTTGTTTCTTTAGTTTATGTTCTAATTTTAATAAAAAGTTAAAATATATTTTAAGAAATTAGGATAAAGGCTATGAGCCAGATTTTAATTTTTTATTTGTGACGTGACAATTCTATTGGACAAATTTAGCTCGAATGTCCAGATCAGCAATCCTCGGTGGACACACGTGACCAATTTCCGGCAAAAATCGAGGGTTCCAACGAAAATTGAAACAAAAATCATAATCATGAGACAAAATCGATACAAATATCTTTTTTGGGACATAATCTAAAATTTTAAAAAGTTATGAGACAAAAATAACTTTTAACTCAAAAATTGCATTTAATAAACACAATACTCAATTTAACCACCATGATGTATCATCTCTTATGAGAGATACACAAGAGCCACACTGGAGAGGATAAAATCTAAACCCTATAACTTAATTTCTCCTCGTTCATAGGAATTAATTCAGAGAATGACAACTTAGGAGAGAGAACCTCCTAAATAACTTCTCATGTTACAATATTCTATTATTCAATCAAACTATTAACATGGGGAAGGACAGCTCATTAAACTAAGGATAGTTCATTAGAAATGGATGAGATAACAGATATAAGAAACATGTAAGGTGCTTGCAATACTTCTATGCACTAAGATACAATATCAAGATTTCACTAGGAACATTAAGTAGCCTTATGTGATGTCTTCCAAACTCTTCGAACGGAAAACGTGACATTGTGAAACCTCTTGCCTTCTAAACATCAGACACTATTATGGCAAAACCCTTTCTGTTCCAAAGAAACACACACCTATCTACTTTGCTGTTATGGAGAAAGTAATAATAAAGACAGGTATTGTAACTCCGTTGAGATAGTTTACAAAGGAAGTGAACATAGTTTTTCTTACCAGGGCCAATGTGTGATATATTCAGTAACATTTAAGTGAATCTCAATGTAAAATATCCAATGATAAGTTTGGCACGTCAAAATGAATTTCTCTAGTCAAGGCAACATAGGTCCATATCATGCCAAATGAGTAATAACTGCTTCAGAATACAAATACTAACCAAAATTACGGGAGACAACCTCTCAAGCATCAAATATTTCACAGGAAGTTGAAATAGAGAACATAATGATTCCAGTTAGTGGAAGTGCCCCTGTTAAAATTTATAAAAAGATGAGTATATCTCAAAAAATGGGAATGAGAAAGCAGGGATTTATTTGATATTTTCCATGACTTACCAGTAAGAAAAATATTTACAGATAGAGTGACTCATCTTCCGGATCCCTTTCTGTTTCCTTGGCTATCAGAAGATGTAGCATTCATCTTTGTTCCTAGTTTCCTAGCAGTGCGCTGGATAGCTGCATGCTTCAGACGTTGATTGTGGGTTTTTCTTTTACTGCATTATATATACATTTAACTATTATTACAATATTCAACAGCAGAATATTTTCTCAGAGGATAACTCAGCTTCAAAATTTAGGCTGAATAATAACATACTTACACATGTTACTTAATACAAACAACAAACATAATTCAAGAAGATAACAGACATTATAATCCTAGTGCACCAGAATAAGAGGATGCTTTTCTGACCATTGCAACAGAGAAGTAACAGATGATACTCAGAATAATATAGACCTCAGGGCTCAGACATCCTCCCCCACATTGTGAATAAAGATAAGAAATTAAATGAACATAGGATTATATTTCATATAATAGAAGTGGTTCAAGATGCTCTGGAAACAGTAAATATACGCCCTCCGTCCCGGACCACTGGTCACGTTTATTGTTCCATGTTAAGAAAAAGCTACTTTTTGACTTAGTATGTTTAGGTAATAAATAAAATACAACGTATGTTATGTGCGTTAAAAAGTGAAAGAAATATTGAAATTAAGGAGTATTTTGAAGTTTGGGATTAAGATTTTATTTCATTTATATGGAACAAGCAAATAATGAAAGTGTGAACAATTCTGTGGGACAGAGGAAGTCTTTTTTTCATTTCTCCAGACTTATAATCTGCAAATGCTTCTGTAACACAAAATCTCCTCTGATGTCACAACTATTGAGTAAAACTCCAGGGTTTGTAGGATCTAGAAACCTAATGATATGTATCATAGAAAACAGGTACATGATTTCAAGATATTCATTGAACAGAAAACTATGACTTTGATGAAGAGGCATGGGTCAACTTCCTCGCCCATCTGTTTTCCCAAATCCCTTCAAGAGATGGCACACACTCATAAAATACTCGTAAAAACATAAATTCCTCAAAATAAATTCCTGACCTTGCAAACAGAAGCCCAGCTGTAAGAACCATTCCACCAACAGCCCAAGAAACTCTCTCACTGAAGGGCATATCAATAATCCATTGTCTAAAATCTTCGAGGACCCAATCATTCTTTTCTCCAGGTAAGATCTCAGAATGTGAAGTTTTCCACGAATTCACAATATCATCAAGACTACCCTTCCCACCGTAGCATGACAATTCTTCAGGTTCATCAGAAGGCCTAACAGAGAAACCTGCAGCACGGCAGAGCTCAGTTCCGTTAGAGACCCACTCAGAAGCTCTACCACAGACGAAGTCACCTACTCCACATGGTGCTAGAACCTGCAACATGGTTGTCCAATCAGCTAATCTACAGAAAAATAATAAAATGATTCATGGTAAAAGAATGGATAATGCAAGCATAAATGAACTTGTGGAAAACCAATGAACATTGTGAGCCATCATTGCCAACACAATGAACAATGAAGTGCACAGTGACGCACTCAAAAGTCTTTATACGACACTGAGTGAGTCCAACAATTGTTTAAACAATATAAAAGCATAGGAGTTCAAGATAAATCAGATATGAGCAAGTCCTGAAAACTTGAAAGAATTAAAAACAATAAAAGACCTGTGACTTTGCATCCACGGAGTAGTATGCTGTAGAGCATGCTTCATAAACTCTATCACATAAGGATGCACATATTCGGGGAGGTCCCCGCTGTGTCCCCACCCATGGATCACAGATAGAACATTCCAATAATTCCCATAACTGCAAGCACTCTGGGCTTGCTTCTCCAGATGATGCAAGTATCCTAATGGACAATAAAGCAGGGTGTGTCTGAGTAATATCACAGCAGGTCTTTTTGCGGAAAACCCTGCAAAGTGTCAGATCTTTGGGCCCTTTGCTTGCTTTCTTAGGGGGCTTCCCCTCATTTGAAAATGGGGGGAATCGACCACCTTGAGAAATGCAGACTTCACTTGTTTTACCTGAACCAGGCAATGTATTTGAAATTAATGATGGCCAATATTATCCACTCCTGAGAAATTTATTACCTTTTGAATACTTTGGCACCAAAAACGACTAGAAACAATAAGGATGACACAACAGGGCGGTTTGAACTGTCAAGTGTGTTAGGGACAAGTCATGGTTTTTAGGACCCGCCACATGGACCCGACATATACATATATAAATTATATAGATATATGTGACACACACACAATATTAATATTAAGTACAAATAAATATAAGATATTAAAATAAAGGGTGATTCTAGGGTGCAACAGGTACACCAGTGCGCCCTAGGGTTAATAGGGAAAGTTTAGGGTATAATAGTAATTGCAATTTTATTTATTTATTTTTTTAAAATTTAATTCAAGGATGTGTTAATTAATTTAAAATCTAACAGTGTAGATCTTACAGAATCACCCTAGTAAGACTCTAAAATCAAATATGCACACAAATGAATAAGCATATATTATGTTAATGCTTATAGATTTGATGATCAAAAGAATATATTTTTCATTTTTTAGAATTATTTAGAGTATATATTTTTTTAAAAAAAATAACAGAGCAGGATGGTTTTGCAGGGCCGGTTTGTTCCAATCAGGTCAAAATAAATTTTGAGGGTGGTTCTGGGACAGACCAAACCCCATCCCAGACCAGTGGCATTGTCATCCCTAACTCCAAACTTTAGTTTCAATCCATTCAAACAAAATCTTCATTACAAATACCTATAGTTACAATCTTATTCAAAGAAATAATAAAAAAACGAGAGGGAGCGAGATATCATGGTGAAAACTTATATCTTATTGTTGAAAAATAGAGCATAATAAGCTGTAATTGTAGACTAACAGCTGTAATTGTAGACTAAACTAGTTGTCATATATTGAGCTAGCTGTAAATATGTTCTAGGGTGGCTGTAGGTGGCTGTAGGACGGCTGTAATTATGAAAGAAAGCACTATAAAATCAATGTCAATAGAAGAGAAAATTATTCCCTCAATTTATCTCTTTCAAGTTGGTATCAGAGCCAGCCCTTTCCTGCCCATATTTTTTGCCTTAACCTCTACCCTAAGCCAGAACCATGTCAGAAATTTCCAACGAATCCACCACAATTCCGCAGTCCTCAGTGACCAAAGATCTACCAAAAACAACCCCTGATTCACACCCTGTCCAAATCACCACCATCAAATTGAATGGTGATAACTTCTTGCGCTGGTCCCAATCAGTAAGAATGTATATTCGGGGTCGAGGAAAGATGGGATATCTAACGGGTGAACAGAAAAAACCATCGAAAGATGATCCAATGTTTGCTACATGGGATGCTGAAAATTCCATGGTAATGACGTGGCTGGTAAACTCCATGGAAGAGGAGATTGGTGCAAATTACATGTGTTTTCCTACGGCTAGTGAATTGTGGGAAAATATAAATCAGATGTATTCTGATTTAGGGAATCATTCCCAAATTTTTGAGTTAACACTCAAACTTGGTGAACTGCGACAAGGAGACGAAACAGTAACCAAGTATTTCAACTCTTTGAAGAGACTCTGGCAGGACCTTGATCTCTTTGATGCTCATGAGTGGAAGAATATTGAAGATGGACAACACCACAATAAAACAGTGGAAAATGGCCGTATTTTCAAGTTTTTGGCAGGTCTCAATGTCGAGTACGATGAGGTGCGGGGGAGAATCATTGGTAGGATGCCGCTGCCATCCCTCAGCGAAGTCTTCTCTGAAGTTAGGAGGGAGGAGAGTCGGAGGAATGTTATGCTCGGTAAGAAAGGACCTACTCCTGTTTTTGAAGGTTCTGCCCTCGCTTCTACAGCCCCAAACATACGCAAAGGGGCTGTCAATTTGCGTAAAATGGAGGAGAAACCAAGTGTATGGTGCGACTATTGCAACAAGCCGCGTCATACCCGAGAAACATGCTGGAAGATCCATGGCAAACCTGCCAACTTCAAGGGCAGAATTGGAGACAAAACTGGTCGGACTTTTCACTCCGCAAATGAGGCAGAAACTACTACCAGCGCCATTACCAAAGAGCAGTTGGATCAGCTTCTAGCACTGTTAAAATCTAATCCATCGTCCAGTAATCCTAATGTCTCTGTGGCACATACGGGTAACGAAATAAATGTTTTTTCTTGTGTTTTTGGAATTTCTGCTCCATGGATAATTGATTCTGGAGCATCTGATCATATGACCAACTCATTGAACTTGTTTAAAATTTACTCACCTTGTCTTGAAAATAGAAAAGTTAAGATTGCAGATGGGAGTTTTTCACCTGTTGTTGGAAAAGGTTTGGTCCAAATTTCTGAAAAAATAGACCTTAAGTCTGTTCTCTATGTACCTAAACTTACCTGCAATCTTTTATCAGTTAGCAAACTATCCAAAGACTCTAACTGTTGCGTGATTTTTTGTGACTCTCATTGTATTTTTCAGGACCGGAGCTCGGGGAGGACGATTGGCAGTGCTAGAATGGTTAATGATCTTTATTATTTTGAGAACATCTTACCTAGTAATAAAATTGTTCAAGGGCTTAGTAGTATTAGTTCCCTTTCTGTTCATGACCAAATAATGGTCTGGCATTGTCGTTTAGGCCACCCTAGTTTTTCATATATGAAATATTTGCTTCCAGATTTATTTAAAACAATGAGTCCATTAGATTTTCAATGTGAATGTTGTGTTCTTGCAAAAAGTCAACGTAGAACATATGTTCCTAGACCATACCTTGAGTCGAAACCTTTCTACTTATTTCACAGTGATGTGTGGGGACCTTCCAAGGTAACTACATCATCAGGAAAAAAATGGTTTGTAACTTTTACGGATGATCATACTCGACTCTGTTGGGTATTTTTGATGAAAGAAAAAAATGAGGTCGAAAAAATTTTTAAAGAATTTTACAATTTGATTGAAAACCAATTTCAAACAAAAATAAGCATTTTGCGAACCGATAATGGAAGAGAGTATTTCAATCAATATGTAAACATTTTTTTAAAACAAAAGGGTGTGTTACATCAATCGACCTGCCCTGATACTCCAGAACAAAATGGGGTGTCAGAAAGAAAAAATAAGCATTTACTGGAAGTTGCTAGGGCCATAATGTTCTACATGAATGTTCCAAAATACCTGTGGGGAGATGCAATTTTAACTGCAGCATATTTAATTAATAGGATGCCTACACGAGTCTTAAAGCACAAAACACCATTGGAATGCTTAAAAAAGTTTTTTCCGGAATCTCGGATAAATTCGGATTTACCACTAAAAATTTTTGGCTGCACTGCTTTTGTTCACATACCTAAGAGATCCCGATCAAAGTTAGACCCTAGGGCAGAAAAATGTATTTTTCTAGGCTATGCTGCAAATCGCAAAGGCTACAAATTTTTTAATCCCCTCACAAAACATTTTTTCATAACAATGGATGCCACTTTTATGGAAACAAAACCATTTTTTACCAAAAATTTGCTTCAGGGGGAGAATCTAGGGGAACCAAATTTTTTGGGAACCCCTTCCAAATTTGGTTATTGACCAACCTGTCAAAAATGGGGAGCCTGAATCTACAATTATCAATAGTGAAATGGGTCTGTCGGAGAAGGAAATACTACGAATTGAAAAAAATCGAAATACTCTAGAACCCTTGGTTTATTCTAGGAGAAATGTCCCCAAAAAGGGTGAAGATAAATTAATCATTCCAGCACAAGCTTCATCGGAATCCTCGGACAACGGAACTGTGGAGACTCAAGGTACTTCTTTTCCTAACCCACCAAAAAATACTCCACCTATTTTTCACAAGCCTTCCAATGTCAATCTCGATAATCCAAACCCAATTGTCCCACAAGAAAATGACATTGATATTCCCATTGCCCTTAGGAAAGGTACTCGAACCTGCACCAAATATCCCATTGCCAGATACTTAACCTATGATCATTTGTCCAAAACACATAAGGCATTTACTACTAATATCTCGAAACTTGTTGTGCCTAAAAACATTCAGGAAGCACTGAAGGATCAAGATTGGAGAGTAGCAGTGTTTGAAGAAATGAATGCCCTAAAAAGGAATGAGACTTGGGAAATTGTTGAAGCACCCAAGGATCAGAAGATAGTAGGGTGCAAGTGGGTCTTCACAATAAAAAGTAAGGCAGATGGTAGTGTAGAGAGATATAAGGCGAGGCTCGTAGCGAAAGGCTTTACACAGACATATGGAATTGATTACCAGGAAACATTTGCTCCTGTTGCAAAAATTAATTCAATTCGAGTTCTTCTGTCACTTGCAGTCAATCTCAATTGGCCTTTTCATCAGCTTGATGTTAAGAATGCCTTCTTAAATGGAGATCTAGATGAAGTGGTATTTATGAGTCCTCCTCCGGGGTTTGAAACAAAGTTTGGAGCTGGAAAGGTGTGTAGACTGAAAAAGTCCTTGTATGGCCTTAAGCAGTCCCCAAGAGCCTGGTTTGAACGTTTTTGCAACGCTGTAAAGCGTCTTGGTTATGTTCAAAGTCAAGCTGATCACACCATGTTTTATAAACACTCGAAGGAAGGAAAAATTGCCGTGTTGATTGTTTATGTTGATGATATCATTTTAACAGGAAGTGACTATGAAGAGCTTGGGGAGCTTAAAGGGAAGCTTGCAAAAGAGTTCGATATCAAGGACGTAGGAGTGTTGAAATACTTTCTTGGAATGGAGTTTGCAAGATCCAAGGAAGGTATATTTGTCAATCAACGCAAATATGTCCTTGATTTGTTAAGTGATACAGGTATGCTAGGATGTAAGCCAGCTGAGACGCCTATGGAGCCTAATGTCAAATTGCAACCAGCAGAAACAAAATTTGTGAAAGAAAAGGAGCGCTATCAGAGACTCGTTGGGAGGCTGATTTATTTATCTCACACTCGACCAGATATAGCCTTTCCGGTGAGTGTAGTTAGTCAATTCATGCACTCACCTGGGTCTGATCATTTTGAAGCAGTATACCGGATCCTAAGGTATTTGAAGGGAACACCGGGTAAAGGTCTTATATTTAAAAGACGAGGACACTTGCAAGTTGAAGCTTACACCGATGCAGATTGGGCGGGAAGTATAACTGATAGAAGGTCTACGTCGGGATACTGCTCATTTGTGGGTGGCAATTTAGTCACCTGGCGCAGCAAGAAACAGAATGTTGTAGCTCGAAGCAGTGCAGAGGCTGAGTTCAGAGCCTTAGCCCAAGGAATCTGTGAGGTTTTGTGGATCAAGAGATTACTACTGGAATTGAAGGTTATAGAGTTAATGCCTATGAAGTTGTACTGTGACAACAAAGCAGCCATTTCGATTGCACACAATCCAGTACTTCATGATCGCACAAAGCATGTGGAAGTCGACAAGCATTTCATCAAAGAAAAAATCAACAATAATGTGATTTGTGTGGATTATGTCCATACTAAGGAACAAGTGGCTGATCTACTTACGAAGGGACTACTCAAGAGACAGTTTGAGTGGTTAGTAAGCAAGCTGGGAATGGAAGACATCTTTAGCCCAGCTTGAGGGGGAGTGTTGAAAAATAGAGCATAATAAGCTGTAATTGTAGACTAACAGCTGTAATTGTAGACTAAACTAGTTGTCATATATTGAGCTAGCTGTAAATATGTTCTAGGGTGGCTGTAGGTGGCTGTAGGACGGCTGTAATTATGAAAGAAAGCACTATAAAATCAATGTCAATAGAAGAGAAAATTATTCCCTCAATTTATCTCTTTCAAGTCTTATTTCTAGGGTGCCTCCCCCCCATCTCCTTTTACCAAAGTCAAAGGCAACTTAATCTTTGAAAATCTTTTCCATTCTACATTCTATTTATCCTAACTTAAACATCATTCAGCAGAATGGTTGCAGACAACTTAATACCACTTACATAATTAAAGTCCAAATATCCTTCTGAGATAAGATTCTCAATCAACCTCATATAATCAGCACATGTCTTTTCCAATTATATCAGGAAAGAAATTGCAAAAACATTAGAACAAGCCAATAAAGGAAAGCCAATTATGTTGAGCACAGGCCACATGATCCCTTTTGATCAGAATTCATTCTATTATTGAATGATATCATTCTGTCGGTTAATCAAGCTAAGGTCCTGTTTTTTTAAAGAGACTGCTTATCTAAGGCAAAGTTTTCAATGTTATCTGCATCCAGTAGTATATACTGTAGGTAATATTTGGTCTTAAAATAGCTTAAGTGGATCAGATGTGCCTAAGAAACAAAGCATATGCCCAAGATTATCCAATAACATCATAATAGGTATGAGATAATTATAATTATAATTATTCTTTCTCTATATGGACAATAATTTATAAAATTCTGAGTTCTGTTTAATTGCATCTTAAGCAGGTCTATAAGGCTAAATGACAAACACCAACTGATGTATATTTCATTCATGAAATATTCTTCCATATTCACATATATTACCTTCAGGTTAAGTTTCTCCACCATAGAAGGCATAACATAATTCAAAATACAAGAGAATGCACTCACTTCTCAAATACTGTTTTTTTTCTCCCTAGTACTTATGCAATCAGACATACTTCCCTCAATAAAAAATTAAACAATTTCAAACAAAAGATAATAAAATAATGCTAATAAGTAACAATACAAATGATTATCTTTCTCGCTCAAGAGAATTATGTTTCCCAAAGACCGAAGAACGCTAATTCATATTATTAATGGGGAAGTGAATAAAGTGATGCTGAAGATTAACAAAGTAAGCAATTCATAGGAGTTCTAATTGCTCTCATTCGAGAAAATTTTCCCAAAGACGAAGAAGAAGTTTAATTCAAGTAGAGGTGATCCTTACTCATGGGGAAGTGAATCGAAAGAAGCGAAGAGAAGCGGAAAACGAATACTCACCATAGGCGTTCCGGAGGAGGAAACAAGTGAAAAAAGCGAGGAAGAAGAGGAGGCAGCAGCGATCGAAATTCCACATTCGTCAATTGATCTTAAAACCCAATTCAATGGTGATTGATAGCCATTAATGGAACTTCCTCTTAAATTCCAAATCAAAACCCTTAGTCAGGTGGACTGTGGAGTATATTTAATTTTGGGTAATGCAACTATTGAAATCATTACATTAGAGAAAAATGATTAAGATACTTTTGTACGATTGAATAATAGTAAAATAGAATGAATTAATGGAATGGTAATGAAAATTGAATGATTAAAAATTATTTTTATCATGATTGGTATCATTCAAGAATAAAAGTAATAGAATTTGTATTCCTTTATTAATTTTAATCTTATTAATAGTATTTTTATAATATTATATTTAAAATTTTAGTGAAGATTTTATATATTTTAATAATTATTGGAAAATATTAAATTAAAAATAAAATAAAATATTAATATTTTAAAATGTAAATAAAATTTAAATTACAAATAAAAAATTTATGTATATTAAAAAATATTAGATTATGTATAAAAATTATATTTATTTTTATATTACATGTATATATTCAATTTAATTAATAATATAAAGTTTTTATATATAATTTACTAATTTTTAAACATTAAAATAATTTATACATCTATATTTAAAATTTTTAAGAATTAAATTAAATTTTATATTTTTTTTACTGAGTTGAGTATATAAAAATATTTTATTTTTTTATTTAGATTTTAAAATTTAAAATTTTATTTTTTATTAAATAATTTAATAAAAATATTTTTAATAAATATTACATGTTAAGTAGAAAAATGATAACATATTTATAATTTTTATAATTATATAAATAGATATTGTATAAATAAAAAAATATTATATATATATATATATATATATATATATATATATATATATATATATATATATATATATATATATATGGGTGGGGTGGGGGATAGGGAATGGAATGGGCAAATATCATGGGGGTGTGGGTGGGGTGGGGGATAGGGAATGGAATGGGCAAATACATAGGGGGTGAGAGGAATGTCCATTCCCACATATAAGGTAATACACTTGGAATCGATATTCCTATTCATAAAAATATACAGGAATAGGAATGAGATTAGGAATTACGATTCCATTCCCACCCTATTCCATCAGACTAATCATGCCCTAGAACAATAATTATTAAAAATAACTACAGTATCCATTTTTTTAATCAGAAAATCAATTATTTTAGAGGCAATTGCAAAAAATATAAAAAATGAATACGCAAAAAATTATTGCCATCCACGAACTAAATTACTCCCTCCATTCCGTTGAAACGTACGCGTTTGCATTTTTACATTGATTAAGGGATATTATATTTTAAGATGTAGTTATATGAGAGAAATAATATTTTAATATAAAGTGGGTAAGTGTATTAGTATGACATGTGTGCCCATATAGAGAGAAGTATTTAATATATGTGGGTTCTCTTTACAAAAAGGAAAATACAGTTTGATCCAAAAATAGATAATTAGGTATAGAAGTTATATAATTTAGTTTATGGATGACAATGATTTCCAACCTTAAAAATTGTTTAAATGGGCTAGTCTCTCATTATTTTAATTAAATTGTAATTAAGGATACTTCAACCCTTAGATGAAATAATATAGACTGTTAATTATTTACAACATATTGTAGGATTTGAAATTCAAAAAAAGAGTTTGTTGAAGACCTCCTCTTACTACTAATTAAGACCATACATTTGACCTCGAAGACTCTTAAAAATATCATTTCCTATGAAAACTGTAGACAAATTGTTGCGGAGTGTTTGGAATTCCTTGAATTTCTCCAGATTGTCATGTTGCCAACAATTATTAATATGAGTTACCATGCTCAATTTTGTCCAATTATAACATTATGATCAAATATTAGAGTTACTTTGTAAACGACGAAAATGAGTGAAATTATTTTTTCTTTCTCTTTATACAATGCACAAGGAGTATCCGTATTTATCAGTAACATTCTACGTCTTTGGGATTCGTTTTTATTGATAGTCTTTGTATAATAACCTTTCAAACAATAACATGTGAACTATAGTCGAAGCAAAACTCTTCCATGCCATATCTAAAACTTATAAACCCTAGATACATGAATGTACAAGGTACTACACAAAATAAATTTAATAGGCAAACACTTGAGACCGTTCTTTGAAAAGATAATATTTTAATAAAAAATTATACTTGGGTTAAAAAAAAGTAATAGTAATGCAATAAATTATTTTATGAATAATTCGTATTACAAATTAAAAGTGATAACATTTTTAATATAAAACGACAATTATTTAAAAATAAGGTAAAAATTGTCACATAGACTTTCTTAATATTAAAATATTCAGCTAAATTAGTAAAGGTATTAAAATTTTTTTGTTGAAATATTATTAATGTAATAAGTTTTAATGGATTAATTCGTAAGGTATTTAGATAAAGTTAAAATGATATTCACTCTTTATTCTAATAGCAGTGGAAGAAAATGATGTGATACATGGATGAATAGGCAAAAGCTCCTGTGCGCCCGGGGACACGGAAAGATGCTCCGTGTCCCCATGTGAACACAACCCTCCCCTCCAATCCTATTTAAACCTATGTATTGCTAGGGGTTTAAATTGTAAAGGGGCATGAAAATTATAAAGGCGCACGGAATGTGTTCCGTGCGCTCGGGTGCACAAGAGCCTCACTCGGATGAATATACCTAAATGTTCAATTTAGTCCATGGATAATCACAGATATGATGAAACAGGAGTTCATTATTTCTTATTCCCGTCTTTGATCCCTTCCGCCTCTCTCGTCTGTACCCTACAGGATTTACACTGAGAACCCGGTTTACGCAAATGTTTGTGATGGAGTAATTTTTTTGTGAGTGAGACTCTTGTGCCCGAGGACACCGTGCTCCTTTACAATTTAAACCCATAGGAATACATATGGTTAAATAAAATATGGAGGGAAAGGGTTGGAACACGGTGTCCCCGGGGTATAGAAACTTTTGCCTATTTTTGTACCCCATGAGCATCTTTATACATCAACTAAAGATTAAGTAAAAGTCTCACACTAAACATCTTTATACAACAACTGAAACTTTGGTATTTGATCAGGAGGCAGCGGACAATTTACGATTAGCTTGCCGTTCATTGCACCTCTGTATATAGTCTGCAATCACAGAGTAGCTTAATATGAGATCATTTTACGGAATGAATTTCATAAGACAAATAAGGAGTGATACACTTTAAATAGATAGTGATGCCTTGTTAAATTCTTAAAAAGAAAATGTTATACCCGTCTAACGGAACCATTATGTAAGACAGTCTTATGCAAGTTTCTGCCTTATATCCGTAAATCTTTGGCTCATCCATAAACTCAACAAGGCAACATAACACCAATAATATTTCTGAATATTTAAAAGTATAAAATAAAAATTCACAGGGAATTAACAAGAGAATATACTAGAAAGCTATCTGATGCTATATTTATTTGCTTGGCAATTCAAAATAATTTCTAAAAGAGCAGATGTACAAAATGCTCTTAAAAAAGAGAAGCAATCCTCAGTGGAATGGTGAGTATCAGATGTTAAGTCCTTGAATAGGAGATGCCAACACGTAGATCAGAAAGAGAAAAGAAGAAGCTCTAGATTGATCAAATGTTCGGCAGTGAAACAAGATACAGAAATTCATGAATAAGAAATCTTAAACATGAACAGTTAAATCATAGTTCAGGTGTGTTTCAAAAAGCTTCTTATTGATGATAATCTCTGATTCTACTTTGGAGAAGCAAATTTTAGTGCTTTCAAATGAAATGTTATTGCCTAAAATAATCAACTAGAATATATGTGTGCAAGCTGGAAAGGGCTTTACTTCTACTCCAATATTTATACATATATCCGTTATTCTACCCGGCACGAAAACGAAATATAAATTCTTACAATTTTTACAAACATTATTCACTACCACTATTATGACAAAGAGTTGATATTTGGTGCACCCATATGTGTATAACTTTTTATTCTATTTTGTATACATGTTATTCTATTTTGTACATGTGTTTCTTAATAATTGTATATTTTTTTCACACTAAGTCTTTTATTAAAAAAACTAGCATCCATATGTGTATAACTTTTTATTTAATAGTGTATACATGTTTTTTAATAAATGTATATTTTTTTACACTCAATTTTTCATTAAAAAAACTAACAATTAAATTGCATACATTTTTATTCATAATTGTATACGTTTTTGTTTATATTTGTATACGTTTTTGAAAGTGGGTGCACATTATAATTAGCCTATGATAAATTACTTTTCCTCACAGGCATTAAATTAAATTGCTACTTTAAAATATATATATTTTTTATAATATATATATATATATATATTATAAAAGATTCTAGTATCTAGCAGATGAATACCTCCACAACATCTATGAAGTCTTGCTTACTCTGAAATGTACCAATCCATTTAGTGTGATCCGCAGTTCTGTAATGACATTAGAAACAAGAATGAGAAATCCATAAACACATCACAGCATACAAATGGATGATGTAAATCTAACCATCATTAACTAAATATATAATATTCCCTCTGTCTAAATTTGACACGAGAAGCTGTTTTTTTTACTAACGTTACTGACTTTTAGGGGTAATGCAATCTTTTCAGGTAATAAATAAATTATAAAGTATGTTAAGTGTGTGATAAGAATAGAAAAATAAAAGAAAAAGAAAATCAAACAGTAATACTCTTTGCCCAATCAAACGGAAGACTCTGTTTGCCCAAAAGCCTCCAGGCTTCTTAATCCAATAATAATTTGATATCCATCCTAAGTACACCTTAAATACTACTACTCACAAATACCAAAAAGGAAAGAAACCAAAACCCTAAGGACCTAAACAAAAACATAATAAATAATGGGCTCAAGCCCTAAACATAAAGATAATTAAAATAAATAAGATCAGCCCACGGAAGTGGACCCAAGTCCGCCTCCGTCGACCGTGAACCCTATTTTGCTTCATATCAATTTCAACCTCCTTCGAAACAACCTTGTCCTCAAGGTTGCAGTCAGGTAACCGCCATAGAGTAAACATGAAACACACGCCTCTCCTCAAAAAGCTCTTCCTCTCCATCCATTAACTCTTTCCCTGTCACCTTGCAATACTCGTACTGTTTGAGGACCAACTCCTCGTCCTCCTCACCCAACAACATTCTCAGTTGTTTGAATGGGCAGTCATGCCAAGGTGTAAAGGGTTTCTTACCCCCTAAAGCACAACTCTTTCGCTCTAAAGTCCTCCAAGGCTCTCGGTGGAAGATGAGTAAATCTGGAATGAGGACAGCCCTGAATTCATCCTCGAGGGATCTGCAGTCGGCTTAGAGAAACTGCAGGTTGACCCAACCTGCACACTGCTGCCCCCTACTGCCATATTACTTACCACAGGCAACCTTGAACAACCAATAGAGTCAGATCCATTGAAGGACGGAAGTTACACCGAACATATTTGCAGTTTGCAGTTGAGGGTGAATAGCCAGCGGTAGAGTCACCGTTTCGGTCTCTGTAGTAGTGACATCCTTGCGACGCAGATCTGCAGCTGATTGTTGCGATCCCGAGAGTTTCAGAATCACCTTCGAAAGTTCACCCATAGTAGCCAAAATTTCAGCCATCGTCTTCTTCATCTCCGCCTGATCAGCCTCGAGTTTATCCATCGTCTTCTTCATCTCTGCCTGATCAGCCTCGAGTTTATCCAATCTCTCCCCATTGGAACGTGTTGTTTCCATGTCGACGGGAACGAGATCCGGTAGGTCGGACCAATTGATAAGAACAGAAAAATAAAAGAAAAAGAAAATCAAACAGTAATACTGTTTGCCCAATAAAACGGAAGACTCCGTTTGCCCAAAAGCCTCCAGGCTTCTTAATCCAATAATAATTTGATATCCATCCATAAACCCTAAATACACCTTAAATACTACTACTCACAATACCAAAAAGGAAAGAAACCAAAACCCTAAGGACCTAAACAAAAACGTAATAAATAATGGGCTCAAGCCCTAAACATAAAGATAATTAAAATAAATAAGATCAGCCCACGGAAGTGGACCCAAGCCCGCCCCTGTCGACCCTGAACCCTATTTTGCTTCATATCAGTGTGCCAATTTGAAATTAAGGTGTATTTTGAGTCTATAAGATTGAGATGATATTTCTATTTTTGTGTGGTGGAGTTTATTGTGGGAAATATAAAAATCGGAAAGTGTGAAGTTTGTCATGGGACAAAGGAAGTATATACTTTAGATATCATTATCTTAGAAGTAGGTTGTTCTACATTCTACTTGACTCCATATGGATATCAGAACTTGTCCAAAACAAAAGGGTAATTCTGAAGGAACGAAAAATAACATAATATTCAAAACAGTATCAGTGTAATGAAATGAATATAAAAACAATGAAGTGAGCATATATAATAAAAGAGAATAAAAATTAACAATTAGCCTATTAAAAACTACTTATCTTAGAAGCAGATTGTTCTAAATTCTACCTGACTCAATTTGGATATCAGAAATAGTAAAAAAAATAAAAAAACAATCACAAGGAAGAAGAATACAAAAAATCCAAACCAGCATCGGAGTATTTAAACCAGAAAAAAAAAAAGAACAAGACATGAGTGGGCAAATAAAAAATGGCAAACAAAATTAACAATTAGCCTATGTGAGAAACTAGACATACTAATTGGATACATTTAAAATTAAATTAGAAAATCAAGAGAGGAAACTTATACATCAATCAAGCATTAAAGAGACTATTTCATGTGAATTTGGAGCACATATTTATTTATTTATTTATTTTAAATCTTGGGGATTTACTAAAAGTATATACCAGGATTTTTTTTTGAACTGTATTTATAGGCAAAACGACAAGCAAGCTAGCAGAAATACTTTTTAATAGTATACAAAGATCTATAATTATCTTATTTTTAGAGATTTTCATTTCAAAATTTTCAATCCAAGGGCACGCAAAGACAAAGAGCATGCCTTTGTCTACTATATCTCTAAGCGGAACACCAAACAAGTTAGCAAAAATACAACCAATGGTAGTTAGAAATGTAGAATTATTATCTTATGCTATTATGGATTAAAAGCTCATATCAAATCCTTCAATCTAAGGGCGCTCAATGAGCACGCCACCAATATATCACATTTCTATGCACAAATACAAGGTCCACAATGTATAGATGTTCTATATTTTCCAAAATTAAGAAGAGATAAATTATATCCACTTGGCACAAAGGAAAGCATCACAAGAAATTGGTATCTCGAGAATAAAATTTATGTTCAAATCTTGAAATTGTAATTAAGGAATTGGAGTTAGAATGAAAACTATAATTGCAAGGAGTGGAATACCCGGAATCCATCTTCATGTGGTGAGCACTAAAGAAGAAGACGGATGAAGGCGTAAATGTTATGTCAAAATACTTAAGATAAACTTGAATCTCCTCTGACTCAACATCCACCAGTGCTACCACGGCGAATTTAGACACATCTCTCGCTGATTTATACAGCTGCGCATCAACAAACAACCAAGAACTCAAATATCAAATCTACACATGAAAGTTTATGAACGATCAAATATCACTCAGAAAAGAAGAGTGCAAAGTTTTTTAAACAGGAGATGTGTGTGTACAATATCATCGAGGTAGAGGCATGCGGCATCAGAGGAGAGACCAAACCGGAGGATGAGAACTTTGTCTAGGGTGTCTCTGATGATAGCATCCACCTCTCTCTTCTTCCTTAGTGTCGGTAACAAACACTACAAGATAAACTACTTTTAGAGAAGGGATTTATGGTTAAAAGTATGTGTGCATATAGCACATGCTACTATAAATAAAGCTTTTTGTTTGTACAAAGAAAAAAGAAGAAGAAATAATAAGGGAATTGTCAGTGAAAAAAACTATACAAATACTTACAAACACTAAAGAAAACAAATCAATAAATTATATCAACAACTAGATAAGAGTATTATACTATTATTTAAAGTCAAAAGCATTCTCCATATGTGTTTTGCATATGAATTAATCTGAGTCGAAGTATGGGAAAATCCCATATAATAACAAGCAAAATGAAAATGAACATCACCTCCTTCACTCCCATCTCCATCAGTCTTTACTCCAAATATGTGCCTGCATTCAGACCTAATTTATCTCAATGTGTAGTGATCTAACACCAAATATAAATATATAACTTGAAGAAGTCCCCGCGTTAAAAAAATGAGGGGAAAAAAAGAAAAAAACTGAAATATAGCTTGATAAAATGAATTCTAACTTGATAATGTTAAGTAAAACAACTAATAATATTAACTTGATATAAAGCAAAAACAGGCTTATAAATTGATTTCTAGCTCATCATTGGCTAATTATGTCATGAACAACAGTTCTCCAACACCATCTATAGTCAATAACGAACAAACTTTTAACTTAAACTAGCTTTATCGAAATACAATAAGTTTCAATCTTCCAAAGCACAACATAAAAATTTAGCTAATATACTCAACAACAATTAAGGATATAATGCCTTCATTGAACAACAATTTTCCAACACCATACACTTAAACTACAAACTTGATAATTTAGCATAATTTAATCAAAATTGAAACTAATAGAGTATCAATCTTGTTCCAAAGCACAAAGTAAGTAATCAGCTATGTCATCTACAGTTAAAGATATAGAACCTTGAACAACAGCTTTCCTACACTATACAGTCAAAACAAAAGTTGCTAAATTAAAAAACTAGCTTACCAATATAAAATGATTTTCAATCCTATTTCAACAAGCGAAATAAATTTAATTGATACCAAAGAAGGACTACCTGTAGGCACTAATTATCATAGCATAGAACAGAAACCAAGGATCTTCTAATTTGGAAAACCCAAGCAATAATTTGGATCATTTAATTAGTCATAGAACATACCTTATGAGATTAAACTAGGATAATCTATTTTGGAAAAAGATGTGTGTATAGATGTGAATGATTTCAGTGACAGAAAGAGATAGAAAGGGGAAACTGCTAAGAGAAGTGAGAATCATGGAGGTTTTGTAACGGTCCTGAGGGATATTCAAAAACCATAATTGTTGCTTACCAAAACCAAATTAGATAGGATTCGAGAATCAGCCGAAACAAAAATAATCTGTTCCGCTCGGTTAGAACCGCAATTTTGGAGGAGCTGAATTGAAGCTCGTAGAAGAGTCGAATCGTTCGCCACCGAGTTGCGGTGTTGGCCACCCACCAGCTGCGGTTCGCCTAAACTCGGGTTGTGAATTGGAGAAAGATGGGCAACAACGACAGACAATGAGACAGTGGGTGGAGAGAGTGGGCCGTGGGCTTAGATCTTCAGAACCACCACCACCGGTGCTGCGTGAAATATTGATTCTTGAGGCTCCACAGAAGAGCAATGAGACACAACGGTGGATGTTTGGTCTGTGTGGCCCATATTGCTGGCCCTCTATCTTTCCTGATCTAATTTATAGTCGGCCCATTTCTTGGGCCAAGGGCCCATACTCTACACTTGGGTGTTGGAAGTTTAATGTTCATTGTATTTGGGATTTATATTTGAGCGAGGCTCTAGTAGTACCCTCTACAATTTAAAACCCTAACAATATATAAGTTTAAATAGAATAGGGAGGGAGGAGAGTTGTGTTCCCATGGGACACAAGAGCTTTTGGCCTTATATTTTCCTTCTAATAAAAACTTGTATGAGACCGGTTTATATAAGACGGTCAGAAAGTGGTAATAAATTAATAAAAAGTGATAAAACTAATTTATAATAAAAAGTGGTAACATTTTAAAAAGTGAAAAATCTGTCAAACACAAAATCTACCATTTCCTTTTTAAAATACCTTTAATCTTTTTAGGAATTATATTTTCTTTTTTAAAGAATAATTACTTTTAATCTTCTACAGGTAGATTATCTAATGAACCACATTACTCTAAAATGGTACATGAAAATTGGACCACATTCTTTGTAATTTAGCCCTTCTCTTATTGTATCATTCTATCACAACCAAAAATTATGATCATTAATAATGTTGGTTAATGTTGGTTGAAAAATAAATTTTCTTAAAGTTGGTATCTACAATTCGGCGCAAGTCTAGAACGGAGGCAAGGGAGTATGTTAAAAAATTATCATAATAATGTTATAAAGTAAAAAATAATATAGAATATATATTTCAGTGGGATTGTGTGAACACGTAAAAGATGATATATCATTCATTATCTTTTGAAATGCATGGAGTTATTTTGGAACATGCAGAGGATACAAAGAGTAAGGAAATTAATGGGATGATTATAAAAATGAATGGGTCATTAGGGTTCACAATATTAGAAACATGATAGCACTTAATGAAAAGTGTTTTGAGGTTAGTATTTTGATTTATTATTATCTCGTCAACACAATAAAACATGAAAATTTTATGTTTCTATCATATCATGATCGCGTCGCAAAACCCACTGATAAATCACATGCGTTTATTTCATCTTATCATACAACTTCATATCCTATCGTGTTAAAATCATTTTTATTTATCGTGCCTTCTAATTAATTGATAAAGTGCAAGATTTTAGAAAGATGATAGAGAAAAAGAAAGTGCAGAATCCAAAACGCAACAAAAACTTTATACAAAAAGGCAGAGCATGAAGCTACAAAAGTCCCAAGAGTTGTGCAACTCATAAGCAGCCGTCTCCACTCACTCCCAAACACTCAACTTCTTCAACTGAACAAAAAGCTACAGCCACAGCATATGTACAACCTAATTACACTATTACCAAACTCATAAACCAAAAAACCCCCTTCCCCCCATTGGGGAACCAGCCGGTTCATATCTCACATGTCGTAAGGAGGAGGAGGGCTCCTTGGTCCAACTCCACTAGCCTTCTCGTACGAAAACGACCCCGATCTCCGTTTGAACCGGAATGCTTCTCTTCCGGCACCTGCAAGTCCAACCAATCCACCCACATAAATTCTTCACCATAATATATATGAAGACTAATAGTTGTGAGACCATTTAATAAGATTTCAGTTGGACTATAGTATCATTTTTTCCTTTTAGGGTATAGAGAGATCGTCTCAAAACCCCTTAGGTGAGTTGATCTCACGTAAACCTTGCTTGCATATGAATCATCCAAACTAATCCTGCTACGTAGAATCCATATATACACCATCTGGCTACAGTTTTACAATCTGTAATTTACCTTAATACTACAAGCATTATCCTATAAATACCAATAATGCAAATAAACTCTACCTATCCCACAAGAAAAATTAGGTTTAGAATCAATGAATTACATAACATTTATGTAGATTGATTTCAGTCGATTCTATCAAAACTAGAACTTGATTATTCAAATATACAGAAGGAATCTGTTTTCACAAATTATTAATCTTTAATTAGAAATTAGAATAATAAATTGGGCGATTGGATGTAGGTGGATTACAGACAGAATTCCAAAAATGTCGCTCTCGATGTCTAAGAATCCACTTGTTAAAGTTAAGTTAAAAATGTTAAACCTAACCCAACAAACATGTCTACCCATGCATTGTATAAGACTAAACTACCCCCTTATCACGTCAGGAAATGCCTATTTTACCCTCACTATTTTCCGGATTTTCTGGTCCCTATTCCCTAGTCCCTTCGCGTTGAATCAATATATTAGAATTAAAGTGAGTAACAGTTACTTCTCATTCCAGAAAATATAAGACACACACTTTGTCCCACAAAAATTTGCACATTCATAAAAGAACAAAAAATCAAAAACAATCACCCTTCTCTATATACTTTATTTACAAAAAAAATCACCCCTACCTCACACATAACATACTTTATTATTTATTTATTACCCAAAAAATATCATAATACCCAAGACACCGCTTTATTAATCTCCCAGGAGTGCAACCAAAAAATATCATAATACCCAAGACACCGCTTTATTAATCTCCCAGGAGTGCAATCTTTCGTGAGACGGAGGGAGTACTTTGTATTCGTTTAGATCCAAAAGCTTACCGGCGAAGGGGGATACCGGTGGTGTGCCGCCGGCAGGAGAAATCGGTGGCGAGTCTTTCGGATTCAGCGACTGCGGCTTTACGATCATTATGCTTCTCGTCACCCTCGTCGCATCCTCTGTACTCTCTGCTCCAAAAGATCTTCCATTATTGGGGACTTCCGATTCTGCTGCCAAAAAGGAAGACAGAGAAAAGCAATTAAACCTAATCGGAAACCAATCATGTTCCCATGGATTCTCAAGTCGATGAATTGACTTCATTATCACACAATTTTTAAACAAAGTCATCACAACATAAAACTAATCACAATTCACCATTAAAATTACTCTAATTCCAGATGAGTTAAATATGGAACAACGATCGGCAAACAGATTCAACCACAACAGCTGAACGATTATTATAAAACACACGATTCAAATCAAATTATGGCGGCAGAATTAAGATATTTATATACGCTAAAACAGAATTATATTTAAATTGTTCGCAGTTTCCGGAGCAAGAGGTGCGTACCCTTGCCGGAGTTCGATCCGAAGCTAAAAGTATTGTGTTTTCTCAGTTTCCCGAGGCCGCTATCCGGCCGGGGTCCGGCGAGGGTATCATCCCAGAGGTGGTCAAGCAACCCCATAGCCGCGTAGTTTAAGAGAGCAAGCGCAAGTTAGCAAACCAGTAATTGGCCGTCTAGAAGAGTGAAGTGATGCCGGTATTTAAAATGGCGGAGGCGTTAAAAGTCGAACAGATGTTTTGGATTGGGACGAGAGGAGAGCCGTAGGATCAGATCTGGGGGGTAAGATGTTGACGTGGACGGCGGATCGATAAGCACGTGAGAAGTAGATAAGATCGATGACAGATATAAAGTGCCGAATGCGTAAATGCAACGTGTCCGGCAGTGGATGAGGCGATGGAGCATGCGCACGTGACAGACCGTTGGGAGTGTAATGTCAGATTTGCCCATGACTCTTTACAGAGTCATTTATTTACCGCAATTGGCACGATCTGCTGTCCGATGACTAGGAATGAACAATTATAGTAACTAAGTTGTTAGAGTTTTTCTATGTAATCTAGACTATCTAGTTTCCTAAATAAGAATGAATGAAAAGATAATGTAGGATAAGAAATGGAATTTTTCAAGAAATACCAATTTTACCGTATTTTAATTACTTAACTTTTTTTTAACTTAATCCCATGTTTCTAATGGAATTGGCGTGGAACTCATTTCTTGCTACAAATAATAAAGAAGTAATAAAATTTTGGGTTAATTGAAGAAAAAAATCACGAACTTTACTTATATTACAAATTAATCATCACTTTTGAAAAATTGCAAAAAAAAAACCACCACCTTTAAGTATCGTTGCACCTTAAACCCAATTTTTGACTAAAGTAGAGCTTTTTTGGGTTTATTTTACAATAATACTTAAATGTGGTAGTTTTTTTTGCAATTTCTCAAAAGTGAGGATTAATTTACAATAGGAGTAAAGTTCGTGATTTTTTTTGCAATTAACCCTAAAATTTTACTCCATAAGAATGGTCATTATGCATTTGAGTTTATAACATTCTATTTTAAAAGGCATTTATTTTAATTAATAAATATATTATTTTTTCATTGAAATTATCAATTGAAATATCAAAGTATTAATGTTTGACTAATTTTTTTCCTTAAAAAATAAAGGGTATTCATTTTTATATTAAAAAATACTCACTATTTTCCATAAACAAATTCACTTTTACTATTTTTGTCTGTATCATAAATAAGTTCACACCTAAATAAAAGAATTACACTCAAGCCAATAATTCTACTAAACATTTTAATTTCAAAATTGTCACATTTTTTCAATTCACATAACTTATTTATAATTTACTTATTACCTAAAAATACTAAATTACTACGTATAAAAGTATTAAACTATTTATGTACATGAACTTAAGTATGGGACAAATGAATTATTACATTTAATGAACCATGGTATTTCATCCGAACTGAGTCGGAAAGTGATAATTCATTGATTGAAAATGATAACTATTCAAATAAACGTTTCGTATATAGTTGTAAATAAAAAAATGTAAAGAGACACATTCTCTTGTGAGATGGGTTCTTATGAGACGGATTGTGTGATAGACGATCTATTATTGAAGTATGCTTATTAAATACTCCCTCCATCCCAATAGTATTGCTAGTTTTACTTTTTGCACGTTCTTTAAGGAGCATTAATATTTAATGTGTATTGGGTAGTTTGAAGAGGAAGTTTACCATTTTACCCCTAGATTAAAATACATTATTTTAAAAAAGAAAGCAGTTAATCCAGTTATAGGATTTCTGCCGTAAACATGAAAAAAATGCGTCAACATATAAAAACACAAACCTGTCCCACTTTTTTCAAATTTACATCATCACAAAAATTACATCAGAATGGAAATTATCTCCAATTCATAATTTAAAAATGTGAAACATTATTACATGTCATGCGTCCCAATTCATAATTCAAAAACTGCAACATCATTACATTACATAATACTTGGAGGTAATTAAGTTTTATTTTCCCTCCATTATCAAAAATAATTTACAGATACAAATTTACAAATTTCCACCTAAACTACACTATATAAACACTTAATACTCCAAATACAATAACTTCTCCAACCAAATACACCACTTTCCCAGCTCATAAATACACTTTACAAAATGAGAATACCAAGACCAAAAAATCTAACAACCAAAGAACGTAATTCCATTGCTCAATTTTTGTTGGAGGGGTCGAGCAATGGCCAACCAGCTCGTGGGAGGCTCATTTTAGTCAGTTCTACATTTGGAGTGCACATTGCTACTATTAGAAGGATATGGGAAAGAGTTAGAGAGCAGCTGCTATCAGGTAATCCAATCTCTTTAGTCAACAACAAAACACTTAGGACACACGGAGTTTATGGCAAAAAATTGGATAAGGAAAAAATAAAGAGTATTCAGTTTAAGAAAAGGAGGACAATTAGGGATTTAGTAGAAGAGATGGCCACATCTAAGAGCACAATTCATAGATGGATTAAGCAGGGGCTTATTAGACCTCATACTAGTGTTATAAAGCCATATCTCACACACCAACACAAGATTAACAGGGCCAGACACAGTCTTAAAGCACTAGAAGTGGACATAGTGAAGAAACTGATCAAATTCAAGAGTATGTCAAAATAGTTCACATAGATGAGAAATGGTTCAACATAACAAGAACAACAGAGAGATACTACCTCCTACAAGAAGAAACAGAACCACATAGGATTGTGAAAGTAAAAATTTTTTGGAAAGATCATGTTCCTAGCTGCAGTTGCAAGACCAGCCTATGACTCTAACGGGGACTGTATTTTTTATGGGAAGATAGGGATTTTTCCCTTTACGAAACTAGTTGCAGCACAAAGGAAAAGTAAGAACAGAGAGGCAGGAAGTATTGTAACTAAACCAATATTTGTCAGTGACAAGGAATTAGACAAAAAATGTTCTAATTGGCCAGGTATACAATCTGAACACAGATTACAGTTTACACATATGATATACATACAAATACATTGCACTATATTTCATTTACACTCATAACAGGTCCTACCAGGTATCAAGTCTAAATGGCCAAGTGGAGCATGCAAAGATATATACATACAACAGGATAATGCTAAGCCACATATAAAAGATGATGATGAAAAGTGGAGGCAGGCTTCAACACAAGATGGATTCAATTTCCATCTTGTGTTTCAGCTTGCTAAAAGTCCGGATACTAACATTTTGGACTTGGGTTGGATGCAATGGAAGTATTGGATGCAATTTGTAAGTTTTGGATGCCTACACATAACACAACTAATGGAGGTGGAAGTATTAGATGCATTTTGCATGTGAATAGGGCTTAAGATTATTTGTTTACAACTAAAACACAACTCAAAGAAAGAGTTTGTTTTAGTAGTAAACAATCTTTTGTAAAGCTATGAATCTAAACCTATAAATGGATGTATATGACTTATGCAAGACACTTCACACAAGAACACTTCACCCGAAACACATTATATATCACACACTATCACACTTCAAACAAGATCAAAAATAGTAACACATCAAATACCACATTCTTCCAACAGAAATTCAGCACTTAACAGGGAGACATCACAGTCTTCTAACAGACATACAATAGCAATTCATCACATCACAGTTTATAATATCACACTCTTCCAAAAGCAATTCATCACTTAACAGGGGATACATCACACTCTTCCAGCAGAAATACAATAACAATTCATCACATCACAGTTTGTAATATCACACTCTTCCAAAAGCAATTTATCACTTAACAGTTTGTAATATCACACTCTTCCAACATTAATTCCCCATAGTTTAACAGATCAGAGAGACATATTCATATAACACAGTTTAGACATCAACACAAACAATACTCTCAGAATTTAATCTCATCATCGAGTGTTCGTGTCTCCAAAATGCACGGTTGATGACATTACAATATGAAATTGCAAGTCTCCAACGAATCGCACATGGTAATACTAAACCTAACCCCATAACCCCACGGATATCACAAGTTTTTCATCATGCAATACACAGAAATCCCTATTCACGGAATATAGAGAGAGTAAAGTCATTATACCTCGGCCTATTTGGGCAATTTAAGGGCTGCAGGACATAGGTCCCTCAAAATCCGAATGAGGCTCCGATTTTGCCTCAACCATTTGAGGGTCACTCCTCGAAATACCGGCGGGCAGGTCATACCATGAGAGTTCAAGATCTCCTCGTCGGTATCAGAAACGACGTTAGATAGTTCTCCGACCATACCTAGTGATATCGGAGGCCTAGAACACCTCGTTCTCATACGATGGTGTCGATCTGTGAAGATCTGACACCTCCTCGGAGAAGTCACCCCACGACTCAGCCGTCTCCACGACCTCCTCAGAGAAGCACTCACTCTTCACCGTCGCCATTTTTCTCGGTCACAGAAGCTAGAAGGGAGAGAATGAAGATGTAGTGGGTAACGGCGAGAAGAGCCCGAGACAGAATGAAGGGTGACAACCAGAGATCCAATGGAGAAGATTGAGGGGTGATAGAGACGAGGGATAGAGAAAATGGAGGGGTGACGGCGGGAAATGGAGGGGTGACGGCAAGACGACCAGAGAAAAAATAAAGGGATGGGTAAGAACAAACCCTAAAGAGAGGAATGGGTTTGTAAACCCTAATGGCAGTAAACGCCAAAATAATATTATTTTATTGTTATTTGCAAACCCCAAAGTGATGGCATTTTTTAAGATTAGTGTTGGATCAATGGGTAGTTTTGTAAAAAATTGTGGGCTCTACTTTCCTTTTTTGGAAAGGTAGCAATAGAGCTGGGACGCCGTTTTAGTAAAAAGTTGCAATATAAATGGGACGGAGGGAGTAGGTAAAGTATGTTTTTTTATAACTAAAGTATGTCAATAATGAATCATATTATAACACCCTAAAAATATTTTTTTAATTCATCATCAATAGTACTTTATAAAATATATCTTTAACAATCATTAAATAGACTTTATCTATATAATAATAGACATATTTTAACACGTCTAATAAATAATCTCACATAAATAAAGTCTCACAAGATACTTTGTCTTGTTCTTACTTTATTCATTATTGTGATGGGTGCAATGGAAATTAGAAATAAATGAATTTTAAAACCTAAATAGATAATCTGATATATGAAGGCAGAACATTTCCATGTTCGACTCGGATTCTCTGTGTCATTTGGTACATCATCTCCTGTATCACACCATTAGATAGACTATACGTAGGAGAGAGAAACTATACCCTAAACCTTAAACTCTAGAGACAATGATTAGATTTATTTCCCCCTCTTACATGTCAATCACTTAACATGTGGCATGTTGATAGCGAGTCTTTGGAGATGACGTGATGATTATGTGGTTGTGACGTGTACTCAACTAATCAAACATAAGGGACGAGAAAAGAGGGACCAGACTTCCTCCCAACTCTTGTTCTCTGGGAGGGAATATTTTTTATTCTTTATTTATACCAAAGATAGTACAACGTTTGTTGTCCCTTCAATGGGACTCTGGCCTCCTATTTATAGGGTGCTGGTCGTGCCTCATTTAAGGAGATGGATTCCATTAGTTTTTAATGAGGGGGTCGGTGCGAGGCCCCTCATTGGTAGGTTCTTACACCGCTGGTGATTTCTCGCCCTTCCTATGGGTGATTTCTGAGCTAGCGGGCCCCACTAGAGGTAGATGGGGTCTAACCACTTGGGCCTTCAGAGCTTCCTGGGTCTTCGGCTTTTACGGGATTGGGCCGTGTGAATTTATATATCCACATGGCATAAAAGATGTTGCATGAAAATTGCACAAAAGATCAGGTGTTCCACGTCTTTACCACTCAAAAGAAAGATTAATGGCCTTCAAAATCTTGTTCGTGAGGATACCGCCCTTTAATATACCAAGCTAATTTTGAAATTGAAAATGGGCCATTAACATTTTGTTTAGGATGCCCAATTACATTAAAACATTGCAATGAAAATATTAAATTACCCAACGAAACATACACTTGCAAACAATTTTACACGCAAAATTACTGTAGGGATCGAGATCATGAGAGGGAGGAAGATATTGGAATTTGTGTAATAAAAGCAACAAAATTACTCATAATTGCACCATAATAATAGCATATATATATATATATATATATATATATATATATATATATATATATATATATATATATATATATATATATATATATATATATGAATCAAGATACGGTTATTTCTATCGTATCTATAAATTTGTAATTTTTATTTGTATATATGATAAAATACCAAAAAATAAAATTCGATTCTCGCTATCTTTATTTTCTAATTTATATTATTTTCTATTATTTTATGATCTTATGGAAGATTTCATTATACCTAACAAATATATCAAAGTAATAAAAGGAAAAACAAAAATATGGGATAATAAGGTCTGAGATCATATCAATTGATAATTTCAATAGTAGAGAAGGAATTAGAAACAGAAGAAAAATAATAATAGTAATAAAAACTAGATTTAATTGCGAGAAAAAATACAAATTTTATTTTATTGTAAATCAATCTCCATCTTCGAAAAATTACAAAAAAGAATATCACTTTTTAATATTGTTGAATTACACTCCATTTGTGACTAAAAGCGTAATCATTTTTTGAGAAATTAGAAGCATTTTACAACAATATTTAAAGATGATGTTTTTAAATTTAATACATGGTGATCGATTTAGTTATGATAATTTATTTAGAATTCCGTATTAAATTTAAGACTCCAATTACGGTGGACTTAGGGCACTGGAACACCTAAATGATCATTGTGATTGATGAATAAAGTGTAAAAGTATGTAATAAAATATTATATATTTTTACTATTAATGGAATGAGTAAAAATAAGTAGGACAACCCAAAATAGAAAGTAAGTAAAAGTACGTGAGACAGAGGGAGTATTAAATTAAATTTTAATTTAATTTCTATTATTAAATTAAATTAAATTAATATTTTAAATAATAACTACCAACTACTACCTATTTTAAATATATCAATTCACTACAAGAAAAAATGCCTTTAACTACATATTTTTTTATGTTATTTTAACATCGGTGTGATAATAAGTATTGTCTTGCTACATTATATTTTTAGGGGTGTTAATATGTGTTCTTTAAAGACACTTAATAAAATGGTGTGTTGATATTTATCCTATCACCACACTTCAAAAAAAATGTCCTTATATGTACTCTTTAGTATCACTTTTATTACACCTTTTTAACACATAAGAAAAAATGTCATTATAAGTACTATTTAGAGACATTTAAGAATACATGTGTAAGTAAATATATATTTCGTTACTACACACGATGAAAGATCACAAATTATTAAAATTTTATTTTATTTACTTATTTTTCGTTGTTAAAATATTAAAATAGAAACATTTTATTTTATTAAAAGTTTAAATTATTTTTTAAATTTTTTTATAATAAATAATTATTTTAATTAATTTAATGATTAAAAAAATTATTTTTATTTTAATAACAAAATCTTATACTTTAAATTAATTATTTTTAAAATAATTAGTTATATATATTTCTATATTATTATATTTTATCTTATAAAATTAAATTTAGACAAAGTCTCTTGTGAGACGCTGCTTATATGAGACCGTTTGTGAGACGTGTTAAAGTATGCCTATTATATAGATAAAGCATATTTAATGGTTGTTAAAATATGTTTTGTAAAGTATGATGGATGATGAATTAAAATATGATTTTAGGATGCTATAAGATGATTAATTATTGACATACTTTAACAACAAATAAACATACTTTACCTATATGATAAGCATATTTTACCTATATGATAAACATACTTGAATAATGAGTCAACCCGTCTCACAAAAAACCCGTCCCACAAGAGAGTCTCTCACTTAAATTTATACTACTATAATTTCATTAGTAATTTTAATTTTATTTTATTATACCTATTAAACTGATAATATAAAATTAATATAATAAAATTCAGTATAAAACTTAATTATGTATTCTATGTACATATATTATTTTTAATAAAATATTATAAGAATTATTTATAGTTTAATGGCTTTCTGACTTAAAATAAGGATCTAATACGGGTGATACATGTTCTAGTCTAAGAGAAAACACTTCTGATTTTATTTCTGTAATATTATTTTATTGTGACATTTAAAAGTGTATTAATAAGTTACCTATCTACACAAAAAATCAATGTGGTTATAAATAAAATGTATTAATATATTACCTATTACAACACTTTTTAATGTATTTATAAGCCATATTTTTGTAGTGATTCTAAGATGTAGAGTGTATGGTTGCAACAGTTGCACCAAAAATACTCTATATTTAAATTATAAATTTATATAATGAATGTGTCATGTTTTGATTCCTAATTGATTACTAGAGATGTTAAACTGAGTATCTAAAAAAATAATAATTCAAAAACAATATTATATGTGAAAAAAAAACATCGGTTAAAAAAAATAATATTAGATGCTTTAAAAAATAAAAATTACTCCCTCCGTCCCATTAAAGTTGGTATAATTTTTTTTGGGCACGGAGATTAAGGAATATAATAATTGAATGTAAAGTGAAGTAAAGTGAAGTTATAAGCCATATTTTTGTAGTGATTCTAAGATGTAGAGTGTATGGTTGCAACAGTTGCACCAAAAATACTCTATATTTAAATTATAAATTTATATAATGAATGTGTCATGTTTTGATTCCTAATTGATTACTAGAGATGTTAAACTGAGTCTATCTAAAAAAATAATAATTCAAAAACAATATTATATGTGAAAAAAAAACATCGGTTAAAAAAAATAATATTAGATGCTTTAAAAAATAAAAAATTACCCCCTCCGTCCATTAAAGTTGGTATAATTTTTTTGGGCACGGAGATTAAGGAATATAATAATTTAATGTAAAGTGAAGTAAAGTAAAGTGAGAGAAATAATATTTAATGTGTAGTAGGTAGTTGTATTAGAGGTGATATGTAGGGCCCATGAGAGTAGATTAATTGTTTTTATGTGGGTCCCATGTATTAAAAATGAAAGTGTAACAAACCAAAAAAGAAAGTGTGTCAACTTCTATTGGACGAAGGGAGTAAAAAAATTCAAGCTTACCCTAACAAGACTTAGGCTAAACTGTTTTAGCCAACCGTGTTGAATATTATCTGGTCATAAAAACATAGGTTATAACTTTTTATTTATTCGATTTAAGTGGAGTACCCTACAGTCATGACCCTTTTAACATACTCCTTCTAGTTGATATTACGTGCATCCGATTGTATACATGTATTTATATATATAAATTTTTATTTAATAGTGTATATTTTTTAATAATTGTATAATTTTTTATATTAATTTTTATTTAAAAAAACAAAAAATTCGCTAATAAAGTGCAAACATTTTTATTTATTAATATATATATATATAAGTGTTTATTTTTAAAAATAAGTGTACAATACATCAGGTGCACATGATAATTCCTTGTATATATAATTAACGTGAAATTCTGAAATAAATTTTAAAATATACCAAAGATCGAACTCTATTTTCTATTAAAATATTATTACTAGCAATACCCGGCCCGCCTTGCACGGTCACGCATTTCATAATAGATGTTTATATATACTATATTAATTGAATTGGAATTTAATGATAAAGAGTAACCCTGAAACAAATTTGATAAAGATCACGCGTTAATAAAGAGTACAACTCTCTATGGCAGTACCTAATTAATGTATTTAGTAAAACATTACTTACCACATTATATATTTTCCTAATGTCAGAAATAGTTTAAACCTGTATTAAGCACGAAAGGTTTCAACATATAAAGAGTGATCCAAGTTTTATCAAAATATTAGATTCAAATCAACCAACTAAACTATTTAGTCAAAAGATTTCTGTAGTATAAGAGTTGATATTAGGTGTACCCAGGTGCAAGGGTGCACCCATATGTGTATAACTTTTTATTTTATTTTGTATATATGTTATTCTATTTTGTATACGTGTTTCTTAATAATTGTATACTTTTTTTACACTAAATTTTTCATTAAAAAAACTAACATCCATATGTGTATAACGTTTTATTCAATAGAGTATACATGTTTTTTTAATAATTATATATTTTTTACACTCAATTTTTCATTAAAAAACTAACAATGAAATTGTATACATTTTTTCATAGTTGTATGTGTTTTTGTTTATATTTGTATACATATTTGAAAGTGGGTGCAAATAAATAATCATATAATATAATCACTTTCCAAACACTACAATGAGGAAAATATTTTTATTCATTAATATATATATATATATATATATATATATATATATATATATATATATATATATATATATATATATATATATATATATATTTATACGTGTATATATTTTTAAAAGTAGGTATACAGTACGTCAGGTGCATATGATAATTCCTTGTATATATAATTAACGTAAAATTCTGAAATAAGTTTAAAAATATCCAAATAAAGGTTCCACCTTAATACCAGTTATACTCCGATCTATTGGCTTTTGAAACTAAAATAATATTTTTAAATGGTAAATAAAATAAAGTTGCGTGTGTTATGTATGAATGATAAATACTTTTTAAAATTTGATTTATTGAAAGGTTATTTATTTTAAAATTTTTATTATTTTTGAAAAATATTATATGAAGAGTATAGTATGACAATCAATTAAAGAAAGAGTGAACAATCAAGAGTATATTATTCATGAAAGAAATATTTATCATCTTAACCTGATGAAAATATAGAAATCAAAGAAATTCAACAATTATTAAAGGATATTAAATTAAATGAGATGAAAATAACGTGTGAGGGAAAAAGTCTTAACGAAGAAAACAACAGATGCCAATGAAATATCAATTCCTTAAAAAATACTTTGTCCATTTTCCGTGAATAAAAGTCATGAATTTATTAAAATTAAGATTATGGATAATTATAAATAAATATCTTCTAAACTTTATGCATGCGTGTTCTAGCCTACGAACACAGGCAGGGAGACAACGGTGACTACGATACCAATAAGACAAGAAAAGAAGATGGAATAATAAATGTTGATGTTTACTGGATTATAGTGTGTTGCATTATCTTTTAGATAATGTAAAAAAGAATGAAATGGATAAAAGAAATTATTTAAATACGTTAAAAATTTTAGAACTAACGATACAAAACGTCCTCATACATGGAACTTGTAATAATGAAAAATAATTTATATTTTTTTAATTAAAGTATGTATCCAGTTATATTTCATCGACTAATAAATAATATATATATATATATATATATATAATGTAAATTAAATATTTACATATTAAAAATCTAATAAATATATTCTAAAAATTGATAAATAATTTAATATAATTATTTGAGTTCAAAATTAAGTTAACTTGATTTGATCTAAGTCTATTAAGCCTAACTCAAAGTAGTGAAATGTACATGACCTAAGTGTAAAATAAGCTTTTATTCAAATTAAGTGGGTTTGGTTTAAATCAAGAAAGCCTAAGTCAAGTTAAGTAGGTTTAATTGTAAGCCTAAGTCAAGTCAAGTAGGTTTAATTTTTTTTAATCGATAAATGTTAGTTGTTAATATAATTAGTTCACCAAGCATCCATACTTCCCTTTTCTCCAAGACTCGTTATATCAATCATGTCTAATTAAATTAAATAAACATAACTCAAGAGAGTAAAGACGGCCAAATTCAAACTAGATCAAAATTTATCGACATAGTAAATACTCTTCATCCCATGAAAAGAGTTATATTTACTGTTTGCACGGAGATTAAAAAATATAGTATTTTAATGTATAGTGGGTTGAGAGATACTCCCTTAGTTTTGTGGGTTGAGAGATATTCCATCTGTTCTACTGAAATATATGCATTTTGTCATTTTAGTCTGTCTCAATACAAAGTGTGTATTTTCCTTTTTAGTAAAAGGGACCCACACAAATTAATTATTCCTCTCTTCATGGGACCACGTATCACACTGATACACATACACACTTTACATTAAAATATTATTTCCCTCATCTTACTACATATTAAAATATTATATCTCTTAATCTACTTGTACTTGTGAAAAGAAAAAGCTTACGTTTCAATGGGATGGAGGAAGTGTAATAATTTAATGTATAGTAAATAGTTGTATTAGTATTGTTTGTAGAAAGTGATTGATTTATGTGGGTCTAATTTACTAAAAAATAAACATAGCTCTTGTAACTAGCGGGACGCCCTAATTAGTAAAATATAACTCTTGTGGCTTAAGTGAGGGAGTATATTATAATAAATTCATTTCTCTACCCATACATAAGGTCTTCGGAGATCATTTGAAGGACACTTGAAATTATTCTCCATGAACTAACAACTCCAGACCCTTTGTATAGTTCCTTAAATCTTTTAAAGAGAATCGATCCGTGCGAAACCTCTTTGATTTGGCGTTCTTTTAGTTAAGTTCATCTAGCGTTTTTCGTGGATTCAACAATTTTTTTTTCAAATTCTACGACGTTCACCCAGAAAGCTCCAATAACAACGCTCGACCTGAGATATTGAATCCCTCAAATCCAATATTTCTTCAAATCAAATTCATCCAACTTTTTTCGTGAAGTCAATTGCGTTTTACTTAATAGTGTTCTTCAAGGAAAGCTCATAAATCAACATTTTATTTTAATAAAGATTCTACACCTCTGAATCAATGTTATATAGCCTCGAACTCGAGCTCGAAAAAGCTTAAAAAAAGATCTAACTCTGAAAGTTGAAGAAATAAAAAGTCAACTCAAGAGATAAATAGGGGATAAATAGGAATTGTCTTTTTCTATATTTTTCAATTTTGATCCATCTTGAATTATTTTTGTAGTATTTTTTTGTTTTTATTACTTATTTAATAAATACAAAATTTGTTGTTACAATTATCAATAAATAATGAGTTGGTCTCTTATGCGACAGGATGCACAAGGCGTTCAAGAGTATATCATTTTGTTCTAAAGGATATACAATTTAATTCGTATAGGTATTATTTTTTCAATAAAAGAGTCGGTTTAAATATGAATGATATTAACTTTTGAGTAAGAATTTTTTTTTAAAAAAAAGGATATAAGTTCTTATACTAAAGATACGACATTTAGTACTAAATGATACAACTTTTTGAGGCCATTTGATCTGAGCGTACGGTGCGTCTGGGGGCACGTAAATTTTATCCATAATTAATTTATTAATAAACAAGTCTTTTGTGAGACCATGTTATAGTAAGACTGTTTTACATTTTCTTAATTATTTTACACTTTTCATTAAAGATGTTATTCCCTCCGGTCAAGTAAGTTTTTCACTATTTCCTCATTTATTTTTCCATTTACTCTACACTCTTAAAAAAAATTGTAAAAGTTTCAAAATACATAATCTCCTAATACATCATATTTTAAAAAAAAACGTCACTCTCACCTAACACACGACTTACTTTATCATTTATCACTAAAAATACAACTTTACCCTCAAAAGTCAATAAAGTTGGTAAGAAAATATTTTTTAAACACGGTATTTACAGTAAAAGTAAAAAGCTTTTCGGAACGGAGGGAGTATTTTCTTCCATGATGTATATCCTATGCTACATATTGTTCATAAATTAGTCTTCACATTCTTGAAACGGAGGGAGTATTATTTTCCATAGATCCTATACATAGTTTCATAAAAAAAGTTTGATGAAACGGGTATCACTCCTTAATCGATCACGTATTATTTTTTATTAAAAATGTTACTCCCTCCGTCCTATTTAAAATGATGAACGGGTATCACTCCTTAATCAATTACGTATTATTTTTTATTAAAAATGTTACTCCCTCCATCCTATTTAAAATTGCAAATCTCCTTTGTGCAATTTTACGCGAAATGGAGGGAGTATTATTTTTTATACATCTCATAGAATTCATTCGTGTTATGGTATTATGAAATTGTTGTTTAATAACTATATTCCCTCCGTACTCCCATAAGATAATCATTTATTTTTGTACTTGGATTAAAAATTATTATTATTTGAAATAAAATGAATAGTTATAGTAGTGGTGAGTGCTGGCCATGTGTGCCACTATTGCTAAAAAGAGAAAATAAATACTTTTGAAATTAACGCCTAAAATAGCAAAATAAATATCTCATCAGCAAACGAATGGAATATTATAGTTCATCCCATGAAATATTTTTCAAAGTAGTACTATACTACCTCCATCCCGCGTTACGATTTACTTTTTTATTTTGGTTTATCCTAAGTTAAAGTTTACTTTTTCTTTTTTTGTTAAGTTGGGCCATACAAAACAATTAATTATTTCATGTAGGATCCACACACAACACTAATACAACTACCCACTTCATATTAAATACTCCCTCCGTCCTTCCTTATGAGGGTCATTTGCTTTTTGGCACATAGATTAAGGAGTATTATTATTTAATGTGTAGTGGGTAGTTGTATTAGTAAGAGTGTGGGTCCCAACATTTAATTGTATTAAAGGGGATGTGTGGGTCCCATGTGTGTAAAAAAGAAAAGGGGACCCTTTGGGTGGGACGACCAAAATGGAAAAATGATCCTCTTATCCTAGGACGGAAGAAGTATTATTTTCTCACCTCGCTATATATTAAAATATTATATCTTTTAATTTATCTAAAAAAACAAATATAAACGCGAACTATATATTCCCAAATTCTCTATTTTTTGAGCAAAGCCAAACTCGAGCCTTAATATTAATATTCTTATTGAGCTCGAGCGTTAAATATTTTAAACAAACCGAATTCGAGCACGGTGAAATTCAGCTCCGTTCAACTCAATTATATTCCTAGCGCGAGTGATCAATTATATAAATACATATACTGAAAGGTGGCCAGTGTGGTGTCGGAGTTACCACTGATTAGTTATATAAATATTTATTATATAAATTTGTCTATATAAATAAATTGTAGAAAAGTCAATAAAAACTTGGAAATTGATCATCGATGGTTTATGTATTTAAATTTCTCATTTCACTCTTTTAATTTATAAAAAAATATTTTCATTAATTACTTATATGTTACTTATTCGTTTAAATCATTCTATTAATCAGTCATGTTCATTTCTTTAAAATAATTTTTATTTATTAATTTCATCATCTATTTAATTCATTAATCACGTTTTTTTAATTATAATTTCTAAATTATTTTTTTAATCCTAGATACTTCTTTCAAATTATTTCTATTAATTACTTTCATAATTGATTTAATTCATTAATCACATCGTTTTTCTTAAATTATAATTTTATTTATTATTACTTTTATTTTTTATTTAAAGAAATTTAAAATTTAAAATTCATTAAAAATAAATCTTAACATTTTTATTGACAATTTCTTTTTCTTTCTTGATATATATTATTATAAATCGATATATTTTCCCCCTCTTTTTCAAATTAATCGTTAATGAGATTTATCATGTAATTGCACATTATTTAATCTTCAAATAAATAAAGTAAAATATGATTGGATATCATGTTGAATTTTCAGCTGAATTATCTATAGCTATGAATTGAGAAGCAGCCGCCGTGGCGCCCACTTCAGTAATTGACCCTTTAAAATGTCTCAATCCAACCCAGAAATTATGCTTTTTTCCCAATAGGTAAAGATGCATGTCCATTTTTCTAACAATCATATTAAATAAAAATATTTATATTATTATATTAAAAATATAATTAACCTTGAGATTTAGGGTTTATACTTTTAGGTATTTTATAGTTTATGTTGGAAAATTTGGGTGGCATTTGAAAGACGGCTCATGGAAAAAATTCGAGTACAATCAAGAAGAGAGTGAACTCTATTTTCGTAAGATGAGATTATTCCGTACTCTGGTGCTTAATGGTCTTATAATAATCGTTTTTGAGATACGATTTTTCAACTCTAAATTATAGTACAACGAATCTAAAGTTATCGGGAAACAAAAGCGATATATGAAACTTTCGATTCGGGAATGCTTAAGTATGTTAGGTTGTAAACTAGTATAAGACTAGATAAATGCAATTAAGCAAACTAATGTTGTAGATGAACGAAAGGCTAGAAATGAAACCTTGGGGGTCTATTTATAATATTTGAAGAGTCATGCGTATGGTACATTTTTTGTAAGGATGTCTCGGATCATTCTAGACCGTCCGGTCAGATCTCTTGATCAAGATCTTGATCTAACAGTCCGGATTGCACCCCTTTAATTGTTGTTCACACTTGTGAGCCACTTTAACCACCAATACACCGCTGGTTCGAACCACCCGTGCACCTAGCCACCATTGACTCGACTCGTGGATCGACCCGACCAGACTGGGAGAACCGAAGCCGACCTATTGAACTTGTGTGCACCTTGTTTCACCCTCCAAACCTTGGTTCCAGTCTTCATCACGCCGGTTCAAAATGAAAGACTCAATGCGACGTGTGATTAAGACTATATATATATCCCATTGTGTTAGCGGCCACCTGTGACTCAACTCGTGGACCGACCTGACCAGACTTGACATATGAAAGCGGACCGATCTAGATGAACCAAAACGAACCAATCTAGTCGAACCGGTCGAACCCGTGTGCACTTTGTCTCACTCTCCGAACCTTTATTCGAGTCCTAGTCACACCGGTTCAAAATGAGAGACTCCTCGCGATGTTTGGATGAGATTAGTCCGTTGAACTAGCCTTGTGGCATCATGTGGTCCTCACATTTCATTTGATTTAATGAGGTGCATTTGCACTTATAAGGAGTAGGAAATAACAATGTATTTCTTAAGTGGGACAAGTTCCCATAAGTGCTTCTCTTACTCTTCACTTCCATTTATTTTCTTATATTTAAATTGAAATATTCATTTCAAATTGATTTAATTAAATTTATACAACAAACTCATCTACTTGAACTTAATTCTCAAATGTGCAACTTGTTTTTATTTTCAACAAACGAAACAATACAAGAATATTGATAAAAGGTGGGCTTGACCACCCACTTCTTCTATAAGCCATAAGCCAGTTCCAGCACACTGATATGATCACTTGTCCCCAGTTTAAAAGGGCTTTTTGGTATCTTTTGCTAAACACAATGTGGTTCCTGTTTGAAGCTTCGATCCACCAATCTCTCTTGTCAATTAACTTGTCAATTTGAAATTACTGCAAAGGATTGGAGACCCAAGCCATTTAGAAGTATTGATGCATGGCTATCTCATCCGGAATTCAAAAAATTTATTACTGATAAGTGGCAGGGATATGAAGTAGAGGGATGGGGAGGTTATGTTATCAAGGAAAAATTAAAAAAGCTGAAGGAGGATGTCAAAATTTGGAATAAACAAGTATTTGGGAACATTGATTCTAATATAGAAAAACAGAAGGATGAAATACGCAGACTGGATATGATTGATGACACCTTTGGCCTCGACGATCATAAAGTGTTATTGAGAAAAAATGTTGCTGCAGTACTCCTTAGGGACTTAAACTGGCGGGACAAACTGATGGTGCAGAAAGCAAGAAACAAATGGGTCAAAGAGGGTGATGTAAACTCCAGCTTTTTTCACAAAGTTATTAACTGCAGAAGGAAAAAGAACGAGCTAATTGGTGTGGAATTAGATAGGAAATGGTTCGAAGAAGTTGATGAAGTGAAAATGGGATCTATGAGTTTTTAAGGGGCATTTCAGAAAGGAAATTTTTTCAAGACCATCGTTGATTGAAGGCTTCACAAATAGAAGAATTTCGGACTTAGACAATGAGATGTTGATAGCACCATTCACGGAAGATGAAATTAAAGATGCTATGTTGTCGTGTGAAAGCTCAAAGAGTCCAGGGCCGGACGGTTTCAATTTCTTATTTTTTAAGGAATTTTAGCACGTCCTAAAACCTGATGTGATGAGGCTGGTTACTGAATTTTAGCAAAATGGCAGACTAGTAAAAGGTTTGAACCCCTCTTTTATTGTACTCATACCGAAAAAAGAGGCACCAAGTGGATTAAAGGACTACAAACCCATATCTCTCATTGGAGGAGTATATAAAATCCTGTCTAAGGCTTTGGCAAGGAGATTAAGCAGAGTCCTAGATTCTATCATCTGTTATAATCAAAGTACTTTTGTGGGAAATAGACAAATCCTAGACAGCATTGTGATCCTTAATGAAGTAATATATGAGGCAAAGAAAAGGAAATTGAGCAGGATGTTTTTCAAAATCGACTTCGCTAAGGCCTATGACTCGGTAGATTGGGATTTTTTAAACTTGATGTTAGAACGCTTTAATTTTAACCCTATTTAGAGAAAGTGGATTATGGAGTGTGTGTCAACAACAACTGCATCAGTGTTAATTAATGAAAGCCCATTTGGAGAATTCAGATTGGAAAGAGGTTTGAGACAAATTGACCCTCTGTCTCATTTTCTATTCTTAATTGTGGCTGAAGGTTTGAGTATATTCATGTCAAGGCAACAGAGATGAGGCTATTCGAGGCAGCAAAAATTGGGTGGAACAACATCATAATATCTCACCTTTAGTTTGCTGACGACACTATCTTTATGGGGGAGGAGTCAGTGGAGAATGCTTGGACTATAAAAAGAATTTTGAGATGTATGGAGCTAGTTTCGGGGCTGAAAGTTAATTTTAAAAAATGCTGCATTTTTGGAATAAATGTTGATAGTAACACACTTGGAGAAATGGCGGATATTCTTAGTTGTTCTTTGGGATCAATTCCGTTTGTCTACCTGGGTGTCAAGGTTGGAATGAATCATAAAAATAATGCGGAATGGTCTAATGTGGTGCATAAGATCAAAAATCGTTTAAGGCGATGAGAGGAGAATAAAATCTCATTAGGCGACAGAATCACCCTACTAAACGCGGTTCTCTCATCTTTGCCTCTTTACTACCTATCTTTCTACCAAGCTCCTAAAAAAATATTGTGTGATATTGTGAGTTCACAATGTAACTTTTATGGGGGGAGGGTAGAGAGGGGATTAGAAAGATAGCATGGGTTGAGTGGAGAGAGATTTGTAAACCTAAAGTCCACGGGGGTCTCGGGATTAAAGATTTAAAAAATTTTAATAAAGTTTTGTTGGAAAAATGGGCATGGAGGTTTTTGAGAGAAAAAACAGCTTGTGGGTGAGGGTGGTGGAGTCCAAATACGGGTTGAGGGATAAATTGGGGAATATTTCTTTCAATGAAGATGGGGGTAGCTTATGGTCAGGGTGGTGGAGGGGTGTGATAAAGCTTTATTTTGGAGGAGGGGGTGCATGGTTTAAAAATAGATTAGTACGGATGTTAGGCGATGGGAGGAACACAAACTTTTCAGAAGTTGATTGGACGGGTGAGGGCTCTTTGAAGCTGAAATTTCCACGTCTCTTTCAACTCTGTAGGAATAAGAATAGTCGAGTTGGAGATATTGGGAGGTGGGAGGGTGAGAGATGGAGATGTGGTTGGGAATGGAGAAGAAATTTTTTTGATTGGGAACTTGATAGTTTTAATTCACTGTTGTCTATTCTTAACAGGTTCACTTTGAAACAGGGAGTTGCAGACTCATGGAGATGGCTAGATATTTCCAATGATAGCTATAGTGCTTACTCGATCCTTGTAGAACTCAGAGATGCGGCGGTGATTGATGAAAAAAGGATGCACGGATTCAAACTTATATGGAAGACTTTTGCACCATTAAAAGTAACAGCCCACGCATGGAGAGTTCTTTGGAATAGGCTGCCGACAAGAGCTAATCTACTTAGAAGAAATTTGTTGCAGTCTACCGATGATACGAAATGTACATTTTGTGAAACATATATTGAAACTGAAAGGCATGTTCTCTTCGACTGCTCAATCGCACATGAGGTATGGATGACTTGCTTTAAATGGTTGAGAATTACTACTTTCCTCCATTCTCATATCCTATCTAACCTCATTGCACATAGTCGAATCTTGAGAGGCAAAATAGGAATGAAGGCGGCTGTAACTATTTGGTTATGCGTGATTTGGAGAATTCGGAGAGGGAGGAATGATTTGATATTTAATAGTATGGAGTTCTCTGTTGATAAAATTGTTGACGATATTAAAATTAGACTATGGAGTTGATTTTATGTAAACAAGATAGGGTGCTCTAGTTTTTCGTTTAGTGATTGGTTGGTTAATCCGAGGATAGTGTTAGGATGTTAATTACTGTAAACTTGGGTATTTCTTATATCCTGTGTGAATGATAATTCTTTGACTTTTTTTAAAAAAAATTAACTTGGGCTGATTTCCAACTATCCTAATTCCTAATAATAATTAAAGTTTTTTTTTCTTTCCTAAATAAAATGTAGTTTATGAGATTCGGTGTCCACTAACATTTTTTTGTCAATAGTATTACAATTTTCCTACTATCTTAATAATAAAACGTGTAATTCCGAGTAGTTACCAAGTACTCCCTCCCATAGAAGTTGGTATAATTTTTTTGGCACGGAGATTAAGGAGTATAATAATTTAATGTAAAGTGGAGTAAAGTGAAGTGAGAGAAATAATATTTAATGTGTAGTGGATATTTGTATTAGAGGTGATATGTGGGGCCCATGAGAATAGATTAATTGTTTTTTGTGTGGGTCCATGTATTAAAAAGGAAATGTGTCAACTTTAGTGGGACAAACCAAAAAGGAAAGTGTGTCAACTTCTATGGGATGGAGGGAGTACTATATATGCTCGAAATAAAAATACTGGTTTAAACAATTTAACTATGCATCAATTAATTAGTGATGAGAAACTCTCTTGTAAGACGGGTTATTTGTGAGACAGGTCGACCCATCACTATAGTATGTTTATTATATAGTTAAAGTATGTTAATTTGTAATTAAAGTATGTTAATAATATATCATATTATAACACACTAAAATCATACTTTAATTCATAATCAGCATACTTTAGAAAGCATACTTTAACAACTATTAAACATACTTTATTTATATATTAAATATATTTTAGTGATGAGTCGACCCATTTCACACATAATTTATTTCAGAGACTTTGTCTTATTGAATATATTTTGGGGTGGGGTTGGTTTGGGTTGGTGCAAGATTCATTCCTCCTTTTGGGTTAAAGAAAGCTATGGACTAAAAAAGTGTCAACAAATTAATACACCTAACATCAATTTAAAATAGTTTGAGATTCAACAAATTTGAAGGGCCCCCATCGATATCATTCCATTATTAATCTTTGAAAAGATACATCACCACCAAAGTATGTCGCTTGACATTATCAAAAGTATAAATCTAACAATTAATATCAAGCACACATTTTGTAATTGTAATGTAGTGGCACAATAATTTCATATTATTATGATCATATGTAGCCACATCATTTGTTAAAGAATATTGTGGGGCTCAATTTGTCACTCACATAATTGAATCGATATTATTTTTGAATGATAAGGTATGTCACATATATATTTTAAAGAATTTAATGATATACCTGATTATATTTTGTATGAGTGTTTGTATGGATCATATATAAAAGTTTTAATTATTTTTATGAAATTGTTTGACGGTAAGACGGTTTCACCCATCATAGTACCTAACTAAAGTGGGTATCATTTTTTATAATTCATACAAATTAACTATTCATAAAAAAAATAGTGGAGTAGTTCATTTAGAAGAGTATCGATCTTTCATAATAAAATCACTTTTATTAGAAATATATAAGTACTTAAATGTGAGATAGATTGCGAAACAGGTCTATTTACTATTAAAGTAAGATTACTATATAGATAGAATATGTTTATTAGTAATTAAAGTATGTTTGCATTAAATTATGGCTAAAATTTGTGTGATTCCTGAAATACCGTGCCCCAAATACTCTTTAATATTAATTAGTATATCCTTAAGTATAAATATATGTACCCTTTATTTTCTGAAAAAAAAATTAATAAAAGTATATATCTTTATTAATTAAAGTGTATACCTTTTAAAACAATGTTGTACCTTTACACACCTTATGCACTTGGGGGCACAAGAGACCCACTCTTAAATCATATTATAACATCTCATAATCATTCTTGAATGTATCATACATCATAATTTAGAAAAACATATTTTAACTATCAAAAAACATATTTTACATATATATAACAATCATATTTTAATAATGATCAAACCCAACTCACATATACACCGACTCATATGAGACTTTGTCTTAAATTTTTTATACATCTTTCGAAACACATGTATATTTGGGAAAAGGTTCAACTGAGCCCCTTAACTTATGCATGATCGAAGATCAACTATACCCCTCAACTTTTTGTTTGTACATGTAAATCCCTTATCTATTTTGATAAGATCAAATAAGCCCTTTATATTTTAAAGTAAAACAAATCAAAAAGTTCTAGCTCGAAGACTCTGTCCGATTTTTGAGGGAGTAATTGGAGAGCAACAGTCAGCATTCATTAAAGGGAGGTTGATCTTTGATAGTGTGATTGTACTCAGTGAAGTGATTGAGGAAGTCAAAAGCAAAAAGATTGAGACGATAATATTTAAACTTGACTTTGAGAAGGCTTATGATTCTATTGAATGGAAGGCTTTGAACAACATAATGAAAGCATTCAAATTCCATAAGAAATGGATTAGTTGGTTCTGGAATGTGTTTCTTCAGCAAGTGCTTCAGTGCTAGTTAACGGTAGCCCGACACAGGAGTTTCATCTGAGGAGGGGACTAAGACAAGGCAATCCATTGTCACCATTCCTATTCATTATAATTGCTGAATGCATCAATTCCATTATGAGGAAAGGCGCAAAAATGGGACTTTTTGATCCATTCTCCATTGGGAAAAACAAGGTTAAGGTCAGTCACCTCCAGTATGCAGATTAGGGGTGGGCATCGGATCGAGTTTCGTATATTTCGAGTTTTCGGATCGGGTATCCAAAATTTCGGGTTGGAAATTTCATTATCCGAACTCGATCCGAAATTTATTAGATCCGAAAATTCGGGTACCCGAAAAATATTGGGTACCCGATTCGGGTACCCGAAAATACCTCTTTTTTTTAAGTATTATTATAATAAATTAATTAGGTGTGATTTAAATAAATTTTTTTAATATTTAATCTTTGAGGCAATATTTTATTTGATCTCTTTTATTATTTTTTTCTTCGTTTTTAAATAATTATAAAAGAATATAATAAATTCATATCACATCATAATAATATTAATTTTTATACTAATGTTAGGATTTAGATAGTATATTTTAATTATATTGTGAGATATTTAAATTTATAAGTATATTTTTATATGTTATTTTTATCTAAATAATTAAAATATTTATACATTAAAGTATATGATAACTTAAATCATATTAAAATTAATAATATAAGGAGAATTCAAATTTAAATTTGATAAGATAAGGATGTAATAATACAAAATTATGTTTTTATTATGTTAAAATAATTGATAATTTAAAAAATAAATAAATTTAATTAAGTAATGTTTAAAGGATAATAAATATATTTTATGATTAAAAAATTAAGAATGCATCATAATTTTAATATTTCATGAATCAAATTATTTTTTATAATTAATAAAAGTGTAAAAAAAACTTCGGGTATCCGATCGGGTAATTCGGGTACATTTTCAATACTAGAAACCCAAACCGAAGTTATAGCTTCGGGTTCGGGTAAACCCGTAATCCAAAATTATCCGAAAAAATTGAGTTTTTTGGGTAATTTTATTCGGGTCGGATCAGGTACCCAAAACTCGAAAATAAATGCCCACCCCTAATGCAGATGACACTATTTTTATTGGCAAGGCAAGTTTGAAGAATGCTTTATTTATTAGAAGAGCCTTGATCTTACTCCAACTTGTTACTGGCCTGAAGATCAACTTGAATAAGAGCAACCTTAATGGGCTGAATGTGGAGGACGGTAGAATATGTGATATGGCGGAAGTGATTTGTTGTAGAGTTGGGACATTTCCTATCAAATACTTGGGGGTCAACATTGGAAGAACACATAATTGGAAAATGAATTGGGATGCGGCAATTGGAAAGATTAGAAATAGAGTTAGGAAGTGGTTGGGGTTAAGGATATCAGATGCAGGAAGACTTACGCTTCTGAACTCAGTCTTTTCTTCCCTACCGATATACCTAATGTCTATCTACCGTGCTCCTAAAATAGTGTTGAGAGATATTGAATGTATTCAAAGAAAATTCTTTTGGGGGGAGAGTGAGAACAATAAGAAAATTTCATGGGTCAATTGGGACATTATTACCTCACCGAAAATCTAGGAGGGTTGGGAGTTCGTGAACTAGAAAGTTTCAATAAAGCTCTTCTTGGAAAGTGGGCGTGGAGAGGTTTAATAGAGAAGGATAGATTGTGGGTAAAGTTAGTCGAGAGTAAGAGAGGGGCAAAAATGATAGATCTAGTAGGTCTGGGAGTGAAGCCAAATAATCGCTCGAGTGGGGGATGGTGGGGTAACATTGTTAGGTCTCTTCGGGACCATAAAGGAGAGTGGTTTAAAGAGTTTATTGGGAGAAGGGTATGGGATGAGTCAGAAATCAGTTTTTGGGAAGAGGATTGGATGGGGGGAAGGGAGTCTTAGAACTTTGTACCCTAGGCTCTTTCATACTTGTCCTAATAAAAAAGCTAGGATCAACGATATGGTATCTTGGATAGGGGAGAATTGGACTTGGGGTGAGAAAGTAGAAGGATACTTAGGAGTTTTGAAATTGATAATCTCAATGCTTTGATATCATCTCTTAACAGGTACAAACTAATCAAAGACGATAGAGACACTTGGAGATGAAAATTGAACAATAAAGACAAGTATATTGTGAGAGAAGTCTACGAGATGCTGCGGAGTAGGAAGGCATACATGGAGACGGAGGAGTAGAAAATCTACAAAACATTTGGGAAAGTCCGGCTATTCCCAAAGTAAAGTTGATAGTATGGAAACTATAAGAGGCAGACTTGCTACCATGGCAAACTTGAGAAGAAGAAACTGTATTCCGGCTAATTATGGAGATGCATGTCCAAATTGCAAGAGAAATGTGGAAACTGCTGACCACCTATTCTTTAATTGCAGTTGGAGTACAAAAATTTGGGGTGAATGTCTCAAGTGGCTAGTGATTAGAGCTATTTTCACCTACATTTTAGTGTCTTTTTATATGTGTTTTCGTATTATTTTATCCGTATTTTATATGTTATTTAGTTGTGTTTTGTGTTTTTATTGAAATGTGTGTGAATGAGCTTAAACTTAAGATTTTCACTTTTTATTTGATGCTAAACATGATAAGGAAGATGTAGGAAAAAGCAGATCTCAATTCGGAGTTGAAACGAGGAAGAACGAGCCGAAAGAGTGAAAGAGGAGAAGAAGCTGCACAACACGGCCGGCCGTGTGCAGGAACACGGGTCATGTCTTGAACACGCCTCGAGTTCCGCACACGGGCCTGTGCATGAGGTCGTGTGATGTCGCCAGAAACACCAACTCGGCCACCCCTGTGGCCGAGCGCAGAGCACGGGTCGAGCACAGAACACGGGCCGTGTACCGCGCACGACCCTGTCCTAGAAGCCGTGTGCGGACACCAGATTACACAACACGGCCACCCCTGTGGCCGTGTGCAGAGCTCGAGCCGTGTAGGTGTAATTCCTGCTAAAAAATCAGAATCTTCTAGAAGGCCCACATGGGGTATAAATAGACCCCATTTCAACACTTTGTAGGATAAGAATCCGAAATCCTATCATCTACACACACCTCACACACCATTTCTTCCATTTTCCACCATCATCTTCATCCATCTTCATCAATCTTCATCTCTTCCATTGGGTGTGAGAGATCTCAAGGAATCAAGAAGCTAGAGGTGGAGATCAAAAAGAATAGAAGATTCTCTTCAAGAAATTGATAGGGAAGAATCCATTCATTTTGTATTTCTTTAGATCTAAGACTATGGATATTTGTAATGAATCATTTATTTGTTTTATTACTTTTATCATGTTAGGCTAATCCCTCTAGTGGGATTAGGAATATGAAGAGCATATTAGATTTATATCATCATGTGGATTAAATTGGTTTTTGATTTAATTGATGTTGATTTCTATTCATGGAGTTTAATTGTCTTGATGTTGTGATGGCATGGTTTGTTATTCATGAATGTTTATTGGTTTAATGGATTGTTGATCAATGGATTATTTGTGGTAATTAAATGCTATCATGATTTTCATGTATGTATTGCTTGGAGTGAGACGGAAATGACCCTCTATAGTATTAGGAAGGCATGAATAGACATTGAGTTTGGGTTTGACCGAAAGGATATTTGAATTCAATGAGGGGAACCAATCCATTCGTTGGCCTTAGTACACAAAAAGGGAGAGTTTAATCTAACTAGTACCTAGATGGAAGGGGTTAATGTTGGGCTTTGATCTTAAGTGCTTTTGGGAGTCTAAAATGGATCAACAACCTTTGTAACCCGAAAGGGAGCTTAGGATACAATCGTGATCACCCTTAGTCTACATCAATTGAGTTGAATTCCTTTTGCATGATAATATGAATCGAGTGTGCTTGGATGTTTCTAATCCCATGTTTTTCCATACTTGAACTTTAGCACCCATTTTCTTTACTTGTCATTTATCTTCTTTGCTATCTTATTTACTTGCTACTTGTTTTTGTTGTTAATCAATCTCAAAACCCCCGATCATCTTTACAAAAACGACATGAACATGAGCTCACGTATTTGCTAGTCCGAAAATAACTCCTTATTGGATTGATAATTTTTCTTGGGATATACTACTACAACGATCGAGTATTCTTGCTCGTGAGTGCTATACAAAATAGGCAAACAAGAAAATGGCGCCGTTGCCGGGGGCAAACAAGAAAATGGCGCCGTTGCCAAAGGGGAGTTTGACGGACTAGTCGAGTACTGTGTTATTGTTTTAGTTGTTCTTGATAAGGATATTTTTTTTTTATCTTGTTTTATTTCTTATATTTGCTTTGAAAAATTTTGTTCTTACTTATTCTTTTTGATAGGTACTCTTACCTTGAAAGAAGGGGAGGAAGAACAAAGCCCAAAAATAGAAAGTTGAAGGAAGATTGTAGTAAACTTTGTGGAGAAAAGCATTAGATGGATGGATGGAACAAGTGGTTATTATGGAAATCAATATGCAAGAGTTCCTCCTCCACAACAAAAAGGCTATATAAATGAGAGTTACTATGGATATGATTGCCAAATGAGTCAAGTTCACTCTACAATCATGGTGGATATGATGAATGGCCACAAACTTACAATGGAAACACATTCCAACCACAACAAGGATACACTTATTCCACTCCGAATTTCAAAGTTTCTTCTCCGTTCCAAAATTATGCCTTACTCGAATTATTTGGAAGATGTTCTCAAGGAAGTGAAGGCCAAATTCCTCAATCGAGTCCTATCAATCCTCAAGAAGAAGATTATCCTTTCATGGGAGTGGGTAATTTCCAAGGGAATTTTCAAAATAACTATGAAGGAAGTTTTCAAGGGAATTATCCACCAAGTCAAGAGAATCGCCAAGGAGGATATCAAGGTTTTGATCCAAGTGCCAAGCCATCTAATGAAGAAGAGAAGTCGACCTTTGAGGATACATTGTTAGCATTCATGAAAAAGATGGAGGCTAGAATGGAGGAAAATGAGAAGAAGATGGATGATTGGATGGACTCCCTTGAGTATCAAATGTGCCAACTTGTAAGTTCTTTGAACAATTCGCAACAAATTGAAGAGGGAGATTCTATGGAGGATAAAAGGGAAGAAGAGAAGATAATTGATGAATGCTTATTTTTGTTGGAGGAAGAAGAGAACTTGGTGGTAAATGAATCAAGTGAGAAGATTAAAGAGCCAGTTGAGGCCAATGAAATAGAGGAAGACGAGCAAGTTATGGAAGCAAATGAAGAGGACTTGAAGAGTGAAATGAGCATTCCTAAATCCTTAAACTCTTTAAGTTGCAATGATTTTCTTGACATTGTTTCTATTGACTTTGTCTTACCTCTTGATACCTCACAAATTCTTAGGGACAAAAGAGAGTTGGAAGAAAATTTGGGGATATTCGTTGAAAGGAGGAATAAGTGGTTTGCTAGAATGGAGAGGACAATGGAATGTCATGCAAGGATAGTTGGCAATTTCAAGCTCAATCTTAAGAGTGCCAACGAGGCCATTGCTTGCCACAAGTACTTAATAGATGAAGAAGTGCAAAGATTAAAGTATGGTGGCAAGGACGACCGTTATCCATGGCCATTCCGATGAGTTTGAAATTTTCCGTCTAGCTTGAAGACGTTAAACTTAGCGCTCGATGGGAGGCACCCCATCACTATCTTTATTGTTTTGTTTTGTTGTTTTGTATTTTGGACTTGTAGGTTGATTGTGCTCATGGAGAAAAATGCACATTGAAGAAAAGAGAAATGCTTCATGGATTCAAGTTGATATGTCCAACACTTGTTGCAAACTTAATTCGTGACTCTTGTCTCGAGTTAAGTTTGGGGGGTGCTAGTGCGTGGTGGACATAGCTTGAGTCGTGTGGATGCGGTTACTTCTCAACAAGAAGATCATCAATGGAAACTGCAAGGGTAAGTCTCACCACTTTTTGCAAACTTAAGTCTCAACTTTTGTTTTGATTTAAGTTTGGGGGGAGATTGTGTGGTGTGACTCACCACTTGAGTATGATTCTTATAAAATTGGGCAAATTTTAAAATTTTTCTCATGAGTATTGGTTTGATTTTGACATGATTGGTGGTGTTGAAGTGCATGATAGTCCATATTTATAATGAAATTGTTGAAATAATGGTGTTTGTTGAGTGTTTGAGCATGAATGAGAGGTATTGGAAGCATGATGGAGCTTGGAGCTAACGCTTTCCTTACCAAATGCCTATCGAGGGAGTACTCTACACCTTATCATTTTATTACTTGAAATAATTTGATTTTGATTTGGATTGTTGTGACTAGCATGCTACTTCATGTGTTATTGTTTGTGGGAGGTTTACTTTCATAACTTAGGATTTCCTTTTAAATAAAGGTTGGGATGAATGTGTGCTTAATTTTCTTATGGATGATGGTATTTTGTGTTTTTGAATGTTTTGTATTGTTGTTGTGTCTTGTTTGTTGAGTCCTTATTTGTATGTTATGTGATTTTCATTCTTGTCTTGGGATGTTTGGTGGTTTGTTTAGGGATGTCGTGAGTCATTTTTGAATGTGAGTGATGATAAGTTGTGGTGATAAGTGATGACAAATTATGATTAAGAATCTCTACACTTTCAAATTGTGACATGTTTTACTTAACTTGTTCAATTTTGAGATGAATGTGGTGTAATAAGTTCCTTAAGGTCCGAGCACAAGCTTGTGAGCATTTGAGCCTCAACCATGCATACATGGTATTTATTCATGAGTGGATCGGTTGTGTTTGATAAGTTAGAACTTGCTCAAGGACTATAGGAACGAGCCCGATTAGTGGAGATTGGTGAAATGATCTAAGGCCATCCTTGTTATTATAGTCATTGCCATATATGTTCCCTACCATGAACATCATCCTTAGTTAACCACTTTGAGCCTATAAGCATATTTCTTGTGAATTTAACACATTACAAGCCTTAATTACCCATTCAAGCTTATATATACCTTTGTGTGGGTGATTGAGGAGATGGTAGCTAGAAAGGATTGATTGATTAGCAAAAGAAGAAAAATGACATGGTAAAACAAGCAAGAAAAAGGATGAAAAGAGCAAAACAAGAATGCACATGCAACCTCAAAGTAAGAAAGGAGCAAATCAACATCAAAATGCTCAAGTAAACAAAATTCAAAGAAAGGAAGCATGCAATAAAAGAAACTCAATCCTAGGGAAGTTAATGAATAGTGCTTGAGATTTGTAAAGATAAGTAAGGAAGAAAAGAAAGTGAAGAAGTTGAGGAAATTGGCCATCTCTTTGATTACTTACACATGAGTAGTCACTCTTATCCATATACTTCCTACCATACCAAAGAGCCTATCATTATATCCTAATTAAAGACCTTTTTGATCATTGATTGAAATTTTGGTGGTTTGTGAATATAGTCCGCGAGCAAGCTTATAGTGATTCGAGCCAATCGATTAATGAGTGTGATCTACCCTATTTCAAAAGAGTGTTGAGAGACATCAATATCCATTGTGAGGCTTGGACTTAAAAGGGGACTATATTACATTTTATTCTCTTTTGATTGAACTTGTTAATTTCCCATGTCATGATTTTAATGTTGTAGGATGACTTAGCATAGTTTGTAGTTATTATTGCTAACGATGTGTTATTGCTTATGTTCGTTTAGTCTTTTTCTAGGTGAAAATTTCTCCTTTTGGTTTGTCATTTTCGTTGCTCGGGGACGAGCAACACCTTAAGTTTGGGGGGTTGATTAGAGCTATTTTCACCTACATTTTAGTGTCTTTTTATATGTGTTTTCGTATTATTTCATCCGTATTTTATATGTTATTTAGTTGTATTTTGTGTTTTTATTGAAATGTGTGTGAATGAGCTTAAACTTAAGATTTTCACTTTTTATTTGATGCTAAACATGATAAGGAAGATGTAGGAAAAAGCAGATCTCAATTCGGAGTTGAAACGAGGAAGAACGAGCCGAAAGAGTGAAAGAGGAGAAGAAGCTGCACAACACGGCCGGCCGTGTGCAGGAACACGGGTCGTGTCTTGAACACGCCTCGAGTTCCGCACACGGGCCTGTGCATGAGGCCGTGTGATGTCGCCAGAAACACCAACTCGGCCACCCCTGTGGCCGAGCGCAGAGCACGGGTCGAGCACAGAACACGGGCCGTGTACCGCGCATGGCCCTGTCCTAGAAGCCGTGTGCGGACACCAGATTACACAACACGGCCACCCCTGTGGCCGTGTGCAGAGCTCGAGCCGTGTAGGTGTAATTCCTGCTAAAAAATCAGAATCTTCTAGAAGGCCCACATGGGGTATAAATAGACCCCATTTCAACACTTTGCAGGATAAGAATCCGAAATCCTATCATCTACACACACCTCACACACCATTTCTTCCATTTTCCACCATCATCTTCATCCATCTTCATCAATCTTCATCTCTTCCATTGGGTGTGAGAGATCTCAAGGAATCAAGAAGCTAGAGGTGGAGATCAAGAAGAATAGAAGATTCTCTTCAAGAAATTGATAGGGAAGAATCCATTCATTTTGTATTTCTTTAGATCTAAGACTATGGGTATTTGTAATGAATCATTTATTTGTTTTATTACTTTTATCATGTTAGGCTAATCCCTCTAGTGGGATTAGGAATATGAAGAGCATATTAGATTTATATCATCATGTGGATTAAATTGGTTTTTGATTTAATTGATGTTGATTTCTATTCATGGAGTTTAATTGTCTTGATGTTGTGATGGCATGGTTTGTTATTCATGAATGTTTATTGGTTTAATGGATTGTTGATCAATGGATTATTTGTGGTAATTAAATGCTATCATGATTTTCATGTATGTATTGCTTGGAGTGAGACGGAAACGACCCTCTATAGTATTAGGAAGGCATGAATAGACATTGAGTTTGGGTTTGACCGAAAGGATATTTGAATTCAATGAGGGGAACCAATCCATTCGTTGGCCTTAGTACACAAAAAGGGAGAGTTTAATCTAACTAGTACCTAGATGGAAGGGGTTAATGTTGGGCTTTGATCTTAAGTGCTTTTGGGAGTCTAAAATGGATCAACAACCTTTGTAACCCGAAAGGGAGCTTAGGATACAATCGTGATCACCCTTAGTCTACATCAATTGAGTTGAATTCCTTTTGCATGATAATATGAATCGAGTGTGCTTGGATGTTTCTAATCCCATGTTTTTCCATACTTGAACTTTAGCACCCATTTTCTTTACTTGTCATTTATCTTCTTTGCTATCTTATTTACTTGCTACTTGTTTTTGTTGTTAATCAATCTCAAAACCCCCGATCATCTTTACAAAAACGACATGAACATGAGCTCACGTATTTGCTAGTCCGAAAATAACTCCTTATTGGATTGATAATTTTTCTTGGGATATACTACTACAACGATCGAGTATTCTTGCTCGTGAGTGCTATACAAAATAGGCAAACAGCTAGGTGTAATTTCTCATATTCATTCATCTGCAAAAGTTAATTTTCATCTATTTTGTGGTTTGTTCAAAACTGGTATTGCTAATTCCGTTGCATTGATGGTTTAGATGTATGTGATTTGGTTGATGAGGAGGGGTAGGAATGAAGTGATATTCTTAGATAAAAAAGTAGATGAGTTGATATTAATAGGAGAAATAAAGAATAGAGTATAGAGCTGGTTGAAAAGAAGAAAGAATACTTATTTAGTCAATATAAGTTATACAAATTGGTGGAGAGGAGGCGAAGGAGAACAAAGTTTGAAGCATATATTATTGGCTAGAGGCAAAGAGGAGGAGTTGATAGAACTGCTAACTGTTTCTTTATGCAGAGGGAGTATGCATTGATAATGTGATGTTTTGCTGTTTAGATTAGCTCTTGCCATATGTATTTGAATATTTTTTCTTTGGGGTATTTCTCATTACCTCAAATTTTAATAATAATATTTTTTTGCTGTTAAAAAAAACACCTTTCTATTAAATAATATATAATATTGCATGAATCACCTTTGCTATGCTCCATGGAGTACTGGATTTATTATTATATATATATATATATATATATATATATATATATATATATATAATTATATTTCATGAATTATTTTACCATCCTAAGGAACCTTGTGTTTGTGTTTTATTTTTTCCTTTACATTTTAATATTTATCCTTTTAATTTAGTGTTAAATTTAATAATATAATATAATTTTACTTGTGGTTTATGAAATATTATACCTTTATAGTTTATGGTTTATTATTTTATCCTTAGTGTTTATTATTTTTAGTGTTTAATGTTAATTTTAATAATATAATTATAATTTTATCTTGGTTAATTATAGTGTGTACCCAGGTGCACCCACTTAAAAAAACGTATACAAATATAAACAAAAACATATACAATTATGAACAAAAATGTATACAACTTAATTGTTAGTTTTTTTAATAAAAAATTGAGTGTAAAAAGATATACAATTATTAAATAACATGTATACACTATTTAATAAAAAGTTATGCACATATGGATGCTAGTTTTTTTTTATGAAAACATAGTGTGAAAAAAATATACAATTATTAAAAAACACGTATACAAAATAGAATAACATGTATACAAAATAAAATAAAAACTTATACACATATGGATACACTCTTGCACCCGGGTGCACCTAATATCAACTCTTTTATCTTTGTGGTTTGTATATTTTGCCCTCTCAAAGTTTAATATTATTATTTGAATTTAATATTAATTCTTAGAATATAATTATAATTTTATCCTAAATATGATCTATTTGGCCAAATATATCAATACTTATATTTAGCTAGAGTTTCAAATGATTTAATTGTAATTTTATTTTTGTAGTTTATGATCCATTTTATCCCTAGTAATAAATATTTATTTTTAGATTTAGGATTAATTTTAAGAATATAAATATAATTAGTAATAATAGATAATAAAAAATAATAAGTAAAAATCAAAAGGGGTTAATTTAACGTATATTAATATTTCAATTTTAAAAGATGAATGGTTAATATATCATATTAATAATAAAAACTGAAAACTACTTGAATGAAAAATAAAATAGATTAGAAGCTTACATCAAATATTATTTTATTGTTTATTTATAGTAATATATTTAATATAAAGAGCTCTTATGTTTTATTTTAGAAAATAGATGACACTACAAAAAAAACTGTTTTTTGTCAATTGAATATTTCATTGCTAAGTCTTAATTTCATTGTTAAATTGGTTTACCAACGGATTAGTAACGAAATCCGTTTGGTAAATTTCCGTTGGTAAATGATGGTTGGTAAATTTTTAGCAATGAAAAATTAATTCCGTTGGTAATCTGTTGCTAAAAATTCTGTTGGTAATTTATATAAAGATTTCCTTGGTAATCCGTTGGTCTTTACCAATGGATTGAAATCCATTGGTAAAATAGAGAATAAATCCGTTGTCATTCCATTACTAATAAAAAAAATGTCATTTTGGTTGGTAATCCGTTGGTAATTATCAATGGATTGAATTCCGTTAGTAAATTCGGTTGTTAATTTTTTATTTTTTTTTTTGTAGTGGGGCTTATTTATCCTATTTTTGAAAAAATAAAAGGTTTACTTGATCCTATTAAGAAAGGTTAGTGTTTTGCTTCAAAAAAAAATGTTTAGGGGTTTAATTGATCTTCATGAATAAATTGAAGGGCTAGAATGAGGGTTTTCCATATCTTATTTCATTAGAATGTAACGTGCTCTTTTTGTCATGAACAAGAAATCATAAAAGTAGAACAACGAAAGAAAGTCGAAAATAACACACACTTATAGCATACAGTAAAAGGACAACGAAAGATGCAATAATTTATTTTAAAACTGATAAATATTTATATTTATTAATAAAAGTGAAGAACAAACCCAAGTAGAAGAACAACGAAAGAAAATCGAAAATAACACACGCTTATAACATACAGTAAAAGGACAACGAACGATGCAATAATTTATTTTTAAAACTGATAAATATTTATATTTATTAATAAAAGTGAAGAACAAACCCATCTACCCTTGTGAATAATTTTATGAAATGAATAAAAGTAATGCACATTATAATAAAAATTGACTATAAATGAAACATGAAAGCGATATTGTCTCGAACAATCTCACCCAATTTATTTTGTCAAAATTAATTAATGCATAATAAAACCCTAAATTTAAGATTAAAAGATAGGAACAATTTCGATGAATCAATATACATATTGTAATCAAATCAGACAATATCTAGAATTAATAAATAAATAAATAAATAACTAATTAATAGAAAATTATAAAGTGCCCTTGGGATTTTTTATTCTATTTTCTAATGTCATCTTCTTCACTATTATATGATTTATGTGTAAGATTAGAAGAAATAGAAGCAATAGTTTATACTTTACTAATAATATGACACAGAAGATGCTACTGCAATAACAAAAATTTCGAACAGCATAAAAGCTACTCTACAACTTAAAATAAAAACCAATATAGTCAACATCTTTCTCTTCTATTTAAATTTAATATATATAGAGACAGTGTTAAACATTAAAAAATCGAGTCAGTTCACAATCTTAATAAAACTGCCCACTTTGAAATTTTAATAATCATTTTTGCCCACATCTTATTAAATAATCAAAATTGCCCACTTTACATGAATAAAGACCATAATACCCTTGATTTCTATTTTATTGGATAAGTTAAATTCTCAAATTAATATATCTTTTTTTACAATTCTATTCAACCCCAGTTTGAATAAATATTCATCCTCATTTTGAACAACTATTCGTTCTCATTTTAAATAATTATTCGATCCCATTTTGAACTATTCGTCCCCATTTTGAATATCTATTTGTCCCCATTTTTTCAGTTCTATTCGTCCCCATTTTGAATAACTATTCGATTTCATTTTGAATAACTATTCGTCCCCATTTTTTTAGTTATATTCAACCCCATTTAAATAACTATTCGGTCCCATTTTAAACTATTCGTCCTCATTTTTACAGTTCTATTCAACCCCATTTTAAAAAATGTATTCATCCCCATTGCAAATCTATTCGAGCCAAATGTTTTTTGACTTTTTTTTAAATTTTATTCAATCCTTTTTTTAAAAATGAAAAAATAAACAGAAAAAAAATAGGGTGAAGGGTATTGATGGAATAAAAAATAAAAAGTGGGCATTTTTGATAATTTTATGATGGGTGGGCAAAAAAAAAGTTACAAATTTCAAATAGTGCATATTTGATTATGGCCCAATTTTTTAGATAATCGTTTATATGATTTTTCCTTTTGTCTTTTTACAAATTAAGTAAAATGAAGGGGTATTCTTGTGTTCCTTGATCTCTAATTAAGTAAATTATAATTTTGTTGAGATCATACGTATATAAATTTATAGTAATGGTTACTATACCTCATGCTTTTAACACAATTCTTTTCAATTTTACTTTTACATGCATGACGTATATGCGAATTATGAATATATGATTAAGTTTAATCGGAAAAAATAAAGTCAATCAATAATAAGATCAATTAACATATATAATTTTTTGTTTGCTAAACACATAACTAAATTGTATAAGCTTTAAGGATCAAAATAATTGTTTGTAGGAAAGCCAAAGTTTAAAGTTAGTGAGTGGCATTATGTACATTCTTGTTTTTTGAGGGAATTTAAAGAGACTGCAATGGTGTTGATGGCTCACAATTAGTGTCCCTTAGTGTGCCCAAAGGCCATTTAAATTTCATGTGTTTTATCGCTACACAAAAACTTATACTATATACTCCCAATAAAATTTGCACACCACTCCCCGGCACGGAGATTAAGAAAGTGATAACTTTTAAGGGTATTATGGTATTTTTTGGTAATAAATAAATAATAAAGTATGTTAGGTATGTTAGGTAAGGGTATTTTTTTTTGTAAATAAAGTGTATGAAGAAGGGTGATTGTGTTTAACTTTTTGCTTTTTTAGGAATGTGCAAACTTTTGTGGGACAACCCAAAATGGAAAGTGTGTCATCTGAAATGGGACGAAGGGAGTATCTTACATTACACAGTGCAATATCTTTTAAAATTAAAAAATTTAAAATTAATTTTTGTGGGGAATTAGATCGGATCATTGAGCAATATTTCTCAATTATTTTACATTTCATTACGAGCTTTTTTATTAAGATATATTACCCATCTCCAAAATAGATGCACGTATTTAGCAATACGGAGATTATGAAAAATGAATTTTGGTGTAATGATGTTAAAAAAATTAGTATTTTTTTTTTGATAATTTATGTTGAAAATTTAATTTGAATAAAAAAGTCACCTTAAAGTGATGTTTATTAAATTAAAATTGTGTCTATAAATTGATAAAAAAGTGTGATTCTTAAATAAATTATGTCTTTTCATGAAAGGAACTTGAATTTATATTCAAAATCAATCCAAATAGTTGCATCAATTCATGAATAAACGCCTTCAATTTATAAAAAGACTCCCATTTCTATAATTCACCACTTGAACACACACAAAACACTTGATCACAAACACATAGGTTAATCAAAGTCAAATCGTGAAGTCAAGTTGTCCTAATAATTCGTGGTATATTTCTAATCATCATACTCCTAAGGCGAGTTCATAGTACAGTTTGATTTGCCGTTTCTTGTGATTTGTAGATAGAGCTACTATCGCCTGAGTCATTGTATTTTGGGAGATGATTGTTATCGAACCGTAAGCACCGGAACAGTGTATTTTCGTCTTAAGTAGAAAGAGTGCAACTCTTGCCTTGAGCCCTCGACTCAAATGTATTCCTATAATTTTTTTAAACATATTTTCTAGTCAACATATTATATCAAAATTCAAATATACCCAACGATTTAATTGAATAAAGTGTATAATATAGTTGACTTTAAATAAATTGTGTGTAAAAAAAATGACATTTTTATAATATGATTTTATGTATTGTTTTTATTTTTAGGATGTGCACATCTTTTGGGGATAGAAAAAAAGAAAAAAAAAGAAAAAAGAGCAAGTTTGAAAAAGGATCTTAGAGTGTCTAGAAATGGCCCGAGAGGGTCTCTTAACGCCTTCTTTTTTCTTCTCATCGGAGTTATTTCACAAAGACTTACGTGGATACTAAGGGAGAAGGGGGAAACAAGAACACTTGCAAAAACGATCTTTTTGTACAATCTAGTGATTTGAATTCATCTATTCCAAATCGAATTTAGTGTGTGAATCTGGGTTCATGCTCTAAAATTTATGTTATTTTTTCAATTGTTAATGCAATTATTATTAGGACGCATAGAGTATTAAGTGGATTAAAATGTTATCTACCGCCTTCCACCGTGATGCATATAATTTTATAATTTAAGTACACTTGATTTGTTATTTACTAAAGGAGAAACACATACAATACTTTAAGATGTTTCAATTAATGTACACTTTAAGCATACAAAAATCATAGTTTAATGATAATCATGTCATATTTTAATAAGCATCTAACGATGTAGGAGTATATTTTAAAAATGTTCTAAAATTATTATAATACAAATAAATATAAGGGTTATTTGTTTTACAACTTTTAAAAGAAGGAATGAGAATGAAGGAAAAAGAAATTGTTATTATTTTTTAATAATGGATTTCAATCTAAATTTTTATGGATCATCCATTCCTCCCAGAAATAGAAAAATCAAACCCATTCCTTCCTTTTCCATTCCAATATCCACTCCATTCCTTCCAATTACCAAACATCCCCCTAATTGTATGTTCATGAAAGTTATCATGCCACATTGTAATTTAATTTCTATTTTCTACTCTTCAGTTTGCTTAATAATGATAAATATTTACTTTTCTACATGAAAGAGCAGTTATCACCAATACTATTCTCCAAAGAGTAACATATTGGAGATTTAATTGGTTGTTAAATGAGAGCAACGAGTGAGTAAAAAATAGGTTCACTTGATGGAGAGGTCAAATGATGTTTAATGGGTTTAATGAATGACTAATTAGACATGTACGCCGGTTCGGAATCGCCGGTTTCGGTTTTTGGAAATGGGGAACCGGAACCAAATCAAAGGTAGGAAGGTTTCAGTTTCAAACCGGAACTACCGGTTCCGATTTTTTTTTTTAGCGTGAAACCGTAAAAAAAATAAAAAAATTAAAAAATCGGCGGTTTGAACCGGAACTGCCGGTTTTTTCCCCAAGGAATGAGGAACCGGAACCGAATCGAAGTATATCCGATTTTGGTTCCATTTTGCCGGTTCCGAAACCGGCGATTCCCCGGTTCAAACTGCCGGTTCCGATTTTTTGGTGCATGTCTATGACTAATGTCCCACATTAAATGTTGAAAGAAAATCTTCATTGTTTATTAGTTCATGTCCATTATAGCAACTCGAATTAATGTTGGTGATCTTTCAAATCATCACACGAGAGCCAAAATAGGATAAGATATATCACCTTTGGTTGATTCAATGTATGGTAAAGAACAAGTGACTCCATCAATTTCTAACACAATCGAATTGATATTCTATTCTCGAACAAGTTGTAATCCATGATGAATCTGTTTGCACTTATTTATAATATGTATATAATTTCAAAACGTCACTAACAATATTTTAATAATATTAATACCTGAATTAGGTAAAAGAATGTGAGAGAAATTATTAGAGATGTCACAATGATCTACTTTCTGTATTATTATACCTAAGTATTAAGTAATAACAACTACATCTATTAACTAATCAATATAATTAATTATTTCGATAGAAAAATAATTTGCGGACTGTCTCACGCTCCCTTTCACGAGACATATTTGACTTAGGTACTGAAACTATATTTTGTGACACTATTGCATAGAAGATAGAACTGGTTTAGCATAGGATTTTGAAGTATATATTATCCTATTGTATGATCATAATCATTATTCTTATATGTGTGATAAATCATTACCCTAATAATATCGCATAAGATTTAATAAGTTTTTTTTTCTTTTTTTAATCGGGGATCGATGCATGGCGAAAACGAAGAAAAAAAAGAAGAAAAAAAAAGAGAGGAGGAGATTGGGGATCAATTTAAAGAGAATAGGAACTAACTTTGTCAAAAAAAAAAAAACTATTTCCCTCTTTAATTTAAACCCCTAGCAATACATAAGGTATAATAGGATTGGAAGGTGAAGAGCTTAGAGTGAGAAAAAATTAGAGTTTACCTAATAAGCTATTAAAATCGGGTTTATATGAGTGTTTGTGATAGAAGAAAGTGTTGTGCCTAGGATTTTTTTTTATTATTTAAGTAGTTTAATACTCTTTGTTATTTTATTTATATCACTTTTTTTTTAAAAATATTATTATTAATTATTTATATTATAATTTATTTATAAAATAGTGTACCATACCTTTTATTGCCTGTTGTTTATCACTTTTCATTAAAATATTATAATTTTTAATCCATATTACCAATCCACTCCGAGTCTATACAAGTTTATGTCAAATGACAAATTATGAATCCAAATTAACTATATTCATGTACCAATTTAGCTTGAAAATATAACCTGGGCCTATTCGAGGCTGGGGTGGGCTGGCCCATCTATGACATACCTTATCTCCAATCTGCCCTAGTCCACACTCCAGATGTCCTTGCTATTTACTACACACCTCCCATAGATTACAAATTTCACTATCTCTTGTCAGAACTATATGTATATTTGTTTGTCTATCCAAGCATCCTACCATTTACAAAAAGGCCGCGGCTATTCACACCCACCATTTTACTTCCAACACCCAATTATATCTACACACAACAATTATATATGCACACACTAAGAAAATACTAAATTACCCTTAATGAAATACACCCATATACACAATCTCTTCCCTTCCACTATCCCACATTTAATCTAAGCCTTAAATCCTACACCCACCTCACTTTGCACCCACTTCACTTCTCACATTTCAAACTTAGAAAAAAAAAAAAAGGAAAGAAGAGAAGAGAAGAAGGGAGGAAGGAAGAGGAGAAGAAGGGAGGAAGGGGAGAAGAAGTGAAGATCAACCTCTACTACCAAACATTGTGAGTGAAATGGCGGGAGGTGTGCCATCGTTCATTAGCAACGTTGTTAGTAAGTCCTATTCCCTTTCATTTTTTGTTTTCAAATTCTAGGTTTTAGAACTTATGTTGAAATTATGCCAAATTTGTTGGGTTTGTTGTGTGGAATGTTATGGGTATGTTGATATATGTATTTATTGGGTCATTCGATCGGGGTTGCGCAAAAAAGTTCCCCCATTGTCGTCGGAAATCGACGAGCGACTGCCGACCCTGGTTTGGTGAAATTTCGAGGCATGTTCGACCATGTATGGTCGAAATTTGGGCTCCTCGTCGGCCATCACTCGTCGACAACTTTTGAAGTTGTTCGACCACACATGGTCGAAATTTGGTGGGATTTTTGGCAGATGGTGGACGACTGGGAGGAGAATTATCGGCAGGTGGTGGACGGCTGCAAGAAAAAATTTCGGCAGGTGTTGGGCGGATGGAAGGAGAAATTTCGACCAGCTTTGGTCGAACAGAAGCTTCTTCAACGACCAAAGGTGGTCGAACTGAAGCTTGTTTATTGCATATCATATACTTTTTTTGTTTGTTATTGCATATCATATAGTTGAGATTACTTTGTTTGTTATTACATATTAGTTATAGTTGAGCCTACTTTATATGTTATTAAATATTGGTTGTCACATATATTAATATGTTTGGAATGTTATTATATTATTTGTGTATTTACTTATTAGTTATCTCATATATGTTATTGAGCATGATTTGAATTTTTTTCGCAGATAGATATCGCCGACGTAATCCCCCCACCGCATCCAATAGACGAAGAGGGATGAGGGTTGAGCACGATGCAATGCCTCAAGATACTCCACAACCACAACATGATCCAATTCCTCTACTCGAGCCAATGCATCAGGACGAGCTAGAGGCACAACCTCAACCCATTCATGAACCACAACTTAGTGAAGATAAAAGTCATGGTGGTGAAGATGAAAGTGATGGTAGTGAAGATGAAAGTGATGGTGGCGAAGATGAAAGCCAGGATGGTGAGGGTGGCGAGGCCTCAAGTGAGGGTGGCGAGGCTTCAACTCCGGGTTATGATTATGCAAGTGAAAGCGATCATGATCCAGATGCTGATGTGTTGGTCAATTTTCAGAAACACGTGGCACACGAAATATGGGAATATGGCCGGGAAAGACCGGTTATTAAAGTGCACAGCCATGTGAATAAAATGCTTCAGTGGAGCTATGCGGAAGATGCATCAACTCGCAATTTCAGAAGCTTATTCCGTAGGGCTGGATTTTGCAAGGTGAGGCAAATCTCCTACCGCAAACCAAACAAGAATCTCATTCTTGCGTTTGTTGAGAGATGGCATCCGGAGACAAATACATTTCACATGCCATTCGGGGAAATGACCATAACACTCGACGATGTGTATTGTCTTACGGGATTGCCTATATCTGGTCGTACAGTTGCCTTTCAGCGAGATCGACAGAGACCTTCTGAAATGATTATGGAGCTTCTGAACGTTGACAGAGATGTAGCTACAGAGGCACTGGGCACTATCCGTGGTCACTCTGTGATGACACAGTGGCTGCATGCTACGTTCAAGGACGACGTTACTTCTCAGTACGATGATGAGCTTGAGGGCTGCGTCAGAGCATACCTGTTGTACATGTTTGGGACGACGTTGTTTCCCGATAAGAGTGGGAATAGGGTTCATGCTTCTTGGCTAGAGTTCCTTCGCAACTTGGACGATCTCCACAAGTACGCATGGGGAGCTGCTGTGTTGGCCTATTTATATAGGCAATTAGGGCTTGCATCAGAAACAGGGACCCGACAGATATCCGGTTACTCGACCCTATTGGAGGTACGTAATTTCTATTTTATATTAAGTTTTATGGTTTTATAAATCATGTTGTAATGATGATATCCATTAACTTTTAATGTCAGGCTTGGATCTACGAGCATTTTCCACATTTGTACAGGCCTCCAACTAATGGGAACTACATGGATGGCTACCCACTAGCCATGAAATGGGGACCTGAAGCTCACTCTGCTCCCTCAATTGAAATCATTAAAGCGTTGCGTGAGCGGATTGATGGCATGGATGAGAGTTTGGTAAAATTTATTCATTCATAACTCGTAATTGTGAATGTAAGATTAATTCGTGTTATCAAGGAGTGTGATATTTATTGATTGCATTTAGGTCATTTGGGATCCATATGTCAATGCTAGACACCTGTTTCCAAGGCACGATGTCACATTTTTTGAAGGGTTACTGTCGGCGGGCGACATTGTAGAGCCGTACATGCCAGATAGGGTCCTTCGACAGTTTGGGCATGTCCAGACCATTCCCCGCGTGCCTTTAGGACTTAGGTGGTTGCGCACTGGAACAGCTACAGCCAACAGTAGAGGTGCATGGGGTACGCATGCTGACCTCTTCGAAAGATGGAGACGACATACTCTCACAGGTGAGGACAGGGGTGGATTGGCTATGCCGGGCTGGGAATCCGCACCGGGCTACCTAGACTGGTATTCAGATAAATGCCGGCCTAGAGTACAAAAACCTGAGAGAGGAGGTGCTCGGATGTTTGATCCACCACCCCCTGTCCACCCTTTTGAGAGGGTCTCCACCGCCATCGGATTTATGAGGCCAGTACTTAATCGATGGAGAAACGGTGTGCCCATTTCGCAGGATGAGGCCATGTTGGCTATGGAAAGTGCCTACACGTGTCTCAGTAGTATCAATGAGGACAACTTTGGGCCTCCTCGTCACCCATGATCATTTAAAAACTTTGTACTATTGTTTGGAGTAACTGAAACTTTGGGTTAACAATTGTGTGAGTTGAAACTTTGTAGTATTGTTATGATCATTTTGAAGATTTTGATTCGCACAAGATATTTTCTGTGCAATAAAACGTAATAATCAACCAGCGTATTCAAACTTCATGATAAAATAGTAAATACAAAGAACATGTAATTGATCTGTCCAGCACTTTTCAAAATCACATTGATTTGTTTGCAATTGCCTCTTCAGTGCTGAGTGTTGGCCTTCGGCACTGAGATAAAATTTATAAAATACTCCATAAATATCCATAGGTTTTAAACTAAAATAGTTAAGAAGAATATGATACGTCATTTACATACCGGCTAGTCGTGGTATTTCCATAATGTTTGATGGCATTCGTTTTCATAGAAATAAATTTCTTTTTGTAGGGCTCCACCCAATTGTTCATAGCATATTCAACCGCCTCAGGGTAATCACGAAAGTCATGCCTAAACCTCTTTAACCGTTCCGTGAGTAGTTCATCACTATCCGATAACACCACCAAATTCCACGTATGCATGAAGCCCTCCCATTTATCCTTTGGATGGACAAATTTTTTACAATTCGCCGTGATGTTCTTGTTTATATGCCACCGACAAAGAAAATGACTGGTACCGGGAAAGACACTCTCAATGGCATTGATTAGAGCTACCTCTTTATCGGTGACAATTACCGAAGGCACGCAAGATTTACCCATTACATCCCTAAGTGTTGTAAGAGCCCACGTGTAGTTATTTTCCTGCTCATTCTCAAGAAAAACGATTGCCACACAAAATGTCATGCCAGTTGAAGTCACACCAACTATTTCAAACAAAGGCATCCTGTACTTGTTCGTCTCGTATGTTGAATCCATAAGCAAGACTTGAGGAAAAGCACGCAACAAATCTATGCTTTGGGGATGTGCAAAGAATAAGTTTCTAACATTACCGGTATCCTTGCAACTTCGACTGAGAAAATAGTATTTGTGTTCCTCCAACTTCTTCACCACATATTGCAGCTGAGAACGACCACCACGATCAGCAATTCGGTTTTTTTGACGACAATTGTAAATAGTCCGTATTGTAGTCTTGTTACCGGGGAATTTATGTTTTAGAAGCTCTATCACATTCTTTGGACGGACATCTTGGAGTGACATATCAATCACAAATTTTTCCTCCTCCTTCTTGAGCCTCCCTGCATAGGCATGCCCCTCCAAGTAATTGCCAATCGAGTGGTTATGAACACCGTTAACAACCTCCAATGCCCATGCTCCGCCCTTCTCTAATTCTCTTCCCCTAAGCAAAAAGGGGCAATTACACTTCTTTGTACCCGTCTCTCTCTTTTTCAGTTTCTTCTTACTTGTATCCTTCTCCTCTACTTCCCTTTCTAGATCCACTTCCTTGTATCGGTTTACTTTGGCCTTAAACTCTCGATACTTTCCACCACGTTCACAACCCAAAAATAGTCTTCCCTTTTTTCCTCCTCCTCCACCATTGTCAGAGCGTTTCACTACAACCACCATCTGATTATCTAAACCAATATTTCGCGCCCATTTTATCAAATTCTCTCTTGTATCAAACCATTGATGAGTTTCAAATAAGTCCGTGTAATCCTCAACCATACAAACATCTGTACTAAGCTCATTCCCCAATAAGATGGCACTACATTTAGTAGAAGAAAATGATTCCTGTGTACAAAATAAAGGGGTTAAAATAAGAAAACAAGTAAAGTGCTGGAAAAATACACACTGTTCGCCTAAGGGTAGTCGAATTTATTTAAAAAAATTGGCCATTTATGGTCGAAATATTTTCTAAATTTCGACCATATATGATCGAATTAATTAAGAAATTTCGACCAAGAGTGGTCGACAGAAATAAAAAATTTCGACCACCTCTGGTCGAAATTACCACAAAATTTCGACCAATGTTGGTCGAACAAATTAAAAATTTTCGACTCTGGTTGGTCGAAAAAAACAGCGACGGGAAAAAAATAAAACGCGAAAAACAACATTTTAATCGGTCTAAACATGTAAATATACATACCTTTACGTCCTTAGGTGTTTCTTCTTCCGTCATGTTGATCATATGACCAAATGTGAGTATTGAATGATGGGGGAGAAAATCTAGGGTTTTGGAGGAAGAGATGTGGAAGAAGAAGTGAGTGGAGTGGGTGTGAGGTTTGTGTTGTTTTTCAAATGTTTAATGTGAATGTGATGTGTGTGTATTATTGTTAAAGTGTTTGGTGTGTGTATGTTAATGTGATGTGAATGTGATGTGTGTATATTGTTTTAGAAATAATTTTGTATTAAATTAAATGTGTGTATATCAAAAGGCTATTTTCGTAATTTACTATATGTATTTATTAATTTAAAATTCAAGGGGGTGTATGGAAGTAAAATGGTGGGTGCGAATAGCCGCGGCCTTACAAAAATAAGTACGAAAAGACTATTACAACCTATGTCCAAATTCACACCCAAAACCTTAATTTATAATTTAAATTAATTAATTAATTACAAATAAATTTTTAGCCCTATACATTTACAAAGACAATTTGTTCTCAAATGAGAAATTGTAGTTAAATATAATCAATCAATAAAAAAAAAACATGAATGAATAAATACGCTAATGTGATAAATGTAGTACAAGACTTGCATCACACTCAAAAAATGAACTTTATTAATCTTCGTTCATTTATATATGTCAAAAAAATTCGGGACAAAGGGTCTACATACTTAACATTACTAAAATAATTTATAATCAATCTTTATAAAATAAGAAATTGTTTAATAAAATTTAATCATTCAACTAAAATGTTACATATAATAATGAAAAAATAATAATAGTATACTTTCTGTCTCTGCGACACAAGTGTTAAAGAGGAACAAAAAGGACTCCAAAATGCATCATGTTCAGAGAAGTTTTCTCATGATATCTAATTTTATTTAGACCGATTTCAATGTGAACTTTTAATTATAAGACCGTAATTTAACTTTTTTTTTTAAAATTGTAAACGCACATTTATATGAGACATTTTTACTTTTCTTGATTGGTTGTTAGTCTTCGGAAAATTTTTAATTACTATACTACAAATTATTAATTAAATACTCCCTCCGCTCTGGAAATTTTTGCACACTTCCTTTATAAATTACGAAGAAAGTGTGAAAAAAATTCCGGGACGGAGGAAATATTTATTAGGACCCTTATCACTTTTAATAAATTGGGTGTTACTTTTCATGAAATAATATCATTCCTAATCAAACTCAAAAAATTACTTATGTGAACGAAAATAATATTTTTTGGCTTCAAACTGATAAACCAAATTCGTTATAGAACATAATCTAAAATGTTAATACTCCTTTCATTCATCCTTAATCTATACATTTTACTATTTTTTATCGTTTATTTTTAATTTAAATGTCCACTTATAAACATATGAGACCAACACACATCACTAATATTACAATGAAAACATGGGTCTCACACACTCAACTAATACAACTACTCACTACACCTAAGATAATAATACTACTTAATCCACGTTCAAACCCATTTTTTCTATTTTGGGCGTCCCACCTAAAGAGTCATCTTTCTTTTTTTACATACATGGGACCACACACACCCACTAATACAATTAAAATATGGGGCCCACACTTTCACTAATACAACTACCGGTACACATTAAATAATAATACCTCTTAATCCACGTGTAAAAATAAAAAACTACCATGTGGGACAGAGGGAGTATATATGTATAATTCACCGAGCATAATACCATTAAGAACTATTCTAGTTATTGCTAAATACCTCTTAGCAATAAGATACCACTAATAACTTTAAGAACACCACAATGATTTCACTGCAAGAACTTATTCACTGTCATTTTTCAACATGAATCTTTGAAGATGAAGGTCATTAAATGTTTACAAGATGCATAATTATTAGTAATAAAAACAGATACCTATGTTCTAGAATTACCAATCAGTATATATTCAAATAAACTAGAGGAAAAATATGAAAATAATTATCACCTTGTATTGCAACCTCCTCATGACTGACTTCGTTTAAGTCATCCTTGATAAATATCAAAATGTCTATCCAAGCAACTCCTGAGCAGAAATAAGAGAAATCCAATTTATAGAGTTTCTCATTTGTAAAGAATAATAGATGTACTAAATACAAAATGCATAAACGTTATTGAGATAATACAAATCAGATTTCATAATACACTTGTGGAAATTTTTTGTTGGACATCATAAGTTTATCACAAGAATATGATGAATAATCCTCATGTGCAAGGATTTGATACCTACTCCTTGCTTCTATAAGCATTCAGAAGTAATTGCTAAATAGATATGCATACTAATGTTGCATCTATTCTCTTATGGCTTCAACAAATTCAATGGAGTGAGTAGCATGTATTTTCAAGTCATCCATTGTTTAGGTGTAAAGCTGAAAGTATCATGAGAATACCGGAGCCCTCCAACAATAGGTATCGCAATCTATGCAAGTGTTATCTGCAACCAAAATCCGAGTTTCATTCTTGTTTATAAGAAAAGGTAATTTGTAGGTATAAATCATTCATCCTCAAAACATATGCAGGTAGGTAGGAGTAGAAAAGAATCTATGCAAGTGTTATCTGCAACCAAAATCCGAGTTTCAGTCTTGTTTATAAGAAAAGAAAGGTGGTAATTTGTAGGTATGAATCATTCATCCTCCAAACATATGCAGGTAGGTAGGAGTAGAAAAGGAGTGAATAGCTCCTACTTACATCCCACAGAGAACACTACCCACGCCTATTTCAACTCTCTAACTTGGCATCCAAGTGTTCAGCATGTTATGTTTTTTTATATATGTCTGCACACATCATCAATATTAAGTATCTTAAAAGAACTACTTTAGTTTAAAATATATTATATTCAATGACAGCATAAGAGAATTGAAAGTCCCAATTAATTAAAGCTGCTCTCATAGTCTTCTACCTTAGTGAATGGCATAAAAACCCCAATCAATGATAGAATCTTCTTAATAAAAACAAAAAACCAGTTCCTAAAATGAAAAGCCATACATATAAGAACAATAATTTAATTGAAATGTTTTATACAGCTGCTTAGGAATTGAAGGTACAAGACTTATTGATAACCTGGCAATTTCTCATTTAAGAAGTTTAATATCCAATCGATCTAAATTTTGAGGCAGGATTTTCCTAGAAATATGATGAGAATTTTAGAAGCTGATTTCTTGAAAACCCTCAACAATTGAGATATGATGAAAGTGTGAGTGGAGTGGCAGCCTTGTGTGAGGAGTGAGTGCGTGTAAAATCACGTGTGTGAATGCTGGGGTGGAAATGAGCGAGAGAAATTTCAGAATCATACCTGGCATGAATCACAGCAGCTGTAATTGAGAGGCATCATACAGCAGCTGTAATCACATTCTTGAGAGGAAATTTATGGAACATTTTTAAAAAACGAATGACACCGCATACTTAGGTGAAGCACAATGACAATCCACTAACTTTGGAAGCCAACTACACAGCCAGTAAAAGTTGGCTGCAAGGAGCATGTTAAATTCTAGCCACCACATAATAACTTTGTGTATACATCATGATCTTATAGGATTATGGTTAGTAAATTATTATGGTTGATTGTAGGGTTCAAGCACAACTCACATAATTTTAATAGGAAACTCATAATCTTAAATGATGCTGATTGGACCTTGGTCAGTAACAGCCACAACCAAAAGCTTTAATAAGTTAACCAATTTCAATATTGTTCTTTGACAATTTGGTATCATAAAAAGTTTAGATAAACTAATAAAACTCAATGTTTACATAATTTTAGAACAAATTAGTTTCAAATTGCAAACAGACAATATTTACAATATTAGCAATAATTCAGATTCCAAACTTTGGATTAAAGAGCTAAAGAAACTAGGAGAAGGTGTCTTCCCTGTCACCCTCGGCGGTCTCACCTTCCTCCATGTTGCTGAACTCCAAGAAATGTGTCGGGCGATGCTCCTCATTGTAGTACTCCCGGGGGGTGCCTAGTTTCACTCCGTACTTCATGCTCACCGTATGCTTCAATCCCATAAAGTTGTAGTTCCAAGGACCGTTGTCCGGTATCATGTAGAAACCTAGAAAACGGTCACTCAAGAGCATCAGAACTATATGTATATTTCTTTGTCTATCCAAGCATCCAACCATTTAAAAAAATGAGTATAAAAACTATTACAACCATGTCCAAATTCACACCCCAAAACCTTAAAATCTACATAATTTAAATTAATTAATTAATTAAAACTTAAAATTCTAAAATTAAACATTAATAAGAAAACTTCAATAGATAAATAAATAAATAACATGAAATTATTAATGAGAAAACAATTATCCGCAGCTAACTATCATATTAATGCACGATCCAAATTGCTGGGGCTATTGCATTCTGGTGGAAAACTATGACGTGAGATTTTCCTGATGATACTGCGAATTGTAATTGGAGATGTAATATCAAAACGTACTAGAAAATTTGAAACGCTAATTCCATCACCGCAATAAAAAAGCTTCAATAGAGATTAAGAAAATGGGATTATATCGGCAACTCTCCATGAAGAGAAATAGCTCGGTCAGTTAGAGCGTTTGACTCAAATACTCAAGGAAAGCAGTTATCCCTTCAAAGGCTGGAATAGCTCGGGGGCTCACAATATGAATAATCTTAAATGGAACGATTGTCTTTTCAAAGGCTGGAACCAAATGGAGTGGCTAAAATCAAATGGGATTAGATCGGCATGATCTTTCCAAATTTCGTAAGTTTGGAATTATATTAAAGTTATTTCAATTAACTCAGTTTTGCAGGGTGGAAAGAAAATAAAAATTTCAGAGTCCGTGTTTACACTTCGGGGGCTGAAGTTCTGAAAATTGGAGGAAAGAGCTCAGTTGTTCAGAGCATAGATGAAATCTCAAATCAATGAGAAGAGGATCGAAACACTTAAAGGGAAATAGAGAGAGAAAAGGCATTTGGAGAAATAAAAACAAAAATATTTCAGGCAGATGACGATGCTGAACTAGAGAAAGATTCTGGATGGAAAGCTGATGCAACTCTCCCAAGAAAAATATCTCGATTGGTCAAAGTGTAGAGGAAAATCAGACCGATGTCTGAAGATGATAGGCCGATCACACCGCAAAGAGAGTTTCAGAACCCGACACTCCATCTCGGGAACTTAGGGGCTGAAGATAAGACCGATACCACATCTCGGGGGCTGAAGAAGGAAAGTCAAATCAAATGATCACACTTCAAGGAAAGATTCAAAACTGACACTCCATCTCGGGAACTTGGGGGCTGAAGATAAGACCGATACCACATCTCGAGGACTGAAGAAGGAAAGTCAAATCAAATGATCACACTACAAGGAAAGATTCAAAACCGACATTCCATCTCAAGAACTCGGGGATGAAGATAAGGCCGAGACTACACCTCGGGGGCTCGGGGCTGAAGATAGTCCTATAAATATTCGATGGGAAGGAGATTCAGAAATCAAGACTACATCTCAGGCACTCAAGAACTGAAAAAGGAATATCAAATCAAATAACTCGGTTGATTAAAGTAGGGAAGAATGTATCAATCCCGATCGGACATCGAGGTTGAAATCAACGATCAGACAAAGTGAAGCAGAAAGAAAAAATGGTTTCTGACCACTACACATGTGCGACATTCACACTGATGGATAAGAAGATGGAAAGGGCTCATTCCGCATCAAAGTTCTAAAGTTCTTACGGTACTCTTTTTCCTACATATGAGTTTTTACCACTGAGTTTTCTCGTATGGAGGTCGACGGAATTTTAGAGCTCGGGTTCGAGATTGCTCCTTGTAGTTTTACACAAGGAGCAATCTCGGGGGCTAACATTATGTGTGTTTATACCCCCATATAAGGGAGTGATTTATACGCGCGGTATAACCTGGAGATAAGTTGAGGCTAAGGATAAGAGTGAGATTTGAACACACGCTGACGGGGTAATAGACACAAGAAGCCGACACCGAGGATAAGGCCTCGGTTGACTGGGCAGAAAGCAGAAGGCAGACCGACACCAAGAAGGCAGAATTAAGTGCCGATACCAAGGATAAGGTCGGCTCTCGGTATCTGCTATTGGGTATTACCTCGGTGCTGATCATCAGACCATCGGCCATCAGCTGATCAGCCCATCAGATTACTATCGGTCCATCAGTATTATATTTCGACTATAGAATGATACGCGTCCTGCATGGAGACAACATATCAGGATCTCATCGTACCTTCCTGCAGATAAGATTCCCTTTGAAGGACATGTGGCAACGTTTGGCAAATCAAAGGGGGACTATCTACAAAATATCTCCTATAAAGACAAGGAAAATATATGCAAGGACACGATACTTGGGTTCACAACACTTGGTGGGCAAGAAAGGAAAAGATCATCTTCTCCATTCTACTTCATCTCTCTAGAAAACCCATCTTATATTTTCTCTCTCTATAAAAATCTCTAAATATAAGGTGTTCCACTATGGAACCTGGAAATACAAATATCAATAATAAAGGAATGAGGCACTAATTTTATGGGGCGACGGAGAAAACTACTTGTTTGATGTGTCTGTTTTAGTGTCCGGTTAATGGTTAATCTTAATCTAACCCGTTAAAAACGAACGTCAACAGGTCATATTTCAATTCATTTAGTAATTGCAAATAATTTACATAATAAACAAAACTTTTAATAATTCTTTTTATTTGGAAAGGAAAATTTTATATTGAAATATCATATAGGTATGAGAAATACCCAGAATTACAAAATATGATAAAAAAAAGGTTCAATGCACCGTGCATAAATCATAATTCTACAAGCATGTCTGGAGATATTTGAACGTACGTTCATTAGTTTTGTTTAGAATTTTCGTTTTATTCTATGTTTTATATTCTTCTCAACTCAACTCTTGTAAAATTAGAGAGTCCTACTATTTTTTAAGCGATTTTGGTTTATTTGATTTCAAAAACTGAAAACTCTCCATTATATTTCTTTGGCTGAGTGGCATGTATTTCCACAGTGCTCGTTTTTCCAATTATGAAGTATGGCTAAATGATCCAACTCACATTGGGCCAAGTGCCCAGGTGGTTTGGCCAATAATGGGACAAGAAATATTAAACGGTGATGTGGGAGAGGATTTTCGAGGAATACAAATAACCTCTGGTGATGTGTAATAAAGTCAGAATACCACAAATCTAACCTATTAAGCTTCACATTATATCAGATAAAGAGAATTATTACACTAGACAAGTAAAGGGATTTCGATTCCATATTTCATAGCTTGAATCACTCCTAATAACGCTTTTTTTGGCGAAACTCCAGTTCCACGTCTGTGCTTTCAATTCAACCATAATAATATCTTCTTTTGGAATTGGTTACTTGAAATGATCATTTAGAGAAAAATTCAGAGCAACCTAAGTATAGATTTGGGTGCAGTGAATTTAAATAGTGGTGCAGTATGAATTAAGTCTGCAACAGTCAAGATCATTTAGAGAAATTAATTTTGTGAGGTGAAATAAAAATGATAATGGTTTTTTTATTAGGAAAAAAACCCTAATTAATAAAATAACAATATTTGTTTTAATTGTTATTTATAAATTTTAGAGCATCCAAAAGCTTATCTAAAGAGAAGATTATTCATATTTTAAGAGAACTACAATAAAAACTAGCTCGGTCCAACCCGTTCTTTATTTTAACTTTTGAATTTAGAGAATTATATTCTCTCTTCAAATTTAAAGATCCAAAATCACTCTCTACACTTTATTACTTCATTAAATGCATTTAATTTTAGTGTTTTCGCTCAAGCAAAATAGTTTAAACAATTAATATAAGAGAAAAAAATGTAATAAATAGACAATAGAAAATAAATTTTAAAGAATATGTTAAAGTAATATATATATATATATATATATATATATATATATATATATATATATATATATATATATATATATATATATATATATATAATTCTTTAAAATTTAAATTACTCTTTATTTTATAAAATACTCTTCAAATCTTGGAGATGCTCTTATAAACAGTGACACACTCCTCATTCGAACTAATTGAAAATCAAAAGTACTAATTAAAAAAAATAGAAGTGGTTATTAAAGACTTGAATAATTATAGCAAAACCTTAAGTTTAACCGTGTATGCTTTATGTGGTGCTAGAAAAACAAAATTGAAAATCGAAAAAATAGCCTACACCAAATAACTAGTACCGCATTGTTATATGAGTTGATCTACTATATACAAGTGTACATTAAATATATTTAATCCATATTTTAAATGGGTTATGTATATAAAGTAAAATGACCCATTTAACTCTTCTTTCTCCTCAATCCAGGAGATTAATATCACGACAACTTGTTTCTCTCTTTCTCTCAATCTTCCCCACTTTGTTTCTCTCATCATCTAACCAAGCAGAACACCACCACAACCTATTTTCTTATTTCTCTCAATAAGATTCTGTATAATTGATTATTAAAACTTACCGACAAAGTTTAATAAGTATACATTTATTAATAAAATGTTATACACTTGTTCATTAAAGCTTATACACTTACGTTTTAAAATTAATAATTCCTCCAACATAATTCTCATTAAGAATATAGTGAAATTGTTCATCAATTGCAGCCAAATCAGTGTTCAAATACTCGAACTGTTTATTTATTAAACGTTATACACTTGTTCAATAAAACATATACACTTTACGCTTAAAAAGTATACGTTAATGAAATCGACAGCTCAAACAGAAAAAAAGTGAAAGGATACGTTATACACTTGTTCAATAAAACGTATACACTTTATATTTAAAAAGTATACATTAATGAAATCGACAACTCAAACAAAAAATTGAAAGGCTACGTTATACACTTATTCAACAAAATGCATACACTTTATATTTAAAAAGTATACATTAATGAAATCGACAAGTACTCAAACAGAAAAAAAAGTGAAAACTCCAAGAGAAGAGTTGCTGGAGGAGATGAGAGCATTGGAAGAGAAAAAAGTATTGAGTAGAACCTACTCTTTGGAGAGACAGTAGCAGCGGCTCCGCCATTTGAAGCGGAGCATGAGCTAGCAGTGCCGGAAAGTGGAGGAGTTCATCGTGACATCAGATCTGAAGGTGGAGGTGTTCATCTAGGGTTGTCAATTTTACCCGTCGGGTCGGGTTACCCGCGGGTACCCGGATGATCGGGTAAGGATAGAGTAGGCAAAATCGGGTAGAGGATCGGGTAATACCCGCACCCGAAAAAAAATCAGCGGGTGAGGGTAGGGTACGGGTTCACATGTTATACCCGCGTACCCGACCCGATACCCGACCCGTTTACCCGTTTAGATATTTATATATATATATATATATATATATATATATATATATATATATATATATATATAATTACCAATTTAATATTAATATTAATATAATTACTTTAAACATTATTACATTGTCTATTCATCATGATTTTGATATACTTATTTGGTGGAAGACTCAAGGGATTAAGTATCCTACATTGCCTATTTCTCATGTTATTATATTTACTATGTTAATTTCTTGTTGTTGTACTTGGATGGAATATTATTTTCTATTATGGACTTTATTTTTATTTTATGTTTAATTTGATGTTTTGTGTTGATCACTTGATTGTAAGAGGAAAAAACTTATATCATGGGAAGTTGCGGGTCGGGTCGGGTCGGGTTGGCCCGCTTTAGTTACTGCGGGTATCCGTATTTCACCCGTGTTATATATCCGTCTATTATTTTATTGCGGGTATCCGTATACCCGCGGGTAATCCGTTTATCCGATGGACAAACCCGTATCCTACCCGCTGCTAACATTGAGGGTAATAGGGTAGGGTACGGATAGGGTAATTGGGTAGCGGGTAGTAGGTGGATTTGTTAAACCCGTACCCTACCCTACCCGTTTACATCCCTATGTTCATCGTGACAGTAGATCTGAAGGTGGAGGCATTCATCGTGATAGCAGATCTGATTTGAAGCGGAGTTATAGTGGACCAATGTTGGAGGAAGCGTACGAGGAGGAGATGAGCGACAAGAGTTTTGACGAATGGTGGAGGCGTGGTGGAGGCGTTGATACAGCAGCGGACGGTTGGGCGACTGACGGTGGAGGCGTGGTGGAGGCATCGATACATCAGCGGACGATTGGGTGCGGTGAGAGAGAAGAGAGAATGAATGGTGGGTTGGGGGGAGAGAATGAGCGTGTGTTGGGGAGAGAGAATGAGAGGAATAAAATTAGGGTTTTAATTTCTTAATATATGTCGGGTCAGGGTTGGGCAGGGTTGATCCGATTGGATATAAACAATTGAGTACAATAGTTTTTGCCTTATTATATACAATTATTTAAATAAACTATAATTTATTATTGAAGGAAAATTCGCACTCCACTTTATGGTGCGATTATTTTTATGGTTGAAACCGCACAGATAGCAACACTTTTTTTTTATTATATTACATTTATATAAATTAATATTTATTAGGTAGTTTAGACATTGCTTATTAGTTATTCACTCACTCGTGCACTAAAGAAGAAACCATATTAACATTGTTTTTCTTACCTTCAATCTTATAATACTGATGTGTTGTGATTTTTTTTTCTTCATACTTCAATATGTCTTATCTTTCTTATTTCTCTTCAAAGTCATGAATTGTTGTTGCTCACTATTCCATCATATCAACTTACTTTCTTCTTATTAATTCAATATGAAGTTTAGTTTATACTACATCCATGTAATTCAATAGAACCCCAACTGATCAACTGATCAACTAGTCTAACTTCTTATAAATGAATTGGATAAAAAGATTACAAACATCCTTACAAGACTATAAACTATTAATTATATATTTATATATGTTAATATATAAGTAAAATCGTCAAACTGCTCAAAATCTCCAGAAATCATTTAAAACCGCATAATTACTGTTACTTGAATAACTGCGATTTAAACTTGATTAATAAACCGAACCCACATGACGACAATACAATTTAAATTATGTAGAGAAAATCAACAAATCGAACCATGCACAACCCTAGTTTTACGAGACAACGCATCACTTAAACTTGATCGTGTAACTTTTTTTATTAAAATTGTTACTCCCTCCGTCCGGTTCTAAGGTATCTATTTATTTTTTGCACGTGGATTAAGGAGTATTATTATTATATGTAAAGTGAGTTGTTGTATTAGAGGAAAGTGGTGGGCCATATTGTGTATTTTTTTATTAAATAGGAGAAATTGATATCTTTGAAGCAGACACCAAAAATAGTAAAATGGATACCCTACAAGCGGACGGATGGAGTATTACTCTGAGGCGGATGCTCGATTGAGCATGATAAAAGGGGTATAGTTGTACCCTCAAAATAGAAAAATGCACTGTATATATTTTATATAATAATAATAATAATAATAATAATAATAATAATAATAAACTCTCAAATGAAAGTGTTCTAACTAATTTGCATTCTACTCACTATAATTTTTACAATGATATTGTCGTAGATTGATTCATTTAATGATGGACGAAGTGAGTAATATTTTAATACTTTCTTTGTCTTGGTGTGTTGCGAATGATTTCTTGTTCATGTAGATTAAGAAAATGCATTTTTCGATCAATTTCATTTGCTTTTTCAAAATAATTTAGTCTCTTTAGGTAATGAAAAAAAGTATACATTATGATATATGTGTGAATTATGGATGATCATTTTAAAATTAAAGTGTATTGTAAAGTTATTGTATATAATGGTTTTATTATTTTTAGATTTTTGGAATGTGTTTGGACAGAAAAAAAAAATTGCATTACTTTTGGAATGGAAGGAGTAAATATATAACACTCAATTTTTTTCCCTTAATCCGATCCTTTATTACTTCTTATCAATTTTATAAATTATTAGATGAATGAATGTAGTTTTTTCTTTTAAAAAAATCACTTTTTATTATTAACAAAAAATACATAACTTTTGATACGTTTCACGCATACATTCCATTAGATGGTATCATGCAAAAATTGATCATCATTATAAAAATAACCGTATAAGAATTTTTTTTATTAAAAAACTAAAGCAATAAATTATATTTTACTTTGACGTTTTTATGCCAATAAAATTAATACTCATTCTCTCTACTAATAAGATATTAATATATATATATATATATATATATATATATATATATATATATATATATACTATTTAAGAGAATTATAATTATTATTGATAATTAAAATTACTATCATCGTAAGAAATATATTTTTATATATTAAAATATATTTAAAAATTTTTAATTATGTATGTGGTATCATCACATTCGTTCTTGAATGGCTAGAGCTGGAAATAGTTAATACTCAACCATTTAATATGTATATTTGAATTATAGTGTTTTACTTTATTATTTAATTTGGTCATTTGTTGATTGTCGTATATTTTTTTATTATGAATTTATTATCTGTTAGGATTTGTTTTATTGTAATCTTTCATTTTTTTATATAATTTTTAATTAGGTATAGTAAATTTTAGGTGTATAATTGTATACTAAACTATATATAGAATGATATATACTGATATTTTAGGTATAATATAGAATACCGAAATATCGGTAAGTAATAGGTATATTATTTTCCGATACCGAAATATCAGTATACCGAACTCTGGCATACCGAAAATTTAGGTAAGATAATTGTATGATTTTTTTAATACCGAGACTTTCAGTACGGTATTTGGCATCACCAAAAATCTCCGATATGCCATACCGCCACCCCTAGTCCCACCAAAAGGTCCACATTTTATTATATTGGGCATCTCATGTCTTAATTTCCCACTTTTAGTAAAAAAAGCCCCACATGCTCCCACCACTCACTACTAATACAACTACACACTACACATAAAATAGTAATATTCTTTAATTTACGCAAAAAAGTAAATGGCCACCTTTCGACGAGTGTAAATCCTTGATATTTAAGATAATTTAACGAGAAAATTGTATAAAATTGTTGGATTTAATGTAATAATTAAATCGTAGTATTGTGATATTAATATCATGTGGATCGCCAATTTTTAGAGTACTCATACATACAAATAAAAATAAAATAAGTAAAGTAAATAACATAATGGAAGCTAGGAGTATTTAATTAAATGAGGTGTCACATAGCAAGACTCTATTCATGAATTTTATTGTGGATGTCAATGGTAATATTCATTTGAATCCCCTACTCTCATGTATAAAAATGCAACTTAATGAAACTTTTTCGACGAAATTTTTATTTTTGGCATAAATTGGGTATAATTGATCAATTTTGAAAGAAAAAAAAAATTCCGCCCTCCCACGTTAAGTTGCACCGTTGTTGTATATACGAAGTTTCAAAAAAATTATTTCTCTATCAATTTTATTGACTTTTGAAGGGTAATGTAGCATTTTTAGATAATAAATAAATTATAAAGTGTATTATGTATTTTAAGTGAGAATAGTAAATTTGTAATTAAATATATTTTTAAGATTGTAGATTGATATGATGTTCACTTTTTTTTAAGGTAGAGTTTAATATGGGACGAACGAAACAGAATGTTTGAATTTAATATGAATGGAGAGAGTAACTCTTTTGGGACCAAAACAAAAATTTATACTCCCTTTGTCTCACTATAACGTACGTATTTTGTTTTTTGCACGTAGATTAATTGATATAATATTTTAATATGTATTTGAGTTGAGGGATGTAATATTTTAATGAATTGTGAGTAATTATATTAGTGTTGCACGGACTTCATGAAGAAATATTAATTGATTTGTTTGGGTTTCATTTACCCAAAAAAAATATAAACTCTGTATTGAGATGGACAAAAATGATAACATGCCAGTGAAACAGAAGGACTAGTAACATATTTGGGATCAAAATTATTTTTTTTTAAAACTAATTTCGGATCAAAATCGAGCACTGATAATTACTTCGTTATAATCGTGTGTCACATGCTGTGCAAGCGGTGACTTCCAACTATAAAAACTTTTTGGGAAAAGAAATCGAACAAAAATCGGGCAACGTCAAGAAATATGGAACAAATTTGGAATGAAAGAAAAAAGAATTTGAAACTGAAATTGAATTCCATTTTATCATTCGATTAACCATTCTTTATAACTCAACTTGAAAATAAGTTTTTCCACAAAAAATTTGATTTTGAAAAAAGCACTGATATCTCCACGTGCATGCTACCAAAAGTTATGAATTCGTAGATATGCAAACTTCGACCAACCACCGACAGAAACTAAGGTGATCCTAATTAATACTCCCTCGTGATAGACATGCACCAAAAAATCGGAACCGGCAATTCGAATCGGGGAACCGCTGGTTTTAACCGCAACTGGAATCACCGGTTCTGGAACCGGCCAAAAAAAACGGAACCGGCTAAGGAAGGTTCGGTTCCGGTTCCTCATATTTGGGAAAAAAACCGGCGGTTCCGGTTCGAACCGCCGATTTTTTAATTTTTTACTTTTTACACTTAAAACCAAAAATAAATAAATAAATAAAATCGGAACCAGAACCGTCGGTTCCAGAACCGAAACCTTCATACCCAGATTTGATTCTGGTTCTCTCTACCTTGGAACCGGAACCGGCGGTTCCGAACCAGAACTGGGGTGCATGTCTACCTCGTTGTATATAGATGTCTTTATTTTATTACTTTGGAGGTTGAATTCATAATATTTATTTTCATTTTTCAAAAAGAGCCCATGATAATACTTACTACTAAGATAACAATTAAATTCATATAAAATAATAATATTTTTTAATTTACGTGGTGAATGATACATTTAATGGAGGGAGGGAGTAGTATTTTCATGAAATTAATGTAATTTACTTACCACTTAACTCCTAGTCGGGACGTATAAACTCAAAATAAGGCACCAACCTAAAATGGACGTAGAATCATACACTAATTTGCACCAACTTACTTATCATGGGTGTCTAGTCATACATTATTAAAATTACATGAAGACTCGTATGAGATCGGTTCACGAAATAATATTCTACACATGAATAAAAAATAATAATATTTTAATAAAAATGATATTTAATCGGCTAAAACTTACATACCCCTGGAGACTCTGTGCCTCCAAATTCCTCATTTTTCGAAAGTTATACCTTTTAATATTAAATAATACACCATTTAATATAAGACTGTATACCCTTTATTTTCTGAAAGACAAAAAAATTAATCAAACATTTATATTATTCATATTTCAAATAATCTTTTCAATGAAAAAATTATACTCTAATTAATTAAAGTGTATATCATTTAGAACAAAATATTGTATCCTTACACACCTTGTGCACCCGGAGACATAAGAGTGACCAACTTTACTTAATCGATGAAAAGTGATAACAATGTAATAAACTATTTTATAAATAATTTATAGTATAAATAAAAGTGATAATATTGATAGGCGTTTTTATGCATTTCAATTAAAATCCTCAAGTGTAAGGAAATCAATTGTAGTGGCAAGCAATCAAGTTAAATTATCGATCCCAAAAGAACAGTCAATTATTTATCTTCTAAATATTACTAGCTTAATCAAAATAGAGTAACCAATTCCGGGAGTTGTGAATTATTATCTAAATACTGAAAATTAAATAACTAATAAAATAAAAATCACAAAAGAAATATTTAAGATTAATTCAAGAGAGATCAACAGTTCTAAGGTACTCCGTATAGACCAATTAATTTGAATTCCTAGACTTTCAATTATTCATTCATGCAAAGTTTATGAAAATACACCACATAACCCTATTTTTCCACCGGATATGAGTCGATTCAAAACTAACAGTATAATCTGGTTTAAATCCTAAGGTGCTTGAATATTACCAAGTTCCCTTCCTAGATACTAATCAATGCAAATAACAATACCTCCGGATGACAAGTTTGACTAACAAGATATTTTCTTAAAGTACTACAAGACTTTATTCACTTCCTAATTGTATGTCTAATTGCATTGTTCCACTAAACAATTCAAGCATCTGATTTATAGTTCTTAGAATTAACGTGTTCACGGGAAAACTACCTTAATCCCCAACAAATAGACAATTCAATTCATGAACGCACACAAGATAACATAATAAATCAAGTATCACAGGCAATGTCATGAATTTAATATGAAGACGTTACGAAGCATTATTTCAAAATCTCAATACGAATCAAATAAACCAAAATAATAATCCTTTTGAATTCACAAAAATTAGTCTAGTTCATCAAATCAATTATGTCTATCCTTCAAACCTTAAAACTGTAAACAAAATTAGCCCATGGGGTTACAAGCAACTCCCATGGCTATCAAATTTATACCAAAAGCATTGACAAACAAAAATAAAAGAAAGGGATAGAAAAATTTTAGTGTAGGTGTTATTTCGCTTTCCTTCTCCGTCTCTCCGATTGACTGTCTCCCTCTTGAATAGCCCTTGAATCTCCTTCAGTGTAGATGGATGATGGGATGGATATGGATGATGATAGATGATGGATGGGGGTGATCCCCTTGTGGAGGGTGATGTCTCTTATGAATAATAATATGAAATATATATAGGCGTGAGAAGGGAATGAGATAAGAAAATTAATTGTGCCCCAATAAATAGGAAATATGGGCTAATTTTCGAAAATTTTTGGAAATTCCCGTCGGCAGCTGCGCAACCCCACGATTTTGAGCATAAATTCCTCGTACAAACTCCGATTTGAGTGATTCTTACACTAAAATGATCATCTCTTCCGTGGCTTTCTAACCATGTATCAAACCACCAATTTTGAGTTCCACATGAATACATAAAAGTTATGTAATGTGGATGTTTATTTTTCAGTATTCCTTCATACTTTCACTCTTCATTCTAACTTTGAACTTTTGATCATGTTTTACTCTTTAAAACTCAACAAAATACCTTAGCAGCATTTTAATTATGCAAGATTGAAAATCACGTAATTCTACACAAAATTATGGGCGCATTCTATAAAAAATAGTGTAATGTGAGACCTAAAATTTGATAGGCGTTTGTGGAATACCTTAGCAGCATCTTAATTATGCAAGATATGAAAACCACACAATTCTACATAAAATCTTGGGCACATTCTATCAAAAATGGTGTAATATGAGATCTAAAATACATGACGTTCCACTCTCTACAAATACTAAAAAAAATTATAATAACTTTAATAAAAATAGAAAACCTAACTACAAAAGTGCAAAATGATTTTACTATAAAACGGTCTCTAAGTGTGCACCTTAAAAAAAAAAAACAACAACAACAATAATAATAATAAAAATAATAATAATTTATTCATAGGTACACACTTTGTATCCTAAATTAATAGGAGATACAATGAGTTCAAAAAATTACTCTCACATATAGAATATTAAAGTAAAATACCAAATATAACTTTAATTAATTATAATCTCATATACTTTTAAACCACAAACCCTAAACCCCTCACCCACCCACTGCCGCTGCTGGACCACTGCCGGCCGCCGGATCGCTGCAGGACCGTCGCCGCTGCCACCGCTCACTGCCGCTGCCAGAGAGTACAGTATACTACTCCCTCATTCCCATAGAAGTTGACACACTTTCATTTTTAGTTTGTCCCACTAAAGATGACACATTTCCTTTTTAATACATGAAACCCACACAAAAATAATTAATCTATTCTCATGGGCCCCACATATCACCTCTAACACAACTACCCACTACACATTAAATATTATTTCTCTCACTTCACTTTACTTCACTTTACATTAAATTATTACACTCCTTAATTTCCATGCCCAAAAAAAAATATACCAACTTCTCCGGGACGGAGGGAGTATAATTTTTTCGCTGCACATGACACTTACGATTCACATTTTTTTTGCTGCACATACTATTTTTTACGGCACATAACTTTTACTGCACACGAATTTTTATACTGCACACAAATGTTTGTGTGCGGCATATTGTAAGAGTAATATTGGAAAATCATTATATATTTATATAGTTAGTAGTAATGTTTTTATATATTTGTATCTCAAAATAATAAAGGAGTTTTTAATATACTTTATAGTAACTATCCCATATAGTTACGTAGATTGTAGTACAAGCTTAATAAAAACTTACTTTGAATAAGTGTTATTTTATGAATTAATAATCAAAATTTTAAAACACATAGTCTATGCAAAATAAAAATCAAAATGTAAATTTAAAAACTATATCCACCCTACTGTGAAAAGACATAAAAAATAGACAAATTTTCTTATGAGACGGTATTTATATAAAATAAATTGACTAATAGATGGTGTATTATTAAAGAGTAAAGATAAAATAAGAAGGCGAAGGGGAACAGAAATGTAAAGATGTTTAAGGAGCTGACAAAATCAGCAAAAAAAACAAATGACTTAAAGAAGGAGTCAAAACAGATAACCCATAGATAAAGCTAATCAATATATAAAACGGATTAATCAATTAGCTAGTACTCCATATATTTATTGATAGTTAAAATATGCATTTTTAAAGTATAAATGAAATAATTATAATTAATCGACAACTATAGAATGTCCTTTCTTTCTAATTATTTTTTATTTTAATCTAAAATATAATAATCTACTATATGAATTAGGATTAATAAAACGGTCTCATCGAAATTCACTCCATGTAAAAAAAATGTGTGTTTTATTAATATGTTTGTGGTTTAATAACTCAAATTTAGAATGATATAATTTATTTCTTGAATTTAGTAATACTTTATTACATAAATTTCACATACCTTCTACATACATCATATTCTAATCTATTACCCATATCACCTTGACATAAAATTAAAATTTATTATACATAAATCTCCAAAACAAATAGCACTATTTGTTAGATAATTAAATCCAACTAATCCTATATCTAGAGTTGTTACTCCTACTCAAATTAAAAACAAATATTATAATTTAAGGGTATAATAGACCATCAACCATAAAATTCTACAAATCTAATAATAATAAAATAAAAGGTTAACTGCATTAAAATATATGACATTTTCTCATTTTCTCAATTTAATCACGAATTTTATTTTATTTATAAAAAAAACACACGACCTTCTTTTATTTTCTCAATTTAATCACAAACTTTTTTCTTCATCAGTAAAATACACAATCTTTTATATTTTCTCAATTTAATCACAAATTTTAATTTTAATTTTTTTTATAAAATTCTTTTTTTTTATAATTTAATTATAAAATTCATCCATTAATAAAATATATGAATATCTTAATTAATAAGAAATAATATACAATATTTTATTTAAATAAAATTTTAAATTAAATTAAAAAATTTTAAAAATAATTAACAATTTTTTTTTACCGACAAGAAAATGGGATAATAGTTAAATATGTATTCGAGAAAAAGAATGGTGTGACATATACAAAATTTACATGTGAAATCTAAAAAAAATAATAAAACAAAATTGATTTCGACAAAAATAGGATGAGAGTTTTTTATTACACACTTAAAAATCTTTCATATTTTATATATAATATATGCATTAAAAATTTTAAAAATTATTATACTTTTAATTTTTAATATAGTTAATGTGTATTAAATTTTATTATTAACATATTAATGTATTTACTTAATAGAAGATATTGTAATTTAATTGTAAAAGATTAAAAAAAACTAACATATATTTAATTGGAAAAGAAAATTTATGATTAAATTAAAAAAATACAATAAGATCGTGTATTTAATTAATAAAAGGAAAGTTTGTGATTAAATTAAAAAAAATGAAAAGCTCATGTATTTATTTGATTAAGAAAAAATAGTTTGTGATTAAATTAAAAATTGGGTAAAGATTAATATTTTATTACAATTAACCCAAAAATAAATGATGAATCACAATATGAAATAATTATCTCGAAATAAATGCTAAATCTTAAAATAGACGTTGAGCAAATTAGTAAGTAGTTACATAAGGTTGTACGTGGAGATTTATTTGTTACTCTATTTAGCCTTGTCTAATGTCTATTTTATCATTTTGTTCCTTCTCATTATATAAGTTATTTATTCATTTTTTAAACACAAACACTCATATAAACTCTATTTATATAGCTTATTATCATGTAAAAATCTTGATTTTTTCTCACTCTAACATCTCTTTCATTCCTATTATATATGTTTTGCTAGGGGTTTAAATTAAAGGAAAAAACAGGATTTACAAAAGTTTGTAATGTAAACCCGATTTACTAGATACTAACTCTATTTAGAAATATAGAACCCACACACTATTAATACAACTAAAACATAGAATAACATATACTCAATAAATATGACTATCTATTATGCATTAAATAATAATATCATTAATATATATTCCTACGTCCGTCCTACAATACTTTTCAGCAAAAAAAAAAGAAATAAAACTTTATCCAATAACATTAAAAGTTATTTTAATTTCAAATTTTTCTCTTCTTTTTTACACTTATAACATTATTTTACACTTTATTTATTGCCTAAAAATAATAAATTATCCACAAAAATCAATAAAATTGATAAAAATAACAATTTTATAAGCAACGTGACATTAAAGGTGAAGCTTGAAAATAGTGTAATTTATACTCCCTTCGGCGTCCCACATATTTATGCATGTTCCATTAATAGTAAAAATACATTATACTTCATCCGTCTCGTAATTATCTGCATCATTACTATAGATACATAGTTTAAGAATAGTTGTTTGTTTACTAAATTTATTAACTTTTTATGAGTATTGTGGTATTTTTAGGCAATAAATAAATTATAAATTATGTTATGTATATTAGGTAAGAGTAGTATATTTGAAATTAAGATAACTTTTAAGGTTGTTGGTTGATATGATTTTTTTTTGTGTGGTGAAGATAAGTGTGGGAAGGACGAAAATAAAAAGTGTGAAAATAAGTGTAAGAAGGAGATAATATATCTTACTTACTTTTTACACTTTATTCATCAATCTCAACAACTTTATTTACTTTTTTTTTAATTTATTCATCATTCTCAATATTTTTATTTATTTATTTTTGAGTCCAAGGTACATTTTATACACTATAATTATTAATAGATACATTAGGTTAATAGTAATGAGTAAAATATCTTTCTTACCCTTATTTTAATTGTGTTCAAAAAAAATTTAAAAGGGTGTGATATTTAATATAATATTAAAGAGAAAAATTATCCCATGATTCTCTCCATAAAAATAAGAGGAAGTTTATTGCGTTGATTGAAAGCCGGATGATACGTACTCCCTTATCCTTACTTGTATTCAGAAATTCATTATGAGTATCCCTTTCCTTGCTTTGTGTTTAGAAATTCATTACATGGTGTTCAGATATTTGTATTCAGAGTTTAATAATTAATTTTCTCTCACTCACACCCGATGATACTCCATTTCCTTACTTGTGATGTCAGATATTTATATTCAGAGTTTAATAATTAATTTTCTCTCACTCACACCACCAGATGATACTCTATTATCCTTACTTGTGATCAGAAGTTCATTACGTGGTGTCCCTTATCCTTACTTGTGTTCAGATATTCATTACATATTATTTAGAAATTTGTGTTCATAATTTAATAATTAATTTTCTCTCACTCACACCGTTCGAAAAGATTTTGACTTGTGTTCAGAATCTATATACGTGGTGTTCAGGATATTTGTTTTAAAAATACGTATACATGGTGTTCAGGATATTCATGAACAAGACAACCGGGCAAAAGAACAAGGTCACCATTTCCACATTCAGGCGTCCACTCCAATTAACCAATTAATCGAGAATGGGAACCATTAATTAGTCCAAAGTAATACCAATATCGTAATAGAAAAAAATATGCAGTTGAATCATCTGAATTATATGATACTCAATTATACATACATACATACAAGGATCCTGAATATATATAAACACGCATCCTAGAAAGAGAAAGGGTAAAAAACGTTAGAAGAGAGAGAATAGAATAGTAGCTTTTTTGACAGAATATTTGATTAAGCGAAGATGGTGAATTGATGATAATGGTAGGCAGAGAGACGAGGAGGGGGTGATTACAGCATAAACGACGAAATCAACGATGATAACGGGAGCATGTATATGATTTAAGATTATATTTTATTTTATATATGGATATATTTAGTATCTCATGCTAATACATTGTACCTATTAGTAATATTTTTACGTTAATGTATCTACTAGTAATATTAATATATAGTTTGTGTTAGATAGTAAAAATCCTTTATTTTTTTTATTTTAAATTACCCACTTACCCCAATTTTTTCTTACAATAAAGAAATAATATTTCTTTAATTTTGTATCTATATACGACAAATAGACATAGTTATTTTGGATGGAGAGAGTAAAATATACACTCCATCTCATTTCAATCTTTACATTTTTCTTTTTATTAAATGAGACCCACACAAATTAATTATTTCTCTCTCCATTACCCCCACACATCACACTATTACATCTACCCACTTCACATTAAAATAATATTTCTCTCACCTCACTACACATTAAAATATTACATTTCTTAATCTATGTACAAAAAGCAAACGTAAAATTTAAAACGGGACGGATGCAGTATATATATCCTATACTTTTGTTAATTTATTAATCATTCCACCCAAATTATCTCTCTCTTTTATTTACAAAATGAAAGTGAAAAATTAAAAGGAACAAACTACAAAGTGAGTAATATATATATGATGAATGACGATGGTACAAATAAAATAAAATAAGAAAAAGTTCATGATTCGAAAGAAAATTGTGGGCATTGTTTGCTTGCTTTAGAATCGAAATCAACTCATTTCAATTTTCAACTCAGTAATCAATTTCACTCCTACACATTTATACCCAAGAGTGATTCTGCATTGCCCATATGAAAGTCTCTCTCTCTCTCTCTCTCATAAGTATTACTTACCACAGCTGCAATTATCAATTAATTAATGCTGTATTGAAAATCAATGATCAATGTATATATTTTACTTGTTCACCTTTCCTTCCATGATGATACTCTTTAAAGAATGCCCACTCCAGACTCCAGTGCTACCTTTTTTTACTCTCTCTCTCTCCTATCTTTCTCTCTCTTCCCTATATATAGATGTGCCATTCCCATTCCACTCTCACTTTGCCGTCAAGTCTACAGCTCCTCTAGGTTACAGTTACACCTCTCTGGCTAGCAATGGAGTGCGAGTACATGGGTGTGCACCTCTCGTTGGAGAAGCAGGGCACGTGCAAGTTCTCGTATCCACTCGGGTCGGGTCGGGAAATCGCACGTGTTCTTCTCCTCCAACAAGGGCTCCTCACCCCTCTCCAGCTGTTCATCATCTTAATTTCTTGATGCCATTTTGTGTTGTTTTCTTTTTTTTCTTACAGTTGACAAATTATCTGTCAGGATTTATGAGATACGATGAAGATCTCATCTGGGGTGGGGTGGGGTTGTTGGGGGGGGGGGGGTGGTGGGGTCCATTTTTGTATACAGTTCTGGTTGGATCTTGAGACAAGTATACCAGTTTCTTGCAAACATCTGAACATTCTTACAGTAGTAGTTTGGTGGTCCATTTGTCCTTCTATGTGCTTCGTTTTTCACCTTAGATTTTCTGCTATCTCTTTCTCTCTCATGGGGTATGAGCATACATTGCAGGATACAACAGCAAAGGTTGACGTACAGCTGATCTGGCCAAACTTAATTTTGATGAAGAAATTATGTCATCTTTGAATCCCTAGCCTAGAGTTTAGTTTCATCAAAGAAATTTAAAAAAAAGATCATCAAATTTTGAGATGGTTAATCTGTTAAATTTTTATTTTACTTAATTAATTGGTGATATAATTAATTAATTAAATTAGGCTTTAATGCAATGCATATCAAGTTCTTCAATATCTAGATAATGTCATGACATGATCTTCTGGTTGGAATTCTTTTAGTTTAACCATATTGTTCATTTTATTAAGTTGAATTTTTTAATGAATGCCCATCTATATATACATCTCTTCAATTTAAATTTCTGCCTAATTTCTCTTTCTCCCCCCTCCCCCCAACCCCTCCAAATTTCTTTATATTTATATATATATATATATATATATATATATTATATATATATATATATATATATATATGTGTAAACTATAAATTATAGACATGAATACTTAGAAAAGGTAGGTTATATATAGTATAAAAGAGTAATTAATTAATTTTATCGAAATTATTAATTATTAATATAATGATACTGTAACAACTTAAATTACTTTGTACATTCAAGATTACTGTAGCTTCTTCACTAAAATTCTTTAAGCCATGCACCAATTTTATTTATTTATTTTTTTTAAAAAAAATCTGCACTGAGAATTTTATTAATAAATAAAACATGTTATGTGTTAAAGTGCAAGAGTGTACAAAGAAATTATTAAATAACTAAACATTCGAATTATGTTATAATAACAAGGCAATCTTCTAAGTTGTATGAGTTCAATCAATGCTTTGTAATGAAGTTGGAAACTATAATTAAAAAGGAAGGATTAAACTTTAGGGACAATGATTAGATTTTTTTTTCTTTTACGTGTCAATTATATAATGTATGATACAAAAGATAATATACAAAAATGACGTAGAAGATCCGATGTGATCAATCCACACAAAAAATGATAATACAAAAATGACGTAGAAGATCCGATGTGATAATCATATCACGTGTGACACAAAAGATGATGTACAAAAATAATGTAAAAGATCTGATGTGATCAATCATATAACGTGTGACATACAAAATAATTTACGAAGATGCGCAGAAAATCTGTAATATAAACTTATAAAAAAATGAGCACACTATGTATACCTCAAATTATTTAGATTAATTATTTACTCTATCTATCAATCAACAAGGTATACATTCTGCCAATAGGTGTTCGTACCAAATGTACATATTTCTCTTTTTAAATACGTGGGACCCACACACATTACTAATACAATTAATTATGGGTCAATCACACCCTCCACTAATATAGCTACCTACTACATATTAAATAATAATATTTCTTATAATTTACGTACAAAAAGTGAATGTGTATTTATTTGAGAGAGTATATGAATTAAATATCTTATGAGAAATATATTAACTAACTACGTTCTAAGAATACTTGCACATCCTAAAAAATGAAACAATACACAATATTATTAACCTTACAATACTATAACAAAAATGTCTAGTTCTTTTTACACATAATCTAGTTCAAGTCAATTATATCGTTCACTTTATTGTTCTATTAAATTACCTAACATACCCATTTTCTTTCTTACATCATTACAACAAAAAAATTATTTTTCTTAAATTTCGTGCCACCAAATATGTAGTAGTATCTTGGGACGGAGAAAGTACTTCCTACGTCCCATGAATTTATACACACTTTTTATTTGAGGTGTCTCATTATTTATGTACATTTCATTAATAGAAAAAATACACTATACATCTTATCTATTTTTTATTTTATTTATCAATCCAACAATTTTATTTATTATTTTACATTTTATTCATTATTCTCAATAATTTTTTTTGTATAAACTTAATTATCTTCTTAGCCCATTACTAAAAATTAAGTAAATTAGGATCCAATAAAATATGACCTGCGTGAGTCTCAATATCCCTTGAAACTACTAAAAAATTAAAGGAATTTTCATATTTACAACTTTATATCTCGTTAATCATATGTACAATCTTTTTTTAACTTATACATTAACTCAGTTAATGCAAATCAAACACTCACTTAAAGTTTAATATTAATTTCTAGAGTCTAAATATTTTAAGAGTATAATTTTATTTTCAAATCCATAAAAAAATAAAATAAATAAAAATCATTATACACCCGCACATGACTAACTCATATTATTACTCCTCTCATTTCATAAAATGATTTAATTTATAGAAGAAAAATGAACTATTCTCCTAAATGGAGGGAGTACTACATATAGCCCAACTAAACGTACATTTTTATATGTAACTTTTTTCTTTTACCTAGATCAATTGTAGGATATACGACATATAACTTTGTTTCCTTTCACCTAGATCATGTGTAGGATACATGACAACCTCCTCTATGTCGCTATGAACAAACTCAATTGCATGCCCGAACTCATGTTAACTCTCTCACAAGAATATGTAAATGCTACTTTTTTTCTTTCTTTTTTTTTTCTTTAATTTATTTATTTAACTCTTTCCAAGAATCGAGACCAATTATACAAGTCCTTTCTCTTCTTAATTACCTAATATCATACTACTCCATCCTGTTAAAACGTTTATGTTTGCTTTTTGCATGTGGATTAAAAAATATAGTATTATAATATGTATTGAGATGAAATATATAATATTTTAATATATAATAGGTAGTTGTACTAGTGTAGTGTTGTGGGCCCTATGAAGATATTTAAATATTTTGTGTGGATCTCATTTAATATAAGAGAAATATAAACTTTTATATGGGACACCCAAAATGAAAATATGGAAATATTATTGTGGGATGGAGAGAGTACTTATCATTCATCTGAAATTAGTTTGAGTTTATTCTTCCCATTAAAAAGGTGGTGTGGTGAATGGGGTGAGAATAGACTTCCTCATCCTGCTCATTTCTTTTCGCTCCCGCATTTGTTATTTCCTTTTTTGTTTGTCCGGTGCATTTTGAGTATTCTTGTATTTTAGGTGAATTCGTCTATCGATCTAAATCACATAGGTTATTTTATTCAACAGTTTGCCTTTATTAGAGTGTGGATGTTTTATTTATTTGCTCGATTGTTTGAGCGTGTTAAATTTTATTATTATGTCTCCTTAGAAAAGTGTTGGTGTCTTTTACAATGTGTTTAAGGGCTGTTTGGTTGAGCCTTTTTAAAGCCAAAGAATGGGAATGGAATCAAACTCCTTGTTTGGTTTGATGTTTGGAATGGAATGAAACCCACTTTATGGGAATCAACCATTCCAATACTCCTAAATGAGATGTATGGGTTTGATTCTAAACCTCTCCAAATCCATACATCATTCATTCCTTTTCCACATCTTAAATTTTACAAAATATTCCCTAAATCTTCTTTATGGAGTCGTTGTATTACTTTGTGGGGGTCTTGTTCTCTTTGTTTGTTAAGTTTAACCATAGAGACCTTTTAACCAATTCACTAATAATGAAAATTTATCGTTTGAGGATAAAAAAATAATAATAATTAAAAAAAATCTATGTTTGAAAAAGAAGTTGTTGTCGAAGAAATTTGAATTTCACGAGCTAATACCCGAATATTGTCTAGATATACTTGTTGTATAAGGACATGCGAGATTCTCCTAATTTGTTTAGAACGACTCTATTCACGGATTAATACATTTTATTATGCACAAAATCTCTTGTGAGATGTTATTTAGAGTGTATATTGGGTGCAACTAGTTTCACGATTTCAGAACTGTGTACCGGGTCAACCCAATATCAATCGGGTCATATAAAAGGTAAACACTAAAAATTTTACTTATTTTTTTCCATCTCTTTCTATCTCATCGATCCAAATTTCATCCCTGTTCTCTGAAATTTTTCTTTTCCCAATCTAATTTCGCTGATTCATATGTACATGTTGATTCTCGCAACCTATTCCAATTTCACTCGTGATTCATCTGTACATGTTGATTCTCCACTGCTGTTCATTTCTTACGGTTTCATCGCGCCACCAGATTTCGCCGCCGTGTTCTTCTGATTTAGAGAGCGTCACCGGCGCCTATCTATTTTCTCCATTTCCATATATATACATCCCATTTCTCAATTACTTCTTCGCTGCTTCTTATTATTGTTGCAGCCAATCAAAGATTTAATCGGTTTCTCCTGTGAGGTGTGAATTCTTCTCTCTGCTTTTTTCCCCTTTTCATTAGCCATTTCTTCAGGTTATGTTTATGAATTTCTCGTATTTCTGTTTTAACTAGTTGGTGATACCCTTGGCTGTTGACTTTGAATTGAGTTTCTGTTTTGGCATTGCTCGAATACACTCGTGAAATTTGTTGTATGATCCAATTTTGTATGTAAAACATATACAGTAGTTAGGTTTTGTTATGGGGGATGGATTGCATTCTGGTATGTTATCATTTTACTGTATATGTTTTCTCCCTTAATTGTATATAGGTATGGTCTGATATGTACATGGGCAGGATAAGTATGGTGGATTATTTTAATAGTATATATTTTATTCATTAATTGTACATAGATATGTTTTGAATTGTATGTGGTCATGATGGTCACCTTGGTAGCATTGTGCATTCGGTTTGATGGATTTTTCTTTACTGTATATGTTTTCTCCGTTAACTGTACATATGTATGTTCTATATTGTACATGGGAATGATTTGTATGATAGATTATTTAAATTGTATATGTTTTATCCGTTAATTGTATATAGGTATGGTTTGAATTGTACATGGGCATGATTTGTATGTTGGATTATTTTAATTGTATATGTTTTCTCCGTTAATTGTATATATATATGTTGTGAATTGTATATAGTCATGATGGACATCTTGATAGCATTCTGCATTCAATGTGATGGATTTTTCTTTACTGTACATGTTTTCTCTTTTAATTATATATAGGTATGGTATGAATTGTACATGTGCATGATGGGAGTGTTGGTAGGATTGTGCATTGGATATGGTGAGTTTTTCTGTATTGTATAAGTTTTCTCCGTTAATTGTATATGAATATCCTCTGAATTGTACACGGGCATGGTGGTGTGACTGATTATTTTAATTGTATGTATTTTTCTCTATAATTGTATATAAATATATGTTCTAAATTGTACATGGGCATGATGAGTATGTTAGTAGGGTTGTGCAATCGAAGTGGTGGATTTTTCTTTATTGTATAAGTTTTTTCGTTAATTGTATATAAATATCCTCTGAATTGTACATGGGCATGATGGTGTGACTAATTATTTTAATTGTATGTATTTTTCTCTATAATTTTATATAAATATATTCTGAATTGTACATGAGCATGATGAGTATATTGGTAACGTGTGCATTCAAAGTGATGGTTTTTTCTACACTGTGTAAGTTTTCTCTGTTAATTGTATAGAAATAGTTTCTAAATTGTGCATGGGTGTAATAATCAGCTCTTTTTATTATATGCAAATCTTATTCATATTTTATGTTCTAGTGAAGATGAAGAAAATAGAGAATATGAGAAAGTTACAAACTCATTAGTTGGATTATAAAAAGGCACACTTGAAGAGATGCACAAATGGAATAAAGACTATCTACTATTGTCTGCAGAAGCTGCAGATGTGCACCAAAATATAATAAGGAAAATGAGTGGAAGTGCATATATTATTGTATTCTACATGATTTAGAGAAAATTATCAGGTTTGTATTTGTGAATGTAAAGATTATAGAGATGGTATTTATAAGTACTCTTTCTCAAGGGATAAACGTGTTTTTAGTGTTCAAACACATAAGAACATCAAATTAATAAAATAATAAGTCGTACACTTATTTATTTATATACCCTTGAATTAATTAAAATAATTGAGAAAGAAATAACTTAATTTACAACTTGGAAATTTGGTAATTAATTTCAGGCCTAGTAAATTACATATGCTTCTATTCATGGGTCATCTGCAATATGAATTTGTTTAGACATTTTGACCTGTGAAAATCAACCACTTTCTATTAAAAAAAATCTCCAATAGCATATCTTATTCCAATAAAGAATTAAAGATGACAGTTGAACCTAGATGAATATGAGAAACTGAACCAGATGAATATGAGAAACTGAACCATTCAATTCACTGAAAACAAAAACAGAGAATCAATTTGAGGATACCATTCTTTACAAGAAACTACCACTGCCATATAAAAATATGACACATACATTCTGTGTCATTCTACTAATATAACAAATGTCAAGTTTCTCATAACTTAACTAAGAATAACTCATTTCAATACCTCAGTAATAATTCTAGCATACAAAGAACTCAAGAAAGAGCTTACACCCATTTTTCTACACCACATTGAGGAATTTTTATAACTAGAAACACTGATTGTGTTCTCATTAATATATTAACTCAAAATCATAGAAAATTAGCAGATGTACAACCCAGGGTTATATAATGGGATTACAAAAGAAATCATACTTAAGCTTTCCACTAGGATAAGAGGATTGACATTCTTCTTGAACATCAGCACTCTCCTCTATATAATTCAACTGTATCCCACAATTCGGAATCAATCGAGTATAGAATCTTGGAAAAACCTGCCTTCTCTAATGAATAACCGGATATAGTGACAACAGTTTTGCTCTATCGGAGGAGAGTGAACACGCGTTGCCACCGTCATTCATCCACCATCTACGTGAACATCAAACCCCTCTTGAATCCATCGTCGGATAATCGTATTTCCGTAAGCCACAAGAAAGCGTGGCACCGCCACTGAGTTGCAGACGAAAAGATATGTACTTGAAAAGGTTTAGTGGAACTACAGTAAAAGATATAAAAGGCAAAAAATAATGAATTAGCCACTATGAGTTCACAGAGTACTTGTAGTGTATCTCTCTTCACTACCCTGCCCACATCATTCATTAAATAAAAATTATTTCAATTACTCTATTGAACCAAAGATTAACAGACTTTATAAGTAATTTTTAAAATTTCATTTACAATGTAGAATGGGGATTTTGGGGTTTTAAAAATTCAAAATTGATTACCGAAATCACAAACATACATAGCTTTGATGATAAGAAAGAAAAAAAAAGAAAACTTAACATATCATGCTTATTATACCTAAAGATGCCAATTCAAATTAAAGGATCCAGAGATACCAAATATTTGTATTTTAATTCTAATAAACTTTACAACATAGATTAAACGCCAATAATCATAAAATTCAATACCCAAACAGAAACAAAAATCAACAGATTAGAGCGTAGCATAGAAAGCGTAAAAAACTACATGAATGCATCCCAAAATAGTCAAGACAGTGCAAATAACGACCTCCATTAAGCAGCCATGGTGGAGGCAAACGCCAAGAGAAGAAAGTAGGATCGTAATTAGAGTTTCACATAGAACATGACATATAGACCGTAAAAATCATAAGAATCAAAGGACGATGTCAAGAACATATAAAATCATAGAATAAAAACGTAATAATCAAAAGTAAAACTTGAAAAAAAGAAATAAATAGACAAGTATTTACCGCAGATAATTGTAGAACATCGAACAGACGAGACCGAAATACTGCCGCCGCGATTCGTACAGGACCTAGAGATGAAGAGAGAAAGAGAGAGTGCAGAATGAGGCTAGGATTACCAAAGAGAAAGAAAGGAATAAAGAGAGAGGTGTGAGAAGGCCAGGGTTTCTAGAGAGAAAGAGGAAGGCGAGAGAAAGCGTAGGATTCGTTACGGATCTCAAAAATAAAAACGGGTCCAAAATCGTACATATACTACGGATCATAAAAATGGGTTGGATCTGGGTGCAACCTTGCACCCAGTTGCATACAATAAATTGTCTGTTATTTATATGTGACGATTTGTAAAACGTGTTAAAATATACTTATTATATAGATAAATTATACTTAATGGTTGTTAAAGTGTATTTTCTAAAGTATGAAGAGTATTGAATTAAAATATAATTTTAGGGTGTTATAATATGATTTATTATAGACATGCTTTAACTATAGATAAGTATACTTTACCAATATAATAAGCATACTTTAGTAATGAATCGACCCGTCTCACAAGAGAGTGCCACTTATCAGGATGTAGGTAGAGAACATTTCCTTGTCCGAGTAGATGTGTCTTGTAGCATGACTGTCCACATGTCGGAAGTTCCCGAAATGATTGAGGGAATGACTATTGAATTTAGAAACTGATGGAGATTATGGAAAATAATTTATAATTATAGCATAAATTAATTAGATATTAATATGATTTGATTTTGATTTGTTTCCTTTAATTTTATTTATGTTTTTATTGTATTAGATATTATCACCTATGAAATAGGTGTCATTTTATTGTAGTATGGGAGTTGAATTTGATTAATGAAATGAGTGTTGTCTCATAACCTGTTTTATGACCACTACAAGAAACTGCCTAATTACCGACGGATTTACCGACGGAATAAAACCGTCGGTAATTATCGACGGTTTACCGACGAATTACCGACATTTTATTGATTTAATATGATTTTTTTTAAAAAAATCATCAATAGAAATTCTCGACGGTTTTTGCGACGGATTACCGACGGAATTAGCGACGGATTTATTTCTGTCACTAATTTCATCATTATTTTGGAGGGATTATATCCCGAAAGATTATCGACGACAATTTTCCGTCGGTAAATATATAATTAAGAAAAGTTAAATAAATAATTTTAGTCTTTAATTTACCGACGGATTTAATCCGTCGGTAAATATATCAAAAATAATTTTTTAAAAAATAATTTTTTTCTTTAATTTACCGACAGATTAAATCCGTCGGTAAATATATCAAATTTTATTTTTAAAAAAATTAATTTTAATTACCGACAAATTAAATTCGTCGGTAAATATATCAAATTTTATTTTAAAAAAATAATTTAGCTTTACCGACGGATTATTCCGTCGGGAAATATACAAAATTTTATTTAAATTAACAAAAACAAAAAACGTGTGTTCTGTTTTCTTTTATGTAAAACGTTTTTTTGTTTTTTACACCCAAAATATTCATACACCTATTAGACTTTAAACAAAAAAATCAAACATGTAAATCAAAATTGAACGGATCAAGCCCTAGGTATGGCGCCGCCGAAATCGAAGATCTCCCACTGAGAAATGGAAGAACCCGCCGGCCGCCACCACTTCTCGCCGCCACCGCTCTCCCGAAATCGAAGAACCTCCTCCCCTCTCTCTCCGCTTCCCCTGAAGAAAGAAGAAGAAGAAGGCGTTTCCCTCTTCCCACCTTCTTCTGCTTCTTTTGTAACCTAACGTTATCCACTTTCCTCCACTGGTTTCTCACTACAGAGCGGTGAATCCAGAATCATCAATGCACCGCAGACATGGGGCGGCCGTTTCTGGGGAAGAACTCACTGCACCGAAGACTCCACCGGAAAATTCTCCTGCCTCACAGGCGATTGTGGCTCCGGGAAGCTGGAATGCGCCAGCGGCCTCCTGCTACCCTTGTGGAGTTCACGCTCAACGGAGACGCGGGGAAGGAGTTCACGCTCCTGGTGGTTCCTCAGGGAGGTTCCGGCTCCAACTGCACCAACACTGGATGCGTGGCGGATTTGAACGGCGGCTGTCCGTTGGAGTTGCGGGTGGCGAGCACCGCCGGGGAGAGTGTGGCTCTAACCGCCAACTGTAGATGTAAGTTTGGTCCACTCATCACCAAATATTAAGAAGGAAGTCCTCGCAGCTGGAGCTTTGCAGCCTGTCATTGGCTTATTGCGGTATGATCAGCAGTATGCTATTAATTTTGCATGCAGGAGCCTTTGTTCTCTTGTAGCATATTTACAGTTTAAGACGTAGACTAGTTTTCCTTGTTGGATTGGGCCTACATTTTAGATATTTGATGTTGGATTCATGGATTGTCTGATTTCTTGTCATAGCAGGGAAGGTATATATAACTTAGGTAAAGTGGGTTTCTTGATTAAATAGAATTTGAACAACTGAGCCGATTATTTGCTTGTTAAAGAGTATCTCTGATAATATATTTATAACGCGTTTTCTGCTTATTTTATTGTCCGTTTTCATGAAATATTCAGGAGCACGTCTAAGTTGTCCTATTTTGGATCCAAATCATGAATTGCCGTTGCTCATCATGCTCTTTCATATTTTTCCCATTTCTCTAATTTCCCATTTCAGTATGAGTAAAGACCTAAAAATAGAATATTAAAAAATATATGTATGCTTATATATATATTTTTTTTAAATTGGACTTCCTTTTCTTTAATTTGATTTGAATTGTAAATCTTACATCCATTTAAAACAGCTCCTGCTGTTCTGAGAGTCAAAGAGAGGCTGCTCTGCTTCTTGGACAGTTTGCTGCAACAGATTCTGACTGTAAGGTTGACTGATAATATCTTCTGATTGGAAAAAAACTGAATTATAAATGGCTTTGTAAGAAATTTTCTCTTCAGTCTTGAGATTTCCATCACTTACTGGTCCAGCGTGATGCTTCTTTTAAAATGGAGAAGAATTTTAATAATTTCAGAACTTTGACATATTCAATTAGCTGATTTCTTGTTCTTGTTCTTTTTTTTAATTCCTTTCTTTGTCTATCTTTTGTAGGATAATGTTGCAGATCTTATTAAGGTTGGCGGTGTACAGAAATTACAAGATGGAGAATTTATTGTCCAAGTATGACTTAGAAATATATTTTTTTCCCTTAGAAAAGAATTCATTATTGAGTGAAGAATGGAGTTAACCTTAATTCATTTGTTACAGCCTACCAGGGATTGTGTTGCCAAGACCCTGAAAAGACTTGAAGAGAAGATTCATGGGCGGGTGAGCTACATTTAGCTGTTTGTATGATGAGAATATAATTGAATTCATCAGAACAAGTGTGTGTGTGTGTGTGTGTTTTATTTTTTTTATTTTAAATAAGATATAACATCAACATGTTTTGAGGTGTTGAGCTGATATTGATGAAACTATGTATCTTGAACTTGATTACCCCATCAGGTATTAAGTCATTTATTGTACATGATGCGTGCGGGAGATAAAAGTGTTCAGAGACGTGTGGCTCTGGCTCTTGGCGATCTTTGTTCTCCAGATGACCAGAGAACTATTTTCATTGATAACAATGGTAATTATTTGTACAAGTATTTTATCATGTCAGCATCTTTTATACTTAAATCAACAGTTTCTGCATTGTGCATGGTCAGTGTTCTTGACTATAACTTTTACCTCCTCTCTCACACTTCTCTTATACTTGTAGGGCTGGTGTTGCTCTTGGAACTTCTTGAATCATCTAATTCAAAGCATCAATGAGATAGTTCTATGGCCTTATGTAGGTTGGCTAATAAAGCAAGCACACTTTCTCCCATTGATGCAGCTCCTCCTTCACCATTACCTCAGGTGATGATATGCAGTCTCATATTCTTGTGGTGGTAGGAGTTAGTCAATCAATTCAATGATTTAAAGCTGTCAACAAAGAGCTTTTCAGGCTAACAAGAAAGTAATGCCTCGGTTTTATGCTAGAATTTTGGTTTCTGGTGTTTAAATGAACTTTCAAGGTGGGTTTCAAGTCTCAGGCATCTTTCTTAGTGTTTATTGGCAGGTGTAAGAATAGAAGTGGAAATTCTGAACTGAATTTATGTTTTTGAAGGAGGATCTGTGTTTATGTTATTAGCAATTTGTTCTTCCTAGCTTGTCTTGTCTGCAAGGTTGCATAACTATGTCTTAAAGGCTCTTCTGCAAAACATAAAACATGTTTCTTTCATTCCCCCTTCAGAAACTATAAGTTTGAATCTCCATTGTGAGAATTGATTTTTAATTGGACTTTTTGAAGAATTGTCCTTTAAATGCAGGACCATATTTTGGGGCATCCTAGGCTTCCTTGAATTCTTCAAACCTTCATATTTAGATGAACATAACAAAATTGACCAGCTATGTGTTAATGCCTTGAACTCCTCCTTTTTAATTCCTTAAATATCTTGATATAATGAAGATGTATTAATGAAAAAACATTCTATTTTGGTCAATGCTTTTCTATACATTCTTTCAAATTCACCAAATATTTATTAAGAGATAATGACTTACTTTGTTTCTCTTTACCATCTTTGCTTATGAATGCTGCCTTCACATTTTCAAAGCCAAAAAAAACTTTGTTTACTCATTAATAATTCTCTAGACATGTTGAAGTATAGTTTCTAAGAAAGGATATTTAATCTTTTATTATATGGTTGCAACTAGAACTATCTGCTTCCTCATGATTTGGTTCTTTTGATGATTGTTTACTATTAAGCCTGATTTAGCTTGACGGCTTGGTTTGGGGTTTTAGTCACTTTTCTTCTCGTGGTTTTGTTTGGCTTGATGTGGTTTGGGGGGATAATGACTATGGTATGCTTTTGAGAAATAAGTGTACTTTTCTATTTTTTCATTCTGCAATTGTTTTTGAATGACAAGGAAACCATGTTCTTGATTATTCTTTATCTCGTTCTACATATACATTAATGTTAATATGTTATGAATCCTTAGATTTTGAATGGAGTTAAATACTTTATATTATTTCAAAATACTGCTCCAGGTTATTTTTTGTTTTCCTTTTTCTTATTCCTCTTTATTTTTCAGTGTGGCTTTAAGATGTTCACCAGAGCTGCGGCTCGGAAGCTTTTCGCTAATATATCCGCTTGGAACGGTAATTTTCTATTTGTAAAAAGTTGTGCCAACTCTTCTCTTTGAGAGCTTGCAACTTTATTCTATTTTTTCTATTCGTTCATAATATACTATTTAACAATATAGTGTTATGCTTGACTTTTATATGATCACAAACCTGATGCTCCCAGCTCTGCCTGATTACAATGTTTATTATATTGCAGATGATAATGACAAAGCGATCTTCGACATTGGTAATTTGGGCGAAGGAAGTACAAGCAGCCAATCTAGTTTTACTTAATGTTTAATGTAATCAAATATTTTGTAGGATTGAGTAGGATTTGATATTTTGTGACGAATTTGGGTCTTTATTTGAAATTGTTGAGATTTTATATTAGGTTTTGTTTTTTTTGAAGGTTTAATTAATTACAATTTTTGTTTATTTATCAGTTATTAATATTAATTTAAAAATATATATTAAAAATATAAAAATATTTTAGCGACGGAAAATTCGTCGTTAAATCTCACTTTCAACATTTTACCGATGGATTTTTCCGTCGGTAACTATTTATAGTCGGCAAATCCGTCGCTAATAAAATGGTATATAACACTATATTTTGTATTTACCGACGGATTTTTCCGTCGAGAATTCTGTCGCTAATATAAGTTATATATGACACCATATTTTGTATTTACCGACGAAAAATTCCGTCGGTAATTAGCGACGGAATATTTCCGTCGGCAATTCTGTCACTATTTTTTGGCTACCGACGAATTTCATGTGCATAATTGCCGACGGATTATATTATTTACCGACAAAAATTTCCGTCGGTAATTACCGACGAATTTTTAAAATCCATCGGTAAATAATTACCGACCATCGATATAGCGACCAATTGATTTCCGTCGGTAATCCGTCGCTAAACTGTTTAGCGACGAATTTTTCAAACATTACCGACGGAAATTTCCGTCGTTAATCTGACAGTTTCTTGTAGTGGACATTCTTATGAATTAACGTATTTATGACATTCTTATGAATTAACGTATTTGAGTTGTCTATTTTTCGGTATTCTTTAGGAATCAAAGGATTATAGAGCTTGTTCTACGTATTATCATTTTTATTATATGATCTCGCTGCATCAATTGGTAATCACTGCCAAATTCTCGATGTTGGATTCAAGATTTCAAATGGGTTTTGATACCTTTTATGATGATCAGTCATTGTATGAAGATGATGTTACGTAGATCTACCAAAAAAATGACTTGTTGGTATTCGATCCCATATCGTTCGATAGATATGATGGCCCACCGATCTTCGATGAGGAAGATGATGGAGTTTTCGATAGTGGCTATGATGGCGCATCGATCTTTGATGAAGAAGATTCAGAAAATTCCTATTATGACTATGATAGTCCACAAATTTTTGACGAAGAAGACGATGAAGATATTAAAGTCAGTAATGCATACGATGATATATTTGATCCAAAAGATTCATATTTTGTGGATCTCATAATAAGCAGAGATGTTGAATATGAAGGTACACTTCGGAAGGATTATGACATATATGAATTTAAAGATGTTCCAGCGCGGTTTTGAACTTTTGTTTGTAATACGATCCAATACAATTCGAGGACGAATCATCTCCAAGCGGAGGAGAATGATGGAAATTATGGAAGATAATTATAATTATAGTATAAATTAATTAGATATTAATATGATTTGGAAATTATGGAAGATAATTTATAATTGTAGTATAAATTAATTAGATATTAATATGATTTGATTTTGATTTGTTTCCTTTAATTTTATTTACGTTTTTATTGTATTAGATATTATCACCTATAAAATAAGTGTCATTTTATTGTAGTAGGGAAGTTGAATTTGATTAATGAAATAAGTGTTGTCTCATAGCCTCTTTTACGATATTTTTATGAATCAACGTATTTGAGTTGTTTATCTTCCGTCTTTAGGAATCAATGAAATATAGAGCTTGTTCTCGTATTATTATTCTTTAATACGCTCTCACTGCATTAGAAACGCAATGTTCTTTGAAAACATATTTTCTAAGAAGAAAAAACATGAAGTGAGTTCGCATAAAAGAACATATGACTCCATAAAAAAATGTTCAACTCAAAGAAAGGGAGAATCAAGAAGTAGTAAAATAACCAAAATGAAAAAAAGTTTTTTGATTCTGATTTTATAAGCTACATGCTAGAAAATGAACTAATGATGATACAAGAAGCATTGTCTACGAATAATTTTTTTAGCATGCGAAGTAATCAAGTAATAGTACTAGTGAAGTATTGTCTTAATAATAATAATAATAATAATAATAATAATAATAATAATGATAATAATAATAGTAGTAGTAAATGCTATTTTTTCTAATAAAATACATTTTTAATTGAAATTTTAATATTTTTCAAGCACTTAATAAGTTTCAATATTTGAAATTGATATATTTATCATTAATAGATCGAGCTAAGATATTATTATGTATTATTATAGAAGGGAACCTTTTTTTCAAATAATAACAAACTTGATACCCTATAATTGTATATGGAACTACTTGTTTCACACTGTGTAAATTAAGGGTTTATGTGAGATGGAGAGAAAGTGATAACTGTTATAATGAAAAGTGGAACTAAATTAGTGAGATGGACAGAAAGTGATAACTGTTATAATGAAAAGTGGTACTAAATTAATGAAAAGTGATAATGCTATTTCATGAACAAATTACTTATAGTATAAATGAAAAGTGATGAGAGTAATATTTTATAGCGTAAGTGATAATTATTTAAAAAGTGTAAAATGATCTTGATAGTGTCACCCAAAACCTATCCTTAGTACTTTATATATATACTTAAAAGGGTATTATTTGTTTGTTTTAAAAGCATTAAGAAAAAAAAAGTTGTATTTTAAGTGTATAAATAAATAAAATGAAAGAGAGATATTTTCGATAATAAATAAAATAAATATATAAAATTTTGTATGTGAATTAATAAAGAATAAAAAAGTATATGGTATTTTTGTAGTATATATTGTAAGGATGTCAATATTATTATATATTGCTATTTTTATTAAGTATACATATTTTTTAAACATACAGAAATATTTTGAGATGAGATTATATTTTAGTTATTTTTGAACGTATCAAATTGAATAAACTTTAATTATACTGTACATGATGTTCGCAAATAATGCTCAATATTTATCAGAGAAACTAATAAAGTTGAAACTTAGAAATAATTAAATTAAATTAAATGAAAGAATATTTGTGTACTTAATAATGGATAGCGTACGTGTTAGCACAACTACTGGCATTATAATTAGCTACATGCCTACGAAATTATATTTAAAAAAAATTCAATTATTATATTTGTGACCCCTAATTAATTAGTGTTCTTCGTTTTGAAATGGGAAATAATTCATTCTGGACTAGTACATCTACATACCAATTATTATACTACTAATTTATTTATTTATTTTTAACCTTTTACTTTCAATTATATATCCTTTAATTATTTAAAACAGTGTATGTGTGATTGAATTCAAATTAATATTGGTCGGCATTATTGATCTATGTTGATTTTAGATTTTAAAATTAAAATTTAAGTTTTTGAATTCAAAATTATTAAAATTTTAAAATCATCATCTACTCTATATAAACCAACAAACTATATTAACCCTCAATTCACACATTTTTCATACATTTTTTCTCTACAATTAATACTCCCCCTATCCCATATTATTTTTCACTTTTACTATATAGAGTTTAAGAAAAATTATTTTTTACAAATTTTTATATAAGTAATACTCCCTCCATCCCACAACAAGGAGTGCATTTTACCATTTTCATCTGTCCAAATACAAGAGGTGCATTTCATTTTTTAGTAAAAGGGACCCACACAAATTAACATTTTCTTTCTCCATAACCCCACACTTCACATTAATACACCTACTAAAATATTATTTCTCTCACCTCAACTATCCTCAACTACCCATTAAATATTATATCCCTTAATCTATGTGCAAAAAAGTTCCGCCACTCTTGTTGTGGGACGGAGGAAGTTTGTACTAGTATTTTCAGGTAATATATAAATTATAAAGTTTGTTAGATGTGAGTGTTAAATTTGTAATTAAGTTGTTCTTCTTGAGTTGGGGATTGATGTGATGTTTTATTTTTTGAGTGATAAAGTTTAATATGGAACGGACGAAAACAAAAATGGTGAAATATAATATAAGATGGAGGGAGTATATTCTTTTCTTTTTATCTTTCTTATTACATCAATTAATTAAATAATCTCTTACACATATTATCACACACTCTAACACATTAATTTGATATAAAATAAAAATTTTCATACCAAAATCCAAAATAAAAATAAATTATGACTATTAATAATTTTTAATAGTCACGTGTATTTGGAGTACATAGTTTGGCTCATTTCACTATGCCAAAACTGTGGAATAACAACGCTGAAATAACAACGGAGAATAAAAAATCCATTGTCATAAGGGCAAAAAAGGGCTGAAAACAAATTTCCGTTGTTATAGCTTGAAAAAGGCGCTCAATAACAACGGGTATTTCCTTCCGTTGTTGTAAGTCCGTTGTTAATGCAATTTTTATTTTATTTTAAATTAAATTTAATAAAAAATTATTCGAAGTATAAATCTGGGACTTGGAAAATTTTTCTTTCTTCCTAAGCCCTAGCAGAGAAGCGACTGAACTCCTTTAGAGACGCCGACGAGTTACTCCATCCTTAGTCGGAGGCGACTGACGACGCTATAGTGATGACTGACCGCCACCGCCCGATTCTTCGCTGGCTGTAGTGACGACCGACTGCCACCACCCGATTCTTCGTTGGGACTTCTAAAATCAAACGACCCTAGCAGAGACGACGTGAACTCCCTTGCTTCCAGGGACGGCCGACGAGGTAAAGCTTCCTTCCCAAGCCAGAGATGACCGACTACGCTGAAGAAACGACAGACGGCGCACACTCTTCTCAATGAAGGCAACATCAACATCTCAACCCTATGCTCGCGCTCACCTTTCTCAATCATTCTCGCCGGCGACTCCCGAGCTTTGTGCTTGTCGATGGTATGGCTGTCCAACATTCTACTCTATTTATTTGTTTGATTTGTCTGCAGGATTATCCCCTTGATTTCTATTACTTATGTTCACTTTATGCAGTAACCGGTAATAATTTCCTTGATTATATTTAAGGTTGAAGGGCTGGAAGTTGGTCTTATAATAGAAGGATCTCTTAGGCTTTCTCTCTTGGAGTGTGGATTCTATTGTAAAATATATTTCAATAAATTTGTATGGTGGAGCATCATGGCTTCATCAAGGGTATATTTACTCATATACTCCTTTTTTCTGTTTAAGGAACTGTAATCTATGACTAATCTCTAGGTCACATACAACCTTTTCAGTTAAATTTGGATTTTTTTGTAACAATGTGAATCTATTTGAAATCATTCAAAAGGAGTTCAGAAATTAATTGGTTGCTTGCATGGAAATAAAAAAATTGGAAGAATAAATTGGTGCTTGTAATAAAATCTTACAGTTTTTCCATGGGCTATTCCTATGGCTATTAGTTTTAATGTCGTGTGTTTTATTTAATTTTAATGCTTTGCTTATGCTTTCAATTTTTAATAGGAGTATTGAATTGAAATGAGAGTATGATTGTTGGTTTTGCTTGATTGAAAATGTGGATAAATTGCATTGCAAATGTTTATAATATTCATATGCTTTGAAAATGCATACAAGGTGTTCGATGAAATGCCTAAGTGAAATTTTTTTCTTTATGATGCTCAAATGTTTTTTAAGTTGAGAAATTGTAGTTCATTTGAAAAGATATGATTCCTTTTATGCATGAGTTTTGGCTAAGAAATGATGGAAGTGATGAGATACATAAATTCTTGTTTAGAAAAGAGGCACCTTAAGCTTTGAGTTGGCTACTTTTGTTATTCTTATTTTTATTTTATTTGTAGTGTTCTTGTTTTTGTTCTATTTTTGTTCTTTGGATGTTTAATCTTGTGCTTGTTTAAAATTTGGACTAAGAAACAAGAAACGCTATTTGCATGATAAATCATGTAACAACTTAAAAAAATTCCCAAAAAAGAAGGAATGATTAGAACCTGTATTGGCTCTTGAGATTGAAAAAGGGCAGAGAGGTGCATAGAGGCAAATTACTCTTGTACATTTGCCTTAGTCACCTAAAAACTGATAAAAAGACGTACAAGGGCCCAAACCTCTGAGCCTTTGTGCCTCTTAAAAACTATGGTTCTAGGAGTACAATAAGCTTGAGTTGGGAGCTATCTATGAGCATCTAACATCAAGGAACATTTAACATTACATAGCTTATTTTATATAAATGTTTTCTGAAATCTAGATTTTGTTAGCTTGCGTTAATACAAAATGTTGCTAGTTGTGAAACTTGTATGTTCTCTATCAACATGTGAATCTAACTCTGGTAGGTTAAAGATAGCTTAAAAGGTAATCCTCATTACAGGTCTGTCATGCGTGATGAAAGGAAGAAGTTATTTAGCGAATATGCAGTAGAACTAAAGGCTGCTGAGGGAGAGGCAGCCCAAAAGGCAACGACAAAAGAGCATGAGGAGGTGAGATTATGAACGCTTCCAGTCTTCATGATTGACAATGCTACTTGGTTTTTTCATATTATTTATTCAAAGGTTGTCACAGGTGCTTTGAAGTCGTTGCTTACCAATTTTTTCGTATTTAAATAATGCATATTATTTAATAAATGTGATGAACTAGTATATTGGATTATTAAGGGTGAAACAAACTTTTTAGTGGTCTGGAAAATAAGTGGACTAGGATTGGGTAGTTAATAAACTTACCACATATTTTTTGGAATTTTATACTCAGTCATAAACTGATTTTTACTTTGTCTCCTTGTAGGCAAATTGAAGATTGCACTTGCCTAATCGCATAAATTAAAGACAAATGGTAGTGATGCAGCTAATTTGATATCATATTCTTATAGTTCATGTATTAATTAAAAAGAACACCTTGCAATCTTTTTCTTTGTTTTGCTGTGAAATGAAAGACTTTTTAGTTTTAAACATATTTTGATTTTGATTTTGATTATGATTGTAGATTCGTTGCTTCATGCAGGTATGCGGTATAATGGAGCTACTTCAGCTACTAGTTACTTAGTTCTAACTAAAGCAGTTATGCGGTATAATGGACCTACTTAAGCTACCAGTTTATTAATTCTAATAGTTACCAATTGTGAATCATTTAGTTTACAATGCGTATTATCAATATCATATTAAACCCCTACAAGAGAGCTAGAAAATTCTAATATGTTAGTCTTTTTTCTTCCAAATTTACAGTTTTGTTATTTTTAGTTGGTTTTTAAATAATGAGCCAAATTAAAGTTTTCTCGTTCAAGCGCCAAACACTTTGTTACTGGTTTGGTCAACCCTCGTGTCCCTGCTTGCTAGATTCTGTTACTTTTCGTTTATTAATTTAATTAATCATATTCTTTATTTCATTTTATAACACATGCCCCATAAAATATGTCATCATTGTGGCAGTTATGATTGTGTTTAGTGTTGTTGTGTTGATTTGAAGGATGGCATGCTAAATTAACTGAATTTAGCTTTATCTCTGTTCATTTACAAGAATCCACTAAATCCCATGATCTAGTTGACTCATTCATATTGAAATATTTTTCATGATTTCTTTTATGAGTTTTTTCCCAAGAGCTTTCAGTCAATAAATTATAAAGTTTAAGTACAAATTGGATCAAGAGTAGGTATAACCACTTACCCTTTGCAAATTTATGAAATATTAGTTTATTGTGATACCTGGACTTGAGCAATCAACTATATCGTTTCTGCACTTTATTGGGGTTTGAAGCTTGGCCATCATATTCCTCTAATTTCTCAATACCATCGTCTTTCTATAAGTTATGATTGATAGTGTACCAAAGAAGTCTATGCCATTGGGTTTCAACCAACAACTGCAATGGATGATGCGATTGAAAGCAGAGCTCGTTATCTTTCCAAACGATTCAACGAGATTCTAGACGACCAAATTTGTGTGGCACCATGTAACGTTGAGTAAATTCAAGTTAACTTATAATTCAGTTTTGTGGTTTTTTTTATTTTTTATTATTATTTCACTTTATAGAATATTACATTATCTTGTGCATGTACGTAGTGAGCACTGGATTCTCACGATAATAGATCCACTCAAAGAAGAAGTTTGTTTGTTAGATCCTTACTATAATGGGATTCATGACGCCGTTTGGAAGCAAGTAGTTGAATTGTAAGTTATTAACTAAATTAATTATTACTTCATTTAATCTTATCATATAAATGTGTAGAATTATGAACCAAATAAATAAATTTTAATTGCAATGTAGGGCTTTGAAAATGTTTAATGCAAAAGTGGATGCGGGTAAGAAGGGTCGGAAAAAGATAACTTGGAAAGTGATAAAGGTAATATTGAAATTGTTTAATATTAAGCATGTAATTGTTATTGATTCACGCCTATTACATTTGTCATAGGCGCCAAAGCAACCTGACGGGAGACAATGTGGTTTTTATGTGCTTCGCTACCTATTAGATTTAATGCAATTTGATGGAATAGTGAACATTGAAATGATACAATCAATTGTAAGTAGCCTTATTATATTTCTATTATTTATTAGTCTGATGATACTGTGGTATAAATGCTCACTTAATTTTGTGCCCCATAGTTCATTGGAAAAAATTACAGCGAAATGGATATCGATGAAGTGCGAAAAGAGTGGGCTTCATGCATCCAACAGCACATGTCAACGACTCGTCTAGGAAGAGGTAAACATTGTAATATATCTTGTAATGAGAATAATAACTTAAACGATTGTGCTAACCTTAGCTTATGTCTTCTTTACCAGCCTTACGAAAAGACTAAAGTGTGTCTAAGGGAAAGGAAAACATGATGAACGCTTTGTTGTTTATGTTTATGGGAAGACGGTATTTGTCGATCATGGATACATTATGAAGTATTTTAATTGTTGTTGGTGAATTGTATTGGTTAGAGAGATGTTGGGATGTTATATTCGAACGTATTGATGTTGGTTTTTGTATTTGGAGTTCAATTACTTTCGAATGCATTGATGTAATTGAATTAGTTATGTTGTATTGAAGATCAGGGATTATGACTATTTTAATTATTAAACAGGTTAAAATTTTGATAATAACAACGGGGATATAGCATACGACAACGGGCATAAACCGTTGTCAAAGAGAGCTATGACAACGGGGATTGCCCGTTGTTAAAAAGAACAATATTTTTAAAATTAATCTACAACAACGGGGATAAAACTAACAACAACGGTGATAAACTGTTGTTAAATAGAATTTACGACAACGGGCAAAATTCCGTTGTTAAAAGTAAGACCCTTTAACAACTGCTGGATTAACAACGGAGATTTCGAGCTACAACAACGGTTAATCTGCGTTGTTAAATTAATCTACAACAACGGGGATAAAACTACCAACAACGGTGATTCACCGTTGTTAAAGAGTACTTACAACAACGGGGAAAATGCCGTTGTTAAAAGAATGACATTTTTAACAACTCCCGGATTAACAACGGATATTTTGAGGTACAACAACGGGTAATCCCCGTTGTTAAATTCATCTACAACAACGGGGATTCAATTAATGACAACGGGGATTCCCCGTTGTTAAAGCTGACATACGACGACGGGTCAAAAACCGTTGTTAAAGGGTAGGTACCTTTAACAACTCCCGGATTGACAACGGAGATTTTGAGGTACAACAATGGGTAATCCCCGTTGTTAAATTCGTCTACAACAACGGGGATTCAATTAATGACAACGGGAATTCCCCGTTGTTAAAGAAGACATACGACGACGGGTCAAAAACCGTTGTTAAAGGGTAGGTACCTTTAACAACTCCCGGATTGACAATGGATTTTATTAGCAACAACAACGGGGATAATCCGTTGTTAAAAATGCCCTACGACAACGGGTATTTCACCGTTGTTAAAAGTCCAGACTTTTAACAACTCCCGGGTTAACAACGGAGCTGCAGGGGCTACGACAACGGGGATTCTCCGTTGTCTTTTCACAGTTTTGGCATAGTGTTTGAAACCCGTGGTAGGCATGGTTCGGAACCGCCGGTTCCGGTTTCAAAGTGGGAGAATCAGAACCGAACCGGGGTAGGAAGATTTCGGTTCCGGAACCGACAGTTCCGGTTCCGGTTTTAATTTTTTTTAAAAGTTTTAGCATAAAAAGTAAAAAAATTAAAAAATTTGAAAAACAGGCGGTTCGAATCGGAACCGTCGGTTTTTCCCCAATGAATGAGGAACCGAAACCAAACCTTCCTTTATCAGTTTCGGTTTATTTTTTGCCGGTTCCGGAACCGGCGATTCCGATTCCAGTTAAAACCGACGGTTCCCCAGTTCGAACCGCTGGTTCCGGTTTTTTGGTGCATGTCTAACCCGTAGTGCTAATATCTTCAAGAATGAGAAGATACCAGAAGAAAAAATTGTTGAAGAAATAAAATCGAAAGTCAGGAGTTGGTTTAATATAAAAAATGGGTGGCAATGAAAATGTTCTTTTTAGAATGGTATAGAAACCCAAAGTTAACCCTTTGAAATGTGAATTGTTGCATTGTTATTTTATTTTGATTATGTAAACTTATGAAGCATTTCTTATACCCATGAATAAATAAATAAAATGAAGATTTTTATCTGACTACAAATAAAAAATAAAAATGACACTTTAATCAACATTTTCTGAGTAGTATATAGCTAGTTGGTCAAATCGTTTTATATATTTTTTTATTAGTCTTATTGCATTTTATCACTTATATTTATCATATAAATGGTTCATTAAATAATTTAATTCTTTTCATTAATTTAATATAGAGTTTTATTTTTAAAAAAATATAATTATGTCTCATGCATGGAACTCATCAAACGACGTAATCTTATACAAGTTTTTCTCCCATAAAATGTTAATCACTCGTCCAATAATGAAAATTCACGCTTTTCTCTTTGTTTGTCTCGAATTATATATCTTCATACCTATAATAAAATAAATAATGCGTGATAAAAAAAAAACATAAAAATTCGCAATATATCAAAAAAAAGAATATGAATACCTTTGAATTTAACGCTCAAAATAGTAAAATAGATACTTTTGCATTAGACGGAGGGAGTATTTTATACTCTAACCAATTTAAATAGTTTTATTTATTTTTCACCTGAATTAAAGAGTAATATTACTTTTTCCGTTCCATCGAAAGCTTCCAATTTTATTATATTGAGTGCTCCATTTAAAGGTTTCTATTTTCTCCTTTTAGTAAAATAGCTCCATATATGGTCCACCACTTACTACTAATACAATTACATATTACACGTAAGATAATAATACTCCTAAATCCATATGAAAAAATAAATGAGAATTTATGAATGAAACGGAGGGAATATTATTTTATGTGTGGTAGAAATTTTTATTAATAATTAAATGATGATGGATTTTGAGTGAGTTATTTTTTCCAAAGAGTGGAAAATGAAATCTTTTGTATTCTATGCCCAACGCCCTAAATGACAAAATGTTATCCTATGGGCATCCGAGGGCATATGATTCTATAAATTTGGCAAGTGATAGTATATATTTTAAATGAAATTTGGTCATATTTTTAAATAATAAGTGGGATATATATTTATTAAATAGTACTCCTTCCCGGACAAATGTCTCCATTTACTTTTTGCGCTTAGATTAAAGAGTATTACTCCTTCCGTCCCGCTAAACTTTTCACTCTTCCTCTACAAAGCAAGAGTGAAGAGCTTAGCAAGACAGAGAGTGTATTATTTTATGTGTAGTGGGTAGTTGTATTAGTAGTGAATGGTGGGCCATAAGTGGGACAATTTTACTAAAAGAAAAAAATGAGGACCCTTGAATGAAACATCCAATATAGTAAAATATGAACCTTTCGATGAGAAAGAAGGAGTACAACCTTCGTTCCATTTGTGATGCTTGCTTTTTAATTTAAATTAAAAAGAAAGCGTAAATATTATGACTTGATTGAGGGAGTAGTATACTCCCTCCATCTCATTTTCATCTTCATATTTACTGTACATACGCAAATTAAGAAAAGTCACTTTTTGAGTAACTTTTGGGGATAGTTTGTATTTTTGGGTAATAAATAAATGATAAAGTATGTTATGTGTGTTAAAAAGGTGATGACACTTTTGAAATTAAAGTATGTTAGAGGGATATTAGTTACTCCCTCCGTCCCGAAAAACTTTTCACCTTTACTGTTTTACGTTGTTTAAGAAGAGTTGCACTTTTTGATCAACTTTATTGACTTTGGAGGGTATTGTAGTATTTTTAGGTAATAAAAAAGTACTCCCTCCGTCCCAGGAAAGCTTGCACACTTTCCATTTTGGGTTGTCCCACAAAATTTTGCACCTTCCTTAAAAAGCAAAAATTCAAACACAATCACCCTTCCCCATACACTTTATTTACAAAAAACTACCTCTATCTAACACACCTAACATATTTTATCATTTATTTATTACAAAAAAAATACCATAATACCCCTAAAAGTTATCACTTTCTTAATCTCCGTGCCGAAAAGGGTGTGCAAACTTTTCTGGGACGGAGGGAGTATAAAGTAATGATGTGTGTGAAAAAGGAGTGACAAATTTGAAATTAAAGTAACTTTTAAGGTTGTTGGATAAAGTGGTGTTTCCTTTTTTGGGGGATGAAAGGTTTTGTGGGACAAACAAATGAGGAAAGTGAGAAAAGTATTATGGGACGGAGGGAGTGTTGGATTGTATACTAAAAGTCTAGCTTTAGTATGAACAATGTCATAACAATATTTGAAATGAGAATCATTGATCAAATGATTGCATCTTATAATTTATTTTATATGCATGATGCAATAGTCCATTTACTTTATACTGTAGATAATATGTTGTGCGACAACACGCAGAAGATCATATTATCGATTTCCTTATAAAGTATAAACAGATGCTCACAACTGAGATAGACGGGGACTCTCTATCGGTATGGTTGTAGTGTGATTTGGTATTAGCTTGTCTTGGCTATAGATTCACATTAGTGCACTTGTGTGTATTGAGCAGGACCGCCTGAGATCGTTCGACTTATACTGACTTATAGAAGAACTTGATCTCTGTTATTATGGAAGTTCGTGCTCTTAATCCCTATACAATAACCTCGACACGTAGGGCAGTATGTATTTCTTTGATTCATCAATGGGTGAGATTTATAAGTATTAAATTAATATACTCGGTGAGTTGGGAAGTAGTGCTGTCTCTATGGTGTGCTGTTGATTGTAGAAGGAATTCATGTCCGTCATAGGTTGATGATGTCCCCTTGAGGAGCTCATAAGGTTTATCATGTAAATCTTGCAAGTGGATTAATTTCCGGCATGATAATAAGGTTGAGTGGTACTACTCTCGGATGAGATATTAATTAATTTGAGTTGTCAGTAACTTAATTAATTAATGGACATTGTATATCTTAAACATGGAGAGACTATCGGGCTTATAATAATAAGGAGCCCAGAACATAATTTGGGATTTGACGGGTAGTGCAGTAATAATATTTTAGTGGACTATATTATTATTATTGGATTTAATTAAAAGCTTTGGGCTAAACTTGGTTAATTAAATTCAATTGAGGCCCAGTCCAATTTCTCCTCCTGGTCCCTACTGTAGCCCAAGTATATAAGTCATCTCAGTTCCTGTTAAACCTAAGTCTGTGTCTCATTTGACATACGGGAGACAACAGAGAGCAGATTGAGAGAACTCTGGGGATTGTTGATCACCCAATACCAGAGTTGACTTTGGGACATACGGTAGAAGATCAGAGGTGTTCTCTGCAGCGATTCATCCTCTACATCAACCCAGAAGTACGGTAAACATATTTATTGCTTCCGCTGATTTTGTTTGCCTGTTATCCTAATGATCACGTTGATCCACACGATCCAATTGCCAACAATTGGTATCAGAGCGTTGGTTTCATGGTGAAAACGTGATTCATTGGTTTATGTGATTAAATGATTTTATCTGGTTTTAATCACATGTTCTTTTCGTGCTTCTTGTGATTTAATTATCGGTGAGAACATGATAACAAGGGTTTTGAAATTATTATTGTATTATCCATGAAATCCTTTTACTTTGTTGCCTGTACACTTTCATCTTGAACACCTGGACATCATACGCACACAACTGTATGATAATGGTGGGGGCGAGAAAGAAAGGCAGAATACACGGTACACACTTATTGTTCATACATACACAAGAAGTACGAAAATCCATCAGTCAACTGTATCCTTTGAATCACACACGCACACCCTGCTCGATGGGTTTTTCATCCGGAGATGAGTGAATATTGGAGGTTATGTACGGATCAGTCAGACGCCGACTGGTACGAGTGACGGCGGCGCGTGGTGTCTGGAAATCGAAAGCGATGCAGGCAGGCATGGTCTGCTGGATCTCTATTGCTCGGCTGCAAGACGCCAGTACTGCTGTGGGTTGCTGGAAGCGATGTTCAATCGTTTCTGGAAGGAGACGACAATCATCGCTGAATCTTCACGGCTGGCAGCAGCGAGGTCAACGACGGGGTTAGCGTGGACGGGATGTGTGCGTTTTGATAAGTTAGATGCCGGCGAATCGACTGGGCGATCCGTCGCATCCAGTGGGCTTTTTGAGCAGGGCTTCTTCTTCCCCGGGGAGTCTGTGATGAGACCAGAAGAGCAGAAGAAGTTTTTGGTTGATCGGTGGCGCACGTGCAAGCCTCACGGTCGGACGATCTGATGGCGACAAGCTGGAGGCATCGCAGCGGCGCCTGGAGTGTCTGAGGCAGGTTTCGGTCACGTCTGAGATAAGTTCCGATCGCCTTTTAGGCGTGTTCCGGGCGAGTCGATGGTGGCCTCGAGCGAGTCGGCAGCTAGTTTTTGTTATGGTGGCTGGTTTCAGAGCAAGTTTCTTCAGCAATCCAGCAAGGCGGCGTGCGGCCGACCGGGCTGTTGGCAATTGGATCGTGTGGATCAACGTGATCGTTAGGATTTAAGGCAAACAATTATCAGCGGAAGCAATTAAACCGTTTACCGTACTTCTGGGTTAATGTAGAGGATGAACTGCAGAGAACTACCTCTGATCTTCTACTGTATGTCCCAAAGTCAACTCTGGTGTTGGGTGGTCAACAATCCCCAGAGTTCTCTCAATCTGCTCTCTGTTCTCTCCGTATGTCAAATGAGGCACTGACTTAGGTTTAACAGGAACTGAGATGACTTATATACTTGGGCTACAGCAGGGACCAGGAGGAGAAATTGGACTGGGCCTCAATTAAATTTAATTAACCAAGCTTAGCCCAAAGCTTTTAATTAAATCCAATAATAATAATATAGTCCTCTAAAATATTATTACTGCACTACCCGTCCAATCCCAAAATTATGTTCTGGGCTCCTTCTTATTATAAGCCCGATGGTCTCCCCATGTTTAAGAAAAATAATGTCCATTAATTAATTAAGTTACTGACAACTCAAATTAATTAATATCTCATCCGAGAGTAGTACCACTCAACCTTATTATCATGCCGGAAATTAATCCACTTGCAAGATTTACATGATAAACCCATAGATACAGCACTACTTCCCAACTCACCGAGTTTGTTGATTTAATACATATAAATCTCACCCATTGATGAATCAAAGAAATACATACTGCCCTACGTGTCGAGGTTATTGTATAGGGATTAAGAGCACGAACTTCAATAATAACAGAGATCAAGTTCTACTATATAGTCAGTATAAGAAGAACGACCTCAGGCTGTCCTGCTCAATACACACAAGTGCACTAATGTGATTCTATAGCCAAGACAAGCTAATACCAAACCACACTACAACCATACCGATAGAGAGTCCCCGTCTATCTCAGTTGTGAGCATCTGTTTATACTTTATAAGAAAACCGATAATATGATCTTCTGCGTGTTGTCGCACAACATATTATCTACAGTATAAAGTAAATGGACTATTGTATCATGCATATAAAATAAATTATAAGATGCAATCATTTGATCAATGATTCTCATTTCAAATATTGTTGTGACATTGTTCATACTAAAGCTAGACTTTTAGTATACAATCCAACAATCTCCCACTTATACTAGAAGACATGACAGCATAGTCTTTTAGTATAAGTGGGAGATTGTTGGATTGTATACTAAAAGTCTAGCTTTAGTATGAACAATGTCACAACAATATTTGAAATGAGAATCATTGATCAAATGATTGCATCTTATAATTTATTTTATATGCATGATGCAATAGTCCATTTACTTTATACTGTAGATAATATGTTGTGCGACAACACGCAGAAGATCATATTATCGGTTTCCTTATAAAGTATAAACAGATGCTCACAACTGAGATAGATGGGGACTCTCTATCGGTATGGTTATAGTGTGGTTTGGTATTAGCTTGTCTTGGCTATAGAATCACATTAGTGCATTTGTGTGTATTGAGCAGGACCGCCTGAGGTTGTTCTTCTTATACTGACTATATAGTAGAACTTGATCTCTGTTATTATGGAAGTTCGTGCTCTTAATCCCTATACAATAACCTCGACACGTAGGGCAGTATGTATTTCTTTGATTCATCAATGGGTGAGATTTATATGTATTAAATCAACAAACTCGGTGAGTTGGGAAGTAGTGCTGTATCTATGGTGTGCTGTTGATTGTAGAAGGAATCCATGTCCGTCATAGGTTGATGATGTCCCTTGAGGAGCTCATAAGGTTTATCATGCCGGAAATTAATCCACTTGCAAGATTTACATGATAAACCTTATGAGCTCCTCAAGGGGACATCATCAACCTATGACGGACATGAATTCCTTCTACAATCAACAGCACACTATAGATACAGCACTACTTCCCAACTCACGGAGTTTGTTGATTTAATACATATAATTCTCACCAATTGATGAATCAAAGAAATACATACTGCCCTATGTGTCGAGGTTATTGTATAGGGATTAAGAGCACGAACTTCTATAATAACAGAGATCAAGTTCTACTATATAGTCAGTATAAGAAGAACAACCTCAGGCGGTCCTGCTCAATACACACAAGTGCACTAATGTGATTCTATAGCCAAGACAAGCTAATACCAAACCACACTACAACCATACCGATAGAGAGTCCCCGTCTATCTCAGTTGTGAGCATCTGTTTATACTTTATAAGGAAACCGATAATATGATCTTCTGCGTGTTGTCGCACAACATATTATCTACAGTATAAAGTAAATGGACTATTGCATCATGCATATAAAATAAATTATAAGATGCAATCATTTGATCAATGATTCTCATTTCAAATATTGTTGTGACATTGTTCATACTAAAGCTAGACTTTTAGTATACAATCCAACAATCTCCCACTTATACTAAAAGACTATGCTGTCATGTCTTCTGCCATACATCTGATTCCTACTCCCACTACACGACCATTAAAAGCTCTCGCCTTAAGATCCTTGTAAATGGATTTACTAGGTCATCATCCGATGTAATCTAGGCAACAACAACCTTTCCCTCAACATACGATTTCTCGTAATAGGTGGTACTCACGCTCCATGTGTTTTATTGCCTTATGGACTTGTGATTTCTTCAAGTTCGCAACTGCACCAATATCATCAATGTAAATTGTGATTACCTTGGGCAAACTTAGAAACACTTCAAAGTCCATCATGAAGTCTCTAGAGTCATATAGATACTTTGGCTGCCTCATAGGCTCCAATTCATCATCTTTCCATGATGGAGTCCGGAGTCTGAAATATATTTCTATATAACACTCCTCCACATTATGACTCTACTTCCTAAGATTAAACACATAACCTTTGATGTGAATTTACTGCCGTCCAATCTGACTAAAAAATCTGAATCTACGTAATCCACAAGAAGCAGTGAATCTGTCCAGTAAGTCCACATATAATTTCCAGTCCTTCTCAGGCACTTTATATATGTCTTACTACAGTTCATCATTCTTGTTCCGGCTTACGTTGATACCTTCTGTTCATGCGTTCAGCAAAACAGATATCCAACTTCGTTCATAGCATTCTTTAGATTAAGCTTCCTTATTCGCCGAAGCATAAGGAACCGCTTTCATCTACTTTATCTTCTTTTTGTGTCTCAAAGACACATTTACTTAGATAAATTCACATGCTAAACGAGTGTGGACTGTATCATTTTATGAAACTTGAGATAAGCATAACATCCTTTCTTGTGATCCGTATTACCGTGATCAAAAGGATATATTTTGCCTTTCTTAAGTCCTTCATCTCTACCGCTTTATTTACCATACCCATACGCCCGATAATACTCTTTCATTGTCTCCAATGAGCAAGATACTATCTACATATAGTCCAAGAAATACCACCACGTTTCCGTCACTCTTTACAACACACAAGACTCATCCGCTCATTGATTTAAATCCATGCCACTGGATTACCTAATCAAAACAGATGCTTCACGATCTTAAAGCTTGCTTTAGTCCATCGTTGGACACTTTTAAGCTTACTATCAAAATGCTATTAGTACTTTGCAATGAATCACTCTGGTTGCTTCACATAGATGTTTTCCTCAAGACTTCCAATCAGGAAAACTGTCTTTGACATCTATTTGTTGTTCCTCATAGTTCAATATGAGTAGCAATACATAAAAAAATCCGGATCAACTTAAGCATAGCTACCAGCGAACATGTTTTCTCATAATCGAACCATTTCTTTCTAAGTACACTTTTCGCAACAAGCTTTGCTTCCAAGATTTTCACCTTTCCGTATGATCCTCTTTTATTTCCTTTGACCACTTGCAATGGTTTTTACACCATTTAGTGGTCATACAAGTTCCCAGACTTAATTTAGAATCTGAAGATTCTATTTCAACATTCATTGCAACTTACTAAGATTCCGCATTTTCATCTTGTAGTGCTACGTCGTATCCGTGGGATAATACCATGTTCACTAGGGATCAAGTCTCACGACTCTCCCAAAACATATATTTATGGGTTGTCACACAACCCTCCCACTACGACAAGGCACTACATGTAATTGTGTATCAGACGTGACACGCGTTGCAGTTTACCTTGTGGTATATCCTCTTGTACACTTGGTACTTACACTTTGTGTTTTCCTCTCACTTCCTTTAGAACAACTTATACATGGGTTTGTGATTTATTACATAGTCCTTTTCCAAAAATCTAGTTATTGAGTTAACAATTATCCTTCGATCTTTTGGACTAAATAAATCACCCTCCATTTTTCTAGGATATCCCATATACAGACAAACGTTTCACGAATTACTGTATCTAGGGCATATCCATAAAATGAATTTAATTATTCCAAATAATTCATCATCTATCTAATCATTACCATAAGAGCCTTATTCCTTCTATGCACTACACCATTCAGTTTAAGGCATACCCGGTGTAGTCAACTTGAGATTTAATCTCAACTTCTGATCAATAGCTCCTAACTATCCCAAGAGGTATTCGCCATCATGATTGAATCATAATGACTTAATATATTTTCCATGACGCTTCTCTGTACCAGCCTTACAATTCTTGAATTAATCAAAGAACTTAGACATGCAGTGCATCATATAAATATATTGGTTTCCAGAATAATCTTCGAATATTCATAACCATCTCTCGCCTGGATAATATTAGGTTCGCTTGAATCAGAATGAACTAATTCCAACATATATATCTTTGGCTCTACACCCCACAGCCTTGAAAAGGCAGTTAATCATTTTTACTTCCAAGCAAAACTCGCAAGTCCGATAGTTTCCACTTCAGATAAACCTTACGGTCTATCGGCTATCAACTTTTGAATCCTACTCAAGTAAAATGAATTAGTCATAGACGCCAAATGTATGTTTAGTTCATTTCCGAAGGTTCCTTTCTCTTACTAATATTAGAAGATGGTTTATTTAATTACTATTTATTGCATCTGTGGGATGTACATGATTCAAGAGTATACTTTTTATCCACCAACGTACTTTAACGGATTATAGCCTCATTCTTCATTACTATGACCATGTCATTTAAATGAAATGAAGTATCCATCCGTTAATGCATAGAAACCGAAATTAAATTCTTTCTATGAAATGTACGTAAAGACAATTTCTTATAATCAATCGTTTATTCTTATCATGAGATAAATAAACAACTCCCACTGCAATAGCCACTATCTTTGTAGTTTTACCATGTTATTAACAATCTTATCCTTACTCAGTGATAAATATTTAGTGATTCCAGTATCTACATACTTCGTGTCAGTAGATGCCATCACTAATCATGTTTAAATCATTAGTAAATAAGATATTAAACTTGTTCACATCATGATGAAAAATAGCTTTCTTTTGCCACATGTTTTGTTAGAAGTTTCCCACCATATACTTCCTCTCGTATTTCAGGTAGAACTTGCTCAAAACATCCAGGCAAATTGTGAAGAATAAATTGATTTAGGTTTCCCTTTCAATTTCTATTCCAAGCTTTTCCAATTCATTCATCAATTCAACCATGATCTTGCGCCTTTTTAAATTACTCAAGTATCCGAAGAGTTACATGAGACCATCAAATTTCTATGAACCTCTCATCTCTTCACTAGAAACTTTAATAGGCATCATGAGATGTCATTTGTGAGAACACACATGTATTTTCTTAAGCAGTAGAAATTTAAAATCAAGATCCTTTTCTAATCAACTTATTTGGACAAGTAAATATTATTTCTTTTAGTAAACACTTAGTGAAATAAAACCATTCGAAATTCAGAGAATCACAAATAAATATTCCGATCAAATCTTCGAATTTTATCCTTTTATATTGATTCCCTCAAAACAATATAAAATTAAAATTCACCGACATCTCAAGCACCGTGAGTCTGCAAGCCACGTTAGGGTGGACGTTTACAAACCCGAACATTTACAAGAGAAGGTTTTACCCATTAATTTCATTTGTCAACCTAAGTTTATGACAAAATAATTAATAGTCGGTTCCTCTTTAGCCATGTAAATAATAGCAGTGACTCCGTTGGGGAGGATACTAATTATTCACATCTAAGTGTACACCATTATTTGATCCCAAGTCCGCTGCCCAAGCTTATGTGCCTTACTGTTAGAGAAGTACACACGCGCTCAGATAATTTTCTACAACCATCAATTATATAAGTTTGAACCACTGAACCGCATATAAGCTCATCCGTTAGGGAGGAAGGCACTATAGCCAACGCGCAAGCCCATATGCAACACATTACAAACAATAATTATTTAAAGAAGTTTGTACCAGTGATCCGTGAATAAACTCATCCGTTAGGGAGGAAGGCTCTATTGCCAACGCGCAAGTTTACTCACATCACTTACAAACCAATAATGGAGGCCGCGGGAATTAATTACCAATCCCCTCTCCCACTTAGTTATTTAATTACCGAGGGTTTTTAACATGCATATAATATTCCAGAATAAAATATACAACTATGACATGCTTCTATTAACAGCAATTTAAATAAGTAAATCACATAGAACATGTCTTACATATATAACAATTAATTGTCAAATTAAAATAATTAAATTAGTTATATATCATAATTAATTGCATAAATGGTGGATTAATTAATTTGGGTCCTAGAGCAACAAATAAGCACAAAATGAGCAGCAGACTAAATAATTAATCAAGCCCATTTTCCATGACCCATATACTCAGCCCAAAATTAAATTAAATCCACCAAGCCCACTAGCACAAAATTAGCCCATTAATAAATAACTAATTTATCATCCTTGGCCCATTAACCACAATTAATTAAATTTTGCAATAAAATGGCCCAGCAGCCAAAATTTCTTTTAATTAAAATTGGGCTCACAATCCCAGCCCAAAACCAAATTAAAATAATGAGAGCCCTGCAATTAAACTTGGCCCAACAAAGACAGCCCACAAACATTTCAATTAAATATGGGCCCAACAGCCCATAACCAAATTAAAATAAAATTGGGCCCAACAAATCAGTGCTGCCCTATCCTTCTCATAGCCGCAACCAGACGCGAAGCTTCCACCGGCACCCTGCTCTCGGCAATCGTGCCGTCAGCCGCCGGAGTTACACCGTCAGCCGACTCTCGTGCGTCGATCCAGCGCACCCGACAGCTCCGCTACGTTTCCGCTGAGTCTGCCGCACCACATACTGGGATCGGCCGCTCGCCACCGCGTCATCGCGATCTGTCCGACTCGCCCAGTTCGCCGTCGATCTCAGCTCACTCGCCTGGAGCGCGCCGTCAGACCTCCGGCCGCCAGCCGCCATGGATTCCAGCAACGCACACGCTGCCAATCGATAGCCGCCGACAACTCCAACTGCCAGCGCTGAATTCTGCCTTCCCGCTGCAGCCTTCGATGCCAAAATGCCGACTGCAAGCGATGCAGTCAGTGTCCAGTCGCCATCCGCCGCCGGCACACATCGCCAGGAAGACACCGGCGATAACATGTCTGCATCGGTGGCTCACACATGAAGCCGTGCCGTGATTCCATCATCCACCAGACCCCGCCGTTGCACCAGGAACCGGCAGTGGTAACAGACCTACCCTAAATTGGCAGGGAATCACCCTAAATCCATCGTCCAGGTCAGGTGCCGCCTGCTCCAGCGTCGTTCTGCTGTTGCGGTCACGTGAACCTTTGCTTCCCGCATCTCGCCGTACTACTGGGTTGATTCCCATCAACCGCCATCGAGACTTTTTTCCAGATCGTTGATGGAATTTCATGGTAGATTTATTGTCCATGGACACGATCACAACGTCCTCACGATGGAATAGCCGTGTGTGTGAATCGTGTTCAAATTTGTACAATTATCAACCAATACAGCCCAATGTAAAATCAACAAAAGCACATATGATATACACACATATATAATCCATAATCTCATGCTTTTCCATCGATAATAAACACATGTATTGGAATAAAACTCTACCTAACGTGTCACGTTTCACCACTAAACCAACGCTCTGATACCAATTGTTGGCAATTGGATCGTGTGGATCAACGTGATCGTTAGGATTTAAGGCAAACAATTATCAGCGGAAGCAATTAAACCGTTTACCGTACTTCTGGGTTGATGTAGAGGATGAACTGCAGAGAACTACCTCTGATCTTCTACTGTATGTCTCAAAGTCAACTCTGGTGTTGGGTGGTCAACAATCCCCAGAGTTCTCTCAATCTGCTCTCTGTTCTCTCCGTATGTCAAATGAGGCACTGACTTAGGTTTAACAGGAACTGAGATGACTTATATACTTGGGCTACAGCAGGGACCAGGAGGAGAAATTGGACTGGGCCTCAATTAAATTTAATTAACCAAGCTTAGCCCAAAGCTTTTAATTAAATCCAATAATAATAATATAGTCCACTAAAATATTATTACTGCACTACCCGTCCAATCCCAAAATTATGTTCTGGGCTCCTTCTTATTATAAGCCTGATGGTCTTCCCATGTTTAAGAAAAACAATGTCCATTAATTAATTAAGTTACTGACAACTCAAATTAATTAATATCTCATCTGAGAGTAGTACCACTCAACCTTATTATCATGCCGAAAATTAATCCACTTGCAAGATTTACATGATAAACCTTATGAGCTCCTCAAGCGGACATCATCAACCTATGACGGACATGGATTCCTTCTACAATCAACAGCACACCATAGATACAACACTACTTCCCAACTCACCGAGTTTGTTGATTTAATACATATAAATCTCGCCCATTGATGAATCAAAGAAATACATACTGCCCTACGTGTCGAGGTTATTGTATAGGGATTAAGAGCACGAACTTCCATAATAACAGAGATCAAGTTCTACTATATAGTCAGTATAAGAAGAACGACCTCAAGCGGTCCTGCTCAATACACACAAGTGCACTAATGTGATTCTATAGCCAAGACAAGCTAATACCAAACCACACTACAACCATACCGATAGAGAGTCCCCGTCTATCTCAGTTGTGAGCATCTGTTTATACTTTATAAGGAAACTGATAATATGATCTTCTGTGTGTTGTCGCACAACATATTATCTACAGTATAAAGTAAATGGACTATTGCATCATGCATATAAAATAAATTATAAGATGCAATCATTTGATCAATGATTCTCATTTCAAATATTGTTGTGACATTGTTCATACTAAAGCTAGACTTTTAGTATACAATCCAACACGGGCGGCCCCACTCGGAAGGATGCACGGTGAGGCGCTCGTTTTCCTAATCGAGTGCCTGTGTTGTCCTTGAGTAGCGGCGGCGAGCGGCGGCAGGTGGCGACTAGGATGGCGGTGGCGCTGTTGCTCAGTGGGCGGCAGCGGCGGCTTGTTTCGCCGGTGATGGCTAGCATGTGCGAGCAGCAGCCGGGTTGGCTGTCGGCGCGGCTGGTTGGCTGTGGGCGCGGTGCCGATTGGCTGTCGGCGAGAGGCTGGTTGGCTCTGGGCGCGGTGCCGGTTGGCTGTCGGCGAGAGGCCGGTTGGCTGTGGGCGCGGCCACCGAGAGGAGAAGGCTGGCAGTGTGAGAAGTGGCGGTAGAAATAGGGCAGCATCAGATGGGCAAGGAATGGGCTGCCCCTTTGGGCTTTGATTCAATTTGGTTTTGGGCTGGATTTAAAGGCCCAATTTTAATTGAAAGCTTATGGGCTGCTGGGCCTAATTTTCTGCTGGATTTAATTAATTTTGGGTAATGGGCCAAGCATGATAAATTAATTTTATTAATGGACTAATTTTGTGCTAGTGGGCTTGGTGGACTTAATTTGATTTTGGGCTAAGATTATGGGCCATGGATAATGGGCTTGATTAATTATTTAATCTGCTGCTCATTTTGTGCTTATTTGTTGCTCTTGGGCCCAAATTGATTGATCCACTATTTATGCAATTAATTAATGTTATATAACTGATTAATTGATTTAATTGTCAATTATTGTTGTATATGTAAAAGACATGTTCTATGTGATTTATTTATTTAAATTGCTGTTAATAGAAGCATGTTAGGATGTATATTTTATTACTGAATATTATATGCATGTTAAAAACCCTCGGTGTTTTAAATAACTAAGTGGGAGAGGGGATTGGTAAATTAATTCCCGCGGCCTCCATTATTGGTTTGTAAGTGATGTGAGTAAACTTGCGTGTTGGCAATAGGCCTTCCTCCCTAACGGATGAGTTTATTCACGGATCACTGGTACAGACTTCATTAAATAATTATTGTTTGTAATGTGGCACACAAACTTGCGTGTTGGCATTGGCCTTCCTCCCTAACGGATGAGTTTGTGTGCAGTTCACTAGTACAAACTAATAATAGATGATTGTAGGAAGCTATCCGAGCGCGTGTGTACTTCTCCAACTGTAAGGCACACAAGCTCGCGCAGTGGACTTGGGATTAAATAATGGTGTACACTTAGGTGTAAATAATTAGTATCCTCCCCAACGGAGTCACTCCTATTATTTGCATGGCTAAAGAGGAACCGACTATTAATTATTTTGTCATAAAGTTAGGTTGACAAATGAAATTAATGGGTAAAACCTTCTCTTGTAAATGTTCGGGTTTGTAAACGTCCACACTAACGTGGCTTGCAGACTCACGGTGCTTGAGATGTCGGTGAATTTTATTTTTATATTGTTTTGAGGGAATCAATATAAAAGGATAAAATTTGAAGATTTGATCGGAATATTTATTTGTGATTCTCTGAATTTTGAATGGTTTTATTTCACTAATTGTTAACTAAAAGATATTATATTTACTCGTCCAAATTAAATGATTAGAAAAGAATCTTGATTTTGAATTTTACTGCTTAAGAAAATAAAAATGTGTTCTCACAAGGACGTCTCATGATGCCTGTTAATGTCTCTAGTGAAGAGATGAGAGGTTCATAGAAATATGATAGTCTCATGTAACTCTTCGGATACTCGAGTAATTTAAAATGCGGTAGGTCATGATAGAATTTGAAGAATGAATTGGAAATACATGGAATAGAAGTTGAAGGGAAAATCCAAGTCAATTTAATTCTCCATTATTGCCTAGATGTTTTGAGTTAGTTCCACCTGAATTACAAGAGGATGTATATGGTGGGAAACTTCTGACAAAACATGTGGCAAATGAAAGCCATTTTCATCATAATGTGAACAAGTTTAATATCTTATTTACTAGTGGTTTAAACATGATTAGTGATGGCATCTACTGACACGAACAGTGTAGATACTGGAATCACTAAATGTTTATCACTTTGTAAAGATAAGATTATTATGACATGAGTAAAACTACAAAGGTAGTGGCTATTGCAGTGGGAGTTGTTTATTTATCTCATGATAAGAATAAACGATTGATTATGAGAAATTGTCTTTACGTACGTTTCATAGAAAGAATTTAATTTCGGTTTCTATGCATTAACGGATAGATACTACATTTCATTTAAATGACATGGTCATGGTAATGAGGAATGAGGCTATAATCCGTTAAAGTACGTTGTTGGATAATATATATACTCTTAAATCATGTTTATCCCACAGATGCAACAAAACAATAATTAATAATGCATCTTCTAATATTAGTAAGAGAAGGGAACCTTCGGAGATGAACTAAACATACATTTGGCTTCTAAGATTAGTTCATTTTACTTAGGTAGGATTCAAAAGTTGATAGCCGATAGACCGTAAGGTTTATCTGAAGTGGAAACTATCAAACTTGCGAGTCTTGCTTGAAAGTAAAAATAATTCACTGCCTTTTCAAGGCTGTGGGGTTTAGAGCCAAGGATATATATGTTGGAATTAGTTCATTCTGATTCAAGCGAACCTAACAATATCCAGGCGAGAGGTGGTTATGAATATTCAAAGATTATTCTGGAAACCGATATATTTATTTGATGCACTGCATGTCTAAGTTCTTGGATTAATTCAAGAATTGTAAGGCTGGTATAGTGAAGCGTCATGGAAAATATATCATATCATTACGATTCAATCGTGATGATGAAAACCTCTTAGGATAGTTAGGAACTAATAATCAGAAGTTGAGATTAAATCTCAAGTTGACTACACCGGGCATGCCCCAGCTGAATGGTGTGGTGGATAGAAGGAATAAGGCTCTTATGGTTATGATTAGATAGATGATAAATTATTTGGAATAATTAAATTCATTTTATGGATATGCCCTAGATACAGTAATTCGTGAAACGTTTGTCTGTATATGGGATATCCTAGAAAAATGAAGGGTGATTTATTTAGTCCAAAAGATCGAAGGGTAATTGTTAACTCAATAACTAGATTTTTAGAAAAGGACTATGTAATAAATCACAAACCCATGTATAAATTGTTCTAAAGAAAGTGAGAGGAAAACACAAAGTTAAAGTACCAAGTGTACAAGAGGATATGCCACAAGGTAAACTGCAACGCGTGTCACGTCTGATACACAATTACATGTAGTGCCTTGTCGTAGTGGGAGGATTGTATGACAACCCATAAATATATGTTTTGGGAGAGTCGTGAGACTTGATCCCTAGTAAACATGGTATTATCCCAGGGATACGACGTTTCACTACAAGATTAAAAATGCGGAATCTTAGTAAATTGCAATGAATGTTGAAATAGAATCTATGGATTCCAAATTAAGTCTGGGAACTTGAAAGACCACTAAATAGTGTAAAAGCCATTGGAAGTGGTCATAGGAAATAAAAGAGGATCATACGGTAAGGTGAAAACCTTGAAAACAAAGTTTATTGCGAAAGGGTGTACTCAGAAAGAAATGGTTCGATTATGAGGAAACATGTTTGCTGGTAGCTATGCTTATATTGATCCGGATTCTTTTATTTATTGCTGCTATGAGGAACAGCAAATAGATGTCAAAGACAGCTTTCCTGATTGGAAGTCTTGAGAAAAACATCTATGTGAAGCAACCAGAGTAATTCATTGCAAAGTGCTAATAGCATTTTTGATAGTAAGCTTAAAAGTGTCCAGCGATGGACTAAAGCAAGCTTTAAGATCGTGAAGCATCTGTTTTGATTAGGTAATCCAGTGGCATGGATTTAAATCAATGAGCGGATGAGTCTTGTGTGTTGTAAAGAGTGACAGAAACGTGGTGGTGTTTCTTATACTATACGTAGATAGTATCTTGCTCATTGGAGACAATGAAAGAGTATTATCAAGCGTATGGGTACGGTTAATAAAGCGGTAGTGATGAAGGACTTAAGAAAGGCAAAATACATTCTTTTGATCACGGTAATACGGATCACAAGAAAGGATGTTATGCTTATCTCAAGTTTCATAAAATGATACAGTCCATACTCGTTTAGCATGTGAATTTATCTTAGTGATTGTGTCTTAAGACACAAAAAGTAGATAAAGAAGATGAAAGCGGTTCCTTATACTTCGACGAATAAGGAAGCTTAATCTAAGTAATGCTATGAACGAAGTTGGATATCTGTTTTGCTAGATGCATGAACAGTGGGTATCAACGTAATCCGGAACAAGAATGATGAACTGTGGTAAGACATATATGAAGTGCCTGAGAAGGACGGGAAATCATATGTAGACTTACTGAGCAGATTCAGTGCTTCTTGTGGATTACGTAGATTTGGATTTTTTGTCAGATTGGACTGTAGTAAATTCTCCTCAAAGGTTATGTGTTTAATCTTAGGAAGTTGAGTCATAATGTGGAGGAGTGTTATATAGAAATATATTTCAGACTCCGGACTCCATCATGGAAAGATGATAAATTGGAGCCTATGAGGCTGCCAAAGTATCTATATGACTCTAGAGACTTCATGATGGACTTTAAAGTATTTCTAAGTTTACCCAATGTTATCACTATTTACATTGATGATATTAGTGCAGTTCCAAACTTGAAGGAATCACGAGTCCATAAGGCAATTAAACACATGGAGCGCGAGTACCACCTGTTACGAGAAATTGTATGATGAGGGGAAGGTTGTTGTCGCCTAGATTGCATCGGATGATGACCTAGTAAACCATTTACAAGGACCTTAAGGCGAGAGCTTTTAATGGTCGTGTAGTGGGAGTAGGAATCAGATGTATGGCAGAAGACATGACAGCATAATCTTTTAGTATAAGTGGGAGATTGTTGGTTTGTATACTAAAAGTCTAGCTTTAGTATGAACAATGTCACAACAATATTTGAAATGAGAATCATTGATCAAATGATTGCATCTTATAATTTATTTTATATGCATGATGCAATAGTCCATTTACTTTATACTGTAGATAATATATTGTGCGACAACACGCAGAAGATCATATTATCGGTTTCCTTATAAAGTATAAACAGATGCTCACAACTGAGATAGACGGGGACTCTCTATCGGTATGGTTGTAGTGCGGTTTGGTATTAGCTTGTCTTGGCCATAGAATCATATTAGTGCACTTGTGTATATTGAGCAGGACCGCCTGAGATCGTTCGACTTATACTGACTTATAGAAGAACTTGATCTCTGTTATTATGGAAGTTCATGCTCTTAATCCCTATACAATAACCTCGACACGTAGGGCAGTATGTATTTCTTTGATTCATCAATGGGTGAGATTTATAAGTATTAAATCAATATACTCGGTGAGTTGGGAAGTAGTGCTGTCTCTATGGTGTGCTGTTGATTGTAGAAGGAATTCATGTCCGTCATAGGTTGATGATGTCCCCTTGAGGAGCTCATAAGGTTTATCATGTAAATCTTGCAAGTGGATTAATTTCCGGCATGATAATAAGGTTGAGTGGTACTACTCTCGGATGTGATATTAATTAATTTGAGTTGTCAGTAACTTAATTAATTAATGGACATTGTATATCTTAAACATGGGGAGACTATCGGGCTTATAATAAGAAGGAGCCCAGAACATAATTTGGGATTGGACGGGTAGTGCAGTAATAATATTTTAGTGGACTATATTATTATTATTGGATTTAATTAAAAGCTTTGGGTTAAGCTTGGTTAATTAAATTCAATTGAGGCCCAGTCCAATTTCTCCTCCTGGTCCCTACTGTAGCCCAAGTATATAAGTCATCTCAGTTCCTGTTAAACCTAAGTCTGTGCCTCATTTGACATACGGGAGACAACAGAGAGCAGATTGAGAGAACTCTGGGGATTGTTGACCACCCAACACCAGAGTTGACTTTGGGACATACGGTAGAAGATCAGAGGTGTTCTCTGCAGCGATTCATCCTCTACATCAACTCAGAAGTACGATAAACATATTTATTGCTTCCGCTGATTTTGTTTGCCTGTTATCCTAATGATCACGTTGATCCACACGATCCAATTGTCAACAGGGAGTATGTACCTTTTCCTTTTATGGAAGTATGAAGTTGAAATTGAGACGGACCAAAACGAAAAGTGGGAAGTTGAAATTGGGACGGATGGAGTATATTTTATCATCTAAAATTAGTATGTAGTTCATTTGTCCTTGGATAAACTACATATTATTATTTTTTTAACCTGAAGTAAGATGTATTATTATTATATAAAATGAGTAGTTATATTATAATATGCTATTGGTCGCGTGTAGGAATTTCTTCTCAAGAAAAGAAAAAATGAGTAGCTTTAAAGTAACCGTTCAATTAAATTAGTTAGGTCATGCGAGTATAAAAGTGTTTTAATGGAGAGAGAAGAGGTTGGAGAAAGAGTGTGAGAAGAAAAAAATTAGGGGGCGCTTGGTTAGAGGTAGTAGGGGTGGGTAATGAGAATGAAAGAGTATTGATTCCCATTCTTCATGCTTGATTAGAGGTAATGGGAATCCAAATTCCTCAATCATTCCCATTGATTCAATGTATACCCCCACCCCTTCAATCACTTTCATCCCCATTACCATTACCCTCATCAATGATTCTCATTACCATTGTCATTCCGGAATTTGAACCAAGCGGCTCCTTAGTTGTACTCCCTCCGTCCCATAAACAAATTCATACTTTCTATTTTTGTCCGTCCTATAAACAAATTCACACCCCCAAATAAGGAAATACACACAAATCAATAACCCCACAATACACTTTAATTTTAAAATTGTCACCCCTTTACAACTCACAAAACTTACTTTATAATTTATTTATTACCTAAAAATACCAAACTACCCCAAAAAACAACTTTTTCTTAAATTTCGTATTTATAGTAATTGTGAACTTCTTTATGGGACGGGGAGTATAGGATAGTGTTTAGGATGGAGGAGTAGTTAAGGGAGTCTTTAAACACATAGTAATATGTGTGCATTACTCGCGTGTAGTACGGAGGATTACACCAAGCCTAATTAATGATTACATTGCAGCTCTGCAGCAGTGGACAATCTAACCCAATTTACTAGTAGTATTCATACAGGAGTTGACACTCAAGAAATGGAAATGGAAACCCACACAAGTTAACTCACTCTGTGGCCAATGGGATGCTCTTTCTTGCCTTACAAAGTGGGGGGTTTATCTTATATATTCAATATTCCCCCCTCCCCCTACTGCAATAACATAACATGTTGGGAATTGAAATGAATTGAGAGAGAGAGAAAGAGAGAGGGAGATTCCGTGGATGCAGTGCAAGCAAGAAATGGCGTAATGATGAGGGAAGAAATTGAGTCATTGTAAAAAGATCAAATCTCTCTCTCTCTCTCTCTCTTGCAGGCTGCACTGCAGGGCAGGGCCTGTCTCTTTGTCTGTCTCTGCTTTTGTTTCTCAGGGACGAAAAGGAAGGCAAGGTTACACGCAATGTACACACAACCATAACCAATCTCTCTCTCTCTCCTGCTTTTTTTCTACCTCTCTTTCATCCTTAATTTGGGCACACGCCAAATCTTGGAGGGGAAAAACTACAGACTAATTATTGTACATGGAGTATTTTTTTTTTACTACTTTGTCTGAAAGAAAAAAAAAATTGCATTTTGTGACAAAAGAAATATTATCCACTTACAAATGTAAAACAATTTTGTTTTTACTCCATCAAATAAAAACACATTTTTTTACATGTCTTCATGAATTTGTACTTAAAATACTCTTGATTTAATTGGTTTTTAATTATTTTAAAAGAAAAAATAAAATTTTTAAAAGAATTGGATGAATAGGAAAGGGGACGGGGAAGAAAAACTTATAATATTTTCATCCACAAATATTAAAACCTTGTAAAAACATAGTTGACCGAATTGACTAAAATTTTTTGGGACAAACAAGAAAAGAAAAGATTGAATAAATAGATAAAAAAAATCAATTAGAGATTATATATTTTTTACCGTAAAAACTAAAACAAAAAATATATGGATTGAATAAAAAGAATTTAAATCTAATAAATCAAATTTGATTCACCAACAATAGATTCTAAATCGAAATTAATAGTTTCATGAAATGAGGAATCAAAATCGAAATATTATATGTAATTTTGATTTCATTTTCTCCAATTCTGAAATGCTGATTCCGATATTCTTTTGTCTATCCCGGGCAAGGTTTAAAATTTCTGGAAATATCCACGATATTTTCACGATATATCCGTATTTGGAGAATATCGATATTGATATTAGGGAAAAAGATATATCTTTTCTGATGTCGAGGATATATCGGGAAATATCGGTAACAATATCGATATCGGTTTGCCACATTTCAAATTTTTCAGATTTCGAGATATATCGAGGAAATATCGATTAAATATCAAGGACATATAGAAAATATCGAAAAATATCTATTTTTTTAAAAAAAAATAATAGTTTTTTATTTTACTTTTACCAACTAAAAATAAATTTTTTCATTAATTTGATCAGTTAAAAAAATAGAGCAACACTTGCATGAAATTATTAAGACTGCTCATTAAAATTATTACTACTAAGTAAATGAGGAGTTTCCTTTTATGTAAATAGTGTGATAGTATACACTAATTAAAAATATAATTATTTTGGTATATTCAACCGAATCAGGAAGGAGGGAGTATTTTATTGGTACATAACAATACTATTGGTACATTCAGAAGTATGTTCAGAATTTCTCTAATTCGATGACCTAATACCAATATTATTTAGATCAAGATTGACATCACATGTTTTACATTTGAGCAACATAAATTATCATTTTGGTATTATTTATTAAGTATTGTATGACTTTATACTATTTAAATATGTTGTAATTAATTTGTTTATCATATGTTATGAGTTTTATTGAAATTTAGACTTTAGACTATTTAAATTAGTTAAAATATATTGCAAAGTTAAATAATTAATTTTCTCTTTTTTTCTCAAGTTTCTATGATTTTTTTTATTTTTACTGATATCGATATTGATATTCGATATATCCATCGATATATCTGTAAATTTGAGGTACCGATATTGATATTTTAGACCTTGATCCTGGGTAGGCGAGAATGGCAGCGATAGATCTGTAAATTCTAGGTGCCAATTTTATTCCAATACATATATAAATCTTCAAATATTTTCCTTGCTCCAAAAAATATTTTGAGTGTGATTACTCAACTTCAAAGACATTTTATGGGGCGGTAATACTAATGCCAAGAAGATCGCATGGGTAAAATGGGAGAATATATGCAAATCCAAATTAAAAGAGGGGTTAGGAGTCCGAGATTTAGAACTCTTTAACCAAATTTTGTTATATAAATGGATTTGACGTTTTTTCAAGGAAAGAGGTAATTTGTGGGTAAGAGTGGTTGAATCAAAATTTGGTATTGAATGGGGTGGTGATTTGATCTCCTCTAATAGTAGCAGAAGTGTTAGATTGAATGGGTGGTAGAGGAAGGTTATTAAAGCAGTAGGAGGAGAACAAGATGGGTGGTTCTTCAAAGGAATGGTCAAGAAATTAGGTGATGGTAAAGATTCTTACTTCTGGGAGGAAAAGTGGTTGAATGAACTTATACTTAAAAGTAGCTTTCCTAGACTATATCAACTATCAACTATGTATGAATAAGAAAACGAATGTTTGAAAAATGAGAGAGTGAATCAATGATACATGGAGGTGGAAGTGGAATTGAAGACGAGCTTTGTTTGCAATAGAGGAAGTAGAACTTGCAAAACTTGAAGATATTATCAGTTAGTGTTCTATTTCTAAAAATGTCAGGGATAGTTGGTGGTGGAAATATTCAGCGGAAGGAAGATTCATTACAAAAGAAGTTTATGAATAGAGACACCAGCTTGTTGAATATGACAACAATAGTGAGGATTTGAATATGGCATACAGATTGATCTGGTGCAATACTATTCCTAATAAGATCATCATCCACTCTTGGAGAGTTTTGAAATAAAGGCTAACTACAAAAGATCTGTTACAACGTAAAGGTATTTCTCTTCCTAATAGTGATTTGAGTTGTGTCTTCTATGGTGAATGCATCAAATCTTTGAGACATATATTGTTTAAATGCCAATTTGCCCATAATATCTGGATGGAAATTAGTAGATGGTTGGGATATTGCTTTGTTGTGGCTTTGGATCCTTTGACTCATTTTCTATATTTTTGCGGCCTTTTCTATGGTAGAAGAAGGAGAACTATGGCTATATGTATATGGGAGTGTATAGTTTGGCTTATTTGAAAATCAAGAAATGCTAAAATTTTCAATAATGAGGAGTTTTCAATGAACAAAGTAGTTGATAAATTGAAGTTGAGAATTTGGAGTTGGCTAGCGATGAAAAAGGAGTGGCATATGAGTATTCGTTTCAAGAATGGAGTAGAAATCCTAAAATGTTTGATTGAATGAAAATTTATTAATTCTCCTCTTTTACTTTGTATTCTCTTTAAGGTATATCTTATACTTTTGAAATAAATATATATATTACATTTTCTGACCAAAAAAAACTTCAAATATTACCATGTGAATAATAGAATTCTCCATTGTTAATTCTTTTACTATTAAATTTTAAAGTTAATTGTGATGCATTGATATACCAGTGCAACTAGGTAATCTAAAATTATATTAGATTTCTATTTAATTTTCAAGCTTAATAAAATAAAATAATTAAAAATGATCAAGTGAATTTAATATTTAGAGAATTACAAAAAAATAATAATAAATAAATAAAATACTAGTTAGAACCCTTTCTTAAAAAAAATATTAAAAAAATAAAAGATTAATAACCATTAAAATTTATAATTATTTTGGATTGTACCCAGTGCACTATATATCTGGATTTATAGGATAAAATTTAAAATGTAGTAGGTAGTTATAGAAAATGATATATATATTTTTTATTAATATAACATCACATTTTATTATAAATACATAATTTAAAATGGTGTCACAAAAATTTGACTAAATTAGAAGGATTTCACACAAGACTACCCAAGTTATTACAATCCTCATGAGCTTTTTTTTATTAATTTAAAATTATAATAATATGAAATAAATATAGAGCTACGTACGGCAATTTGGGGATGGGATGGTGGATTATTCCATTTGGGCCGGGTACAGTGGCCCATTCAAGTGGGCTTAAAATGATTCAACCCAACACACTTGTAGGTTGGCCCAAAAGAGTCAACCAGTGTTTTTATTGAATGGACCTAAAATGATTCAACCCAACCTGCATGGGCCAAGGAGAGTCAACCAATGTTATAGGAAAAATAGAAAATGTGAAATTAAAAATAAATAGTCGTGTGAAGTAATTCTTTAAATAAATGAATTATTATTCTTTAAAATAAAAAAATTATTACTCTTTACATTTTGATATATTGTGAATTTTTATGTTTTTTTAGATGTGTAATATTTTTCATTTAAGATGTTCACAGAAGCTAGGAAATAAATATCCCCAATTCCAAATTGTATCGATTTTTTTTTAAAATTAACGTTTTGTTATGGGCAAATGCTTATGTAATACCGTCCCACTAAATCACTTCCGTGAAACGCATAAAAAATAATACTACTTTTCATTTTAATGAAAAAGTGATACTCAATTAATTAAAAGTGATAAAATAGTGCATTGAACTATTTAATACTAATAACTCATAATGTGAATAAAAAGTTGTAATATTTTATAAGAAAAATAATAATATCTTTAAAATAAATAATAACTAATTATAAAAAATTTTAATATAAAATGGTTGTTGTAGGCACCTAAATTTTATTGCCTATTAAATAAAATATGTGGCAAATTAATGCAATAATTATCAATTAATTATTTATTTATTAAGGAATTTAAATAAATTAATTCCTAAAATAAATGAGTAAATAATTGATAATTAAGCCTTATCCAGTCCAGCAGGCTTAATTAAAGGAAAAAAGCCCAACATATCTTTTAAAGGAGAAAATATCTCTCAAGTGGTTATTTTCTCTACATATAAATAAGGGCCTTCAGTCCTCATTCCAGACACACAAAAAACATCTGAAGACGCGCTTCTGAAGAGATCAAGAATACGAGCAGTGCTCCATTGAGATCTTCAAGCATCTTCAAGTCAAGACTTAAGATCTTCAAGCATCTTCAAGTCAAGACTTAAGATCTTCAAGCATCTTCAAGTCAAGAACGGTCTGTGATCAGAGATCAAGGTTCTAAGCCCCTCCGATCCGGCGTTCTTCCATCCAACCGCCTCCGATCAGAGATCAAGGTTCTAAGCCCCTCCGATCCGGTGTTTTTCCATCCAACCGCCTCCGATCAGAGATCAAGATTCTAAGCCCCTCCGATTCGGCGTTCTTCATATCAAATTCATCCAGCAGTCTCCGTGAAGTCAACGTTCTACCAAATTGAACAGCATTCTTCACAATAAATCTTCAAGTCAACGTTTTATCCGAACAAAGGCTCGACGCCTCCGGATAAATATTTTAAAGCTTCAAGTCAACCCCGAGCACGGACAAGCTTCATCCGAAGATCCGGTTCAGAAAGTTGATAAAGTCAAAGAAGTCAACTCAAGAGAGGAATCAGAGGATAGCTAGAAACTGTTTACTTAAATTCTCAAGTTTAATCCATCTCGGATTATCATTGTAATATCTATTGTGTTTATTATTTTAATAAATACAAAATTTATTGTTACAAATTTTGGCACGCCCAGTGGGACAGTTTCTACCTCTCATCTCCTCTCTTCGAAAGTTTGAAAGTACAAAGTATGGCTCCTCTCAGGATTGCCATAAGAAGATCTTTCTCGATAAGCCAATGCACAACGACAAAGATAGTGAAGGTGACTCTAACATCCAAACTCTTCAATCCATAGAAAATTCAGCGTATGACTCACCCATAGCCTCTGCCATGGCAACAAATGCTTCATCTGTAGAAGAACAACTGGCAAGTTTGACTCAGTCCGTTACTGCACTCACTAAACAAAGCCAAGAACAAGGTCTGTTGATATCCAAACTGATGGAAAAGATGGAGATAGCACAGACAAGCCATGCAGATGATAAGCAAGTTGAAGGTAAAGACGAGGAGGAAGACTCTTCGAAACATCATCTTTCTGAAAAGAAGCCAGTTGAAGAACATATACAAATTTCTGCTGACGGAATGCTCCCTATGAACCAATTGAAGAGCATCATACTAGAGACAATAAAAGACAAATTTAAAGAGATCTCAAATTCTTCTGTTGCCTATAAAAAGCCATATACAAAGAGAGTTGACAGTTTGAAGATGCCAATTGACTACCAACCTCCTAACTTTCAACAATTCGATGGCAGAGGCAATCCAAGGCAACATATAGCGCATTTCGTCGAGACGTGCAACGATGCTGGAACCTTTGATGATCATATGCTCAAACAATTTGTCCGCTCGCTGAAAGAAAATGCCTTTGATTGGTATATCGAATTGGAAGCTAACTCCATCGACAGTTGGGGGTAAATGGAAAAAGAGTTTCTCAATAGCTTCTACAGCACTCGAAGGACTGTTAGTATGATCGAATTGACTAACACTTGCCAGTGGAAAGAAGAGCCAGTAATCGATTATATTAATCGATGGAGAAATCTAAGCTTGAATTGTAAAGATCAATTGTCCGAAGTCTCTGCCATCAACATGTGCATTCAAGGAATGCAATGGAGTCTGCGATACATCCTTCAAGGGATTCAACCAAAGACTTTTGAAGAACTAGCTACAAGAGCTCATGATATGGAGTTAAGTATGACATCAAGTCATTTCGAATTGCCAAGCAACAACTCTTATGAATTTGAAGACATTTCACTTGATGAACCTCTCGAGGAGGAATCACATTCAAAGAAGCCGGTGTCAATAAAGATTCAAAGAAATGAAGTTAAAGTAAGAGAAAGTAATGCACCCGATGATTGGGGGCAATGAACTATTAACAAAGTCAATGCTCCTCGACACGAGCATAAACTGTCCACATGTTATACTCCTTGATACGAGTTAAAACTATCTAAAATTTCTCAAGCAATGCTCCTCGACACGAGCATAAACTGTCCACATGTTATACTCCTTGATACGAGTTAAAACTATCTAAAATTTCTCAAGCAATGCTCCTCGACACGAGCATAAACTATCCACATGTTATACTCCTTGATACGAGTTAAAACTATCTAAAATTTCTCAAGCAATGCTCCTCGACACGAGCATAAACTGTCCACATGTTATACTCCTTGATACGAGTTAAAACTATCTAAAATTTCTCAAACAATGCTCCTCGACACGAGCATAAACTGTCCACATGTTATACTCCTTGATACGAGTTAAAACTATCTAAAATTTCTCAAGCAATGCTCCTCGACACGAGCATAAACTGTCCACATGTTATACTCCTTGATACGAGTTAAAACTATCTAAAATTTCTCAAGCAATGCTCCTCGACACGAGCATAAACTGTCCACATGTTATACTCCTTGATACGAGTTAAAACTATATAAAATTTCTCAAGCAATGCTTCCCGACACGAGCAAAAACTGTCCACATTATGCTCCTTGATATGAGTTAAAACTATCTAACTTAAATCAAATCTCCTTGAGAAGAGACGAAACTCTCTGCATGTTATGCTCTTTTGATACGAGCCTAAACTATCAAACTCAAATCAAATCTCCTTGAGAAGAGACGAAACTCTCTATATTTTACGCTCCTTGATACGAGTCTAAACTATCAAACTCAAATCAAATCTCCTTGAGAAGAGACGAAACTCTCTATATGTTATGCTCCTTGATACGAGCTTAAACTATCCCACTTAAATCAAATTTTCTTGAGAAGAGATGGAACTCTCTACATGTTACACTCCTTGATTCGAGATTAAACTTTCCAACTCAAGTTCAAAACTCCTTGAGAAGAGTATAAACTGTCTACAAATCTAATTGAAGACTCATTGACACGAGTATAAATTGTCAGCAAATTCAAGTTCAAAGCTCTTTAACGCATGAGCATAAACTGCATGTTACTCCTGGCCCGCACGAGTATAAACTGTGTACGGCACCCCCTATTCAAACCAAATCATGTCCTTTTGAACTACGTTATAACTTGATTCTCTGGAAGAGGTACGTAGCCGCTTAACACTTCACTAAGTTCAGTCATAATTCAGGTTATTCGTATCAAGTTGCTGAGACAAGCAATAAAATTCAGTCATGTTGATCAATAATGGAGTGTCGCAATTTGTTCACTTCAACATAAAGGCGTCCGTGAACAAAGTGCGAGGGAGCATTTGTAGGCACCTGAATTTTATTGCCTATTAAATAAAATATGTGGCAAATTAATGCAATAATTATCAATTAATTATTTATTTATTAAGGAATTTAAATAAATTAATTCCTAAAATAAATGAGTAAATAATTGATAATTAAGCATTATCCAGTCCAGCAGGCTTAATTAAAGGAAAAAAGCCCAACATATCTTTTAAAGGAGAAAATATCTCTCAAGTGGTTATTTTCTCTACATATAAATAAGGGCCTTCAGTCCTCATTCCAGACACACAAAAAACATCTGAAGACGCGCTTCTGAAGAGATCAAGAATACGAGCAGTGCTCCATTGAGATCTTCAAGCATCTTCAAGTCAAGACTTAAGATCTTGAAGCATCTTCAAGTCAAGACTTAAGATCTTCAAGCATCTTCAAGTCAAGAACGGTCTGCGATCAGAGATCAAGGTTCTAAGCCCCTCCGATCCGGCGTTCTTCCATCCAACCGCCTCCGATCAGAGATCAAGGTTCTAAGCCCCTCCGATCCGGCGTTCTTCCATCCAACCGCCTCCGATCAGAGATCAAGGTTCTAAGCCCCTCCGATCCGGCATTTTTCCATCCAACCGCCTCCGATCAGAGATCAAGATTCTAAGCCCCTCCGATCCGGCGTTCTTCATATCAAATTCATCCAGCAGTCTCCGTGAAGTCAACGTTCTACCAAATTGAACAGCATTCTTCACAACAAATCTTCAAGTCAACGTTTTATCCGAACAAAGGCTCGACGCCTCCGGATAAATATTTTAAAGCTTCAAGTCAACCCCGAGCACGGACAAGCTTCATCCGAAGATCCGGCTCAGAAAGTTGATAAAGTCAAAGAAGTCAACTCAAGAGAGGAATCAGAGGATAGCTAGAAACTGTTTACTTAAATTCTCAAGTTTAATCCATCTCGGATTATCATTGTAATATCTATTGTGTTTATTATTTTAATAAATACAAAATTTATTGTTACAGTTGTATCCACCTTTCCTTTGCAATAACAGAAGTAACTATAATTGGGACTAACCTGTAAATAGCTGAAAAGTCTGGGGCATCTCTTCGAACTGCAAAAGATGGAGGACCCAACAGCAATTTCCAAATCATACTAAAACCCTCTGTCCGCTGTGGGACGACCCTCCATTTCATTGCCCTTCTTCGATTGTTTACATGTCCGAATAGACGAGAGCGGAATCGACTACAGTATGATCTTCTTCTTGATTCATGCCATTATTTTTATTTATAATTTCTGTTTATAATTTTAATTACCGCGTTTTACTTCTGTAGTATGTTTATATCATCACAGAAAATGTGTAGTAGCTAAATAGATGTTCCATATTTATCATGTATTGTATAATTTGCGTTACATATTCTTAACTAGGGTTTTAATTGATATTATTTCAATTTTCTTTTATCTCAGGCCGCTGATTAATTTTGTCTCATAAAGAAAAAAAAAATGGTGAGCTTCAAGTCTCCTTTTTGTCTTGTTGTTTGGAAAATTTTTATATTTTTAGAATTATTAATGGACATATTTTTAATCTCTTGTGCTAGTTGCCACTTTCTCTGCTCAAGACTGCGCAGGGGCATCCAATGGTAAGCTTTCTCTGTCATTGTGGTTGATCCAGTAGTTCTTTTCGGGTGGTGAAAGAGAATGGGAAAAAGAAAATACCTTGTTTTTGGGTTCAAGACTCTAAATTTGTCGAGTTCGTGTAAAAATATGTGAGTTGGCCTGGGAAGAAGGAAAAAAACGAATGGGGGTTGATATGTGTTGGCTGGTTTTTTTTTTTTTTTGTTGAAATTGGAACTTTATATTGTGCTTCTTTACCATTGCATACGCAAAATTAAAATTTCTGTGTTATCAATGATATTTTGGCTTCTTAAAGAATAACACGAGGCTTTATTGAGAAAAATATACGTATATTGGATGTAACATAACTTGAACGCAATGGTTCTGATGGAGTCTAATATTTTTATGTGCCTTATTATACCTTTTTCTGCTGTTAATTTTATTCTCCTTCATGTGTTACAATGGTGATGTGGTTTCAGTTGGTGGAGCTGAAAAATGGGGAAACTTATAATGGGCATTTGGTGAACTGTGATACCTGGATGAATATTCATCTCCGTGAAGTCATCTGCACCTCGAAGGTGATTTCCTCCAGTGTTCTCTTTAAAAATATGCTCCATTTATGTTAAGAATTTGACCATATAATTTGATATTGATGTAATCATTGTAATGATTATTCAGGATGGTGATAGATTCTGGAGGATGCCGGAATGCTATATCCGTGGTAATACAATTAAATACCTCAGAGTTCCAGATGAAGTAAGACCACTTCTGTTATATGCTGAACTTTTATAGGTTTTGTTCTTATCTTGTCACGTTGTATGCTGATGGTCCATTTATGTGCTAGTGTATCGATCCTCTGTTGAATGCCTGTTCTAATTGCTAACAGCAATAGTGTTTTCACTTCACTTAGTTGTAGCTACTAAATAATATGCAAAGTTGTAAATTATGTGAACTTGTCATTCGTCACAGTATGTCAGTATGTATCCATCCGCTTCACTCTTTATTGACACGAAGATAAATCAGTGTATGGTAATCTGTCAAACTTAGGTTTCAATCATAAATATCCGATTTATGGTGGTAACTCCAAACATATACAACTGATGGGATTACTAGAGTTATGAACCGACAATACATTGTACATTACTCCCTGTATGACCTATGCTTCTCATCTTAAGGTATTTTTGAGACTGATACATTAGCTGGAGTAATGACTGAAAGTCATGACAGTTTCAACATTAAGATATCAATATTTTTAAATGCATGCCTGCATATCTTTTTACCATCACATTAATGTTTTAGGGGATGTTTGTTTGCGATTTATGTTGGTTTTTAAACTGGTTTTAAACAAATCAGAGGATTTTGAGAATCTAATGAATAGTAGTAATCTATGTTTGTATTGAGTTTTTGGTTGGGTAGGTTTCAACTTCATGTCAAAATCAATGTGTATGAGGTGGGTGGTATGTGTGTAAGAGGGTATTATATGTTGTGAGAGTAGATATGAGAGAGGAGAGAGGAGAGAGAACGAGAGAAAAGAGGATTAATTGAAAACTGAAAATATATAGAGGCCAGGGTGGGTTTGGGATTAATAGGGTTTATAGGTACATGCAGGAGTGATATTTAAAAAACCCCAATCAGAACAAGTCTATGATTTCAAAAATCTAAACCAGTCTTTAGAAATAGAAATGCAAATAAACATCCCCTTAGTGTTTGTGGACCAAGCATTTATCTATTCATTTTCCATCTCTAGATAATTTTGCTGGTGAGAATGTCCAGTGACAATCGTATCTTTGATGTTGAGGTCTTTTTAAAATGAATTATTCCTTGGTTTCATTCTTTATCTTTTCCCAGTGGAGTGAACTGCTAGAATTTTGGAAATTCAGTTTCTCTGTTGCTGACAAGCATTCATCACTATGGAAATCTATTTGGTACCTTTTGCTTATTTGATAGTATGAAGTGCGACTATTTAAAGATTAGCTTATTAGCGTGACATAACTGGTTGGTGCAATTTACCTTGATCACTTTTAGATTGTCTCTATTGCTCTGGAATGATGTACCTTAGCCAAATCAGACAAAGATGTGCTCCAAGAGGTGTCTTTTAAGGCTTTTGTCAGCTGTCATTTGGAGGCTTTTGTATTTTCTGCTTCTATGCACCTGCAAAAGCCTTAACTGAGGCACCTTTTGTTGAAGTGCATCAATCTGACGATTAAAAACAGGGATTGGTTGTGACCTGACCAGAGCCTTTTGATTGATTTTTTAAATCAAGCATTACGATGAAATCACAGCCATAATTCTTTTATTACCCTTGTTTGCTAATTGTAATAAATGCTGATACTTTTCTGCAAAGTGTCATTTTTCTGCATTGCTAGCCTTTTCTTTTGCTCAACATAGTCATGTAATCTTCATGGTGCTGATTTTAACTTGTATTTTATTTTAATTTTAATTTTAAAATGTTTTTACAGGTTATTGATAAAGTTCAGGAAGAAACAAAGAGTCGTTCAGGTATAATGCTTTCATTTGGACCTCTGATAGTTGCTTAATATTCGAGTTAAATTGCAAAATGATACCCTCGGTTCCTTTATGCCTTCTTGTTGGCTGCTGCTTCTATTGGGGCTTGGGCAACTGAAATCACGGCCTGCTTTTGAGTAATGGCTAATTTATCATAGTCTGAATTACACTGTTTTCTCGCACATGTCACCAATCTGTGCCTAGATATTTGTGGAGTTTCTATCATGAATGATATCACAAACCACGAAGCGCCTCTTCAACAGGCTTTGAATATTCTATTTGTACTGGACCATAGCATCTATTGTGGGTTGAAATTTGATGAATTTTTGTGGTTCTTAAGTTATACACCTTAAAAGTATGTGCATGATACATCTAGGCATCACGACTTTAAATGTCAACATAGTTTCTGTCATAGTAAAAAGGAACAAACTATAGGCAGACCTGCACTGTCAGAATCAGAAGATATGTATTACTTATCTTTTCAATTTATAGTCGTAGAGTGCATGAAATAACTTCTTATAAGGTATTGGTATGTGCAAACCATTGTTCCATTTTAGGTGGTGAAATGGCATTAGGACTGAATTTGCCCCTTGAAATTATTGCAGCAATAAGATGTTGGATAAAGAATGATGTTCATCACTATTTTCTTAGAAGTTGTCATAGTAGCAAAGATGCTTCAACAAATCTAATTAGCCTACGTATCGTATGCTCATTACATGTTTCAACTTTCCTCAGATTTAAGAATGTGATGTATTTCCAACTACATAATCACTTGTTATGGTGGTTTATAATTTCAGACCGAAAACCACCTGGAGTTGGACGTGGAAGAGGAAGAGGTAGAGATGACAACAACGCAGGAAGATCGTCAAAAGGAATTGGGCGTGGTGTAGACGATGGAGGTTCTAAAGGTGGGGGCCGAGGGAAAGGTGTGGCTGGTAACAAGTCATCTGGCGGCAGAGGTATAAATTGATATAACCTTAAATTATTCGAGCTCTACCATTCTAAGAATACATGTGCTATGTTTCACTATCATAATCGATTCATACCCTAAACAAGAAATCATACACAAAAGATTCCCAACCTTTGACAATTCTAAACGATGCATGGAGTCTTGCTGTCGTATTTCACTACCGTAATTTGTGAATCCAATCTTGATGATAGGTGGAGGTCGTGGACGTGGGTGATTTCTAAGATGTTGGAGGCTAATGAAGGAAGTTTAAACTGCCGTTTTTCGCTGGCACGACGATGTGTGAGGTGGATGGAGTTTGGTTTATGTAAGATGTGAGTTTGTTCCTATGATCAAACTCATAATGGATATCAGGTTCTTGGTTTGGTTTATGATGATATTGCTTACATATCATATCCTATGCTTTTCAAGTATTGTGTGTAGAAAGTAGTTAACAGGATTGATTTGTGATTATATATGGTTTATGGACTCTTTTAATTTAATGTTCTAAAGGCCCCATTTTTCAGGTCTTAGATTAAAACAACTCGTTTAAGTTTTACACTTCCCCATCATGGGACCCACATGGGAGTGTATTTGAATTCTACACGCCATTTTTATCATATTAATTTGGGTCAAGTATTGATTTAGGATTGAAAGGAATTAATATTCAGATATTCTTATTAAATTTAAGATCATGACTGGTTTTGTAAAATTTTTCTCAAGAATTAATCATATAAAATCATTTTTAGACCTTTGATTGAAAATACTTTCCTCTTCTACTAATAAGTTATTATTTTGTTATTTTGGTAGTTCATTATAAAAGTATTAATTTTTCCATTAGTAAAAGGGATCTACTCATAATTCACCACTCACTACTACTAAAAGTCAAATTATACTCTCCCCATCTCATCTTAATAGTTACGTTTTCTTTTTCCACGGGGCTAATGAATATATTATTTTAATGTATATTGAGTTGAGAGAAATGATATTTTAATGTAAAGTGGGTAGGTGTATCAGTGTGATGTGTGAGCCAATAGATAGAGAAGTAATTAATTTGTGTGAGTCACATATACCAAAATTTTTTTTTGTAACCATTAGAATGAGACGCGAAAAAAGAAATATGTAACTATTAGGATGAGATGGAGTGAGTAAAAAATAATAGTAATACTTTTTTAGTACAATTTATGTAAAATAATAGTAATATATATTTTTTTTATACATGGGAGAAAACAAATGATTACCTAACTGGTGGAATATTATTTTTTTTAACCAATTGTGTTTCTTTAAAATAAGTGTATTTTATACTACAATGAATATACACGCGTGTCAACTTAAATTTAATTAAACCCTGTCTTTTTGTTTAATGATTTGCTCTAAGAATTTTAGAATCCTATAGGGTGCTCTTGGGATATTGATGGATTGTTGAGATTTAAATATTTTAAATTAATTAACACAAATTCTTTGATTAAATTAAAAAAATATTTTAATAAAATTATAATTACTATTATATCCTAAATTTATCATATAAACCCTATGATGCACAAGCCCAAAATCACTCGAACTTCATTGGATTATTTATGTAGTTTTGAAATTGATATTAAATTAATCCGTTAAGTGTTAACTTGCGGAGTCGAATGCCACATTAAAAAAAATGTGGGGGTGCAAAATGATATTGGCGGAAAATATGGGCCCAAGTGAAATTTATATGAACTATGGAAGGGATTCCGTTGCGTGGCATTTCATGTGATTGGTAGTTAGAAAAATGAGAAGAAGAAGACAGCAAAAGATTAGACAGCGACGCAGATAAATACAGCAGACATTTCAAGGAAATCTGCTATCGATACAATAATGTATATGTATATAACTATATATATGCACACACTCACACTTGGGCAAGCTGAGCAAGAGCTGCTAAAATGGCGGATATCAAAGAAGATTTGGATCATCGTCAACAACACCTGATTTTGCCGGCAGAAGCCCATGTCGAAGAAGAGAGAGAGGGAGGAGGAGAGAGAAAGGGTCAGCAGAATACGAGAGCAAAGCGCGTGGCTTCTCTGGACATATTCAGAGGCCTCACTGTAGCGGTAAAGCTGTTCATTGTTGAGCTAATTAATTGAATTAGTCCCCAAATTTTTTTATTTTTATTATTATTATTATTTTTTTTTGAGTTTGAAAATGGTTATTGAACTGTAGTTAATGATCTTGGTTGATGATGCTGGTGGAGAATGGCCAGTTATTGGGCATGCTCCATGGAATGGCTGCAATCTTGCTGATTTTGTGATGCCATTTTTCCTGTTTATTGTGGGAATGGCCATTGCGCTTGCATTTAAGGTTAGTGTTGTCTGAATTGAATTGTTTGATTGTGGGAGAAATTATGTTTCGATTCATGGGTTTGTCATGATTTGTGTGAATAGAGGATACAAGATGGAAGAAAGGCTATCATTAAAGTGATTTTTAGAACTTTAAAGCTACTGTTTTGGGGCCTCCTTTTACAAGGTTTGTTTTTGGGATTAAGTTATGCATAATCTCTTCTAGTACTCTTTTTTAATAGGTTGTGTGCTTATAATTGCAGATGTCTACTATGAAATTTGAACTTTTGGATTAGAAATTACTGGATTTGTACCACGTATCATAACTTGTCAATTTTCTTGTAGACAAAATCTCTTGTGAGGCGACGCTTATGTGAGACGTGTTACTTGTTATATAGGTAAAGTATACTTATTGATAGTTAAAGTATGTTTTCTAAAATATAATAAATGATGCATTACAGTATGATTCTAAAATATTATAATATGATTCATTACAAATATACTTTAATTATCAATAAACATACTTTAATAATAGGTTTACCTGTCTCACATGTACCCGTCTCACAAAAGATTTTCCGTTTCTTGTAATATGAAATCAATCCATCAATGTCTTGATTCTTTTCAGGAGGTTATTCACATGCCCCTGACAAACTAACATATGGGGTTGACATGACAAAGATAAGATGGTGTGGAATTCTTCAGGTAAATTTGATGACTTCCTCTCAATTTGCAATTGATTTATCTTGAATATATGAAGGTGCCTTTTTAAGAGCCAACTACTACGTTTTTTTCCAGAGAATAGCTCTTGCATATTTAGTTGTCGCTTTCATAGAAATCATGACAAGAAATTCTCCGACAGAGAGTCTATTACCTGGAAAGTTTTCTGTGTTCAAGCTTTATTTTTGGCATTGGTGAGTAGCTCTAAGTCCCTTTTCACCTGTTAATAATCATATATTTACGAAATATAAAATTGACTAATGGTTTACGATTTGTAGGGTTGTTGGAGCTTGCATTCTGATTGCTTATTTAGCTACATTGTATGGAACATATGTTCCAGATTGGCATTTCAGAGTACATAATACAGACAGTGCTGATTTTGGGAAAATTTTAACTGTAAGCCGTCTCTCATTTACTTCCCATATTAAATAAGGGAAAGGTATAGTTTGTTTCACTGGAAACTTTTTCTCCAGTTTTGTGCTATGAGGTCGAATAAAGTTTTCCATTGGGATTTATTGGCCTTTAATTGTTAGGCCGTAAGGCCAGTAACTTGACCAATAGAAATTATAAATCATGAAGAAGAATCCAGTTGTTTATCCACATAACTAATAGTACTTATTAACTTCTTGAATCTGTTTCATATTTCAATAATTTCTGGTAATTGAATTTACATTTCTTTTGGTTATTTCCTATTCACAACCCAACTCTCCAAAAGTTGAAAAAGTGAATTATTGCCACCTTTCATGGGCAACATCGTATGTTTGAGACTCATAATTTTGATATTCAGGTAGCTTGCAATGTGAGGGGAAAGTTGGATCCTCCTTGTAATGCAGTTGGATATGTAGATAGAAAGGTTCTCGGAATCAATCATATGTATCAGCATCCAGCTTGGAAGAGATCCAAAGTGAGTTACTTTACATGTAAAGGTTTATCCTTTTACTATTCAGTGTGATACTTTACAGAAGTTATTTGTATAAAATCTTTCAGGCTTGCACACAGTATTCACCTCATGAGGGACCTTTCCGAACTGATTCTCCATCCTGGTGCTGGGCACCTTTTGAACCTGAAGGAATTCTAAGGTTGTGTATACTTTATCTAATTAACAGTGAAAGCATTATTCGTTTAACACTTGAATAAAGGCACCCACTGTAACGTTAAACTTATATTTGGATGCTATGCTTTCAATTCTACTTATTCTGTTTCTATATATTCAAATTGGTCTAGATTGTGTGTTTGATTAACATAAGTGTACATACGGTACAGAGCAAAGCAATCATAAAATAGGTATATGATCAGCCAACCAATGAAGGGGAAAGTAAGAGAAACAGCAAGACACAATTTGTTGACTGTCAACTTGGAGGACATTCATACGTTTCCTCATTAAATTATCTTCAACTTCCCACAATGTGTTGAGTAAATTAGCTACACTTTAGCATGTATTTTGGTATTCGTGTTTCAGTTTAGCTTTTAAGGAATATTTTAAAAAACCTTCACTTGCTGCATTTCCGGATTTAGGATGTGTTATTTTGATTTTCTTAGTGCAGTTCAATTTCTGCTATCCTTTCAACAATCATTGGCGTTCACTTTGGCCATGTTCTTGTGCATATAAAGGTCTGTCCCTATTTTTTTTTTATGTTGCTAATTTTTATGAAACTCTTTTGGTAGCTATAATTAGATATCTCTTCTAGGGTCATTGGAGTAGACTTCAACATTGGACTGTAATGGGGCTTGGCCTTCTCATTCTAGGAATTATTCTTCATTTTACAGATGGTATGTTCTTAGCGTTATAACACAAACTGCATTTTCCTCCCTAGTATTTCCTGATGAATTTCTTCGGTTGCAGCAATTCCTCTAAACAAGCAACTTTACACGTTCAGTTATGTTTGTGTAACATCTGGAGCAGCAGCCTTGGTGTTTTCGGCTTTCTACATATTGGTACTGTCTAAAGCTACTTTTTTAATATTGTCATGTTCTCTGGTAGACTAAAAGGATCCTATTGTTTATGAATATTCGTCCTTGTTTTCAATTCATTCATTACCACCAAGCCTTCTTGCTTATTGTGTCTGGCAAGATCTTTAATTAATTTACTAGTGACTGAATGTAGCAACATCTTTAATTACAAATATTTGATGTCAGGTGGACATGGGGAATCTAAGGTACCTGTTTCTGCCATTGGAATGGATCGGTATGAATGCTATGCTGGTTTATGTTATGGCAGCTGAAGGTATCTTTGCAGGATTCATCAATGGTTGGTATTATGAAGATCCCCGCAATACATTGGTAAGATGCTAATAATGCAGAGACAACACGTAGGATAAATTTCGAAAAAAACTACCCCATGTTATCATGGGTGAAATCAAACTAGCTAGTCCCCCAAAACGTGCATCATAGTTATCTTCTACTTGTTTGCAGACACATTGGATACAGAAGCATGTATTCATCAACGTGTGGCATTCAAGAAGAGTTGGAATACTGCTGTACGTTATATTTGCTGAAATACTGTTCTGGGGTGTCGTTGCTGGCATATTTCATCGCTTCTCCATCTACTGGAAGCTTTAACCCTCCACACATTCTCAAAAGCATTGTAATCTTGCTTTCAGAATCTTCGTCGAATGCTGGCATGCATACGATCATGTAACCGCCATAATGTGAAGACATGTATGTAGTAGATTCTCATTTGTATCTACACTTATGAAATTTCTTGAAATTATGTTTTCAGTCACGATCTCAAGTTCTCATTTCATAGTAATGTGTTTGGGCCCAACACTTGAAAAATTAGTTAGCTGGGGCTGGCTGGAGTAATCTGGCCAGGATTGAGCAAGAGGAAGTCAAAACAGTTCAAAGACTGACTCGGGTCAAGTTTAGCCAACTCGATCGGACGGTTGAGCTGATTTACCTGAGGCCCAGCTCTGCTTGAAAAAGTTGTAACAACGGGATTTTCACCCTCAAATGTGTTGTGTGTGTTGCCTTTGTATATATACCATGTTTTTTCAGATATTATTTTTTTATAAGAAAAGGGAAGAAACCCTTCAGGATCAAAACTTCGTCTCTACACACTAACGCACATTCAAAAGTATTTGGCCATGTAAAGTGGAAAGATGCAACTGTTGAAAAAAAATGGCAACTCAAGAGTACAAAATAAGGAGGTTTAGTCTTTATTTTTTGGTAATCTTTCATTAGTTTTCTTGGGTGAGAATTAGCTGTGATGATTTTCTTGTAATACTATGAGCTAAGATTAGAGTTGTAATGGTTGAAATTTGGATAATTTCTAAGTAGGCCAGGTATTATTAAAAGAAATTGATATGGATAATTTCGAACATAGGTGATGATCAAGTCCGGATCTCCAATTTTATTTTGGTGTTACATCTTCTATTGTAAACTATTGGATGATTGCTATATCCTAAAAGGAAAATATCAATCTTAGGAAGAGAAATGTTGAGATTTTATTTCTTGCATACATGTCACTCTATGTAATAGGAGAAATAGATACTAAAATATAACAAGACATTCGAGGAGAAATAATACTAAAATGTAACAAGACATTCAAGATCGTTATCACAATACTAAAATGTAACAAGACATTCAAGATCGTTATCACGCGAGTGGAATGTATGATTTTTTTATTGGGTTTTGATTAAACTTTGGATACCTATGCTTCAATTTACTAATCTTTGATTGGATGTTAAATTCATTACTCTATAATTAACATATTGATTGAAATTAGTCGTGGATTGCATTATTCATTAAAAGGGTTTGTTCTATTTAAGAGTGAATGACCAGTATAGTAGAATCCCAGCTTACGAATGGGAATGGCCTTTTTTATAAGAAAAAAGTAAGGAGGCAATATTGGGGGTAAGTTCAAAGTACCTAATAGAAATATTTGTTAATACACAAGTAACTCTATAGAGAAAGTTATTATAATAGAAAAAGTTACTGACAATACGAATTTAAAAAAGAGAGAAGGGGAAAGACAAGAAGTTCAAAGGAATTAATTGAAAATGAATGGAAGGAAAAGAATAAAAACATAAAAAAAAAATTAAAAAGCAAATTCATGCGTACAATCCTTGGTAATTAGCATACTCATGGAATGCAATGTTACTCATGACATATATATCTGCAGAAAATAAAATGTGCGGTATGTAGATCATTTGGCAACTGAAAGAATCCACTTCATAATATCATTAGTCCTTGGATGCCTTACCAACAATCAGCCCTAGTAGGAAGTTCGGAATCATACTTGCCACCTCTCGACTAACATCATGGTTGCAAAGAGCACCAAAGTGAAGTATAAAAACATCATGATTGCATCGAGGACTGCGGGGATGAGCATCAAGAAAGTTGCTGCCCCATAGTGACCATTTAATCTTTCACATCCAAAAACTGGAATTTGAAATATTGTCCAAAGTTAATAAGTTTACACACATTCAAGGCACTCAATCAACAATATGAACTTTTTTTTTTTTGAAAGTCAACAATATGGGCTTTAGTTATGAATTTCAGGACTCACTTTTAGGACTAACCTCCAAATGTTGGATAAATTAAGGGAAGCCACCAATTGCCGTTATAGATAGTAATGAAGCAACCAGATGGGCTAGCTCACGTGACCACTGGGCTTCTCACTAAGGTGAGTGACCCAAGTTCCATACGGGTGCTTGGTGAACTATATTAACAACTAACTTTGTCCGATAAAAATAAAATAAAAATATTCACTAAGAAGTTAATGACAGAAACTGCTTGCGTTGATACAAGATAGAAAGTGTTAAAGATGAAGACTCACTCACTAAGTGTTTGAAGAGTTAACTCACAAAAGAATAAGTTGATGAAGATCAAAAACTTGAATATATAAAATGAATAATGATGTGTGTGCTTTGTGAATGAAAAACGAGAGTGATAATTAGAGTGGTTCAGCTAATAACCGAGTTTATATCCACTATATATTAACAACTAAGAATTAACCCATAGAACAGAGAGATGAACTTAAAGTTATAGGACCAATCAGAGAGATGATCTTCGTGCACAAACGGTTTCACAACTGATCAAACTGACCTCTATCCTCTTGCTGATCCACTTTAACGAGTGCAAGAATCTCAGAAACGTATTAAACTCTCAAGAAACTCACACACTCTCTTACTGAGTGATTGAAGAAAGAAAACTAAAAACAAAAGACACACAAATTATCCACTCCTAAGGGAGGTTATGATCTTTATTGATGGATCATTCACAAGCTGCTATCATAACTGCCACACCAACACTTAATCTCAACCCTTGATTATGCAATCCACGTATACAACAAGTAACATGCAAGCGTCTACACTTGTAACAAAAACCCTCATAAACAATCCTTGTGACCCTAAATCTACTGATTTGCATGCTATCCTTTCAACTTGAAACTGAAATGCTTCTATGCACCTAGGAACCTTCTAAAAACACTTAACCAATAATGTTGCAATATGGTTTACTCCACAGAAAGAAAGGCTATTCCTATTAGTAGAGTGATCAGCCAACCAATGGAGGAAACATAACACACAATTAATTTGTTGACTGTCAACTTGGACAACATGCATTTGTTTCCGTATAAAATTATCCTCTGCTTCCCACAATGTGTAGAGTAAATTAGCTACAGTACTTTAGCATGCAATTGATATTCGTGTTTCAGTTTAGCACTGAGGGAATATTTAAAATAAGCTTCACTTGCTGCATATTCGGAATTAGGATGTGATATTTTGATTTTCTTAATGCAGTTCAATTTCGGCTATCCTTTCCACAATCCAATATTGGCGTTTGTTGGAGTAAATCAGATTCTTTAATATGAAGTTTGAATGTCTTTTGGTTGTTTGTGTGGCTTCTAGAATCTCTTCATGTCTTTCAATATTCTAGTAGTATAAATATGTGATGTATGCCAAGCTTTGTAAATCCAATCCAAAAAGGTGAAATCACCTAAATCAAATATCAAGTTCCTTTAGCAGATTACATGTTCTGCAAACTTTAGTCCCAACAAACTGGTATCAGAGCCATAAAAAAAAAAGAAGAAGAAAAATGGCAAACCAACTTGTATCTCTTATTCCTCTGTTCAATGGCGAGAAGTATGATTATTGGAGCAATCTCATGAAGTTGTGTCTTGAATCTCAAGACCTATGGAGTGTGGTTGATATAGGCGTAGATGCACCAAAAGATGAATCTACTCTCACCACCGCCGAAAAAGATCTTTTGAAAAGTAAAAGGCAGAAGGAACGAAAGGCTCTATTTCATATTTACCAAGCGTTGGAGATTCAAGTCTACGAAAGAATTTCGAAGGCATCATGTGCTAAGGATGAATGGAAAATATTGGAGACCACGTATTCTGGGCAAGATCAAGTGAAGAAGGTTCATTTGCAAACGTTGAGGGCATAATTCGAAAAGCTTGAAATGAAAGAGAATGAAAAAATTTCAGATTTTTTCAATTGTGTTACATCCATTGTAAATCAAATGTCAGCAAATGGAGAAGTCGTTGAGGCTCAAAGGGTCATCGAGAAAATTTTGCGGAGTTTGCCGATCAAGTTTGATCATATTGTGGTTACAATTGAAGAATCAAATGATCTTTCTACAATGACTGTGGAAGGCTTGCAAGGAAGATTGGAGGCTCATGAGGCTAGAATTATTCAAAGAAATCCTCAAATTAATCCTTCTCATGATCAGGCTTTAAAATCCCAGTTCACTTCAAATAGAGGTCGTGGATCTTATCGTGGACGTGGAAGAGGTCGGAGTGGAAGCGACGGTCGACAATCTGGACACTCTCAAGATAGAAGGAATGATGAATCCAAAAGGGAAGAAAGAGCACCCATTTAAAACTCTCAAAGAGGAAGAGGTCGGGGGACATATAAAGGTACGAAACCTTATTTTGAATGCAATTATTGCCACAAACCGGGTCATAAAGAAGTTGATTGCTGATAGAAACATCCCGAAAAGAAACTCGTTGCTGGGTTCATGCATTAAAATGAAAGTGAGTGTTCGGAAACATTGTTGATAGCCTCGGATGGAAATGTTGAACATATTTGGTATTTAGACAGTGGTGTAAGCAAGCATATGACAGGAAATAGAAATCTATTTTCTACTCTTAATGAAACTAACAATGGGCAGGTGTTGGTGAAATAGCTTTCAAAACAAAAGCTGAAAAAACGGAGAAGATGGCTGAGGTATTTTATGTATCTGGATTACAGAGTAATCTATTGAGTGTTGGTCACTTGGTAAGAAAGGGTTTTGATATCTAATTTTTTGGAGATAAGTGCATTATGAAGAAGAAAAATCAGCATGTTGCAAACATTGCTTTAGGGTCAAATAATCTTTTCCCTATCAAGTTAAAAGTTGTTAATGATTCATGTTATCTTGCAACTGTTAATGAAGAAGTCTCGAAGTTGTGGCATGATCGATACGGTCATTTGAATTTTCAAAGTTTGAGAGAGTTGTCCAGCAAAAGCATCGTTCAAGGATTGCCAAAAATTAATCCTAGCCATGAAGTATGTAAAGAATGCCAATTGGGAAAGTATCATGTTTAGTGTGAAAATTTGCGTATTTTAGGGTCCGATTTAGCACCGTTGTGTGATATTTATATCCTTATTTGAGTATCTTTTAGTTGAATTGCATATATTTGTGTTACAGATGCTTGTGAGGTATTATTTTTTATTTTTAGGTGGAAAACGAGGTAAAAAAAACAAAAACGGAAGTTGGAAACGAAATCGGGAGCAAAGTCGAATGAAGAAGAGCCGACACGACTCGTGCTGGCCAGAGAGGAGAGTCGTGCCGCACAATTGCACCATCTCGTGCAGTACATGCTGCCCAAAGGCGCCCACACGACCGCCCAGCATGCCCCGGAGGAGCACCACTCGTGCCTCACTTTGCAAGAATCGTGTGAGATTCAAATGGATGAATTTTCAATAGTTCTTTATATGGTTGGAAATCCAAGGAAGAGAGGATCGCGTGAGCATAAAAATCACCTCAATTGGAGATCGGATGAAGAAGTTATGAGCAAAACAGTGAGGTCGCGCAGACTGCCGACGGGTGGCACGACCCGTGCCATATTTGGCACGACTCGTGCGACCACCCAGCCAGCGCCCGTGCTGCCCAGCTGCTGAGAAATGCCGCACGCCATGCTCGGCACGACTCGTGCCACCCCTGGCACGACTCGTACCATTGCCCAGCGAAGCCCAATCATTTTTTTCGTCATTTTCTTGGTCCGTTCGTATTTTTTTACGTGAAAAAGCACACTTTTAAGTCAGAATTCAAGATTTATCAGTCCTCAACTATAAAAGGAGTCCTTGGGGTGTTCCAAACCCTAACTCTCCATAACCCTACATACTTTTTTATACCCTTTCACCGCACCATTCCATCCACCCATCCCGGAGAGTTCATCAGTGTTGCTTACTTGAGAAGGAGAACAAGAATGTTCAGAATCAGAAGAGAGAATGGAGAATCACGCTATATCTAGAATTTTTCTTATTCTTTCTTTTAAGCTTTTGAATTATAGACCTATGGGATTGTCTTCATATCTAACCATGGGTGTTGCCTATAACACCATGGGCTAGTATTTATTGGATAGTGCTAGGTTTTGAAGGTTGAATTGGTTTGAATTGATGACCTAGATTAGGTTGGATTTCTGCAGTATGCTTATTCTTTTATTAATGCTTTAATTTAAGACTTATATTTTTATCTTATATGATCTGTCCTTATTCATGAGTATGTCATTGTCTGATGCATTTCATGATTATTGCTTGTGTCATAGAAGGAATTATATTTGTCTACTGTTCATGGGTAAAGGGGACTTAACCATACAACCTTTATTCATTAGAATAATCAATATTGGACACTTAATATATCTATTAATTACCATTCTAGAGGATTTGATTTCTTAGATTGTTAGGTGGGAATTGGGGATTAATTCTTAAGTACCTATAAAGGGAAGTCTAGTGCTCTAGCCTTTAATGGAATTTTGCATGAAGTACCTAGAAAGAGAGTATGAATTATTCATCTGCATATGAGGGTTTGAACCAGATTTATGTGTTAAGTTTACTTCACCAAAGGGATTTAACATAATTAAGTGATTGCTTTCATAAGAACTGCAGGAATTCTAACCGATTATCTAGTGATTTGATTTGACCAATTTAACTGGATTACCTAGTGCTATCTATCTTCTCTCTTGAATACTTTCATATTTATTTTATTTGCTATTTTGTTATTTTTAGTACTTATTTTCTGCATCTTTAATTTAAGTAATTCTCTAAAAATACCCAGATTGTCTTATAATAGAATAGTCATAAATAGATTAATTAGTAAGTCTAGAATTATCCTTTGGGTTCGATAATAGACTTGGTCACATACTTATCTGCAACTGATTCCCTATACTTGGGGACACGTAAAAAGGTGAACAAGCATATCATCGTGACTCTTTTCCATCAAAATCAAAATGGCAATCAAAATCACCTTTGGAGCTTGTTTATACGGATCTTTGCGGACCTATGCAAGTTCCATCACTCGGAGGAAACAGGTATTTTTGCTATTTATTGATGATTATACAAAAAAGATTTGGACTTACTGTGTGAAAGAAAAATCAGAAGCACTTTTACATTTCAAAGAATTCAAGTTGCAAGTTATTGGTATTATGTTGTTTTGTAAACCTGTAAAAAATTGGGGGTCTTTCTTTACAGTTATTGGTGTTATGTTGTTTTGTAAACCTGTAACTTCTGATCCATTGAGTACTTCTGGTACTCCTAATAATATTTATTTTTTCCTTCCAAAAAAAAAATATAAGACTTTACTGTTGGAAGAAAGGGGGATCCCATCCACAAAATATCTAACAATTGTATACTTTTCACTCTCTTAGCTTTATTACTGTTAATTCTTCCATTGTATCTCAAGAAACATCCATAGTAAATATTAATGATTCCAACCTTTAATCCTTTTTTATTTGCAATTTTCAATTTTGATTATTTTTTTTTTCAATTTTAGTCTTTTTTTTTTCAATTTTAATCATTTTTTCAAATTTTGTCTTTTTTTTTTCTTTCCAAAATTAGTGCTTTACATTAAAAAAAATATCCAAAATTGGTAAAAGTTCAAGTTTGGACTTAGAGTTGACAAAAAAAAAAAGACCAAATTTTGAAAAAAAGACAAAAATTGGATAAGAAGAACTAAAACATCACAAGAAATTATAAACAGCTTTGAATTACGCAGGTCCAACATAATCTCTTTATCTTTGTTTTGTTCTATTACGTTAATTTTCAGCTACCCTGATTAAATCGACCATAAACATTTGGCCTTAAAAAAAAAGGGTCCGAACCTCCAATTTTTCAGCTACATTTGGCATGCTTCTTCTTCTTCTCATGAAGTTGTGAACTTGTCTGAGATAGCTGTTGGGTTTATCAGGAGTATAATATGTAGGGTTGCTTTTGGCAAGAGATATGATTGACAGAAAATTACAAACATTGATCGAAAACATTGACAACAATCACAAACATTAATATTAAACCCTATTTAAGAATGTTTAAACTTTAGGGGTATTGGTTGGATTAATTTCCCCTCTTACGTGTCAATTAATTAGAGGCACAGAAGATGATACATGAAAATAACGCATAAGATGCGATGTGTGCAGAATTGATGTAGTTTAGTCAAAGTGGGTTTAAATACCAATTTCAAAGTGGGAAAAGGAGTCATTTCCTCTACATTAATTCAGCTGATCACTACAAACATAGGATTAATACGTAGAATGGTAAAAAGCACATAGTATCAATGGATTCTTTACACTAATTTAATACTCTTCAAAGTTGACTTAAAAGAAACCAAACCAATTGAGGAGGTCAATTTAAACACCATGATTTCTGAATTTCTAGCTTTCTTGTCCCCTCATCAATTGCTGTTGGAGAAAGGTAAGCTGCAAGAATATCATGTGTACTCTCTATTGTTAAACACACCACAATGGTATTCTTTTACACATTAGCAAAAAATCATGTATAGTATAATCAAAATGTTAGAGTGATTTGATTAAGTATTAAACGATACATCTCTCTACCAGCTTAAACTTTTAGATGAGGTGGTCATTTAATACAAAACAACATGACATGCAACTTTATTTAAAAATTCAAGCAGGAAGACATGTGTATCGTTTAATATTCAATAGAAAAAAGTACCCCAGCTTAAGCGCAGTATTGGAATTTTTGTCCTCTGGAAAACGGGCTAAACTGGCAGTAGAATCCATTGAGTTCGCTTGCTCTATTGTGCAACCCGATTTCTGCATCTGCAATGAAGAGTGTTTCAAAGTGACAAAATCCAGAGACGATCTAAAATTTAGGTCAACAAGGGATAATGTTTTTGTGCTATATATATATATATATATATATATATATATATATATTATCTGAAAAGCTAGGAATATTAATTTCTAAGGAAAGAGAAAAGAAAAGTTGTGTGATTTCAGAACATGCCCTTGTCTTCAGCTTACTCATCTTGCTCATGAGCATGTCATCCTGCAAAATTAAGCATGTAAAATACTCCCTCCGTCCCGTTGAAAGATACGCGTTGTTTTTTGCACGTAGATTAAGAGATATAATATTTTAAAGTATAGTGAGGTGAGAGAAATAATAGTTTAATGTAAAGTGGGTAGGTGTATTAGTCAGAAGTGTGGGGCTATGGAGAGAGAAGTGATTAATTTGTGTGGGTCCCTTTTACCAAAAAGGGAAATGCACACTTTGTATTGGGACGAAAATGGTAAAACGCGTACGTTTTAGTGGGACGGAGGGAGTATATTACAAACCAAAAATAATAATAACCAAAAAATAATACTCCCGTCCAGTCCACTACACTCTTCGCACATTTCTTATTTATTTATCTAATTACACTTTCATCCTTTAAAAAAAATAAGAATTATAGAACCAATAACATCTCAATATATTACTTCATCCGTTCCATTTCAATTTTTACATATTTCCAATTTAATCGTACCATTCCAATATTTACATTTTGGTAGATTAGAGCAACACAAAACGATTAAAATATTTTCATGAGACCCACACACAATACTAACATAACTATCCAATTTTACATTAAATCTTATATTATTTAACCCACTACACATTAAAATACTATATTTTTTAATTTCTGAACAAAAAACAAACGTAAAAATTGAAACGGAATGTATGGATTATATTATAAAATATGTCATTAATTCTCATTTAACAAATACTGTATACTTTACTTTATCATTTATTTATTATTTAAAATTACTACATGACCCTAAAAGTTAATAAAACTGAAAAAAAAAAGTTTTTAAAGGTACATATCTACTATAACTGTCAAGAGTTAAATGGGACCAAGAGGAGTAATAAAATTATGTAAAAAAATAAATATAAAAATTGTAAAACCTTAGTTTTTCGAACACGGTAATGCAGTCCCCACCAGTTTCTCAAGGCTAATCAGTTCATTCACGCTAAGTCCTTCCAGCTCTTCTCCTTTCATCTGCCTATAAAATTATTATTATTATTATTATTATTATTATTATTATTATTATTATTATTATTATTATTATTATTATTATTATTATTATTATACTTTAGCTGTAAAGTCATCTCCATAAGATCTTTGCTGATGACTTCAGGATTATCAACCTCCTTCTGAAACCATGCAAAATAGAACTCAATCATATATTCGTTTCGTCTCCTTAAATAGTGAATAATTCCAATTTTATTCCGTCCAATTAAATTGTAAACCATTCTAATAAAAGCATTCAGTAGAACTGTGTATAACAATCCAATTATAATATACTTCAATTTAAAATTACCATAATTATTTAACGCAAATAACATCTCACTTTAGTAATTAGTAATTAAAAATATTTAAATTTTATAAAAAAAATAAAAAATCATAGTGATGGATTCATGAATTTTATAGTGGTGTTCAATCAACAAATTAATGTAATTGGCTTACATGACTACGGAGAGGTGGTTGTTGCCCAGAGCAATTAGAGTTGTCTGATTGCAGATTACGCCTATGAATCACCTGCATATTTATACATATTTATGTAGAGGCAATTCAGGTGAAACGATCTCATGGATACTCCTCATACCCATTAATATAATTTAAATAAAAATAATTAAAAAAATAAAATAAAATAAAGACAGCCACTGATACGCCCTAAATTTGTAGTGTATCGAAAAGCGATCTTCGAGTGAACGCAAACTCCTTAATGAAACAGTGAAGAAGAAGATTGAAGGGGGAGGAAGAGAGAGATCGAGATTGAGAGAGAGACAGAACGAGAGGAAGGGGAGAGAGAAGACAAAAGAGCAATGATAAGAATGATAGAGATATAGAAAATATCTTATTTCCAATATATCAAATATTAATCCCTAATAACATATTTAAAGGACTCCTAATGTTTAAATAAGGAAACATGAATAAAATAAATAATTAAAAGATCATATAAATAAATTCTAAATATAGTCTGAGATTCTGGTCGTATCTAATCCCTAATAACATATTTAAAGGACTCCTAATGTTTAAATAAGAAAACATGAATAAAATAAATAATTAAAAGATCATATAAATAAATTCTAAATATAGTCTGAGATTCTGGTCGTATCATTCCCTCCGACTTGAGAAACTACCTTGTCCTCAAGGTGGATCATATCTGAACCTATGTAGAACAGAACCTGATGTTTCCAACTCTTGCATCCCATCTTGGTCTCCATCATCATTCCCTTCATTGATTTTATTGGACCCCATAAATAGTAAAAATTGACTTCGACAACGATGATTTACTAACCACTTTTGGTCACAATTATAGCAAAGGCCTTTTTCACGCTTCGCTTTAATCTCTTTGGCTGACAAACGTCGTATAGGTAGATTGGAGTGTTTTGGCCCAAGCGAGTTTCCCATTGTAACAGTACTTACACCTGGTTGAATTACTTTTGCCATAGTTTCAGTCAGCTTAGGAGGTTGGTTCTCAACACTGGCATCTAATCATCCTTGAAAAGAGAATCGTGACTCGAAGCGAGAGTCGTCGGCTGCTTGTTCACCTTTTTACGTGTCCCCAAGTGTAGGAATCAATTGTAGCTCAGCGTGTGACCAAGTAAAAATATCGAATCCAAGGGATTAGCGTTAAATAAGATACACACTAACTAATTCGCACCATTAATAATTAAGACAAAGTAACATTTTTTAATTTTGGAAATTATTAAACTAATTATGCAGAAAAATAAATATTAAATAAAATAAATAAAAATAAAAACCACAAACAATTACAAATGTTTCAAGAGAGAAGACAAGATAGATCTAGGAAATCCAGTTTAAATTGGTCAAACTAAATCACTAGACAATCTGTTAGAATCCTGCAGATTTTATGAAAGCAATCACTTAATTATGTTAAATCCCTTTGGTGAAGTAAACTTAACACGTAAATCTGGTTTAAACCCTCAGATGCAGAAGAATAATTCATACTCCCTTTCTAGGTACTTCATGCAAAATTCCATTAAAGGCTAGAACACTAGACTTCCATTTATAGGTACTTAAGAATTAATCCTCAATTCCCACCTAACAATCTAAGAAACCAAATTCTCTAGAATGATAATTAATAGATATATTAAGTGTCCAATATTAATTATTCTAATGAATAAAGGTTATACGGTTAGACCCCCTTTACCCATAACAAGTTGACAAAATTAATCCCTTTATGGCACAAGCAACAAGCATAAATATGCATAAGACAATGACATATCATGACTGAGGGCAGACCATATAAGACAAAAATATATGTCACAATCAAAGCATCAATAAAGGAATAAACATACTGCAAAAATCCAAAACTTAGTCTAGGTCATCAATTTAATCCAATTCAACCTTCAAAACCTAGAACTATCCAGAAAAGTACTAGCCCATGGTGTTACAAGCAACACCCATGGTTAAAGATGAAAACTTACCCATGAGTCTATAAATCAACAATAAGAAATTAAAGAAATAAGAAAAACCCTTGTCTGGAATAATTCTCCATCTTCTTTTTTCGTCTTGATGATCCTCTCTCGTTCTCCTTCTAAAGTGGTGTTTTCTTCTCAAGTAGCAAACACCGTGATCGAGTATGATAGGTGAAAGGCGGGTGATGGGTAGAAGATGAAAGACGAATATGGTGGATTAGGATTTAAAACCCTAAGTGATATGGTGGTGGTAGATTAGGTGATTTTTTCATACTTTATGTGGTGATGAGAATGAAGTATATATAGGTGTGAGGATGGAATAAAAGATAGGAAGTAAAAGGATGTGGGATCTTGAAAAATCAGAAAAAATATAATTATGGAAGATATGGAGGGATATTAAATTAGGAAATAACTTGTCCACCAAGAAAATAGGAAATAGAGGGCAATTTTCGTGAATTTTCGGAATTTTCGCTGGCAGCTGCGCGACCTCACGGTTTTGAGCATAACTTCTTCATCCGAATTCCGATTGAAGCGATTCTTGCGCTCACGTGACCCTCTCTCCCTTGGCTTTTTATCCATTTAAAGAACTCAAAAAAAGTTCTACATTTGAAGGGAACAAGTGTTAAGTCGTAATTTTAAATGATTATTTTAGATGAAATTCACTTCTTTACGCGTGAGTTGTGAATTGTTTAGTGTAATTACGACTTATTTATATTTTTCATAGTTGAACCTTAATTATTTTATTTCTTATTAAAACAGACCAAAATTGAGATAAATTGTACAGTCACCATAATTTATTTTGTGGGACAGTTACAATAATTTTAATTGCAGGAAAATAAAAAGTTAACCAAGCAATAATAAGGAGAGATTTGATTTGAAGAGAAAAAGAAAACTTACCAAAGGGAGAAAAGATACAATGAACTTGGACAACTAAAAAAAGGGAAGGTGATCAAGGAATTTAATTAGAGGATTTAATATATGATTTTAGTGATTATATCATCACACACGCTACGCTATCCAGGACGCTCCAGAGAGCAGATTGGGAACGCAACCATTTGAGGAAGAACACCACCATTAGAACATCGGTTTTTCTATTTCAATTTTTAATTTAATTTTAATTATGTAATTCGTTTTCTAGTCCGAGGATTGTGAACCTCCGTAGAATAATTACATGTTTGCTTATGAATTAAATTACCAACTTGATTTATGAATTTATTTTGTGATTGGCTTTGATGTTAATCTTAACTTTTCAATTGCTTGTGTAGACTACCCCTCTCATATGTGATTGATTATTCAATAGCTATTTTACATATTATAATCAGTAATTGTTATAATATTGTGAACCGAGCAGCAAAGTGAGGAAGTACCTCTTGAAATCACGAAATCTAGGTTGTATGATTCCTAGCCGGTTTTCATAGCCTAGTAGTCCTAATATCTAAATCTTCATGCATTGTCGAGTTCGAATCCATAGGGTCACTCGGGAATAGTTTAATCTAGAGGTCGTACACTAGGTTATTAAACTTAAGGATATTTCGGGTTAATTGGTCGTACCATTAGCCTAGGGACTTGAGTTTATGAACTTGTTGGTGTTTTAGGAATTTGATTCATGTGAATTAGAATACGGGAGGGGATAAAATCCTTGGACTAGGTTTCAATTTTATTTGTTTGTCTTATTTTTATTATTTTTGCTATTTTAATTATTTATGTTTTTATGTTTATTAGTTGTTAATTCAATCCAAACCCCCCCTCTGGTTACTCGTTTGAAAACACATGAAATTGAATTACTCCCTTGGGTTCGACCCGTACTCATCCTACTATATTTTAGTGGATTTGTTCGAAAATTTTAAAAGTATTATTTTTGGGTGCCGGCGACAGCACATCAAATTTTGGCGTCGTTGCCGGGGAGTAATCCCGAATTTTTGTTGAATTTTTTGTGTTTTTATTTTATTTATTTTAGAATTTTTTCCAACAGTGCACGGACACTGAACCCTTCAGTGTCAGGTCTGCCCTACTTTTATTTTTCTATTTTTTCGTGAATACTCACCTTCTCTCCTTGTAGGCTTGCTTCTAATGGATCAATATCATGGTTATTATGGTCAGAATGTTCAGCTATGTAGAGTTTGTGCAACCACACTTTATTCCACTCATAATTGCCCATCCTTGATTGATAGATTAGCAGTGAGACAAAGAGATGAATATTGGAGTGCTAATCAACAAAGGCATTGGAATGATCAACCATATGTCAACACTTACAATCAAGGGTGGTGTAATCCTCATAATTTCCAATATATGGACCACTATCATAATCAACCTTACGAATATCAAGGGCGTGACTACTGTGAGCAAAGACCACAATCATTCAATAATAGTGAATGCCACTATGAGGATGATGGGTATTATGGTGATGAGCATAGTTCAAAGGCTTCATTAGAGTCCTTGGTGAAACGGATGGAAATTAGTAATTTGATATTTCAACAGAGAATCCAATTGAGTCTTTGGAATTTGGAGCGACAATGTAGCAAATTAAGGACTGAGGTTGAACGTTTGGTGGCACAACAAGGTGTAAACCAAGAGGAATGTATTGAAGAGTCCACCCATGATGAGAAATTCGAGTTTGAGGCAGAAATTGAAGAGGGAGAGTGTGCTGAAAATTCTGCAAATTCTGTGCAGAAAATTCAGACTACAGAAACTGACACTAAAGCCTTCAGTGTCAGTTCTGCTGAAAATGAAAATCAGATAAAATCATCCGAATCAGTTTCCATTCATTCTGATATTTTTCCATATTCCTACAGGTTGTAAAAAGTTGCTGATCCTCAAGTACAAGAGACAATTGAAGTGTTTCGGATTGATGTGATTAAAGATCCTATTCTTGAGGATCAAACAATTTTCCACGGAGCTTTGTACCAAAAGGCTGACCAAGAACCATATAATTTTGAAGGGAGAGAACACTTCTCGCAAACTAATAAGAACATTATATTGGTTTGAACATTTTACTCCTATCACGTGAAAGGAAATTGAACGTCGAGCCAACGATGTAAAGAAAAGGTGCTTGTTGGGAGGCAACCCAATTTAGAATTTATTTTTATTTATTTGATTTTTTTTAATAAATAATCTTGTTCTTTTGGTGTGTGCTAATTTTTAGGATGTGCTATGGAGTGAAGTGACAATGGTATTTGTAATGTTTTTGGAGAAGAGAAAAATACCACTATGTGGTCAATCAAATTGAGCTCAACCCGGTGACTTCTTTCCACTCTTACACTTGATTTTTCCTTGAATTTTATTGTGTTTTGTTTGCTTGAGGGCAAGCAAAATAATTAGGCGTGGGTAGGTTTGGTGTATTGAGTGGTGTTTGAAGTTGCAATTTTTTTGTTAATGGCATGTGCATATAATATTATTTTTGAAATCATATTTTTATACATGTGCACATGTGGAGTTGGTGTTGGATTAATGGTGAAATTGTGCTTTGATATGTGAAATTTTTGGCATGACAAGAGAGTTGAATTTGATGTATCTATACTTGTGAGTTGTTGGAGTTGTCTTGTTATTTTTGTGACGAATGTGGAATAATTTTTTTTTGTTTGGAAATTCATTGCAAAATTACCCTATTCTTGTGAGCTTTGAGCCTTGAAGAGCTATCATCTATACAATCTCTATTATTTTTCTTGATTGAGTGCAAATTGAACTTGATATGTACATTCTAGAACTTGCTCCTTGAATGCATTTTGAGATCTTACATTTGAGCATGTGTACTTAAATGATAAAGGTACCTAGGCAAACCATATTTTGGCCTTCTTTTTACCTACCCAATCATGTTAAACTTTTAGGAGAGCTACTTTGAGCCTAGCATTTTCTTTGTTGAATGAACATATCAAAATAGCCATATTCCATTTTTTTCTTGAACTCTTCCATTTGAACCCCTACTATTTTGCATATTGTGAAATTTAATGAAATTATTATTGTGATTGGATTGAAGATGAAGGGGAATTGGTGTTTGTAGGAAAAGAAAAAAAATGGAGAACAAAAAATGGAGAAAGAAAAAAAAGAGGAAAAGAAAAGGAAGAATGAAGATTGAAAAAAAATGGTTGAAAAAACAAAAGAATAAAACATCTGGAGACGGAAAGAATGAACAAAAACGAAGCTGAAATTTGTTGCTGAATTTTTTTGAAAGTGACACTGATCCCTTCAGTGTTGCCCCTGTTTTTTCAAAATTATGAAAAGAAACAGGTGTGGGTAGTTGGATGTGTTGATAAAAAGCAGAAATTTCTAAGGAAATATTAAGGAGGAGATGTGTAAAAAATGATAATGGCAAGATGTATCCCTTTGATGTATGTTTTATATGATTAATACAATTTGCAAAGTGGTAAATTTAGTCTTTCTAATCCTTTTTATCCTACCTTATCCCAAGCCCCATTACAACCATTTTAAAGTCCTTTTGACATTTGCACAACGCTCATTGAACTTGGTGGAGATTTGATTTGGGAGCAAGCCTATGGTAATGTCTTGTCTTGTTTAATTTTGAGTGTTTTGCTACCCATTACATATACTTGAGCGTTATTGATCGAAACCATTGTGAGGCCATGAATTCTTGAATTTTTATATTCTACATAAGTTGCAAATTTTTGTGAGATATTCTATCACTCATTTGTATTTGGTGCACCTTATTTAATCTCTTTTGAAAGTGTCACCGTTTTTCTATCACTTGCACATGATTATCATTTTTCCTTATGCTTTGTTTTAGTTTTGTTTTGCTTGAGGACAAGCAAAGATTGAGGTGTGGGTAGTTTGATAAGTCGTAATTTTACATGATTATTTTAGATGAAATTCACTTCTTTACGCGTGAGTTGTGAATTGTTTAGTGTAATTACGACTTATTTATATTTTTCATAGTTGAACCTTAATTATTTTATTTCTTATTGAAACAGGCCAAAATTGAGATAAATTATACAGTCACCATAATTTATTTTGTGGGACAGTTACAATAATTTTAATTGCAGAAAAATAAAGAGTTGACCAAGCAATAATAAGGAGAGATTTGATTTGAAGAGAAAAAGGAAACTTACCAAAGGGAGAAAATATACAATGAACTTGGACAACTAAAAAAAGGGAAGGTGATCAAGGAATTTAATTAGAGAATTTAATATATGATTTTGGGGATTATATCATCACACACGCTACGCTATCCAGGACGCTCCAGAGAGCAGATTGGGAACGCAGCCATTGGAGGAAGAACACCACCATTAGAACATCGATTTTTCTATTTCAATTTTTAATTTAATTTTAATTATGTAATTCGTTTTCTAGTCCGAGGATTGTGAACCTCCATAGAATAATTACGTGTTTGCTTATGAATTAAATTACCAACTTGATTTGTGAATTTATTTTGTGATTGGCTTTGATGTTAGTCTTGACGTTTCAATTGCTTGTGTAGACTACCCCTCTCATATGTGATTGATTATTCAATAGCTATTTTACATATTATAATCCGTAATTGTTATAATATTGTGAACTGAGTAGCATAGTGAGGAAGTACCTCTTGAAATCACGAAATCTAGGTTGTATGATTCCTAGCCGATTTTCATAGCCTAGTAGTCCTAATATCTAAATCTTCATGCATTGTCGAGTTCGAATCCATAGGGTCACTCGAGAATAGTTTAATCTAGAGGTCGTACACTAGGTTATTAAACTTAAGGATATTTCGGGTTAATTGGTCGTACCATTAGCCTAGGGGCTTGAGTTTATGAATTTGTTGGTGTTTTAGGAATTTGATTCATGTGAATTAGGATACTGGAGGGGATCAAATCCTTGGACTAGGTTTCAATTTTATTTGCTTATCTTATTTTTATTATTTTTGCTATTTTAATTATTTATGTTTTTATGTTTATTAGTTGTTAATTCAATCCAAACCCCCACTCCGGTTACTCATTTGAAAACACATTAAATTCAATTACTCCCTTGGGTTCGACCCGTACTCATCCTACTATATTTTAGTGGATTTGTTCGAAAATTTTATAAGTATTATTTTTGGGTACCGGCGACAGCACATCAACGAGTCGTGCAAAATAGGCACGAGTCGTGCAGGATCGGCGCAACTTGCGCGTCTTCACCTTTTTGATCATAAGTCCTTCATCTGACCTCCAATTGAGGTGTTTCTTGAGCCAAAATGACCTTCTCTTCTGTAGCTTTCCAACTATATATCACATGATCAGTTTGGACTCCTATACAAATACAGAAAAATTATGGAATTTGAATATGCGCTTTTCAGTATTCTTTTCACTCTTCATTCCAACTTTGCACTTTTAATCCATTTTCTACCTAAAAATACGAAATAACACCTAAAATGCACCAATATCTTAAATATATAAAAATTAACCATTTAGTGCTAAAATACAAACATAAATTCCACAAAACGGTACTAAATCGGACCTTAAAACATGCAGATTTTCATACTAACCAAACCCACCAAACTTAAGATGTTGTTCGTCCCTGAACAACGAAATCGAACAAAGAAGAAAAATAGTGTGCAAATCAAATGGAAAACAAAGGATATGACTACTAGGCCATTCAACATACAATTGTCATTAACTCCGGTCATGCAACTTTCATTACATGCAATAATTTTTTCATAGCATACAAGTTAAGACAATCACCACCAATTAAAATGCTCCATTAACCTATTCTCACGGGAAGTATATCACTAGCACTCAAGTGTAAAAGATGTACACTTATGGGGTATGGTGTTTACGCTCATATTAAATTCAAGTGCATGCGTAACCATAAGCTTGCCAAACATCTCAAACTCTCCACCACTTGAAAGTATGATTCGACAATGGGATCAAAAAGGACTTTTATTTGGATGTAATGTTGGCTATTTGGTTAAGGTAGGAAATATATGGATAAGTGACTCAAAACTTGGATCAATCAAGTCGCGATCCATCATGATCTTCATTCCTCTTACTCACTTCAATTCAAGCATATCCTCCTCCTCAACTCTTCAATTTTCTTTTTCTTCCACGCACAATATGTACATTTTTTCCTTCCTTCTTTTTTTTCTTCTCTTGAGGTACCAGTTTTGGGCACTACCTCACGCATCCTCCATAGGGTACCAGTTTCGGGCACTACCCTAGGGTGTTTGTTTCGTGGAGTACTAGATTTAAGCACTACTCCATGAATTTCTTTAGATGCATTCTCAAGTTCAATCACTGTTTCAACACCAATTTTATTCCTTCCCAATCTGTTATCAAGCTCCATCAACTCACTTTGAAAAATCATTAATTCTCTTTCATGACGGATAATCAAGGCTCAAAAGAATTCAGATTACTCAAAGTGGTTATTTGTCGTAGGTTGTCAAAGAATGAGGTTTTTAGGCTCAACGAGGCTAATTACGGATAAACAATCATATGGATAGAGAATTATTTGGCTAAGTGACTCATAAATTCAAGGATGGCCTTAAATCATCTCCCATTATCTAACATAATATGCGGTCTCAAGTAAGACAAGGTGCAAGTTCTAGAATACACGCACAAGAATGATACTCACCAAAAAAAATATCATGTGATTATGTACATGAATAAGGCTCAAAATCTCACATGGGTTTTGAACTAGTAACAGAGCACTCTTCATGGTAAGCAATATCTCACAAATACACATAGAACTTCATATCACAATATAACTTAAGTACAATTCCTTCATCAATTTCAAGAGCATATGAATTTCTGGCAGAAATCTAACAAATAAATCATTACCAAGCACATAACTAGAAACTCACACTTCAACACCTCAACTACTCAATAATCCACACAATATATCACATAAAATTTAAAATAAGAAAACGAAGACACCTGATTTATCTCCTCCACATTTTGCAAGCTCCTCGAGTTATTCAACTCGGTCAGACATAAGCCTCAAATAGAACTCACTTCTCTTTCATCACCACTCAAACAAAATTCATCTGTAAAATCATAGGAGAACTAAAAAAATTCAGCCAAAAATAAAATCACACCAAATCTAAGAAACACACAAGACACTTGAAAAGTCGCAAAAAATTCAAAAGATCGAAATAAATTCTAAAAATTCTAAAAAAAATTGACCTTCAAGCATCACACACAGAGTGAACATACCTAGGTGCGGTTGGAATAAGAGAAGAACATCACACCCTTCCCCCCAAACTTAGATGAAAACGTGAGTTGAATCTAAGTTTCAAAGGATGCAATTACCTTAAGTGTAAGCATTTACCTTGAGTATAAATCACCTAGCACAAGACACAACAAAGCAAATAAAAAAAAGAACTAAAATGATGGGTTGCCTCCCACCAAGCACTCTTGTTTAACGTCGATGAGCTCAATGAAAATCAATAGGCTCATCGGAATGGCCATGGATATCTTTCATCCTTGCCATCGTACTCTAATCTTTTTGCTTCTTCATCAGTCATGTACTTGTGGCATTCTTAAAATTTATCTTTACTTTACCAACCATGTTTTGATCACATCTCATCAACCTCTCCATTCTACTCCACCACTTATTCCTTCTTCTAACAAAAATTCCCAACTTCTCATCTAATACATTATCCCTAAGAATATGAGAGGAATCATTAGGTAAAATAAAATCAATAAAAATAGTATCATCAAATTCAATGAAACTTAAAGACTTTAAAGGTTTATAAATGCTCATTTCATTCTTCAAGTCATCCTCGGTTGCTTCTTGACTTTGCTTTTCTTCTTTAAAGTCCCTGCAATTATTTGATTCATGTAAGCATTCAAGGAATTCAAGAGAAAGTTCATTAGAAAAATCTTCAATAATAGTAGTAGGAAGAGTAAGAAATTCGCTCAGGCTTGTTTCTAATGGATCCTTAGACAGGATTATGGGTAGGCTTTCCTCAGCGATTTCCTCTACTACGTCAATGCTTTTGCACTCTTCAAATGACAACTTAGGACCTTCAGACTGCATTCCACTATGCAATGGAATAACAGTTTCTTCCTCAAACCCTTCTTCAACCTCTACTCTTTCCTCTTGTTGACGTAGACGGAGCGTAAGCGAATCCAAGATCTTTTGTCTCTCTTCTAGTTCCTTCTTCATCTCTTCTTGTTGCTTCTTCAACTCTTCTTGTTGTTTCTTCAACTCTTCAAACAAATTCTTGGATTCATGGAAAATTTTGATTGAAGTAGAATAAGTGTTCTCTTGATGAGGTTGATATGAATTTCCATTGTAAGCACAAGACCATTCATCTTTATATCTGACTTGATTGTATTGAGAATGAATTTGATTCATTGAAAAATCATAACCATAGTATCTCTCATCCATGTAATATGGAGGAGGAACCATAGAATTCTGATTTCCATAAAATTCCATCTCTTGTACCTCGAAAATGATTTAGAGTCAGAATACATTCAAATAAAAATAAAAATAAAGCAATAAAAATAAAAAATCCTAATTAAAAGTGATAACAAATAATTTAGTGGTCTCCTATTTAAACAATCTAATCCCCGACAACGGCGCCATTTGCTTGTTCACCTTTTTGCTTGTCCCCAAGTATAGGAAATCAATTGTAGCTCAGCGTGTGACCAAGTAAAAATATCGAATCCAAGGGATTAGCGTTAAATAAGATACACACAACTAATTCACACCACTAATAATTAAGACAAAGTAACCTTTTCTAATTTTAGAAATTATTAAACTAATTATGCAGAAAAATAAATATTAAATAAAATAAATAAAAATAAAAAATACAAACAATCATAAGTGTTTCAAGAGAGAAGACAAGATAGATCTAGAAAATCCAGTTTAAATTGGTCAAACTAAATCACTAGACAATCGGTTAGAATCCTGCAGATTTTATGAAAGCAATCACTTAATTATGTTAAATCCCTTTGAGGAAGTAAATTTAACACGTAAATCTGGTTTAAACCCTCAGATGCAGAAGAATAATTCATACTCCTTTTCTAGGTACTTCATGCAAAATTCCATTAAAGGCTAGAGAACTAGACTTCCCTTTATAGGTACTTAAGAATTAATCCTCAATTTCCAATTAACAATTTAAGAAACCAAATCCTCTAGAATGGTAATTAATAGATATATTAAGTGTCCAACATTAATTATTCTAATGAATAAAGGTTATACGGTTAGATCCCCTTTACACATAACAAGTTGATAAAATTAATCCCTTTATGGCACAAGCAACAAGCATAAATATGCATAAGACAATGACATATCATGAATGAGGGCAGACCATATAAGACAAAAATATATGTCTCAATCAAAAAATTAATAAAGGAATAAACATAGTGCAGAAATCCAAAACTTAGTCTAGGTCATCAGTTTAATCCAATTCAATCTTCAAAACCTAGAACTATCCAGAAAAGTACTAGCCCATGGTGTTACAAGCAACACCCATGGTTAAAGATGAAAACTTACCTATGAGTCTATAAATCAACAATAAAAATTTAAAGAAAGAAGAAAAACCCTTGTCTGGAATAATTCTCCGTCTTCTCTTTACGTCTTGATGATCCTCTCTCGTTCTCTTTCTCAAGTAGAAAATACCGTGATCGAGTGTCATAGGTGAAAGGCGGGTGATGGGTAGAAGATGAAAGGCGGATATGGTGGATTAGGATTTAAAACCCTAAGTGATATGGTGGTGGTAGATTAGGTGGTTTCTTCACACTTTATGTGGTGATGAGAATGAAGTATATATAGGTGTGAGGATGGAATAAAAAATAGGGAGTAAAACGATGTGGGATCTTGAAAAATCAGGAAAAATATAATTATGGAAGATATGGTGGGATATTAAATTAGAAAATAACTTGGCCACCAAGAAAATAGGAAATAGAGGGTAATTTTCGTGAATTTTCGGAATTCTCGCTGGCAGCTGCGCGACCTCACATTTTTGAGCATAACTTCTTTATCCGAATTCTGATTAAAGCGATTCTCATGCTCACGCAACCCTCTCTTCCTTGGCTTTCTATCCATTTAAAGAACTCACAAAAAGTCCTACATTTGAAGGGAACGAGTCGTGCAGGGTCGGCACAACTTGTGCGCCTTCACCGTTTTGATCATAAATCCCTCATCTGACCTCCAATTGAGGTGTTTCTTTAGCCAAAATGACCTTCTCTTCTATAGCTTTCCAACCCTATATCACATGATCAGTTTGGGCTCATACACAATTACAGAAAAATTATGCAAGTTGGACATGCGTTTTCCAGCATTCTTTCACAATTTTACTCTTTATTCCAACTTTGTACTTTTAATCCATTTTCCACCTAAAAATACGAAATAACACCTAAAATGCACCAATATCTTAAATATATAAAAATTAACTATTTAGTGTTAAAATACAAACATAAATTCCACAAAACGGTGCTAAATCGGACCTTAAAACATGTAGATTTTCACACTAAATATCGGCTCGAGCTTCGAATATCCCTCGCAAGAGCAAACATTTCCACCAAAGATTTTGGCCGGGCAATAAGCATCTCACGCTGAATTACCGATTCCAACCCAGCACAAACATCGAGATTAAAAGTGGTTCAGAAATACCTGATACCTTGTTCATCAACCTCTCAAATTCTGATTGATAGTTGGCTACTGTACCGTTTTGAGTTAATTTTGACAATTTTCCCGAGTAATCTTCAAATTGGGATGGGCCAAAGCGAAGTTTCACTTTCTCAAGAAAATCTATCCAACCTGCAAAAAGATTATTAGTCTTCATATATTGGTACCAGTCAGAGGCTTTTCCTTCGAACGTAAAAGCCACGATGCACAGACGTTGATCTTCTGTGGTTTCATGAAAATTAAAATACCCATGTATGCGAAATACCCACCCATGTGGATCAATTTCATCAAATTTTGGTAGATCCAATTTCATGGTATTAACTTTGGGGCTTCTCCAACTGCTTCCCCACGGGCCATATTAAGCGGCTTAATAGGCAATGGTCCCAAAACCCCAGACGAACTCGAGGCTCCCTGATTTTGCATGGTTCGAATGGTGGACTTTATCTTTTCCATCATGTTGAAAAACGTTGTTGTGCTTGATTTTGGTGATGGTTAATTCCCACGACTGTTTTTCTGATTGATCATCCATGTTGAAATCTCTCAATGATATTGAAATCTCTCAACAAGAGCACCAATGATACGCCCTAAATTTGTAGCGTATCTAAAAGCGATCTTCGAGTGAACGCAAACTCCTTAATGAACACAGTGAAGAAGAAGATTGAAGGGGGAGGAGAAGAGAGATCGAGATTGAGAGAGAGATTGAACTAGATAGAGAGAGACAGAACGAGAGGAAGGGGAGAGAGAAGACAAAAGAGTGATGATAAGAATGATAGAGATGTAGAAAATATCTTATTTTCAATATATCAAATATTAATCTCTAATAACATATTTAAAGGACTCCTAATGTTTAAATAAGGAAACATGAATAAAATAAATAATTAAAAGATCATATAAATAAATTCTAAATATAGTGTGAGATTCTGGTCGTATCAGCTACGGTGATAATTATGAAAACAGTGCACTATTAATAAATCTAAGTAATATATATATATATATATATATATATATATATATATATATATATATATATATATATATATATATATATATATATATATATATATATATAATAGTGTGAATTCCGTGTATTACATGATTGTAAAGTTTTAATTTTAAAAAATATACTAATTCAAGTTTAATATACCTATTTATTCAATAATTTTAAAAAATATATTTCAAGTTTAATATGATTATTTATAGTTTAGTATAAATTTATATTGAAGAGTAAAATTCAATTTATATACACTTAAATTTGAATTTCCTTTTTTTTTTGGAAAAGTTTAATTTCGTTGTTAACTTGATTTAAAAAAAATTAAAATTATTGAATTGGTTTTTAAAAATTTGTTATGATTGTTGTTGCAAAATTAAATTAATTATTGAAGAAAAAAATTTATAATAAAGTTAAATGATAAAAAATAAATTATGAAATAAAAAAATAAAAATAATTTAAAAAATTATAATATTGACCATGAATAAAATTTAATAACGTAAAGAAATCAAAAGATTAAATATAATAAAAAAATTAGAAGAAAAAAAAAATTAAAATAAATTGAAAAATATAAAAGAATCTGCATGAAATTAATTTAAAAAATAATAATAATAAAAAAATAATGGATAACTTTTTCAGAATATGAATAGAACTTGAAGAAAATTTTTGTTCTTTATATGTGTATAATGAATGAATAAAAAGTTTTATTTATAGGTGGAGACTAGATTATTTGTACAAAAATTAACATTAAAAACTCAAAAATAAAAAAAAATAAAAAAATAAAAAATAATCAAAAGAGAATTTAAAAAATTTTTATTTATAGGTGGAGACTAGATTTTTTGTACAAAAATTCACATTAAAAACTCAAAAATAAAAAATAAAATAAAAAAATAAAAAATAATCATAAGAGAATTTAAAAAATAGAAGAAAAAAAACAGCAAAAACTAATCAATAAAAAAATTAAAAAAAAAAAGAAAAGGAAAAAAATGAAGATAATTTTTGTTCGTTATGGTGAATAATTTATATGAACAAATGAATAAAGAGTCTTATTATATACGTGAGGAGTGATAAATTTTTTTATTTATTTTTTTATGTTTCTAAATAAGATTTGATTTTATTTTTATTTGATTTAATCATATAAACATTCGAATCTTAAAATTTTTTTTTTATGTATTTATCAAATATTAATTAGTAATTATTGAAATTAAAGTTAATTCAGGTGACGACACATCATTAAAATTTAAATTATTTTTGTTATTTTAATCATGAAAAAAAAGTAATAACATAATAAAATTAAAAGATTAAAAATACTAATAAAAATTAAAAAAACTGAATAAAAATAAAAATAAATAGATAAAAATAATCTAAAGAGAAATTATAAAAAAATTAATTAAAAATAATAATAAAATTAACCATGAAAAAAAAAATTATTAACATAAAAAAAATAAAAAGTTAAAAATTACATACTAATAAAAAATTAAAAACAAAATAACAGAATCAAAACAAAAAAATAATAAAAACAAAAGTTAATCAAAAGAGAATTTTAAAAATATAAAAGATTTAATCAAAAGAGAATTTTAAAAATATAAAAGAAACATAAAAAATTATAAAAATAAAAAATATCATATTCGATCTTAAAAAAAAATTATTTATGTATCATTAAGTTTTAATGTTGGTGAAAATATATTAAAAAAAAAATTAAAAGAAAAGCAACAAAAAATATTTAAATTTTTTTAAAAAAATAAAAAGGAAATATTATACTAAAATTAATATATATTATTAAAAATAAAGAAATTTAAAAAATAAGAAAAGAAAAAGAAATCATAACAAAATTAATTAAAATACAATTGTAAAATTAACCATGAAAAAAAAGTACTTCATTACGTAAAAAAATGAAATCATTAAAAAATTGCATACTAACAATTTAAAAAAAAAACTAAAAAAAAATAAAATAAATAATTAAAAGAGAAATAAAAAATATAAACGAAACAGTAAATAAAATATAATCAAAATTGAAATAAAAAAAATTAATTAAAAATTTTGTAAAATTAACCAAAAGAAAAAGTTAATTGCATAAAAAAATAAAAAGATTATAAATTATAAAATTACATACTAAGGATTTAAAAAAAATAAATTCAAAAAATAAAAAAATAAAAAAATAATTAAAAAATATAAAAGAAACAACAAAAATTAATTAATTAATTAATTAATAATTAATTAATTAAGTAATTAATAATAATAATAATAATAATAATAATAATAATAGGCAAAAACTCCTGTGCACCCGGGCGCACGGACCACATTCCGTGTGTCTTTAGAATTTTGTGTTAAATTGTATACCCTTTAGTATACAGATGTGTACCCTTTATTTTCTAAAAAAAATTATTGTGTGTATCTGGGCGCATGAACAACACTCCGTGTGCCTTTAGAACTTTTGTGTTAAATTATATACCCTTTAGTATAAAAATGTGTACCCTTTATTTTCTAAAGAAAAAAAAAATATTAATAAAAAGTGTATACCATTTAGAACAAAATGGTGTACCTTTTATTAATTAAAGTATATACCCTTTAGACCAAATCAATGTACCCTTACCAATAATACTAAATTTCTAAAGGCGCACGGAATGTGTTCCCGTGTTCCCGGGCGCACGCCTCACTCATAATAATAATAAACAGATACATTTCTTTAGAATTTGATGAAAGCTTTTATTCGTGGGAAGGTCTTGCGTGAGACCGTCTCACGTGAGATCATTTTTCACTTTTTAAAATAATTATCACTTTCGCTATAAATCATTATCACTTTTGCTATAAAATGTTATAACTTTTTATTTATACTATAAATTGTTCATGAAATAAGATTATCACTTTTCATTAATTTATTATCACTTTCTTATATAAAAGTTATCATTTTCTAGTCGTTACGTGAGACGGTCTCACACAAGTCTTTGCATTTATTCGTCATGACGAATAAATTATATGTGTAGAACGAATGAATAAAGAGTTTTATATATAATAATTGGAGATAGAATAAAATTTCTAAATCTTAAAGTAAATATTTGGATTTATCTATAATAATTTTTAGTTACTAGTAATGAAGTTTAATTTGATAATATCATATTCAAATCTTAAAAAATAGTATATGTATTTATTTACATTAAATTTTAATTAATAATTAAAATAATAAAGATTTTTAATTTTAATTAAAAATTAAAATAATTGAGATTAATTCTGGTGGCGACACCTCATCAAAATTAAACTCTTAAACCTAAAATTTTATTTTTATCTTTAATTTTTCTCCTTCTTTTAATTTTTTTATTTAGATTCCATTTAATTTTAATCTTAACCCTTCATTTAATATTTTTTATCTTAGCCAATAATAGATTTTTAATTTTTTAATTAACAATATAAAATTTTAAAATATAAGATATATTTTTGACATATTTAACTACTTTTCAATCAATAAATTAATTTTCAATTATATCAATCAATATTCGATTAATATGTATTAATTTAATTTAATTCACATAAGTTTTATATTTTTTATATTTTATTATTTTGTAATATTCAACTAATCTATATAAATTATTTAATTTTTTTTTTTTAGATCTTTATTTTTAAATTTTTTTTTGATATACTCCATTTTTAATTTAATATTTATTCTAAATTTTTTAGTTTATTATTTACTCTAAATTATCTTTTAATTTAATTTAATTGATCTATTTTAATCTAAAATATCATCTTCATTTAATTATTTGAATGTAAGTACACTTTTTAATTTTTAATCTTGACCCGCAAGTATTAATAAACGGGTTTGGGATGCATTTTAATAAAATTTTAAACGTGATGAGTATAAGTAGGATTAGAAATATATATATATATATATATATATATATATATATATATATATATATATATATATATATATATATATATATATATATATATATATATATATATTCATGCAAAAGGCTAGCAAAGGTAGATGTTTTGCCGAGATATAAGATAGAGTTCTACAAGTTAAAGTTTTTACACGTAACAGTGTTGGAGAACATATTTGATACACGTAGCGATGACAACAGGAAGGATATTTTCCGGTACCCTAGGTATGAGTGGTATTGTTGTAAATAAAGTGTAAGCATGAGATTAATTATTATATTTTTTACTATTTTAGAAAGGTGAAGAAATTTTTTTGATAGACAAAAATAGAAAAGGTGAAGATTTTTTTGGGATGGAGGGTGTAACATAATTTTATTAAAATATTAATTGAAATTTTAAAAATATAAATATATATAAAATAAATGAATATTAAATGAGTATGGATAACCAGCGGGGATTGATAAATGGATTTGGGACGAGTACGGGTATTATAATGGATTTTTTAATAGGACGTGTATGAATACAAAAGTAGTTTAACGGGTACCTCTAAATAAATGTTACTAAATGCATTGTAATCCCTAGATTTAAGTAAAAATTAATATTATGAAAAAATAAGTTTACATACCATACAATTTAATTGAAAAATATAAAACTACATTACAATTTAACTGATAATTATATAACTACGTTATTTTAACAAAACAAAAAAATTACGTTTGAATATTACTAATAAATATAATTAACTATTATTTATTTATAAAATAGTACATAAATTAAAATAAATAAATAATTATATATATAACCTGGTTTACACGAGAGTTCCTCTTATTTTAAAATGTACAACATATCTAAGATTAGTTTGTGAATATATATAACTAAGCATTATGTCACATGTTCGACTCCTTTGCATGATACTTGTTCCAAACTTCTTGGAGTAATTGCACTTGAGATTTTTTTGAAATCATCATCTACAAGGAAGAGAGCTTTCTTGTCTCTCTTTCTTGAATTTCGCAACTCAACTCTTAGCTGTTAAGATAGTGCCTTCTCGTTTTCCGGTTGCTCGTACCATTTCTCTACAATCTCCCAAATATTATGAGTACCTAAAAGTGTGTTAAATAACTATCTCATCTAAAAGTTTAAACTGTTAGAGAGAAGAGTCGTTTAATACTTAATCAAGTCACTCTAACGCAGCCCCCTCACATGCAGACAGAGTTAATTTTTGCCTCAAACCTTGCATGTGAAATTTTCTTATAAATGGGTGGCGATGAGGTTTGAACCTCAGACCTTCATTTGGTCATGACTCTAATACCATGTTAAATGACAATCTCATCTAAAAACTTAAATTGTTAAAGAGGAGAATCGTTTAATACTTAATCAAGACACTCTAACAAAGTGTCTTTATTTTGATACTCCAATTATAAAAATTACTTTTATTGAGCATCGGGAATTGGAAGGATTATAGGTTATTGGCCATTTCTCACCGGAAGATCTTATATATGACTCGAATACCAATTTGTATGAGTATAAAGTTAGTGTATTTGTGGATGGGTATAGGGATTAGTGAGCTGGGTAAATAAAAGATGATGAAGGAAGGAACTAATTTTTGGAATGAAATAAACTTCACCTCAACTTTGTTGGTGTTACACATGATACATCTTCCACCTATTACACTAATAATTAAGAGTACAATCTCTCATATTCTAGATAATTCTACACTAGATTCATCCTAATAAATCTAGATAATTTATTTATTTGATCACTTTCTAGATTTTTCTTTCATCCACACATTATTCTACATATTTTTTTTTCTCTTATCCTTAATCTCAACTTCTAGAGAGTTCTAATTTCACAAATATATTCATTAACTAAACAATAAATTTTGTATTTATAATAAATTACAAATTGGGTATAAAGATAATTCAGACGGATTTAATATAAAAGATAATATAAGCGGGTTACAATCTCAATTAATCCTCTGATTCTTTTCTCGAACCAATTTGGCTTGACTTTAACTTTGACTTGACTTTGGCTGGAGTGTGTTGAGTCGGATCTTCAGATGCAGCTTGTCCAAACTCGGCTTCGTGGATTTATAACGTTAATCCAGAGGCTACGCCTTTACTCGAATTAAACGTTGATCCTTAAAGATTTCCGGTGAAAAACGTTGTTCAATATATTAGAACGTCGTTAACTTCACGAAGAACACTTGAAGAACTTAACTTAAGAACGCATAAATTCGGGCGGTTTAGCATCTGAATCCCAGATTATAGGTCGTTTGACTTAAGCAGGCATAAATCCGGACGGTTTAGCACCTGAGTCCCAGATGTATTCCGTTCTTGAGTTGACTCTCGTTGAAGAATTCGAAGAACTAATCAGACAATTCTGAAGTCTTTGATCTTCCTAGAGAATCGCTCTCGGTGTGTCTTGAATGAATGGAGGAGGGCTCCTTATATAGGTGAAGGGTAAGGATGCCCCATATATAACTCGCAGTCTGATTGGTCCAGGGCTCATTTGACCTGATTCTACGGGCTTGGCCTTTCTATCCTTGCAATTTGATTGGTCAATATTGATTTGACCTGATTCTCCAGGTTTTGTTTGACTTGGACTTATTTAACTTGGGTCAGACCACATTTGAGTTGGGCTTATTTGATTTAAGTCAGGCCTCATTTAATTTAAACCTCATTTAATTTGTTGGGCTTAAATTAATTATCAATTATTTATTAATTTATTTTACGAATTAATTTATTAAATTCCCAAATAAAATATAATAAATTTGATATTTTAATCAAGAAAATCCACGTGCCACCATTTGATTGGACTGTGAATTTTAATTGATTACACCAACCTATAAAATTCATATCTTTCCAAAGTATTTAGAAACCTCATGATATCTCCACAAAATTGAGTGTTATATTTCAACACTCTATTAAGATAAAGTGAGGCGAACTTTAAAGACTAATTTTTTTTTGTCACGCCAGAAAGAACACGTGACATTATTGGTTGGATGACCTGCTCCATTTAATAAATGAACTAAATTATTGAATTTTAGAAGTTAATATATCAGTTTGAAAAACTTAAAAAGCATGTCTTAATTAGTTTAAAAAATAGGGAAATTTAAATAAAAAATATTATTTTCCCAAAATTTAAATAATCAGCTGATATTTAAATTTAACAGTATGATTTTTTATTTTATTTTATTTTTTTTGGTAAGAGCTGGCAAAGCTCATGTGTTGTCCACATCCAAGTGTGCACCCATATGTGTATAATTTTTTATTTTATTTTGTATATGTTTCAATCTATTTTGTATATGTGTTTCTTAATAATTGTATACTTTTTTCATTAAAAAAATTAGCATCCATATGTGTATAACTTTTTATTCAATAGTGTATACATTTTTTTAATAATTGTATATTTTTTACACTCAATTTTTCATTAAAAAAGCTAACAATTAAATTGTATATATTTTTGTTTATAATTATATATGTTTTTGTTCATATGTATATGGGTGCACCGTATAATAAGCGAAAAGAAAAACAATATACTTTTCGTGGACCAAGTATTTGATAAGTGCGAACCCAAGTTATAATAACATATACTAAATTGATATTCTAAAATAATATTAATAAATTTAAAAGATCAAACATATAATTTGAGAAAATTGTAATTTTAAGAAGCAACTAAGGGGATTTGTATTTATAGGACAATATATGTTGTCCGGCTAGTAATTATAAAAAACGAGTATATTTTAAAATTCTTTAAATTAAAAGTCGATTTAAATCCGAAATTTCAATTTATACCTAAATTGTCTTTTGATTGCGAAAAAAATTAAGTTATAATGTACTCCCTCGTCTCACAAAAGTTTGCACATTCCTAAAAAAACAAAAAGTCAAACACAATCATTCTTCCCACATACACTTTATTTACAAAAAAAATCACCATTATCTAACACAACTAACATACTTTATCATTTATTTATTACCAAAAAATACCATAATACCCCTAAATTTTATCACTTTCTTAATCTTCGTGTCAGAAAGGAGGGTGCAGACTTTCGTGGAACAGAAGGAGTATTATAATTAGGAGCACGATAATAGTATCCTAAAATTTCAATCCCCCTAAATTACAGTTATGGAGTATATGAAATTACAATTTTCGTAACTTTATTGGGTAACCCAATGAAGTTACTTTGCAGTGTGATAAGGAATAAGTTCAAGAAGAAAATAATCAGAAAGGGGAAGTTTTGAGTGAGACTGTTTCACGTTCGTGTGACGAATAAAAGTAATAACATTATTAATGAAAAGTGATAATCAATAGTATCCTAAAATTTCAATTCCTAAATTGCAGTTAATTAAATTTTCGTAAATTATTGGGTAACCCAATGAAGTTACTTTGTACGTAAGGAAGAAGTTCAAGAGGAAGAAATTCCAGAATGCATGGTCGATATCACACCTCTACTGGGTATTATATCTTCCTTTCTTCATGCAAATTAATAATGTCACATTTTGCATTGAAATTAAAGAATACTCCTTCAGTTCGTATTTTAAGGGTGCCATTTGTTTTTTGCATGTGGATTAAGGAGTATTATTATTTAATGTGTAGTGGGTAGCTGTATTAGTGGAAGTATGTGTCCCAATTTTTACTTGTATTAGTGGGTGTGTGTGGGTCTCATATGTATAAAAAATGAAATGAGACACTTAAGGGTGGACGCCCAAAATGAAAAAATGATACAATTGAAAGTGAATGGAGGGAGTATCGTAATTTAATACTTATATAGTAAGTTAAAAAATAAATTATTTTAATATGTCTTGGATAGATGTAATACTCCCTCCGTCCGCCCTTAAGGTATACATTTGCTTTTTGCACGTGGATTAAGGAGTATTATTATTTAATGTGTAGTAGGTAGTTGTATTAGTGAGGTGTGTGGGTCCCATATATTAAATGTATTAGTGATGTGCATGGGTTCCATGTGTGTAAAAAGAGAAATATATACCTTTGGTGCGGACGCCCAAAATAGAAAAATGTATACCTTCCTGGCGGACGGAGGGAGTAATATTTTATGTGGCCAATTTAGATATATAATAATTGTTAGGTGTGAATCTCATTTACTAAAAGAGGAAATGTAATAATATTTGTGGGACGTCTTATTTAATAAAACGTAACATATATATATATATATATATATATATATATATATATATATATATATATATATATATATATATATATATTTCTTCCGCTAGCCGAAAAGGTATATCATTTTGAGCGTCCACACCAAAGGTACACATTTCTCTTTTTAAATGCATAGGACTCACACACATCACTAATACAATTAATCTATTTTTGTAGATTAAAAAGTATTACTCCCTCCGTCCCGGAACAAGGTATACATTTGCTTTTTGCACGTAGATTAAGGAGTATAATATTTAAATATATAATGAAATGAGAGAAATAATATTTTATTGTGTAGTGGGTAGTTGTATTAGTGTAGTAGTACCCACACCTAAACCTTTGCTTGTCCTCAAGCAAAACAAGACTAAAACAAGGCATAAGGAAAAAAGATAATCATGTGCAAGTGATAGCAAAACGGTGACACTTTCAAAAGAGATTAAATAAGGTGCACTAAATACTAATGAGTAATAGAATATCTCACAAAAATTTGCAACTTATGTAGAATATAAAAATTCAAGAATTCATGGCCTCACAATGGTTTCACTCAATAACGCTCAAGTATATGTAATGGGTAGCAAAACACTCAAAATTAAACAAGACAAGACTTTACTATAGGCTTGCTCCCAAATCAAATCTCCACCAAGTTCAATGAGCATTGTGCAAATATCAAAAGGATAAGGTGAGATTTAAAAGATTAGAAAGGCTAAATATACCACTTTGCAATTGTGTTAATCATGTAAGACGTACATCATAGGGATACATCTTGCCATTCTCAACAATTTTCCACATCTCTTCCTTCATTTTCTTGTATGAAAATTCTGTTTTTCATCAATACATCCCCTACCCACACCTGTTTCTTTCATATTTTCGAAAAAACAGTCTTAACACTGAAGGGTTCAGTGTCTTTACAGAAAAATTCTGCTATAATTTCCAGCTTCTGCCAAATTTTTTTCACTTCCAGATTTTTTTGCTTTTTTTTTTCTTTTCAACCATTTTTTTTCAATCCTCATTTTCTTTTCTTTTCCTCTTTTTTTTTTTCTTTCTCCATTTTTTTTTCTTTCTCCATTTTTTTTCTTTTCCTACAACCACCAAATCCCCTTCATCTTCAATCCAATGACAACAAATATTTCCAATGAATTCCACAATTTGCAAAATAGTAGGGGTTCAAATGAAAGAGTTTAAGAAAGAAATGGAATATGACTAAGTTGATATGCTCATTCATCAAAGAAAAGGTTAGACTCAACTTGGCTCTCCTAAAAGATTTATATGATTAGGTAGGTAAAAAGAAGGCCAAAATATGGTTACCTAAGTGCCTTTATCATTTAATTACACATGCTCAAATGTAAGATCTCAAAATGTATTCAAGGAGCAAGTTCTAAAATGTACATATCAAGTTTAATTTGCACTCAATCAAGAAAAATATAGAGCTTATATAAATGATAGCTCTTCAAGCCTCAAAGCGCACAAGAATAGGGTAATTTTGCCATGAATTCTCAAACAAAAATTATTCCACATTCGTCACAAAAATAACAAGACAACTCCAACAACTCACAAGTATCGGTACATCAAATTCATTTCTCTTGTCATGCCAAAAATTTCACAAATCAAAGCACAATTTCATCATAAATTCAACACCAACTTCACATGTGTACAAGTATAAAAATGTGATTATAAAAGAATTGCTATATGCACATTCACTAACAAAAAATATTGCAACTTCAAGTACCACTTAATATACCAAACCTACCCACACCTAATCATTTGCTTGCCCTCCAGCAAACAAACACAATAAAATTCAAAGAAAAATCAAGTGCAAGAGTAGAAAGAAGTCACTTGACCACACGTTGGGATTTTTCTCTTCTTCAAAAATATCACAAAATCCACCTGAAAATGAGCACACACCAAAAGAACAAGGTATTTATTAAGAAAAATTAAATAAATAAAAATAAAAATCTAAGTTGGGTTGCCTCCCAACAAGCACCTTTTCTTAACGTCGTTGGCTCGACGTTCACTTCCCTTTCACGTGATAGGAGTAAAATGTTCAAACCAATATAATGTTCTTATTGGCTTGCGAGAAGTGTTTTCTCCCTTCAAAATTATATGGTTCTTGGTCAGCCTTTTGGTGCAAAGCTCCATGGAAAATTGTTTGATCGCCTCAAGAATAGGATCTTTAATCACATCAATTTGAAACACTTCAATTGTCTCCTGTACTTGAGGATCAGCAACTTTTGACAACCTGTAGGAATATGAAAAAATATCAGAATGAATGGAAACTAATTCGGATGATTTTACCTGATTTTCATTTTCAGCAGAACTGACACTGAAGGCTTCAATGTCAGTTTCTGCAGTCTAAATTTTCTGCACAGAATTTGTAGAATTTTCAGCACACTCTTCCTCTTCAATTTCTGCCTCAAACTCGAATTTCTCATCATGGGTGGACTCCTCAATACATTCCTCTTGGTTTACACATTGTTGTGCCACCAAACGTTCAACATCAGTCCTTAATTTGCTACATTATCGCTCTAAATTCCAAAGACTCAATTGGGTTCCTTGTTGAAATATCAAATTACTAATTTCCATCCATTTCAACAAGGACTCTAATGAAGCCTTCGAACTTTGTTCATCATCATAATACCTATCATCCTCATAATAGTTTTCACTATTATTGAAGGATTGTGGTATTTGCTCATAATAGCCATGACTTTGATTTTCATAAGGTTGATTATATAGGTAATCTACATGCCGGGAAGCATGAGGGCTATACCACCCTTGATTGTAAGTGTGGTTGGCATATGGATCACTCCAATGCCGCCACTGCAAATTTTCTCTATAATATCCATTTCTCCGTTCCACTTCTAATCTTTCAACAAAAATTGGACAATTATGAGTGAAATGGAGAGTGGTTGCACACATTCGACATGGCTGAATATTAGGACCATAATAACCATGATATCGATCCATTAGAACTACCCTGCAAGGGGGAGAAAGTGATTAAACTCGAAAATTCAAAAAATTCAAAACAGAGCAGAACTAACACTGAAGGGTTCAGTGTCAGTGCACTGCTGGACAGAATTCGAAAAAAATAAAAAAAATACGAAAAATTTAATAAAATTCGGGCTTACTCCCCAGCAACGTCGCCAAAATTTGATGTGCTGTCGCCGGCACCCAAAAATAAGATTTATAATTTTTCAAACAAACCCACTAAGAATGTAGTAGGGTAAGTAAGGGTCGAACCCACAGGGAGTAATCGAATTTCAATTGAACTTAACGTGTTTCTAAAGTAACAATGGGGGGATGGATTGAATTCTAACAACTACTAACATGAACATAAATAATTAAAATAACAAACATAGAATTAAATAATAGAACAAATAAAATAACAACCTAGTTCAAGGATTTGATCCCCTCCCATATCCTAATTCATAAAATCGCAAGAATTAAACATGCAAATAATTATACAAACTCAAATCCCTAGGCTAATGGTACGACCAAACTAACCCGAATGTTCTTAAGATCATCAATTAGGGTACGACCACTAAATTGAACTATTTACAAGTGACCATATGGATTCGAACTCGCAAATGCATTAAGACTCCAAACATAGAATTACTAGGCTACGAAAACCGACTAGGAATCATACAACTTAGATTCTATTACACCTAGAGGGAATTATCTCTATTTGCTACTTAATTCACTCCTCACAACAATTACGGATTGTGGATCATGAAATAACGTTAAGCAATTAAATAATTAAATTAGATGGCCAGACTAAAATAATTATCAAAGTGCTATTAAGAACATCAAATCATGTAATAGAATAAATTTATATAAAAGTTTGCAATATAAAATTCAAAACAATAAAATAAATAATTCATGGGAGGTTCACAACCCTCGAACTAGAAACTAAATTACATAATTAAAATTAAATCTAAAAATAAAAACTGATAACACCGATGTTCTTCGTGGTGGAACTTCCTCCTCCAATGGCTGCCTTCTAACATCCCACAGTGATGAACGTGTGTAGCGTAGAGAATATATCCTCCTTATTTATCTTCTTGTCTCCCAAGAAACTTAATTGATTTCTTTCCTTTTTGAAGAGTGTCCAGATTCAATGCATCTCATCTTTGGTAAGTTTTTATTTATTGTTGATCACCAAATCCTTATTTTCCTTAATTATCTTGATCAACTCTTTAATTTTCCTGCAATTAAAATTATTGTATCAGTCACAAAAATAAATTATGTGACTGTATAATTTATCTCAATTTTAGTCTGTTTCAATAAGAAATAAAATAATAAAAGTTCAAGTGTATAAAATAGAAATAAGTCGCAATTAACATTAAATAATTCACAACTCACGTGTAAAGAAGTGAATTTTATCTAAAATAACCATGTAAAATTACGACTTATCAAGTAGGTGGGCCACATGTGCATATAATAATTATTTTGTATGGGTCCAATATACCAAAAAAGAAAATGTATACTTTGTTTTGGGACGGACCAAAATAGAAAAATGTTTACCTAGTTGTGGGACGGAGGGAGTATTATTTAATTTGTACTCGGTAGTTTTAATAGCAAATAAGTACGATATTATAAAAATAAAAAAAATTACAGAGGTTCAAAGATGTTTAAAAATCTCATAAACGAGACTATCTAAATCTAAAAAACTCCTGATTCATGTCCTGAAAAATAAATCTATGTAAAAATATGGGGGAGTCTGATGCCATGTGAGCTCTCCCCGATCTCACATAATGCGTCGGCAGAAGCATTTAAAAATGAATGTTTACCTTTGATACGGATAGGGATGAAATGGGTAGGATACCCACTTATTTTAGGATACCAGTACTAGTATTTTATTAAAAAATAACTATTCGTACCCGTCCAGTTTAAAAATTTTATCATAGTACCCGTATCCGTTATATACCAGTTTATCCATACCCATTTAATATTCATTTATTTTATATATGTTTATATTTTTTATTGTTTAAATAAATATAATAATAAAAATTACATTATTATTAATTAAATATAAAATAAATATAATATAAATTATATTATTTTAAATAAATATTTAATAAATATGATTAAATAAAATTTATAACTATTAATTAAATATATAAAATATTTCATAATATATAAATTATATAATATATATTAAATTTTAAAAAAATATATAAACGGGTATCCATGGGTACTAAGGCATTACCCGTACCCGTCCCAAACCCTAATGATATTTTTTACAATTACCTGTATCAGTCTCAAATCCGTTTACAACTATCTGCACCCTTTCCATTAGGGTTCGGGTAGGCCGGATACCCGAAAATATCCGTCTCATTGCCATCCCTAGATCCGGACGCTTAAAATGACAAAATATATACATTTCCGGCGAACAGAGGAAGTATATACATATGGATCAATTAATATTATTATTTAATGTGTAGTGGATAGTTGTATTAGTGAGATTATGAACCCATATTTTAATTATATTAATTAATGGGTGTGTGTGGGTCTCATGTAAAAAAGAAAATAAGACTTTTTGGGTGGGGCACGTAAAATAGAAAAAAGACCTAACATTAATATAACTAAATTGGTCACACATCCAATATTAATACACCTACATAAAACATATTAAAATAATATATCCCTCGATTAACTATATTAATTTCATTGACCGTAAAAATAATATTATTAATTTGTAGTATACTCTCAATAACTATATTAATTTAATTGACGGTTAAAAAAAATTATTCCCTCCGTCCCGAGAATACATTCGCCCTTTCTATTTTGATCCGTCCCAAGAATACATTCGCCCCCTAAAAATGGAAACAATACACAATATCAATAACCTTACAATACTACAATATTATAAAAATGCCACCTTCTTTTTACACACAATTTAGTCAAAGTCAACTATATCATACACTTTATTCTACTCAATTACCCAAAATACTCATTCTCTTTCTTACATCACACCACTAAAAATTTACTTTTCTTAAACTTCGTGTACAAGAATACGCTAATGTATTCTTGGGACGGAGGGAGTATTAATTTGTAGTAGGAAAGAGTATATAATATCTATTAAGTGTGACATCGAGCATACTGCATTTGGAATTTCTAGGCCGACACAAATTCCAGCATGGGTGGGGTTGGTCGATAAGAAATGAGTGGGCAGGATTCATCAAGGATATTTTCATTTTTCATCCAAACATTCAGTTTTAATAAAAAATGATTTAATGAATGATTTTTTATTTTCGGCATTTTTTTTTTTTAATGATCGAGGTTCCGGGCTTATGCCCGACTAGTCCTCGAGGAAACAATCCCGGCCCCTCAGAACTGCCTCCAGATAAACCGCGGTAGCCACACAATGGATCCCAAGTAATATCTTTAACTACTGCGCACAAGGAGTTGATCCTCCACCGAGTTTCAGCCTCCCATACTGCCGCTTCTATCCCTCAATATTAATTATTCCACCATTGCGCTCCGGAGGACTACCTCAATGTTGACTCAGACCACTAGGTCAACACATCATTGGTGGAAGGCATTGGGGAATAAAATTCCCCTGCCATGTCTCGAACCCAAGACCTAAGCCTTAGGTAGTGCTGCTCTAACCACTTGAGCTACCCACTTTGACTATTTTCGGCATTTTTGGCCATATGCCGTGTTAAGGTTAAGGGGTATATTTTTTATTTTGGTTTTATTTCATTTTAAGTTTACATTTTCCTCTTTCCTCTTCGTGAAATGTGTAATAGGTGAAAACAAGATTAATAAAAGTGAAGTGTGAAATGCTTTGAGGGACAGATAAAAAAAGAAAGTGTAATATTTTCGGGAACGAATGGAGTAATTTCTAAAAAGAAGATTTATATGTAAAGTTGGTTCACACCAAACTTACTCGTTCAGAATTAAAGGTTTACATTTCATTTTTTTTGTAAAATGAGATCCACACAAAACAATTAATTATTACTCCATTCGTCCGCTTTCAAGGATATCATTTGCTTTTGGTCACGGAGATTAAGGAGTATTGTTATTTAATGTGTAGTGGGTATGTAATGTATAAGTTTTACCTTTTTACCCCTCCACCTTATTAATATGAGGAGGGACAAATGAGTAATTTGCAAATATATTAGGGTTAGTAGGAGTATTATTAGTGGGTCCATCATTGTACATATATGGAAACGAGGCATTTGGGTACGGACGCCGTAAATGGTAAAATGAAATCTTTGTAAATGGACGGAGGGAGTATATATGAGACCCTCACACAATACTAATACAAACAACTCCCTACACATTAAATATTATATATATCTCAAAACACTATATATTAAAATATTATACTATCTTTGTCCAGATAATAGATATTCATTTGCTTTTTGCACGTAAATTAAAGAGTATAATAATGTAATATATAGTGAAAAGCAAAATAAATTATTTTAATACTCCCTCCGTCTCAGGCTAAGAGGGTCATTTTTTCATTTTGGTCGTCCCACCCAAAGAGTCCCATTTCCTTTTTTAGACATATGAGACCCACACACCCCCTCTAATACAATTAAAATATAGACCCACACTCCCACTAATACAACTACCCACTATACATTAAATAATAATACTCTTTAATCTACATGCAAAAAAGCAAATGATCCTCTTAAGTTGGGACGGAGAGAATATGTGATTGATAGTTATATTAGTAATGTTGACTGTGAACCTCATATGTAATAGATTAATTATAATATTATTATTTTATAGGTCATGTCAACCCAATAAAAATATGAATACTTCGTACAAGGAAACAGAGGAGAGTTTTTTGTAAGTTGCAAGTGTGTACTTGAATGGGTGGGCCGGGTATTAATTGTTAAAGAGATAGATAAGAGAGAGAGAGAGAGGGGGGGGGGATAGAGGGGGAGTAACTTGAAAAAGTCACTTGTCTTCTTGTCAAGTTATCTATCTTCTTTTATCTCAATCTTTTGCCTCACCATCTCTGCAGTCCACACCATTATCAGTATATATATATATAAATCCAGCTGAAAAGAATTGTGGAATGTATCAAAATTTTCAATTTCAATTTGGATGAATGAGAATCTATGACATCCAAAGTGAATGAATGATTTGGTCAGAACAGATTTAACGGAGTAGGTCTCTTGGGGCACGGAATACGTTCAAAGATATACTCCCTCCGTCCCAACTTCAACTTCACACTTTCCGTTTTGGTCCGTCCCAATTTCAACTTCACACTTCCATAAAAGGAAAAGGTACATAACTAATATCCCTCTAACATACTTTAATTTCAAAATTGCCATCACATTTTTAACACACATAACATACTTTATCATTTATTTATTACCCAAAAATACCAAACTACCCCCAAAAGTTACTCAAAAAACAATTTTTCTTAATTTGCGTGTGTACAGTAAATATGAAGATGAAAATGGGACGGAGGGAGTAACATTTTATTTTAAAATGAAAGGATATACACTTTAATTCATAAATGTATTTTTTTTAAAGAAATAAATAGATGAAATATGAATAATATTAATATTTGGATAAAAATTATTTTTTTCCCCAAAAATAAAGGTATAAATTTTTATATCTAAGGTTATGACATAAGTTTTTTTTTCCAAAATAGTTATAAAATTCGATTTTAGTCATAAAATAGTTGTTTATTCAAATTTAGTACCATAACTTCTGTAACTAGGGCTGGGAAAATATACCGAAATTTTGGTATACCGCCCTTATCATAACGAAAAATACCGATTTTACCGAAATTTTAGGTATGCCGAAATTTTTGGTAAGGTATGATACCGTATTGAAAATTTTGGTATGATAAAGGTATATAAATAATCAATACCGCGGTATTTTGGTATATGCCGAAATACCGTAAAATATTCAATTTTTGAGTTATATGATACGATATTACCATATTAGATGATGCATACATTTATAATTATTATTTATGTATTATAATTTTTAATTAAATTATATATATACACTATTTTATTAAAGATTAAATCTAAAGTCCTACTGTATATTTCTTCATAATTATAAATTATTGATAAAGATCATTGATTTACATGATATTAGTACTTATTTTTTAATTAAGTAATTCTATGCATATGAATATATTTTTGTGTAGATCTCTTAGGTACTATTTATTTAATGACAAACACTTTGTAAAACGGGTTTAGATATATTAATTATGTAAACTCGGTTATTGTTTAATACATAAAAAATTACTCTTTAGCACATGAATTGTTACTTTTTAAATTAAAAAATTACTCTTCAAATTCTTGTAAATCTCGATGTATGGATTACTTTAAGTACATGAAAAATTACTTTTTAGATATACGAATTATTACTCTATTGTGTAAAAATTATTACTCTTCAAAGAGTTATTTTTTATATATTAAAGAGTAATATTAAAAAATAAGGCTTACCTGTAAACCCGGTTTTCATGAGACTTACTCTTATTTAATTTGGTCGTTTGTAGATTGTCGTATATTTTTGAATTTGTTATTTATTAGAGTATGTTTTATAGCTATCTTTCACTTTTCTAGTACATGGTTTTTATAAGATTTATTGAATTTTAAATGTATAACGGTATAGCAAACTATGTAATAGGATGATATATACCGATACCGCCCACCCCTATCTGTAACTGATCTATTTCCGTCCAATTTATGTTGAAAAATTAAAATTTCATCAAAAATTGTCATTAAGCTAAATGCGATATGTGAAATTGGGGAATCTCCGAATCAGAGCATTTTACTGTGTTAACATCCATGATGAAATTCATCAATTCATCTTGCCATGGGATCACACGATTTCATTTAATTCGACTGTCCCATTATTTACATTAAATTTTCTATTACTTCATTAGTCTCAAAAACATATGCACAAACATATGCACACTCTAAAAAGTGATAATCTACGCACAAAATACTAATACCCACACTATACCGCAACAATACCACAACATTGTGATCTAATTTTTACACTAATTAAGACAACAACTTTACCCTTCCTATCTTTCATTATACTGTACACCTTAAAAATACCTTTTTTTTTTAAATTTCTTTTTTCTAATTTTCTCATGAAATTCGTGCCTAAATTATTAGGAGGATGTAGTATAAAATATTTCGAAAATTTAAATTATAAAAAAGAATAAAAAAATGTGAAAATTCTTTCTATATTATTCAAATATAAAAAAAATAAAAAGTAAATTAAAAATGCAATTTCATTTAAACAAAGATATAAAATATACTTAATATTAATAAAATTAATAGGAACAAAAAAATAAATTATATCTCAGATAAAACTAGGGGAAATTTGAAAAAAAAATTCAATATCCAAAATCTTTACCACATTTATTTTTCTTTGTTATCTTTTTTTATACAATTGTACTTTTTGTGACTTCTTTATCCTTACTATTCAAAATCGATACCCAATGTGTCCCCTGTATAGGTCCCAATGTAGATCAACCACACGGGTCCACCGACATCGGTTCCGGTGTAGGTTAACTATACGTGTCCGTACCCATATCGATTCCGATGTAGGTCACCCATACAAACGGCGGCCGGCGGATTGCAGTGGCCGACAGTGGAAAATGGTGGTGGCCGGCGGACGGTGGTGGCCGACGGTAATGGGGTGAGTGAATGGATACTTAGAAATATTTTAATTTTGAGGAGGGATATAATAGTCTTTATAAGGTGTTTTGATTGAAAAAAAAGTATTTGAAGTATATTGGTAGTGATATTTGATTTGTGGGATTGTGTACTTATGATCACTGACGGACATACATGGACGGTAGGGGGCACTGGGCCCTCCTGAACTTTTGAGAATTAGTAGTTTATATATATTAAATTTTCCTATATACTTCTGTAGCCTAGTGGTGATATAGCCTTGTAAGGCATCTATGGTTCTATGTTCGATTTTGTTCAACTACGACATTATTAGATTTTTATTTCCTCTTTTAACGGTAGTATTTGGACCCCCTCAATAGAAATCTTGTGTCCGCTTATGATATTGGCATTAAACTACGACATTATTAGATTTTTATTTTTCTCTTTTAACGGTAGTATTTGGGCCCCTCAATAGAAATCCTGCGTCTGCTCAATAGAAATCTTGCGTCTGCTTATGATATTGTAGTATTTGGGCCCCTATTTGGACCCCCTCAATAGAAATCTTGCGTCCGCTTATGATATTGGCATTAAACTACGACATTATTAGTGTAAGCACTTGAATTTTATTGCCCATTAAGGAAAATATGTGGCAAATTAATGCAATAATTATCAATTAATTATTTATTTATTAAGGAATTTAAATAAATAAATTCCTAAAATAAATGAGTAAATAATTTATAATTGGGTAAGATTCAGTCAAATAAGTCTGACTTAAAGCCTAAGAAAGTGAAAGGCCCAAGCCCGCATAATTAGGTCAAAACTGACCAATCAGGCTGCGAGTTATTTATGGGGCATCCTCATACTTCACCTATATAAGGAGTCCTCCTCTATTCATTCCAGACACACTCAAATACTTGAAGACATAAACGCTCTGAAGAGATCAAGAATACGAGCAGTGCTCCCTTGAGATCTTCAAGCATCTTCAAGTCAAGAACGGCAAACGATTCGGGATTAAGGTGCGGAGCCCCCCAAATCAAGCGTTCTTCATAAATTGAGTTCTTCGGTGTTCTTCACGCCAAGAACAACATACGACTCGGGATTAAGGTGCTAAGCCCCCCAGATCGAGTGTTCTTCGGATCAAGTACGTTTAATCCAAACAAAGGCTCGACGCCTCTGGATAAACGTTATAAAGCCCCAAATTCGAGTACGGACAAGCTTCAACTGAAGATCCGACTCAACACACACAGTCAACGCAGTCAACACACAAGCCAAGTCAAGTCAAAGTCCGAATTGGTTCGAGAGAAGAATCAGAGGATTGATAGAGATTGTTCCTAAATTTTCAAGTTTAATCATTTGGATTATTATTGTAATTCTTTTGTGTTTATTTCATTATAAATACAATATTTGTTGTTACAAATTTTGGCACGCCCAGTGGGACCGTCTCTACCTCTCATCTCTTCTCTCAACAAGCTCGAAAATACAAAGTATGACTCCTCTTAGGATCGCGATAAAAAGGTCATCTACCTCAAAGCCTTTAGAGCTACAAGCTGCGAAGATGCAAGTTATGACTCCGCTAAAGATTGCGATACGAAGGCAAACTGCATCAAAGCCTCAAGAGTTGCAAATTGAAAATGCTGAACTCGTTACAAGAAGTATGTCTGAAGCCTCCTTAGAGACAAACCATGTAGTTGGGATTGCTCTTAACAAGCCATTGCACGAAGACAAAAATAGTGAAGATGATTCTACCTACTCAACTCCTCACTCAATACCAAGCTCACCATCTACCTCAGCTGCAGCTGCAGTGATGACAACAAATGCTATGACCATTGAGAAACAACTAGCAAGTATGATGAGAGCCATTGAAGGACTCACGAAGCATATGGAAGCTCAAGACGTAAAAATCTCTGTACTTATGAAGAAAATGGAGAATGTGGAGACAAATCGTACAAATGAGAAACAAGTTGAGGATGAGTACGAGGAGGAAGACTCGACGAAATATCATTCATCTGAAGAAAAGCCAGCTGAGGATAAGATACAAGTTTCAACTGACGGAACGCTTCCTATCAACCAACTAAAGAATATCGTGATAAATACGATTAAAGATAAGTTTGAAAGGAGCTCAAAATCTTCTTCAAGATACGCCAAGCCATATACAAAGAGGATTGACAACTTGAGGATGCCAACTGGCTACCAACCTCCCAAGTTTCAACAATTTGACGGCAAAGGCAATCCGAGACAACATGTGGCGCACTTTATCGAGACATGCAATGATACTGGGACCAATGGAGATCACATGGTGAGACAATTCGTCCGATCTTTAAGAGGAAATGCCTTTGATTGGTACATCGACTTGGAAGCCAACTCCATTGACAGTTGGGGACAAATGGAAAAAAGTATTCCTCAACCGCTTCTATAGCACACGAAGAATTGTTAGCATGATGGAGCTAGCAAATACTCGTCAAAGGGATGAAGAATATGTCATCGACTACATCAATAGATGGAGGAGTCTAAGCCTCAGTTGCAAAGAAAGGCTATCAAAAACTTCAGCTATAGAAATGTGCATTCAAGGGATGCAATGGAATCTTAGCTACATACTCCAAGGAATTCGACCTAAAACTTTTGAAGAGTTGGCTTCAAGAGCTCACGACATGGAGTTAAGCCTGACATCAAATGACATCGAATGGTCCTCTATTCAAGACTCTTTCGAGTTTGAATACATGTCCTTCGATGAGCCCTTGGAAGAGGAACCACAAACAAAGGCTGCAGTTTCTATAAAGATTAATAGAAATGAAGTTGAAGCAAGAGAAAATAGTGCATCCCAAGATTGAGGGCAATAAACTGTTGATAAGTCAAGTCAAAGCTCCTTGACATGAGCTAAAACTGTCTGCATGACGCTCCTTGATACGAGCTTAAACTATCTAAAAGTCCCCATACACAATGCTCCTTGATACGAGCTAAAACTGCCTGCATTATGCTCCTTGATACGAGCTTAAACTATCTAAAAAGCCTCAAGTCATGCTCCTTGATACGAGCCTAAACTATCTAACACAAATCAAATTCAAGGCTCCTCGATACGAGCAAAAACTGTCTATATCACGGTCCCAAATACGAGCGAAAACTGTCTACATCACGCTCATTGACATGAGCTAAAACTATCTACAAGTCACGCTCCTTGATATGAGTTTAAACTATCTAAAATCCTCAAGTTACGCTCCTTGACATGAGCTAAAACTGTCTACACATCAAATCAAATCTCCTTGAGAAGAGACTAAACTCTTTACACAAGGCTCCTTGATACGAGCTTAAACTATCTACACAATACGCTCCTCGGCACGAGCAAAAACTGTTCATACAATACTCCTCGACACGAGTGAAAAATGTCCACACAAGGCTCCTTGATACGAGTATAAACTGTCTACAAGTTCAAATTCAAAACTCATTGACACGAGTATAAACTGTCAACAAATTCAAGTCCAATGCTCCTCGATGCACGAGCTTAAACTGCATGTTACTCCTGGCCCATATGAGTATAAAATGTGTACGGCCCCCCATTCAAATCAAATCATGTCTCTTTGAACTACGTTATGACTTGATCCTCTTCAAAGAGGTACGTAGGCAGCTTAGCACTTCACTAAGTTCAGCCATAATTCAGGCTATTCATATCAAGTTGGTGAGGCAAGCAATAAAATTCAATCATGTTGATCAAGAATGGATTATCGCAATTTGTTCACTTCAACACAAAGGCGTCCGTGAACAAAATGCGAGGGGGCATTTGTAAGCACTTGAATTTTATTGCCTATTAAGGAAAATATGTGGCAAATTAATGCAATAATTATCAATTAATTATTTATTTATTAAGGGATTTAAATAAATAAATTCCTAAAATAAATGAGTAAATAATTTATAATTGGGTAAGATTCAGTCAAATAAGTCTGACTTAAAGCCTAAGAAAGTGAAAGGCCCAAGCCCGCATAATTAGGTCAAAACTGACCAATCAGGCTGCGAGTTATTTATGGGGCATCCTCATACTTCACATATATAAGGAGTCCTCCTCTATTCATTCCAGACACACTCAAATACTTGAAGACATAAACGCTCTGAAGAGATCAAGAATACGAGCAGTGCTCCCTTGAGATCTTCAAGCATCTTCAAGTCAAGAACGGCAAACGATTCGGGATTAAGGTGCGGAGCCCCCCAAATCAAGCGTTCTTCATAAATTGAGTTCTTCGGTGTTCTTCGCGCCAAGAACAGCATACGACTCGGGATTAAGGTGCTAAGCCCCCCAGATCGAGTGTTCTTCGGATCAAGTACGTTTAATCCAAACAAAGGCTCGACGCTTCTGGATAAACGTTATAAAGCCCCAAATTCGAGTCCGGACAAGCTTCAACTGAAGATCCGACTCAACACACACAGTCAACGCGGTCAACACACAAGCTAAGTCAAGTCAAAGTCCGAATTGGTTCGAGAGAAGAATCAGAGGATTGATAGAGATTGTTCCTAAATTTTCAAGTTTAATCCTTTGGATTATTATTGTAATTCTTTTGTGTTTATTTCATTATAAATACAATATTTGTTGTTACAATTAGATTTTTATTTTTCTCTTTTAACGGTAGTATTTGGGCCCCTCAATAGAAATCTTGCGTCTGCTCAATAGAAATCTTGCGTCTGCTTATGATATTGTAGTATTTGGGCCCCTCAATAGAAATCTTGCGTCCGATATTGGCATTAAAACTACGACATTATTAGATTTTTATTTTCCTCTTTTAACGGTAGTATTTGGGCCCCCTCAATAGAAATCTTGCATCTGCTCAATAGAAATCTTGCGTCTGCTTATGATATTGTAGTATTTGGGCCCCCTCAATAGAAATCTTGCGTTCGCTTATGATATTGGCATTAAAACTACGGCATTATTAGATTTTTATTTTCCTCTTTTAACGGTAGTATTTGGGCCCCTCAATAGAAATCTTGCGTCTGCTTATGATATTGACATTAAAACTAGATTAATCTTGCTTATGATATTGGCATTAAAACTAGATTAACTTTTTTTATGGAAGTACTAAAATCCAAAAAATAAATTAAATAGAGTAGACATGTTAAATGGTTTCTATATAAAATTAAAATTTAATGGTAGGATCCCAAATTACAACTTTTGAGAAAGAGAAAAATAAAATAGTTTAGATATAAAAAATAATATGAGACCGCTTGAGAATAATAGTGTAATTATCCCCTATTTAATTTTATTATAAAAAATCGATTAAGTAAATCTCATTTATTTGCAAAGTAATGACCGACAATCTCTCAATCATTCATCACAAAAAACAATAAATTAATATTAACGCATGTGCAAAATAGTAACCGACAATCTCTCCCTCGTTCATCACAAATAACAAAAAATAATAATGCACGAATTAATTCTATCTGGTCCAATCTCTCTCCCTTGTCGATCTCTCTCTTCCACTAAAAAATTATTTTTTATCAACGAAATATTCCATTGGTAAAAATCTTAATTCTATTGTTAAATTGTCTTATCAAAGGATTAGCAACAAAATCCATTGGTAACATTCCGTTGGTAAAGTGGTGGTTGATAAATTTTTAGCAATGAAAAATCAATTCCGTTGGTAATAATTCTGTTGGTAATCCGTTGCTAATAATTTCATTGGTAATTTATATAATGATTCCCTTGATAATCCGTTGGTAATTACTAATGGATTGAATTCCGTTGCTAAAATAGAGATTAAAACCGTTGGCATTCCGTTGCTAAATAAAAATATTATTTTTGTTGCTAATCCATTGGTAATTACCAACGGATTGAATTCCGTTGGTAAATTTGGTTGCTAAAAAATATTTTTTTGTAGTGTTCATAGCATCGGTAAGTATAAATTTTATAAAATAAAAATAAAGTATATATTTTTTAAATTATAAAATTTATTTAAATAACTATTATACATTTTTTTTAAATGTCAAGAATTTTTAAATATTAATTATATATTTAAAAATTTTAGGGTCAATAAATACTAAATACAAAACGTAAATAAGAATTACTAAGCAATACATTCGCTTGAGGAAATTACTGGTAACCACAAAATTATATTTTGTTTTACTGGTAATACCCATCTGCACATTAGTGTGAATTGTTAAAAGAGAAACCAAAATACGCGATTACATATCCATATTAATTTACATTAGTGTACATTGTTAAAAGACGCGATTTTTCTTTCAAAAATATGCGATTAAATATTCATATTAATATACATTAGTGTGCATTGTTAAGAGATAATAAAAAATACGCGATTTTTTTAAAAAAATACACGATTAATATTCATATTAATGTACATTAGTATGTATTGTTAAGAGATAATAATAAAATACACGCGATCAATATTCATATTAATATACAGTAGTGTATTTATATTAATGTACATTAGTGTGTATTGTTAAGAGAGAAACAAAAATACGCAATTAAATAGAAAAAAAAAGTTGTTATAAATATCCTTAAATATCTCCTTAAATCTATCACCTATTGACTTTCGATCATTTTAATGCACATTAGTGTTAAAAAAAAGTAATCGCTAGAGGTTTAATAGAGAGACAGTGGTTGTTTTCGTTAGAGAAATAAGCGTATCGTTGTGAATAAGGGTAAAGTAGAAAAAAATAAAACACACTATGTATTCATCAGTAATTATATTATATTAATATATTTATTAATAATTAGACTATACAAACGTGTACCTATTAGTATTAATCCCAAAATTTTATGATAACAAGAAAGGTAGAAAATACTATAAATTTAAAGATAATTAACAAGGCAGCTGTGGATAGAGATATAATCAAAACAAATTATTTGTGAACTATTTGCGCCTCAACTCGATAAAATAGTCATTCAATTTATTAAGCTAAACGAGTCGAGTCGAGTTGAGCCTAAATATCGAGCTCAAAAAATTATCGACCGAATTCGAATCTATTAGTATTTGACTCAAATGCTCGCAAGCCTATTCGTGAACATGTTTGCTAAGAGGATCGCATAAAGATTTAGAATCATATTTAAACGAGCTCGAAAGCTCTAAACCGAGATTGAGCTCGAACTATTCGCGAACTTACTATTTTTATACAAGCCAATTTGAATTGAGCTCGAGCCTTAAAATTTTAAATGAGCCGAGCTCGATCCTTGTAATATTTGGCTCGGTTCGATTAGATCCCTATCAATGGATTGCTAAGAAACTACAGAAGAACCAAGGATAACTTCTATGTACAGAAGAGCCATAGAACTCGACAGGTCAAGTTGAAACCCGGTACCTCTAGAAAAATTAGTATTGTTTTTTTCCTTGATTATCTATTGAAATTCATTTGTTATAATTTTTTGAATTTTTAATATTTTCTATGTTTCTTGTTATCTTAAATTTTGAAAACATATAAGTAAACACAAACACTTGTATAAGGTTTACATACGTTTATATGTAAACCCTATTATTATTAAGTAAATAAAAAATTACTCTTTAAACACATAAATTGTTATATTTCTAAATTAAAAAATTATTCTTCCAATTCTTCTAAACATTGATTTATCGATTTCTTTTTTGTAAATGAAAAATTGCTCTATAAATGTTAATTTTTTTACCAAGAATAAAAGAAGGTATTTCTTTTATTTCTTTTTCCTACATTGGATGAAGAATAAAAGGGGGAGGGATCCTTGGTGCTATATAAGGAGACCTTTGAACTTGATGTCAAGTACACCAATCAAGAACACTTTAATCTTTGTGTTTGATTCTAGTTAAATTTTTTTCTTGGATTCTCGGTTTTGAGAATGGGGAGAAAGGTGTGAACTAGTCAAAGATTTGTAAGAGTGTAGGGATTGGGATCGGGAGAGAGAAATTCTATGTGATTGTAAAAAAATTTCACATAGTGGTATTTTCTCGTTCCGTGGTTTTTCTCCGGTTTTGGAGTTTTTCACGTAAATTCTTGTGTTGTGTTTTTTATATTCTTTTTTATTTGTCCCTTAAGAATGAATGTGGATCTGCTTATCCCAATAAGTGGTATCAGAGCCCAGTTCAGGCGCTTATAAAGTTCTTAGTATGCTATGTGGTTGCAGCATAGTCTGACCTTCCACATCAGAAAAGACTTTATGAGAAGAAGAGGGTTATTCATTAGGCTAAGGGTGGCATGAAAGAAGTGGGAAAAGCTAATGGCACAAGGGGGTCAGAAGATCAGCCGAATGCGATGGCATCTCCTTTCTTGCGGTGAAATGCACTGGACAGTGGCGTGGCAAGGGGTACAATTTGCTGGACAGCAGTTTTTGGCGGAGTTCTTTGACCTGCAACAATGTGAATTGTTAGGACTCCCAATGGTGGAGTTGGCTTAACAGTGGCATGGGGTTTTCCATGGATGTCAGCTCAAGGATGTTTGAAAGGAACGGATTTTCGGTAGTGATTGGTGGCGTGGGGAAGCAGCGATTCAACGGGGAAGATGGCGATGTGGTGGCTTGGTATCGGGTGGCGCTAGATCAGTAAAGAATAGCGTGGATTCAACCGGTAAGTAGAAAAGCATCGTGAATTTTGAGGGTTGGAATCGGCTTCAAGTTACGACACTTTCAGTAAAGAAAAGGGTTCGGACAAACCTGGTGTAGCTTGGCGATAAAAGGCAGCGACGTCATGTCGGTACAATGACGGTTTTTGCTCAAGGTATAGCAATGGTGCTGTAATTGCGATGGACAATGGCACGATAATTGCTTACGGTGGAGAAATGGTTACATTTCTGGTCAAGGAGGAGTTGGTGCGGCAACAGCTCTGAATGTTGAGTTAATATCATTGGGGATCCTTATGACATATTCGATTGTCATGAAAAAGGATGTAATAATATTAGCTAGTCCACAAGTTTGCACATGGACATTGACTTGGCAGGTGATGTAGGGTGTGTGGTGGATGTATGATAATTCATATATTAGCATGATTATTTAGTGGAAATTCAAGTCTAATTGAGGGAATTATATGTTATTTATACGCAAATATTGACTTATTTTATCTTTAAGAAATAATTATTTTAATTATATAAATTGATGTCGAAACAGGCTATTAAGTGGAGCAAATAAGGAAATAAATCAGCCAGCATATCTTCCATATATTTGAAGGACCAGATCTTCTCCAAATCTGATGGAGGCTCGATTTTGAGGGAAAAAGACAGTAAAAAAAGAGATTCTGAAAATCAAGCAAATAAGAAAAGAGATCAAGCAGGATTTCGGGGGACAAAGAAGATAAATAAGGAAGGTTGGAGGAGAACATTAGGCACGTGATTTTGGGGCTGCTACACCGATTTTTGGTGGAGCAGAAAAGGAGCGGAGTGATTGCAAGGCAGGTTCTGGGCGTGAAGATTGAAAGCAATCAGACATCATAGGTTATGTAATTTTATTTTATATTTTATCATGAACATGCGGGGCTAATCCCCTTTTCTAGTTTAGAATTTCGTGAACCTCCCGTTGAATATTAGATTAATTATTAAGGATTTTTATGTTGAATCTTTTGTGTGAATTTATTCCATTACATGCGTTGAATTGAATTATAGTAGTTTGATAGTAAATTTAGCGTGATCAACTAGTTTAATTATTTAACTGCTGAATGTTATTCAATGATCTACAATCCGTAATTGTTGTAGGAATTGGATTAAGTAGCAAATAGAGATTATTCCGTGTAGGTGTAATGGGATATATGTTGTATGATTCCTAGCCAGATTTTGTAGTCTAGTAATTCTATATTTGGAGTCTTAATGCATTTTCGAGTTCGAATCCATAGGGTCACTCATAAATAGTTCAATTTAGTGGTCGTACCCTAATTGATGAACTTAAGAACATTCGGGTTGATTGGTCCTACCGTCAATCTAGGGATTTGAGTTTGCACACTAGGCTAGATGTTTAATTCCTATAGTTAATTAATTAGTAAGCGGGAGGGGATCGTCATTCTAAACTAGGTTCTTCTCACTTGGTAAATTTTCTAATTAAAATTAGTCTACGTACTTTGTTACTTGAATTGAGTTAATTTATTATCGTCATTGTTATTTTTAATTTTTCACCAAACAAAACCCCCCTTATTTATTTTATCTATTTTCAACACTTAAATTTAATTAAATCTCATTATACTCTCTTGGGTTCGACCCGTACTCATTACTATACTAAGTATTGGAGGGAGTCAGAAATAAAAATATATTTTGGTAGGCCGGGGACAACTTATCAAAATTGGCGTTGTTTGCTCGGGGAGTAAAATTAAAATTTGTTAAATTTCTATGTTTCTGATTTTTTCTGCATTTTTACAGGTTCTGGAATTTTTTCAAATTTTTCTGGAATTTTCAATTTTTCCAGTAACATTGACACTGAACCCTCAGTGTCAGTAGTGCCCTATTTTTAAAACATTTCTGTGAATGATCACTTGTTCTTCTGGTCCAAAACAACTTGAATACATACAAAAAATCGAGAGAACTGCCCGGAGGTTGACAAAGGAGTCCCGGAAGAAGAAGGAAACAAGTTCGTCTACTGATAGAACCATCGAAAATCTTACCGAACTTGAACTTGCAGCTAATCCACTTCATCTTGGAGAGGAGAATTCTGAATTTTCTGATTTAGAGGAGGACGATACCGTAGGTTTTGAGTCGGGAGAGGAAAACATGGCTGGAAATGAGAAAAAACTTTGAATGAATTGGCAAATCCGGACGTAGTCCATCAGCCACTATGCATTAGCCTTCCTGCAATTAATGATAACACTACATTTGAATTAAAATTGGGATTGATTCACTTACTTCCTGCTTTTCATGGTCTTTCAGGTGAAAATCCATACAAGTTCTTGAAGGAATTCGTGGTTGTATGCACAAGCATGAAACCAACCGGAGTGACGGAGGAACAAATCATGCTTAGGGCATTTCCCTTTGTGTTGAAAGACATGACAAAGGATTGGTTGTATTATCTCCTTCCTGGATCAATTGATACGTGGGCAGAAATGGAGAAACTTTTTCTCCAAACTTAATTCCTAGCCACTAGAGTTGCTGTATTGCGTAAGGAGATATCTTGGGCTCATCAGATGCTAGGGGAGAGTTTAAATGAGTATTGGGAGAGGTTTAAATGCCTCACATCAGCATGCCCCCAACATCAAATAAGCGACCAGTTGTTATTGCAATACTTCTATGAAGGGTTGTCAATCATGGATCGAAACATGCTTGATGCGGCTAGCGGAGGAGCATTCATGATGAAGACACCTACTGCTGCTAGGAGCTTGATTGCTAGCATGGCTGCCAACACCCAATAGTTTGACACACGTGATCCATCACTTAAAGAAGTAAAGGAGGTCCATGATTCTAAGATGGAGGAGACTTTGAATAAGTTGACAGTTGCTATGGAGAATCTTGCTAAAGGAAGAGAGGTAAACCCTCCATCTTGTCAATATTGTTTAGCTTATGATCATTCTACTCTTGATTGCAGGTCTACACCTAGTGAGGAGCAAGTAAACGCCATGGGGCGACCTTATGATCCCTTCTCTCAAACCTAACTCAGGGTTGGAGAGATCATCCTAATCTTAGGTATGGTAGTGGACAAGGAGGAAATAGGGGGCAACAGCAGTTTCAAGAGCAGAGAGTGGTGAATAGGCAACAAGATCACCTTCAAGATGGTGGAAATCGCTAACAAGTCGAGGCAAGCTCCGGAGCTTCATCTGAGGAAATGATGAAAGAGATGCTGCCAACAATCTGAAATTCCAAGTGTCTACTCAGACATCCATCCAAAACTTAGAAAATCAAATGAGTCAATTGGCTACAACTGTAGGCCAGATGCAGGCCCAAAACAGTGGAAAGTTGCCTTCACAAATGAAGGTTAATCCTAAGAATGTGAGTGCTATTACACTGCGAAGTGGGAAACAATTGGAGGAGGTTGTACCGCCCAAAAAGCCTGACCAAGTCGTGGAAAAAGATGATGCAGAACCTGCTAGAACAGTGGAGGATCAGACCGATCAGTTTGGGGTGGAAAAATCTGATGTGCAGAAACGTAACACTGACACTGAACCCTTCAGTGTCAGAAGGTCCGAAAAAAATCAGGTTAAAATTTTTGACCCTATTCCTTTTAATATTAACCATTTACCTTTTCCAAGCAGGATGAGGAATCCAGACACCACTGAAAAGGATAAACAAATACTTGAGGTATTTCGGAAAGTGGAGATCAATTTACCTCTCATTGAGGCGATTAAGCAAATTTCGAGAAACGCCAAGTTCTTAAAGGAGTTGTGTACCAATAAAAAGAAGTTGAAAGGAGATGAAAAAGTGGTGATGGGAGAAAACGTTTCAGCTGTCTTCCAGTAAACGTTATCTCAGAAGCGCAAAGATCCTGGCATGTTTGTGGTTCCTTGCAAGATTGGGAATTTTAAGGTGGAAAGAGCCATGCTAGACCTTGGAGCTTCCATTAATGTGATGCCTCGATCAGTATTTGAAAAGCTAGGTGTGGGAGAGTTGAAAAAATCGGAGTTATCATCCAGCTTGCTGATCAAAGCCAAGCATACCCAGATGGAGTCATTGAGGATGTTCTTATTCAGGTAGACAAACTTTTTTTTCTTGCTGATTTTTATGTGTTAGAAATGAATGAACACCCATCGAATTCCAATCCAATTTTATTGGGGTGACTGTTCCTCAACACTTCACGCACTAAGATAGATATGAGTGAAGGTACTCTCACGATGGAATTTGATGGGTAGATCATTAAATTCAACATATATAATGCTATGTAATACCCTAATGATGCCAACTTGCTTTCTGTTGTGAGTACTATTGAACTTATTGTCCAGGAACACTTCGAACTCACTTGTAGGGATGCATTAGATTCAGTCATTGAACATGGAATCATGAAGGAGGATGCTGAAAGATGGGATAATGAGGAGCTGAATCACTATGTTAATGCTTTGCATAGTTCTTCTCAGAGACCAAGCACCTCAGATGTAGCTTCTGTTAAATTGCCTGACATTTTTCCAAGTATTCTTCCATCTATAGTGCAGGCACCAAAGATGGAGTTAAAGGCACTTCCTGAACACTTGAAGTACGCCTACTTAGGGCAGGATTCCACTTTACCGGTGATCATTTCATCCAAGCTGACAGACGACCAAGAGAGCTTGTTGTTCGATGTGTTGAAGAGGCATAAGACTGCTATTGGATGGACGATAGCGGATTTGAGATGTATCAGTCTTAAAATTTGCATGCACCATATTCTACTTGAGGATGATGCGAAGCCGTCTCGAGAAGCTCAGCGTCGATTGAATCCGCCCATGATGGAGATGGTAAAGAAGCAGGTGTTAAAACTTCTAAGTGTGGGGATTATTTATCCCATCTCAGATAGTAAATGGGTCAGTCCGACACAAGTGGTGCCAAAGAAATCAGGAGTGACTGTGGTTGAGAATGACAAGGGTGATATGGTGTCAATACGTTTGCAAATGGGTTGGAGAGTATGCATGGACTACCGCAAGCTTAATAACATGACTAGAAAGGATCATTTTCATTTACCCTTCATTGATTAGATGTTAGAAAAGCTTGCAGGCTTTTCTTATTATTGTTTTCTTGATGGTTTTTTTGGTTATTTTCAGATTGCTATAGCCCCCGAAGACCAGGAGAAAATGACCTTCACATGCCCCTTTGGGACCTTTGTATGTCGTCGGTTAACTTTCGAGCTTTGCAACGCACCAGTCACATTTCAAAGGTGTATGGTAAGCATTTTTTTTGAATTTGTGGGTAATATAATAGAGGTCTTTAGGGATGATTTCAGTGTCTATGGAGAATATTTTAATAGTTGCCTTGGAAATCTTGAATTGATCTTGAAAAGATGTGTAAAAATAAATCTTGTTTTGAATTGGGAAAAGTGTCACTTTATGGTCGAACAATGTATTGTTTTAGGTCATGTCATTTCAAAGAATGAGATTGAAGTTGATAAGTCTAAGATAGACCTTATATCTGCATTTCCTTACCCCGCATCTGTGCGGGAAGTTCGTTCTTTTCTCAATCATGCAGGTTTCTATAGAAGGTTTATTAAGGATTTCTCAAAGATATCCAAGCCACTTTGTGAGTTGTTGCAAAAAGATTTGAAGTTTGAGATGAATGATGCCTGTAAGAAAGCTTTTGATGAGTTGAAGGAGTTGATAACCACACCACCCATAATTCAGCCGTCGGATTGGAGCTTGCCTTTTGAAATAATGTGTGATGCTAGTGACTATGCCGTAGGAGCAGTGTTGGGGCAACGAGTGGACAAGGCTGCACATGTGATTTACTACGCTTCAAAAACCTTGGATAACACTCAAGCCAACTACTCCACTAATGAAAAAGAACTCCTAGCTGTGGTTTTTGCTCTAGAAAAATTTCAATCTTACTTGTTGGGTACTAAAGTCACTATTTTCTCTGATCATGCAGCTCTTCGTTTTCTCATGACGAAGAAAGAAGCAAAATCTCAGTTGATTCGGTGGATTTTACTGCTTCAAGAATTTGACTTGGAAATCAAAGACAAAAAGGGATCGGAGAATATAGTGGCCAACCAACTAAGCTGGCTGATTAGAGATGAAGATGAGCAGAAAATTCTTGAAAATTCTTCGGATGAACAGTTGCTGGCCGTTCAGCAAAATCTAATTCGAATCAACTAACACTGAACCCTTCAGTGTCAGAAGGCTCTATTCTATGGTTTGCCGATTTGGCGAATTTTTTGACCTGCCATTAGTTTCCAGCTCAGATGAGTAAAGTAAAAAATGACAAGCTCCATAGTGATGCCAAGTACTACATGTGGGATGATTCGTATTTGTGGAAACATTGTTCCGATCAAGTGATAAGAAGGTGCGTTCCAGAAATTGAATTTAATTTTATACTCACCTTTTGTCATAGTCATGCATGTGGTGGTCATTTTGATTTTAGAAGAACTTCTTTCAAAGTACTTGAGTGTGGATTTTATTGGCCGACACTGTTTAAAGATGCTAATGAATTTTGCAAGTCTTGTGATAGATGTCAGCGTGTAGGAAATATTTCCCAACGAAATGAAATGCCCTAAAAACCTATAATCATTTGTGAGATTTTTTATGTGTGGGGGATGGATTTTATGGGACCTTTTCCTTCTTCGTTTGGTTTCACCTACATATTACTTGCTGTTGATTACGTGTTGAAATGGGTGGAAGCAAAGGCCACCTGAACTAATAATTTTAAAGTGGTTGCAGGTTTCCTTCGATCTAACATATTTTGTAGGTTTGGAATTTCTCGAGCCATTATCAGTGACAAGGGCATGCATTTTTGCAATCGAACGGTAGAAGCGCTTCTACACAAGTATTCGGTGTTTCATAAAACTTTCACACCCTACCACTCTTAAACGAGTGGCCAGGCAGAGGTATCCAACCATGAGATAAAGAGGATTTTGGAGAAGATGGTTAATCTGTCTAGGAATGATTGGAGCTCACGATTGGAAGATGCACTATGGGCCTATCGAACGGCCTATAAGACACCGATTGGCATGTCCCCGTATCGACTTACCTATGGAAAGCCATGCCACTTACCTGTGGAGCTTCAACACAAGGCATGGAGGGCAATCCAGAAGTGCAACATGGATTATGATAAGGCCAGAGTACAAAGAAAACTCCAATTGCAAGAGTTGGAGGAATTGATAAACGAGGCCTATGAAAATTCAGTGATTTATAAAGTTAAAACAAAGGCATTTCATAATGCAAGAATCTCAAGGAAAAATTTTAGCATTGGGCAAAAAATTTTACTTTACCACTCAAAGCTTAAATTATTTCCTGGTAAGTTGCGTTCTCGTTGGATTGGTCCGTTTATTGTGACTAATGTTTATTCTCATAGTGCAATTGAGATAAGAAGCATAAATTCTGGAAAGAGCTTCAAAGTTAATGGGCACCAACTTAAGGAATATCATGAAGGTTTCCATACGGTTGAGGTGGACCGAATGGAGTTGCAAGATGTGGTTTACAACTGATAAAAATACACCTTATCTAAGTTGAGCCAACAACAATAAAAAAAAGGCGCTGATTGAGAGGCAACCCAATTTTCTTGTTTTATTTTTATTTTAATAAATTATCTAATTGTTCACTTTTAATTTTCTGTTGTGATTAGCAGAAGTTATACAAACTGCAAGGATTGTTCGTGGTCAAAGCACTACCCAAAATTGAATCAGGTGCACTCTACCCAATTACATATTTGGTCTTTCTTATACTGTGCTTTGCTTGGGGACAAGCGAACGTTTAGGTGTGGGGAGGGATTTTATATGATAATTGGGATGATAATTGGGGTTGAAAAGTGATGTACATATGATTTGATGCTCTTTGCTGAATTTCTTGTCCCATGTCATGTTCTTGTTATTCTCTGAATTTTATGTTGATGTGGAATTTGAGAAATTGAGGAATAAAATCTTTTGAGGTGATGAGAGTGATGCATGATTGAGGGGGTAACAGTGATGTTGAGGAGCTGTTGAAAAAGTGATATTCTTTGCAAAATTTTTGTGATTGTAGTGGCTGAGTTTTTTTCGAATTTCATGGCAAATATACCCAATTTTTTATGAGCTTTTGAGCCTTAACGAGCTATCATCTATAAGCTCCATTGAAATTTCTTTCTTGAGTGCATTGAATTTGAATTGCTCTTTCTAGGACTTGCTCTTTTGAATGTGTTTCAAGATCATGTGAGTGGATGTGTGTTATAAAATAATAAGGGCACTTAGGTTTAACCCTCTTGGCTTATATTGTTCCACCTGATTATGAAAACTCTAGGGAAGTGATGAGTATGTAAATTCACAAGTTTGGCACCATGTTTTTTGCTAGTTTTGGAGAGTTTTGTGGTGGAAATAGGTGGAAAACCTATACATATTGTGAATTAGCATGAATCAGGTGTTAGTGGACTATTTAAGTGGTTTTTATAGCAAAAATGGAGTGGAAGTGCCAAGAATCGAAGAGACGAAGTCGAGATCACACGAACCACCAAGGAAAGAGTAGGGTTCGACCTGATGGAGGAGGGTTCGACCTCTCCTACAGGTCGAACCAGTGTTGCAAAAAGTGCAGAAGGAGGGTTCGACCACGACCCAAGGGGTTTGACCTGTTCATCAGGTCGAACCATGGTCGAACCAGTTCGCAAGAAGATGGGTTCGACCACGATGTTGGGGTTCGACCTGATAGTTGGTCGAAACAAGAGCAAAAATTGTCCAGTGGTGAAGTTCGACCTGGGGTTCGACCAAAGAGGGAGTGGTTCGACCTGTACAAGAGGACGAACTAAGTGCAGAATGTGTCCAGTAGCAGGGTTCGACCTGTGGTTCGACTTGTGGCTGGTAGTTCAACCTGTTTGACGAGGTCGAACCAAAATGCGGAAACTTACCTTATCCGGATTTTCGAGGCCAAAACGCGTGAGATCACTTGAAAAGCCCATTCCAAGCCCTAGAGACGTGATTACAAGTATAAAAGAAGGCTCATGTAGTCAAGAAAACGACGACGACGCGAGGAGCTTAAGATCGTGAATCATAAGAGGAGACAAGAAAAGAGATTGGTGATCCATCCGGAGGGTGGTGACAGAGGTGCAGCTGGAGATTCAAGTAAGATTGGTCCAACTAACCATGATTGTTCTTAGATCAATCATGGGCTAGAGCCACTTCGGTAGTTCTAGGATTATGAAGGTTTCATGAGTTAATTTGTATTCCGTGTGTATACTCCGTACAACACTACTTGTGGTTTATTTTATATAAGATTGCACGTTTTTAATCCATACTCATAGTTGTTTTGTGCATCAATAATCGTTGTGTAGAGTCTGAATGCATAACATGGTTATTGGTTGAGTGCGTTCACTAATGAGCAGGGTTTATTGTTATAATTCTAAGTGAAGGAATTCCGAGGTTTTATTAGAACCATCTTATATGAATATTTATTAATTGAATTGAATTCGGGTTAACAAGTAGGATTAAGAGTATAACTTTATAGTACCTAAAAAGGGAGATCAAATCGGGTTAGAGTACTAAGTGCATGGAAAATAATTGATTATGATAGTACCTAGAAAGGGAGGTAAAGTATACGTCTTGCTCTGAGGATATTTACACGTTTCAAAAGCTTATCTATTTGTGTCTATAGAATAGATTTGTATGATCTAGTGATGCGTCTATAAACCACAAGGCATAGTCGGACATCGACACATGAAAGTATGAATTAACGAATGAAACTGGATGGCTTGACGAACTACCTATTATCTTATTTGATCACAACTACTATTTTTTTGTTCTTGTTATTTAATTGCTATTTTAATTATTACTTAGTTTACAAAACAAAATTACAATTCTCAACATAGTCATAATTGCTAGAAAATAACTAAAGTGATATTTATCCGTCCCGTGGATTCGATATTTAACTTGGTCACCTTCGAAACTACAATTGATATCCTTCATACTTGGGGATTAATTGTGTATTGAGAAAACGCTCATCAAGTTTTTGGCCCATTGTCGGGGACGGTTTAAAATATCTTTTTGTTATTTCTAGTTTTTAAGGCTATTTTTTCTTGTTTTGTTGTTTTAATTCTAGTTCTTTTTAGGTGCATGCTCACAAGATCAAAGAAAGGTGAACTTGAACCCTACAATCCTGAAATCGGAGCATCGTCAAGAAAGAAGAAGAAGAAGAAGAGCAAGGCAAAGACTATTGATCCAACTGAAGCTCTGAATTTTGGAGTTGAAGTTGACGAGCAGAATTCGCAGACGATTGAAGCTATAACTGAAGTTAATTCGGGAGTAAGGACAGTCAACATGGCAGCGAATCCGGATAATCTAGCCATCCGAGAGGTTTTTAGAAACAATGGGGCTGGAAATTTTGGGCTTCTAGGAGCAAGGGGAACTAATTCAGCTTTCGATCTTCATCCCGCTCTTATTAGCATGATAGAAAGGAACTCCTTTTCAGGAGGGTCTTTCGAGGATCAGTAGCAGTATCTGAACAAGTTCTTGGGCTATGCAAGTACTCAAAAAGACGCAGGAGAACATGAAGATGCAAGGAAGATCCTTTTGTTCAAATTCTTTCTTACTGAAAAGGCGAGAGATTGGTATGACATTATCAACGCAGCTGAGTGCACCACTTGGGAGCAACTGAAGTTAAGGTTCTTGGAGAGGTACATGCCACCTTCAAAGGTATTTAAGATGAAGCAAGACATTAACCAATTCGCTATGGGTGGAGGAGAAAAATTTCATGAAGCATGGGATAGATTCAAGGACATGCTTAGGAAGTGTCCTCAACATGGGCTATCTGAAGCTCAATATATCAGTATATTCTACAATGGATTGGACTGTGATTCATGAGTGTTATTGGATGCTTCCTCTAATGGAACATTGCTTACAAAGTCATCCGTAGAGGCCGAAAAGTTGTTTAAAGATATTTCGATGAATTCGAGGGATTGGCCAACTGATAGAGTTAGAGGTACTTATGTCCTTGGTAAGGTAGCTAAGGTTGAAAAAGCAATGGTTAAAACAAGTAGAGAGGATGAGATCATCTCTAACTTGTCCAATATCAACAAGCTACTTGAATTCCAACAGAAGCAAATCAGCGAATTATCTCAGCACGTACCAATCATGCAGCAGGAGTTAAAGAATGAGAGACCAATCCAAGAGGAGTTGGAAGAGGCACACTATGCGATGGGTCAAAGTATTCAAGGGACTAGGTATCCAGATCAAGGAAACTGGAATTACCAAGGGAACTATCGAGGAAACTTTAATAATCGTGGTCCCCCTGGTGGTTATCAACAGCCTAGGAGGCCGGAGTTCTCATGGAGCAATCCGAATAATGCGATTCAACCTCTGATGGGTATTGAACCAGGTGATAAGGTGGAAGAAGAGAAACCGGGTCTTGAGGATACTGTGAACAGGTATATGACCAAGAATGATGAAAGAGTTAACCGCCTTGAGGCCAAACTTTAAAAGAAAATCGATGCAAACCATGAGGTTATATCTAAGCAGGTGAAGGACCTTATGTTACTGATGGGGGAGATGGCAGGAAGTGTTAACAAGCTTACTCAAACTCTTGAGAAGGGAAAGTTCCCGTCTCAAAGTATTGAGAATCCAAGGTCCTACAACGCCATCACATTAAGGTCGGGAACGCAGTATGAGGGACCTGTGAGGCCGGAATCAAATTTGGACATGTCTAGGGCAAGGTTCGAACATGGTTCGACCAACATTGAAGGTCAAACAACACAGGGGAGGTCGAACCAACACACTGGACACGATCAGGAGAGATTGCAGCATCGGTTCGACCAAACTGCAGATGGTTCGACTTGTCCCACAGGTCAAACCATGGTCGAACCCGACAACTCGGAGCACTCTATTTTTCTAGAACACTAGTTCGACCAAATCAATCTTGGTTCGACCTATCCAACAGGTCAAACCCAGGTCGAACTGCACCACTTGGAGCACTCTGTTTTATCACAGAAATGGTTTGACCACGACGATCATGGTTCAACCTATCAAACAGGTCGAACCTTGGTCGAACCGGATGGCGGAAGGAGTATAGTAGGCCAGTTCGACCTAGGTACCCATGGTTCGACCTGTTCCACAGCTCGAACCCAGGTCGAACCTCAAATTCAAAAAGAGAGCCATTGTCCAGAAGGTAGGTTCGACCAGTACGTACATGGTTCGACCTGTTCAACAGGTCGAACCCTGGTCGAACCCCACCAGAAATTGCCTGTTGCCACTCCGAACACTCTCGATGATGTTGATGCTACTCTAATGGTTCGGAATGAGCAAAGTACAGAGATAATAGCTGAGAAAAAGTGGGAAAGAGCCAAGCGTTTGAGATCCGAAAAAGAAAAAGCGGAGAAGGTTGATCGTGATGAATGGGGGATTCCCAAAACAAAGATACCTCCGCCGTTTTCTTACAAGCTTGTGAAGAAGGGATTGGAAGAGAAGTTCAAGAAGTTTTTAGAGATAATGAACAAAATAAGCTTGAGCATTCCTTTCTCAGAGGCAATCATGGAGATGCCGTACTATGCCCGATTTCTAAAGGACATATTGTTGAAGAAGCGAAGCTTAATCGGAATTGAAATGGTGAATTTATCTGAGAATTACAGCTCAAACATCCAAAGGAAGCTGCCGCAAAAGATGAAGGATTTGGGGAGCTTCACTATTCTATGTGAAATCGGAAAGGGACCGGCACGGCGAGCTTTGTGCGATCTAGGGGCGAGCATAAATTTGATGCCTTTGTCCATCTTTCAGAGGCTTGGTTTGGGGGAGTTGACCCCTACAACAGTGGTTCTCCAATTGGCGGACAGGTCGATGACGTTTCCAAAAGGTATAATTGAAGACGTTCTCATCAAAGTGGAGAAGCTAGTCTTTCCTATGGACTTTCTTGTGCTAGAGATGGAAGAAGACAAGGATAATATCCCTTTAATCTTGGGGAGACCTTTCCTTGCTACTGCTGGAGCTATGATTGATGTTCAGAAAGGAGAGCTTAGATTGCGGATGGACAAAGAAGAAGTTCTTTTCAACTTAGACAAAGCAATGAAGATGCCCATGGAGTCGCAGTGTCATAGTATTGATGTGGTGGAGGAGATTGTGAAGAAGGACATGTCTCTGATCCTGTCAAAGGATCCTCTTGAGACATGTTTGATGAAATCTCTTACTTATCCCACTACGGAGCTTGACGGACTCTCCAACGAGGTATGTATTGACTTTCTTGAAAACTTACTTGCTTTGGGTGATGACAGGTTTGAATCGGGAAGAACTAAGGTGGAAGAAGTCAAGTAGACTAGGAAGTACTTGCCTTTGGATAACGAGAGCCCTCCGATGGAGGTGAGGAAAGAGGAGTTGAAACTTTTGCCGAAACACTTGAAGTACGCCTTTCTTGGCGACAATGAAAAATATCCGGTAATTGTATCTTCTTCTCTTGATGATGATCAACTTGAGGAGTTATTGAAGGTTCTTAGGAAGTATAAATCTGCGATTGGTTAGTCTCTTGAGGATTTGAAAGGAATTAGTCCTTCGTATTGCATGCATAGGATAAGATTGTTAGACGAGGCAAAGGCAAGTATTCAGAATCAGTGGAGTGTTAATCCCGCGATTCAAGAGGTAATTAGGAAGCAAATCCTTAAGTGGTTGGATGCCGGAATCATATATCCTATTAGTGATAGTCCCCATGTGAGTCCATTGCATGTAGTTGCTAAAAAGGGGGGGTATGACTGTCATAAAAGCTGAGGATAGAGAAGCGATAGCCACAAGGATTCCTACAGGATGGCGTACATGTGTAGATTATTGGAAGTTGAATGAGAACACGTGTAAGGATCATTTTCCTCTTCCTTTCATGGATCAAATGTTAGATCGTCTTGCAGGTATGAGTTTTATTATTTCTTGGATGGATACTCGGGGTACAACCAAATTATGATTGCCCCCGAGGATTAAGAAAAGACCACTTTTATTTACCCCTACGGGACCTTTGCTTTTCGGAAAATGCCATTTGGGTTATGTAATGCGCCTGCTACTTTCCAGAGATGCATGATGGCAATATTCGATGGGTTGATAGAGAAGATCATGGAGGTGTTCATGGATGATTTTTCTGTTTTTGGTTCCTCCTTTGATATTTGTTTGTCTAACCTAGCTACTGTTTTGAAGAGATGCCAAGTGACTAATCTTGTCTTGAATTGGGAGAAGTGCCACTTCATGGAGAAGGATGGGATTGTTCTTGGGCATCATGTTTCGGCTAAAGTGGTGGCGATTGAGAAGCTTCCACCACCGACCAATGAAAGAGGAGTGCGGTCCTTCCTTGGACACGCCGGTTTTTACAGGAGATTTATAAAAGACTTCTCAAAATACTCTAAGCCCTTATCTCGCTTACTTGAAAAGGATGTTCCTTTTGTGTTTGATGATGATTGTCTAACAGCTTTTCAAGTTTTGAAGGAGGCGCTTATTTCTGCACCAATCTTGATCACACCGGATTGGACTCAACCGTTTGTACTAATGTGTGATGCAAGTGATGTAGCACTTGGAGTGGTGCTTGGACAGCTGAAGGAAAAGAAGTTTTGCACCATTTACTACACAAGTAAGACTTTCGATGTGGCACAAAAGAATTACACGGTGACTGAAAAGGAGTTTTTGGCAGATGTGTACGCATTCGACAAGTTTCGTCAGTATTTGGTTGGCATGAAGACTATTGTGTACACGGATCATTCTGCGATTCGGTACTTGATGGAAAAGAAGGAGACGAAGCCTTGGATAATAAGGTGGATTCTTTTACTTCAAGAGTTTGACATAGAGATCCGGGATAAGAAAGGTTCTGATAATGTGTTAGCGGATCATCTTTCGAGGATGGAGACTAGGGAACATTGTGATAATTCTTTCGAGTATATTGAGAAAATATTTCCGGATGAAAAGATCATGGCCGTGTTTGTTGAAGGGGCTGAGCAAGCGTGTGCGGTTGCTGCGCAGGGAGTTGATCCATGGTATGCGGACTATGTTAATTATATTACTGTGGGAGAAATTCCAAGGGATCTCAACCGATATCAACTTACTAAATTCAAAAGGGATGTTGAGACTTTCATATGGTATGATCCATTTGTGTACAAAATTTGCACGGATTTAATCATCCGTAGGTGTGTACCCGAGATGGAGATGGAGAGTGTTCTCGAGTTTTGTCATGCACAACCTAACGGGGGGCACTTCGGCGCTCAAAAGACAGCAGCCAAGTTACTTCAGTCCGCTCTTTATTGGCCTACATTGTTCAAAGATTGTGAGACCTATGTGGCGTCTTGCGATAGGTGTCAATGCATGGGGAGCATCGGTAGGAGAGACGAGATGCTGCTTCAGCCAAGCATAGTGGTCGAGATTTTTGTTGTGTGGGGTATCAATTTTATGGGGCCTTTTCCCCCATCTAATGGATTTCTCTACATTCTACTTGCGGTGGATTATGTTTCTAAGTGGGTGGAAGCGATTCCTACTCGCTTGAATGATTCGAAAACTATTATATCTTTCTTGAAGAAGCATATCTTTGCCCGTTTTGGAGTCCATAGAGCACTTGTTAGTGATGGAGGTATGCATTTCTTAAATAAATTTCTTGAGAAGGTGCTTAAAGGGTATGGTGTTAAGTATTGGGTCACTACACCCTATCATCCTAAAGCGAATGGGCAAGCGGAGGTCTCTAACCGTCAAGTCAAATAGATTTTGGAGAAAGTGGTCGGAACCAATAGAAAGGATTGAGCTTTGAAGCTCGATGATGTAGTGTGGGGGTTCCGGACCGCGTACAAGATGGTGTTAGATATGTCACCATATCAGATTATCTATGGGAAGCCGTGCCACTTACCTGTAGAGATTTAACACAAAGCGTTTTGGGCTTTGCGAAGCTTGAACTTGACTCTCAAGGATGTGAAGGAGTTGAGGATTACTCACATCAATCTTTTGGATGAGTTTCGGAGTCGTGCGTACAAGAATTCAGAGATCTATAAGGAAAGGATTAAGAGGTGGCATGATTCAAAGATCTCGTACAAGGAGTTCAAGCAAGGAGATGAAGTATTACTTTTTAACTCTCGTTTAAAGATTTTTGCAAGCAAGTTGAAGTCAAAGTGGACGGGACCGTTCATGATTCATCGAGTCTTAGGAGGGGGGAGTTTTGAGCTTATTGTCAAGGATGGAGACATTTTTGCGGCAAATGGACATCGCTTGAAGCATTACAAGTCGCCGGATGATGTTTGTGTCATCTTTGTGGATACCTTGATCTGATTTAGTATCGTCGTGACTCTCCGACGTTAAATTTTAGCGCTTGTTGGGGGCTTTCCCTCCCATTTTATTATTTTATTTCTTTCGTGTGAGTAAGAAATTTTTATATTTGAAGTGCTTACTTATCGGCAATTACATCTCTTTGCAAACTTAGTTTCACCTATGGTTTTACTAAGTTTGGGGGGTGTGATGTACTTACCTCAATAAGCACCGATAGTATAATCTTTTCTTTGTGATGTTTGTTAGGGGAGTTGGTTTTTGCGCCATATTTAAAATTTAAATCGATTTTGATGTGATGATTTTTTTACCACTTGCCTAATGTTTAGTGGGTTTTGGTTGTATTTTCTTTTACGGAGTTACTCATGAATGATATTTTATGGAATAAATTTTGGATGAAGTTGTGCTCTAGTTGGTATCTAATGATTCGTATTGAAGTTTGAAGTGTATAGGGATTGAAGAACACTCAGTTTAGAAGCGTAAAAGGGTGGTTCGACCAAAGCCAGGAGAGGTTCGACCAGTGCAAGGAGGTCGAACCGAGCAGAGGAAGTCGAACCGACGCAGAAAATCATCCAGTGAGGTGGTTCGACCTGATCATTCTTGGTTCGACCTGTTAGACAAGGTCGAACCCGGTGACTTTAAATTTACAGTATGGTGGTTCGACCTAAGCTGTTATGGTTCGACCTGTTCAGAAGGTCGAACCTGAGATCAAACCAGTCCGTTCAGAGCACTCTATTTTTCAGGTGATAGGTTCGACCAAAACAAGAGTGGTTCGACCTGTCTAACAGGTCGAACCCAGGTCGAACCACGAGGAGCAGTTGTCCAGAAGGTAGGTTCGACCTCGTCACAAGATTGGTTTGACCTATTCAGAAGGTCGAACCTAGATCGAACCAAAAGATAAGTTTGTCTAGAAGGTAGGTTCGACCTCGTCGCTCGAGGTTCGACCTGTTCCGCAGGTCGAACCCGAGGTCGAACCCAGTCAGGTACGCATTTTAAGTTGGATTTTTAGAAGGGTTCGATCATTCTTTTTGTTCACCAAACCTCGAACCCTCCCCGAACCTTAACACCCTTGCACAAATTCGTCAATTACACTTGATTTTGCACCGATTACACAACATTACACTCTTAATTCTTGAATTGGGCGCGGATTTGGGCAATTTTTGTCGCGAATTAGGGCTTCAGTTGCGCATTTTGAGTGTTGTGAGTCAATTGTCGATTGTTAACCATGGGCAAGACTAAAGGTACATTTTTTTCAACTCAATTACCTTAGGATTGAAGTTTATTGCAAGAAATGTGTTGTGGGTAAGTTGATTAATGTTGATTTTGGTTGAAATTCATGGTGATAATGGATATTGTTGAGTTGATTCATATGAATTCATGTTTATTGGTCTGAGATTGCTTGATTATGGATAGAACTTGAGTTTTATGTGGATTGATCAAGGATATGATGCATCTAGATGAATGAGCATGTTAGTTAGGTTTGAATTGTTGATAATTGGAGTTGTTCATGAAGTTCAATTGTTGAAATTCTTGTTGAATAGCTTGAATTTGTTGATGCATGCTTGTTGTTTATGATTTGACGATTAAAGGTAGTGTGATTGAAGATGTTTTGAGCATGTTAATTAAGCAAGTGATGTTGAGATGATAGTTGGGTTGATTAAGCATGGATGCTTGAAGTCTTGAGTAGAGTATAGGATATGCTAGTCATATACTTGTGTTCTTGTCTTGTTGGTTGTATTGAAGTAGATGTTTTCAGGAAAGGGACAAGGATCAAGTAAAGGGAAAGGTAAGGCGGATGAAGTAAGATCGAAGAAGAGAAATGACTGGCCTTCAAATGTGGACACAGTGACAAGGAAGCTGAGGCTACAAGATCGTTTACCCGAGAACTTCAAAATTCATATGCAAAACTGGGATGAGATTAAAGAAAAGTGGGAAGAAGTCTCGGACAAGATAGCTCGTACTCGATACCAAGATGATGAGGCGATGAGGATAATGAGAATCGAGAATGACATTTTCTGGATGTTCGATCAAGTGGGTATCCGGAGGTTTATGGAGTTAAAGAGGCCGACGTATTTCCATGTTACAGCGGAAGTAGTCTGCTCATTCGAGATGGTGAAGGACCCGATTGGGTACCCGTATCAGTGTATGTTTCAGCTTGGTGGAGTGAGTAGGAGATGGACGTCTGAGGATTTTAATGAGCTGTTTGAGACGCCTTTGGGGATCTCTCGCTTGGAGAATGGTGCGTTCAATGCTAATAGGTTTTGGAGAGAGATTACAGGGGAGATTGTAGATTATAAGATTAGGTAGGCTCGTGCTTCCTCAATAAAGAATCCAGTTTTGAGATACATGGATCGTGTCTTGAGCAACACGTTGTTCACCCGCTCAGAGGGAAGTGTTGTGTCTAGAGGAGAGCTTTATGCTTTGTGGTGTATGCTTAATGGGGTGCAATTTAATGTTGGAGCGTATTTCATTGCACAGCTACATCGATTCAGGACCATTGGGTTTCAAAAGGTGAATATTGGACTGACGATCGTGGCTGAGCATTATAATTTAGATTTCACCGGTATCACACCAGTTAGAGGAGAGCCCGATTTGGCAATGTTTACGTGCGTGAAGAGAGGATTTGTACATTTCAAAAATGGAGATTGGTTCTTCACGAGGGGACTCAAGCCCTTCGAATTCATGTTTTCCTTCGACGTGAGTAACTTGACAACTATTCTGGATTCTCTTGGACACAACGCCTTATCCGTGGTAGCAAAGTCGGGTGGTGATTGGAGGACTGTATCACAGATGTGTGCAGATGGTAGGATGGCGGAGTTACAGCAGATTGTTGATCAAGGAGAGTTCCGTCCACCATAGCAGCCTGGAGAAGAGGAGGAGCAGCAGGATGAGGAGATGCCGATGCAGCACGACGCACATCAGCATGAGCCAGCACCGCAGCAGTAGCGGGCTATCCCAAATGATACACGGGAGCAGCTCTGCCTTATTCATGAGCAGCTGGTCGCGATCGTTGCTAGCCAGCAGGAGACAAACCGACAACTCGCACTCGCCAATGCTAATTATGCTACGTTGAATGAGAGGTATACAGCCTTGAATGAGAAAGTTGGTAGGTTGGGTGATCGAGTTGATTACTTGGATAGACACATCGGTGATTTGCACCGGATTGTGGAACGGAGGCTTGATGATGAGGATGATGATGCTCCGGAGGAGTAGTTTTTCAGATTTTTTAGTTTGCTCCGATTCATCTTGATTTCCTTATTCTTCTTTTTATCTTGATAGGTTGGGGTGTGATTCATGTGTGAGTGGAATGTATAAGTGATATCTTGTATGATTGATTGAGTATAAGCTTATTGATTTTTGTGCATTCATATGTTCATGTGTTAATTTCGATTTATGAAAAGCATGTATAATTTGATAAGTATATTGAGTTCTTGTAAAATTGATCTTAATTATGTGCTATGAGGAGTACTTAAGATTCTAATTACCTATGTGAGGATTTGAGCTTTGATAATCATGCTTGATCATGATTATTTTATTCTTGAGAGGATCATTCATATGAACGTATTCTAGAACTTGGCTTGGAGTCTTGTGTGAGACTTATGATTGATAAATTGCTAGGACATGATCTTAGGCCATTATTTTGTGATTAAGTTACTTAACCAAATTTATCCTTCCTAATGATTTTATTAACCTTTGGATGCCCCGTTGAGCCGTTAAAGCTTTTTCTTTGGTAGCCGAAGTAAATAACCTTATAAACCTTTACTTGAGCTTTGATTAACCTATTCATTGGTAGAGAGAGTAGAGGTGAGTACGTGTTGTAAGAAGAAAAGGAAGATAGAATATGGTTGGATGAAAAGAATATGGTTAAATCTTGTTTAGGGGTAGTGCCCGAAATTGGTACCCCGATTTTTTTATACATGGTGCATGAAGCTTAGCAGCTGATGGCCTATACATGAGAAGAAGGGTAGTGCCTGAAACCGGTACTCGAATTGTTTAAAAGGATGATGTTGATGCCATGAAAAGAAGGAAAATTCAGGAATTTTACAAGTTCAAGAGACGACATTGGAGGAGAACTTGCTGTAAGAAGAAGAAATCGAGAACCTTCAAGGTAACTCTCTACTAGTGTCTTAAGTCACTTTACCTAAATTTTTCTACTGATGGGTGATATTTTCACCTAAATTTTAGTATCTTTTTATGTGTGTTTTCGTATATTTTTATCCGTATTTTATGTGTTATTTGGTTGTATTTTGTGTTTTCATGGAAATGTGTGTGAATGAGCTTAAACCTATAATTTTCACTTTTTATTTGATGCTAGATATGATAAGGAAGACGTAGGAAAAAGCGGATCTCAATTCGGAGTTGAAACGAGGGAGAACGAGCCAAAACAGTGAAGGAATCAGGGCAGCAGCAACACGACTGGCCGTGTCGGTGGCACGAGCTGTGTCGCAGTACGCGACTCGTGTAGCTAACACGGGCCTGTCCAGAATGGCCATGCGGCGACATCTATTCATCCAACACGACCACCACTTGGCCGTGTTACGGAGCTCGACTCGTGTTGCAGCACGGCCAAGTGGTGGTCGTGTTGGATGAATAGATGTCACCGCACGGCCATTCTGGACAGGCCCGTGTTAGCTACACGAGTCGCGTACTGCGACACGGCTCGTGCCACCGACACGGCCAGTCGTGTTGTTGCTGCCCTGATTCCTTCACTGTTTTGGCTCGTTCTCCCTCGTTTCAACTCCGAATTGAGATCCGCTTTTTTCTACGTCTTCCTTATCATATCTAGCATCAAATAAAAAGTAAAAATTATAGGTTTAAGCTCATTCACACACATTTCCATGAAAATACAAAATACAACCAAATAACACATAAAATACGGATAAAAATATACGAAAACACACATAAAAAGATACTAAAATCTAGGTGAAAATATCACTCATCACACCCCCAAACTTAAAGTGTTGTGCGTCCCCGTACAACGAAATGATAAACCAAGGAGAGTGATTTTCACCTAGGAAAAGACTAAACGAACATAAGTAACAACACATCAATAATAATAAGAATCACAATTTATGCTAAGTCATCCTACAACATTAGATTCATGACATGAGAAATTAACAAGTTCAATCACAAGAAAATAAAGTGTAATATAGTCCCTTTTAGTCCAAGCCTCACATAAGATATAAATTTCACTCAACACTCTTTTAAGATAGGGTAAAACAATACTCATCAATCGATTGGCTCGACTCGCTATAAGCTTGCTCGTGGACTACATTCACAAACCACCAAAGTATAAATTAATGATCAAAAAGGTCTTTAATTGGGATGTAATGATAGGCTCTTTGGTAGGGTAGGAAGAATGTGAATAATAGTGACTAAACAAGTGTAAGTAATCGAAGAGATGATCAACTTCCTCAACTTCTCCACTTTTCTTTCTTCCTTTCTCAACTTTGGTAATCACAAGCACTAATCATCAACTTTCCTTAGATTTTGAGCTTCTTTTGATTCATGCTTCCTTTCTTGAATTTTTAAGTACTTGAGCATATTATTGTTGCTTCTTTGCTCATTTTCTTGTCATGAGGTTGCATGTTCATTCTTGTTTGTGCTCTTTTCATCCTTTTTCTTGCTTGTTTACCATTTCCTTTTTTCTTTTTTTCCTTATCAAACCTTTCTAGTTACCATCTCCTCAATTACCCACACAAATGGTATATATGTAAGGTTTAAGTGGGTAATCATGGCTTGTAATGTGCTTATATCACAATAAATAGGCTTTAAGGCTCAAAGTGGTTGACTAGGGATGATGTTCATGGTAAGGAAATATATGGTAATGACTATAATAACAAGGATGGCCTTAGATCATGTCACTAATCTCCACTAATCAGGCTCGTTCCTATAGTCCTTTAGCAAGTTCTAACTTATCACCTACCTTTCGCCAAAGAGCCAACATTACAACTCAAAAACAAGTCATTTGTGATCCTAGTGAAGAGTTGATTATAAGTTAATTTTTGAGACCTTTGCCAAGCTTATGGTTACGCGTGAATATGGATTGATATGAGTGTTTATATTAACCTATATAGTGCCTAACACACTTGAGTGAAAGAGAATAAATACTTATCTTGTGAGCGAAATTACTTAGTACTCCGAATGGTGTGTGATTGGATTGGTTTTGCATGAGTGATATATATGAAGCAAGTAATACTTGTTTGATTGAATGAAGTTGCATGTATGATATGTGTTGTACTTGATCTTGGTGAATTATACACAACTCCTGTGGTTTGATTTGGTTGCCTCGGGACGAGCAACATGTAAGTTTGGGGGTTTGATGAGTGTGTAAATTCACAAGTTTGGCACCATGTTTTGTGCTAGTTTTGGAGAGTTTTGAGGTGGAAATAGGTAGAAAACCTATACATATTGTGAATTAGCATGAATCAGGTGTTAGTGAACTATTTAAGTGGTGTTTATAGCAAAAATGGAGTGGAAGTGCCAAGAATCAAAGAGACGAAGTCGAGATCACGCGAACCGCCAAGGAAAGAGTAGGGTTCGACCTGATGGAGGAGGGTTTAACCTCTCCTACAGGTCGAACCAGTGTTGCAAAAGTGCAGAAGGAGGGTTCGACCACGACTCAAGGGGTTCGACCTGTTCATCAGGTTGAACCATGGTCGAACCAGTTCGCAAGAAGATGGGTTCGACCACGACGTTGGGGTTCGACCTGATAGTTGGTCGAACCAGGAGCGAAAATTGTCCAGTGGTGAGGTTCGACCTGGGGTTCGACCAAAGAGGGAGTGGTTCGACCTGTACAAGAGGTCGAACCAAGTGCAGAATGTGTCCAGTAGCAGGGTTCGACCTGTGGTTCGACTTGTGGCCGGTAGTTCGACCTGTTTGACGAGGTCGAACCAAAACATGGAAACTTACCTTATCTGGATTTTCGAGGCCAAAATGCGTGGGGTCACTTGAAAAGCCCATTCCAAGCCCTAGAGATGTGATTACAAGTATAAAAGGAGGCTCATGCAGTCAAGAAAATGACGACGACGCGAGGAGCTTAAGATCGTGAATCATAAGAGGAGACAAGAGAAGAGATTGGTGATCCATCCGGAGGGTGGTGACAGAGGTGCAGCTGGAGATTCAAGTAAGATTGGTCCAACTAACCATGATTGTTCTTAGATCAATCATGGGCTATAGCCACTTCGGTAGTTCTAGGGTTATGAAGGTTTCATGAGTTAATTTGTATTTCGTGTGTATACTCCGTACAACACTACTTGTGGTTTATTTTATATAAGATTGCACGTTTTTAATCCATACTCATAGTTGTTTTGTGCATCAATAATCGTTGTGTAGAGTCTGAATGCATAACATGGTTATTGGTTGAGTGCGTTCACTAATGAGCAGGGTTTATTGTTATAATTCTAAGTGAAGGAATTCCGAGATTTTAATAGAACCGTCTTATATGAATGTTTGTTAATTGAATTGAATTCGAGTTAACAAGTAGGATTATGAGTATAACTTTATAGTACCTAAAAAGGGAGATCAAATCGGGTTAGAGTACTAAGTGCACGAGAAATAATTGATTATGATAGTACCTAGAAAGGGAGGTAAAGTATACGTCTTGCTCTGAGGATATTTACACGTTTCAAAAGCTTATCTATTTGTGTCTATAGAATAGATTTGTATGGTCTAGTGATGCGTCCATAAACCACAAGGCAGAGTCGAACATCGATACACGAAAGTATGAATTAACGAATGAAACTGGATGGCTTGAAGAACTACCTATTATCTTATTTGATCTCAACTACTATTTTCTTGTTCTTGTTATTTAATGGCTATTTTAATTATTACTTAGTTTACAAACCAAAATTACAATTCTCAACATAGTCATAATTGCTAGAAAATAACTAAAGTGATATTTATCAGTCCCGTGGATTCGATATTTAACTTGGTCACCTTTGAAACTACAATTGATATCCTTCATACTTGGGGATTAATTGTGTGTTGAGAAAATGCTCATCAGGAAGCCACATTGAGCCAAATCCTTTTCTTTGAATTATGAGCACATAAATGAATCTTATATCTCCATTTCTTTTTTGACTCTTCCGTTTGAACCCTTCATTGCTTTGCAATATGTGAATCTTGTAGATATACGTTATGGTTGTTGAAGTTGAAGGGAGTCGTGAAAAAAAAGATGAAGGGGAATAGATGGTTGGTAGATAAAAAAAAGAAATGAAGAAAGAAACATGAAAGGTTGAAAAAAAAGTTGTAAAAAAGTAAGAAAAGGAAGAATGGAAAGTTGAGAAAATTAAAAAAAAAGAAAAATTCTTGAAAAAAAGGGAAAAACGAGCTGCTAAAATGTTCAGTGAGTTGCTGAAAATTTATGACGAACACTGATTCTTCCAAGTGTTACACTTGCTGTTCCAAATCTTGAAAAGGAGCAGGTGTGGGGAGATTAAAAGTGTAAGAAAGATGCTATTTTGAAAGGAAAATTTGGGGATGATGGTTGATTTGATTTGTAGAGATCACATGTTGTAAAGTGATGCATTTAGCCATTCTTATCCTTTGTTACTTCACCCTGTCCTAAAGCCCCATTACAACCCTATCAAAGACCCTTTGATTGTTGCATACGATCCATTTAAAATGGGTGGATATTTGATTTGGGAGCAAGCATATGGTAATGACTTTTCTTTTCAATTTTTGAGTGATCTTGCTACCTAAATAGTATACATTTGAGTGTTATTGAGTCAATCTTTGTGAGGCCATGAAATTTTGAAAGATTTGATGCCATGAAAGTTGCAAACTTTGAGTGAAGAGTCATTTTTCATATTAGTTCCGAATGCTCATTGGTTACTTTTCTCTTGTTGTGTTGTTACTTTCATTTACCTTTTTGAGATGGAGTTCCTTGGTTTTCTATTCTCTATCGTCTTTGATCTCAGTTTGCTTGAGGACAAACAAAGTTTAGGTGTGGGGAGATTTGATAAGTCATATATTAGCACAATTATTTGGTGGAAATTCAAGTCTAATTGATGGAATTATATGTTATTTATGTGCTAATATTGACTTATTTTATCTTTAAGAAATAATTATTTTAATTATATGAATTGATGTGGAAACAGACTGTTAAGTGGAGCAAATAAGGAAATAAATCAGCTAGCATATCTTTCATATTTGAAGGACCAGATCTTCTCCAAATCTGATGGAGGCTTGATTTTGAGGGAAAACACGGTAAAAAAAAAGATTCTGAAAATCAAGCAAATAAGGAAGAGATCAAGCAGGATTTCTTGGGGGAAAAAGAAGATAAATAAGGAAGGTTGGAGGAGAACATTAGACACGTGATTTTGGGGCTGCTACACACGATTTTTAGTTGAGCAGAAAAGGAGCGGAGTGATTGCAAGTCAAGTTCTGGGCATGAAGATCAAAAGCAATCAGACATCATCGGTTCTGTAATTTTATTTTATATTTTTTCATGAACATGCGTGGCTAATCACCTTTTCTAGTTTAGAATTTCGTGAACCTCCCATTGAATGATAGATTAATTATTAAGGATTTTTATGTTGAATCTTTTGTGTGAATTTATTCCATTACATGCGTTGAATTGAATTATAGTAGTTTGATAGTAAATTTAGCGTGATCAACTAGTTTAATTATTTAACTGCTGAATGTTATTCCATGATCTACAATCCGTAATTGTTGTAGGAATTGGATTAAGAAGCAAATAGAGATTATTCCCTCTAGGTGTAATGAGATCTAGGTTGTATGATTCCTAGCTGGATTTCGTAGCCTAGTAATTCTATGTTTGGAGTCTTAATGCGTTTTCTAGTTCGAATCCATAGGTTCACTCATAAATAGTTCAATTTAGTGGTCGTACCCTAATTGATGAACTTAAGAACATTTGAGTTGATTGGTCGTACCGTCAATCTAGGGATTTGAATTTGCACACTAGGCTAGATGTTTAGTTTCTATAATTAATTAATTAATAAGCTAGAGGGGATCATCATTCTACACTAGGTTCTTCTCACTTGGTAAATTTTCTAATTAAAATTTGTCTACGTACTTTGTTACTTGAATTGAGTTAATTTATTATCGTCATTGTTATTTTCGATTTTTCACCAAACAAAACCCCCTTATTTATTTTATCTCTTTTCAACACTTAAATTTAATTAAAATCTCATTATACTCTCTTGGGTTTGACCCGTACTCGTTACTGTACTAAGTATTAGAGAGAGTCAGAAATAAAAATATATTTTGGTAGCCGGTGACAGTATATCGATGGCTGATGGACTTCCAGGGATAGCTAAGTGCTGGAAGTAGCACCATAAATATCAGCAGGTGTTATCGATATTTACCGCAGGAAATTATTAGAATGGTTTATTCAAAGTGGTCTGCTCATATGTTGGAGTAGGATTCTCGGGGTTGAGAATGGATTGTCGGTGAAGACAATGGTTCTTAGAATGGTTGATTCTAAGGGATTCTCGGGGTTGGAATGGATTGTTGGTAAAGACAATGTGTCTTCTTTTGTTTTGACAAGGTGAAGATTGTTGATTTTTTGTCAAGAATAAAAGAAGGTATTTCTTTTATTTCTTTGTCCCACATCGGATAAAGAGTAAAAAGGGAAGGATCCTTGGTGCTATATAAGGAGGCCCTTGGACTTGATGTCAAGTACACCAATCAAGTACACTTTAATCTTTGTGTTTGATTCTAGTTAAATTCCTTTCGTGGATTCTTGGTTGTGAGAATGGGGAGAAAGATGTGAATTAGTCAAAGATTTGTAAGAGTGTAGGGTTTAAGGTCGGGAGAGAGTAATTCTGTGTGATTGTAAAAAATTTTCACATAGTGGTATTTTCTCGTTCCGTGGTTTTTCTTCGATTTTGGAGTTTTTTCACGTAAATTCTTGTATTGTGTTTTTTATATTCTTCTTTATTTGTCTCTTAGGAATGAATGAGGATCTGCTTATCCCAACAATAAAGACATGATTATTTCTTTTCCGTATAAAAGTTATTACTCTTCAAAGAGTGATTTTTTTATACTAAAGAGTAATTTAAAAAAAAAAAGATTTACATGATAGCCCGCCTATATAAAAACTCGATCATAATTAAAATTTCAAAACTCTCTACATTTAAAAAAATTATAGAAAATTTAATATGTTTATTTATTTAGTCCGCCTATATATATAACTAACCCTGGGCACATCAGACCATACGCAATTATATATTTCATCACTATTTCTTTTTATTGCAATTAAAAATATGTTTGCTTTCGGAAGGTTTGGTCGCGGTATTCCAAAACCACTTAACATGTAACTCTATTTCTTTTGCTTAATTTTCACTAATCAATTCTCTTAATTTTCAGATCATTAATTATGCTTAATTTCATTAATCCTTGCTCTTAATTTTAGATTAATTATGCTTTCATTGACTTGAATTGATTAATGATTTGCAGGAAGACGTGCGTAGAGATGATGAGTGAGCATGGAGGATAGATAGAGAATTACAATCTTCCCACCTACCTATTTGATTTATCCTCCTCATTTGTTCGTTCGTTCATTCATTCATGTGTTTCAAATTTGTTTTTACGTATTCCAGTTATCCTCGTGTTGTGATGTTGTTATCTCAATCTGTCTTGTTTGGAGTATAATATCAGGGGAGGGGGCTTAATTTCCTCATCCTCATATATTAGCGCTAAATAAAACTTGAGTTAAAATCATTTTTGGTCCCATAATGATAAGAAATTTTTTATTCTGTCCCAAAAAAGATAAAAATTTAACTGCATCCCGTAACTCCTGAAATTGGCCAATTTTGGTCCCAAAGTCATCGGAACCCTATTTTTTTTGCCGGAAATTGGAGCTTTCCGGCGAGATAATCCTACGTAGTAAATGAGGTTAACATGGACAGCTCCTTCCGATGGAGAAGCTCCCTCCGACGCCCTGGGCATGCTGTATATGATCAAAATCCTCACCTCCCAGTTCAATCCGGTCATCATTATCATTAACTTGGGTTGAACTAAAATTTGACAGTATTTAAGAAAAAAATTCATTAAACATTAATCTGACATGGCATATGTTGGAAAGAAAGGATATTGCAGATATATGTGCTGCTGCAATTTGATGGATATTAGAGAGATATATGTATGAATTTCTTAATATTTTACTTGTATTCCAATATATGAATTACATGGATATTTATAGACTCCATAATACATGAATTTTTCCAACTTCTTGAAACAACATTAAATAGATATTTAATAGATGCATGAATAGTTCACGTTCATGAACCATCATTAATCTGCAAATTATATTCTCAACACCCCTTCTTAATTTGCAATCTTCAAAACATTTCTCGTTTGCTGAAATTTCTCAACTTGGATCGCCTTTGTGAGAAAATCAGCATGCTGCTCCTTTGTACCATCAAACTCCAACTTGATTTTTTCTTTGTTCACCATATTTCGTATGAAATGATGGCATAACTCAATGTGCTTTCTTCTTGAATGGAAGACCATATTTTTTGTCATAGCAATCTCTTCCTTCATGGATTTTCTCCATACTTCTTCCTTTTCTGTAGCATCAAAACTATGAGGTTCACAAGAAAATATAGCAAAATCGGAAGTCTCATAAATTTCTCGTAAGGAACGAGTCGTTCTTATTGGTGAATTTGAGCTTGAATCTTCTTGATTAGAAGAGTTTGGCTGACTAGTAGGACTTGGTGATACAACACCATGATCAGATTCATCTTCTTCTTCAAGCTTTGAAGTATCATAAAAATCACTTTGAGATATCAATCTGGATGATTTTTCTTCCCATATCCATGATGTCATTTTATCGAAAATGACATCTCTTGCAACAACAAGCTTGCAGGTTGAAGGATTATACAAGCGATAACCCTTCGATTCATCACTATAGCCCACAAAAATAAGTTTCTCACTCTTTTGATTAAATTTATCTCTATTAGGAGCTGATATATGAGAATATGCTATGCTGCCGAAAATTCTCAAGTGATCAACAATTGGTTTCTTTCTGTGCCAAGCTTCAAATGGTGTTCGATTTCGAACAGCTTTCGTCGGACATCGATTCAGCTAGTAAATAGCCGTATGAACAGCTTCTGCCCAAAAAATTTTGGCAAATTCTTTCCAATCATCATGCTTCTAGCCATCTCAACAATTGTGCGGTTTTTCTGCTCGGCGACTCCGTTTTGTTGAGGACTTCTTTTAATAGTCAGCTGCCTTTGAATGCCATTGTTTTTTGCAATATTCCATGAATTGAGTGAAAATAAACTCACCTCCATGATCTGTCCGGAGTTTCTTTATTCGATGGCTTGATTGTTTTTCCACAAGAGCTTTGAATTTAAGAATGTTGAAAAAGCCTCTGACTTCTAACTCAAGAAATAAACCCACGTCATTCTAATATAATCATCAACAAACAAAATGAAGTACATTTTGCTTCCAAGAGATAGAGTTCTCGAAGGACCCCAGATGTCTGCATGAATAAGCTCCAACGGTTCTTTTGCTCTCCAGGTTGTCTTTGAAAATGAAAGTCGATGCATTTTTCTATATATGCATCTTTCACAAACTTGAGTTTTGGATTCAATTTCTGGAAGCCCAACAACCATATTCTTGTGCTTGAGAGGTTGCAAGCCATTCCAATTAAGACGTCTGTATCTCAAGTGCCAAACATCAGATTGATCCATCTCTTCTCCTCTGTAGGCCATGTTTTCTTCAAGAGGCATAAATAATGGAAACACCTTATTTGAATTCATTGGTACTGTAACCAATGGTGCAATTATTCTTCTTATCCATAACTCTGCATTCTTCGTTATCGAACAACACCGAGTATCCTATTTGCAGCAATTGTCCACGCTTAGAAGATTACTAGTGAGATTTGGCACATAAAGAACATCACTAATAACCTTTTTGTTTCCTCCATTAGAATGAACAACAATGGTTCCCTTTTCTTCACATGGGTGAGAGTTCCCATCACCAAGCTTCACTTGCAAAGTGAAATTTCGATCAAGATCGATGAATAAGTTTCTATTCCCAGTCATATGGCTGCTGCACCTGCTGTCGAAATACCATTCATTTTGAGGTGGTTGTTGTGCTATCATGCAAGAAAAAAGTTGTTCTCCTTCATCCTTTGACAGGTTCGCTTCATCCTTCTCTTCTTTATTTTGATGGTAGCAATCCCTCTGAGAGTGATTTGGGTTCCTGCATTTTTTACATTTAAAAAATAATCTTTTGTATCATGATTAGTTTTTCTGCAAATTTTGCAAAAAAGACTAGAACTTCCATCTTCAAGGTTTTCGGATTGGTGGTTGCTTTGAGATCTGCCTCTTCCTCTACCTCGAAATGAGCCTCCTCTACCTCGAAATGGTCCTCCTCTTCCTTGTGCAAATTTCGAATGCGAGAAATTCATCTTGGATTCAAATGCTTGCTCAATAGGCTGATTTGAAGACTTGTTAAGTCTTTCTTCATGTACTTGGAGAGTGCACCTCAAATCTTTTAAGAGTATAAGTGTTCAAATCTTTAGACTCTTCTATGGCAGAAACAACATAATCATATTTGGAAGGAAGACTTCTAAGGACTTTCTGGACACCTTCTTTTCATCAATGATTTCTCCAAGACTTCTAATTTGATTCACGATTTCGGCAACTCGAGTAAGATAAATTTGCATTACTTCATTATCTTTCTTTGATAAATTATCAAACTCCCTCCAAAGAGATTGAAGCTTTATAGAGGTTACCTTGTCATTTCATGAAACCTTTCATTCAAGATATTCCATGCTTCCTTGGATCTTTTAACTCCATGAATACTTGGATATATAGACTTGCTTAATCCTTGTTGAATAAATCTGAGAGCGCTTGCATCTTTCTTCACATTTTTCTTGTACTCCTTTTGTTGATTCTCATTCCATACTTCATCGTTCTTCTCTTTGGGTGGCTCTGCAAAACCTTCTTCCACTACTTCCACAGATCTTGAGAAATAAAGAGAGTCTCCATTTGACTGCTCCAATAATCAAAATGTTCTCCTTCAAATATTGGAACTTGATTTGGAGTATAAGAAAACATAGAGATCGAAACTTGGTTCGATGCCATTGATAGAACAAGGCTCTTGATACCACAATTTGTTGGAAAAAGGGATATTGCAGAAATATGTGCTGCTGCACTTTGATGGATATATATATATATATATATGAATTTCTTAATAATTTACTTGCATTTCAATAGATGAATTAAATGGATATTTATAGAATCCATAATACATGAATCTTTCCAACTTCTTGAAACAATATTTATATTTAATAGATGCATGAATAGTTCACGTTCATGAACCATCATTAATCTAAAATTATATTCTCAACAACATAAGCAGGGTTGCGACGCTTCAGTCTTGCTGAATTATCCCGGCAGCGAGAGGGCGGCGGAAGCCAGCAGAACCCTGCTGGGCTTCCAACTCATTGAAGAGATCAAGGCGGAGGTGGAGAAACGCCCGGAGAACAGTCTCCTGCGCCGACATCCTCACGGCGGCTGCCCGCGACGTCATCGAAAAGATGTTCTTGAATAATGCACTCAGAATATGGAATGCATCAACGATAAGCAAGTTTTTATTCCACTATGCAATCATACGCGTGCTTACTTCGGATATGAAATTGATAAATGTACAAAAGATTTAGACAACACATATGGGAATGTGTATATGTGTGGAGGATTCTACATTGGATGAAACTTACCTTCCACCTCACAAAATACCAGAACTAATCCAAGAAAGCAACCATAGTTTTTCATTAAGAAATGGATTAAATATTTGTCCAGAAACTTAATTGCCAACCAACAGATCGTACATAAGCCACTAAGGTGTGCAACATGTGCAGGGAGTCGGAGAGAACTATCCATGTTAATCTCATTTGCTACGTAGGATTACCGGTCCATGTTAATCTCATTTGCTACGTAGGATTACCTTACCGGCAATTTTCGGCCAAAAATGGGCTTCCGACGACTTTGGGACCAAAATTGGCCAATTTCAGGAGTTACAGGACGAAATTAAATTTTTTATCTTTTTTGGGACAGAATCAAAAATTCCTTATAGTTATGGGACCAAAAATGATTTTAACTCATAAAACTTGTATGTTTTATGTATATCACTTTTTCCATTTCTACACTACTATTACCAACTAATTACCCTATTTAGCTTAAAAGAAAGAAAGACAAATCCGTGGGACAAAAGGATTGTATACAATTCATTGGACAATAATGAATGGTTCCTACAAAAAATCCGTTTCGTTGGACAGAACTCTTCAGTGACGTTGTGTCGTAGCAATTTAAACAATCAACGTACAAGTTTATAAAACATAAATAAGTCGTAATTACCAAAAACTCATTCATTAAGAAAAAATGCAAAATTACGAGCATACAACTATACCCCGTCCCTGGTTCCATTTAAATTTTCTATAGTATAGAAGATACAACACATTATATTTGACATGCCAACCCGTGTAATTCAAAATGTTGGGTATTGGGGCATATCATATACAGTTTCTGGTGCATGCACCTGCATACAGAGTATACCCTCACCGATCAGTTAGAAGTCGGTTATAACTACTTGCTTACGTGGCAGACTACTCCGTTAGATTAGAAAATATCTTTGTTCATGTATATAAACACAGATTGTATCTCATTTTGTGAAATATAACAGATTACTTTTCCATATTTCTCTCTTGCGTTTCCTGCATCTTTATCATGGTATCAGAGCAGATTCATAGATTTTTTTTGGTTTTCTGATGGCATCTAGGAATGCTTGGAATACTGAGTGGCCACTGTTAACGGCGGCATCTACCCAGGCTTCTACCGTATCCACGATGGTTGCGACGACATCCACGCTATCTTCGAGCTCCTCCGCCGCTGTTTCTTCCACCGATGCTGCTTTTTACCTCCATGGCGCCGATCATCCTGGACTTATTCTGATTTCACATCAACTCACAGGCTCTAACTACCTTTCTTGGCGGCGAGCTATGGAGGTGGCTCTCGGAGCAAAGTCGAAGCTTCAATTTGTTAATGGTACTCTTAAACAGCCGCCGACGAGCGACGTCTTATACGATTCATGGTGCAGGGTTGATTGGACGGTAATTTCATGGATTCTCAATACTTTAACGAAAGAATTGAGCGATACCTTCGTTTTTGCTAAATCTTCGAAAGAATTATGGGATGCTATAGAGCAGCGCTATGGACAGAGCAATGGTCCTTTATTATATAGAGTAAAGCGAGATCTCAGTATGGTGGTGCAGGGTAATACTACCATTGTTGAATACTTCAACAGGTTATGCAAGCTTTGGGATGAGTTATGTAGTCTGGAACCAGAGGTGATCTGTACTTGTACCGCTGGGAAGGTTCTAGCTAGCCGATTTCAGAATGAAAAACTCATGCAGTTTTTGATGGGACTCCACGATAGCTACACTCCTGTGATAAATCAACTGATGTTTATGGATCCTTTACCCTCGGTTGACAAGGCTTTTTCCACTCTTCTTGCTGCTGAGCGCCAACGTTCCATTCATATTACAACTCCTGATATCAATTCGTTGGCTATGGCGGCCAAATCTTCTGTTTTTGGCAGAGGTCATTCTTCTAAACCTAGTACCTCACACTCACCGGGATGGACTACCGGTCGTGGTTCTTCTTCTTCTTCTCGCTTATCCAAGGAAGATAAAGCAAAACTCATATGTGCTCACTGTGATGGTCCCGGCCATGATATCACCACTTGCTTTAAGATTCATGGCATACCATCTTGGTATAAGGAGCTTAAAGAGAAGAAAAAAGATGCTAAACACTCTGCTCATTATCTTGGTTTTGGTGACACATCTATGGCTAAGGAAAGTCATGAAGGAGTTATACCTGCAGACTTTCAATCTCTAATGAAGCAGATGGTTGCCTTCATGGATACACACAATAAAGAGGCTAAGGGTGTTCATTTCGCTCAATTCGTGGATTTTGCAGGTACTACTTCCTCTATTACTCAGTTTGCTTTATCTTCTGTTGACATAGACCATACGGATGCTTGGATTATTGACACTGGAGCTAGCAAACATATGTGCACTCAATCTGAATTGATGATAAATCTGATCCCCTTACAAAGTCGAACTACCGTATGTCTTCCTGATGGTCGTGTCACTGCAGTCACATTGGTTGGGGATGTAATCATTTCTCCTAGTATCACTCTTAAAGAAGTGTTATATATTCCAAGTTTTAAGTATAACCTGCTATCCGTTCCTCAACTTTGTCGGGATTCGGATTTGCGATGCATTTTTCTTGCTTCTAAGTGTTTTTTTCAGGACCGTCGGAGTAATGCTACACTCGCGGAGGGGCATCTTAGTGACAACTTATATCTTTTAAAGTCTGACACGGTTGCTCATCGGGCCTGCACAGCTTCTTTGGAATCTTGGCACACTGCTCTTGGCCATGCCTCCATTGGTACTTTGAATCATTTGAGTTTTTTGAAACCTATGTGTACTTCCTCTGCTTTAGAAGCTGTTAAATCTTGTGAAACATGCTTTAAAGCGAAACAACATCGTTTACCTTTTGGGAATAGTTCAATACACACTACTTGTTGTTTTGAATTAATTCATGTTGATATTTGGGGCCCTTGCAAGGACGAGTGCTACACTCATACTCCTTATTTTTTCACTATAGTGGATGATTATAGTCGTTGCACTTGGGTTTTCTTAATGAAATTGAAGTCTGAGGCTGCAAGTGTTTTGCAGCGTTTTGTTCTTATGATAGAACGACAATTTGATCTTTGTGTTAAAAGAATTCGTAGTGATAATGGTGTTGAATTTTTGGGAACTGCAATACAGGATTTTTTTGCTTCTAAGGGAATTTTGCATGAGAAATCTTGTGTGTATACTCCCCAACAAAATGGGGTGGTGGAGAGGAAGCATAGACATTTATTGGAGGTCGCCAGAGCTTTTATGTTTCATGCACACTTACCTCTTCGTTTTTGGCCCTTTTGTATCTTGCATGCTTCATACATCATCAACAGGACACCTTCTGCACTTTTAAAATGGTGTACTCCATTTGAGAAACTTCATGGCAAATCTCCTGACTTTGCCCGATTGAAGATATTTGGGTGCTTGGCTTTTGCTGCAGTCCCTCTTCCACTACGGAGTAAATTTGGGTCTCGGTCTCTTCGTTGTGTTTTCATTGGTTATGAACCGGGTCAAAAAGGGTATAAGCTCTACGATCTTGATAACGATCAATTTCTTGTTTCTCGTGATGTGGTTTTTCAGGAACAGACATTTCCATTTTCAGCTTTGTCTACCGCTCGTCATCCTTCCACTCCATTATTTTCCACTGATCAGGACCTTGCCCGCATGGATGGCTTTGTCACTTCTTCCCCTGATATGGCTTCTCCTCCGTTTGCTTCTTCACCGGATTGTTCTGTCGTTCCTCGAGTTCCCCGCAAGAGTGGAAGAGTGGTCCATCCTCCGTGTTGGGCAAAGGATTATATCCTTGCTAATGTCTATCTCGATAAAGAGCCATCATTCTACACTCAAGCGGCAAAGGCAGACATCTGGATTAAAGCCATGGAGGCTGAACTCACTGCTTTGGAAGAAAATGGGACATGGCTGTTAACAGATTTGCCTTTGGGGAAGGAGGCGATTGGTTGTAAATGGGTTTACAAGATTAAGCGTAAACAAGATGGTACCGTGGATCGTTTTAAGGCTAGGTTGGTGGCAAAGGGTTACACTCAACAAGAGGGTGTGGATTTTTTTGAGGTTTTCTCTCCGGTGGCAAAATTGGTTACGGTACGGGTCTTGTTTTCCATAGCCTCTATGCATCATTGGGATCTCCATCAACTAGATGTCAACAATGCTTTTCTTCATGGACATCTCACTGAGGAGGTTTATATGCTTCCTCCACCAGGCTACTCCAAAGCTAAGCCGGGACAGGTTTGCAAATTGGTCAAGAGTCTATATGGGTTGAAGCAAGCTTCTAGGGAATGGAACATTGAGTTGAGTTCAAAACTGAAAGCATTTGGCTTGGTACAGTCTCCTCACGATCACTGTTTATTCACAATGCATCGACATGGTTTATTCTTGGCCATGCTAGTATACGTCGACGACATTTTAATTACAGGATCCGATGTTGAGATGATTGCTGATCTTAAACAGTTTCTGCATGAGGCTTTCACTATCAAGGATCTTGGCCTTGCCAAGTATTTTCTTGGTGTTGAAATCCTACGCAATTCAGATGGTATTTTGCTTTGTCAACGAAAGTATATTTTGGATATTCTCACTGATATGAACATGCTTGATTGTAAGCCGGTTTCTCATCCTTTGCCATTGGGTCTTCATCTTCATTCCACTGATGGTTCTTTACTTGATACACCCGATCAATATAGGCGACTGGTGGGTCGTCTCCTCTATCTCAATATGACTCGCCCAGACATCACGTATTGTGTCCAGCAACTAAGTCAATTTGTCACAGCCCCCACCACTGCTCATTGGAATGCCGCTCTGCATATTCTTCGTTACTTGAAGGCCACGTCGTCTCTTGGCTTGTTTTATTCTTCGGACTGTCCTGCTTCTTTAGAGGCCTACTGTGATGCGGACTGGGCTGCTTGTAAGGACAGCAGGCGGTCTATCACAGGTTACTCCATCTTTCTTGGTCACTCGTTGGTTTCTTTTAAAAGTAAGAAACAATCTACCGTTTCCCGTTCTTCCGCTGAGGCTGAGTATAGGGCTCTTGGTTCGACTGTATGTGAGTTGCAATGGATTCATTTTCTTCTTCAGGATTTGCAGCTCACTGTTCCACTTCCTATTCCGCTTCATTGCGATAACCTGGCTGCACTTCATATTACTGCTAACCCTGTCTTCCATGAACGCACTAAGCATTTGGAGATTGACTGTCATTTGGTGAGGGATAAATACAAGGCTGGCTTTGTTGATCCTTGTTTTGTCCCTTCATCTCTACAAGTGGCTGATGGCTTTACTAAGATTTTAGGTGGACAACCTTTTGCTATCTTTGTTCGCAAGTTGGGCATGAGGGACTTATCTTCTTGTCCAACTTGAGGAGGGGGTATTGGGGCATATCATATACAGTTTCTGGTGCATGCACCTGCATACAGAGTATACCCTCACCGATCAGTTAGAAGTCGGTTATAACTACTTGCTTACGTGGCAGACTACTCCGTTAGATTAGAAAATATCTTTGTTCATGTATATAAACACAGATTGTATCTCATTTTGTGAAATATAACAGATTACTTTTCCATATTTCTCTCTTGCGTTTCCTGCATCTTTATCAGAATGCCGGAAAATTAATTAGAAGAGTATTGCACATAATTGATTTTATGTAGAATCGGATTTTGAAATGACTAAAACTTGCATGTCCCAAGGTACACCGTACTCTCAAATCCCACGTTTTACAAAAGTTTTACTCTTTAGTGTTAATTGTTGTACGAATTGGGTTATATGGAACTACAGAAACAGAGTAACATTCCATGAGGAGACGCTTAACGAGACGCTTAACGTTAGCAAACTAATTGGAGAAATCAAAGTTAGGACTTGGAGTTGGATAGCAGCAAAAACGAGCATATTAAGAAATTATAGCTTTTTGGAATGGTGCGATAAACCTTGTAATTATAGGATGAACTAATTTTTTTTTCATGTAAGGGTTGGAGTACCCCTTGTATTCCACTTTTTATATGAATATATTTGTCTGATAAAAAAAAAATTGTTATACCATCTGTCATAAGAATTTATAACCTTTATTTTCTGAGAAAAAAACATAAATTTTTTAATCAAACTTAATGATAAATTATACTTTTATTAATTAAAATGTGTACTCTTTAAAACAAAATATTATACACTTAATGTACCTTGCGCAATATACCAATTCTTTTGAAACATTAACGGAGTCCTATGCGAAAGAGAAGTGTTGCGCTAAGCATAAGCTTATTTTGGGAATTTATTTATATGTGTTAGGCGATTTACCTTATAATGATTTTTCTAATTAAGAAATGATTAATCTTCAAGTAGTTACATTTTCATAAATCTTTTCCTCAAACATCACCTACATTCTGGGGCGTATCCTCACTATGCAATGAGGGGGCTTTAGCCCCCCCACCACCACCAAAACTTTTAAAAAGCTTCTATTATATATATGGTACTTTTAATTATTCAATAAATTTTTTAAACATATTAATATACTCCTTTCCTTTAGGCATTATATTCATAATTATTATATTATATTGTTTAAGAATAATTGCTTTATTAACTTGCTTTATTGACTTTGAGTGATAAAATAATATTTTAAAGTATTAATTAAATAAATAAAATATAAAGTAAGTTATATTTGAGTGTTAAAGGTGGTACCATTTTTTAAAACAAAGTATATTCAAAGATTATTTGTATTGATCATTATTTTTTTCATTTTAGAAGTGTGAAAAGTGTATTCGGAGAAACAAATGAGGAAATATGAAGGTTATAACGAGATGGAATATCATATAAGTATCAAGAAATAACTTCTACATTCATTAGAACCTGTAATTTCTGATTTTTAATTAAGGAAAAATATTGTATATCTATACTTTCCTTGATTTTTTAGATACGGAGGGTTATAAAAGAACATCTTTAAATTATTTTTGATGGTAAGTTATTTCTACTATATTATATATTACATTCATTTCTACTTTCTCCGTTCACACCCAAGAGTACCATTTGTTAATTTTGGGTGTTCGTTTCAAAGGGTACCATTTTTCCTTTTCAAAAATATAAGATTCACACATAATACTAATATTATTACTCACTACATATATATTAAATAATAATATTCTTTAATTCAGATACAAAAAACAAATAGTATCTTAACGGGCAGATGTAGTTAGTATTATTCAATGTTCGAATATGAATATGATTACTATATTTTTATTTCTAGTCCCCAAAGAAAACTGTCTAGCTCCACCCCTGCCTACATTTAGTTTTATTACAAAATCATTTATTTGCAAACTGGAAACTCTTGTACGAGAATATTTCACGGAAAAAATTTGTTTTAGATTAATAAGAAATGCTGATAACATTTTACTCCCTCTGTCTTCTTTAGAGAAACTTATTTGCTTTTTTATGTGGATTAAAGAGTAATATTAGTTAATGTGTAATATGTAGTTGTATTAGTGGTGCGTGGACCCATTTTAATTGTATTAGTGGATTTGTGTGGATTCTATGTGTGTATAAGGGAAATGAAACCCTTAAGGATGGATGCCCAAAACAAAAAAATGAGACTATTTGGGACGAATGAAAGGATTAATAAAAAGAACTCTGTTAATGAAAAGTGGTAGTAGCACTATGAATTATTTCATGAACAATTCGAAATATAAATAAAATAAATAACATATTTAACAAAAAAAAAAAAGAAGTGATAATTAACTTAAAAAAAAGAGTAAAACGGTATTAGACAAGTTCAAAATAGTGATCACCCACAATCTCTCAATCATTCAAGAAATAATAATGCACGTGGTGGTCCAATCTCTCTCTTGTCGCTCTCTTTCTCTCATGGACAAATAGTGATATTTCTTGTAACTTGCATGGTCCTCATTAATTCATCTGCATATATGTTTATTAATGTATACATTAAATTATTGAATTAAAATTAAGGGGGTGATCCAAAGGCTCTTTCCTCTTTTTTTTTTTTTTATAAGACAAAAAAAAATTCACATAAAAGGTGGAATACAGGGGTACTCCAACCATTACATGATAAAAGGCAATTTCTTCTTCTCCTTTCTCTCTTTTCCCTTCATTTTCTGCTTGTTTGTGTTTTTGTTTTCGTTTTCGTTCATCGTGTATGTTTATGTGTGTTGACAAAATTGTTGTGAATGAAAGAAATAAGATGAAACTGTTGGTTGGGTGTCAGCTAAAGTCCCACATCGATTAGAAGTGGGGATGACGATGGATTTATAAGTGATAAAATTGATGCATATTCCAATAAAATAAATAAATAAATCCTAGAAAAATCTAGTGGTAACAAGATAGCTCTGGGAAATGATGCATGCTCCTAGAATTATCTAGAGAGATGAAGAGATAACAAGAAGTTGGTGATTGAGTTCAGAACATCTTTGTCTAATCCCCCATGGCACACCCAGAATATGGGGCCAAAAATTGTAGAGGAGCAGGATCCGAAGAATGGAATATTCTAAAGCATTGGCTTTTGAAAGAATTTAAACTAATTGTGCCGCAATTGAGCGTTTCTGTCCAATCGCTACATAGACACAATACAAGGTATTAGACAAAGAAAACTAGACAAAAGCATGTCCAAATGGACACAACAACTTTGTCTAATACAGACAAAGAAAACTAGACAAAAGTATATTCTAAAGGAGGAGTATCGAGGGAGGGAGTGACAAGTGGGTGCAACAACTACATGATGGGAGAACAACAAGAGAATCCTACAGAGAACTATGCAACAATAAGTCGGCAATAGCAATGGCGAAAAATCCCGTGCATCACAGCAGGACAAAAGTATATTCTAAAGGAGGAGTATCGAGGGAGTGACAAGTGGGTGCAACAACTACATGATGGGAGAACAACAAGAGAATCCTACAGAGAACTATGCAACAATAAGTCGGCAATAGCAATGGCGAAAAATCCCGTTCATCACAGCAGTACGAAACGCATCGTCATCAAATATCACTTCCTACGAGAAGAAACTATAATGGAGAAGTTGTGTGTCACTTCCTACGAGAAGCAACTAATAATGGAGAAGTTGAGTTCAAGCACATTGGAACGGAAGAGCAACTATCAAATAGAAAAAAATTTGGAATCATCCGAATATGCATCAAGGGGAGTAATAAAATTGATGCATATTCCAATAAAATAAAGATGATGAGTGAGCATGAAGGATAGATAGAGAATTATAATTTTCCAACCTACCTATTTAATTTATCCTTCTTGTTCGTTCGTTCATTCATTCATTCATTCATGTATTTCTAATTCGTTTTTACGTAATCCAGTTATCCTCGTGTTGTGATGTTATCTCAGTCTGTTTGGTTTGGAGTATAATATTTGGGGAGGGGGTTTAATTTCCTCTTCCTCATGTATTGACACTCAATAAAACTTGTATGTTTTGTGTAATTCAGTTTTTTCATTTCTACACTATTATTACCAAGTAATTACCCTTTTTAGCTTAAAAGAAAGAAAGATAAATCCGTGGGATATAAAAGGGCTTGTAAATAATTCATTGGACAGTAATGAATGGCTGGAAACTTTTCGAAACTTTCTCCAAAAATGCTTCGTTGACAATTAAACCCTTCAGTGACTTTGTGTTGTAGTAATTTAAATAATCAACATATAACTGCATAAAATATAAATTATAAGTCGTAATTTGTATTCAATAGAACAAAAACTAATTCATAAATAAATGAATTTATCCAAAATATATGCAAAATTATGATTTATCATTTAACCATTTATATTACTTGATGGAGATGAAGCCAATTCCGATTTGAGGGCGAATCGTTTCGAGGAAGGGAAGAATGATGGAGATGAAGCCGCGTTATTGTTCCTTGATAAGTTTGACCGTTTGCTGATTAACAAGTCCCAAACCCGTGTGCGTTAATTAGCTTTAAGTATGAGTCAAGGGATTGCTTTGTAATTTCATAAGAAATCTTTGTTGTTAAAAGCTGCTATCCTTTCATGTTGGAGGCAGCGACATTGAAATTGAATTGAAGAAAAAGGGAAATTCATCCCTCTGCGATAAATCTGTAGTGTACGTAGTACCAACAGAAATCGCTTATTATCTCCTCTTCGTGTGTTTTACTTCCGTTGCTGCATCATTACTAGTATAAAACTTTGCCAAATAGCCCCAAGTTCCATTTCAATTTTCTATATAATAGAATATACTACAAGTCTACAACACATTATATTTGACTTGCTAACCCATGTTTGCAATTCTAAATGTTGGGGAAAGCCGGAAAAATAATTAGAAGAGTATTGCACAAAATTGATTTTTATGTAGAATCGAATTTTGAAATTTTAACAGAATCCCATGCCAAATAGAAAAATGTTATAGGCGATTTACCTTGTAATGATTTTTCTAATTAAAAAATCTTCAAGAAGTTATATTTTCATGGATTTGGATCCTCTCCCGTCCTTATCTCTCAATTTACGTAAATTTTTTTAAATCTGCATCATTCAATTATTTTCTACGAACGTGAATTTTCCACGTCATTAGGCATAATGTAAGAAAAACATAATTACACGCGATAAAATTAATATTTAAAATTTAATTAAATAAAAAGATTTACATGCACTCCAATTAAATCTCAACAATTAAATATCCTAATTAAATTAACAATAAAAGAAAATAAACAATTACTGTCCCTGGGTCAACGGCGCCAAAAACTTGATAGGCATATTTACATGCACTCCAATTAAATCCCAAGTGTGAAGGATATCAATTGTAGCGGCAAGCAACCAAGTTAAATTATCGATCCCAAAAGGACAGCTAACTATTTATTTCCTAATTATTACTAGCTCAATCAGAATATGGTAACCAATCTCAGGAGTTGTGAATTAATTATCTAGAGACTATAAAATTAAATAACTGAATAAATAAAACAAAAAGAATAATCGAGATTAAATCAAGAGAGAATCAACAGTTATCAGGTATAGACCAATTACTTCGGATTCCTAGATTTCCAATTGTTCATTCATGCAGCTTCTATGAAAATACACCACATAGCCCAGTTAACCCATAAAAATTGACTCGATTTTAAGCTAACAGTATGTTCTGATTTATTTCCTAAGGTACGTGAATATTACCAAAGCCCTTTCCTAGATACTAATCAACGCTAAAAACAATACCTCCAGATGGCAAGTTTGACTAACAAGATATTATCTGAAAGTACTACAAGGCTTTATTCACTTCCTACTTGAATGTCTAATTGCATTGTTCCACTAAACAATTTATGTATTTAATTTACTAGTTCTCAGAATTAAAGTTTTTTGGGCAGACTACTCTAATTCCTAATAGATAGACAATATCAATCATGAATGCACACAAGCTAACATATTAAACCAAGCATCACTGGCAATGACATGAATTTATTATGAAGACGTTACGAAGCAGAAAAGCAAAGTCTGGATAAACCAAGTAAAATCAAAATATAAACTACATAAAATCACAAAATTTGGTCTAAGTCTCCAAATCAATTGAATATATCCTTCAAACCCTAGAACTGTAATGGTAATTAGCCCATGAGGTTACAATCAACACTCATGGATATGAAATTCATAACAATAATCAAAACAAAGGAAGAAGAAAGAAAAGAGACACGAAACCCTAGCGTAGGCGTAGCTCTGCGTTCCTTCTCCGTCTCTCTGATTGTCCAATCTCTCTCAACTTGCCCTTGGATCTCCTTCGAAATTGATGGAAGACGGGATGGATGGATGGAGATCTGACGTGTGCGGGTGGATGATGAGGCGTGGTGGATGAATGATCGATTTCCCATTTTCTTGTGTGTTTGGATCCCCTTTTATACCTTTTTCTTCGAATCTGACTCAACTAGGCCAATTTTAGACGTTTTCATACACTAGAAGGTCTAAAACCCGATTTCTGGCCCAAAAATACGTAACAGGACTTGGCCCTACACAACATGAGTTGGCAGCATGACCAATGTTGCATGTCGTGTAACTCGTGTAAAGCTAACACGACTCGAGTTGATAAGTCATGTTGCTGCCTGTTTAGTCCAGTTGCGATGATCTGAAACTGGATTGCTTCCGTTGATAGGCTGTCGCCGGCCCACCAAAAATAATGTTTATAATATTTCCGAACAAACCCACCAAAAATATAGTAGGGTGAGTACGGGTCGAACCCAAGAGAATAAATTGAAATTTAAATTAAATAAATGTGTTGAAAACAAATAAAATAAATAACGGGGAGTTTTGTTTGTGAAAATTTGAAAATAGCACAATTATTAAATCAACTCAATTTTTAAATAGCGAAGTAGACGAAAATTAATTATTAAATTAACCAAGTGAGAAAAACCTAGTTTTGGATGACGATACCCTCCCGTTTATTGAATCAATTAATTACCGAAATTAAATATTTTACCTAGGATGCAAACTCAAATCCCTAGATTGACGGTATGACCAATCAACCCGAATGTTCTTAAGATCATCAATTAGGGTACGACCACTAAATTGAACTATTTATGAGTGACCCTATGGATTCGAACTCGAAAACGCATTAAAACTCCAAACATAGAATTACTAGACTACGAAAACAGGTTAAGAATCGTACAACCTAGACCTCATTACATCTAGAGGGAATAATCTCTATTTTGCTACTCTATTCAATCCTCACAACAATTACGGATCATGGATCATGAAAAAGTAATAAGCAATTAAATAATTAATCTAGTTGATCAGTCTAACATAATTATAAAATAGCTATAAATCAATTCAAAGCATGTAATGGAGTAAATTCACACAAAAGATTCAATATAAAAATACTTAATAATTAAATTAACATTCAACGGGAGGTTCACGAAATCCTAAACTAGAAAAGGGGATTAGCCCCGCATGTTCATACTGACAAACAAATTAAAAATAAAAAACCAGAATGTCGATTGTTCTTCACTTAAAATCTCCTTGGGGTAATCTGCGCTCCTCCCCTTCAAAATTGCATGTAGTGTGTGTCCCCATGTGATCAACCAATCTTCCTTATTTATCTTCTTGTCCCCCAAGAAATCATACTTGATATCTTTCCTTCTTTTCCTTGATTTCCAGAATCTCTGTGCCATCCTTTTCTTCCTTGATCGTGCCTTCAACAGATTTGGAAGATATTTGAATGTGAGAATATGTGAAAGATATGCTGGCTGATTTATTTCCTAATTTGTTCCACTTAATAGTCTGTTTCCACACCAATTCATATAATTAAAGTAATTATCTCTTAAAGACAAAATAAGTCAATATTAGCACATAAAGAACATAAAATTAAACCGAATAGACTTGAATTTTCACCAAATAATAGTACTAAAATATAACTTATCAAATCTCCCCACACCTAAACTTTGCTTGTCCTCAAGCAAATCAAGACCATAGAGAATAGAAAACCAAAGAACTCCATCTAAAAAGGCAAATGAAAGTTACAACACAACAAGAGAAAAGTAACCAATGAGCATTCGGAACTAATATGAAAAATGACTCTTCACTCAAAGTTTGCAACTTTCATGGCATCAAATCTTTCAAAATTTCATGGCCTCACAAAGACTCACTCATTAATACTCAAGTGTATGATTTAGGTAGCTAGATCACTCAAGAATTGAAAAGAAAAGTCATTACCATAGGCTTGTTCCCAAATCAAATCTCCACCAATTTTAAATGGATTGAGTGAATCAATCAAAGGGTCTTTGATAGGGTTGTAATTGGGCCTTAGGACAGGGTGAGGTAACAAGAGGGATAAGAATGGCTAAATGCACCACTTTACAACATGTGATCTCTACAAATCAAAACATTCATCTTTTCCAAAATTTTCCTTTCAAAACAACATTTTTCTCTTTCACTTATAACCTCCCCACACCTGCTCCTTTTCGCGATTCGGAACAGCAGGTGTATCACTGAAAGAATTAGTGTCTTTACAGAAAATTCTGCTACAGTTTCTATCAAATTTTTTTCTGCCAATTTTTTTCTTTTCACTCCCAATTTTTTCTATCAACCATTTTTTTCAAACTTTCATTCTTCCTTTTCTTTCCCCTTTTTTTCTTTTTTTTACTACTCCCTTCAACTTCAAATCAACCATAAAGTATCTCCACAAAATTTCACACATTGCAAAGTAATGAAGGGTTCAAAGGGAAGAGTTAAAGAAAGAAATGGGGATTCAAGGTTCATTTATGTGCTCATAATTCAAAGAAAAGGCTTAGGCTCAACGTGGCTTCCCTAGAGTTTTCATAATCAGGTGGAACAATATAAGCCAAGAGGCTTAAACCTAAGTGCCCTTATCATTTTATCACACACATCCACTCACATGATCTTGAAATACATTCAAAAGAGCAAGTTCTAGAATGAGCAATTCAAATTCAATGCACTCAAGAAAGAAATTTCAATGGAGCTTATAGATGATAGCTTGTTAAGGCTCAAAAGCTCACCAAAAATTGGGTATATTTGCCATGAAATTCAAAAAAAAAATCAGCCACTACAATCACAAAAATTTTGCAAAGAATATCAAATTTCAACAGCTCCGCAACATCACTGCCACCCCCTCAATCATGCATCACCCTCATCACCTCAAAAGATTTTATTCCTCAACTTCTCAAACTCCACATCAACATAAAATTCAGAGGACAACAAGAACATGACATGGGACAAGAAATTCAGCAATTTTTCACCACAAATTAGAAAATTCAGAAATATTACCCATCCAACAATTGAAATTTCAGAGTGAAAACCACTTAAACATGCACCAAATCAGGATATCTAACATCACATTTCAACAAGTATTCACCAAACTCTGAACTTAATATCCACAAAGAAGACTTACTCCCAGAGTCAATCAAAAAGAGCCACAAGTGTGAAAATCAAATATATACAGCCATAAGAGTTCACCAAAATCTGCAAAAATCAGCCTATATTGAAAATCAAAAAGCATATTTACATTACTTTTCTATCCCAATTATCATATAAAATCCCTCCCCACACCTAAACGTTTGCTTGTCCCCAAGCAAAAGCAAGTATAAAAGAGCAACTGAATATGTAAATGGGTAGAATACACCTGATTTTAATGTTGGGATAAACTCTGACCACGATCCCGCAAATGCTTGACAAGATCGTTCACTTGACGCATCAAAAATTGCTGATTGGCCTCAAATCTCTCCATCCGAGCAATGAATGCCCCTTCAAGATGACCAAAGCCCGTAGGGAGAGCTCTTGGCAAGGACGGGACCGGAATCGTCGGCCACTCATTATGCTGCATCCGAATGTTCTTCGAAAATTCTATGGTGGTGAATGTAGGGTTTGGAAGAGCCAATTCTTCATTTGCGGTCACCATCTATGCTATGATCAATTCTTAATATGCCCATTCGAGTCAACAGTATGGCATCAACTAATCGCACGGATACGATAGAGACTCTATCCGTCATGTCAACTCCTGCAACTTTTGTAATCGCCGTGATCAGCCCACCTACAGTGATGTTCCCGGTGCCTTTCTTCACATGTGACAAATGCTCAATCACCATATCCCCGAGCCCAAGTGGCTTCCTATGTAGCATAGCATCAATCACCCTCAGCTCTTTCCACTCTACCACGTTCTTGTTCATCTCCCTAGCGAAGATGCTACTGGAAAGCAGTCTCTAAATATATCGAATGCACAGATTCCGGATAAAGCTACCCTTCGCACTACTTATTCTGTACACCCTCTGCCCTAGTGTGATCTCATTCCACAAAAGCTCTGCTCTAAACTCCTCTTCCACATACTCAATCAAAGGAACCCCTAAAGATAACATCAACTGATCTACTCTCCAATTAAACGTAACACCCCCAATCAGAAAGTTACCACATCTTCAGTCTTGTCAAACGCACTCAGGAACTCATAAGTAAGGTCCGCAAAAATAAGATAATTTCCACTTACTAAATGTCTTAACCCAACCATCTCAATCATCGTAAAGATGTCATCATGCAATCCTAAAGCCTTAAGCAAAGCTATGTCAATATAACATGTGGATTTGATGTATCTTTTTACTAACCCTTGGTATGCTGCAACTTGAATAGGACCTGACATAGAAATGGAGTGACGATTTGGGAAGCAGAAAACCAAACGGGAGCGGGGGCGTGGCGATCGCGGTGCCTCGCCCTCGGCGGCCTCCGGCGCTGGAGTGTTCTCGCCCGAATGCTGGAGGTTCAGCGGCGGCTTCCGATGCTGGAGGTTCTTCCTCCGAGACAGAACGGGCGGCAGTAGCTTTGGGTGCGTCGGGAGCGTCCGCTTCACGAAATATAACAATCGCTCGAGACGGTCCCGCTTCATCTTTCCTCTTCTATTTCTTCTCTACTCGAACACCGGAACAAAGTCTGGCCATGGTTGGAGATGATATTCGCGGCCTTAAGTCGAAGTGGTGGAATCGGAATTCACCACAGTGAAATTTTTCGAAAAGGTGCAGCGCAATTCGACGAAAGAAAAAGTGGGAATAGGGCTTCCTCAATCTGGACGAGAAATTGGGGCTTCCTCATAATTGAATTAAATGGATGAACTGGGCTCTGTATATTTTTTTTTCAATTCTTCATGGGCTAAAAGAGTTGGGCCCCTGTCTTGAAAAAAAAATATATAAGAATTAGTTGGGCCACAAGTAAAACTTGAATAAAAGCAGCAAATCAGTTTCGTGGCCCAATTTTAATATTTCTTTTTCGGATATCAATAAAATTTCAAATTGTCTATGCAATTAAATTCAATAGTTATATCTGCGAACCACAACAGGAAATTAAGAACGAACAATCAGACAATTTATTAAAATAAAAATAAAATAAAATAAAATAAAATAACAAAAATAAAAAAATAAAACGAGAAAATTGGATTGCCTCCCAATCAGAGCCTTTTTTATTGTCTTTGGCTTGACTTAGGCAAGGTGTATTTTTATCAATTATAAACTGCATCCTCCAACTCCAATCGGTCTACCTCAACCATCTGAAATCCTTCATGATACTCCTTAAGTTGGTGCCCATTAACTTTGAAACTTCTTTAAGAATTTATACTTCTTATTTCAACTACACCATGAGGAAAACATTAGTCACAATAAACGGATCAATCCAATGGGAACGAAACTTACCAGGAAATAATTTAAACTTTGAGTGATAAAGTAAAACTTTTTGCCCAATGCAAAAATTTTTCCTTGAAATTCTTGCATCATGAAATGCCTTTGTTTTAGCTTTATAAATCACTGAATTTTCATAAGCCTCATTCCTCAATTCCTCCAACTCTTGCAATTGGAGTTTTTTTTTGTACTCCGGCTTCCTCTTGATTCATGTTGCACTTTTGGATTGTCCACCATGCCCTGTGTTGAAGCTCCATAGGTAAGTGACACGGATTTCCATAGGCGAGTCGATACTGGGACATGCCAATCGGTGCCTTATAGGCCGTTTGATAGGCCCATCATACATCTTCTAATCGTGAGCTCCAATCCTTTCTAGACGGATTAACCGTCTTCTCCAAAATCCTCTTGATCTCACGGTTGGATACTTCCGCCTGACCACTCGTTTGGGGGTGGTAGGTGATTGTCGCTATTTTCACCTAAATTTTAGTGTCTTTTTGTATGTCTTTTCATATTATTTTATCCGTATTTTATGTATTATTTGGTTGTGCTATGTGTTTTCATGGAAATGAGTGTGAATGAGTTTAAACGTATGTAAAACAGGTGAAGATGGATTAAAAACAGAACGAGAGTTGAAAAGAGCAAAAAACGAGCTGACGGGACCCAACTTGAGTTAGCATGTCCAACTCGAGTTGCTAACTCTAGTCGAGTTAGGGCCCAAAAGTTGTCAAAAATTATCTAGTGAGTCAACTCAAGATGCAAGGTCCAACTTGATGAGTGATATTTTCACCTAGATTTTAGTATCTTTTTATGTGAGTTTTCGTATACTTTTATCCGTATTTGTATGTTATTTGGTTGTGTTTTGTGTTTTATTGGAATGTGTGTGAATGAGCTTAAACCTATGATTTTCAATTCGGAGTTGAAACGAGGGAGAACGAGCCAAAACAGTGAAGAAATACAGGAGCCAGCACCAATACGGGCCGTGTAGCCAACACGGCCCTGTAAGAGGTGGCCGTGCGGCGACACCAGTTCGTTCAACACTGGCACCTTAAGGCCGTATCCAGTCGCACGAGTCGTGTTGGCAGCACGAGCCGTGTCATCAACACGGCCCTGTAAGAAAAGGCCGTGCGGGAGCATCCGCTCACCCAACACGGGCACCTTATGGCCATGTTGCGCCACACGACTCGTGTCGTGTCTGGGATCAGAAAAAAATCAAAATTCTTCTAGAAGCTTCCCAAGGGGTATAAATACCCCTTTATTCAACAATTGAGAGGAGATCCGAAATTCCACCTTCCCCACACACCTCACACACCATTTCCTCCATTTTTCACCTTTATCTTCATCCATTCACCATCCATTGGATCTACAATCATCCTACCATCAAAATCATCATCCAATTGAAGAAAAGAAGCAAGGAAGAGAGGAAGATAACAAGGGAAGGAAGGAAATCACCATTGAAGTGACATCAAGGGAGTTTCCATTCATTTCTTGTATTAAACCTCATAGTTTCATCATGTTTTGTAAGGATATTAATGTCTATGTTCATTTCCTTCTTAATATGGTAGACTAATCTCCCTTGTGAGATTAGCAACATGATAGTTGTTGGATAATTTTGGGGATTTGTGTATTTGAATTCATATGTTGATTGGATCTATGATTTTCTATCATTGATTATTAATTGCTTGAATTGTATTGATGATTTGTGTGTTTAGTTATTCTAGATATGTGATTAGATTGAGAAATCAATTATATGCTTAGGATAATTAAGTGAATCATTTCATCAAACACATCATGTGCATTATAGATTGTGAAGAGATTGAGAAGTCCTTCATAGTTTAGAACCCTTTGGTATGACATTTGATTGGTTTGATCGAGAGATTGATTAATTATGTGAAGGGACTCTCATTTAAGCTTAGTACCTAGTTGGAATTGTTTAAGTGAGAACCAATCCATTGAGCTATTTGATATTCATATCCTATCCATCTCGAGAGGGAGTTTAGGTGATCTTAGTGTTGGCCCTTAGTCTTCAATCCATGATACATATGAATTTGATACATAATTCCTAGAATTTCCACTTTTTAATTGTTGTTAATCTCACTTTTAATCAATTTGGTAAACCACTTTCCATCCATCCATCTTGTTGATTGATCATTACTTGCTTTGATTACTTGTCATTTATTTGTTTACAACCAATCCCATTGATGATTCGTCTCTATAAAATTACAACAAACGTGAGATCGCTTAAGCACTAGTGCCTACCTCCCTTGGGTTCGATAATTTCTTGAATTGGTCATTCTCCACTAAACTATGGCTAATCAAATGGCGCCGTTGCCGGGGAGGCAACGGTTGCTAGTAGCTTGAAGAAGGATCGTTTTGAGTAATCTTAAAAGAGATATTTTTTTATTATTTTATTTGTTTACTTGTATTTGCTTTGTGAAACTTTGTTCTAAGGGGAAACAAGTAGAACCTATTGATTTGGAGATTGAGCATACTTTGAGGAGAAGGAGAAGGGAGAACAAAACCAAAAATAGTAATTCAATGGAGACATTTCAAGAGGATAATCGCGTGGAGATAGAGCATGATGGGGAAGGAGGACACAATATGAACGTACATGACAACGCACCTCAATTCAATGCAAATCTTCCTCAACAAGCCTATCAAAATCATGGAGCTATGAACAATCAAGCTTTTCTTCAACAAATGGTGCAACAAGTTCTAAGGCAACAAGGCTTTCAACAAGCTTATGTTCCTCCACAACAAGCTTATGTGCCACCACCTCCACCTCCGGTGCAACATGGAATGCAAAATGATCAAAGGGTGATCTGGAATTTCTTTATGCCGAGGACAATGCCACAAATGATGGGACCACCAATTCATGCCAACAACTTTGAATTTAAAATGGGCTTGATTTCATTGGTGAGAGAGCAACAATTTAGTGGAACCCCGAATGAAGATCCTAATGCTCATCTAGCTCAATTTGTGGAGATTGCCAACACCGTGAAGATGAATGGGGTGAGTGAAGATTGTATCAAGATGAGGTTATTTCCGTTTTCTTTGAGGGATAGAGCTCGAACATGGCTCTCCACTATTACACCGGGTACGTGCAACACTTGGGACAAGCTAGCACAAATATTTTTGAACAAATATTTTCCACCTTCAAAGACGCTTCAAATGAAGAGCTTGATCACTCAATTCAAGCAAATGCCTCAAGAGAGCTTTTATGAAGCCTGGGAAAGGTTCAAGGAAATGCTACGCAAGTGTCCACAACATGGTTTCTCGGAGAATCAACAAGTTGGATTTTTCTATCAAGGACTTGTGAATGGGCAAAGAGTGCTTGTTGATGCTTCGGTGGGTGGATCCGTACTTGGAGTGACTCCAGAAAGGGCCATAAAATTTTTTGAAGAGATTGCTACAAATGTGTACCAATGGCCATCGGAGAGGGTAAGTGGATGCTATGGATTTGAAAGTTTTGATCAAGGGCAACACTCGAGTGTGAAGAGTGTGAATGTTGAAGCACAAGTGCCAAGCATGGAAAAGATAGTGGCAGAGGTCATGAAGCAAATAAGCTTGAATCAAATTGTGAACAATCAAGGAGCGAATATGGTTGAGGGGCTACAAAGTGAGCAAGGTGTGCTTCCTCCGAATGTAGTGAATGGAGAACAATGGGCCAATTCTATGCCACGTGTGGAAGATGTGTCGTACATGTAAGGAAGAAATTATCAAGGGAATTTCCAAAACAATTACCAAGGTAATTTCAACCAAAATCAAGGAAACTATTCACCAAGGCAAGGGGGCTTTAATGGTCAAAGTAGTGGAAGCTCATACCCACAAAAACAACAAAGGCAAGGTAACTTTTTCTACTCTAATTCGAGCAATGCGGTTGTGTATCTTCCGGGATATCAACCGGGAGCTAAGGCACCGAACAATGAGGGAAGAGCATCAACTGATGAGCTACTTGAACAATTGATTGCATCAACCAAAGCTAGAGAAGTATCGGAAAAAGCTAGAGATGAAGCTAAAGAAAGAAGATTCAAAGCTATTGAGGAAAAAAATGAAAGAAGACTCAAAGCTATTGAGGAAAATAGTGATAGAAGATGCAAAGCTTTGGAGTACAATGTTGGACAAATGGCAAGTTCATTGAGTGCTCAACAAAAAGGAAAGTTCCCGGCCACAACCGAAGTTAATCCAAAGGCTCAATGTTTGTTGGTTGATATGAAAGAGGAACGAAAGGTTGAAGAAGGGTTGGTGGAAAGCAAGGTTGTTGAAGAAATGAAAGAAGAGCAAAAGCCTAAATGGATACATAAGTGGAAAAGGGTGCAAGAGGAAAAGAAAGTTGAGGAGAAGATCAAAGAAGAGGACTACAAACGTGACTATTGGGGTATTCCGATCACTCCATTCCCTATTCCATATCCACAAATGTTTGTAAAAGAGGAGAAGAAAAAGGAATTTGCGGAGTATGTCATGTCGCTCAAGAAGAAGTATGAAGAGAAAAAGAAAGAGGAGCAACCCGAAACGAGTGAGCCGATGCAAAAAGGGGGGCCTACAAAGGTTGGTGATCCAGGAAAGTTCATAATCCCTTGTCATTTTGAAGGAAAAAGCACCCGCGATGCATTGTGTGACTTGGGGGCAAGTGTCAACGTGATGTCTCATGCCACGTTTAAAGACCTTGAAATTAGAGAGCTAAAACCAACAACAATCCGTCTTGAAGTGGTAAGTGGCGAGGTTGTGAAGCCACTTGGGATTGTTGAAGACGTTGAGGTAAAGGTGAAAGGGTTAGCATTTCTGGTTGATTTCATGGTTTTGGAAGTGAAAGCGGACACTAAAGTTCCACTTATTTTGGGAAGACCATTTCTAGCCACCGGAAGAGCAAAGATTGATGTTGGTAGAGAGGAGTTATCCTTGAGCTCAAAAGGAAAAAGTGTCACATTCTTGTGCAAGAAAGATAAAGGGATCAAGCCTTATCATACAAGGCCTCCGGATGATTTCGATGATCATTATTCTCTTCTCTTTGACAATTTAAATTCATTTCTTCATGATTATATGAAATTGTCAAATGCTAACTTGTCTTCTTGTGATTTGATAGAAAGAAAGCTCCGAACCTCGATTGAAAACTTGACAAAGGAGAAAGAGGAAGTCCACTAGAATCACTTCTTGATGACGATTTGATGCTAGTGAGCAAGAATGGAGAGGTTGAGCTAGTGGACAAGAAGAGGGCTAAGCTAATGTTTAAAGTGAGGATGCGAGGAGAAAGTGGGATGGACCATCCTTTGGTCCAATGATCGTAAAATTCCGTCCGGCTTGAAGACGTTAAACTTAGCGCTAAATGGGAGGCAACCCATTCTTTTGTTATTTTGATGCTTTTTGTTGTTTATTTTGGTCTTGTAGGTGGATTGTGCTCGTGAGAAAAAGAATGTTGAAGAAATGAGAAGAGCTTCATGGATTTGAGTAAAAATGTCACCATTTGTTGCAAACTTAATTCTCGACTCTTGTATCGAGTCAAGTTTGGGGGGAAAGTGCATGGTGAACATAGCTTGAGTCGTGTGGATGCGTTTACTTCTTCACAAGAAGATCATCAATGGAAACTATAAGGGTAAGTCCCACCACTTTTTGCAAACTTAATTCTCACCTCTTAGTTCGATTTAAGTTTAGGGGGAGAGTGCGTGGTGTGACTCACCACTTAAGTGTGTTTGATATGATGATATATTGATGATGAAAGGTCTTCTTGTAAAATTCACTCAAATTTTAAAATTTTCTCATGAGTTTGGTTGGATTTTGGTATGATTGGTTGTGTTAAAGTGCATGTGAATCCATATTTTTAAGGCAATTATTGAGCTAATGGTGTTGTATGAGTTTTGAGTATGAATGAAGGATATTGGAAGCACGAATGGAGCTTGGAGCAAACGCTTTCCTTACCAAATGCCTATTGAGGGAGTACTCTACACCTTATCACTTCTAATTGATTTTGATTTGGATTGAATGGATTAGCATGCTACTTCATGTGTTATGTTTTTGGGATGTTTATTTTCATTATTTAGGATTTCCTTTTCAATCAAGGTTGGGATGATTGTGAGCTTACATTGTTTTGGATGATTTGAATGTGTGCTTCATTGTTTAATGATGGTGATTTTTATTTTTGCATGTTATGTGTTTTTGTTTTGTTCTTTGTTTGTTGAGTCTTTATTTTGTGTTTTGTGTGTATTTTTATATTTGTCTTGGTATGTTTGGTGGTTTGTTTAGGGAGGTTGTGTGTCATTTTTGAATATGAGTGATGATATGTTGTGGTAGTAAGTGATGACAAGTTATGATTAAGAATCTTTACACTTTCGAATTGTGACATGTTTTACTTAACTTGTTTAATTTTGAGATGAATGTGGTGTAATAAGTTTCTTAAGGTCCAATGCATAAGCTTGTGAGAATTTGAGCCTCAACCGTGCATACATGGTATTTTTCTTCATGAGTGGATTGGTTGTGTTTGATAAGCTAGAACTTGCTCAAGGACTATAGGAACGAGCCCGATTTGTGGAGATTAGTGACATGATCTAAGGCCATCCTTGTTATTATAGTCATTACCATATATTTTCCTACCATGAACATCATCCCTAGTCAACCACTTTGAGCCTTAAAGCCTATTTATTGTGATATAAGCACATTACAAGCCATGATTACCCACTTAAGCCTTACATATATACCATTTGTGTGGGTGATTGAGGAGATGGTAACTAGAAAGGTTTGATGAGAATTGTGCAAGAAAAGGAAATGGTAAACAAGTAAGAAAAAGGATGAAAAGAGCACAAACAAGAATGAACATGCAACCTCATGACAAGAAAATGAGCAAAGCAATAACAATATGCTCAAGTACTTAAAAGTTCAAAGAATGAAGCATGCATTAAAAGAAGCTCAAAATCTAAGGAAAGTTGATGATTAGTGCTTGTGATTACCAAAGTTGAGAAAGGAAGAAAGAAAAGTGGAGAAGTTGAGGAAGTTGATAATCTCTTCGATTACTTACACTTGTTAGTCACTATTATCCATACTCTTCCTACCCTACCAAAGAGCATATCATTACATCCTTAATGAAAGACCTTTTTGATCACTAATGGAAACTTTGGTGGTTTGTGAATGTAGTCCACGAGCAAGCTTATAGCGAGTCGAGTCAATCGATTGATGAGTGTTGATTTACCTACTTTAAAGAGTGTTGAGTGAAATTTATAACCTATGTGAGGCTTGAACTAAAAGGGATTATATTATACTTTTATTCTCTTGTTATTGAACTTGTTAATTCCTCATGTCATGAATTTAATATTGTAGGATGACTTAGCATAAATTGTGGTTCTTATTATTATTGATGTGTTATTACTTATGTTCGTTTAGTCTTTCCTAGGTGAAAAATTTCACCCCTTAGTTTATCATTTTCGTTGTTCGGGGACGCACAACACTTTAAGATTGGGGGTGTGATGAGTGATATTTCACCTAAATTTTAGTATCTTTTTATGTGAATTTTCGTATATTTTTATCCGTATTTGTATGTTATTTGGTTGTGTTTTGTGTTTTTATTGGAATGTGTGTGAATGAGCTTAAATCTATTATTTTCACTTTTTATTGGATGCTAGATATGATAAGGAAGGCATAGGAAAAAGTGGATCTCAATTCGGAGTTGAAACGAGGGAGAACGAGCCAAAACAGTGAAGAAATATAGGAGCCAGCACCAACACGGGCCGTGTAGCCAACACGGCCCTGTAAGAGGTGGCCGTGCGGTGACACAAGTTCGTTCAACATGGGCATCTTAAGGTCGTGTCCAATCGCACGAGTCGTGTTGGTAGCACGAGCCGTGTCATCAACACAGCCCTGTAAGAAAAGGCCGTGCGGGAGCATCCGTTCACGCAACACGGGCACCTTATGGCTGTGTTGCGCCACACGACTCGTGTTGTGTCTGGGATCAGAAAAAAATCAGAATCCTTCTAGAAGCTTCCCAAGGGGTATAAATACCCCTATATTCAACAATTGAGAGGAGATCCGAAATTCCACCTTCCCCACACACCTCACACACCATTTCCTCCATTTTTCACCTTCATCTTCATCCATTCACCATCCATTGGATCTACAATCATCCTACCATCAAAATCATCATCCAATTGAAGAAAAGAAGCAAGGAAGAGAGGAAGATAACAAGGGAAGGAAGGAAATCACCATTGAAGTGACATCAAGGGAGTTTCCATTCATTTCTTGTATTAAACCTCATAGTTTTATCATGTTTTGTAAGGATATTAATGTCTATGTTCATTTCCTTCTTAATATGGTAGGCTAATCTCCCTTGTGAGATTAGCAATATGATAGTTGTTGGATAATTTTGGGGATTTGTGTATTTGAATTCATATGTTGAATGGATCTATGATTTTCTATCATTGATTATTAATTGCTTGAATTGTATTGATGATTTGTGTGTTTAGTTGTTCTAGATATGTGATTAGATTGAGAAATTAATTATATGCTTAGGATAATTAAGTGAATCATTTTATCAAACACTTCATGTGCATTATAGATTGTGAAGAGATTGAGAAGTCCTTCATAGTTTAGAACCCTTTGGTAGGACATTTGATTGGTTTGATCGAGAGATTGATTAATTATGTGAAGGGACTCTCATTTAAGCTTAGTACCTAGTTGGAATTGTTTAAGTGAGAACCAATCCATTGAGCTATTTGATATTCATATCCTATCCATCTCGAGAGGGAGTTTAGGTGATCTTAGTATTCAATCCATGATACATATGAATTTGATACATAATTCCTAGAATTTTCACTTCTTAATTGTTGTTAATCTCACTTTTAATCAATTTGGTAAACCACTTTCCATCCATCCATCTTGTTGATTGATCATTACTTGCTTTGATTACTGTCATTTATTTATTTACAACCAATCCCATTGATGATTCGTCTCTATAAAATTACAACAAACGTGAGATCGCTTAAGCACTAGTGCCTACCTCCCTTGGGTTTGATAATTTCTTGAATTGGTCATTCTCCACTAAACTAGCAGAGAAAGGCAGCCCGAGAACCAACTCGAGTTGTCAAGTCAACTTGCAACTCGAGTCGAGCTAAGGTTCGCTGAAATTGCAGTTTCTGATCGATTCGACACGATTTGACAGGCGAGAGCTCAAGTTGTCAGCTCGAGTCATGTTGGGTAATGTCCAGGTCGAGTTACAAGCCGTGCGGAGCAGAGAAAGGCATCCCGAGAACCAACTCGAGTTGTCAAGTCGACTTGCAACTCGAGTCGAGCTAAGGTTCGCTGAAATTGCAGTTTCTGATCGTTCGACATGATTTGACAGGTGAGAGCTCGAGTTGTCAGCTCGAGTCATGCTGGGTAATGTCCAGGTCGAGTTACAAGCCGTGCGGAGCAGAGAAAGGCATCCCGAGAACCAACTCGAGTTGTCAAGTCGCAACTCGACTTGTAGCTCGAGTCGAGCTAGGTGCAGTAGGTGTTCCAAATTTCAGAGTCTCGCAACACGACCGAATAGGCGAATGCACGAGTTGCCGACATGAGCCGAGCTGGACAGCTCAATGCAACTCGACTCGAGCTGCTAACTCGAGTTGGGAAGGCCAACTCGAGTAAGGTTATTTTGGGCCAAAAATCCAAATTTTTACCTGCCAATGTGTGTAAGTGTGTGTAAAAAGCCCAGTTGATGATTAATTCGTGGCCCAACTAGGAGAGGGTATAAATAGCCTCAAGTTCAACATTTGAGAGGAGATTGGATATTCCACGCAAGGGTTTCACTCCCACACCTAGATCACACACCATTTCTTCCATTTTTTACCACCATCTTCATCCATTCTTTATTCCTTTCATTTGGGTGCTAGAGATCTCAAGAATTCAAGAGCTAGAGGTGGAGATCAATGAGTGTTGAAGATTCTCTACAAGGAATTGCTAGGGAAGATTTACATCTCTTTTGTTTTTCATTTGGATTTAAGACTATGGGTATGTGTAATGAATCATTCATGTGTTTTGTTACCATTATCATGTTAGGCTAATCCCTCTAGTGGGATTATGAATATGAAGAGCACATTAGGTTTATATTATTATGTGTATTAAATTAGTTTTTGACTTAATTGATGTTGGTTTCTATTCATGGGATTTAATTGTTTTGATATTGTGATGGCATGGTTTGTTATTCATGAATGATTATTGGTTTAATGGATTGTTGATCAATAGATGATTTATGATAATTAAGTGCTATTATAATGTTCATGTGTATATTGCTTGGAGTGAGACGGAAACAACCCTCTAAAGTATTAGAAAGACATGATTAGACATCGAGTTTGGGTTTGACCGAAAGGATACTTGAATCGATGAGGGGAACCAATCCATTCGTTAGCTCTAGTACACAAAAAGGGAGAGTTAATTCTAATTAGTACCTTCTAAGGGAGAATTGGGAGTTAATTAGTACCTAGATGGAAGAGGTTAATGTTGGGCTTTGATCTTAAGTGCTTTTGGGAGTCTCAAGTAGATCAACAACCTTTGTAACCCGAAAGGGAGCTTAGGATATAATCATGATCACCCTTAATCTACATCAATCGAGTTGAATTCCTTTTGCATGATAATATGAATTGAGTGTTCTTGGATGTTTCTAATCCCATGTTTTTCACTACTTGAACTTTAGCACCTATTCTCTTTTCTCATTAATTATATTTACTTGTCAATCTCTTATTTGCTGTTTTATTACTTGCTACTTGCTTTAATTGTTTATTTCATAATCAATCTATAACCCCCGATCATCCTTACAAAAATGACATAAACAAGAGCTCACGTATTTTACTCGTCCAAACCTAACTCCCTTGTGGATTGATAATTTTATTTCTTAGGATATACTACTACAACGATTGAGTATTCTTGCTCGTGAGTATATTATAAAAATATGCAAACAAGAAATTGGCGCCATTGCCAAAGGAGAGTTTAACGGATTGGTCGAATACCGTGTTATTGTTTTAGTTGTTATTGATAAGGATACTTTTTATTTTATTTTATTTTCTATTTTTGTTTGTGGTCTCACTCTTTGAATTTTCGTAGGTGTTTTATGATCACAAGATCAAAGGGAAATCAATCGATTATTCCTTTGAATTTGGAGATAGAAAAGACCGCACGGCAAAGGAAACGAAAGAGATAAAAAGCTAAAAAGAGAATATGGAGAATCAACATGGAGATAATGTCAATCATAACCCACCCCAAGATCCATTACAAGATCAAAGGGGGGTACAAGAAGGAGGGCAAGAGAATCAAGCTGAGAGGTTTAGGAATTTCATTGCTCAAAACCAAGAATATATGCAATTGCTTGCCAATCAAGAAGCTCAAAGGATACTCCAACAACAAGAGGCACAATCACATGTTCGTAGAAATGTCCAAGAGATGGTTAATATGTTCAATAACCAAGCTATGCAAGAAAATGTGCAAATACCTCAAGAGAGGCCAAGGCCTAGAACAATTCGGGATTACTTCCAACCGAGAGCCGTGCACAATATGGTTCCTCCGGTTCAAGCCAACAATTTTGAAATTAAGTCCGGATTGATCAACATGGTCAAAGCAAATCAATTTGGGGGAGGTCCTCTTGAAGACCCGAACGCTCATCTATCTACTTTCTTGGAGGTTGCAAATACCGTCAAGATGAATGGAGTGTCAGAAGATGCTATTCGAATGAGGTTGTTCTCTTTTTCTTTAAGAGACAAGGCTAAAGCATGGTATAATACAATTCCATTGGGAAGTTGTAATACATGGGAAGATCTTGAGCAAAGGTTCCTAAACAAGTATTTTCCTCCTTCAAAGACTCTCCAAATGAAAAGCCTTATCACTCAATTTAGGCAACTTCCGGATGAAAGTTTTTACGAAGCATGGGAACACTATAAAGAGATATTACGAAAGTGTCCTCAACATGATTTTCATGAGAATCAACAAGTGGCTTTCTTCTATCAAGGGTTGAGTGAACAACATGGGATGCATGTAGATGCCTCATCTGGAGGGTCTATTTTTAGAGTGGATGCTATGAAAGCTATGTATATTTTTGAAGACATTGCAATGAATACTTATCAATGGCCTTCCGAGCGAGTAATGGGAGGTTATGCATTTGGAAAGGTAGCTCAAGTGGAAAGTGTTAATGAAGTGAAGAGAGAGGTGTTCCAAAGTGAAGGCATGAAAGAATTTAATGAGGGCATCCATGATTTAACAAAGCAATTGAATTTGATCACTCAAGGGGTGAGTTAAAGAGGAAGTACAAGTGTTAATTTGAATGATGAGAGCAATGTTATCAAGGTGAGGAGGATGTTGCATATTTAGATAGGAGAAATTACCAAGGGAATTTCCAACATCAAGGGAATTTCCAAGGTAATAATCCTTCTTACCAAGGTAATTTTCAAGGAGGATATCAAGGACAAGTTCGGGGGAGTAATTTCAATCAATCTAGTGGAGGAAATTATCAAGCTCCTAGGAAGAATGATAATCTTTCCTACTCTAATACTCAAGCCACCGTGGTATTTCCTCCGGGATTCGATCCGAGTGCTAAGCCGCCCAATGGAGAAGGTAAATCATCATTGGAAGAGATATTGCTAGCATTCATGAAAGATACAAGGGCTTACATGGAAAAAAGAGATGCTAAGATTGAGGCTAGAATGGAGGAAAATGAAAAGAAATCTGACAATAGGATGAGAGCATTTGAGCATCAAATGGGGCAAATTACTTCTTCCTGGGATCACAACACCAAAAATAAAAATTTCCATCTACCATGGAAATAAATCCAAAAGAGCATTGCATGTGCATAAAGGTAAAAGAGGATAGATTGGTTGAAGGAGGGCTTGTGGATTGCACGGTAGATGAAGAAAAAGAAGAAGCAAAAAGAGTAGAAATTGAGTTAGAAGAAAAGAGGAAGACATGGAAAGAAGAGCACCTAAGTGGAAAAAGGCTAAGGAGAAAAAGAAAAAAGAAGAAGAATATGAACGTGATTATTGGGGCATTCCAATTACTCCTTATCCAATCCCTTACCCTCAAAGATTTGTTAAAAAAGAAAAGATGGAGGAATTTCAAAAGTTTGTTGAAACTTTGAAGAAGAAATATGAGGAGAGAAAGAAAGCGAAGCTAGTAAAAAAAAAATGAACCATTGCATGAGGAGCTTTCTATGAAAGTTGGTGATCCGGAAAAATTCGTTATCCCTTGTGAAGTTGAAGGAAAGAACGTTGTTAATGCATTGTGTGACTTGGGTGTTAGTGTGAATGTTATGCCTCATTCTCTCTTTGAAGAATTAGATATTGGAGAGCTCAAACCTTCCACTACATGTCTTCAAGTGGCGGATGGATCAACTATTAAGCCCTTAGGGGTGGTGGAGGATGTAGTGGTTGAAGTGAAGAAGTTGACCTTTCCGGTTGATTTTGTTGTCTTGGAGATGAAAGTTGATCCTCAAACACCTATGATCTTGGGAAGACCATTCTTAGCCACGGGAAAGGCTCATATTGATGTGGAAAGAGGAGAACTTTCCTTGAGTTCAAATACGAAGAGTGTTACATTTTCATGTAACAAAGCAAGAAAGAAGGATGATTCTTACCTCAAGCCTCCAATCATACCTCCGAAGGATCTTCATGGATTTGAAAATTCTTACTCTTTTAAATCTTCTAATTCTCTTTTCCATGATTATATTGAAGATTTTAATCTTAACTTGTCTTTACTTGATATGTATAGGAAAGAGGACTCGGACATCGAATAGAAGGTTGATAAGGGAGAATTTCATTGGCCTTATGGAGACGAAGTGTTTCCATCCACAATTCTTCCGGATGATTTCATAATTATAAGCAAGAATGGAGAAATCATATTGATGGAAAAGAAAAGAGCCAAGCAATTTCTCAAAGTGAAGATGAGGCCCGATGGGGTCTTGGATTTCTCTGACTGTTAAGAGCTTAAATCCGTCCGGCTTGAAGATGTTAAACTTAGCACTAAATGGGAGGCAACCCATTCTTTTTATCTTTTGATGTTTGTTTGTTTTGGTTTTGTAGGTGGATTGTGCTTGTGAGAAAATGCATGTTGAAGGAAAGAGAAGTGCTTCATGGATTCGAGTAGGCATGTCTCACCACTTTGTTGCAAACTTAATTCTCGATTCTTGTCTCGAGTTAAGTTTGGGAGGAGACTAATGTGTGGTGGACATGACTTGATCCGTTTGGATGCAGATGCTTCTCCACAAGAAGATCATCAATGGAAACTACAAGGGTAAGTCTCACCACTTTTTGCAAACTTAAGTCTCAACTCTTATTTCGATTTAAGTTTGGGGAGAGAGTACGTGGTGTGACTCACCACTTGAATTATGATTCTTGTAAAATTGGGTAAATTTTAAAAATTTTCTCATGAGTTTGGGTAGGATTTTGGTCCGATTGGTTGTATTGAAGTGCATGATAGTCCATAATTTTTAATGACATTGTTGAGCTAATGGTGTTTGTGAGTGTTTGAGCATGAATGAAGGGTATTGGAAGCATGAATGGAGTTTGGAGCTAACAACTTCTACTACCAAAAGCCTATTGAGGGAGTTCACTCTACACCTTACTACTTCTATGTGCTTAGCAAAATTTATGTGGATTAGGATTGATGTGATTAGCATGTTGCTTCATTTGTTATGTTTGTGGAGGTTTACTTTCGTAATTTAGGATTTCAATTTTCAATCAAAGATAGGGATGATTGTGAGCGTACATTGTTATGGATGATTTGAATATGTGCTTCATTTTGTAATGATGGTGATTGTTGTTTTTGCATGTTATGTGTTTTTGTTTCATTTCTTGTTTGGTGTGTCTTTCTCGTATGTTTTGTGTGAATTTTCAATTTTATCTTGGGATGTTTGGTGGTTTGTTTTAGGGATGTTGTGAGTCGCTTTTGAATGTGAGTAATGACATGTTGTTGTGATAAGTGATGACAAATTATGATTAAGAATCTCTACACTTTCAAATTGTGACATGTTTTACTTAACTTGTTGAATTTTGAGATGAATGTGGTGTAATAAGTCCCTAAGGTCCGAGTATAAACTTGTGAGCATTTGAGCCTCAACCGTGCATACATGGTAGTTCTTCATGAGTGGATCGGTTGTGTTTGATAAGTTAGAACTTGCTCAAGGACTATAGGAATGAGCCCGAGTAGTGGAGAATAATGATATGATCTAAGGTCATCCTTGTTATTTGAAGTTAGTACCATATATGTTCCTACCTTGAACATCATCCCTAGTCAACCACTTTGAGCCTATAAGCCTATTTCTTGTGAATTTAGCACATTACAAGCCTTAATTACCCACTTAAGCTTATATATACCCTTAGTGTGAGTGATTGAGGAGATGATAGCTAGAAATGATTAACTGATTAGCAAAAGAAGAAAAGGACATGGTAAACAAGCAAGAAAAATGATGAAAAGAGCAAAAACAATAATGCACATGCAACCTCAAAGCAAGAGAAAGAGCAAAGCAATATCAAAATGCTCAAGTAAACAAAATTCAAAGAAAGGAAGCATGTATCAAAAGAAGCTCAATCCAAGGAAAGTTAATGAATAGTGCTTGAGATTGTAAAGATAAGAAAGGAAGAAAGGAAAGTGAAGAAGTTGAGGAAATTGACCATCTCTTCGATTACTTACACATGATTAGTCACTTTTATCCACATACTCCTTACCCTACCAAAGAGCCTATCATTGCATCCAAATGAAAAGACCTTTTTTTTATCACTAATGGAAGCTTTGGAGGTTTGTGAATGTAGTCCACGAGCAAGCTTATAGCGAGTCGAGCCAATTGCTTAATGAGTGTTGATTTACCTTACTTCAAAGAGTGTTGAGTGAAATCGACAACTCTATGTGAGGCTTGGAATAAAAAGGGACTATATTACACTTTATTCTCTTTTGATTGAACTTGTTAATTCCTCATGTCATGAGTTAATGTTGTAGGATGACTTAGCATAAATTGTGATTTTTATTGCTATCGATGTGTTATTGCTTATGTTCGTTTAGTCTTTTTCTAGGTGAAAATTACTCCTCTTGGTTTGTCATTTTAGTTGCTCGGGGACGAGCAACACTTTAAGTTTGGAGGGTTTGATTGTCGCAATTTTTACCTAGATTTTAGTGTCTTTTTGTATGTCTTTTCGTATTATTTTATCCGTATTTTATATATTATTTGGTTGTGTTATGTGTTTTCATGGAAATGAGTGTGGATGAGCTTAAACGTATGTAAAATAGGTGAAAATGGATTAAAAACGGAACGGGAGCTGAAAAGAGCAAGAAACAAGTTGACGGGACCCAACTCGAGTTAGCATTTCCAACTCGAGTTGCTAACTCGAGTCGAGTTGGGGCCCGAAAGTTGTCAAAAATTGTACAGTGAGTCAACTCGAGTTGCAAGGTCCAACTCAACTTTCAACTCGAGTCGAGCTAAGGTCCGCTGAAATTGTAGTTTCTGATCGATTCGACACGACTTGACAGGCGAGAGCTCGAGTTGTCAGCTCGAGTCGTGTTCGGTAATGTCTAGGTCGAGTTACAAGCTGTGTGGAGCAGAGAAAGGCATCCCGAGAGCCAACTCGAGTTGTCAAGTCGCAACTCGACTTGTAGCTCGAGTTGAGCTAGGTACAATAGGTGTTCCAAGTTTCAGAGCCTCACAACACGACCGAACAGGCGAATGCACGAGTTACCAACACGAGTCGAGCTAGACAGCTCGAGTTACATTGCATGCAACTCGACTCGAGCTGCTAACTCGACTTGGGAAGGCCAACTCGAGTAAGGTTATTTTGGGCCAAAAATCTAGATTTTCACCTGCTAATATATGTAAGTGTGTGTAAAAAGCCCAATTGATGATTAATTCGTGGCCCAACTAGGAGAGAGTATAAATATCCTCAAGTTCAACATTTGAGAGGAGATTGGATATTCCACACAAGGTTTTCACTCCCACACCTAGATCACACACCATTTCTTCCATTTTTCACCACTATCTTCATCCATTCTTCATTCCTTTCATTTGGGTACTAGAGATCTCAAGAATTCAAGAGCTAGACGTAGAGATCAATGAGTGTTGAAGATTCTCAACAAGGAATTGCTAGGGAAGATTTATATCTCTTTTGTTTTTCATTTGGATTTAAGACTATGGGTATGTGTAATGAATCATTCATATGTTTTGTTACCATTATTATGTTAGGCTAATCCCTCTAGTGGGATTAGGAATATGAAGAGCACATTAGGTTTATATTATTATGTGGATTAAATTAGTTTTTGACTTAATTGATGTTGGTTTCTATTCATGGGCTTTAATTGTTTTGATGTTGTGATGGCATGGTTTGTTATTCATGAATGATTATTGGTTTAATGGATTGTTGATTAATGGATGATTTATGATAATTAAGTGCTATTATAATGTTCATGTGTATATTGCTTGGAGTGAGACTGAAACGACCCTCTAAAGTATTAGAAAGGCATGATTAGACATCGAGTTTGGGTTTGACCAAAAGGATACTTGAATTCGATGAGGGGAACCAATCCATTCGTTAGCTCTAGTACACAAAAAGGGAGAGTTAATTCTAATTAGTACCTTCTAAGGGAGAATTGGGAGTTAATTAGTACCTAGATGAAAGAGGTTAATGTTGGGCTTTGATCTTAAGTGCTTTTGGGAGTCTCAAGTGGATCAACAACCTTTGTAACCCGAAAGGGAGCTTAGGATATAATCGTGATCACCCTTAATCTACATCAATCGAGTTGAATTCCTTTTGCATGATAATATGAATTGAGTGTGCTTGGATGTTTCTAATCCCATGTTTTTCAATACTTGAACTTTAGCACCTATTCTCTTTTCTCATTAATCATATTTACTTGTCAATCTCTTATTTGTTGTTTTATTACTTGCTACTTGCTTTAATTGTTTATTTCATAATCAATTTATAACCCCCGACCATCCTTACAAAAGTGACATAAACAAGAGCTCACGTATTTTACCCGTCCAAACCTAACTCCCTTGTGGATTGATGATTTTATTTCTTGGTATATACTACTACAACGATCGAGTATTCTTGCTCGTGAGTATATTATAAAAATATGCAAACAGTGGGCATGGAAGTTTTATGAAACACCGAATACTTGCGCAGAAGCGCTTCCACCGTTCGGTTGCAAAAATGCATGCCCTTGTCACTGATGATGGCTCGAGAAATTCCAAACCTACAAAATATATTAGATCGAAAGAAACCTGCAACCACGTTAGAATCATTAGTTCGGGTGGCCTTTGCTTCTACCCACTTCAACACATAATCAATAGCAAGTAATATGTAGGTGAAACCAAATAAAGAAGGAAAAGATCCCATAAAATCCATCCCCCACACATCAAAAATCTCACAAACGATTATAGGGTTTTGGGGTATTTCATTTCTTGGAGAAATATTTCCTACACGCTGACATCTATCACAAGACTTGCAAAATTCATAAGCATCCTTAAACAATGTCGGCCAATAAAACCCATACTCAAGAACTTTGAAAGCAGTTCTTCTAAAACCAAAATGACCACCACATGCATGACTATGACAAAAGGTGAGTATTGAATTAAATTCAATCTCAGGAATGTACCTTCTTATCACTTGATCGGAATAGCGTTTCCATAAACACGAATCATCCCATATGTAGTATTTGACATCACTACAGAGCTTATCACATTTTGCTTTACTCATGTGGGCTAGAAACTGAAAGGAGGTCAGAAAATTCGCCAAATCGGCAAACCATGGAACAGAGCCTTCTGACACTGAAGGGTTCAGTGCCAGTTGATCCGAATTTTCCAGATTTTGCTGAACAGCCAGCAACTGTTCATTCGGGAATTTTTCAAGAATTTTCTGCTCATCTTCATCTCTTATCAGCCGGCTTAGGAGGTCAGCCATTAGATTCTCCGATCCCCTTTTATCTTTGATTTTCAAATCGAATTCTTGAAGCAACAAAATCCACCAAATCAATCAAGGTTTTGCTTCCTTCTTCGTCATTAGATAACGAAGAGCTGCATGATCAGAGAAAACAGTGACTATAGTACCCAACAAGTAAGATCAAAATTTTTCTAGAGCAAAAACCACAACTAAGAGTTCTTTTTCCGTAGTGGAGTAGTTGGCTTGAGTGTTATCCAAGATTTTCGAAGCATAGTAGATCACATGTGCAGTCTTGTCCACTCGTTTCCCTAACACTGCTCCTATGGCATAGTCACTAGCATCACACAATATTTCAAAAGGCAAGCTCCAATCCGACGGCTGAATTACGGGTGGTGTGGTTAGCAATTACTTCAACTTATCAAAAGTTTTCTTATAGGCATCATTCTTCTCAAACTTCATATCTTTTTGCAACAACTCACAAAGTGGTTTGGCTATCTTTGAAAAGTCCTTGATAAACCTTCTATAGAAACCTGCATGTCCGAGAAAAGAATGAACTTTCTGCACAGATGCGGGGTAACGTAATGCAGATATAAGGTCTATCTTAGACTTATCAACTTCAATCCCATTCTTTGAAATAACATGACCTAAAACAATGCTTTGTTCGACCATAAAGTTACACTTTTCCCAATTCAAAACAAGGTTTGTTTCTACACATCTTTTCAAGATCAATTCAAGATTTCCAAGGCAACTACTAAAAGAATCTCCATAGACACTGAAATCATTTATAAAGACCTATATTATATTACCCACAAATTCAGAAAAAATGCTTACCATACACCTTTGAAATGTGGCAGGTGCGTTGCAAAGCCCGAAGGGTATCCGACGACATGCAAAAGTCCCAAAGGGGCATGTGAAGGTTGTTTTCTCCTGGTCCTCGGGAGCTATAGCAATCTGAAAATAGCCAAAATAACCATTAAGAAAATAATAATAAGTATAACCTGCAAGCTTTTCTAACATCTGATCAATGAAGGATAAAGGAAAATGATCATTTCTAGTCATGTTGTTAAGCTTGCGGTAGTCCATGCATACTCTCTCAACTTCTTTCCTCTTTCCCACTTCTTCTCCATTGTAAGCTCAGTATTCTGCTTATGTAATGGTACTGGAGTAACATCAACATCATGTGGAACATTCAGTGCAGAAAACGATGCAGGTTGGTGCGATACGACCTCAATTCGACCAGGGCTCCAGGTCGAATTGGGCACATAGTGGTCGAATTGATCTTCTGAAACACGATTCTCCCTCTGTATCTCCGATTCGACCTGGATTCGACCTGAGGTCTGGTTAAATCGACATGGTGTTAGTCGAATCGAGCTTCTGATGAAACAGAGTGCTCCGAATGGGTGGATTCGACCTGGATTCGACTTGAGTGCCAGGTCGAATTGAATGGATGTTGGTCGAATCAAGGCGCTGATGCTTCCAACTCACGTCCAGTGGCCCAATTCGACCTTCCCTGTTGGATTTGACCTGTAGTGTAGGTCGAATCGGGGTTGAATTGAGCTCTCGACGTCTCCAATTCTGATTCTGGCGGCCTCATCATTCCCTCGTACTGTGTTCCAGACCTTAACGTGATGGCTTTATCTTCTAATTTTTGTGTCAATTGATTCACGTTTATGGTCATCTGCCCCATAATTAAAGTAAGGTCCTTCAACTGCTTAGATAAATTTGTATGATCAACATTCATTCTAGCTTCGATGTGGTCAACCCTTGCATCGTTCTTAGCCATGTATCGATTGAAGGTATCTTCAACACTCTTCACTTCGTGCTGCCGCATACTAGGTCCTCTTAGTGTCAACTCTGTAATCTGCTTCTGCTGGGGCTCTAGTAGCTTGTTAATGTTAGCTAGACTAGAAACGATCTCATCATCCCTATTCGGCTTCACCACTTGATGTTCAACCTGCGCTACCTTGCCAAGTACATATGATCATCTATCTCTCTTTGTAGGCCAGTCACGTGAATTCATAGAGATGTCTTCAAACAACTTCTCTGCTTCAAGTGCTGTTTTAGATAACAGCGCTCCACCAGATGATACATCAATAAAAATACGCGACTCACAATCCAATCCATAGTAGAAGATACTTAAGTACTCAGCCTTAGACATTCCATGCTCTGGGCACCTCCTGAGCATGTCTTTAAACCTATCCCATGCCTCATAAACTTTCTCAGCATGATTCATAACAAATCGAGAGATCTCTTGCTTCATTCTTAAGATCCTTGAGGGTGGGATGTATCTCTCCAAGAACTTCTGCTGCAGTTGGTCCCATGTAGTGCAATCGGCTGCATCAAGAGTCTCGTACCAAGCTTCCGCCTTATCAATCAAAGAGAACTTGAATAAGGCGATTCGCCTAGCATCATCATTAGCTCCAGCTCCCTTTTGAGTGTTTGCATAACCAAGAAATTTTCGGAGATGCTGATATGGATCTTCAAAGCAACCTCCAGAAAAGGGATTCTTCTCTATCATGTTAATAAGAGCGGGATGTATCTCAAAATCATCATCTTCTCCCTTGCTCCTATCAACCCCATGTTGTCAATCCCATAGTTTGTGAAAATTTCACGGATTGCAATATTATCCGGATTCTGCCTTGCTCCTGCCATGTTCAGCTCAATGTGTTATTTGCTCCTTTCCTTCCTCTACTTTTTCTAGTGCACAAGGACCTCAGAAAATTTCAAGGTCAGATAGAATTAAATAATCACAAATAAAAGTCTTAATCAAATTAGAAATAATAAACTAATAATAACAGCCATCCCCGGCAACGGCGCCAGGAACTTGATGGGCGTTTTCTCAACACACAATTAATCCTCAAGTATGAAGGATATCAATTATAGTTTCGAAGGTGACCAAGTTATATATCGAACCCAAGGGACGGATAAATATCAATTTAATTATATTCTAGTAATTATGGCTATGTTGGAAAATATAATGGTTGTGATATTAAGTAACAACTAATAATTAAAATAACAAGTAAAAATAATCAAGAAGAAGAGATAGTAGGTTGTGATCATGTAAGATGATAGGTAGTTCGTCAGGTCATCCAGTTCCACTTATTAATTCATACTTTCGTGTGACGGTGTTCGACTCTGCCTTGTGGTCTATGGACGCATCACTAAACCATGCAAATTCACTCTATAGACACAAGTAAATATGCGTATGACACGTGTGAATTTTCTCAGAGCAAGAGATATAATTCACCCCCCTTTCTAGGTACTATCATAATCAATTATTTCCCGTGCACTTAATACTCTAACCCGATTTGATCTCCCTTTATAGGTACTATGAAAGTATCCTCTTTATCCTACTTATTAACCCGAATTCAATTCAATTAATAAGTATTCATATATGATAGTTCTAATGAAGCTTCGGAGTCCCCTCACTTAGAATCATAACATGGAATCCTGCTCAGCAGTGAACGCACTCAATCAATAACCAAGATATGTATTCAGACTCTACATAGCAGTTAATGATGCACAAAACGACCGTGAGTATGGATTAATAAAGCACAATCATATATAAAATATATCCACAAGTAGTGTTGTACGGAGTGTACACACGAAAGTTCAATTAACTAGATAAAACCTTAACAACCCTAGTTCTACCAAAAAGGCTCTAGCCCATTGATGAGAGTGAAAATAAGCGTGTTTTAGTGTCCAATTTAACACCTTTTTTATTGATATTGTAGTCTTATATTAGCACAAATGTCTTATATTCATTATATGTGAGAAAAAGGTGCACTTGAGGTGTTCTGTTGTGTTTTAGGTGGAAAAAGGATGAAAAGAGCCAAGTTTGAGAAAAGGTGCAATTTGTGCAAGAATGCTGATAAACGCACATCCAACTTATGTAATTATTCTGTATTGATGTGGAGCTCTGAACGGGAAGTGTAATACATGGTTGGAAAGCCACTGAAGAGAGGGTCGTTTTAGCGTAAAGAACATCCCATTCGGAGTCCGAACGAGGAAGTTATAAGCAAAGTGGTGACGCCCCGCGAGCTGTGCCGAACAGAATTGCAGTGCTACTTTCCATGGCCTGTTACATATTCAACTCTTGGAGTTCTTGTGATTTCTTTATATGGATAGAAAGCCAAGGAAGATAGGATCGCGTGAGCACAAAAATCACTCAATTTGGAGGTTGGATGTGAAAGTTATACGTGAAACGGAGAGACTGCGCAAATCCAGTAGCAGGGTTCGACCTGTGGTTCGACCTGGGGCCAGTGGTTCGACCTGTTTGATGAGGTCGAACCTACGTGCGGGAAAATCCATATTTTCGAGGCCAAAACGCGTTGGATCACTTGAAAAGCCCATTCTAAGCCCTAGAGACGTGATTAAAAGTATAAAAGGTGGCTCATGCAGTCAAGAAAAACGTCACCAATCACCGAGGAGAGGCCACAACCATACAACACCCCACAAGGGGGGATCACCCCCCATCCATCATCCACTTCCTTTCCTCCATCCATCCATCACTTTGAAGATTCGTTTGTGGAATCAAGAGGAGAACCAAGAGGAGGATTCAAGATGGAGAAGGGCATGAAGATGCCATATCAAGGGTTTATTCGTTTCCTAATTTATCTTGTATTTTCCGGACATCCGGGTAAGATCTATCCAACACCCATGATTGTTCTTCGAAACACCATGGGCTAGAGCCTTTTTGGTAGAACTAGAGTTGTGAAGGTTTTATCTAGTTAATTGAACTTCCGTGTGTATACTCCGTACAACACTACTTGTGGATATAGTTTATATATGATTGTGCTTGCTTAATCCATATTCACGGTCGTTTTGTGCATCTTCAATTGGTATATAGAGTCTGAATATATATCTTGGTTGTAGATTGAGTGCGTTCACCGCTGAACAGGATTCCATGTTATGATTCTAAGTGAGGGGACTCCGAAGCTTCATTAGAACTATCATATATGAATACTTATTAATTGAATTGAATTCGGGTTAATAAGTAGGATAAAGAAGATAATTTCATAGTACCTATAAAGGGAGATCATATCGGGTTAGAGTACCAGTCCTAGGGGGAAATAATTGATACTGATAGTACCTAGAAAGGGGGTGAAATTATATCTCTTGCTCCGCGGTTATTCACACGTGTTACATGCATGTTTACTTGTGTCTATAGAGTAGATATGCATGGTTTAGTGATGCGTCCATATTCCACAAGGCAGAGTCGGACATTGACACAAGGAAGAGAAGTTAATGAGTAAAACTGGATTATCCTAGAGCTACCTATTCTCCTACTTGATCCACCTACGTATTCTTCGAGTGATAGTTTATTTTATTTGTTATTTAATTTAGTATTTTTGTTATAATCAAACATCAAACTCTTATTGCTTTGTCTTAATTAATTTTAATAATAATTTAATTGATAATACGCCGTCCCTTGGGTTCGATATTCACTTGGTCACCTTTCGAAACTACAATTGATATCCTTAATACTTGAGGATTAATTTTACGTGCAAAGAAAACGCGCATCAAGTTCTTGGCGCCGTTGCCGGGGACGGCTGTTATTATTGATTTTATTATTTCTAGTTTGATTAAGATATTTTTTTTCTCTTTTATTTGTGATTATTTATTTCTATCTAACCTTGAATTTTTCCGAGTTACTTGTGTGCTTGAAAAATGAGGGGAAGGAAAGGAACGAATAACACACTGAGCTAAACATGGCCGGAGCAAGGCAGAATCCGGATAATGTTGCCATACGTGAAATTTTCACGAACTTTGGGAATGTCAACATGGGGTTGATAGGAGCAAGGGGGGAAGATGATGATTTTGAGATACATCCCGCTCTTATTAACATGGTGGAAAAGAATCCCTTTTCTGGAGATTGTTTTGAAGATCCATATCAGCATCTCCGAAGATTTCTTGGTTATGCAAATACTCAAAAGGGAGCTGGAGCTAATGATAATGCTAGGCGGATTGCCTTATTCAAGTTCTCTTTGATTGATAAGGCGGAAGCTTGGTATGAGACTCTTGATGCCACAGAATGCACTACATGGGACCAACTGCAGCAGAAGTTCTTGGAGAGATACATGCCACCCTCAAGGATCTTAAGAATGAAGCAAGAGATCACTCGATTTGTTATGAATCAGGGTGAGAAATTTTATGAGGCGTGGGACAGATTTAAAGACATGCTCAGGAGGTGTCCACAGCATGGAATGTCTAAGGCTGAATACATAAGCATTTTCTACTATGGATTGGATTGTGAGTCGCGTATTTTTATTGATGCATCATCAGGAGGAGCGTTGTTATCTAAGACAGCACTTGAAGCTGAAAAGTTGTTCGAAGACATCTCTATGAATTCACGTGACTGGCCAATAGAGAGAGATAGAGGATCATATGTACTTGGCGAAGTAGCGCAAGTTGAACATCAAGTGGAGAAGCCGAATAGGGATAATGAGATCATCTCTAGTCTAGCTAACATCAACAAGCTACTAGAGTTCCAGCAGAGGCAGATCACAGAGTTGACACTAAGGGGGCCTAGTATGAAGCAGCAAGAAGTGAAGAGTATTGAAGATACCTTCCATCGATACATGGCTGAGAATGATGCAAGGATTGATCATCTTGAGGATACCATGAATGTTGATCATGCAGATTTATCTAAGCAGATGAAGGAGCTTACTTTGATTATGGGGCAGATGACCGCGAACATGAATCAATTGACACAAACATTGGAGAATAATGCAATCACATTGAGGAATGAAACACAGTACGAAGGATCGACGGAGCCAAAATCGAAATCTGAAGCAAAAGGAGCCCGATTCGACCAGGATCAAGAGGGTTCGACCAAATCTGTTGATCGAACCAAGGTCGAACTAACCTGTTCGCGACCCTATGTTTTGATAGAAGTGAGGTTCGACCACGACTCCCCTGGTTCGACCAGGCCATCAGGTCGAACCCAGGTCGAACCGGCGACCAAAAATCTTACAGAAGGCCAGTTCGACCTGGGGCATTTCGGTTCGACCAGCACAACAGCTTGAACCATGGTCGAACCTCACCATGCGGAGTACTCTATTTTTCCAGAACACCGATTCGACCAAAACCCAGAGGGTTCGACCTGTTCTACAAGTCGAACCATGGTCGAACCTCTTCATCCGGAGTGCTCTGTTTTGTCGCAGCAACGGTTCAATCACGACCGTAATGGTTCGACCAACCCAGCAGGTCGAACCCAGGTCGAACCAGAGGGTATAAACTATACAGTGAGGCAGTTCGACCTAGGGGGCAGTGGTTCGACCTCTAACACTGGTCGAACCCTAGTCGAACCTCAAGAGCAGAAAGAGAGCAGTCTTCCAGAAGGTAGGTTCGACCAGTATGTGCTTGGTTCGACCAGTTCCACAGGTCGAACCCTGGTCGAACCCATCCAGAAGTTGACCATTTCTGCGCCAAATGTTCCGCATGATGTTGATGTTACTCCAGTACTATTACATGAGCAGAATACTGAGCTTACAATGGAGAAGAAGTGGGAAGAAGCAAAGAGATTGAGAGCCAAGAAGGATAAAGCGAAGGAGGTTGAACGTGATGAATGGGGAAGACCAAAGACCAAGATACCTCCTCCGTTTTCTTCGAGATTGGCCGAGAAGGGATTGGAAGAAAATTTCAAGAGGTTTCACAATGTCATGAGCAAAGTAAGCTTGAACATTCCTTTCTCTGAAGCAATCATGGAGATGCCATACTATGCCCGATTCCTCAAGAATATTATATCAAAGAAGAGAAGCTTGAACGGAGTGGAGACGGTGAACCTATCAGAGAATTGCAGCTCGATCCTTCAAAGGAAGCTGCTTGCAAAGTTAAAGGTTTCGGGAAGCTTCACCATTCTTTGTGACATTGGAAAAGGGTCGGCACATAAAGCCTTGTGTGATTTGGGGGCAAGCGTTAACTTGATGCCTTTATCCATATTTAAAAGGCTTGGTTTGGGGGAGTTAACTCCCACGAATATTGCTCTTCAATTGGCGGATAGATCCATGACTTGTCCAAAGGGTTTAATTGAAGATGTTGTAGTGAGAGTGGATAAGTTAGTTTTTCCCGTGGATTTTCTTGTACTTGACATGGAAGATGATAAGGGTGATATTCCCCTTATTTTGGGACGACCGTTCCTTGCCACAGCTGGAGCTATGATAGATGTTAAGGAAGGACAGCTTAGACTGCGAATGGATAATAAAGATATGGTTTTCTCTCTTGATCATGCAATGAAGATGCCCATGGAGACTCAATCGTGCAAGAGCATTGATATGGTTTCTAACTTGTTTAATCTTGATTTTTCTAAGACAGGTGATTCTGAATTTAAGTGGAAGATTGACAAGGGGGTGTCTAGACAGCCATGGGAGGAAGGAAATTTCAATGATCATATTTTTGTGACCAAGAAAGGTGAGGTATTGAGTGTAGACAAGAAAAGGGAAAGAAAGTATTTGAAGGTGAGGATGCGACAAGACCGTCCTGTGATTCAGTAGTTCAAAGTGGTAATCCGTCGTGACTCTCCGACGTTAAACATAAGTGCCTGTTGGGGGCTTGCCCTTCCGTTTTAGTGCTTTATTATTTCTTTTGTGTGCGTAAGAATTTTTATATTTAAGGTGCTTACTAATCGGCAATTACATCTCTTTTCAAACTTAGTTTCGACTTACGTTTTTACTAAGTTTGGGGGGGTGTGATATACTTACCTCATTGAAGCACCAAGAATATAATCTTTTCTTTGTAATGTTTGCTAGGGGAGTTGATTTTTTGCGGTATGTTGAAACTTTAATCGGTTTTGATGTGTCGATTTTTTGCAATTTGCCTAGTGTTCAGTGGAGTTTCTAGTATGTGGAGTCGTTTAGATAGTCAATTGAGTCTTTCGTATAGTTCTCCTATTTTATTATTGATGAATCCTGTGATGATGAGTATGCTTGAGCTTTGATGATAGAAAAAGGTAAAAGAGTGGCAAGACGAGCCCATGATGTTGCGAAGAACAATCATGGGTGTTGGATAGATCTTACCCGAATATCCGAAAAATACAAGATAAATTAGGAAATGAATAAACCCTAGATGTGGCGTCATCGCGTCCTTCACGCTCTTGAATTCTTCTCTTAGTTCTCCTCTTGAATCCACAGACGAATCTTCAAAGTGATGGATGGATGGAGGAAAGGATGATGGTTGGGGGGTGATCCCCCCTTGTGGGGTGCGGTATAGTTGTGGCCTCTCTTCTCCTCTCTTGTATTGTGGATTATGTCTCTACTGCTGCATAAGCCTTCTTTTATACTTGTAGTTGCGCCTCCCGGGCCTGGAATGAGCTTTTCAAGTGATCACACGCATTGACGGTGTAAAAATACGGATATGGTAAGTTCCCGAGCATCGATTCGACCTCCACAACAGGTCGAATCAACCACCACAAGTCGAACCAGAGGTCGAACCAGCCTACTGTAAGTCCCAGGCGTTCGATTCGACCAACTGACCAGGTTGAATCGACGCGACGAGGTTGAATCGGCATCCCAGACAATCGATTCGACCTGATGCCCAGGTCGAATCCTCATGTCGTGGTCGAATCGGCATCCTGTACAAGTTGTGTTGCCAATTCGACCTAAAGGGCAAGTCGAATTGACCTTCTTCAGGTCGAATCAAACTCCTTCTTCGCCCAAACGGATGGCTTCGACTTCCTTTCTTCCGCTCCACTCTGATTTCCTTCGAAAACCACTCAAATAGCTCCATCAACACCTGATTCATGTCTTTTCACAATATTTATCGGTTTTCAACTGATTTCATCCTTTAAACACTCCATAATAGCACAAATCCAGGCGCAATATTCGTGAATTATCACACTCATCAAACTCCCAAACTTACATGTTGCTCGTCCCGAGGCAACGCAATCAAACCAAGGAGTCGTGTATAATTCACGAGATCACCAAGTACAACACAGAAAAATTACAAAAGTTGGATGTGCATTTTCAACCTTCTTGCACAAATTGCATCTTTTCTCCAACTTTGCACTTTTCATCCTTTTCCACCTAAAACACAATAAAACACCTCAAGTGCACCTTATTCTCACATATAATGAATATAAGACACTTGTGCTGATATATAACAAGAATTTCCATCAAAAGGACACCTTAATCTTCACTCTCATCAATGACCCGTCTCACATAAGAGGATTCATGAGACGGTCTCACCCAAGTCTTTGCCTAAAATCAAATAGCCGAGGCTTTTTATTTATTTATTTACTATTAAATTATCTATACTCCATCCGTTCCAGGTTAAGAGGGCCATTTTTCCATTTTGGTCGTTCCACTCAAAGAGTCTCATTTTCTTTTTTAGACACATTGGACCCACACTCTCCCTCTAATACAATTAAAATATGAACCCATACTCCCACTAATACAACTACCCACTACACATTAAATAATAATACTCCCTCCGTCCCACGTTAAGGTTTACACTTTACATTTTGAACTGTCCCAAGTTAAAGTTTACATTTCCCTTTTTGTCAAGTTGGGCCCACACAAAATAATTAATTATTCCATGTAGGACCCATACACAACACTAATACAACTACCCACTTTACATTAATATTATTTCTCTCACCCCACCCCACATTAAAATATTATACTCCTTAATCTCCATGTAAAAAACAAACATCAACTTTAATATGGGATGGATGGAGTACTTCTTAATCTACGTGCAAAAAAGCAAATAGCCCTCTTAAGCCGGGATGGAGGGAGTATAAATTTTATTTAAATGTTATCTTAAAATTCACAGTAAGAGCAGTGGATTATTTTATTATTTAGTAGCATAAAAAAATCAAGATTAAAATGAATTTGTGTGGATCAAATAGCCGATCCTGCGTTCTTCCAACCAACTGCCTTCGATCCGAGATTAAGGTGTCAAGCCCCTTTGATCTGGTGTTCTTCCAGCCAACCACCTCCGATCAGAGATTAAGGTGCCAAGTCTCTCCGATCCGGAGTTCTTCCAGCCAACCGCCTCCGATTAGAGATTAACGAGTCAAGCTCTCCGATCCGGCATTCTTCCAGCCAACCGCCTCCAATCAGAGATCAAGGTGTCAAGCTCCTCTGATTCGGCGTTCTTCCAGTCAACAGCCTCCAATCAGAGATTAAGGTGCCAAGCCCCTCTGATCCGGCGTTCTCCCAATCAACAACCTTCTTCCGTAGAAAGCTATTTAGTCAACGTTCAATCTGAATAAAGGCTCAACGCCTTCGGATCAACAACACAAGACTACACATTCGAGCTTAGACAAACTTCATCTGAAGATCAGCTCAACACACACGATGTCAACATAGTCAGCATTACACTCCAGTCAAAGTTAAGTCAACAAGTCAAAGTCAAGGCTAAATTGGTTCGAGAGAAGAATCAGATGATTGATTGAGATTGTAACCCTTTTACGTATCTTATAAATTAAATCCATCTGAAATGATCTTTGTACCCTGTAACAACAAATTTTGTATTTATAACAAAATAAATACAAATTGAGTATAAAGCTAATTTCAGATGGATTTAATTTAGAGAATATGTAAACGGGTTACAATCTCAATCAATCCTCTGATTCTTCTCTCGAACCTATTTGGCTTGACTTGACTTGACATGACTTGTATGTGTTGACGTTGACTTCTTTGACTAGAGTATATGCTGACTGTGAGACAGCATGTGTTGAGCCCGATCTTCAAATGAAGCTTGTTCGAGCTCGGATGTAGTCTTAAAACATTGATTTGGAGGCGTTGAACCTTTATTCAGATTGAACGTTGACAGGAGAGCTTTCCGCAAAGAATGCTTGATCTGGGAGAAGTGGAGCCTTGATCCCGGATTAGTGGTCGTTCTTGGCTTGAAGGTTGTTTGAAGTCTGAAGACTTGAAGACTGCTTGAAAGTCCTGAGCTTGTTCTTCGCTTAAAGCTGAAGACTTGAAGATCTTCGCTTGTTCTTCGCTTGAATCTTGAAGACTTGAAGATCACTTGAAGATCCTCGCTTGTTCTTTGCTTGAAGCCTTGAAGATTTGAAAACTTGAAGATCTTCGCTTGTTCTTTACTTGAAGCCTTGAATACTTGAAGATCTTCGCTTGTTCTTCACTTGAAGCCTTGAAGATTTGAAGATCTTCGCTTGTTCTTCACTTGTTCATCGCTTGAAGCTTTGAAGATCTTGAGGGAGCGTTGCTCGTGTTCTCAATCTCTTCAGGAGCTTCGTCATCTTCGAGTGCTTGAATCTCTCTCCAAATGAATGGAGGAGACCTCTTTATATAGGTGAGAGATGAAGTCCAAGCCTATTTGGGTCTTACTCTACGGGCTTGGGCCTCCAATTTGATTGAACCATAATTGGGCCTATTTTACTTGGGCGTGATTTAATTTGTATGAGTTTGTTTGACTTAAGTTAGGTCTCATTTGACTTGGGCTTACTTGACTTGGGTTATGCCTCATTTAAGTTAAGCCCACTTAATTTGTTGGGCTCAAATTAATTATCAATTATTTATTAATCTATTTTAGAAATTAATTTATTTAAATTCCAAAATAAATTAAAATTGATATTTTAATTAAGAAAAATCCATGTATCGCCATTTGATTGGACCGTAAATTTTAATAGCTTACATACCCAATTTGTATTTATTTTATCATAAATACAAAATTTGTTGTTACAACGACCATAATTTTTTTTTTAAATTACACCATCTAATAAAAGTTTTATATTTATTTTTAAATTTAAATTCATAACTAAAGGTTATATTAAATATTTATTTTTATTTTAAAATTTAATACTAAAGGTTATATTAAGTATTTTTTTTACAAAGTCTTTCAATTTTTTTTAATTAATTTTTTACTACTCCCTCTGTCCCGTAGTTATATTCAATGGTACTGTAAATATTTAGTTTAAATAAAAGTTATTTTTGACAATTTTTTTAACTTTTTAAGGGCATTGCAGTATTTTAAGACAATAAATAAAAATTTTATAATTTATAAAATATTTTAAAAATTAAAATAATTTAAATATTTAGAGGTTGTATAATTTTTTTTACTATTTAATAGATATAATTAAGTGACAAAGTCTCTTGTGAGATGTTAGTTATATGAAACGGTTTGTGAAACGTGTTAAAATATATCTATTATATAGATAAAGTATGTTTAATGAGTGTTAAAGTATGTTTTCTAAATTATAATGGATGATGAATTAAAGTATGATTTTAAAGTGTTATAATATGATTCATTATTGACATACTTTAACTACAAATAAGCATACTTTAGTGTTGGATAGACCCGTCTCACAATAAACCCGTCTCACAAGAGAGTGTCTCTAATTAATTTTATTCACATAATTTTAGTAAAAATATTTTATTCATATAATAATTTTATTATTTTACTTAATAAATTTTGGGATTTTAAATTTAAAAATAATATATAAAATATTTATTAGATGGTGCAATTTAAAAATAAAAATATAAATTTGATGGTCTTTTTGCCAAAATTTTAAAGGTTTGGATTAAATTGCAATTTAAGTACAAGTTGGGGTTTTTCTTGCAATAAATTAAAGCTGGCGTGACAAAGGTCAATGTCACGTCAGTGGTCGGGCAGACTTCAGCTGCCCAACGGTTACAAATTGCAAAAATATGAAAGCTCATGGTTTTTTTTTTGTAATTTCATAAAAATCGAGATTAATTTGTAATTAGTTGAAAGTTAATAATTTTTAACGAAATTAGCCGATTTAAATATCAATTTATATTTTATAAAATGTTATCGACATAAAAAGTTATACCAATTTAAAGGGCTATATAGAAGTAGGGGTAGCAATTCCTATCGACACGATAAGGCAATCCCAAACACGACACGATAAGAATTCATTCCGACACGACACGAAAATGAAAAAAGGGTTGACACGACACGTTAACAACACGATAAGAAAATAAAAAATAAAAAATACTACTTAGAAGTATTTTTTAAGTAAATATATTTTATAATTATTAATAAGTATTTTTATTATATATTTACCTAATTTTATATTTATATCGGGTCGTTAACATGTTAATATGTAATCTGTTAATATTAATCATGCTTAATGAGTCGATACACGATAACGATACGATAAAGTGAGTAGGTGTATTAGTATGATTTGTGGGTCATGGTGGGTCCTATTTATTTAAAAGGGAAATGTAAAGATTGAAATGTGGTCTTCAAATTGAAAATATATAAAGATTGAGGTGGGATGGAGGGAGTATATTAAAAAAACAATATTCCCTCCGTCCCACCCAAAGAGTTTCTTTTTGCCATTTTGGTCGTCCCACCCAAAAGGTCCCCTTTCCTTTTTTACACATATGAGATCCACACACTCCCTCTAATACAATTAAAATATGGAGCCCACACTTCCACTAATACAAGTACCAAATACACATTAAATAATAATACTCTTTAATCCACGTGAAAAAAGCAAAAATTACTCTTAGTGTGGGACTGATGTAATACTTATTAATCTTCGTGTCTGTATAAACGTGAATAAATACTCCGAATGGAGGGAGTATATTTTGCAGTAGTATATTATTTTAGATAGAAACAAGTGATAGCAATTTAAAGGGGCATATGTCCAGGCCCGTTTGATATAAAAACTAAATTGCAGAATTAGGGCCGTGCTAAAGGATAATCCAAGTCCAAGTTTTAAATAAAAAAAAAAGAAAGAATTAATTTGTACTGACACAATATTCTTTCTTTTTTTTGTTTTTGCATGTGACACAGCACTGGTAAAAAAATTGTTAGGGTAATTTAATTTTTAATGGTGTGTGGTGATAAATTTATGACGTGCCATTAATGTAGAATTGGTTTATGGGTGGAGCTGCTACTGTTGTGTTGTGTGTTTAGTGCTCCTGATCCCTTTCCACAAATTAGCCGACCCCGCCTCATCCATCGGTCAGATCTGGCTCAACTCTACGGAGCCGTCTCCTTCGGAAATGGCTCCAAGTCCAGTCCGTCAGCGGTGACCGTAGGAGAGGAGCCTCTCGCCGGATTCATCTCCACCGGAGGTTGAGGCTTCAAAGTCCAGTTGGGGAATAAAACGGTTTTTCTTTCCTTTCCAGGCGTGTACAATGGCGGTGGCTGCTTGGAGAAGATGGAGTTCGTTTCGATCAACACATGCAACACCAAATTAGCCGACTCCGACTCATCCATCGGTCAGATCTGGCTCAACTCTACGGTCCGTCGGCGGTGACCGTAGGAGAGGAGCCTCCTCGCCGGATTCGTCTCCACCGGAAGTTGAGGCTTCAAAGCCCAGTTGGGAAATAAAACGGTTTTCCTTTCCTTTCCAGGCGTGTACAATGGCGGTGGCTGCTTGGAAGAAATGGAGCTCGTTTCGATCAACACAACACGGCCGTTTGGACAGTCATGTGGTGTTGAATGGCGAATATACTCTTGACGGGAGGTGTGGTTAGGTTAATGTTTACGGCAGGGTGTGGTTAGGTTAGTATTTATTTTGAGTAAATAAATAAATAATAATACGAGGGGGGTGGGAGTTGTTTCTGGGATAGGGGTATAACAGGGTTTTCTTTATTCAAAGTACCCTAGCACGCCGTACCTTTATTACTATTTACATGCTTTATTCATTCCAAGACTCTCTAACAAAACCGAACCAGAAGGGCTGCATATGACCTCACAAACGCAGATGTGATACATCGAATTCAACGACTCTTGCAAGCGTTGTCGGACCCTGGGGTCGCGGGCCGGTCAGAGAGCCCCTTCCCTGCCGAATCGGTCAACAGCTTCCTTTGATCTGCAAAGTACTATTTGATCGGCAATGATCTTTCCTTTTTACATTAATTGTGTTGTACTATTTGTTTTTTTTTTCTTAAGTTTTTCATGTCAAGATGATGATGTGATTGATTGGTTATTATTACTATTATTATGATCAAATTTTATAAAATTACATCTTTCTGATTTGTTTCAAATTTTAAGTTGGTTTTGGATCCGTAAATTAATTGGTCTTTCCAAATAATTGCAATAGGTGAATTATGATCGAAATGATGTGGTCGGAACACTTGGTCAACATCTTCCTTTGATCTGCAAACGCTGTGGTATTTACGGATCAGGATCCTTGAGTCCATTCTCCACTCTCGGTATTTACTGGATTCCAACATAACATCTTACTATTTACATTAATTGCCGTGTACTATTCTTTGATTGATTGGTTTATGTTTTATTTTTATTATTATAATCAATCTTATAAAATATAATGAATTTTATAAAATTACATCTTTCTAATTTGTTTCAAATTTAAGCTGGTGTCGAATCAATCTTAAATTAATTGGTCTTTCCTAATCATTGCAATAGGTGAATTACTGAATTATGTTCAGTGGTTGGAACACTTGGATCAGTGTCCATGTGATATCATCTCTTTTGTACTGCTTTCCACAAGGTAATAATTCTGTTCATTTTCATTTTATATTTATATATATATATATATTGTTTTTCTCTCTTCAAATTTTTACTTAAAATTGATTACAACACCCAATCACACAGTACGATGAGTTTAGATTTTAATTCTCCATTTTTATGGCCTATGATAACTCTTGATGTAACTTTTGATATGCCACATTTTTAACATGATATATATATATATATATATATATATACATATTTGTGCATACACTAGGTACAATTACAAATAAAAATAGGACATATGTGATGATACATCATGAGTATAATAAATCTTTAATAATCTTGAATTTGATAAATTAATTATTGATAAATTACCAATACTCTAAAGTTTGTTGAAACCACTACATAAATCCCATAATTCATAATAACTACTAAATGGATTTTTAATTTGTATTTCATAAATAAAAGTTTGTATATTAACAAAATGTTCATTCATTAAATAAATAAAAAAGAAAATTACGTCCATTACAATTTTTATCTAACCCGTGAATTAAATAATTAATTCAATCATATTCCTAATTAACCGACCATTCCCTTCTAATTATATTCCCACCACCGCTCCCATATTCAAAATTTTACATTGAACAATCGACATATGTAGAGATTTTTGAATTTAGATTGGCGAATTTTTGTAATGAGGAATTTGAATTCTCGAATACAATAAAGTCGGAACAAATAGTTGCAGAATGAAGCAAGGCCGACCCCCTTAGATATGAAATCAAATATTAGAATCACAACTGCAAAAATTAGGTCAGGTTATAAATGGAGCATACGAAGAAGAAAATAATGTCTCAAGACTTCAGGCCTTGAGATGTTTGACAGCTATATAGCAGCAATAAATACTTTATTAAATATTTATTTGACCACTCATGTAGATTGCAAGCCTTCTTGCCTCTTTGCCTTATTATATAAATCTGATCCCTAACAATTCCTCCCTCCTTTGAAAGCGCCTTGTCCTCAAGGCGGTAATCTGGAAATCGATCATAGAAATCCTCTACAATTCCCCAAGTTCTATCAATGGATTTTTCATGACATTGTGCTAAGACTTGCTTGTATCTATCATCCCCTCTCCTCACCTCTTGGTTTTGTACTAAAAATTCTGGAATAAACTTGGGAACCTTTAAAATAAACTTGCTGGGAAGTTGGGAGACTAGCTTGTGTTTTCCCAATACTTTCTTTAATAAGGAAATATGAATGGCTTTATCGAATATCATGATGACCAATAATCCATAGACAAATGAGCCATATTATTGATGTCTGTCTGCACGGCCAACATGGATGTCAAGTTTGCTGTGTAACTTGATGTCAGAACTAGCACCACAAACACCCATATAATCACCACAATCACCCCTATAATCACAACAAATCTTGTTAAGTTGCTAGTTACTCTTTCACTATGTGCATACACAAGTGTTGAGAAGGAGAACCAAAACATCCTCCCAACTTGCTGGTGAGGTGTACCTTGACAAAGAACCCAAACTACTAGTTCGACGAAGACAAAGAAAGCTCCAATGGTAGCAACCCTAGATTCTGTATAGGGAATACCTAGATTCTGTATAGGGAATAGTGAAATCTACATACTTGATTTATTAACTGTGATGGTGACATCTCCCACCACTGCACCGTATTCCTTTAAGTGTATCTGATAAATAAGATCATCGTAACTTTTAGTTCTGTGCCCATCAAGTGTTACGAAAGGATAATATTCGAATAGGAAAGCGCATGGCAAATGGGTGGATGACATATTTGAAAACATCATTGCCGAAATTGGTGGCTGTAACATTATTTGTTTGTAGATTCCTTTCAGCTTTGATGAATTCACTGAATCCACCCATTAAAGGAATTCCAACTCTCAATTTCTTCCCTCTTGTAGGAATTTCCCAGCCTCTGTCTTGCCTTTCCATACAATTGCAAGATTCTCTTTCTTTGTCGAGTTCAAAACCTTTGAAATCCCATATTCCGATGTAAACGATCCAGCTCTGCTTTCACTCTTCCCAACCACACTCACTACCTCATATGCAGATGCCTGCAATTTACCATTATATATACTGAAATAGCCACTCAACCCTTTTGAATTAAAGTTTCTGGTCAAACGTACAAGCGATACTCCACCATTTGAAGCCCTCATTATTTCCAAATCTCTTGAATTTCTACTTCCACCCGGCTTTTTGGACCACTGAGATGTTGTACCAACACGTTTGATTGCCTCAACTAAAGTTGTAATGCTGTCATACACCCACAACCTGAAAACATTAAGGTTTGTCCTTTCCATGTCTGGATTCTCCATGTGGAACTTGTTCCTCCATCTCTTGGTGAAGCTCTTGAGTTGATCGGTTCTCGGAATGTGACAAGTAAATTTTCCCGGTTCTTTATCACACATGCGTATGCTAATCTCCCAATCCATCTTGTGCAAGAATAAAATCAAACATTGAGAGTTATAAATTCGAAGTGCATTCACTGAGCGTAAGATAAACTCATTAACATGACCATTAACGTTCCCAATTAATGATATGCTTCTGATTTCACTTGTAACTACTTTTATTTTGAGGTCTTCATTAGTTTATTTGCTTCATACTGGTTACTCCAATTTTCATTTTACTTGAAGGCTAGATAATCCGTTTCCAATTTGTTCTCTATTTTACTTATTTCTTTCACTGGTTTTCTTTTTCTTTTCTTTACCTTCCTTCTTAGGCTGTTCAATTATCATGCATTTGCACTTTGCAGGTGTTGTGTTGGGAAAGGATGCAAGATATGCTATCATGCCAGTTGCCTTGAAACACTCTGGTTTTCACGCCCTACCTACTCTCTATCGCCATTGTTTACTCCACTTCAGTCACTTCCTAGTCGGACTATGCGGAACATGGAATGCATTCACCTATTTCATCCTCGTCATATGGATCATACTTCTGATGGCCAACTCTTTTGTCCTTTTCCTCAGTGCCATAGCTCAGAATTTCATCGCCGGAACTTCTCTGGTCACGGTGCTGCTCGCCGAATTCTTCCTCTTCTCCGGCTACTTCATATCAAAAGACAGTCTGCCCAAATTCTGGCTGTTCATTCACTGCTTGTCGATGTATAAATACGCGCTTGACGCGCTGCTGATCAATGGGTACTCTTGTCTGGTTTCGACGTGTCTGATCTGGTTCGACGACGAGAAGAGGACGTGCATGGTGCACATCGGAGATGTGATGGAGAAGAGGGGGCTACATGAACGGCTAATATGGATTAATGTTTATGTCATGAGCTGCTGTTTTGAGGTAGCCATTTTTCTAGCATGGTTACTCCAATTTTCATTTTACTTGAAGACTAGATAATCCATTTTCCAATTTGTTCTCTTTTTTGCTTGAAATTTGCTTGTGCTTTTCTGTTTATCCATTGAGATGAAAAGATAGCATTAATATGATTGCAAGTAGAACTAGAATCTGATTCGAATATCTTTTGGCTGTAATTATAAAATGGACTGGTTTCTTTGATATTGTTTCCCATATAATATTGCTTTGTGCTGTCTTTGTGGTGCTATTGGAATTTTATGTATGCAACATATGATTCTCCGTAGGAGATAAACTAAATAAATGATGGTTATAAATGATCTCTAATGGGAACTTAACATACTCGCCTTCTCAGACTTGCAATTATCTAATTTATTTGTGTTATCCCTCATAGTTTCACCTTAGACAGTTACCGCTCTCTGTCTCTCTCTCGTTCACCTCAATCGCTGGCTACATTTGTGCCATTTTATATAGTCACTGATTGCAATGTATGAAGTTGGTTGCAAAAAACTTGAGAAACAGAATAAATGAACTTTTTTCTGAATAGAAAGATGTTATGATAATCTTATAATGATGTTTTCTGGGAATGCTTTGTTCATTAGGATTGAAGTGATCATGGGGCAGCTGTTAGCTCAGATTTTCAAGGGAATGATTGCCAAAAAGTGTGTGCCCTGTGCCATAAGGTTGGCGAGCTCCTGTGGGTGAAACTTGTTATTTTGCTCTATCGATTGTCTTGTAAACTGCTTATTGATTTTGCAGCTACATCTACATTAATGATATGCTTCTGATTTCACCTGTAACTACTTTTATTTTGAGGTCTTCATTAGTTTATTTGCTTCATATTGGTTACTCCAATTTTCATTTTACTTGAAGATTAGATAATTATCATTAGTTTATTTTTTACTTTTATTTTCTTTACCTTCCTTCTTAGGCTATTTAATTATCATGCATTTGCACTTTGCAGGTGCTGTGTTGGAAAAGGATGCAAGATATGCTATCATGCCAGTTGCCTTGATTTTTCTCCGATTGATATCTTGCCGGTTTTTGGCATTGCCCTCGGTGTGTGAAGAAGAAGGTTTTATATGGTGTACGTACTGTGTTGGAGGGGGTTGAGTAAATTTTGGATGTTAGACAAGTGGATGCATCAAATGCTAAAGGTTTGTCATGTTTATTTATAAATTATCAGAAATCTTCTCCTACCTATATGATAGTAATATGATATCAAAATGTTGACAAGTTGTCTATATCACTCTTAGATTCTTTATTTTTCTGTTTCTACACATAGGTACCAATATATTGACAAGTTGTAAACAATAGCTAAATGTGCCGCCGTAGATATCTTAAATCATTTAAATCATATTTACAAGTTTGTAGAGTACTCCCTCCGTCCTCCTGCCTATAAGGGTGCCATTTGCTTTTTGGCACGTGGATTAAGGAGTATTATTATTTAATGTGTAGTGGGTAATTGTATTAGTGGAGATGTGTCCCATTTTTTAATTGTATTAGTGGGTGTGTGTGGGTCCCATATGTGTAAACGGACTTCCAAAATGGAAAAATAAGACTTTGGAACGGACTGAGGGAGTATGATTTAAGAGTGAAAATGGCAAGGGTAAAAAAGTCAAATAGCAAAAACCCCCAATCCTCGTTCAAGAGAACGGGAGATTAGACCAAATGTTTCGTATGGCAGCTGAGCGTAACCCAAACCAAAACTAAACCATAATTAAGACTTCCGTTGGTTCCTTCCATTTTATTTTACCGTGATTTTATTCCTTGCGAAAATATTTCTCAAAAAATCCCACTCGAACAAAAATGCTTTCGTTCAAGTATGATGCATGTCAATATTGTTTTGAAAGTTTGATTATCATCAATCGGATCTCATTCGTGTGAATGTTAATCTTGTTTTGCTTTTTTCTGGTTTAATTTTAAGCAACAGAGCTGAAGAGACTTTCTCGTGGAACGGAAAGAAATCGAAGATGAAAAAGACTTGTTTGAAGCAATTGATAAGTGTAAGAGACTTTCCTTTCATATTTCGCTCGTTTAAATTCATAAGCATTATATTATGGCTCTGTTTTTTCACAATTCAGTTGATCGATCTAGTTATTTTTCCTTATTTGCATTTGGATTCTGGTTGCTTGAAATGATTATTTCAGCCTGTTTTGCTATATTTTGATTGGTACTCGGATGAATTTTTTCATTAGTTTTAGAATCTTTTTACTTATATTTATCGTTCAATGTGAATTACTTTCTAAGATAAATCCGATTCAGCTGATTAATCTAAGTTTCTTCGGATATCCTTTTATTGATATTTGATAATTTTTCACTATCATGTTGGATCGGAGTGGGGTATTGTTGATCTGTATGTCGTTTTCATTTTTTTTACTCTTACGAATAAAATTGTGAGCATTTTTTTATTATCATCACAGTATATTTGCTTATGGTGAATCAGAACCTAAAAACTTTGGTATTGTATTTCTAGAGCAAATAAGTTTTGCAAATTTGTTTCTCTGTAACCTCAATGAAATGAAGTCGATTCAATATTCTATGGACTTAGGATGCTTGTCCATCCGGATACATGCAGATCTCTATTTGAAACGAAATCATATACTGATAAATCTAGTTCTCAATATGATTACTTGATTTTGCCATGAATTCTTGTTTTGTTACCATTTCTGATAATCTTATAATGATGTTTTCTGGGATTGCTTTGTTCATTAGAATTGAAGTGATCATGGGGCAGCTGTTACCTCAAATTTTCAAGGGAATGATTGCTAGAGTGTGTGTGTGCCCTGTGCAATAAGAATGGCGAGCTCCTGTGGGTGAAACTTGCTTTTTTGTTCCATCGATTGTCTTGTAAACTGCTTATTGATTTTGCAGCTACATTTACATTAATGATATGCTTCTGATTTCACCTGTAACTACTTTTATTTTGAGGGTTTCATTAGTTTATTTGCTTCATATTGGTTACTCCAATTTTCATTTTACTTGAAGATTAGATAATTATCATTAGTTTATTTTTTACTTTTATTTTCTTTACCTTCCTTTTTAGGCTATTTAATTATCATGCATTTGCACTTTGCAGGTGCTGTGTTGGAAAAGGATGCAAGACATGCTATCATGCCAGCTGCCTTGAATTTTCTCCGATTGATATCTTGCCGGTTTTTGGCATTGCCCTCGGTGTGTGAAGAAGAAGCTTTTATATGGTGTACCTTCCGTGTCGAAGGGGTTGAGTTAATTTTGGATGTTAAACAAGTGGATGCATCAAATATTAAAGGTATGTCATGTTTATTTATAAATTATCAGAAATCTTCTCCCCATATGGTAGTAATATGATATCAAAATGTTGACAACTTGTCCATATTACTCTTAGATTCTTTATTGTTCTGTTTTTACACATTGGTACCAATATATTGACTAGTTGTAAAAGGGTAAAAAAAGTCAAAATAGCAAACACCCTCAACCCTAGTTCAAACCAAAATCCCTAAACCCCCCACACCCCACCCCACCCACAACCAACCCCCTTTGGATGCGAAGGAGAAAATGGTCCCTCCCATCATTTTTCATATAGCAGCCAGCTGAGCGTAGCCCAAACCAAAACTAAATCAAATTTAAGAATGCTGTCGGTTCCGCCATTTTAGTTTACCTTGCGAAAAAATCTCTCTAAAATCCCCACTGGAACAAAAATGCTTTCGTTCAAGTATGAAGCATGTCAATATTGGTTTGAAAGTTTGATTATCATCAATCATTAGTGTGAATTTTAATTTTGTTTTGCTTTTTTCTGGTTTAATTTTAAGCAACAGAGCTGAAGAGCAGAGCCAGCTACAGCTCGCGGAACGGAAAGAAGACGAAGATGAAGAAGACTTTGAAGCAGTTGATAAGTGTAAGAGACTTTCCTTTCATAAGCATTATATTATAGCTCTGTTTTTTCACAATTCAGTTGATCACAGGTTCATATGATATGCTTCGATTTAGGTATTTTTCCTTATTTGCATTTGGATTCTGGTTGCTTGAAAAGATTACTTCAGCCTGTTTTGCTATATTTTGATTGGTACTCGGATGAATTTTTTCATTAGTTTTAGAATCTTCTTACTTATATTTATCGTTCATTGTGAATTACTTTCTGAGATAAATCCGATTCAGCTAATTAATCTAAGTTTCTTCGGATATCTTTTTATTGATATTTGATAATTTTTCACTATCATGTTGGATCGGAGTGGGGTATTGTTGATCTGTACATCTTTTTCATTTCGGTTACTCTTCCGAATAAAATTTTGAGTGTTTTTGATTATCATCACAATATATTTGCTTATGGTGAATCAGAACCTAAAAACTTTGGCATTGTATTTCTAGAGCAAATAAGTTTTGCAAATCTGTTTCTCTATAACCTCATTGAAATGAAGTCAATTCAATATTCTATGGACTTTGGATACTTGTCCATCCGGATACATGCAGATCTATATTTGAAATGAAATCATATACTGATAAATCTATTCTCAGTATGATTACTTGATTTTGCCATGAATTCTTGTTTTGTTACCATTTCTGGTATCTAAGAATATATGTTAATTTTTACCTGGAACTAGAACTAGAACTTGTACATCAAAACTAAATTGAATTTGTGCGACTGATAGAATTTATCAATGTGGTCGGACCGTAGGATAGTATCCTGATATATTTCATGAGAGCTATTCTATTTCTTTTTGCAGTGACAGCTCATGGAATCAATGCTGGAGATGTCAAGAAGCTGCAGGATGCTGGGATCTATACATGTAATGGATTAATGATGCACACTAAGAAGGTGAATCTTTAATTCATTACCCATGCTTAATCTTACCATCATAATTTGAAACTCATCTGAATGGTAATTTCTTTAAACTACCAGACTTTGACTGGAATCAAAGGACTGTCTGAGGCTAAAGTTGATAAGATTTGTGAAGCCGTGGAGAAGATAGTGGTTAGTGATTTCATTTGATTATTCTTATTACTAATAGTTAATAATAAGCTATTCTATTTCTCTGTACTGATGATGCCACCTGTTTTTCATTTACAGAACTTTGGTTATATCACTGGAAGTGATGTATTACTTAAGGTGAGATTCCTTTAAGCAACTTTGTAGATTAAGTTATTCTTACCGTGTACATCTCATTGTCTCTGTAGCTGATATTAAATTTTGTTCTGTACAGAGAAAATCAGTGGTTCGTATCACTACTGGAAGAACAGCTCTAGATGAACTTCTGGGAGGTAATTATAAATGCTCCTATGTGCTATTCATTCCAAAATATACTTTTAGTGTGCTAAAATCTAAATATAGCTTGTGTCTGTCTGTGCTGAAGGTGGGATAGAAACACTCTCAATCACAGAAGCTTTTGGGGAATTTAGGTTATGACTACATTATATTCTACTGGCAAAAGAATATCTGAAAATTTCAATCATGCTATTTATTAGTTTCTTGATGCTGATGAACACTTCTATATAAACATTTGACTCAGATCTGACAAGACACAATTGGCACATACTCTATGTGTGTCCACACAGGTAACAAACTCAGCAAGATTTATGTGAAATTTGGTATTCATCTCATTTATTGGAAGGATAGAATGATAGACTATCACATGTAATTGTCTCCAATCACAAGAATTAACTGAACCTTCTGAAATTTCATTTTATGTTTTCAGCTTCCTATCAACATGAGAGGAGGCAATGGAAAGGTTGCTTACATTGACACCGAGGGGACTCTGTATCCTTCGCTGATTGTTTAGCCCAATACCTTGCACAACTCCTTATCAAGTTCTTCTGTTCTCCTTGAATCAACGAATTTACAGCCGACCAGATCGTATAATACCAATAGCTGAAAGATTTGGAATGGATCCAGGAGCTGTACTAGACAACATAAATCTGGTTTATGTGATTCACTAAAGCATTACCATCCATTTTTTTTCTTGAATCTCATTGTACATTTTTGTATTTTTGATAGATCATTTATGCTCGTGCTTACACGTATGAGCATCAGTACAACCTGCTTCTTGGTCTGGCAGCAAAAATGGCTGAAGAGCCTTTCAGACTTTTGGTAAGCTATATTTAGATCGATCATACTAATGACGAAAAAGCTAATACGACAAGAACTGATGTACTAATACTGTGGTTCAGATTGTTAATTCTGTCATAGCTCTGCTTCGAGTGGACTTTACTGGAAGAGGAGAACTTGCCTACCGTCAGGTAATTAAGCAAAACTAAAAGATCAATACTAATGATTTTAAGCTCTCATCCTTCACTAAATGTGACTTTCTGTCCTTATTTCCAACAAAAATTGGCTCACATTCTCTCAAGATTAATAAATATTGCTGAGGAATTCAATGTGGCTATTTACATGCCCAACCAGGGTAAGATAATCTGATCATTGAAATAGAGCGACTATATCTATATAGTTTCACAGTGTGTGCCAATTAAATGTGTTTGATTTATGATAAAGTTATTGCTGATCCTGGAGGCGGCATCTTCATATCAGATCCGAAAAAGCCAGCAGGCGGACATGTCCTGGCTGATGCAGCCACCTTACGACTAATGTTCGGCAAAGGCAAAGGCAAAGGCAAAGGCAAACAAGGCTTCTGCAAGGTGTTTGACGCCCCAAATCTGCCAGTGGGTATGCCCTTGCCAAGGCAAGGATACTATCCAATCGGATTTTTCTTTCGTCCTTTCTTCCTAGATGCAGAGTGTCTTTTACCATGGAACTTCGATAATTGCATTCTGCCCGTGAGAAATCAGGGTTCTTCAGGTAATACTTTGTGTTATTGTGATTTCTTACCCACTGTTATTAATGGTAAGGCTAATTTTTCTTTATTTTCGCAGATATGTGTTATGCGTTTGTCTTGATAGAATATATCCATACGTTAGATTGCAATGCTCGTGGTATTAAAGGACGGATTGAGACATGCACGTGTGCGCACAATGCATTTCCTTGACGGAGGTTTTGCTCGGCTTGGTCATGATTTAGCTCGTCAGAACAACCCTTAACGGATCTTTTTGTCATCTATAAGAATATAAAATTAAAACAAAAAAAAATTAAAATTAGCAAAACAAATGTAAAATTAATATACAAAAAAAAAAACTAAAACTTACAGATGGAAAAAAAGGATGTATGATACGTGATTTATCACCCGTCCATGGGTATTCAAATTCACTAGTTAATCAAAATTTCGTTGCATAGAATGTATCCATACGTTAGATTGCAATGCTCGTGGTATTAAAGGACGGATTGAGACATGCTCGGTACAACAACTGATGGACCATTACCGTGAGACTTGCAATATTGAAGATGATGCTGGAAGCTCCTTCAAGGATGCTGTTGCATATGCAACCAACAGCATCAACAGCATCCTTGATGACGCTGGAACAGAACAGCGTCATCAAGGATGCTGTTGCATATGCAACAGCATCCTTGAAGGAGCTTCCAGCGTCATCTTCAATATTGCAAGTCTCACGGTAATGGTCCATCAGTTGTTGTACCGAGCATGTCTCAATCCGTCCTTTAATACCACGAGCATTGCAATCTAACGTATGGATACATTCTATGCAACGAAATTTGGATTAACTAGTGAATTTGAATACCCATGGACGGGTGATAAATCACGTATCATACATCCTTTTTTTCCATCTGTAAGTTTTAGTTTTTTTTTTTTTTGTATATTAATTTTACATTTGTTTTGCTAATTTTAATTTTTTTTTGTTTTAATTTTATATTCTTATAGATGACAAAAAGATCCGTAAGGGTTGTTCTGACGAGCTAAATCATGACCAAGCCGAGCAAAACCTCCGTAAAGGAAATGCATTGTGCGCACACGTGTGTTTGACAGAGAGCATGTCAACCTGTATGGTAAGTGAAACAAGACTGGTGTGTTTTGAATAATTCTTCATTGAGAATTTTCATTACTAGATCAAAATTATATACAATTATGTGAGCCTATCTCATGGCATAATAAAGGAAAAATTTGACAATTATCCCTAATTTTACTCTTGCATATTCTCCTAATTTAGATAATTAAAATCTAATCTAATCAAACAATTAAGGATTAAATACAATGGAATACAACTGGTTCTTTCCAACACTCCCCCTCAAGCTCAGGAATAGATGTCTTGCATTCCGAGCTTGACAAGAAGTCTTTCATGATTCGGCCTTGGTAAACTTTTAGTTAGAACATCTTCCTCTTGTGCTTGAGTAGGGATGTAGCATAGGTCAATGATTCCTTTCTCTATTTCATTTTTAATAAAACTTTGATCAATTCTGACATGTTTCATTCGATCATGCTGAACTGGATTGTTCACTATGCTGATGGCAGATTTGCTGTCGCTATATAATTTAGTAGGAGAACAAGCAGTGATTCTCAAGTCTTGTAACAATCTATCCAACCAAATAACTTCACAAATTCCCTGTGCAATAATGCAATTGCACAGAATTCAGCTTCTGCACTACTTCTTGCCACTACTGTTTGTTTTTTACTTCTCCAAGTGACTAAGTTACCCCACAGCTTGGTACAATACCCGGAGGTGGACTTGCAATTCTCTCCTCCAGCCCAATCAGCATCAACGAATCCTTCAATTTTTCTACTCTCATTCTTAAGAAAAATCAATCATTTTCCTACAGTACCATTAAGATACCTCAAGATATGATTTACTGCATCCATGTGTCTAGTAGTAGGTGAGTGCATGTACTGGCTTACTAAACTTACAGCATACGAGATGTCAGGCCGAGTTAGGGACAAATATATCAATTTTCCAACCAACCTCTGATATCTCCCTATGTCCTTAGAATGTTCTTCTTCTTTAATCTTGCTTTTCCAATTCTTTTCCAACGGTGTGCCCACTGCGCACCCTAGTTTTCTAGTCTCCTTTAGCAAGTCCAGAATATACTTCCTTTGAGAAATGAAGATACCTTGTTTACTCCTTGCAACCTCCATACCAAGAAAATACTTTAGGGGCCCTAAATCTTTAACTTCGAATTCTCTTTTCAGTTGATCCTTAAGCGTACATATTTCAGCACTATCATCACCTGTTAATATGATGTCATCAACATATACGATAAGAATGACCTTCTTTCCAGTTTCTCCAATCTTCACAAATATTGTATGGTCAGCCTTTCCTTGATTATACCCAAGTTGAGTGAGAGTTGAGCTGAATTTAGTGAACCACGCACGTGGAGATTGCTTCAAACCATACAAAGATTTTTTCAATCTGCACACTTTAACTTGTTCTTCTTTAGGCTCAAATCCAGGAGGAATCTTCATGTATACCTCTTCATCTAGATTGCCATTTAAGAAAGCATTCTTTATGTCGAGCTGATGTAGTTCCCAATCTAGATTCGCTGCAAGAGACAAAAGTACTCTAATAGAGTTCAACTTTGCTACCGGAACAAAAGTTTCTTCATAATCAATCCCATAGGTTTGTGTAAAGCCTTGTGCCACCAATCGAGCTTTATACCTCTCTATTTCACCATCTGCTTTGTACTTTAACGTGAATACCCACTTGCTACCAATCACCTTCTTATCTCTGGGCAAATCAACTATCTCCCAAGTCTGGTTTGCTTGCAAAGCTCTCATTTCTTCATGCACCGCTTTCTCCCATTTTGGATTCTTTAGTGCCTCCTGAATATTTTTTGGAATTTCCACGCTGTCAATCTTTGCTGTAAAGGCTCTAAATCCAGGAGACAATTTTCTGTAGGTTAAGAAATTATATATGGGATGTTTTGTGCATGTCCTTATCTTCTTCCGCAGTGCAATTGGCAGATCTAGATCACTTGCTTCATTCGGTTCCGATTCTTGGGTCAATGATTGGTCTTGTTGAGGTGCTTTTTGCCTGCGAGAGTAAGTTTGAAGTGGTTTTCTGGAGGTAATTCTTTCTCATGACTTAGGACAGGATGACTGAGACTGTGAGATTGTGGGTAGTAACTGGAATCTCTTCGGTGGAAGAAAGAGGCACAATATTTCTAGATCCTGAGTGGATGGAAATTTCAGAATTTGTGTGACTCAAGGGCAAGACTTCTTGAGATATTGGGAGGGAGATTGTAGGATCCCAATGACCTTCTTCAGTAGATCTCTCCCCCTGGAGAAGGCTGTTGGGATAGAAGGATTTATCTTCAAAAAAGGTTACATCACATGAAACAAAAAATTTCTTCAGAAACGGAGAATAACACTTGTAGCCTTTTTGTGTTGGAGAATATCCTACAAACACACACTTATGAGCTCTAGGGTCAAGTTTGCTTTGGTTTGGTTGTTTGTTGTGGACAAAGACAATGCATCCAAATACTCCTAATTTAGATAATTAAAATCTAATCTAATCAAGCAATTAAAGAATAAATACAATGGAATACATCTGGTTCTTTCCAACCGTAAGTCATCCTTTGCTTTTTAGTTTTTAAATTCATACTGTTAAGTTATCTTATTGTTATTTTATGTTTCAGGAAGAACGGCCAACTGAAATTTGCATGCACAGTAAGGAGGATTTTGATTTGATATGGTCAAGTGCATATGATTACAAAAATCACAATGCTCATTACATTACATGCATTGGGCATGGGGCTAGGCAAAATGACGGGCTAAAATATTAAATGATGAAAGATTCGTATGGAGAAGAACGGGATATTATGGCTTCTTTAAGATCTACAAAGAGCACGTGATTGAGTTTTACGTGGTCCTTGATTAGGATCCTTAGGTACGTTTGTCGAAATTAATTCTTTTTTTTTCTTTATTTAACATGTCACACAATTTTTGGGCTGATGATCATGTTTGTCAATGTCTTCATCAACTTTGCTTTTTACAATTTGACAAAAAAATGTTGGCACATCTATCTCCCCTCGTGTCCACTCCTAACTTATGTAAGCAGTTTAAATTTTGCCCTTCTCACCCATGCTCTTTTCTGTATTACAGCACCGCAGCCGTTAATGGCGCTCCAAGGCTTCATCCACTCAGTTCTGAGGTTCTTCACAATTTGTGCCACTGCAATTATGTTTCAAGTGACGAAATTCGTGTAACTAACCTTACGCCTTCTCAATCAACCACGCATAAGTCCAGATTGATTTTGGTGTGCACCCATTAAATTTCATAGAATGTTATTCTTTTAACGTTTCTTGGTTGTGCTGCAGAATAGGAAACTGAAAAACAGAAGCTAATACTGCTCCCATAGTAACTGCCCATTATCTGTTGTGCAATTTCAAAAAATTTATAAGATATCCTATGAGATTTGCTACGTTGTTACTTCTGCAAACATGATGAACTGTTTATAGGTGGGGTTAATGTAATACCCAAGCTTCTCATTGTTTGTTAGGCCCTCGCTTTTTGTGTATACTGATTGGTGCATTTTATCATTCTCTTGTTGAGTTTGTTAGTTCACCGCTATTCGCCTGCTATTTATGCAAGAAGCGACCATTCCTCCCCTAAAAAATTTATATAGTTTATTAGGTTTTCTGTTTACGGAGTATGAGGTACTTCTCCTCTTTGTTTGAAGAACATGATTTGAGTTCATTTTGTAAATGGGATTGGAACATTGGAATTTTTTTTGGGTTACGGTTAATCTTTATGGGGATATGCTCTGTTAATTGCCTTTTGAATTGATTTTCGGTTATGGTTAATTTTTATGGAGATATGGCCTGTTAATGGTTTAAGGCCTTTCAGTCAAATGGGGTAATGAGGTTGGGGTCTTTTCTAGACCCCCACCCCAACAATGATGATATTTTACACGTGTGCAGCTGATTTTAGTGCATTTTCAGAATTCTAATTATCTTTTATAATGTATGCAGTCAGTTGTTGGTTCTTCAGTGTACCCATCAATGATTTCATAGATTAATGCATGAGTTTATGTATCTGATTGAGTTTTGAGCAAGAAGGTATGGTCTTTCCTATCGTTTGATAATTTTACTTGCTGAATGAATTGTGGAATAACTTTTTTCTGATCTTGATGGATGGCTTTGGTAATGCATTAGAAATATAATAAGATAACAGTGAACTGTGCAGCAATTATAGATACATTTCTACTTAAAAGGGGCAGTTCTGGGTATTTCCCATGATTTAATGACAATGTTGTGATTCCATTTCCCTTTATTGTTACTGGAAATATTGTTGCTTTCCCACTTCTAATGATTAGATAACTCTGTTTTACATCATTTCACTTTTTGTGCTTTGGATTTCTTAGAATGTAGTTCCCGTGTCTTTTACTTTTACGAGCCATTTTGCTGAGTGATTTGCCTTATGGACAGTCATTCATATGTAATGTATAGATACGCAAGGACTTATACTTCCAAGGTCGTTGGGCAGCATTTCTTTTAGATCATTTGTTTAGCTTGGACCTACAAATAATAGTTATAATTGTGTTTATTGTAGTTTAAAATTGTTCGATTACATTTAGTACCTTTTAAACATGCCTCAAGGCAAGTCGTCGGGCCTTAGAAACAACCTGTGGTCAATAATAGGTTATGCTTAGGCTGCAGACTTCACCTTAGTTAATTAGGCTTGGGTTCTTCAACTCAAAGCCTGACTTATCCCCATGCTCCATCAAAATTAGTGCATGTGGAGTTGCTCTCTATTTTTCCTTGTTGGCTATAATGACCAACAAATGAATTGTTATTTCTAAAGTGCATTCTAATCTGCCTAGTGGATCTAAGACACATATAGGTACTTAAGCTTTATAAAACTACTTTTGCATTCTTCATCAGCTTGGTTGTGTTTGGGAAGAGATACACAACTTTTTTTTTTTTTTGGCCATCATACATTGTCATTTTCTCATATTGATCCCATCCTATTGGATCAATTTGCTAAAGCTCTTATATATTTCCTCTTTTAAGTTATGCTCTTTGATAAAAAAAATTTTAAAGGAAAAAATGGCAATCTATGATGAATTGATAATAATTTAATATGATAGGCTTATCTGTTTTTTACGCTCTTGTGGTCAGGTATTTTTTTGTTGCATCCAGTGATCTCTTAGTTGTTTACTATCTTTTTTTATAGTCTTCTAAGCTATTTAAACTCTCCAAATTTTACAGTTTGTCAATCCAATTAAAATGAAAAAAAAATGTAATAGTTTGTCTTTGAGTAATATGATCTCTTAATAAGTATTCTCTTATTATTCACGTCTTAACTTACAGTCAAGTCATACACCTACTTATTCACACTAGTATTCACAAATGTCTAAGTTAGATCATGAAAATTATTCTACATAAAGAAGTTTTAATATAGAGCGGTGAAAAATATTTTACATAAAGAAGTTTTAACATACAGCAATTAATCTACATGAATTATTCATTATTATATTGAAATTAAAAAATTTTAAATTAAAATGAACCGAAAAAAATCACATTACTGTTGTGAAATGTTTTATATGGAAATTACTCCTTTTGTCATTAAAATAGGAAGAATGTTTATTTATTATTGTATCATTTTCTCTCCTCTATTTTAAAAGTGAGAACATTAGAGTTATGTACACTTACAGACAACACCATTAATAAAAATCTCTCTTTCTCCCTACTACTGTATTCTTCTTCTTCTCCATGTCTCTCTTATTTCTTTACAACACGTTATCAGCACGCTCTAATCAATTGAGCTATCAATCGGAGGAAATCTCTAGAAAAGAATCGTGTCTTTTTTGCAAGGTATATTTAAATTTTAAATATTTGTAATTGAAATCAAATTAAAATTTGTTTGATTATGAATCTATTAACTTGAAACTCATTTTTTTTAATTTAAAATAAATAAATAAATAAATTTTTATTACAATTTTTTCTATCGTGAGTTTTCGATCCACGAAAACCATGTTTGGCCGATGTTTATTAACTATCATCATTTTTATTAGAATTTAATTGATGAATTTTGCTTTGAAAATTGCAAATTGCTTTATCTGCACGATCGGGAAAAAAATATATTGGAAAATTGGATCATCTTCCCTAGTCAGTAGTTTATTATTTATTTCCTAAAGCCCTTGTAGCTTGTTTGGGGTTGAATTAGAGCTTATTCCATCTTATTGTTATTAAGGTGATCCCTACGTTATAACTGATCAATTAACTATAAGGATGCAATTGCTCATAGGGAAATCATTTAAGAGAGGCTTGGTTGACTTTGGATGGAATGGTTGTGAACCTGATATCACAATTAGTCAGAATTGTGATATATATGTTATTCCATGCTTAGGGATATAACATTACATTAACTTTAATCATGTATGAATATGTCGCAATATGATTTCGGTGAATATACTATTTTTTCTTTTTATTTGTATTATTATGTTGGCTTTTTTTTTCTATAATCTATATGTTAATTTTGGATAAAAAAATATATAAGGCATGATATTTTTGGAATATGTGTATCAATTTATACCATTCTCTTGAATTACGAAACAAGTTTATATGAAAATTAGATCATGAAATTCTTGAATATTTTTTATGTGTATATAAGATAAAATTAAAATTATTTATGGTACAATTTTTGAATAGTCATATAACACACGGCCTGTGTTTCATGATAAGTGTAGTATTCATTGACTTGTATACATAATCATGCCTTTATTAGAAATTAGAGCCATTAATAACCTGATTTTAATTAAGTGCCAATAGGCAATTCTGCCGGTGAGATACATGGATTAATTCCATATGCGTATATTATACAAAATTAAATTAGAAAAGTACTATTTTAATTGTTTTGGATTAAGATTTTTAATTTAGTAGAAAATTATCTTGATTTTATTTGATTTTAAATAGTATATGATAAGATATATTTTCCAAACAATTAAGAAGCAAATCTCATAATATTTATTTCTTGATGTACACATGAAATTTGACATGGATTTATAAGATGCATTATTTTAAATAATTGTAATACATTGAAAAATATCTGATATCACTAAAAGAGAATATGTCAAGCTAATCTTTGATGTCAATACCTATTTAGTCTAAAGCAACTTTAGGCGTTAGAATTCATCTCCTGATTTTTAAGTGAAGCTATTATTTTCAAAAGCTGAATGTACTCCGGCCTAAAAGACCAAAATACTAAAAAAATTTTCGTCATCATTTGAACAAAGAAAAAGATCATGTTATTTTATGACAGTCCCTGAAGGAACACTTTGATCAGCAAGCAAAGATTTCAAGATTTTAAATCCGTTAAAAAATAAAATTCCACTTTACACAATATTGTCTAAAACTCTGTAAGCAGAATATTACAGAATTAGAATCGATTGATAAAACCCTTTCCACCTTCCATGCTAGCAAACTCATACTCCAGAAGCAGCTCAGAGTTAAAAATTATATTAAGTATTCAGAGCTTATTTTTGCACTATTGGTTGCAGAAAAATATAATTAATAGTAAAAAAAAATCATAATGTTAGACTAATTGATTCAAAATTTGTGCCTGAAGCACATGGTATATTCCCAAATGATTGTATTAATTATATTTGGCATGAAAGGACAGAGGAAGAGTAAGAAAAAGTTATAGTTGAAGGTAAATTCACATTGGCCTCCTCGTAGTAGTCAAGAAAATTTAAATTGATCTCATTAAAGATTTTATTAAAGTGGTCGAGATAGTACAAGTTGACCTCCACAAAGTTATAGGGGTTAAAGATTTAAATAAACTCTTCAGCAAAACATTACAAAATCTGAATTGATAGGAGAAATATTTCCACCTTCCATGCTACTAACCTCGTACTTCAGCAATAGTAAAGAGCTAAAAAATTATACTAGATATTTAGAGTTTATTTATGCATTACTGTTAGTTGAAAATCATAATCAATCGTTAATGAAAATCCATACTACTAGACAAATTGGTTCAGAAATGGTGCCTGAAGACATATGGTACATTTTAGTAGAATTATACTTGAAGTGGAAGGGACATATGAAAAGTAAGAAATAATCATAGTGGAAGAGTGAATTCACATTGGCCTCCCCATAGTGTGGTCGATGAAATTTACATTGGACTTATTAAAGGTCTTATTCAAAGTGTTCGAGGTATTTCAAGTTGCCCTCCATAAGAAAATAGACAAACACTCTAAATAAACAAATTTATTATAGATGTTGATAAAATAGTCATTGCTTTAATATATATGGGACACCTTGATTGTGGAATATCAAAATATGCGAAAAAAGGACATTTGCGGAATAAATAAATATATTTATTTGCCTGAAGCAAATAAAAATATTGACCTAGTCAATGATGATAATTTGGGACTTAAGCTCGAAAATCATTATGACCAAGTATAATTTTAATTTTTTGAGATTTTTTTAAAAAATGCTAAACACTTTAACTATATTACATTACATATATTCTTAAAGAACTTTACATATTTGTAAAAATATTTGTTCAAACATGATTTTTTTTATGATGTTATATTTTTATTCTTGTGTTTATATATGTTGTTAAATTATATTGTCTAAATCATATATATCTTATAAGTCGATAGTTGGATATATATATTGTTGTGATATTTATATTTGAAACCCAACAATTTTAAATTATGGCATAATTGGGTTATTTTGGGCAAACAATGAGCCAGATAATTTAAATTCTTTTAGTCATGAGATATGAAATGACAAGTTTATGTGGAATATTTATGGTATGATACTCCCTCCGTCCCATTTCAATCTTTACGTTTGCTTTTTGCACGTTGATGAAGGAATATAATATTTTAATAGATAGTGGGTGGAAATATATAATATTTAATGTAAAGTGGGTAGGTGTATTAGTGTTTGATGATATATTAATTATTTTAGGTGAATCCCATATTCCAAAAAGGAAAACATAAACATTGAAATGAGACGCGCAAAATAGAAACGTAAAGATTGAAACGGGACGGAGGGAGTATTTACATACTAAAATTGGAATTATTTCTCCTAATATGTTCAAAAGATTCAAGGAGAAAAATTGGTCAAATTTTCTAATGTGATGACCAAAATATTTTATTGATGTATCCACTGAATAAATACATTTTTTTTCATAGTGCATTAATATAAATGAAATTACATATGAAGAGCTCAAATATTGAATATTTGATTTAGTCAATTGGAATTGATATCAACTGATAATATTAAAAAAGTGGAACATCCAATATTATATGTTCACACGTAGTGAATATTTTATTCCAAAAATTGATATTTGGGTGATGAGTGTATAAATTCACAAGTTTAACATCATGTTTTGTGCTAGTTTTAGAGGGTTTGAAGGTGGAAATAGGTGGAAAACCTATACATATCGTGAATTAGCATGAATCAGGTGTTATTGGATCTCTTTGAGTGGTTTGAACAGCGAAATCGAAGTGAAAGTGCCAAGAATCGAAGAGACGGAGTCGAAGCCATGCGAACCGCCAAAAAAAGAGGTGGGTTCGACTTGTTGGAGGAGGGTTCGACCTCTCCAGCAGGTCGAACCAGTGTTGGAGAAGTGAAGGAAGTAGGTTCGACCACGACTCGAGGGGTTCGACCTGTTCATCAGGTCGAACCATGGTCGAACCAGTTCGTGAGAAGCTGGTTCGACCACGACGTTGGGAGTTCGACCTGACGGTTGGCCGAACCAAGAGCAGAAATTGTCCAGTGATGAGGTTCGACCTAGGGTTCGACCAAGTCCTGAGAGGTTCGACTTGTTCAAGAGGTCGAACCAGTGCAGAATTCTTCCAGTAGCGGGGTTCGACTTGGGGTTCGACCTGTGGCCAGTGGTTCGACCTGTTTGACAAGGTCGAACATACGTGCGAAAACTTACCTTATCCGGATCTTTCGAGGCCAAAACGCATGGGATCACTTGAAAAGCCCATTCCAAGCCCTAGAGACGTGATTACAAGTATAAAAGAAGGCTCATGCAGTCCAAGAAGAGAGAGCTTTTGATCAAGAATCATAAGGAGATAAGGAGACGTGGATTGGAGGAGAAGATCTTCCACCATCCGGAGGGCTGTGACAGAGCTCCGCTGGAGGTTCAAGTAAGATCGGTCCATCTAACCATGATTGTTCCTAGATCAATCATGGGCTAGAGCCGCTTCGGTAGTTCTAGGATTATGAAGGTTTCATGAGTTGATTTATCTTTCGTGTGTATACTCCGTACAACACTACTTGTTGTTTAGTTTGTATAAGATTGCACGTTTTTAATCCATACTCATAGTTGTTTTGTGCATCAATAATCGTTGTGTAGAGTCTGAATGCATAACATGGTTATTGGTTGAGTGCGTTCACTACTGAGCAGGGTTTATTGTTATAATTCTAAGTGAAGAAATTCCGAAGTCTTATTAGAACCGTCTTATATGAATATTTGTTAATTGAATTGAATTCGGGTTAACAAGTAGGATAAAGAGTATAACTTTATAATACCTACAAAGGGAGATCAAATCGGGTTAGAGTACTAAGTGCACGGGAAATAATTGATTATGATAGTACCTAGAAAGGGGGGTAAAGTATACATCTTGCTCCGAGAAAATTCACACGTGTCAAACGCTTATCTACTTGTGTCTATAGAGTAGATTTGCATGGGTTAGTGATGCGTCCATAAACCACAAGGCAGAGTCGGACATCGACACACAAAAGTATGAATTAATGAATGAAACCGGATGACCTGACGAACTACCTATCATCTTACTTGACCACAACCTTCTATCTTTTCTTTTGTTATTTCGATTAATAGTTCCTACTCAATTTCAACATAATTATATTTCTAAATAGTCTTAGTTTACTAGAATATAATTGAATTGATATTTATCCGTCTCTTGGGTACGATAATAACTTGGTCACCTTCGAAACTACAATTGATATCCTTCACACTTGGGGATTAAAGTTATGTGTTGAGAACATACGAACAAGTCATTGGGGAATTTGGAATAACTAAACACAAGTTCTGGCTCCTGCATATCATAATTATACCCCCTTTACTAGTGCTGCCCAATCATGGCCAGAAGCCTTAAACATTTCCCATCTGCAAAATTTGAATTGTGCAATTAGTATTTTAAATCACCACATAGCGTACTTCAATGGGCATTCTAATGATAGTTATCCGTTAATTTCTATAAAACCCAAAAAATAGGGAATCAATACATATTAGTACGCTAATTGCACATTTAATAAAAATTATTTCACGGCATTAGGGGGAGATTTAAGCCCATTTATGTGAATGCCGAGAAATTCTATTATTTTGCACTAGATTGATTGAACCAGAAGTTCAAAAGATTATTAGTTTGCAATAGCAAATAAACTGTCAAACTATCATGATGAAGTGACAAAGTCCCTTAAATTTATTATCAATGCAACACTAGAAGTGGAGTTCCCCAGGGACATAATACTTTAAATAATTATTTATCAATGCTAGAAGCGGGAAAGGATTTAGATTTCAAAATTAAATATCCGCGAAATTAATTTTAAGAATAAATAATCACTTCCAAAATTATATGAAGAGTTTATTTTGATAACGAAAACTAACTTAAATAGATTTTTCCAGAAGACAAATACCCAGTAAATTCGCACGTGCATCAAAATAACTAAAATACTGGGTATGCGAAATGGCTAGATTCAAACATATTGAAAAATGATGAGGATCTAGTTATATAAATACAGAAATCATTATAGATTTTGGGAGAAATATGAATTAAAATAGAAAGTTGTCGACAACACGTTTGCTTCTTTAATTGCTTTTACTATCTTAAATAATAATCTGGATCCAGAACTTATATTTGATATCAAAGTGCCAGAAGCACAAATATTTGGTAAGATAGAATAAAGCATTGAGATTGAGCTTAACTCGTTAAATATTTATTTGAATGTTATCTAGAATGATATAAAAATTTGTCCCAGAAGGACATATGAATGATAAAGTGGTGATCAGTTAAAGCTCAAAGGGTTCTTGCAGATGCCCAATATATAAATGATATATGCTCTCCCATTATACATTATGTTTCGCTACTTAATTTATATGACAATTTCAATATATTTAGATATGCAGTAAATATACATCATTATATGATTTACATGAAAATCCACGAAGGATTAAATCTTATCAATTTGGATGAGAATGAATTATCACAACATATAGCTATAATATTGGTCATTGAAAGACCTTGAAACAGTTAATATGGATATGCTATATTTTAATTTGCTATTTCTTCCTGAAGAAGAATGAAAATTATGTGTATGTGAATGGTTTAAGTTTGGAATGTCTAAGAAGTTTATATAAGCTAACTCATGCCAAAATGACGGATTTTTCAGAGTGAAAGAACTTGGATAAACCAAAGAGTTGTCTCAACCTATAGATTGAGAATATTTTTATAATTTTAAATACCAGTTAATTAATTTGATGATTGTTTTAGATCAATTTCGATATATCTATTCAGGTTGTATGCCATTTATCGTCTTTATCCCTTTGTGGTACCCGATTTTCTCACTACTCATGTGCCAATATAATTTAATTTGTGTTATATACATTTTATAATTATGTGGCAATTATGTGATAATAATGTGGCAATTATGTGACAATTGTTTCTATATTTTATTTATCTTTACATTTTATTTGAGAGATCTGTGATAATAATGGTGATAATATGTGAATATATATGTGTATAAATGTATTATATCTCAGTTATTAAATATTATACGATAATAATAATAATATATAATAAAAAAAAGAAAGAAAAGTCAAAAGTTGCTACATGATAGATGGGCAGCAATGATTTGAGTTAGGAATAGTAAGTGTATGCGTTGCATGCATTGTTAATTGAATTAAAAAAAAAAGGTGGTCAAAAGTTGCTGCTGATGGCAGCCAAATTGAAGTGTGCATGCATGGCATCTGGCATGCCAAATTAGAATTTGCAATCGATTGGCTATAGCAGCCATTAATTTATAAAAAAAATAATATTGTAGACCAATTTTCCCCTACCCCTTTCGCATCTATATATATATGGGGTGTTGAGGATTTCATCACCTCACACCCCATATCAATCGACATGAGAGAAAAAAGGGGGGGAGTGCTGGAATGAGAAGGAAGGAATTAATCACGATTTCTCACGGGTCTATAGTGTTATTATTGTCGAAATTCAGGTAAGTAGAAGTCCAACTACAATGCATAAACATATTGGGTGTGAATTATTTGTGATTAATATGTGATAATTATACCATGAATTATTTGTGATTAGTTTAATTACGTTATGAATTATTTGGGGTTAATTAGTGATACAAGTTGTGAATTTATGTGATTTGAAATAATATCATTGTTCTATATAGACCTGTGTAATTGGAAACAGTTGAAAATATATCAGTATGATTTGAGAAGATATTAGTTATAAGGATCTGTGTGATCCGAGGTGAAGTTATACCAGAAGTGAATTTGTGTGAATTAAAGTTACGTTGTTGCTTTATTGTGATTAAATATTGATATTAATATCGTAAATGAATCATGATGCATATTTAATTGCACTGGTTGCATACCATGGAATTTTTCCTCAAAATTAATAAGATATTAATAGTGTGTGCGGCCACTATATATGCATTGAGTGACGAAAGGGGCGACCTAGGAAGGAGCGACCTGGGAAAACCCAGAGTAAGCTACCTAGAGTGGGCCACCATCTTGAATTATTGTGAGAGAGAGTGTGGTGTTCAGTGAGGGGACTTTCGAGTAGTAGGGTCAGTTGGTGATGGACCCTAGCGGGCTGTAAGGAAAGGTGAATTCTCGAACTGCACCGCGTGGGACTCTATGGAGGGAGATGATTCTTGGTGGCGGGACAAGTGATGAGCGGCAGGAAACTTGTTGGGCCACGAGATGATAGTCCTCACAGCAGTTCCATATTTATATTATGAAATTGATAAATTGAGTGATGAGCTCATTCCCGGTGCATATCATAAGTGTGTTGTGGGGATCCCACAACGTGAACAGTTTTCAAAATAAAAGAGACTCACTAGAAAGACTGGGAAATATGCGATAGAAAACTAAATGCATTTTCATGCACTGACATGCATGATTTCTACTTACTGAGATTTTTGTCTCACTAGTGACTATGCAAGCTGTAGAGCTCCTACAGGGTCTTGAGCAGATGTATATAGATGACGACCTGTTGGGCTAGGTCGTGGGCTTATTTTGTTTCCGCTGATGTTTTGTTATATAATATAATAAGTATTGTGATAATTTTTTATAATAATGTGGCAATTATGTGATAATTATTTCTACATTTTATTTATCTTTACATTTTATTTGAGACATCTGTGATAATAATGGCGACAATATGTGAACATATGTGTGCATAAATATTTACGTGTATTAATTTGGATTATAATAATAATAATATAATAATAATAATAATATTATTATAAAAAAAATTTAAAAAAAATGAAAAGAGAGTCAAAAGTTGCCACCTTGATGTTAGCAGCCTTGATGATTGGCAGTCAAATTTGAAAGTTCATGGCTGCGTGATTTTAATTAAAAAAAAATGATTGTAGGCCACTTTTCCCCTACCCCTTTCGCATCTATATAGATATGAGGGTGTTGAGGATTTTATCACCTCACATCCCAGATCAATCGTCGAAAAAAAAGGAAAGAAGTGTGTCAGAACGGGAAGGAAGAAATTAATTACGGTTCTTTACGGGTCTATAGTGTTACTATTGTCAGAGTCCAGGTAAGTAGAAGTCCAACTACAATGCATAAATATGTTGTTTGTGAATTATTTGTGATTAATATGTGATAATTATTTTATGGATTATTTGTGATTATTTTAATTACGTTATGAATTATTTGGTGTTAATTAATGATACACGTTGTGAATTTATGTGATTTGGAATAATATCATTGTTCTATATAGACCTGTGTAATTAGAAACTGTTGAAAATATATCTATATGATTTGAAAAGATATTGGTTATAAGGATCTATGTGATTCGAGATGAAGTTGTTGTTCCAAAAAGGAATTTGTGTGATCCAAGGTAAAGTGGTTATTTTATAAACGGATCTATGTGACTGGGGTGGAGTTGTTATTCCAGAAGTGGATTTGTGTGAATTAAAATTAAGTTGTTGCTTTACTTATGATTAAATGTTGATATTGATGTCGTAAATGATTTATGATGCATATTTAATTGCCCTGATTGCATACCATGCATAATCATGAAAAGTGTTTTCCCCAAAATTAATAAGATACTAATGGTGTGTGCGGCCACTATATATGCACTGAGTAGCGGAAGGGGCGACTTAGGAAGGAGCGACCTGGGGAAACCCAGAGTAGGCTACCTAGAGTGGGCCACCGTCTTGAATTATTGTGTGAGAGAGAGTGGTGTTCAGTGAGGGGACTTCCGAGCAGTAGGGGGTCAGTTGGTGATGAACCCTAGTGGGCTGTAAGGAAAGGTGGATCCTCGAACTGCACCACGTGAGACTCTGTGGAGGGAGATGATTCTTAGTGGCGGGACAAGCAACGAGCGGCAGAAAGCTTGTTGGGCTACGAGATGATAGTCCTCACAGCAGTTCCATATTTATATTGTGATATTGATAAATCGAGTGATGAGCTCATTTCCGGTGCATATCATAAGTGTGCCGTTGGGATCCCGCAACGTGAATAATTTTCAAAATAAAAAGAGACCAATTAGAAAGATTAGAAAAAGGGCGATGGCCTTGAGAAATGCATCTTTATGCACAATCATGCATGATTTCTACTTACTGAGATTTTATCTCACTAGTTTATGCATTGTAGGTAAAATCGTACACAAGACTGGTGGCTGGGTTCCGTCAGATCCTGAGAGTTGTATATATGGATGACGACCTGTTGGCCGGGCCGGTGTAATAATGATGAAATGAAATGAAAGAATATATATTTATTATTGTTTATTATTGGTGAAAAAAAATTGGGACGTGACAGAATATTCATGACATAACAAACAATAATAAACAATAATAAATATATATTCTTTCATTTCATTTCATCATTATTACACCGGCCCGGCCAACAGGTCGTCATTTATATATACAACTCTCAGGATCTGACGGAACCCAGCCACCAGTCTCGTGTACGATTTTACCTACAATGCATAAACTAGTGAGATAAATTCTCAGTAAGTAGAAATCAAGCATGATTGTGCATGAAGATGCATTTCTCAAGGCCATCGCCCTTTTTCTAATCTTTCTAATTGGTCTCTTTTTATTTTGAAAACTATTCACATTGCGGGATCCCCACGGCACACTTATGAAATGCACCGGAAATGAGCTCATCACTCGATTTATCAATATCACAATATAAATATGGAACTGCTGTGAGGACTATCATCTCGTGGCCCAACAAGCTTCCTGCCGCTCGTCGCTTGTCCCGCCACCAAGAATCATCTCCCTCCACAGAGTTCCACGTGGTGCAGTCCGAGGATCCACCTTTCCTTACAGCCCGCTAGGGTCCATCACCAACTGACCTCCTACTGCTCGGAAGTCCCCTCACTGAACACCACTCTCTCTCTCACAATAATTCAAGATGGTGGTCAACTCTAGGTAGCCTACTCTGGGTTTCCCCAGGTCGCCCCTTCCGCCACTCAGTGCATATATAGTGGCCGCACACACCATTAGTATCTTATTAATTTTGAAAAAAATACTTTTCATGATTATGCATGGTATGCAACCATGGCGATTAAATATGCATCATAAACCATTTATGACATCAATATCAACATTTAATCATTAATAAAGCAAATTCACACAATCCACTTCTGGAATAACAACTTCATCTCGTATCACACAGATCCTTATAACCAATATCTTCTCAAATTATACAGATATATTTTCAATAGTTTTCAATTACACAAGTCTATATAGGACAATGATATTATTTCAAATCACATAAATTCACAACTCATATCACTAATTAACCCCAAATAATTTATAGCATAATTAAAATAATCGCAAATAATCAAATAATATAATGAGCACATATTAATCACAAATAATTCACACACAACATGTTTATGCATTGTAGTTGGACTTCTACTTACCTGGACTCCGACAATAGTAATACTATAGACCCGTGAAGAACCGTAATTAATTCATTTTTTCCTATTTCGACACACCTCTTTCCTATATTTTTTCTCCGATTAATGTGGAGTGTGAGGTGATAAAATCCTCAACACCCCCATATATATAGATGCGAAAGGGGTAGGGGAAAAGCGACCTACAACCATTTTTTTTAATTAAAATCACGCGGCCATGAACTTTCAAATTTGGCTGCCAATCATCAAGGCTGTTAACATCAAGGCAACAACTTTTGACTCTCTTTTTTAATTTTTTTATAATATTATATTATTATTATTATTATTATATATATATATATATCCAAATAATGCACATAAATATTTACACTAATGTTGTGTGAGGCCACTATATATGCACTGAGTGGCGGAAGGGGCAACCTATTAAGGAGCGACCTGGGAAAACCCAGAGTAGGCTACCTAGAGTGGGCCACCGTCTTGAATTATTGTGAGAGAGAGAGTGGTGTTCAGTGAGGGTATTTCCGAGCAGTAGGGGGTTAGTTGGTGATGGACCCTAGCAGGCTGTAAGGAAAGGTGGATCCTCGGACTGCACCACATGATACTTTGTGGAGGGAGATGATTCTTAGTGGTGGAACAAGTGACGAGCGGAGGAAGCTTGTTGGGCCACGAGATGATAGTCCTCACAGCAGTTTCATATTTATATTGTGAAATTGATAAATTGAGTAATGAGCTCATTTCCAGTGCATATCATAAGTGTGTCGTGGGGATCCCGCAACGTGAACAATTTTGAAAATAAAAGAAACCAACTAGAAGGAATAGAAAATAAATGCATTTTCATGCACTATCATGCATGATTTCTACTAACTGAGATTTTATCTCACTAGTTTATGCATTGTAGGTATATTGCATACGATGCTGGTGGCTGGGTCCCGTCAGATATTGAGAGTTCTATACATGGATGACGACCTGTTAGCCGGGCCGGTGTAATGATCTGTTTTATGAAAATTGTATTGTATATAAAAAAAAAGGAATATTTATTATTGGTTATTATTGGTGAGAAAAATTTGGGGCGTGACACCCTTAAAGTGGAAAACTAATGTCTATATACTTGAAGTATATAATGAGAATATTTTGGACTAGAAGTCCCTCAATTCAGTGCTTTTAAAGCACATATTTTCTCATAATTGTATCAGGCCTGATATGCACTTATGATGAACTTGCTAGCAAGATTTTATGACTTTTGGATAAAGAGAAGTAACATGAAATTAAACATATCCTCAAGTATCTTGTAGATACGAAATATCACTACTACAAAACTGTGAATAGATATTGGTGATTCACCGATATCTATTCAATATTTCCACCGTTATTATTGGAGGTGTTATTAAAGGTCCCTAAATAGATATCAGTGAATCACCGATATCTATTTAATAATTAGATATCGGTGAATCACCGATATCTATTAATATTTCCACCGTTATTAATGGAAGTGTTATTAAAGGTCCCTTAAATAGATATCGGTGAATCACCAATATCTATTTAATAGATTCGCCGATATCTATTAATATTTCCTTCGTTATTAATGGAGGTATTATTAAAGGTCCCTTAAATAGATATCGGTGAATCACCGATATCTATTTAATAAATAGATATCGGTGATTCACCGATATCTATTAATATTTCCACCGTTATTAATTAAGGTGCTATTAAAGGTCCTCTAAATAGATATCGATGAATCACCGAAATCTATTTACTAAATAGATAACGATTATTCACCGATATCAATTAAAAATTCACCGTTATATTTGACGATGATATTAAAGATTATGACCAATAAATATCGGTGATTCACCGGTATCTTTTCATTGTATACATATCAATGCATCACCGATATTTATTTTAAAATTTACCGATATTAAATAGATATGATATTAAATATATAGAGCAATAGATATCAGTGAATTGCCGATATCTTTCTATTTTTTAATTTATTTATTCAAAATAATATTTTTTTTAAATACACATGATTCAACAACAAATGCATCAAATCAAATCCAACTAAAACTTCATTAATTAAACATTTCAAGTACACAACTAATATCAATATTCAAATCCTAGTCCAAATACGCATATGTATATTATCTAACAAAATAAGTATCCTCAAAAGAGTCATAAATTCATTAAAACCCAAAAAAACCAATGTAACGAGTGCTAATGGATGTAGTACTTGGTAACCAGTGTTATTTCGCCTGCTAGCCTCCTGAAAATTAAAAAATAAAAGCAAAAATTAAATATCCATGAAGAATATCCGTGTAGTTGCACCAACTTATTCCAACTAGATACTTATTATTCTCAAATAAAAATCCTTTATTCTTCAAGATTTCAGCAATACTAACAAATGTTGAAATAGCTGAAAATATTCAATCTTGTAGTCGACTACACTTATAAAAATGATTACATTAAAAGGTTAGGATGTAAGCCAACATAAACTAATTAAAATAACAACCAATAGATACTTGCAAAATTTGAGGATTGAGCCTGCACCATGGCTCTAAGTGCTTGAAACTGAAGATTTTAGAATAGCAATACCAATATTAGACAACAAGAGAATTAATATACTACAAGAAAAGTTATTTCACTCATGTGACGTTAGCTATTCACATCTCACCATTAATGTTCTCATTATATACTACTTAATAGCCCATTTCTAAACTTAAGTCTTCACAAATTCAGTTGATGATTATGTTTCACAACTCATCTGGAGAATTTAAAGGTCTCCTATCTAACTATATGCAAACATACTTGTCTAAACTCCAAAACTAACTAATGCATGCTTCTCTAATTCTCCTATAGCCATACCTATTGGATTACAAGCTACTACTACACCTATATGGTTGCTACTTTGTACGTCTTGTTCAACCAGACCTGTTTATACAAGATAGAGTATGTAAGCAAAACTAGATTACATAATTAAAAAAAAATCAAAACAATGAATAGATGCAAACCAGAAGGAAAATAAATAATGGCCACTGAAGTTCAGCTTTAACTGATCATTGTCGTTCAGCATCTCATAAAAGATGCAATGGTTCAGTGTCATGAAAACAAAACTAACTATAGACCAAAATCAGTTTTTTTCTAGTGAAGTACTCTCTAGTAGTAAAAACAGACACTAAAAAAAGAGAAAAAGGCTATGTAAGTGCATCAAACTTTGTCTATGATGGGCTCAACCAAATACCAATGCACAAAATCAGAACATCAACCATTGAGGTATACAACATCTAATCATCATCATCACAATAAGGTTAAGAAGGATGAAGGTGAACTAAAATTTTCAAGAGGCTTCACCTAAACAGAACTAAAATTTTCAAGGGGCTTCACCTAAACAATTATATCATAACAACAACAAAAAGCAAACACTGAACATGTATATAAATAAAAATAAACATCTACCTTCTCTTGGTATTAACGCATGATCCAATCCCAAAAAGTAGAAAGTAGCCCTCAAATTGAAGCCATAGCAACAACCATTCTCTGCATTGCTTCTCGACCAATATCTAGTAGCTTAGAATACAAAGGGTACGAAAAAGAAAATCTTTGAGCTTTAATAAAAGAAAGGCTGATAGCAACATAATGAGCTTTCTTATTCATCCTGATGAGCGTTTTCTCAACACACAATTAATCCCCAAGTATGAAGGATATCAATTGTAGTTTCGAAAGGTGATCAAGTGATTATCGAACCTAAGGGACGGCGTATTATCAATTTAATTATTATCTAAATTAATTAAGACAAGGCAATTACGTTTGAATGGTTATCTAACAACTAATATGCTGGAAATTAAATAACAAATAAAATAAAATATCACTCGAAGGATACGAAAGTGGATCAAATAGGAGAATAGATAGCACTAGGATAATCCAGTTTCACTAATTAATTTCCGTTCCATGTGTCGATGTCTGACTCTGCCTTGTGGAATATGGACGCATCACTAAACCATGCATATCTACTCTATAGACACAAGTAAACATGCATGTAACACGTGTGAATAATCTCGGAGCAAGAGATATAATTTCACCCCCCTTTCTAGGTACTATCAGTATCAATTATTTTCCCCTAGGATTGATAATCTAACCCGATATGATCTCCCTTTATAGGTACTATAAAATTATCCTCTTTATCCTACTTATTAACCTGAATTCAATTCAATTAACAAGTATTCATATAAGATAGTTCTAATAAGACTTCGGAATCCCTTCACTTAGAATTATAACATAAAACCCTGCTCAACAGTGAACGCACTCAACCAATAACCATGTCATGTATTCAGACTCTACACAACGATTATTGATGCACAAAACAACTATGAGTATGGATTAAAAAGGCACAATCTTATATCAAATAAATCAACAAGTAGTATTGTACGGAGTATACACACGGAAGTTCAATTAACTAGATAAAATCTTCACAACCCTAGTTCTACCAAAAAGGCTCTAGCCCATGATGTTGCGAAGAACAATCATGGGTGTTGGATAGATCTTACCCGGATGTCCGGAAAATACAAGATAAATTAGGAAACGAATAAACCCTAGATGTGGCGTCATCGCGTCCTTCTCGCTCTTGAATCCTCCTCTTGGTTCTCCTCTTGATTCCACAAACGAATCTTCAAAGTGATGGATGGATGGAGGAAAGGATGATGGTTGGGGGGTGATCCCCTGATGGGCGTTTTCTCAACACACAACTTTAATCCCCAAGTATGAAGGATATCAATTGTAGTTTTGAAGGTGACCAAGTTAAATATCAAATCCACGGGATGGATAAATATTACTTTTGTTATTTTCTAGCAATTATGACTATGTTGAGAATGATATTTGTAGGTTTGTAAGCTAAGTAATAATAAAAATAGCAAATAAATAACAAGAACAAGAAAATAGTAGTTGTGATCAAATAAGATAATAGGTAGTTCGTCAAGCCATCCAGTTTCATTCGTTAATTCATACTTTCATGTGTCGATGTCCGACTCTGCCTTGTAATGTGTTGTTGATGACGATCCCTTTCTTCTTTCTTTTCGTGATGATTAGTGTCCTCTTCCTTGACTGGATGAGCCTCCTTTTAAACTTGTAATCACGACTCTAGGACTTGGAATGGGCTTTTCAAGTGATCCCACGCATTTTGGCCTCGAAAATCCGGATAAGGTAAGTTCCCGCACGTCGGTTCGACCTCGTCAAACAAGTCGAACCACTGGCCGCAGGTCAAACCTTAGGTCGAACCTACCTACTGAAAGTATTCTGCACTTGGTTCGACCTCTTGTACAGGTCAAACCCCTCGGGTCTTGGTCGAACCACAGGTCGAACCTCACCACTGGACAATTTCCGCTCCTGGTTTGACCAACCGTCAGGTCGAACCCCAATGTCGTGGTCGAACCCATCTTCTCGCGAACTGGTTCGACCATGGTTTGACCTGATGAACAGGTCGAACCCCTTGAGTCGTGGTCGAACCTTCCTTCTGCACACTTTGCAATGCTGGTTCGACCTGTAGGAGAGGTCGAACCCTCCTCCAATAGGTCGAGACTCGACTTCGTCTCTTCGATTCTTGGCATTTCCACTCCGATTTTGCTATGAAAACCACCCAAATAGCTCCACTAACACCTGATTCATGCTAATTCACAATATATATAGGTTTCCACCTATTTCCACCTCAAAACTCTCCAAAAGTAGCACAAAACATGGTGCCAAACTTGTGAATTTACACACTCATCAAACTCCCAAACTTACATGTTGCTCGTCCCGAGGCAACCAAATCAAACCACAGGAGTCGTGTATAATTCACCAAGATTCAAGTACAACACATATCACACATGCAACTTCATTAAATCAAACTAGTATTAATTGCTTCATATATATCACTCATGCAAAACCAATCCAATCACACACCATTCGGAGTACTAAGTAATCTCGCTCACAAGATAAGCATTTATTCTCTTTCACTCAAGTGCGTGAGGCACTATATAGGTTAATATAAACACTCATATCAATCCATATTCACGCGTAACCATAAGCTTGGCAAAGGTCTCAAAAATCAACTTATAATCAACTCTTTACTAGGATCACAAATGACTTATTTTTGGGTTGTAATGTTGGCTCTTTGGAAAAGGTAGGAAAATTTAGACTTAGTGACTTAAGACACTAGTAGAGAGTTACCTTGGAGGTTCTCGATTTCTTCTTCTTACAGCAAGTTCTCCTCCAATGTCGTCTCTTGAACTTGTAAAATTCCTGAATTTTCCTTCTTTTCATGGCATCAACATCATCTCTTTAAACAATTCGGGTACCGATTTTAGGCAATACCCTTCTTCTCATGTATAGGCCGTCAGCTGCTAAGCTCACACACCATGTATAAAAACAATCGGGGTACCAGTTTCTGGCACTACCCCTAAACAAGATTTAACCATATTCTTTTCATCCAACCATATTCTATCTTCCTTTTTCTTCTTGCAACACTTACTCACCTCAACTTTCTCTACCAGTGAATAGGTTAATCAAAGCTTACGTAAAGGTTTATAAGGTTATTTACTTCGGCTACCAAAGAAAAAGCTTTAATGGCTCAACGGGGCATCCAAAGGTAATAAGATCATTAGGAAGGACAAAATTTGGCTAAGTAACTTAAGCACAAAATAATGGCCTAAGATCATGTCCTAGCAGTTTATCAATCATAAGTCTCACACAAGACTCCAAGCCAAGTTCTAGAATACGTTCATATGAATGATCCTCTCAAGAATAAAATAATCATGATCACACATGATTATCAAGGCTCAAATCCTCACAAAGGTAATTAGAATCCTAAGTACTCCTCATAGCACATAATTAAGATCAATTTCACAAGAACTCAATATACTTATCAAATTATACATGCTTTTCATCAATAGAAATTAACACATGAACATATGAATGCACAAAATCAATAAGCTCATACCCAATCAATCATACAAGATATCACTTATACATTCCACTCATGCATGAATCACAATCCAACCTATAAAGATAAAAAGAAGAATAATGGAATCAAGATGAATCGGAGGAAACCAAAGAAAACCTGAAAAACTACTCCTCCGGAGCATCATCATCCTCATCATCATCATCCTCATCATCAAGCCTCTGCTCTACAATTCGGTGCAGATCACCGATGTGTCTATCCAAGTAATCAACTCGATCACCCAACCTATCAACTTTCTCATTCAAGGCCGTGTACCTCTAATTCAGCGTAGCATAGTTGGCGTTGGCGAGTACGAGCTGCCGGTTTGTCTCCTGCTGGCTAGCAACGATCGCAACCAGCTGCTCATGAATAAGGCGGAGCTGCTCCCGTGTATCATTCGGAATAGCCTGCTGCTACTGCGGTGTTGGCTCATGCTGATGTGCGTCGTGCTGCATCGGCATCTCCTCATCCTGCTGCTCCTCCTCTAAATACTCCTCTTCTTCGGGCTACTGTGGTGACGGAACTCTCCTTGATTAACAATCTGCTGTAACTCTGCCATCCTACCATCCACATACATCTGCGATACAGTCCTCCAATCACCATCCGACCTCGCTGCCATGGATAAGGCGTTGTGTCCAAGAGAATCCATCAACTTATTCCTCGCCACCCGAATAGTTGTCAAGTTACTCACGTCGAAGGGAAACATGAAATCGAAGGGCTTGAGTCCCCTCGTGAAGAACCAATCTCCATTTCTGAAATGGGCAAATCCTCCCTTCACGTATGTAAACATTGCCAAATCGGGCTCTCCTTTAACTGGTGTGATGCTGGTGAAATCCAAATTATAATGCTCAGCCACGATCGTCAGTAACCCTCCAATATTCACGTTTTGAAACCCAATGGTCCTGAATCGATGTAGCTGTGCAATGAAATACGCTCCAACATTAAACTGCACCCCATTTAGCATACACCATAAAGCGTAAAGCTCTCCTCTAGACACAACACTTCCCTTTGAGCGGGCGAACAACGTGTTGCTCAAGACACGATCCATGTACCTCAAAACTGGATTCTTTATTGAGAAAGCACGAGCCTGTCTAATCTTATAATCTCCAATCTCCCCTGCAATCTCTCTCCAAAACCTATTAGCGTTGAATGCACCATTCTCCAAATGAGAGATCCCCAAAGACGTCTCAAACAGCTCATTAAAATCCTCAGACGTCCATCTCCTACTTACTCTACCAAGCTAAAACGTACACTGATACGGGTACCCAAGCGGGTCCTTCACCATCTCGAATGAGCAGACTACTTCCGCTGTAACATGGAAATACGTTGGCCTCTTTAACTCCATAAACCTCTGGATACCCACTTGATCGATGATTAGAGCTATTTTTACCTAGATTTTAGTGTCTTTTTATATGTGTTTTCGTATTATTTTATCCGTATTTTATGTGTTATTTGGTTGTGTTTTGTGTTTTTATTGAAATATGTGTGAATGAGCTTAAACCTATGATTTTCACTTTTTATTGGATTCTAGATATGATAAGGAAGGCGTAGGAAAAAGCGGATCTAAATTCGGAGTTGAAACGAAGGAGAACGAGCCGAAACAAAATGTGAAAAATAGGGGCATGCACCTACACGAGCCGTGTTGCGTAACACGGCCCTGTAAGAAGTGGCCATGTGCCGACATCAGAAGATCCAACATGACCACCCTGTGCCCGTGTTATAACACACGAGCCGTGTTGCAGTACACGAGCCGTGTTGTGTAACACGGGCCTGTAAGGAGAGGCCGTGCGGAAGCATCAGAAGACACAACACGGCCACCCGTGTTGCAAAGCACGACTCGTGCCGTGTAAAATCCTGCTGAAATTTCCAGATCCTTCTAGAAGCCTCCATAGGGGTATAAATGCCCATTTATTCAACATTTGAGGGAGATCCGAAAATTCCACCCTTCTACACACACATCACACACCATTTCTTCCATTTTCCACCATCATCTTCATCCACCTTCATCCATCTTGATCCATCTTCATCATCTCCATTAATTCTCCATCAAAACTTCATCCCTTCCATTGGGTGTGAGAGATCTCAAGAAATCAATAGCTAGAGAAGAAGATCCATGAGTATTGAAGATCTCCTACAAGAAATTGTTAGGGAAGATTTACATCTCTTTTGATTTTCTTTTGGATTTAGACTATGGATATTTGTAATGAATCATTTATGTGTTTTGTTACTTTTATCATGTTAGGCTAATCCCTCTAGTGGGGTTAGGAACATGAAGAGCATATTAGATTTGTATTATCATGTGGATTAAATTGGTTTTTGATTTAATTGATGTTGATTTCTATTCATGGAGTTTAATTGTCTTGATGTTGTGATGGCATGGTTTGTTATTCATAATTGATTATTGGTTTAATGGATTGTTGATCAATGAATTGATTTATGGTGATTAAATGCTATCATGATGTTCATGTATGTATTGCTTGGAGTGAGACTGAAACGACCCTCTATAGTATTAGGAAGGCATGAATAGACATTGAGTTTGGGTTTGACCGAAAGGATATTTGAATTCAATGAGGGAAACCAATCCATTCGTTGGCCTTAGTACACAAAAAGGGAGAGTTTAATGTAACTAGTACCTAGATGGAAGGGGTTAATGTTGGGCTTTGATCTTAAGTGCTTTTGGGAGTCTAAAATGGATCAACAACCTTTGTAACCCGAAAGGGAGCTTAGGATACAATCGTGATCACCCTTAGTCTACATCAATTGAGTTGAATTCCTTTTGCATGATAATATGAATCGAGTGTGCTTGGATGTTTCTAATCCCATGTTTTTCCATACTTGAACTTTAGCACCCATTTTTTTACTTGTTATTCATCTTCACTTGTCGTTTCTCTTATTTGCTATTTTTATTTACTTGCTACTTGCTTAAGTAGTAAATCAATCTCAAAATCCCCTATCATCTTTACAAAAATGACATGAACATGAGCTCACGTATTTTGCTAGTCCGAACATAACTCCTTTGTGGATTGATAATTTTTCTTGGGATATACTACTACAACGATCGAGTATTCTTGCTCGTGAGTGCTACAAAAATAGGCAAACAAGAATCGAACATCAGGAAAATGTCATTCCCGATTCTCATTATCCTCATCGCCTCATCATCTTAGTATCGAGTACGAGCTATCTTGTCCGAGACTTCTTCCCACTTTTCTTTAATCTCATCCCAGTTTTGCATTTGAATTTTGAAGTTCTCGGGTAAACGATCTTGTAGCCTCAGCTTCCTGGTCACTATGTCCACATTCGAAGGCCTGTCATTCCTCTTCTTTGATCTTGCTTCATCCGCCTTACCTTTCCCTTTACTTGATCCTTGTCCCTTTCCTGAAAACAACTACTTCAATACAACCAACAAGACAAGAACACAAGTATATGACTAGCATATCCTATACTCTACTCAAGACTTCAAGCATCCATGCTTAATCAACCCAACTATCATCTCAACATCACTTGCTTATTTAACATGCTCAAAACATCTTCAATCACACTACCTTTAATCTTCAAATCATAAACAACAAGCATGCATCAACCAATTCAAGCTATTCAACAAGAATTTCAACAATTGAACTTCATGAACAACTCCAATTATCAACAATTCAAACCTACTTCACATGCTCATTCATCTAGATGCATCATATCCTTGATCAATCCACATAAAACTCAAGTTCTATCCATAATCAAGCAATCTCAAACTAATAAACATGAATTCATATGAATCAACTCAACAATATCCATTATCACCATGAATTTCAACCAAAATCAACATCAATCAACTTACCCACAACACATTTCTTGCAATAAACTTCAATCCTAAGGTAATTTAGTTAAAAAAATGTACCTTTAGTCTTGCCCATGGTTAACTATCGAAAATTGGAACGCAATACTCAAAAACGCACAACTGAACCCTAATTCGCGACGAAATTGCCCCAAATCCACGCTCAATTCAAGAATCAAGAGTGTAATGTTGTGTAATCGGTGCAAAATCAAGTGTAATTGACGAATTTGTACAAGGGTGTTAAGGTTCGGGGAGGGTTCGAGGTTTGGTGAACAAAAAGAATGATCGAACCCTTCTAAAAAAACAACTTAAAATGCGTACCTGACTGGGTTCGACCTCGGGTTCGACCTGCGGAATAGGTCGAACCTCGAGCGATGAGGTCGAACCTACCTTCTGGACAAACTTACCTTTTGGTTCGACCTAGGTTCGACCTTCTGAACAGGTCAAACCACTCTTGTTTTGGTCGAACCTATCACCTGAAAAACTGAGTGCTCTGAACGGACTGGTTCGATCTCAGGTTCGATCTTCTGAACAGGTCGAACCATAACGGCTCAGGTCGAACCACCCTACTGTAAGTTTTAAATCACCGGGTTTGACCTTGGTTCGACCTGTTAGACAGGTCGAACCAACAATGATCAGGTCGAACCACCTCATTGGATGATTTTCTGTGTCGGTTCGACTTCCTCTGCTCGGTTCGACCTCCTGGTACTGGTCGAACCTACCCTGGCTTTGGTCGAACCACCCTTCTAAGCTTCTAAACTGAGTGTTCTTCAATCCCTACACACTTCAAACTTCAATACGAATCATTAGATACCAACTAGAGCACAACTTCATCAAAAATTGTTCCACAAAATATCATTCATGAGTAACTCCATAAAAGAAAACACAACCAAAACCCACTAAACATTAGGCAAGTTGTAAAAAACCATCACATCAAAATCGATTAAAATTTTAAATATGGCGCAAAAACCAACTCCCCTAACAAACATCACAAAGAAAAGATTATACTATCGGTGCTTATTGAGGTAAGTACATCACACCCCCCCAAACTTAGTAGAAACCATAGGTGAAACTAAGTTTGCAATGAGATGTAATTGCCGATAAGTAAGCACTTCAAATATAAAAATTTTTACTCACACGAAAGAAATAAAATAATAAAACTGGAGGGAAAGCCCCCCAACAGGCGCTCATGTTTAACGTCGGAGAGTCACGATGGTACCAAATCAGATCAAGGTATCCACAAATATGACACAAACATCATCCGGCGACTTGTAATGCTTCAAGCGATGTCCATTTGCCACAAAAATGTCTCCATCCTTGTCAATGAGCTCAAAACTCCCCACTCCTAAGACTCGATGAATCATGAACGGTCCCGTCCACTTCGACTTCAACTTGCCTGCAAAAAGCTTTAAACGAGAGTTAAAAAGTAATACCTCATCTCCTTGCTTGAATTTCTTGTACGAGATCTTCGAATCATGCCACCTCTTAATCCTTTCCTTATAGATCTCTGAATTCTTGTACGCACGACTCCGAAACTCATCCAAACGATTGATGTGAGTAATCCTCAACTCCTTCACATCCTTGAGAGTCAAGTTCAAGCATTGCAAAGCCCAAAACACTTTGTGTTGAATCTCTACAGGTAAGTGGCACGACTTCCCATAGACAATCTGATACGGTGACATATCTAACACCATCTTGTACGCGGTCCGAAACCCCCACACGACATCATCGAGCTTCAAAGTCCAATCCTTTCTATTGGTTCCGACCACCTTCTCCAAAATCTATTTGACTTGACGGTTAGAGACCTCCGCTTGCCCATTCGCTTGAGGATGATAGGGTGTAGTAACCCTATGCTTAACACCATACCCTTTAAGCACCTTCTCAAGAAATTGATTGACGAAGTGCGTACCTCCATCACTAACAAGTGCTCTAGGGACTCCAAAACGGGCAAAGATATGCTTCTTCAAGAAAGATATAATAGTTTTCGAATCATTCAAGCGAGTAGGAATCGCTTCCACCCACTTAGAAATATAATCCACAGCAAGTAGAATGTAGAGAAATCCATTAGATGGGGGAAAAGGCCCCATAAAATCGATACCCCACACATCAAAAATCTCGACCACTATGCTTGGCTGAAGCGGCATCTCGTCTCTCCTACCGATGTTCCCCATGCGTTGACACCTATCGCAAGATGCCACATAGGTCTCACAGTCCTTGAACAACGTAGGCCAATAAAGAGCGGATTGAAGTACCTTTGCTGCTGTCTTTTGAGAGCCGAAGTGCCCCCCGTTAGGTTGTGTATGGCAAAACTCGAGAACACTCTCCATCTCCATCTCGGGCACACACCTACGGATGATAGAATCCGTGCAAATTTTATACACAAACGGATCATACCATATGAAGGTCTCAACATCCCTTTTGAATTTAGCAAGTTGATATCGGTTGAGATCCCTTGGAATTTCTCCCACAACAATATAATTAACATAATCCGCATACCATGGATCAACTTCCTGCGCAGCAACCACACACGCTCGCTCAGCCCCTTCAACAAACACGGCCATGATCTTTTCATCTAGAAATATTTCCTCAATATACTCGAAAGAATTATCACAATGCTTCCTAGTCTCCAACCTCGAAAGGTGATCTGCCAACACATTATCAGAACCTTTCTTATCCAGGATCTCCATGTCAAACTCTTGAAGTAAAAGAATCCACCTTATTATCCTAGGCTTCGTCTCCTTCTTTTCCATCAAGTACCGAATCACTGAATGATCCGTGTACACAATAGTCTTCATGCCAACCAAATACTGACGAAACTTGTCGAATACGTACACAATCGCCAAAAACTCCTTTTCAGTCACCGTGTAATTCTTTTGTGCCGCATCGAAAGTCTTACTTGCGTAATAAATGGCGCAAAACTTCTTCTCCTTCAGCTGCCCAAGCACCACTCCAAGTGCTACATCACACATTAGTACAAACGGTTGAGTCCAATCCGGTGTGATCAAGATAGGTGCAGAAATAAGCGCCTCCTTCAAAACCTGAAAAGCTGTTAGACAATCTTCATCAAACACAAAAGGAACATCCTTTTCAAGTAAGCGAGATAAGGGCTTAGAGTATTTTAAGAAGTCTTTTATGAATCTCCTGTAAAAATCGGCGTGTCCAAGGAAGGACCGCACTCCTCTTTCATTGGTCGGTGGTGGAAGCTTCTCTATTGCCACCACTTTAGCACGATCTGCCTGCAACCCTTTGGCTGAGACATGATGACCAAGAACAATCCCATCCTTCACCATGAAGTGGCACTTCTCCCAATTTAAGATAAGATTAGTCACTTGGCATCTCTTCAAAACAGTAGCTAGGTTAGACAAACAAATATCAAAGGAGGAACCAAAAATAGACAAATCATCCATGAACACCTCTATGATCTTCTCTATCAACCCATCGAATATTGCCATCATGCATCTCTGAAAAGTAGCAGGCGTATTACATAACCCAAATGGCATTTTCCGAAAAGCAAAGGTCCCATAGGGGCAAGTAAAAGTGGTCTTTTCTTGATCCTCGGGGGCAATCATAATTTGGTTGTACCCCGAGTATCCATCCAGGAATCAATAAAACTCATACCCTGCAAGATGATCTAACATCTGATCCATGAAAGGAAGAGGAAAATGATCCTTACACGTGTTCTCATTTAACTTCCTATAATCTACACATGTACGCCATCCCGTAGGAATCCTAGTGGCTATCGCTTCTCCATCCTCAGCTTTTACTACAGTCATACCCCCCTTTTTAGCAACTACATGCAATGGACTCACATGGGGACTATCACTAATAGGATATATGATTCCAGCATCCAACCACGTAAGGATTTGCTTCCTAATCACCTCTTGAATCGCGGGATTAACCCTCCACTGATTCTGAACACTTGCCTTTGCCTTGTCTAACAATCTTATCCTATGCATACAATACGAAGGACTAATTCCTTTCAAATCCTCAAGAGACCAACCAATCGCAGATTTATACTTCCTAAGAACGTTCAATAACTCCTCAAGTTGATCATCATCAAGAGAAGAGGATACAATTACCGGATATTTTTCATTGTCGCCAAGAAAAGCGTACTTCAAGTGTTTCGGCAAAAGTTTCAACTCCTCTTTCCTCACTTCCATCGGAGAGCTCTCGTTATCCAAAGGCAAGTACTTCCTAGTCCACTTGACTTCTTTCACCTTAGTTCTTCCCGATTCAAACCTGTCATCACCCAAAGCAAGTAAGTTTTCAAGAAATTCAATACATACCTCGTTGGAGAGTCCATCAAGCTCCGTAGTGGGATAAGTAAGAGACTCCATCAAACATGTCTCAAGAGGATCCTTTGACAGGATCAGAGACATATCCTCCTTCACAATCTCCTCCACCACGTCAATACTATAACACCGCGACTCCATGGGCATCTTCATTGCTTTATCCAAGTTGAAAAAAACTTCTTCTTTGTCCATCCGCAGTCTAAGCTCTCCTTTCTGAACATCAATCATAGCTCCAGCAGTAGCAAGGAAAGGTCTTCCCAAGATTAAAGGGATATTATCCTTGCCTTCTTCCATCTCTAGCACAAGAAAGTCCACAGGAAAGACTAGCTTCTCCACTTTGACGAGAACGTCTTCAATTATACCTTTAGGAAACGTCATTGACCTATCTGCCAATTGGAGAACCACTGTTGTAGGGGTCAACTCCCCCAAACCAAGCATCTGAAAGATGGATAAAGGTATCAAATTGATGCTTGCCCCTAGATCGCACAAAGCTCGCCGTGCCGGCCCCTTTCCGATTTCACATAGAATAGTGAAGCTCCCCGAATCCTTCATCTTTTGTGGCAGCTTCCTTTGGATGATTGAGCTGCAATTCTCAGATAAATTCACCGTTTCAATTCCGGTTAAGCTCTGCTTCTTCAACAATATGTCTTTAAGAAATCGGGCATAATACGACATCTCCATGATTGCCTCTGAGAAAGGAATGCTCAAGCTTATTTTGTTCATTATTTCAGAAAACTTCTTGAACTTCTCTTCCAATCCCTTCTTCACAAGCTTGTAAGGAAACAGCGGAGGTATCTTTGTTTTGGAAATCCCCCATTCATCACAATCAACCTTCTCCGCTTTCTCCTTTTCGGCTCTCAATCGCTTGGCTCTCTCCCACTTTTTCTCAGCTATTATGTCTGTACTTTGCTCATTCCGAACTATTGGAGTAGCATCAACATCATCGAGAGTGTTCGGAGTAGCAACAGACAATTTCTGGTGGGGTTCGACCAGGGTTCGACCTGTGGAATAGGTCGAACCAGGCACGTACTGGTCGAACCTTGCTTCTGGACAATGGCTCTCTTTTTGAATTTGAGGTTCAACCTAGGTTCGACCTGTTGAATAGGTCGAACCACGAGCACCTAGGTCAAACCGACCTACTGTACTCCTTCCGCCATCCGGTTCGACCAAGGTTCGACCTGTTTGATAGGTCGAACCATGACTGTCGTGTTTGAACCATTGCTGCGACAAAACAGAGTGTTCCAAGTAGTGCGGTTCGACCTGGGTTCGACCTGTTGGATAGGTCGAACCAAGATTGTCGTGGTTGAACCATTGCTGCGATAAAACAGAGTGTTTCGAATTGTGAGGTTCGACCATGGTTCGACCTGTGGAACAGGTCGAACCATCTACAGTTTGGTCGAACCGATGTTGCAATGCCTCCAGATCGTGTCCAGTGCATTGGTTCGATCTCCTCTGTATGGTTCGACCTTCAATGTTTGTCGAACCATGGTCGAACCATGCCCTAGACATGTCCAAATTTGATTCCGGCCTCATAGGTCCCTCGTACTGCGTTCCCAACCTCAATATGATGGCGTTGCAGGATCTTAGATTCTCAATACTTTGAGACGGGAACTTCCCCTTCTCAAGAGTTTGAGTAAGCTTGTTAACACTTCCTGCCATCTCCCCCATTAGCAACGTAAGGTCCTTCACCTGCTTAGATATAACCTCATGGTTTGCATCAATTTTCTTTTCAAGTTTGGCCTTAAGGCGGTTAACTCTTTCATCATTCTTGGCCATATACCTGTTCACAGTATCCTCAAGACCCGGTTTCCCTTCTTCCACCTTAGCACTCTGGTCAACACCCATCGGAGGTTGAATCGTATTATTCGGATTGCTCCATGAGAACTCCGGCCTCCTAGGCTGTTGATAACCACCAGGGGGACCACGATTATTAAAGTTTCCTCGATAGTTTCCTTCTTAATTCCGGTTTCCTTGATCTGGATACCTAGTCCCTTGAATACTTTGACCCATGGCATAGTGTGCCTCTTCCAACTCCTCTTGGATTGGTCCATCATTCTTCAACTCTTGCTGCATGATTGGTACGCGCTGAGATAATTCGCTGATTTACTTCTGTTGGGATTCAAGTAGCTTGTTGATATTGGACAAGCTAGAGACGATCTCATCCTCTCTACTTGTTTTCACCATTTCTTGTTCAACCTTAGCTACCTTACCAAGGACATAAGTACTTCTAATTCTATCAGTTGGCCAATCCCTCGAATTCATCGAAATATCTTCAAACAACTTTTCGGCCTCTACAGATGACTTTGTAAGCAATGCTCCATTAGAAGAAGCATCCAATAACACTCGTGAATCACAGTCCAATCCATTGTAGAATATACTGATATATTGAGCTTTAGATAGCCCATGTTGAGGACACTTTCTAAGCATGTCCTTGAATCTATCCCATGCTTCATGAAATTTTTCACCTCCACCCATAGCAAATTGGTTAATGTCTTGCTTCATCCTAAACACCTTTGAAGGTGGCATGTACCTCTCTAAGAACCTTAACTACAGTTGCTCTCAAGTGGTGCACTCAGCTGCGTTGATAGTGTCGTACCAATCTCTCGCCTTTTCAGTAAGCGAGAATTTGAACAAAAGGATCTTCCTAGCATCTTCATGTTCTCCTGCATCTTTTTGAGTACTTGCATAGCCCAAGAACTTGTTCAGATGCTGCTGCGGATCCTCGAAAGACCCTCCTGAAAATGAGTTCCTTTCTATCATGCTAATAAGAGCGGGATGAAGATCAAAAGCCGAATTAGTTCCCCTCGCTCCTAGAAGTCCAATATTTCCAGCCCCATTGTTTCTGAAAACCTCTCGGATGGCTAGATTATCCGAATTTGCTGCCATGTTGACTGTCCTTACTCCCAAATTAACTTCAGTTGTAGCTTCAATTGTCTGCGAATTCTGCTCGTCAACTTCAACTCCAAAATTCAGAGCTTCAGTTGGATCAATAGTCTTTGCCTTGCTCTTCTTCTTCTTCTTCTTTCTTGACGATGCTCCGATTTCAGGATTATAGGGTTCAAGTTCACCTTTCTTTGATCTCGTGAGCATGCACCTAAAAAGAACTAGAATTAAAACAGAAAAATAAGAAAAATAGCCCTAATAAACTATAAATAACAAAAAGATATTTTAAGCCATCCCCGGCAACAGCGCCAAAAACTTGATGGGCGTTTTCTCAACACACAACTTTAATCCCCAAGTATGAAGGATATCAATTATAGTTTCGAAGGTGACTAAGTTAAATATCGAATCCACGGGACGGATAAATATTACTTTTGTTATTTTCTAGCAATTATGACTATGTTGAGAATGATATTTGTAGGTTTGTAAGCTAAGTAATAATAAAAATAGCAAATAAATAACAAGAACAAGAAAATAGTAGTTGTGATCAAATAAGATAATAGGTAGTTCGTCAAGCCATCCAGTTTCATTTGTTTATTCATACTTTCGTGTGTCGATGTCCGACTCTGCCTTGTAATGTGTTGTCTATGACGATCCCTTTCTTCTTTCTTTTCGTAATGATTAGTGTCCTCTTCATTAACTGCATATGCCTCCTTTTAAACTTGTAATCACGACTCTAGGGCTTGGAATGGGCTTTTCAAGTGATCCCACGTGTTTTGGCCTCGAAAATCCAGATAAGGTAAGTTCTCGCATGTCGGTTCGACCTCGTCAAACAAGTCGAACCACTGGCCGCAGGTCGAACCACAGGTCGAACCTACCTACTGGAAGTATTCTGCACTTGGTTCGACCTCTTGTACAGGTCGAAACCCTCGAGTCTTGATCGAACCACAGGTCGAACCTCACCACTGGACAATTTTCGCTCCTGGTTCGACCAACCGTCAGGTCAAACCCCAACGTCGTGGTCGAACCCATCTTCTCGCGAACTGGTTCGACCATGGTTCGACCTGATGAACAGGTCGAACCCCTTGAGTCGTGGTCGAACCTTCCTACTGCACACTTTGCAACACTGGTTCGACCTGTAGGAGAGGTCGAACCCTCCTCCAATAGGTCAAACCACCTCTCTCGTTGGCGGTTCGCGTGGTCTCGACTTCGTCTCTTCGATTCTTGGCACTTCCACTCCGATTTTGCTATGAAAACTACTCAAATAGCTCCACTAACACCTGATTCATGCTAATTCACAATATATATAGATTTTCCACCTATTTCCACCTCAAAACTCTCCAAAACTAGCACAAAACATGGTGCCAAACTTGTGAATTTACACACTCATCATCCCCCCTTGTGGGGTGTTGTATGTTGTGGCCTCTCTTCTCCTCTCTTGTTGTTGTGTTCCTCTCCTCTTTTTGGGGCTGTATAGACCTCCTTTTATACTTGTAATCATGTCTCCTAGGCTTGGAATGGGCTTTTCAAGTGATCACACGCGTTTAGGCCTCGAAAATACGGATTTGGTAAGTTCCCGTAGAGCGGTTCGACCTCCCAAACAGGTCGAACCAAACAGGGGAGGTCGAACCACCCTTCTGGACGTCCCAGGTGCTTGGTTCGACCAGAAAAATAGGTCGAAACAGCATGTCGTGGTCGAACCAGTTTTTCCGCCGTCTGGTTCGACCTTGGTTCGACCTGATGCTCAGGTCGAACCCACCTGTCGTGGTCAAACCGGTCGGAATCAGCTTGCGCAGTCTCCCCGTTTTGCGTATAACTTTCACATCCGACCTCTGAATTGAGTGATTTTTACGCTCACGCGATCCTCTCTTCCTTGGATTTCTATCCATATAAAGAAATCATAAAAAATCCAAGAATTGAATCTATAACAAGCCATGGAAATTAGCACATCTGTTCTGTTCGGTACAGCTCGCGCAGCGTCACCACTTCGCTCATAACTTCCTCGTTCGGACTCCAAATGGGGTGTTCTTTATATCAAAACGACCCTCTATTCAGTGGCTTTCCAACCATATATCACAATACCAGTTCACAGCTCCACATCAATACAGAATAATTATGAAAGTTGGACGTGCATTTCAGCATTCTTGCACAAATTGCACATTTTCTCCAACTTTACACTTTTGATCCCTTTTTCCACCTAAAACACAATAAAATACCTCAAGTGCACCTTATTCTCACATATAATGAATATAAGACCATTGTGCTAATATATAACAAGAATTTTCATCAAAAAGGTGTTAGATTGGACCATTAAACACACATATTTTCACTCTCATCAATCCCCCAAACTTACCCGTTGCTCGTCCCGAGGCAACAAAATAACAATAAAGAGAGAGAGAGTATGAAAATTAGCGGGGAAACAAGGACTATAACAAATACCCATTCACAATACAATTGTCCTCAACTTAGGTAATGCAACTCTAATTATATGTAATAATCAATTCATAGCATACAAGTTAAGACAATCACCACCAATTCAAATGCTCCATCAATATGTTCTCACGGGAAGTATATATCACTCGCACTCAAGTGTAAAGATGTACACTTATGGGTTAATGTGTTTACGCTCAGATTCAATTCAAGTGAATGCGTAACCATAAGCTTGCCAACAGTCTCAAACTCTTCACCACTTAAAAGTATGATTCAACAATAGGATCAAAAAGGACTTTTAATGGGATGTAATGTCGGCTCTTTGGTAAGGGTAGGAAATATATAGATAAAGTGACTCAATTAGTAGAGAATTAAAATTGGAGATCTTTTGTACTGCAGATTCTTACACTTCAAGGCTATCCAGCTTCATGCACTTCTAATTTTCTTTTCTCTCCTTTCCTTCAAGTTCAACATACTTTTTCTTTTCTCAAGAACATCTTTTTTTTCCTTCTCTTTTTCTGCTTTTTCTCTCGAGGTACCAGTTTCGGGCACTACCTCACGCATCCTCCATAGGGTACTAGATTTAAGCACTACCCTAGGGTATTTGATTCCATGGAGTACTAGATTTAAGCACTATTCCATGCTTCTCCTTAGATGCATTATCATAATCCATCACTATTAATTTCAACATCAATTTCATTCCTTCACAAATTGTTATCAAGCACCATTAACACACTTTGAAAAGCCATAAATTCTCTTCCAGAAGGACAATCAAGGCTCAAAAAATTCAGATGCTCAAAGTGGTTATTTCTCGTAGGCTACCAAAGAATAAGGTTTTTAGGCTCAACGGGGCTAACTACGGATAAACATTATTAGGTAGGGAATTATTTGGCTAAGTGACTCATTAATTCAAGAATGACCTAAAATCATCTCTCATCATCTAACACAACATGTAGTTTCAAGTAAGACAAGAGGCAAGTTCTAGAATACACACACAAGAACGATACTCACCAGAAAGAAATATCATGTGATTATGTACATGATCAACGAGGCTCAAAATCTCACATGGGTTTTTAACAAGTAACAGAGTACTTTTCATGGTAAGCAATATCCCACAAGTACACATAGAACTTCATATCTCAATATAACTCAAGTACACTTCCTTCATCAATTTCAAGAGCATATGAATTTCAAAGACAATTTTAACAATATAAGCTCACATGGATCACCACCATAAACACAATCCTTCCACTCCTATGAATTAAAAGCACACATAAAAAATAGAATAAGGAAACGAGGGCAACTGATTTTTCTTCAACGTATGCACGAGCTCCTCGAATCAAAGCCCTAATGTAGAACACGTCTTTCCCCCTCTTTTACCTTTTTCTATCATCAAAGCTCAAGCACACTCATCATTACAGGATTCATCAATAATAAAATAGGAGAACTATAAGAAAGAATTAATTGACTATCTAATCGACTCCCACACACTAGAAACACCACTAAACACTAGGCAAATTACAAAAAATCGACACATCAAAACCGATTAAAGTTTCAACATACCACAAAAAATCAACTCCCCTAGCAAACATTACAAAGAAAAGATTATACTCTTGGTGCTTCAATGAGGTAATAACATCACACCCCCAAACTTAGTAAAAACATAAGTTGAAACTAAGTTTGCAAAGAGATGTAATTGCCGATTAATAAGCACGTTAAATATAAAAATTTCTTACTCACACGAAAGAAATAAAGTAATAAAACGAAAGGGCAAGCCCCCAACAGGCGCTCATGTTTAACGTCGTAGAGTCACCACAGATTACCACTTTGAACTACTTGATCACAGGATGGTAATGTCGCATCCTCACCTTCAATTACTTTCTTTCCCTCTTCTTGTCTACACTCAACACCTCACCTTTCTTGGTCACAAGTATACGATCCTTGGAATTACCTTCCTCCCATGGCTGTCTAGACTCCTCCTTGTCAATCTTCCACTTAAATGCAGAATCACCTATCTTAAAAAAATCAAGATTAAACAAGTTAGAAACCACGTCAATGCTCTTGCACAATTGGGTCTCCATGGGCATCTTCATTGCATGATCAAGAGAGAAAACCACATCTTCATTATACGTCTACAGTCTAAGCTTTTCCGCTCTCAACTTCTTTGCTCTTTCCCACTTCTTCTCCATTGTAAGCTCAGTATTCTGCTCATGTAATGGTACTGGAGTAACATCAACATCATGCGGAGCATTCGGCATGGAAAATGGTGAAAAATAGTTGGGTTCGACCTGGATTCGACTAGTGGCACTGGTCGAATTGGATACGTTGTGGTCGAATCGAGCACCTGGAAGTCCATTCTCACCTTGCATGTTGGATTCGACCTGGATTCGACCAGATGGCCTGGTCGAATCGGCTCTTCCCAGGTTGAATCGGCTTTCTGGAAGATTTTTGCCCTTCGGTTCGACCTAAGTTTGACTAGATGGCTTGGTCGAACCAATTATGTCGTGGTCGAATTGTTGTCGCGATGAAACAGGGTGCTTCTCAAAGTGCGGTTCGACCTCGGTTCGACATCGGTTCGACCTGATGACCAGGTCGAATCAATGTTTCTTTGGTTGAACCGATCTTCTTGTTGGATTGTATACTAAAAGCCTAGCTTTAGTATGAACAATGTTATAACAATATTTGAAATGAGAATCATATGATCAAATGATTGCATCTTATAATTTATTTTATATGCATGATGCAATAGTCCACTTACTTTATACTGTAGATAATATGTTGTGCGACAACACGTGGAAGATCATATTATCGGTTTCCTTATAAAGTATAAACAGATGCTCACAACCAAGATAGATGGGGACTCTCTATCGGTATGGTTGTAGTGTGGTTTGGTATTAGCTTGTCTTGGCTATAGAATCACATTAGTGCACTTGTGTGTATTGAGCAGGACCGCTTGAGATCGTTCGACTTATACTGACTTACAGAAGAACTTGATCTCTGTTATTATGAAAGTTCGTGCTCTTAATCCCTATACAATAACCTCGACACGTAGGGCAGTATGTATTTCTTTGATTCATAAATGGGTGAGATTTATAAGTATTAAATCAATATACTCGGTGAGTTGGGAAGTAGTGCTGTCTCTATGGTGTGCTGTTGATTGTAGAAGGAATCCATGTCCGTCATATGTTGATGATGTCCCCTTGAGGAGCTCATAAGGTTTATCATGTAAATCTTGCAAGTGGATTAATTTTCAGCATGATAATAAGGTTGAGTGGTACTACTCTCGGATGAGATATTAATTAATTTGAGTTGTCAGTAACTTAATTAATTAATGGACATTGTATATCTTAAACATGGGGAGACCATCGGGCTCATAATAAGAAGGAGCCCAGAATATAATTTGGGATTGGATGGGTAGTGCAATAATAATATTTTAGTGGACTATATTATTATTATTAGATTTAATTAAAAGCTTTGGGCTAAGCTTGGTTAATTAAATTCAATTGAGGCCCAGTCCAATTTCTCCTCCTGGTCCCTACTGTAGCCCAATTATATAAGTCATCTCAGCTCCTGTTAACCCTAAGTCAGTGCCTCATTTGATAGAGAGAAAGAACAACAGCAGGATTCGACTTGGGACATACAGCAAAAGATTGAGAGGTGGTTCACTGCTGTTCATCCTCTACATCGACCCAGAAGTACGGTAAACACGTTTAATTGCTTTCGCTGATTGTTTGCCTAAATTCCTTAACGGATCACGTTGAACCACACGATCCAATTGCCAACAATGGTATCAGAGCGTTGGTTTCGTGGTGAAAAATGATTCATTAGTTTTTGTGATTATATGATTGTGTCAAATGATCTGGTTGTAATCGCATGATTCTTGATGTGCTATCCATGTGTTAATGGTCAGATTAATATCATGTCTAATTGGGATAATTTGATTATGTGAAATAATCTGATAATTATCTCTGTGGGTTTTATACTGTATTGTTCATTACCATGACTAGCAATTTGGTATGTGTGATTGATTATTGTCTGTTAATTACTGGACATATAACACACACATCGAGAAACCCTATATGCTATCTATTACGCACACACACGTCTGCACGATGAACGGTGAGAGGCCGGCTGCCCAGCAGCATGTCGAAGACTGTCGGTCGATAGGGCTGAAGGTGATCCCCGTGTGTGGTGTCGGCGCGTAATGGCTGGAAGCAGGAATCAGGCCGACGGCGCATGATGACTGGCATCAGGAGTCAGGCCGACAGCACGTGAAGGCTGGAAGACGAAGCAGCGGCGACTGCTCTACTAAAGTGTGCCTTGGCAATGCGTTGGCGTGACCTGGAGGCTCACGGACTGACGATGGCAGAGCGTCAGAACATCGATAATCCCGGGTGACTTCTCGGCCGCTTCTGGCATGAGTCGACGAAGTGGACGCTGGCTTGTGCCCGGTGGCGCTGAAGTGGGCAACCACCATGGTGGCAGATCTGGACAGTGGGACTCGGACGAGTCGAACCCGTTACCGATCGGATCGGAGATGATCCGCCCAGAAGATCGGCGACGCACGATGGCCAGAGAGGGAGATGGAGGCACGTCTATGATCGGGTCTTGGGCAGAATCGATGGTGCCGTACCAGATCCTGAAGGGTCTGAAGTTTTCTGGAGTTTCCATGGTGGATTCCAGCGGCGACCTGGAACAGCGAAGGCTGGGCGGCGCTGGAGGTGACGCGGTGGCTGGGCGGTGCTGGAGGTAAAATGTTTTGCCGATCCGGTCAGTCTGCATGCACGACTGTGGGTCGGTGGGAGCATCGCCGGTGGGCGCAACTGCGGTACTTGCGCTGCGGCAACTGGCGGCTGATGGGATCGAGCAACAAGAAGCGAGATGGCGGTTGCTCGGCGCTGCTGAATAGGCCTGAGTTTACTATCGGGTTAAGGGCAGGCGGCGGCTGTTATTAGAGCAGCTGTTTGGTGTTTTGGGCCTGATTTATGTTATGGGCCCAATTTTATTTTAATTTGGTTATGGGCTGTTGGGCCCATATTTAATTAAAATGCTTGTGAGCTATTGTAGTTGGGCAAATTTAATTGCCTGATGGGCTATATACAGTTATTAATAAAGGCTGCTCAGTTAATTTTAATTTAGTTTTGGGCTGTTGGGCCCAATTTTAATTAAAATGGTAATGGGCTGCTAGGCAATATTAATTGCTGGTTTTAATTAATTGTGGGCTTGATGTTGGGTCATGTTAAATATTGGGCTAGACCTTAATGCATAAATTGACAGGGTAAATGGGCTTAATTATTTAATTAATGGGCTGCTCATTTTATGCTAATGATGTTTGGGTCAGCTGGGCCTATTTAATTGACCAACATATTATGCAATTAATTAATGTTATACAACTGATTAATTGATTTAATTGTCAATTATTGTTGTATATGTAAAAGACATGTTCTATGTAATTTATTTATTTAAATTGCTGTTAATAGAAGCATGTCTAAGTTGTATATTTTATTCTGGAATATTATATGCATGTTAAAAACCCTCGGTGTTAAATAACTAAGTGGGAGAGGAGATTGGTAATAAATTCCAGCGGCCTCCATTATTGGTTTGTTAGCGATGTGAATAGACTTGCGCATCGGCATTAGAGCATTCCTCCCCATCGGATGAGTTTATTCATGGATTGCTGGAACAGACTTCATTAAATAATTACGTTTGTAATGTGATGCATATGAACTTGCGCGTTGGCTTAGACCTTCCTCCCTATCGGATGAGTTTATATGCGGTTCACTGGTACAAACTTGTAATAGATGACTGTAGGCAGTTATCCGAGCGCGTGTGCACTTCTCTATCTGTAAGGCACATAAGCTTGGGCCGCGGACTTGGGGTCAAATAATGGTGTACACTTAGATATAAATAATAAGTATCCTCCCATCAGAGTCACTGCTTTTATTTGCATGGCTAAAGAGGAACCGACTATTAATTATTTTGTCATAAAGTTAGGTTGACAAATGAAATTAATGGGTAAAACCTTCTCTTGTAAATATTCGGGTTTGTAAACGTCCACACTATCATGGCTTGCAGACTCACGGTGCTTGAGATGTCGGTGAATTTTATTTTATATTGTTTTGAGGGAATCAATATAAAAGAATAAAATTCAAAGATTTGATCGGTAAATTTATTTGTGATTCTCTGAATTTCGAATGGTTTTATCTCACTTTTTATTAACTAAAAGAAATTAAATTTACTCGTCCTAATTAGATGATTAGAAAAGAATCTTGGTTTTGAAAATTACTGCTTAAGAAAATAAAAATGTGTTCTCACATAGGACGTCTCATGATGCCTTTTAAAGTCTCTAGTGAAGAGATGAGAGTTTCATAGAAATATGATGATCTCATGTAACTCTTCGGATACTTGAGTAAATTAAAAGGCAGAAGATCATGGTTGAATTGATGAATGAATTGGAAAAGCTTGGAATAGAAATTGAAAGGGAAACCTAGATCAATTTATTCTTCACAATTTGTCTGGATGTTTTGAGCAAGTTCTACCTGAAATACAGGAGGTTGTATATGGTGGGAAACTTCTAACAAAACATGTGGCAAAAGAAAGCCATTTTTCATCATGATGTGAACAAGTTTAATATCTTATTTACTAATGGTTTAAACATGATTAGTGATGGCATCTACTGACACGAAGTATGTAGATACTAGAATCACTAAATGTTTATCACTGAGTAAGGATAAGATTGTTAATAACATGGGTAAAACTACAAATGTAGTGGCTATTGCAGTGGGAGTTGTTTATTTATCTCATAATAAAAATAAACGATTGATTATGAGAAATTGTCTTTACGTACGTTTCATAGAAAGAATTTGATTTCGGTTTCTATGCATTAACGGATGGATACTTTATTTCATTTAAATGACATGGTCATAGTAATGAGTAATGAGGCTATAATCCGTTAAAGTACGTTGGTAGATAATATGTAAACTCTTGAATCATGCACATCCCACAGATGCAATAAATAGTAATTAATAATGCATCTTCTAATATTAGTAAGAGAAAGGAACCTTCGGAGATGAACTAAAACATACATTTGGCATCTAAGATTAGTTCATTTTACTTAGGTAGGATTCAAAAGTTGATAACTGATAGACCGTAAGGTTTATCTGAAGTGGAAACTATCGAACTTGCGAGTCTTGCTTGGAAGTAAAAATGATTAACTGTCTTTTCAAGGCTGTGGGGTGTAGAGCCGAAGATATATATGTTGGAATTAGTTCATTCTGATTCAAGCGAACCTAATATTATCCAGGCGAGAGGTGGTTATGAATATTTAAAGATTATTCTGGATACCAATATATTTATTTGATGCACTGCATGTCTAAGTTCTTTGATTAATTCAAGAATTACAAGACTGGTACAGTGAAGCGTCATGAAAAATATATTAAGTCATTACGATTTAATCGTGATGGCGAATACCTCTTGGGATAGTTAGGAGCTATTAATCAGAAGTTGAGATTAAATCTCAAGTTGACTACACCGGGCATGCCCCAGCTGAATGGTGTGGTGGATAGAAAGAATAAGGCTCTTATGGTTATGATTAGATAGATGATGAATTATTTGGAATAATTAAATTCATTTTATGGATATGCCCTAGATACAGTAATTCGTAAAACATTTTGTCTGTTTGTGGGACATCCTAGAAAAATGAAGGGTGATTTATTTAGTTCAAAAGATCGAAGGGTGATTGTCAATACAAACACTGGATTTTTTGGAAAAGAACTATGTAATAAATCACAAACCCATGTATGATTTGTTCAAAAGAAAGTGAGAGGAAAACACTAAGTAAAAGTACCAAGTGCACAAGAGGATATACCATAAGGTAAACTGCAACGCGTGTCATGTCTGATACACAATTACATGTAGTGCCTTGTCGTAGTGGGAGGGTTGTTTGACAACCCGTAAGATATATGTTTTGGGAAAGTCGTAAAACTTGGTCCCTAGTAAACATGGTATTGTCCCACGAATACGTCGTAGCACTACAAGATGAAAATGCAGAATCTTAGTAAGTTGCAATGGATGTTGAAATAGAATCTACGGATTCTAAATTATGTCTGGAGCTTGAAGAACCACTAAATGGTATAAAAATCATTGCAAGTGGTCATAGGAAATAAAAGAGGATCATATGGAAAGGTGAAAACCTTGAAAGCAAAGCTTGTTGCGAAAAAGTGTACTCAGAAAGAAATGGTTCGATTATGAGGAAACATATTTGCTGGTAGCTATGCTTAAGTTGATCCGGATTCTTTTATGTATTGCTGCTCATATTGAACTATGAGGAACAACAAATAGATGTCAAGACAGCTTTCCTGATTGGAAGTCTTGAGGAAAATATCTATGTGAAGCGACCAGAGTGATTCATTGCAAAATACTAATAGCATTTTGATAGTAAGCTTAAAAGTGTCCAGCGATGGACTAAAGCAAGCTTTGAGATCATGAAGCATCTGTTTTGATTAGGTAATCCAGTGGCATGGATTTAAATCAATAAGCGGATGAGTCTTGTGTGTTGTAAAGAGTGACAGAAACGTGGTGGTGTTTCTTGTACTATATGTAGATAGTATCTTACTCATTGGAGACAATGAAAGAGTATTATCGGGCGTATGAGTATGGTTAATAAAGCGGTAGAGATGAAGGACTTAAGAAAGGTAAAATATATTCTTTTGATCACGGTAATACGGATCACAAGAAAGGATGTTATGCTTATCTCAAGTTTCATAAAATGATACAGTCCATACTCGTTTAGCATGTGAATTTATCTAAGTGAATGTGTCTTTGAGACACAAGAAGAAGATAAAGAGGATGAAAGCGGTTCCTTATGCTTTGGCAAATAAGGAAGCTTAATCTAAGGAATGCTATGAACGATGTTGGATATCTGTTTTGTTGGATGCATGAACAGTGGGTATCAACGTAACCCAGAACAAGAATGATGAACTGTGGTAAGACATATATGAAGTGCCTGAGAAGGACTGGAAATTATATATAGACTTACTGAGCAGATTCACTGCTTCTTGTGGATTACGTAGATTCGGATTTTTAGTCAGATTGGACTGTAGTAAATTCTCCTCAAAGGTTATGTGTTTAATCTTAGGAAGTAGAGTCATAATGTGGAGGAGTGTTATATAGAAATATATTTCAGACTCCGGACTCCATTATGGAAAGATGATGAATTGGAGCCTATGAGGCAGCCAAAGTATCTATATGACTCTAGAGACTTCATGATGGACTTTGAAGTGTTTCTAAGTTTGCCCAAGGTAATCATAATTTACATTGATGATATTGGTGCAGTTGCAAACTTGAAGAAATCACGAGTCCATAAGGCAATTAAACACATGGAGCGCGAGTACCACCTGTTACGAGAAATCTTATGATGACCACCTGTTACGAGAAATCGTATGATGAGGGGAAGGTTGTTGTCGCCTAAATTACATCGGATGATGACTTAGTAAACCATTTACAAGGACCTTAAGGCGAGAGCTTTTAATGGTCGTATAGTTGGAGTAGGAATCAGATGTATGGCAGAAGACATGACAGCATAGTCTTTTAGTATAAGTGGGAGATTGTTGGATTGTATATTAAAAGCCTAACTTTAGTATGAACAATGTTATAACAATATTTGAAATGAGAATCATATGATCAAATGATTGCATCTTATAATTTATTTTATATGCATGATGCAATAGTCCACTTACTTTATACTGTAGATAATATATTGTGCGACAACATGCGGAAGATCATATTATCGGTTTCTTTATAAAGTATAAACAGATGCTCACAACCAAGATAGACGGGGACTCTCTATCGGTATGGTTGTAGTGTGGTTTGGTATTAGCTTGTCTTGGCTATAGAATCACATTAGTGCACTTGTGTGTATTGAGCAGGACCGCTTGAGATCGTTCGACTTATACTGACTTATAGAAGAACTTGATCTCTGTTATTATGGAAGTTCGTGCTCTTAAGCCCTATACAATAATCTCGACACGTAGGGCAGTATGTATTTCTTTGATTCATCAATGGGTGAGATTTATAAGTATTAAATTAATATACTCGGTGAGTTGGGAAGTAGTGCTGTCTCTATGGTGTGCTGTTGATTGTAGAAGGAATCCATATCCGTCATAGGTTGATGATGTCCCCTTGAGGAGCTCATAAGGTTTATCATGTAAATCTTGCAAGTGGATTAATTTCCGGCATGATAATAAGGTTGAGTGGTACTACTCTCGGATGAGATATTAATTAATTTGAGTTGTAAGTAACTTAATTAATTAATGGACATTGTATATCTTAAACATGGGGAGACCATCGGGCTCATAATAAGAAGAAGCCCAGAACATAATTTGGGATTGGATGGGTAGTGCAATAATAATATTTTAGTGGACTATATTATTATTATTGGATTTAATTAAAAGCTTTGGGCTAAGCTTAGTTAATTAAATTTTATTGAGGCCCAGTCCAATTTCTCCTCCTGGTCCCTGCTGTAGCCCAATTATATAAGTCATCTCAGCTCCTGTTAACCCTAAGTCAGTGCCTCACTTGACAGAGAGAAAGAACAATAGCAGGATTCCACTTGGGACATACAGCAGAAGATTGAGAGGTGGTTCACTGCTGTTCATCCTCTACATCGACCCATAAGTACGGTAAACACGTTTAATTGCTTCCGTTGATTGTTTGCCTGAATTCTTTAACGGATCACGTTGAATCACACGATCCAATTACCAACACTTTTGTCAAAACAGAGTGCTCTGGATGGGTGGATTCGACCTGAGGGCCAGGTCGAATCGACTGGTTGTTGGTCGAATCGAGGCGCAGCTTCTGTCGGATGTCTTCCCGCAGCTAGATTCGACCTCCCCTACATGCTTCGACCTGTGGGACAGGTCGAATCATAGTGTTTTTGGTCGAATCTACTTTCTTTCACCTCAAACTTTGACTCTGGCTTCATTGGTCCCTCGTACTGCGTTCCAAAGCTTAACGTGATGGCTTTATTCTCTAATTTTTTTGTCAATTGATTCACGTTCGTGGTCATCTGCCCCATAACCAAGGTAAGCTCCTTCAACTGCTTAGATAAATCTGCATGATCAACATTCATGGTATCCTCAAGACGATCAATCCTTGCATCATTCTCAGCCATGTATCGATAGAAGGTATCTTCAACACTCTTCACTTCTTACTGCTTCATACTAGGCCCCCTTAGTGTCAACTCTGTAATCTGCCTCTGCTGGGACTCTAGTAGCTTGTTGATGTTAGATATGTTGGATTGTATACTAAAATTCTAGCTTTAGTATGAACAATGTCATAACAATATTTGAAATGAGAATCATTGATCAAATGATTGCATCTTATAATTTATTTTATATGCATGATGCAATAGTCCATTTACTTTATACTGTAGATAATATGTTGTGCGACAACACGCAGAAGATCATATTATCGGTTTCCGTATAAAGTATAAACAGATGCTCACAACTGAGATAGACGGGGACTCTCTATCGGTATGGTTGTAGTGTGGTTTGGTATTAGCTTGTCTTGGCTATAGAATCACATTAGTGCACTTGTGTGTATTGAGTAGGACCGTTTGAGATCGTTCTTCTTATACTGACTATATAGTAGAACTTGATCTCTGTTATTATGGAAGTTCGTGCTCTTAATCCCTATACAATAACCTCGACACGTAGGGCAGTATGTATTTCTTTGATTCATCAATGGGTGAGATTTATAAGTATTAAATCAACAAACTCGGTGAGTTGGGAAATAGTGCTGTATCTATGGTGTGCTGTTGATTGTAGAAGGAATCCATGTCCGTCATAGGTTGATGATGTCCCCTTGAGGAGCTCATAAGGTTTATCATGTAAATCTTGCAAGTGGATTAATTTCCGGCATGATAATAAGGTTGAGTGGTACTACTCTCGGATGAGATATTAATTAATTTGAGTTGTCAGTAACTTAATTAATTAATGAACATTGTTTTTCTTAAACATGGGGAGACTATCGGGCTTATAATAAGAAGGAGCCCATAACATAATTTTGGGATTGGACGGGTAGTGCAATAATAATATTTTAGTGGACTATATTATTATTATTGGATTTAATTAAAAGCTTTGGGCTAAGCTTGGTTAATTAAATTCAATTGAGGCCCAGCCCAATTTCTTCTCCTGGTCCCTGCTGTAGCCCAATATATATAGTCATCTCAGCTTCTGGAAACCTAAGAAAATTACGCCTCTTTCAACGAGAGTCAGGGAAAGAAGCAGATTGAGAGAATCCTGCAGATTGTTGCCCACACAACAGCAGGATTCGACTTGGGACATACAGCAGAAGATTGAGAGGTGGTTCTCTGCAACGGTTCATCCTCTACACCAATCCAGAAGTACGGTAAACGGTTTAATTATGCTTCCGCTGATTTGTTTACCTGTTTTACTAACGAATCACGTTGATCCGCACGATCTAATTGCCAACAATTGGTATCAGAGCGCTGGTTTCGTGGTGAAACGTGAGACGTTATGTGGGATTTTTTATGATTATATGATTATTTGAATTGATCTGGTTGTAATCGCATGATTCCTGATGTGCTATTCATGTGTTTATTAAAGTCAGAAAGCATGTGAATAAGGATTTGTATATTTTTTGTTTTATATATGAAAATCCTATGTATTCATCCTGGACTCTATATACATCCTGTACCCTGGACACCCTATTTTCTTTTCTTTTGGCTATCTCTTTCGACCTGGACATCCCACACCCAAACACACGACTGGACCATTCGTTGATAGTGTAAGTAGGAAAGAAAGAAAGGACTGCTGTCATGCGATCACGACGGGCGCTGCCGCACCATCGTCATGTGCTTAACGACGACGCATCAGGGAGATGCTGGATGGTTTTCGGTGGACTGATGCATCGACGATTCAGGCAATAGGGATCGCTGGACCACCAACAACAGGTTCCAGTCGGGGTCAGTGTCGAACAGCAAAATTCCGGTCGAGTGCGAGGTAGATTCAAGGGGAGTCAAAGCAGACCGGTGGCGTGACTGACCGGCGTTGATAGTCGATGGCTAAAGGCTCTGTCTGAAGGCTTTGGGAGCTTAACGACGACGAGGCTGGCGGCTTCGCAGCGCCGCTGATGGCATCGACGGGAAGCAGCTCTCGGTGCTGATTGTTGACAATCTGGTGGCGATGCTGTGGGACCAGACGGTGGCGTCGACTGATCGCTTAAACCACGATCGTCGACAACAGTACGTCTCCAGGTGAGTCGACTCATGATCTGGGCTGACCAAACGATGGATGGGACTGCAGATTGGCAGTCCGCGACGGAGTCAAAGCAAGATGGGCGGCGGCGGACGCTGGGCGCGGCGTTCCGAGCGAGTCCCCTGATGATTCCGGGCGAGTCTCTTATCGATCCGGAGAGTTCAAATGTGGGCTTCTTCTTTCTGGGCTGGTTGGCAGCGGGGCAGCACTGATCGCGTTGCTTCACGGCAGCGTCGGATCTGAAACGGCAGAAGGGTGAGGGTGACGGCGCGCGCAAGCTGGGTCATCGACGAATCTCCGGTGGGCTGACGGAGCTATCGCAGAGAGCTGCGGCGCCAGTGTGCCCTTCCGGTGTCTGCTGCCAAGTGCATTCGGACGGCGGCTGCTGGATTTGGTAGGGCAGCAGTTTGGAAATTAATCGGCTGTCTTGAAGGGCTGGGCCAATTTTTTTTAATTGCTGGCCTATGGTTTTTGGGCCTGTGTTCTGTTGGGCCCTATTTAATTGAGCTGGCCATGGGTCTGTGTACAGTTGGACCTAAATATTTATTAAGGTGTCTGTTGGGCTGGCAGGTTTAATAAGGGCCCAATTCAGTAATATATTAGGAGCTGCTCATTTATTTAATTTGTTTTTGGGCTTTTGGGCCCAAATTTTAATTAAATAGTAATGGGCTGTTGGGCCAATATTAATTGCTGGTTTTAATTAATTGTGGATAATGGGCCAAGCATGATAATTAATTAATTATATTAATGGACTAATTTTGTGCTAGTGGGCTTGGTGGATTTAATTTAATTTTGGGCTGAGTATATGGGTCATGGAAAATGGACTTGATTAATTATTTAATCTGCTGCTCATTTTGTGCTCCTTTGTTGCTCTAGGGCACAAATTAATTAATCCACTATTTATGCAATTAATTAATGTTATATAACTGATTAATTGATTTAATTGTCAATTATTGTTGTATATGTGTAAGACATGTTCTATGTAATTTATTTATTTAAATTGCTGTTAATAGAAGCATGTCTAAGTTGTATATTTTATTCTGGAATATTATATGCATGTTAAAAACCCTCGGTGTTTAAATAACTAAGTGGGAGAGGGGATTGGTAATTAATTCCCGCGGCCTCCATTATTGGTTTGTAAGTGATGTGAGTAAACTTGCGCGTTGGCAATAGAGCCTTCCTCCCTAACGGATGAGTTTATTCACGGATCACTGGTACAAACTTCTTTAAATAATTATTGTTTATAATGTGTTGCATATGGGCTTGCGCGTTGGCTATAGTGCCTTCCTCCCTAACGGATGAGCTTATATGCGGTTCACTAGTACAAACTTATATAATTGATGGTTGTAGAAAGTTATCTGAGCGCGTGTGTACTTCTCTAACAGTAAGGCACATAAGCTTGGGCAGCGGACTTGGGATCAAATAATGGTGTACACTTAGGTGTAAATAATTAGTATCCTCCCCAACGGAGTCACTGCTATTATTTGCATGGCTAAAGAGGAACCGACTATTAATTATTTTGTCATAAAGTTAGTTTGACAAATGAAATTAATGGGTAAAACCTTCTCTTGTAAATATTCGGGTTTGTAAACGTCCACCCTAACGTGGCTTGCAGAATCACGGTGCTTGAGATGCGGTGAATTTTATTTTTATATTGTTTTTGAGGGAATCAATATAAAAGAATAAAATTCGAAGATTTGATCAGTAAATTTATTTGTGATTCTCTGAATTTCGAATGGTTTTATTTCACTAATTGTTAACTAAAAGACATCATATTTACTTGTCCAAATTAGATGATTGGAAAAGAATCTTGGTTTTGAAAATTACTGCTTAAGAAAATACATGTGTATTCTCACAAAGGACATCTCATGATGCCTATTAAAGTCTCTAGTGAAGAGATGAGAGGTTCATAGAAATATGATGGTCTCATGTAACTCTTCGGATACTTGAGTAAATTAAAAGACAGAAGATCATGGTTCAATTGATGAATGAATTGAAAAAGCTTGGAATAGAAATTGAAAGGGAAACCTAAATCAATTTATTCTTCACAATTTGCCTGGATGTTTTGAGCAAGTTCTACCTGAAATACGAGAGGTTGTATATGGTGGGAAACTTCTAACAAAACATATGACAAAAGAAAGCCAATTTTCATCATGATGTGAACAAATTTAATATCTTATTTACTAATGGTTTGAACATGATTAGTGATGGCATCTACTGATACGAAGTATGTAGATACTGGAATCACTAAATGTTTATCACTGAGTAAGGATAAGATTGTTAATAACATGGGTAAAACTACAAAGGTAGTTGCTATTGCAGTGAGAGTTGTTTATTTATCTCATGATAAGAATAAACGATTGATTATGAGAAATTGTCTTTACGTACGTTTCATAGAAAGAATTTAATTTTGGTTTCTATGCATTAACGGATGGACACTTCATTTCATTTAAATGACATGATCATGGTAATGAGGAATGAGGTTATAACCCGTTAAAATACGTTGGTGGATAAAAAGTATACTCTTGAATCATGTACATCCCACAAATGCAATAAATAGTAATTAAATAATGCATCTTCTAATATAAGTAAGAGAAAGGAACCTTCGGAAATGAACTAAACATACATTTGGCGTCTATGATTAATTCATTTTACTTGAGTATGATTCAAAAGTTGATAGCCGATAGACCGTGAGGTTTATCTGAAGTGAAACTATCGGACTTGCGAGTCTTGCTTGGAAGTAAAAATGATTAACTGCCTTTTTAAGGTTGTGGGGAGTAGAGCCAAAGATATATATGTTGGAATTAGTTCATTCTGATTCAAGCGAACCTAATATTATCCAGGCGAGAGATGGTTATGAATATTCGAAGATTATTCTGGAAACCAATATATTTATATGATGCACTGCATGTCTAAGTTCTTTGATTAATTCAAGAATTGTAAGGCTGGTACAGTGAAGCGTCATGGAAAATATATTAAGTCATTATGATTCAATCATGATGGCGAATACCTCTTGGGATAGTTAGGAGCTATTGATCAGAAGTTGAGATTAAATCTCAAGTTGACTACACCGGGTTTGGCCCAAACTGGATGGTGTAGTGGATAGAAGGTATTAGGCTCTTATGGTTATGATTAGATAGATGATGAATTATTTGGAATAATTAAAATTCATTTTATGGATATGCCCTAGAAACAGTAATTCGTAAGACATTTGCCTGTTTGTGGGACATCCTGGAAAAATGAAGGTTGATTTATTTAGTCCAAAAGATCGAAGGGTGACTGTTAACACAAACACCAGATTTTTAGAAAAGGACTATGTAATAAATCACAAGCCCATGTATGAGTTGTTCTAAAGGAAGTGAGAGGAAAACACTAAGTATAAGTACCAAGTGTACAAGAGGATATACCACAAAGTAAATTGCAACGCGTGTCACAACTGATACACAATTACATATAGTGACTGGTCGTAGTGGGAGGGTTGTTTGACAACCCGTAAGATATATGTTTTGGGAGAGTCGTGAGACTTGGTCCCTAGTAAACATGGTATTGTCCCACGAATACGACGTAGCACTACAAGATTAAAATGCGGAATCTTAGTATATTGCAATGTATGATGAAATAGAATCTACGGATTCTAAATTAAGTCTGGAGCTTAAAGGATCACTAAAATGGTGTAAAAGCCATTGCAAGTGGTCAAGGGAAATAAAAGAGGATCATACGGAAAGGTGAAAATCTTGGAAGCAAAGCTATGTTGCGAAAAGGTGTACTCAGAAAGAAATGGTTCGATTATGAGGAAACATGTTCGCTGGTAGCTATGCTTATATTGATCCGGATTCTTTTATTTATTGCTGCTATGAGGAATAACAAATAGATGTCAAGACAGCTTTCCTGATTGGAAGTCTTGAGGAAAACATCTATGTGAAGCAACCAGAGTGATTCATTGCAAAGTACTAATAGCATTTTGATAGTAAGCTTAAAAGTGTCCAGCGATGGACTAAAGCAAGCTTTAAGATAGTGAAGCATCTGTTTTGATTAGGTAATCCAGTGGCATGGATTTAAATCAATGAGCGGATGAGTCTTGTGTGTTGTAAAGAGTGACGGAAACGTGGTGGTGTTTCTTGTACTATACGTAGATAGTATCTTGCTCATTGGAGACAATGAAAGAGTATTATCGGGCGTATGGGTACGGTTAATAAAGCTGTAGAAATGAAGGACTTAAGAAAGGCAAAATATATCCTTTTGATCACGGTAATACGGATCACAAGAAAGGATATTATGCTTATCTCAAGTTTCATAAAATGATACAGTCCATACTCGTTTAGCATGTAAATTTATCTAAATGAATGTGTCTTTGAGACACAAGAAGAAGATAAAGAGGATGAAAGCGGTTTCTTATGCTTCGGCGAATAAGGAAGCTTAATCTAAGGAATGCTATGAACGATGTTGGATATCTGTTTTGCTAAATGCAAGAACAGTGGGTATCAACGTAACCCGAAACAAGAATGATGAAATGTGGTAAGACATATATAAAGTGCCTGAGAAGGACTGGAAATTATATGTGGACTTACTGGACAGATTCACTGCTTCTTGTGGATTACGTAGATTCAGATTTTTTAGTCAGATTGGACGGCAGTAAATTCACCTCAAAGGTTATGTGTTTAATCTTAGGAAGTAGAGTCATAATGTGGAGGAGTGTTATATAGAAATATATTTCAGACTCCGGACTCCATCATGGAAAGATGATGAATTGGAGCCTATGAGGCAGTCAAAGTATCTATATGACTCTAGAGACTTCATGATGGACTTTGAAGTGGTTCTAAGTTTGCCCAATGTAATCACAATTTACATTGATGATATTAGTGCAGTTGCAAACTTGAAGAAATCACAAGTCCATAAGGCAATTAAACACATGGAGCGCGAGTACCACCTGTTACGAGAAATCGTATGATGAGGGGAAGGTTGTTGTCGCCTAGATTGCATCGGATGATGACCTAGTAAACCATTTACAAGGACCTTAAGGTGAGAGCCTTTTAATGGTCGTGTAGTGGGAGTAGGAATCAGATGTATGGCAGAAGACATGACAGCATAGTCTTTTAGTATAAGTGGGAGATTGTTGGATTGTATACTAAAATTCTAGCTTTAGTATGAACAATGTCATAACAATATTTGAAATGAGAATCATTGATCAAATGATTGCATCTTATAATTTATTTTATATGCATGATGCAATAGTCCATTTACTTTATACTGTAGATAATATGTTGTGCGACAACACGCAGAAGATCATATTATCGGTTTCCTTATAAAGTATAAACAGATGCTCACAACTGAGATAGATGGGGACTCTCTATCGGTATGGTTGTAGTGTGGTTTGGTATTAGCTTGTCTTGGCTATAGAATCACATTAGTGCACTTGTGTGTATTGAGTAGGACCGTTTGAGATCGTTCTTCTTATACTGACTATATAGTAGAACTTGATCTCTGTTATTATGGAAGTTCATGCTCTTAATCCCTATACAATAACCTCAACACGTAGGGCAGTATGTATTTCTTTGATTCATCAATGGGTGAGATTTATAAGTATTAAATCAACAAATTCGGTGAGTTGGGAAATAGTGCTGTATCTATGGTGTGCTGTTGATTGTAGAAGGAATCCATGTCCGTCATAGGTTGATGATGTCCCCTTGAGGAGCTCATAAGGTTTATCATGTAAATCTTGCAAGTGGATTAATTTCCGGCATGATAATAAGGTTGAGTGGTACTACTCTCGGATGAGATATTAATTAATTTGAGTTGTCAGTAACTTAATTAATTAATGGACATTATTTTTCTTAAACATGGGGAGACTATCGGGCTTATAATAAGAAGGAGCCCAGAACATAATTTTGGGATTGGACGGGTAGTGCAATAATAATATTTTAGTGGACTATATTATTATTATTAGATTTAATTAAAAGCTTTGGGCTAAGCTTGGTTAATTAAATTCAATTGAGGCCCAGCCCAATTTCTCCTCCTGGTCCCTACTGTAGCCCAATATATATAGTCATCTCAGCTTCTGGAAACCTAAGAAAATTACGCCTCTTTCAACGAGAGTCAGGGAAAGAAGCAGATTGAGAGAATCCTGCAGATTGTTGCCCACACAATAGCAGGATTCGACTTGGGACATACAGCAGAAGATTGAGAGGTGGTTCTCTGCAACGGTTCATCCTCTACACCAACCCAGAAGTACGGTAAACGGTTTAATTATGCTTCCGCTGATTTGTTTACCTGTTTTACTAACGAATCACGTTGATCCGCACGATCCAATTGCCAACAAGATAGACTAGAGACGATCTCATCATCCCTATTCAGTTTCACTTGATATTCAACCTGCGCCACCTTGCCAAGTACATATGATCCTCTATCTCTCTCTACTGGCCAGTCACGTGAATTCATAGAGATGTCTTCAAACAACTTTTCCGCTTCAAGTGCTGTCTTAGATAACAGTGCTCCACCAGATGATACATCAATAAAAATACGCGACTCACAATCCAATCCATAGTAGAAGATACTTATGTATTCAGCCTTAGACATTCCATGCTGTGGGCACCTCTTGAGCATGTCTTTAAACCTGTCTCACGCCTCATCAAATTTCTCACCCTGATTCATAACAAATTGGGTGATCTCTTGCCTCATTCTTAAGATTCTTGAGGGTGGCATGTTTCTTTCCAAGAACTTCTACCGCAGTTGGTCCCATGTAGTGCATTCTGCTGCATCAAGAGTCTCATACCAAGCTTCCGCCTTATCAATTAATGAAAACTTGAATAGGGCGATTCGTCTAGCATGATCATTAGGTCCAGCTCCTTTTTGAGTGTTTGCATAACCATGAAATTTCCGGAGATGTTGATATGGATCTTCAAAACAACCTCCAGAAAAGGAATTCTTCTCTGCCATGTTAATAAGAGCGGGATTTATCTCAAAATCATCATCTTTTCCCCTTGCTCCTATCAACCCCATGCTGCCAATTCCGTAATTCGTGAAAATATCACGTATGGCAACATTATCCGGATCCTGTCTTACTCCGGCCATGTTTAGCTCAATGTGTTATTCCTTCTTTTCCTTCCTCTCCTTTTTCAAGCACACAAGTAACTCAAAAAAAATTCAAGGTTAGATAGAAATAAATAAGCACAAATAAAAGAGAAAAAAAAAATCTTAATCAACTAGAAATAATAAAATCAATAATAACAGCCGTCCCTGGCAATGGCGCCAAGAACTTGATGAGCGTTTTCTCAACACACAATTAATCCCCAAGTATGAAGGATATTAATTGTAGTTTCGAAAGGTGACCAAGTGATTATCGAACCCAAGGAACGACGTATTATCAATTTAATTATTATCTAAATTAATTAAGACAAGGCAATTACGTTTGAATGGTTATCTAACAACTAATATGCTAGAAATTAAATAACAAATAAAATAAAATATCACTCAAATGATACGAAAGTGAACAAATAGGAGAATAGGTAGCACTAGGATAATCTAGTTTCACTAATTAATTTTCCTTCCATGTGTCGATGTCCGACTCTGCCTTGTGGAATATAGACGCATCACTAAACCATGCATATCTACTCTATAGACACAAGTAAACATGCGTGTAACACATGTGAATAATCTCGGAGCAAGAGATATAATTTCACCCCCCTTTCTAGGTACTATCAGTATCAATTATTTCCCCCTAGGATTGGTACTCTAACCCGATATGATCTCCCTTTATAGGTACTATAAAATTATCCTCTTTATCCTACTTATTAATCCGAATTCAATTCAACTAACAAGTATTCATATAAGATAGTTCTAATAAGACTTCGGAATCCCTTCATTTAGAATTATAACATAAAACCCTGCTCAACAGTGAACGCACTCAACCAATAACCATGTCATGTATTCAGACTCTACACAACGATTATTGATGCACAAAACAACTATGAGTATGGATTAAAAAGGCACAATCTTATATCAAATAAATCCACAAGTAGTGTTGTACAGAGTATACATACGAAAGTTCAATTAACTAGATAAAACCTTCACAACCCTAGTTCTACCACAAAGGCTCTAGCCCATGATGTTGCGAAGAACAATCATGGGTGTTGGATAGATCTTACCCGGATGTCCGGAAAATACAAGATAAATTAGGAAACGAATAAACCCTAGATGTGGCGTTATCGCGTCATTCTCGCTCTTGAATCCTCCTCTTGGTTCTCCTCTTGATTCCACAAACGAATCTTCAAAGTGATGGATGGATGGAGGAAAGGATGATGGTTGGGGGGTGATCCCCCCTTGTGGGGTGTTGTATGTTGTGGCCTCTCTTCTCCTCTCTTGTTGTTGTGTTCCTCTCCTCTTTTTGGTGCTGTATAGACCTTCTTTTATACTTGTAATCACGTCTCCTAGGCTTGGAATGGGCTTTTCAAGTGATCACACGCGTTTAGGCCTCGAAAATACGGATTTGGTAAGTTCCCGAAGCGTGGTTCGACCTCCCAAACAGGTCGAACCAAACAGGGGAGATCGAACCATGGTTGAACCACCCTTCTGGACGTCCCAGGTGCTTGGTTCGACCAGAAAAATAGGTCGAAACAACATGTCGTGGTCGAACCAGTTTTTCCGCCGTCTGGTTCGACCTTGGTTCGACCTAATGCTCAGGTCGAACCCACCTGTCGTGGTCGAACCGGTCGGAATCAGCTTGTGCATTCTCACCGTTTTGCGTATAACTTTCACATCCGACCTCCGAATTGAGTGATTTTTGCGCTCACGCGATTCTCTCTTCATTGGCTTTCTATCCATATAAAGAACTCACAAAAACTCTAAGAATTGAATCTGTAACAAGCCATGGAAATTAGCACATCTGTTCTGTTCGGCACAGCTCGCACGGCGTCACCACTTTTCTCATAACTTCCTCTTTCGGACTCCAAATGGGGTGTTATTTATATCAAAACGACCCTCAATTCAGTAGATTTACAACCATGTATCACACTACCAGTTCAGAGCTCCACATCAACACAGAATAATTATGAAAGTTGGACGTGCGTTTTCAGCATTCTTGCACAAATTGTACTTTTTCTCCAACTTTACACTTTTGATCCCTTTTTCCACCTAAAACACAATAAAACACTTCAAGTGCACCTTATTCTCACATATAATGAATATAAGACCATTGTGCTAATATATAACAAGAATTTCTATCAAAAAGGTGTTAGATTGGACCATTAAACACACTTATTTTCACTCTCATCACCTCCCATCTTGGTACATTGATTAAATACAAAAGGACCTTAGAACCCTCAAGGAAAAAAATTCAGCACCAACAAGAATAAGAAAATATGATGGATGAATTCTTGTTTCCTATTAGTTTATCTTAAAATGCTTTACTGTTGTTAAAAGTTAATAAACTCAATAACAAGCTGACCTTTATGCACTTTATTATAATAATCAGAAAACAATATAGTAAGGTTTGTAGTTGAGTTATCTTAGTTTGTAGGCTATATAAAACATCAAGTGGAACAAGCATATTCATGTTCAGAATCTAAAAATCAAATTAAGCCAATCATGCAAGCATTGGAAGCCAAATCGAGCAGCGGAAAATCAAAGTAGTTCACTGAACACATAATAAAAAAGATTACACATGAATTCTTAAATCTTTTTAGTTTTGTTGTGTAATCTACTAAGTGAAAATCTTGATATTACAAGAACCTATACCTTCAAATTTTGATATTATAAGAAGTATCTTAAAAGTTTCTTAAAGTGTTTTATTCACTAACTCATCCTCCATAATTACTTTGAGTTCATTGACCCTTTAAAATTTAAAGATGCAAAGTTTAGGTAGATAGTGGACAATACATAAATCAGCAAACAACACATCAAACTGGACAAAAGTGAATAAAATGAGAAGTGGAAGTCTTTTCCAGAAGCATATTTAATGAAACTGAATAAATTAATAAGACAATTGAATGAAAAAGAAAAAAAAATTGAAACCACATGTGATCTGTTAAAGAACTTTATCGCAATTATTTGCAAATCTAGTCAAACACATTAGCAGGCCATTGTATAACAGTAACTGAGATGTAATTTTAAATTTAATTTTTTGAGGTACCAACTCACAATAAAAACTAGAAGTCATAAAAAAGTTTCTGAAAAAGTTATAATAGCATGTAGCTTTGTTAACTCTTATCTCACACTGTTGCAGCCTATTCAACACTTCACATATGATAATCAATAAGGTAATGCATAAGACAATTTATTGAAGTTATGACAGCATCAAGCAGTATAATTTCATGTGTTCCAAAGAAGAGGGAAGGGGTTTAATTTACACATTTAAAATCTATTCAGAACTGCAAAATATATCTGCAAAGGTTCATTACTTAAAGCTCTAATGGATCACAGTTGCAAAGCATGACAAGTAACAAGCATATTTAGTAATAAATTAGCAGCAACATACAATTCATAAACATTCCAACTACTACAGATTCAGAACTAAGGAACAATTAGCTTTACATTCATCTGAAACCTGAAACAAAACAAGTATAAGATAATTCTAAAACCTGAAACAAAACAAGTATAAGATAATTCTAAAGCCCAAGCATAGAACATTAAAATAGGGACGCATAAATGTTCAACACCTGCTAAGCATCTTAGAGTTCAACCCAATCTTGATACAAGTCTATATCTTGTTTTCACACTTCACCAGCAGATCCAATAGCTCTTATGTGTGGACTGTAGCTTTACACAAATATGTCATAAGCCCTGCATCCACAAACTAGAGGCTTTAGCAACAACATGAACATTAGCAAGCTGCTCATGAGGTACCAGAGAGCAATGAATTATTTGCTTAACTATAAGAGTTGTATTCCATTGTTCACAATCTTTGTGAATGTTGTTGACATAATAGACAGAAGCTGCCAGTAAATCAAAAGAGTTTACTGAATGACAATCATTTCAATTTTTTTAATGAAAATCCTAAAATCCAATTCTAACAAAGATGGAGAAAAGAAAAAATTGAACAATTTTTAGAGTATCACCTCCAAGTTACAAATCTCAAGGATGTGATCTAATTTACCTGCATGATCATAATACAACCAATACTAGTACTTTCATAAAAACTAATAAAGAAGTCAACCCAAATAGCCACTAATGAAAAATGCGAGAAACCTGAAGAACTTAAGCAACATATTTTTTGGCAACATCTTGTCGAACAAATGTATGAGCATCTTGAGTCGCCTTTTATACTAGTAAACGAAACCAACGACATTCATTAGTATGCAAGTATTTCAAACGAAAAAGAAAAGGAGAGAAAATAAAAGAGAGGAAAAAAGCAAGAACGAACTTAGCTATGAGAAATTCTGCAACCGCATTTACCACCTTGTCGATCTCCTCCTCCAGATTGAACCATTCCTCCTTCTACTCCTTGGAGCTCTTCACCACATCAATGGCCGACATCGATGAACTCTGATCATCCAGCAGTTCCGCCAGCTCTTTCTCCTCCTTGAACAGCCTGTGCCTCAGATCAAAATACCGACCAGTATCATCGTCATCATTAGCTTGGTGGAGATTAGCAGCATCGATGGAGAAGTTGGATCCAATTTGCCTGTGAAGATTATGGATTTACGAGGGGGGTTAAAAATTAAGAAGAGAAAAAGAGATAAAAATCAGAAAAAGTGATAAGAGGGGCAGATTTAATCCTAAACTTTTTTTTTACTTTTACCGTATTTGATAAAATTCATTGAGATGTAAAAAATGTCTCATAAAATATAAATAAAATTTAATAATAAGGCTGCAAAAAGGATGACTTACACATCCCCCTCTAAGAATTTCACCCTATTATAGAATTCCTCAATCCATTGGCACCATTACTTAACAAAAAGTTATAAAAGAAGTTGTAAATCATCACATAAATGCACATCACATAACCTACATTCTTTTAAACTTAACCAAAGAAGTCAGATAAAAACAAAACTAATAATACCAACCAAGTAAATTTAAAGAAATTACTAGTTTTCTAATGCAGCACCACCACTCTAAACTCTGAGTTAAATGGAAAAGCATTAATTATAACTGATTTTCATCAAACACCATTCCAAGCGACAAGACAAAATAAGAAAGATAAAATATTCAAGGATAACAAGAATCTTTTATTTACAATAAAATACCAGCAATTACTAGATAAGATCATAGGAACACATACAAAAGGCATATTTCTCCAAGCCTTGTGATCATCTACTTCTGATGTAGTTGGGAAGATGCATATAAACTTATAAAATAAACATGGAGAATCACTTTTAAAGAAGGGAAGAATTACTTGGTTGAAAAATAAAGAAGTTGAAATAATTTCTTAAAGATGAAAGCTAGGTAGAGAAGAGCTAAGACATTTTCAATCACCATAAACATTCTTAACCATTGAGATGTTTCCTTCTCTTGTAATCACTACCAGTGAACACTGAAGTATAGTGATTTAAGGAATTAGTTATTAGATTGAGAATATAATAAATTTTGAGAGGGAACCTAGAATCATAAAAAATCCTCTTTTGTTCGTAGCTTGTGATCCACTGCAGAGAATATATAGTGAATTAAGAAAATATGGATAGATTCACGAATTTGACAACTTTTCAAATGTATCCGCCACTTCAAGAAAAATGGGCATTAAATCTCACTAGAAAATTCTAAATGACTCTTCGTTTATTGTGTTAAAAACTAAACTTATAAGGCTTTTCAAATAAAAAATTATCACTTTATAATTAATTTTATGTCATTATCAGTTTCAATTCAAAGTGACCCTATAAGCTCTAGAAGACTAGAACATACGTGAAGCAAGGAAAACTTGACTCCACAACATTATTTTAAAATGTAGTATTAGAAATGAAAGTAGTTAAAGAAAATCTAGAAGTAGAGCAGACTGAAATTATTAAAAAAAAACTATGAGAGAAGTTAAAAACCTTTTCAAGGGAAGAAGATGACATTACAGGATTTGATTTAAAAAAAGACTTGATTTCTTTCCACATAGTCATCCAATAAATCCTTTACGTCACTGACTTGCTATGGACTCAATTGTGTGAATGTTTAAGAGCCTTAGAATTAATTACAACTTCATAATATGATCCTTATATCGAGAAATGGATGCCTCCATATGAGTCTACAAAAGACAAACCATCATAATAACAATCACAAGTCAGTTGAAAAAACTTAAGTTTGTGTATTCGACCATTCATTTTCCATCATACTAGCCTGATGAGAGTGGAAATTTATGTATTTTCGGGTCCAATATTATGCCTCTTTGAGTGTATATTTGATATTATTTGCACAAATATTAGTACTTTGAATTATTGTCAACTAAAAGGTGCATGAGAGGTATTTTTTTGTGTTTTGATAGGAAAAAGGATCAAGAACGCGAAGTTGGAATGAAGGATGAATTCGTGCTCCTTGCAATCAAACAGACGTCCAATTTCCATAATTTTTATGTATCTTTGTGATTGTCCAAATTAGTCATGTGATATATGGTTGGAAATATACGGAAGAGAAGATCATTTTGGCTCAAGAAACACCTCAATCCGATTTCAGATGAGAAAGTTATGATCAAAATGGTGACATCGCGCAAGCTGCTCCTGTTCAGCACGATGGTGCCAATTTGCATGCCTTGTTATATCTACAAATGTTGAAGTTTATGTGTGTTCTTTATATAAATAGAAAGACAAGGAAGAGAGGATCGCGTGAGCATAAGAATCACTCAAATTGAAGGTCGTATGAAGAAGTTATTCTCAAAACCGTGGAGTCGCGCAGCTGTCGACAGCACGCGCGGCGGCGCGCGAGGTACGCATGGGCAGGGGCGTGCGTGACAAGGTTGCACGTTTTGCATCGTGAGAGGCTGCCGTGCAAGGATTTTCAGAGGCCGTGTGAGCCCTCTAGCATCCGTATATGAGATCTTATCACACGGTTGCTACCGTGTGACACACGATGCCGTGCGAGGATCGTGAGTGCTAAGCTGCCAAGAGAGAGCAACACACGACGCCGTGCATGAAGATCACGACGCCGTGCATGAGGAATTATCGCACGGGTAAGGCCGAGCGAGGAAGAGTCGCATCCGCACGGTGACAAGTTCTGAAGCACGATGTCGTGCGATAACCGTGCGGATGCCGTGCGTGTGTCGTGCGAAGTCCCAGTTCTATTTTTGGTATATTTTTGGCCCAGGCCCAATACTTCATGTATAAAAGCTGAACGCAGCCTACAGAACAGAGACACCCCATTCACACCTCTATCATCATAGAACCCTACCTTTCACCATATCCTTCCATCCATTCACCGGAGAGACGATCGGAGTTGCTACTTGGATCGGAGATGGAGATTCCGACGGAGATAATAATTGAAGAGCCGGAGTCCTCCAAAAAGGGTTCTTTATCTTTAATTATTTTTCTTTGTTATTTTAGAATAATGGTTAGGGTTTATTACATCTTTGTGATTCGCCCTCGTAAATCCATGGGCTAAGCTTCTTTGTTGGTAATGTTAGGGCGCTAAGACAGATTTGACTATGTGATTTAATTGCCCTAGACTTGGATTGATTATTCTGCAGATTGTTTATTTCCTTATTGAAGAGTATATTTTGAGACTTCATATTATTGTGTTTTTGGGTTTTGATTCCTTTAATTATTCTTGATGGTATCACTGATTGATAGTTAATAGGATTTTTTATTTCTGCATAATAATTGTTGTTTTCTGTGACAGTCTTAGGGGATTGGCCTATAATACCTAAGAGTGTTAGACAATCAATTTGGAATATTAATTACTTGGTAAAACATCATTATTAGGTAATTAATAAGGAGACAAAAGGGTTAACAATCGCGTACCTAGAAAGGGAAGTCTAGTGCTCTAGTCTTAATTGGAATTTAGTATGAAGTACCTATAGAGGGAGAGAGAATTAATTTCTTATTGATCCTAGGATTTTCAGCTCATTATAAGTGTTAGATCCTACCCGATCAAGGTGATTTAACTAGGCTTAGTGATCCTCTTATAAACGTCTACAGGTAATTAATTTGGGTCTAGATAAATTAGTCACATAGTTAAACTGTCTGCCCGAGCATTACCAATTCTCCATTCTTGAATTCCAAATTGTTTTCTCTGCGTGATTTATTTTATTTGCTTAGTTTAATTATTTTAATTCAGTTTTATTAGTTTAATTTATCATTACTTCAAAAACCCCCAGATTTGTCTTGCAATTGAATTATCATTACTATAATTATTTATTAAATTTATAACTATCTCTTGGGAATGATATTTTACTTGGTCACGCGCACTACAATCGATCCCTTATACTTGAAGGTGAAAGAAAATAGCGATCATAGCCTTAGAGGCCTTGTCTATCCCTTTCTTAACTGATTGTCCCTCTATTTTAGCTTCGAAGCCATCAACTTGATTTTCCAGCTCACTGAGCTAAAAGGAAAATTACTCCTTCAAATATATTTATATATCATTTTAAAGGGATCATATCAATCTCTAACAATACCACAAGTGAACAAACTTCTTGGGCATTGAAATGCCTGTATTCAATACTTTCTCCATAAACAAGAATTGAATTCAGCATAAATTTGGTTATATGACTATCACTAACTTATCAAAGATAAAAATGAAGACATAATTAATAGAAATTTAAATTAACTGCATCAAGAAATGGCCTCATCACCTACCAAGAAATTACTACTTCAATCAATTAATTGTAGACCCTATAGGGAAATACCAAAAACCAAACAAGGTTAGGCAAGGTGGAGAAAAAAACCAAAAAAAAAAAATACAAATTCCATTCAAGCATTTTAACGAACACACAATAGGCGCTATAACAATCTTCTACAGAAATAACTCCAACACGCCATGTATATCAAAATAAAATCAATAGAAAGGGAAATACCAGGATCTCGGAAGCAATATTCTGTGTTTCATCGGAGACTCTTGAGACTCTTAACGGAGAGCAGGAATGTCACAAACGACAAGGCATCGCAAACTGGAAACGGTGTAAGGAGTGTCGTAAATAGCAAGGCGTCGAGCAAGTGGAATGGGAGAGTGGGAGTGGCATCGCAAACAGAAGGGCTCGCGACCGATGATGTCATGAATAAGAGGATTCGCAAATTGCGACCGATGATGCCGCTTCGCGAGCGCCGTAGCTATCGGAAGTGCGGGGGCCGGTGAGAACTAGAGGTGGTAGCTTGATTTCATCGGTGGGTCTTCATCGGCTAGGGCTTGATATGGGAAGTTCGATTTGGGAGTTCATAGGTTAGGGTTTGAGTTTGATTTTGTGTTAGAGGCAGCAAAAGATTCTAAGTGTGAGATCTCATGTTTTTATTTGATTTTTGGTCCATAAAAATGATTTCAATTGTCAATACAGAAATCGTGTTTTTCTAAAAAAATTTTAATTAATTTATTTAAAAAATATTTATTAATGTATTAATATCAATGAAAAGATATCGGTTATAGTAACCGATGTCTATTTACTTAATAAACATCACTAAAAGATATCAGTGTAGAATCACCGATATTTATAAGAATAATCTAAACATAATAAATAACGGTGGTATAATAGATATCAGTTAGTAACTTTATAGATATCAGTTTTATAAATCACCGATATCTATGCGCTGATATCTATTCACAGATTTGTAGTAGTGTATGTTGGGTTATTTATAAGAAACAAACGTGACATTAGCATATTGATTTGAATATTAATTAAATGATCCCCGTAATATTAAAGTTTCAAACTGGTGTAATAAGATTGTTGATATAATAAACTTATAGCCCATGGAGCGTTATGAAATATACATTTCCTAAGTCTTTTAGAATAAAATAAATTTTGTGTTGCATAGATGAGCAATTAATATATTATGAAAGACATGACAAATTTATTTTATGCGCTCCAGAAGAGCAGCAATATATTACACATAGTATTTGCTCATATGAAAATCTAAATTATTTATCGTTGTTTTGTTTACTCCCAAATTATATTTTAATATATCCCTTGTAGTATCGTATTATCTAGACCCAGAAGATTGTCTTCAGTGAGAGTGACGATTCCAAGTAAATTTTAAATTCTCGATCTTGACGATCAACAATTATATTACAATGTATCCCTGTTTTCAGAAGGAGCGGTAATTTCTAAACAATCCAGAAGATTAAGTCTTGAAGACTAGTAGCTGTACACTTTTTCCCTTTACTAAGTTTTTCCCACTAGGTTTTCTTAGTCTAAGGTTTTTAATGAGGTCGAACGGCATGGTGTTGGTCGAACGGTTGGTCAGAAAATAGAGTATCGTAATTTTATTTTTCCTGAGGTTGTTCGACCTCTGCTCGACTAGATAGTCTGGTCGAGCAACTCCTCTGTTTCCTTCGGTTTGACTTGCAGGCAACATCGGACCCTCATATTGCGTTCCCGACCTCAATGTGATGGCATGACAAGACTTTGGATTCTCAATATTTTGAGATTGAAACTTCCCCTTCTCAATAGTTTGAGTCAATTTGTTTACATTCCCAGCCATTTCCCCCATGAACAACGTGAGGTCTTTCACTTGCGTAGACAAGTCCTTATGATTATCATCAATCTTCTTCTCTAAGTTTGCCTCAAGACGGTCTACTCTCGCATCATTCCTCGCCATGTACCTATTCACCATATCCTCAAAACCCGACTTCCCTTCTTCTACTTTAGCTCCCGGATCAACACCAATAGGAGACTGCATCGCGTTGTTCGGATTGCTCCATGAAAACTCCGGCCTCCTAGGTTGTTGGTAATTACCCAGGGGACCACGGTTGTTGTAATTCCCCTGATAATTCTGGTTTCCTTGATTCGGGTACCTAGTTCCTTGAATACTTTGACCCATGGCGTAGTTTGCCTCCTCGATCTCCTCTTGGCTTGCTCCTTCATAGCCACCGTCCTGCTGCATTATTGGTACTCTCTGGGATAAATTAGTGATCTGCTTTTGTTGAGACTCTAGTAGCTTACTAATGTTAGCCAAGCTAGAGACGATCTCATCATCTCTCCCCGACTTCACCATAGTGTGCTCAACCTGTGCTACTTTCCCAAGGACATAAGTGCCTCACACTTTATCCATCGGCCAATCCCTTGAGTTCATCAAAATATCTTCAAAAAGCTTCTCGGCCTCAATGGGTAACTTCGTAAGCAATGCTCCATTAGAAGAAGCATCAAGCAAAACTCGAGAGTCGCAGTCCAACCCATTGTAGAATATACTGATATATTGGGCCTTTGATAGCCCATGTTGAGGATACTTACGAAGCATGTCCTTGAACCTGTCCCAAGCTTCATGAAACTTCTTATTCCCGTGGATAGAAAATTGATTGATTTCTTGCTTTATCTTGAACACCTTGGAAGGTGGCATGTATCGCTCTAAGAATTTCACTTTCAACTTCTCTCATGTATCACATTCAGCTGCTTCAAGATTATCATATCAATCTCTCGCCTTTTCATTCAACGAGAACTTAAACAATATGATCTTCCTCGCATCCTCATGAGATCCTGCATCTTTTTGTGTACTAGCATACCCAAGGAACTTATTAAGATGTTGTTCAGGATCTTCGAACGTTCCCCAGAGAAGGGACTCCTTTCAATCATGGTTATAAGAGCAGGATGTAAATCGAAATTGGCTCCAGTCCCTCTTGCTCCTAACAACCTAGCATTGCTCCTTCCGTTGTTCTTAAAGACTTCACGGATGACAAGTGTATCTGGATTCGCTGCCATGTTGACTGTTTCTGCTTCCAAATTATCTTCGGTTGCAGCTTCAATCGTTTGCGAATTTAGCACGTCAACTTGAACTCTGAAATTAAGAGCTTCAGTTGGATCTACGTTCTTGTTCTTACTCTTCTTCTTCTTTTTCTTCCTTGACGATGCTCCGATCTCTGGATTATATGGTTCTAATTCACCTTTCTTTCATCATGTGAGCATACATCTAAGAAGAATAAGTTTTAAAAATCGAAAACAAGAATAATAATCTCAATAAAACTAGATATAATAAAAAGATATTTAATGTCGTACCCGGCAACGGTGCCAGAAACTTGATGAACGTTTTCTCAACACACAAAATTAATCCTCAAGTATAATGATATCAATTGTAGTCTCGATAGGCGACTAAGTAATTATCGAACCCTAGGGATGGATTATTATCAATTCAGTTATATTCTAGTCAACGAAGATTATGTTCGCAAATCTTATTTGGTTTGATTAAGAAACTAAATAACATATAATTGAAATAGCAAGATAAATAAACAAATAAGAGTAGAAATTCGGTTGTGATCAAGTAAGTAATGGAGTAGTTCTTCAGGTAATCCAGTTTCATTCGTTAATTTTCTTTCCATGTGTTGATGTCCGACTCTGCCCTGTGGTTTATGGACGCATCACTAAACCATGCAAGCGTACTCTATAGACATAAATAAGCAAGCGTATGACACGTGTGAGTACCCTTGGAGCAAGACGTATACTTTACCCCCCTTTCTAGGTACTATCATAATTAATTATTTCCCGTGCACTTAGTACTCTAACCCGATTTGATCTCCCTTTTTAGGTACTATAAAGTAATACTCTTTATCCTACTTATTAACCTGAATATGATTCAATTAACAAGTATCTATATAAGATAGTTCTAATAAGACTTCAGAATTCCTTCACTTAGAATTATAACATGTGATTCGGCTCAGCGGTGAACGCACTCAATCAATAATCAAGAGATGTATTCAGACTCTACATAACAGTTAATGATGCACAAAACGACCGTGAGTATGAATTGAAAAAGCACAATCTTATATAAAATAAATCACAAGTAGTGTTGTACGGAGTTTACACATAGAAATTCGATTAACTCATAAAACTTTCATAACCCTAGAACTACCTAGGTGGTTCTAGCCCATCTAGGAACAATCATGGCTAGTTGGTATGATCTTACTTGACTCACCAGACGAACCTCTCTCTCGACCCCTTCGAATGATGGTAGGGCTTGGTGGATGAAGGAAGATATGTGTTGTCTTGTGTTGTGTTCTCTCCCTTTTCCTCCTGCGAAAACTCTTCTTTTATACTCATAGGACCTCCTTATGGGCTTAGGATGGGCCTTTTCTTGAAGCACACATTAAATTTGATGAAAGACATCCGGAATTACCATAAATAACATCAGCGACATGCCATTCGACCAAGGCATACAAGTCGAACAAGGCTCTATTGGTCGAGCAAGCTCTCTGACGATTTTGGTATTCTGTTCGACCAAACTGCTCTTGCTCGACCACGTTGATGCTTGGTCAGCAAGCCCTTCAAGTCAAACGAGCTCACTGTAAGTTTTCTCCACTTTGTTCGACTTCTTCTCATTTGTTCGACCAAGCCGATGTTGGTCGAGCAACACCTCCAAGTCGAGCTACTTCTCTGGATGGATTTCGCCAATCTGCTCAACTTGTCACCATCTGTTCGACCACACTGATATTGGTCGAACAGGCTATCTTAGTCGAACAACCCTCTAATCTCGCCTCCAAAATTGTGTCTTCCAATTTCGAGCTTTTTGTTTATGTATATTTATAATCAAATACTCACGAGCAAGAATACTCGATCGTTGTAGTAGTATATCCCAAGAAATAATTATCAATCCACAAGGGAGTTAGGTTTGGACTAGTAAAATACGTGAGCTCTTGTTTAAGTCACTTTTGTAAGGATGATCGGGGATTTAGAGATTGATTAACAACTAAAGCAAGAAGCAAGCAAATAAAATAGCAACTAAGAGAAATGATAATTAAATATGATTAATGAGAAAAGAGAATAGGTACTAAAGTTCAAGTAGTGAAAAACATGGGATTAGAAACATCCAAGCACACTCAATTCATATTACCATGCAAAAGGAATTCAACTCAATTGATGTAGATTAAGGGTGATCACGATGGTATCTTAAGCTCCCTTTCGGGTTACAAAGGTTGTTGATCCACTAGAGACTCCCAAAAGTACTTAAGATCAAAGCCCAACATTAACCTCTTCCATCTAGGTACTAATTAACTCCCAATTCTCCCTTAGAAGGTACTAATAAGAATTAACTCTCCCTTTTTGTGTACTAGAGCTAACGAATTGATTGGTTCCCCTCATTGAATTCAAATATCCTTTCGGTCAAACCTAAACTCGATGTCTATTCATGCATTTCTAATACCTTAGAGGGTCGTTTCCGTCTCACTCCAAGCAATATACACATGAACATTATAATAGCACTTAATTATCATAAATCATCCATTGATCAACAATCCATTAAATCAATAATCATTCATGAATAACAAACCATGCCATCACAACATCAAAACAAGTAAAGCCCATGAATAGAAACCAACATCAATTAAATCAAAAACTAATTTAATCCACATGATAATATAAATCTAATATGCTCTTCATGTTCCTAATCCCACTAGAGGGATTAGCCTAACATGATAATGGTAACAAAACACATGAATGATTCATTACACATATCCATAGTCTCAAATCTAAATAAAAAACAAAAGAGATGTAAATCTTCCCTAGCAATTCCTTGTAGAGAATCTTCAACACTCATTGATCTCCACCTCTAGCTCTTGAATTCTTGAGATCTTTAACACCCCAAATGGAAGGGATGAAGAATGGATGAAGATGATGGTGTGAATTGGAGAGAATGGTGTGTGATCTATGTGTTTTGGTGCAAACCCTTGGTAGAATCTCCAATCTTCCTTTGAATGTTGAACTTGAGGCTATTTATACCCTCTCCAAGTTGGGCCACGAATTAATCATCAACTGGGCTTTTTACACATACTTACACACATTGGCAGGTAAAAATCCAGATTTTGGCCCAAAAATGACCTTACTCGAGTTGGCCTTCCCAACTTGAGTTAGCAGCTCGAGTCGAGCTGAATGTAATATAACTCGAGCTACCCAGCTCGACTCGTGTCGGCAACTCGTGCATTCGCCTGTTAGGTCGTGCTGCGAGGCTCTGAAACTTGGAACACCCTCGGCACGCAGCTCGACTCGAGCTATCAACTTGAGCTGCAGCTAACAAGTTGAGTTAGCTCACTGTATACATTTTGGTCGTTCCCCTGCTCCTAGCTCGACTCGAGTTGCAAGTCGAGTTGGACCTTGCAACTCGAGTTGACTCACTGGACAAATTTTGACAACTTTCGGGCACCAACTCGACTCGAGTTGGCAACTCGAGTTGGACATGCTAACTCGAGTTGGGTCCCGTCAGTTCGTTTCTTGCTCTTTTCAGCTCCCATTCCATTTCTAATCCATTTTCACCTGTTTTACATACGTTTAAGCTCATTCACACTCATTTTCATGAAAACACGTAACACAACCAAATAATACATAAAATACGAATAAAATGATACGAAAAGACATACAAAAGACACTAAAATCTAGGTGAAAATAGCGCCAATCAAACACCCAAACTTTTCATCTAGAAAAAGACTAAACGAACATAAGTAATAACATATCTATAGCGATAATAACTACAAACTATGCTAAGTCATCCTACAACATTAAAATCATAACATAAGGAATTAACAAGTTCAATCACAAGAGAATAAAGTGTAATATAGTCCCTTTTTAGTCCAAGCCTCACATAGGTTATAATTGTCACTCAACACTCTTTAAAGTAGGAAAAATCATCACTCATTAACCGATTGGCTCGACTCGCTATAAGCTTGCTCGTGGACTATATTCACAACCCTCCAAAGTTTCAACTAATGATCAAAAAGGTCTTTAATTAAGGATGTAATGGTAGACTCTTTGGTAGGGTAGGAAGTATATAGATAAGAGTGACTAATCATGCGTAAATAATCGAAGAGATGGCCAATTTCCTCAACTTCTTCACTTTCCTTTCTTCCTTTCTTATCTTTACAATCTCAAGCACTATTCATTAACTATTCTTGGATTGAGCTTCTTTTGATGCATGCTTCCTTTCTTTGAATTTTGTTTACTTGAGCATTTTGATGTTGCTTTACTCTTTTATCTTGTTTAAAGGTTACATGTTCATTCTTTGCTTGTGCTCTTTTCATCCTTTTTCTTGCTTGTTTACCATTTCCTTTTCTTCTCTTTTTCTTTCTCATCAACCTTTCTAGTTACCATCTCCTCAATCACTCACACAAAAGGTATATATATATAAGGCTCATGTGGGAAATCAAGGCTTGTAATGTGCTCAATTCATAAGAAATAGGCTTAAAGGCTCAAAATGGTTAACTAGGGATGATGTTCATGGTAGGGAAATATATGGCAACGACTATGAGTAACAAGGATGGCCTTAGATCATCTCATTAATCTCTACTAATCGGGCTCGTTCCTATAGTCCTTGAGCAAGTTCTAACTTATCAAACATAACTGATCCACTCATGAAAAAATACCATGTATGCACGGTTGAGGCTCAAATGCTCACAAGCTTGTGCTCGGACCTTAAGGACTTATTACACCACATCCATCTCAAAATTGAACAAGTTAAGTAAAACATGTCACAATTTGAAAGTGTAGAGATTCTTAATCATAATTTGTCATCACTTATTACCACAACATATCATCACTCACATTCAAAAATGACTCACAACATCCCTAAACAAGCCACCAAACATCCCAAGACAAAATAAGAAAACACACAAACCATAAAATAAAGACTCAACACACAAGACGCAAACAACAATACACAACATGCAAAAACACAAAATACCATCATCCATAAGAAAATTAAGCACACATTCATCCCAACCTTTGATTGAAAATTGAAATCCTAACTTACAAAAGTAAACCTCCCACAAACATAACAAATGAAATGGCATGCTAATCACAACAATCCAAGCCAAAATCAATTCATGTCAAGCAATTAAAATGATAAGGTGTAGAGTACTCCCTCAGTAGGCATTTGGTAAGGAAAGCGTTAGCTCCAAGCTCCATCATGCTTCCAATACCTCTCATTCATGCTCAAACACTCAACAAATCCCATTAGCTCAACAATTTCATTACAAATATGGACTATCATGCACTTCAACACCACCAATCATACCAAAATCACTCCCAAACTCATGAGAAAAATTTTAAAATTTTACCCAATTTTTACAAGAATCATACTCAAATGGTGAGTCACACCACGCACATCTCCCCCCAAACTTAAATCGAAACAAGAATTGAGACTTAAGTTTGCAAAAAGTGGTGGGACTTACCCTTGTAATTTCCTTTGGTGATTTTCTTGTGGAAAAGCCTATGCATCCAAACGGATCAAGTCATGTCCACCACGCACTAACACCCCCCAAACTTAACTCGAGACAAGAGTCAAGAATTAAGTTTGCAACAAGTGGGGAGACATGTCAACTTGAATCCATGAAGCACTTCTCTTATCTTCAATGTGCAGTTTTCTCCATGAGCACAATCAACCTACAAAGCCTAAATAAACAAGCATCAAAAGATAAAAAGAATGGGTTGCCTCCCATTTAGCGCTAAGTTTAACGTCTTCAAGCCGGACGGATTTAAGCTCTTAACAGTCGGAGAAATCCAAGACCCCATCGGGCCTGATCTTCACTTTAAACATCTCTTTAACAACCTTTTTATCCACACTTCGTGCTCCTTTAATACTTGAACTCACTTCGTTTCCTCTTTTCCTCAATTTTTTAAATCCCAGAGGTCCTTTATCAGTCTTCAAATCAACATGTGTATTTTTCCCAAGCTTATTTCTATTTGAAGAGAAATTTCTTGCAAGTTCAAGTAAAAAGTTAATTAACTCTTCATCTTTTAAAATATCACTTACCACATTATCTCGAATATTCGGAGGCTTAATGGGTGGCTTCAAATGAAGGTTTCCCCCTTTTAAATTCTTGCTTGATAACACCAATTCTCTTTTATTTGATCGGAGTGTGAGTTCTTTCGTATCCATGTCAAATTTTGCTTTTGCGGTTGCCAAAAGTGGCCTTCCAAAAATTAATGGGATCAAAGGATCCGCTTGCTTCTCAACTATCATAAAATCCACCGGAAATACAAAATCCTCTATTTGCACTAGCATATCCTCCACAACTCCGTGGGGCTTTATCATTGAACCATCCATTATTCCAATTTTCACATCTGTTTCCTTTAGCCTCCCAATGCCAATTTTTTCAAAAATGTCCAAAGGCATCACATTAATGCTTGAACCAAGATCACATATAGCATTAAAGTGTTCCCTATTTCTAATTTTACAAGTAAGAACGAATTTACCGGGATCTTCCACCTTTAATGAAGCATCAACTTCAACAATGTCATGATCTTGTTTCAACATCATCTCTTCATCACACTTACTTTCATCATCCAACAAAGACAAAAATTCACCAATTATCTTCTCATCATCCAAAGACCAATCTTCATCAATGATAATTTCCTCCTCCACGTTTGACACAACTTCATCACAAACTACTTCCTCAACCTTGGAACCAATGTTTGTTGTTTCCACCAACCCTTTTTCCACCGTACTTTCCAAGTTGCACACGGTAACATACAAACATTGCTCCTTAGGATTAGTTACCATGGTAGATGGGAATTTTCCTTGTTGGTGTTGAGATTCCACAGAAGAAGCAATTTGTCCCATTTGATGCTCAAATGCTCTCATCCTATTGTCGGATTTCTTTTCATTTTCCTCCATTCTTGCTTCAAACTTGGCATCCCTTTTTTCCATGTAAGCCCTTGTATCTTTCATGAATGCTAGCAATGTCTCTTTCAAAGATGATTTACCTTCTCCATCAGGCGGCTTAGCACTCGGATCGAATCCCGGAGGAAATGACACGGCGGCTTGAGTATTAGAGTAGGAAAGATTATCATGCTTCCTTGGAACTTGATAATTTCCACTTGATTGATTGAAATTACTCCCCCGAGCTTGCCCTTGATATCCTCCTTGAAAATTACCTTGGTTAGAAGGATAATTACCTTGAAAATTCCCTTGATATTGGAAATTTCCTTGGTAATTTCTCCTATCTAAATAGGCAATATCCTCCACACTTTGCATAACATTGCCCTCTTCATTCACATTAGCACTTGTGCTTCCCTCTTGACTCACTCCTTGAGTGATCAAATTCAATTGCTTAGTTAAAGCATTAATGCTTTCATTAAACTCTTTCATGCCTTCACCTTGGAACACATTTCTCTTCACTTCATTCACCTTTCCACTTGAGCTACCTTTCCAAATGCATAACCTCCCATTACTCGCTCGGAAGGCCATTGATAAGCATTCATTGCAATATCTTCAAAAATATCCATAGCCTTCATAGCATCCACTCCAAATATAGACCCTCCGGATGAGGCATCTACATACATCCGATTTTGTTGACTCAACCCTTGATATAAGAAAGCCACTTGTTGATTCTCATGAAAATCATGTTAAGGACACTTTCGTAGCATCTCTTTGTAGCGTTCCCATGCTTCATAAAAGCTTTCATCCGGAAGTTGCCTAAATTGAGTGATAAGGCTTTTCATTTGGAGAGTCTTCGAAGGAGAAAAGTACTTGTTTAGGAACCTTTGCTCAAGATCTTCCCATGTATTACAACTTCCCAATAGAATTGTATTATACCATACTTTAACTTGTCCCTTAAAGAAAAAGAGAACAACCTCATTCGAATAGCATCTTCCGACACTCCATTCATCTTGACGGTATTTGCAACCTCCAAGAAAGTAGCAAGATGAGCGTTCGGATCTTCAAGAGGACCTCTCCCAAACTGATTTGCTTTGACCATGTTGATCAATCCGGACTTGATTTCAAAGTTGTTGGCTTGAACTGGAGGAACCATATTGTGCACGGCTCTCGGTTGAAAGTAATCCCGAATTGCTTTAGGCCTTGGCCTCTCTTGAGGTATTTGCACATTTCCTTGAATAGCTTGGTTATTGAACATATTAACCATCTCTTGGACATTTCTACGAACATGTGGTTGTGCCTCTTGTTGTTGGAGTATCCTTTGAGCTTCTTGATGGGCAAACAATTGTATGTATTCTTGGTTTTGAGCAATGAAATTCCTAAACATCGCCGCTTGATTCTCTTGAACTCCTTCTTGTACCCCCCTTTGATCTTGTAATGGATCTTGGGGTGGGTCATGGTTAACATTTTCTCCACGTTGATTCTCCATTTGTTCTTTTTTAGCTTTACGTCTCTCTCGTTTTCTTTGTCTTGCGGTCTTTTCTATCTCCAAATCCAAAGGAATGATCGATTGATTTCCCTTTGATCTTGTGATCATAAAACACCTACGAAAATTCAAAGAGTGAGACTACAAACAAAAGTAGAAAATAAAATAAAATCAAATAAAGTATCCTTATCAAGAACAACTAAAACAATAACACAGTATTCGACCAATCCGTTAAACTCCCCGGCAAAGGCGCTAATTTCTTGTTTATGTATTTTTATAATCAAATACTCACGAGCAAGAATACTCAATCGTTGTAGTAGTATATCCCAAGAAATAATTATCAATCCACAAGGGAGTTAGGTTTGGACTAGTAAAATACGTGAGCTCTTGTTTAAGTCACTTTTGTAAGGATGATCGGGGTTTTAGAGATTGATTAATAACTAAAGCAAGAAGCAAGCAAATAAAATAGCAACTAAGAGAAATGACAATTAAATATGATTAATGAGAAAAGAGAATAGGTGCTAAAGTTCAAGTAGTGAAAAACATGGGATTAGAAACATCTAAGCACACTCAATTCATATTACCATGCAAAAGGAATTCAACTCAATTGAAGTAGATTAAGGGTGATCACGATGGTATCCTAAGCTCCCTTTCGGGTTACAAAGGTTGTTGATCCACTAGAGACTCCCAAAAGTACTTAAGATCAAAGCCCAACATTAACCTTTTCCATCTAGGTACTAATTAACTCCCAATTCTCCCTTAGAAGGTACCAATAAGAATTAACTCTCCCTTTTTGTGTACTAGAGATAACGAATTGATTGTTTTCCCTCATCGAATTCAAATATCATTTTGGTCAAACCCAAACTCGATGTCTATTCATGCATTTCTAATACTTTAGAGGGTCGTTTCCGTCTCACTCCAAGCAATATACACATGAACATTATAATAACACTTAATTATCATAAATCATCCATTGATCAACAATCCATTAAACCAATAATCATTCATGAATAACAAACCATGCCATCACAACATCAAAACAAGTAAAGCCCATGAATAGAAACCAACATCAATTAAATCAAAAACCAATTTAATCCACATGATAATATAAATCTAATATGCTCTTCATGTTCCTAATCCCACTAGAGAGATTAGCCTAACATGATAATGGTAACAAAATACATGAATGATTTATTACACATATCCATAGTCTCAAATCTAAATGAAAAACGAAAGAGATGTAAATCTTCCCTAGCAGTTCCTTGTAGAGAATCTTCAACACTCATTGATCTCCACCTCTAGCTCTTGAATTCTTGAGATCTTTAACACTCCAAATGGAAGGGATGAAGAATGGATGAAGATGATGGTATGAATTGGAGAGAATGGTGTGTGATCTATGTGTTTTGGTGCAAACCCTTGGTGGAATCTCCAATCTCCCTTTGAATGTTGAACTTGAGGCTATTTATACCCTCTCCAAGTTGAGTCACGAATTAATCATCAACTGGGATTTTTACACACACTTACACACATTGGCAGGTGAAAATCTGGATTTTGGCCCAAAAATGACCTTACTCGAGTTTGCCTTCCCAACTCGAGTTAGCAGCTCGAGTCGAGCTTAATGTAATATAACTCGAGCTACCCAGCTCGACTCGTGTCGGCAACTCGTGCATTCGCCTGTTCGGTCGTGCTGCGAGGCTCTAAAACTTGGAACACCCTCGGCACCCAGCTCGACTCGAGCTATCAACTCGAGCTGCAGCTAACAAGTCGAGTTAGCTCACTGTACACATTTTGGTTGCTCCCCTGCTCCTAGCTCGACTCGAGTTGCAAGTCGAGTTGGACCTTGCAACTCGAGTTGACTCACTGGACAAATTTTGACAACTTTCGGGCCCCAACTCGACTCGAGTTGGCAACTCGAGTTGGACATGCTAACTCGAGTTGGGTCCCATCAGTTTGTTTCTTGCTTTTTTCAGCTCCCGTTTCGTTTCTAATCCATTTTCACCTGTTTTACATACGTTTAAGCTCATTCACACTCATTTCCATGAAAACACGTAACACAACCAAATAATACATAAAATACGGATAAAATGATACGAAAAGACATACAAAAAGACACTAAATCTAGGTAAAAATAGCGCCAATCACCTTTTTCACCTATTTTCCTGTACAAATATGCTCAAATAGCCTTTGTACCCTCTGATTCGTGACTCTCCCATAAACGTACCTATTCGTCTCAGTAAAAGACCAAATAATACTCCATTTCCACGCAAATCAGAGCCCAAAACATGTGAATTTTCACTCTCATCAATCTGTACTCTTTTTTCCTTAACTAAGTTTTTTTCCTACGAAGGTTTTCTTAGTTAAAGGTTTTTAATGAGACATACAAGTTAAATGTCTTGGGGATGAAACAACTTCTAAATAATCCTGAAGATTGGGCCCTGAAGACCAAGTTGTACTCTTAATCTAATAGCTAAATTTTTTTCCCACGAAGTTTTCTTAGTTGAAAGTTTTTAATGATGCAGCTATTATGAAACATTAAAATAATAAGATATGTACTATTTTCCTCGACTTGTTTTTCCTATAAGGTTTTCTAGCGAGGTTTTTAACGAGGCATGCATATGACGTCGTAATGTCATAATGTCCAAGGGGGAGTGTTGTGAAATGTTTTATATGGACATTACTCCTTTTGTCATTAAAATAGGAAGAGAGTTTATTTACCATTATACCATTTTCTCTCCTCTATATTAAAATGAGAACATTAGAGTTTTGTACACTTACAGACAACACCATTAATAAAAATCTCTCTTTCTCCCTACTACTGTATTCTTCTTCTTCTCCATGTCTCTCTTATTTCTTTACAACAATTACAACGTGATTACTCACTTTTAAAAAACACTAGTTACCACCTAATACACCTTATTTTAAAAAACACGTTCTTGATATGTTATATTATATTATTATTTATTAGATTAGATTGTCTGTTGTCACTACTATATAAATTATTCTATAAACTTATTCATTTGTTTTATTTGTTATAATAATTTTGCAAACATTTATTTTAAAATAAAATATGTATTCTAATAATTGTTTTATCCTCTCCCTTTCAATTTTAACACTTTTAAGCTTAGCCAAAAGCTCTGTAAGCACAGAGAATTACAATTCCAGTGGATTGTATGTCAAGATTAATGATTGGATTGTTTTACATCTGTGTCAAATTTCAATTTCTCAAAAGTTTGAGAGTTTATAACCCTAATGTATTGCAGATCTACTATTTCAAACTCATATAAAAACAACCAATCATAATTTCTTGCAAGTATTTTATTGCATTGTGAACTTCACTTTAGTAAGACAACAAAATTATATGTCCTATTATCAAAATTGAAAAAAGTCCTAGGAAAAGTGAGCCAATGATCATGCGTGGTATACTATATATTTTACATTCGTTTCCTAAAGTTAAATATAAAGAATATCTTTTAGCTAGTAGCCCTTGCAAGGAGTATTCGCATATCGTGGCACTTTATTATATGATAATATGTTAGAATGGATATTAATTTGCACCATAAGTTCCAAGACATCCTTGGCTTCTTTCACAATTCATTTCTCACAAAAGACATCCATCTGAAAAATGGAGTATAAGTAATGACATTTTGGAAGTATCTTACAAGATTTTAACAACTAGTAATAAAAATTACTTTGCCTCGTTCCATCTTCACAGATTGCACAGAGGGGGAGGGTGGGTGGGGAAGGAGGGGGTGGGGTTTGGGTGAATTTTTTTTATTATTTAAATATTAAATTTTAAAATTTTATTAAAATTTTTTTGGGGGAGTGGTGGGTGGGGTGGGGGGTGGATAGGGGGTAGGTTAGGTGGAAATTTTTTTTATTTAAATATTAAAATTTAAAATTTTATTTAAATTTATTTTTTTGGGTGAGTGGGTGGACAGGGGTAAGCTGGGTGGAAATTTTTTTTATTATTTAAATATTTAAATATTTAAATTTATTTAAAAAAAATTGGGGGGTGAGTGGTGGGGGATGGGGTGGGGTTCTGGTGGGTGGGTAAGTTGGGTGGTAGGGTTTAAAATTAAAAAAAAATAGAACTAAAAGTGGACAAAAAAGACTAAAAGTAGACTAAACATCTAAAAGCAAATATTGAAGGACCACTTTTGAAAATTTACCAAACCTTAAAACTAAAGTTGGATTTTGTATATTCTAAAGGACCAAAATTGATATTATCTCTTGATTAAAAGCCTAAGATAGTCAAAATAAATAATAAGATTTTATAAGGAAACAAATGGGTGAAACTTAAAAAAAAACCAATTTGCACGCAAAAAATTGACTGCACATGTGTTTTGGGATCAAAACTGCAAGATCTTGCAATTTTGGTTCCAGTATTTAAGGATTAGTCCAGTGGGACTTACTAACGGGAATAACGAGAAACTTAACGGTGATCATTGTTGCTGAAAAAAATATTTGGTATTGAAGTTAAGACTATTGAGACCAAATCCAAACGGGACTATGACGGGTGGGACTGGTTTTGCAATTTTCTCGAAATATAATTTTTAAAATATAGTGAAGTGAAAGAAATAATATTTAATGTAAAGTGGGTAATTGTATTAGTGTTGTTTGTGGGCACTACATGAAATAATTAATTGTTTTGTGTGGGTCTAACTTAACAAAAACAGAAATGTAAACTTTAATGCAGGACAAACTAAAATGGAAAAAATAAACCTTAACGTGGGAAGGAATGAGTATATCTTATAAAAAATGTATATAAAATATAAATCTTGATCAGATATAAATATTATAAACAAAATACTCCCTCCGTCCGTTTCTAAAGTATTCATTTTACTACTTCAAAGGTATTCATTTATCATATTTAGTAAAAAATACACAATATGACCCACCACTTTCCTCTAATACAACTATCCAATTTAAACATAATAATAATACTCATCCTTTACTACTTTTTGATATCAATTTCTCATATTCAGTAAAAAAGTATACAATATGGTCCACCACTTCCATCTAATACAACTATCCACTTTAAACATAATAATAATAATACTCATCCTTAATTCTCGTGCAAAAAATAAATGGATACCTTAGAATCGGATAGAGGAAGTATATTATATAACGAACAGACAAAACGGGTTGAAACGAGGCGAATCATGGAGTTGTCAATACCAAAAACTGCTTTATTCTCAAAACAAGGCAGGTCGGATCCGCCACAAAGGTAATAACATCATGCCTTTAGTAATAAAAAGGTATTTTGTGTTGTGAATTATTTTGTGGGACATTGAAAAAAGTATGTGTTATAAACAGCTTGTGGATAACACACCCTCCCATCGTGAGCGTCGTGCTAATAACGTGTTATAAACAACTTGTGAATATTGTCCGCTTTATTACTTCAAGACCTCACGGGTTTAAAACGCGTCCAACAAGCAAAGGCTTCAAGCCCTGCTTATAAGCAGGCACACAATCCCGTGTGTGAACGATGTGGGAACTTCAGGTTCACAACACACCCTCCCATCGCGAGCATCGTGCTGATAATGTGTTGTGAACAGCACACAATCCCGTGTGCTAGCCCGTGTGTGAGCGATGTGGGAACTACATGTTCACTATTTAAATCGTCCGTAATCGAAATTTATTTGAAATTGACATGGAAACATTAAAATACTGAACATCCGTGTTCTAAGATTTAATTTAATACAAAATGCTCCAACTAGACCCTGTAGTTGAATCCTTGATAATTATCCTCAGTTATTTGTTTAAAACATTAAAATACTGAACATGGTGTTGTATGCTCCAACGAGACACACCAGTTGAAATCCTAGCTAGGTGCGACCTTTTAGAAGGAGGGGAGGCGGCCTCTTCCGGATTTTATAGGGCCCCAAATGCACCTTATCCTCATTAGCACCCCAATCTGCTTCGCAATCAGGCTTAAGTAGGCACTCCATCACTCCTATGCTCGAACCGATATAATGCACCATTGCAAGGAAGGTCTCTGGAATAGTGTGGCCCGTCTTTGCATCAAAAGTTAAAAACATTATCTTGTGTCTGTGGGCATTAACAGCATTCTCAATTTTCACCAGTTGGTAAGTTTTGCCTGTCTGAAAACAAAATAAAATGAAAAACACAGGAATGACAAAGAGTATCTTATGTTTCCCAAATTGCGACAGTCGCAGCATTATTATGATAAATATCTTAAGATTCAAAAGGTATAATTATCTTAAGATTCAAAAGGTGTTGGAGTTTACTGGAGGGTGGTGGTGTTAAACAAGGAAAAGAAAAGATGTGGTGATCTTTGAGTAAAAGTTTTAATTAAATTAGGCACAAGGTGGAAGTGAATAGTCATATTTCAAATGATAAATAAGGTTGAAGATGGGAGGAAGAGAAGTTGGTGATGTCCTGTGTTGAGATCAACAACAAAGATAAAAGTTTGGGCATATTAGGGACAAAGACCTAATATTTGATGGAGGAGGAAATAATGATAATAACAAGGGCAGAAAGTCAAGATTTTCTCACAAGTAGTAATTCAAGAGCAGAGCACCATAAAAAATAAATAGAAAAACCTAGCTAAACAATTTATAATCACATCCAAATCCAATCCAAAAAGCAGATGTAAGCATTACCTTACCTTTCCGGATATATGAGTAAGAGCTGACTGCATTGCCTTTTTCACTAAATATTTTTGATCCCGTTCCGGACCATCCACTGGTGTAAAAGAAGCGCAGTGTAATGGAAGGTCGCATGTCACACCGTAACCCTGTAATTTACTAACAATTATGGTATGGCATTCCAGTTCCAGTTCCAATATTCCAATTCCAATAATAATCAGAAAGAAATTATAAAGAGATACATACCCTGGTAGTGCGCACTTGATGAAGAAACTTCTTGGCGATGAGGAGATCCTTCCTCATCGTCTCAACATCTACGCGTGGCTCGTACATGTTGAACCATACATCTTCATTCCCTTCGTCCTCCCACGGATACTTACGGATAACATACAGATCAATCAGGCCATATTGCGGACATTTTTTCAATGGCGGCCATTCCTTTGTAATCCACCCATTGTTACATCTCTCCTCAGATACTCCTTTTATTGTTACATCTCTGTTGCCATCTTCCCGTATGCCTTTTCCTGAGCTGTTTGAGACTCCATCCAATGGGATATCTTTCATTACCACACCACTCCGACCTTTTAGAAGGAGGGGAGGCGGCCTCTTCCGGATTTTATAGGGCCCCAAATGCACCTTATCCTCATTAGCACCCCAATCTGCTTCGCAATCAGGCTTAAGTAGGCACTCCATCACTCCTATGCTCGAACCGATATAATGCACCATTGCAAGGAAGGTCTCTGGAATAGTGTGGCCCGTCTTTGCATCAAAAGTTAAAAACATTATCTTGTGTCTGTGGGCATTAACAGCATTCTCAATTTTCACCAGTTGGTAAGTTTTGCCTGTCTGAAAACAAAATAAAATGAAAAACACAGGAATGACAAAGAGTATCTTATGTTTCCCAAATTGCGACAGTCGCAGCATTATTATGATAAATATCTTAAGATTCAAAAGGTATAATTATCTTAAGATTCAAAAGGTGTTGGAGTTTACTGGAGGGTGGTGGTGTTAAACAAGGAAAAGAAAAGATGTGGTGATCTTTGAGTAAAAGTTTTAATTAAATTAGGCACAAGGTGGAAGTGAATAGTCATATTTCAAATGATAAATAAGGTTGAAGATGGGAGGAAGAGAAGTTGGTGATGTCCTGTGTTGAGATCAACAACAAAGATAAAAGTTTGGGCATATTAGGGACAAAGACCTAATATTTGATGGAGGAGGAAATAATGATAATAACAAGGGCAGAAAGTCAAGATTTTCTCACAAGTAGTAATTCAAGAGCAGAGCACCATAAAAAATAAATAGAAAAACCTAGCTAAACAATTTATAATCACATCCAAATCCAATCCAAAAAGCAGATGTAAGCATTACCTTTTCGGAGATATGAGTAAGAGCTGACTGCATTGCCTTTTTCACTAAATATTTTTGATCCCGTTCCGGACCATCCACTGGTGTAAAAGAAGCGCAGTGTAATGGAAGGTCGCATGTCACACCGTAACCCTGTAATTTACTAACAATTATGGTATGGCATTCCAGTTCCAGTTCCAATATTCCAATTCCAATAATAATCAGAAAGAAATTATAAAGAGATACATACCCTGGTAGTGCGCACTTGATGAAGAAACTTCTTGGCGATGAGGAGATCCTTCCTCATCGTCTCAACATCTACGCGTGGCTCGTACATGTTGAACCATACATCTTCATTCCCTTCGTCCTCCCACGGATACTTACGGATAACATACAGATCAATCAGGCTATATTGCGGACATTTTTTCAATGGCGGCCATTCCTTTGTAATCCACCCATTGTTACATCTCTCCTCAGATACTCCTTTTATTGTTACATCTCTGTTGCCATCTTCCCGTATGCCTTTTCCTGAGCTGTTTGAGACTCCATCCAATGGGATATCTTTCATTACCACACCACTCCGACCTTCACAAGGTTTGATAATTTTTATTTTCTGCAACTTGGGCCATTTCCTTTCCATCACTAATACAGATAGGGGTAATCTTTTTCTTTTTTTTGACATTGAGAGGGGTAATCTTTTCTGTCCAAGCCAAACCCTAACCCCAAACAGGGCTAATCTTTTTCTTTTTCTTGACATTGAGAGGGGTAATCTTCTGTGACGTGAATTCAGATTCAGATTCGGAACCAGAACCAAACCTAACCCTAACCCCAAATTAGATGCCGATTTCTATATATATATAAACTTCAAAGAAAATTCAATAGGAATATGGATATATTGGGGTTTGGGCCGGTCCAGCAACAATTGGGCTATGCTTATATAATATATGGGGCCATTTGTTTTTTTTTTTTTTTATCATCACATATTCACATTCCATTTAATTCATTGCCGAAGCTAATGTAGTAGATATATATATTAACCGAATCGAAATATGTAATTGTCATAATATTTTAGGCAAAACTTGTGTGACACTGCCCTTATATGAGACGGTCAAAAAGTGATAATTCTTATAAAGAAAATTGATAAAAAAATAATAAAAAGTGAACAATTTATAGCATAATAAAAAGTGATAACATTTTATAGCGAAATTGATGATATTTTATAGCGAAAGTGATAATCATTTTAAAAGTGAAAAATGATCTCACGTGAGACGGTCTCATCCAAGACCTACCCAATATTTTATTATTACGTAAAATTAAATACTATTATAATATAATTTCAATTATATAATCCTATACCTATAAAAGATCGACTGAAATATTAATAGTATAAATATTTGATTAGAAAAATTATTTTATTTTTTTCAGAAAATAAAGGGTACACGTTATTATGCTAAAAGGTATACAATTTTATATAAAGGATATATCTTTCGAAAAATGCGGCATTTGGGGGCACGCAAGTTTTAGCCCTAATTAATCACTCTAACATTTCAAATTTCAAATTTGACATCACATTTTTAACACACATAACGTACCCAGGGCCGGTCCATTAATTTGAGGGGCCCGGTGCAAAGATTTTTTTTAGGCCTTTTATTTTATACCATACTTCATCCGTCTCATTTCAATCTTTACATATTTTCAATTTGGGCATTCCATTTTAATATTTAAATTTCCCTTTTTTAATAAATAGAATCCACACAAATTAATACACCTACACACTTTACATTAAAATATTATTTATCTAATCTTATTATACATTAAAATACTATAATCCTTAATCTACATGCAAAAAACAAAAATAAAGTTTGAAACGGGACGGAGGAAACATATAACAATACTCCATCCGTCCCACCATAAGAGTGATATTACTTTTTTGAACATAGATTAACGGATATAATATAAAAATGTATAGATGAAGAGAGATAAATAATAATTTAATGTATAGTGGATATGTGTATTATCTATGTTGAACATCGAAGAAGATAAATTTAAAAAGAATTAAGGAAAAGAAAAATTAGGAATTTAAGAGAATGAAGAGAACTATTTATTTAATCTACTCAAGAATTTTGTAAAGGAAAAGAAAAGTTATTCTTATTCCTAAAGATGGAAAGATTTTCAATTTTCAAAAAAAAAAAGTTATAATCGCAAAAATATTTATCATAATTATTATGCGATACCTATTGCTAATATAATAATTTAATTATATTTGAAGCAGTTTCATTGCATATATTAATCCTCACGTTAATAAATTATATTAAAAAAATAAGTAAAAAATACTTCTCAAACAAGGTTCGGTCCTGGGTGGAATTGGGAAAAGAAAGGAGTGGATGCCACATGAACTACATAACTGTAAATATATATGGTGCCAATATCTAAAATGTATAATATAACGGCTAATTATACTGTGTACCCGGGTGCACCCTAGGATAGAATACATCTACTTAAAAAATGTATGCAAATATAAATGAAAATATATACAATTATAAACAAAATGTATAAAATTTAACTTTTAGTTTTTTAAATGAAAAATTGAGTGTAAAAAAAATATACAATTATTAAAAAACATGTATACACTATTGAATAAAAAATTATTCACAAATGGATGCAAGTTTTTTTAATGAAAAACTTAGTGTGAAAAAAGTATACAATTATTAAGAAACACATATACAAAATAAAATAACATTTATACAAAACAGAATAAAAAATTATACACATATCGGTGCGGGTCTGGATTTTCTGTTACATTTTGGTGTGACATCTCTTGTAATACTCCGTTTGATGAGTGACACGTAAGAGAGAGAAGGAAAACTATACCCTAAGTCAACCAGTCAACCGTTGGGGCAAGGGATTGGATTTATCCACCCCGACACGTGTCATACAGGTGTTACAGTAGATGTCACACCAATGTGTCACAGAACATCCCGTGCCTATAGATGCACCCATATATATATATATATATATATATATATATATATATATATATATATATATATATATATATAATAACAATAATAATAAAAAAAAAATTCGGACCATCGCCGTGGTCGGGCCTGTGCTGCGGCGCACCACCCAGGGCCGCCCCTGTGTATGCGCAACTAATTATAACTTGGAAAGAGCTACAACATCCATTACAGCTATGCTTATAATTTTGTACTAGGTTTAAAATGATTTGTTGTTGAAATAATTAGGTGGGTTGGATTTCAACTTTCAAATACTATGATTTTTTACTTTTATTTTTTAAATTTCACTTTTCGATTAAGTTGATCTTTTTAATTATCAAAATTAATAAGCTTCATATGTAATGTATGACGAACAACGATCCAAATTAATTTCGATTACCAATAAAACATAAAGACAAATGATTATTTAGCGACTAATAATAAAAAAATATGAGAAAATATAAATTTACTGGATGCAATTAATTTTTTTTAAATCAATGTATTCAGTAAATAATTATGCATGCCAAATATTAGTTAGATATATAAATCAAAACTGATAAATACAAAAATAAATGTTATATATATCTTAAGTATATTATAGCAAAAACTTTTCTACTTACGGTGTCCACTCAGAGTGCTCTATTATGACGTGTAATTTTCTCATTATTTTGAATTTTTAAATTATTTTTTTTATGTTTTCCTTATTTACTTAAATTTTCTTTTTAAAATAATAATTTACTTTTTTTATTTATTAACTTTAAATAGATAATAATTTAAAAAAATATTTAGAGAAATTAAGAACAAAATATTAATTAAAAATAAAAATTATGTTTATTTGAGATAATAATAAATAAAAATAAACATATACATAATTTAAGAAAAAATTCAAATTAAAAATATATTTATCTTTTCTTACATGTGCACTTCATTAATTTATCATAATTTTTTTTCTTTTTTTATATTTTTTTATTTTGATTGACGACTAATTAAATTCTGAATATCTTTATGTATTTATTTTGGTATCATTATTTAATTATTAAATCTTTTATTGTAAATAAATTAATAAGAATAAATTTAAATTATATATAAAGGAAAAAAATATTCAATTTAATATTCTCTCACACCCCACCTATAAATAAGCCTTTTTGGTTATTTATTTCAAACACACATTCTATTTTTGAAGAGGAATAGAAGCTTTCTTCAAGTTCTTCTCGATAATTGATTTATAAAAAGTATAAAAATTTATTTAGATGGAGCGAGATTCGACTCACTTTTAAATAATTGAATCTCATTCATCTTTAAAGAATCAATTCAAGTATTCTTCAAGATGAATAAGAGAATTGATTCAAGTATTCTTCAAGAGAAATCAGATAATCGATCGATCCAAGTATTTTTGAATCATTCAAGAATATTTTTGAATCATTCAAGTATTTAATTTGGAATCGATTTACCTCTTCAAGTATATAATATCAAGTATTCTTTCTTAAATCTCAAGTATTCTTTCTTCAAAGAGAAATAAGAGAATCGATTCAAGTATTAATCATTCAAGTATTTTTGAAAAAAGTATTCTTTAAGAAGAGGAATAATATGATCGATTCAAGTATTTTTTAAATCGATTTATCTCTTCAAGTAGATAATCGATTCAAGTACTCCCTCCGTCCGCTCCAAAGAGTCTCATTTTTCCATTTTGGGCTTCCGCCTATAAGGGTCTCATTTCTTTTTTACACATATGGGACCCACACACACCCACTAATACAACTAAAAAATGGGACACACACCTCCACTAATACAACAACCCACTACACATTAAATAATAATACTCCTTAATTCACGTGCCAAAAAGCAAATGTTACCCTTATAGGCGGACGGAGGAAGTATATATTCTTTAAGATGAATAAGAGGTTAAAAACTGATTCATATAGACCATTCAAGTATTTTTGGAACCAATTTACCTCTTCAAGTAAATAATTTATTAAAGTATTTGTTAAGATGTATTATTTGAGATGAATAAGAGGTTAAAAAACTGATTCATGTATATCATTCAAGTATTTTTGGAATCGATTTACCTCTTGAAGTAGATAATCTATCAAAGTCTTTGTTAAGATGTATTCTTTAAGATGAATAAAAGAAAAAAATTGATTTATGTATATCATTCAAGTATTTTTTGAATCGATTTACCTCAATCGAAAGCTTTCTTCAAGTTATTTAACTTTAATCATTATTTTATATTATATTTTTTCATATATTACTTGATGTTGACAAATGATATTGTTATCGAATTTTTAAATAATTGTTGATTTATTAATTTTAGCATATTAATTTTATTTAATTATTTATATGTATTTGAATTATTCAATTATAACATATAAAATTCGTTTTCTTTAATTATTAATATGATTTGAAATTAAAAAAATTATATATATATATTAAGTATACAATAGCAGAAAACCTGAAGAGCGCTCAATTTTCTCTTTTTTTTTTTTAATTTTTTTTATGTTTTGCCTATTTACTCATCATCATTTACTTCCTTATTTAATATTTTCTTTTTAAAATAATGTATTTTCTTATTTTATTTATTAATGTTAAATAGGTAATAAATTAAAAAAAATTATTTGTAGAAATTAAGAACAAAATATTAATTAAAAATAAAATTATATTTATTTGAGATAAACTGATTCATGTAGATCATTCAAGTATTTTTGGAATCGATTTACCTCTTCAAGTAGATAATCTATTAAAGTGTATGTTAAGATGTATTCTTTAAGTTGAAGAAGAGGTTAAAAAACTGTTTATGTAGATCATTTAAGTATTTTTAGAATCGATTTACTTCTTCAAGTAGATAATCAATTCAAGTATTCTTTAAAATGAATAGGAGGTTAAAATATTGATTCATGTAAAGGATCAAAAGCTTTCTTTAAGTTATTTAAGTTTAATCATTATTTTATATTATATTTTTTAATATATTACTCAATATTGGCAAATGATATTGGAATCGAGTTTTTAAATAATTGTTACTTTATTAATTTTAGCATATTAATTTTATTTAATTATCCATATGTATTTGAATTATTTGTGAATTATAAAATTCATTTTCTTTAATTATTAATATAATCTGGAACTAAAAAAATTAAATATATATATATATAATAAATTCGTTACAATTTTATAAAAATAATAATTAAATAATCCCGCATTGTAAGCGGGTTTCATACTAGTATATATATATATATATATATATATATATATATATATATATATATATATATATATATATATATATATATATATATAGATATTTTCAATATAAGATTTGAAATCACTAAAAGAAAATATTTTATTTTTAGGAAGGATTACTACTAGGTACACTAAAAAATCCTTAATTACTATGAGATACAAACATACATAAATATTACTACTAACTACAAAAATATATAGTAATATTCCAATATTATCCTTACAATGTGTTGCACATAAATGTTTGTGTGCAGCAAAAGTTCGTATGCAGCAAAAGTGTGTGCAGTAAAAAAAGTGTGTGCAGCAAAAAGTGTGGTGATCCGCAGTGGTCCGGCGGAGCTCCAACAGAGGCGGCGGAGGTCCTGCAGTTTTTCGATGGCCGGCCGGTGGTTCAACGGTGGGTGAAGGTTTAAGATTTGTGGTTTAAAAGTGTATGAGTTTAGGGATATATTTGATATTTTACTTTAGTATTTTGTATGTGAGAGTAATTATTTTAAATCAATGTATCTCACAGTAATTATGGGATCAAAGTGTGTACCTACAAGTAATTTTTTCTTATTTTTACTAACAGAATATTACATCGGTAAAAACCTTAGTTTCATTCCGTAAAAAAAATAAAAATAATTTCATTGATAATTTAATTTATTAATTAATGTATTAACAACAAAATTCATTACTAAAATAATTATTGATTAATTTTTAGAACGAAAATTTAATTCACTCATTTGTTGAAGAATTACACTCCAAACCTCACCCATATCATATTTAATTGAAATGATTAAATATGATAGCCATATTACGAGATTTTTTCCTAAACAACCCAAATATTCCATAAATAGGAATACTTGTTTGAAACTTACTGGGATTATTTTATTTTTTTAATCAATTACCACATTTTATTAAAAATATTATCATATTTATATATATTTTGAATTATTCATAAAAATGTTACTGCAATATAATTATCACTTTACATTAATTAAGTATTACTTTTTTTAATAAAATATTATCGCTTCATATAAACTCCTTTTGTAAGGCTGTATTTAATGTCTGTGAATATAAAGTATACTCTACATGTATATATTTTCTTATTTGTTCTCTTTTTAAGGGCCAGTTTAGTAGCTTATATCATTCATGTTATAAGACATTATAACTCATTCACCCTGCGTGATTCACTGTGCGCCTTTTGTAGAGATATTCGATCAAAAACATTGCATAATTTATTTTATGCCATTGTCATAGTAACCCATAAATTAATCTTACTCTTAATACAAATTACCAAACAAGACTACTTTTTACTTAAATTTTTTTATATATATTTCCCTTTATGCCTTTCAACCTACCAAACTAGCCTTTGTTGGGTAATACAAGTGGGTGTCTTGGTAACAGTAATTTATTTTAAAATAAAAAAATAGGAACCAAATTAGCTGAATTAGTGCTTCACATTTTACACATGATATATTACTAAACAAATTCATTAACTCAAGCGTCTGGAAACTTCCCCTGTGTGATGTAGTATTCCCCCCACTACAGTCTACAACTCTTGCCGACATATATACACGTTTCTCAATTTCTATAAATCCACACACACACACACACAGCTCTCTCTCTCTCTCCTCTCATCTCTCTCTATAACAGCTACAGAGTGTTTATTTGATTATCAACTGCCCATTTGTTGATTCTTGCAAGCTATGGCGAAGGGTGGTGTTGCGTCGTACAAGTGTTGGATAATTGAGGTTTTGCCATCCAATCTTAAAATAATTCCTAGGAAACCATCCAACCTTCCAACCTTAGAGACCATACAAGAGGAGTCCTCTGAGATTTCTGAAGATGAAATCATTTGTTCTAACCAAATTAATGTGAATCTATCACAATCTTGAAATCAAGCATATGCAGGCAAATTAGGACTACTTTGAGAATTGTAGATCTAATTTTGTTGTTATAAATTATGCCAAATGTTATTTGGTTGAACTTACATGTTACATGTATGTCATAATATTTTAAATCAAAATACATGTTTTAAAGATGTGAATGGAAGATGTTTTTCTTTATTAGCTATATTTTATTCATTTATGTGGCTTGACATAAATTGTATGACAAAATTACAAAATAAATAATTGATTGTTTAGTCATAGCTTAAATAAGCTCCCACCAAAAAAAAAAAATGAATATTGTAAATACAGAGATTATTACTCAATTTAAGCCCATAATTAATTAGTCAAAGAGGAATAAATAATCAACACTTTATTAAGTTTGTTTTTACACAAAAAAATAAATAAATATTAAATCAATTAAGTTGATTTTTTTTCACTATTATAACGAAAATTTTCATCAAATAATTACAAATTTTAGTGGAATAAATGTAAACTTGCAGCCAAATAAGAATTAATTATGGCAAGAAAAAAATAAAAAAAATAAATTCATCACATTAAATTTTTAAAAAATAAATAATCAAACAGCTTCACTTACATAAACGGTCTCAAGCTAACTCAAATATTTAAATACTTACCCCCTCTGTCCCACTCATATTGCACCGTTTACTGTAGCTTTTGTGAGAGCTTTATGCAGTCCAACGGTGCAGTTTGACCGGGACGGAGGGAGTACACAATTAACTTGACAGATATTATAAATACATAGTTTAGGAAAAGTTATTTTTTATTAAATTTATTAGCTTTTTAATAGTATTGTGGTACTTTTAATAAATATAAAGTATGTTATATGTGTTAGATAAAATACGTATTTTTTAAATTAAAACAACTTCTGAAATTATTGACTGATATGACGTTTTTCTATAGTGAATAAATATGGAACAAAATATAAAAAAAAAGTATGAAGATAAATATAATACAAAGTGAACAACTCAAATATTGCCACCTAATTCACCAAATAGAATTATTGATAACTAAGTGACAAACACATTCAACTACAAGAATAGTTTGTTGAGAGATTTGTCCTATATCTATTGTCACCATGACCCTCATCAGCTCAATTTTGTAATAGTACTACATATTATCGAGTATTTTTTGCTTATATTATGTAGTAGTATCAATCAGTACTTTATACTGAATGGATGATAACAATTAACACACCATAATGAAAACAAAAATTGGCCGTCCAAATAAAAATAATCAATCTTGAAGGCCAATTCTATCTTACTATATATCATCTGCGTCTGTTGACTAGAGCGGTGGAGAGAGATATGTCTTCTAAAACGGTTGAGTGTAACGACGGCGTGCCTCCGACCGCCACGACTCCGCCTCACGAGGTGGAGGAGTGTCGGGGTGTTCTTCGAGTTTACAGCGACGGCTTAATATGGCGCTCCGACAAGCCGAGCTTTGAAGTGCCTGTAAAAGATGATGGTTCAGTTCTGTGGAAGGATGTTGTCTTCGACGCCATGCATAACCTTCAGCTTCGGCTCTACAAGCCGGCTAAGCCACTCTCAGCTAAGCTCCCAATTTTCTACTATATTCATGGCGGCGGCTTTTGTATCGGCTCAAGGACATGGCCCAACTGCCAAAACTACTGCTTCAAGCTGGCGCCTGAAAACCGGCTCCCTGCAGCCAATGAGGATGGCTACGCGTCTCTTAAGTGGCTCCAAGCCCAAGCTGTGTCTGAGGAGCCGGACGCGTGGCTCATGGATGCTGCTGACTTTGATCGTGTGTTCGTTTCGGGTGACTCGGCTGGTGGGAACATCGCCCATAACTTAGCCATTCGGCTAGGAGCCGGCTCGCCTGAGCTTGCGCCGGTTCAAGTGAGGGGATATGTGTATTTGGCTCCATTTTTTGGTGGGACAGTGAGGACTAAGTTTGAGGCTGAAGGACCCACTAAAATTTAACAGGACATCCAACGCCCTAGAAAATTAGCTAGCTAGTTCAAATTCATGTGGCATTAACTGTATTTTTGTGCCACTATGATGAAAGATATCATGTTGGAGAGAAAAATAAACTTTATCCTTGAAGTATATATAAACTAATTTTATGGAGACAATAATAAGATTTGATCTTTATACTAGGTCTCAATAATACAGTAGTGACAAAGAAACTAAGTGTGATTTTCGGTTCACTGATATCATTATATTACTAAACAAGAAATCTCAAAAATTGTGGATGATTTAATCAAAGTTTCTTTCTTTTAACAAGACCTTCAAAATTAGGGTAAAATTTGTGTTGCATTAGTTTATTTTGTTTTATCAAGGATATTTATCACTTTTTTAGTAATTCCCTATAGTGAGATGTAAGAATTTTATTAGAGATGATTTCAGATGTGTTATTATATTTAGGTGTTATATCTCCTCTTACACGCGTTAAATGTGGAGAAAAAAATCTCAATTTATCTCAATTTTCCCCTAAGATTGATATTTTTCTTTTATGATATAATTTTTATTATATTCAACGTGTCAATCATCAATCGGGATATCCATAGTAGTATACTACTTGTCATAGTTATTGTCTTGGATTTGAGACTCTTTGCACAAACATCCTATATTCATAGGTTTTGGAGATTGTCAATTCCTGATGGGGAGACAACTGACCATGCAGTGGTGAATCCATTTGGGCCTAAAAGCCCAAATTTAGAAAATGTGGAGCTGAGCCCAATTCTTGTGATAGTTGGGGGAAGTGATCTGCTGAGGGACAGAGCAGAGGAGTATGCTAATAAGTTGAAGAATTGGGGAAAGAATATTGAATATGTAGAGTTTGAAGGGCAGCAACATGGCTTCTTCACCATCGATCCAAACTCTCAACCTTCCCAACACCTTATGCTAATTATAAACAAGTTCATCCATTGTCATTCTCTCTAGTTTTTTTTTTTTCTTTCTTTATTTCCTTAATAAATCACTACTCTTTTATTACACTGCTGAATTTCATGATTTCTCTTTTTAAAGGATTAAATGAGGTTTCTCAAAGCAATAAGAATATCACTCTCATATTCTTACACATTTTATACATGAGTTAGCAATCAGGTGCCCAAGGTATTCAAAATTTCAAATTATACATTTTGTTTTAAACGATGTACGCTCTTATTAATAAGGGTATAATTTTTTTTAATGAAAAGTATTAAAAAATAAAAAATATTAAAGTTTGATAAAAAAAATCTAATACTAAAATATAGGGTATAAATTTTTATTATACTAAAATGTAAAACATTTAATATTGAAAGGTACTCCCCCATCCCCTTGATACGTATTTTTTTCCATTTTGGTCTGTCCAAATATTCATTTTCCTTTTTGGATTGATGTGACCTATAACCACTACACATGACCGCACACTCAACACTAATACAATTACCCACTACACATTAAAATATTATTTCTCTCACCTTACTATACATTAAATTATTATACTCTTAATCCACGTGCAAAAATTCAATGGATACCTTCCAAGGGGACGGGAGTATATAATTAGATTTAGGATCATGAAACCAGCTCTGTACAATCAAGTGCATGCAAGATATTAAAATCAATTTAGAGTTGGTCTTTTGTGTCTTCACGGTGCACAAGATGTGTAAAAGTATAATATTTGGCAAAGACTTCTATACAACCTCCGTTTGGTACAACCTCCTTCCTTCACCTTTAGTGTGTGTGTTTTTTTTTTAATATTGAGATTTTTTTTAATTTTTTTTTATTTATTTAATTTTAGAAAAATTACAATTTTACCCTTGTGGGTTAGGGTATAGTTTATCCCTAGGGTTTATGGTTTACGGTATAATTACAATTTTACCCTTGTGGTTTAGGGTATAATTTATCCCTAGGGTTTATGGTTTAGGGTATAATTACAATTTTACCCTTATGGATTAGGGTATAATTTATCCCCTAGGGTTTAGGGTTTAGGGTATAATTGTAATTTTACCCTTGTAGTTTAGGGTATAATTTATCCCCTAGGGGTTAGGGTTTAGGGCATAATTGTAATTTTACCCTTGTGGTTTAGGGTATAATTTATCTTTAGAATTTAGGGTATAATAGTCATTTAAATAAAATAAATTTAAAAATTAAAAAACACAACAAATGAATTAAAAAGGGTGGGGACCAAGGTTGTACCAATTCAATTGGTACAACCGGTTGTACCCTAGTCCCTCTCATAATATTTTGTTCTAAAGGGTATACACTATAACTAATAAAGGTATAATTATTTTATTGAAAAAATAGCCTGAAATAAGAATAATATAAATATTTGATTAAAAAAATTAATCTTTTTTTTTCAAAAAATAGTATACATTCTCATACTAAAAGGTACAACATTTAATACTAAAAAGTATTCTCTTCGTCCGCTTCTAAAGTGTCCATTTTACTATTTTTGGCGTCCGGTTCAAAGGTATCTATTTTCCCATATTTAGTAAAAAAATATACAATATGGCCACCAACAACTACCCACTTTACATATAATAATAATGCTCTTTAATCCATGTTCAAAAAGCAAACGACACCTTAAAACCGGACGAAAAAAGTATAACATTTAATACTAAGATTAAAACTCCCAAAAAATACGGGATTTTGGAGCACGGTATTCCAAGAAACACGCAAGTTTTCCATCAATTTTTGTTGAATTTAGGGGACAATTTGTTACTTTTGATTAATTATTTTTTTTCCAGATTAGAATGAAATAAATTTTTTAAAAAATAGTTTGAACGTAAAAATATGTTTAAGTGAATTTTGAGGAATATATAATAGATAGGTATGTGTAGATAAAAAAAAAATTTTAGATAAATTTTTTTTTTCTAGTTATACTGCTAACTAATAACCAAATACATGACCTATCTAATATTTTCATTTATATCCCAACTTCTATCAAATATTTTCATTTATATCCCAACTTCTATTTTGCAATTTGAAACATTAATTACTTTACATCGTCATCGTCATCGTCATCGTCATCGTCTTCGTCATCGTCATCATCGTCATCATCGTCATCATTATCATCATCGTCATCATCACCATCATCATCATCATCACCATCATGAGCTCCATTTGTCATCATCATCATCATCATGAGCTCCATTCGTCGGCCTTTTTTTCCATGGCGTTTAGTTTTTTTAATTTATTTAATAATTTTTAATTTATATTTATTAATTATTTTAAATTTAAGAAAGAAGAAAATGCCATGTTGGCATTAAAATACTATTTAAGATGTTACTCACATGCCACGTCAGCGCCACATTAACATTTGGCCGAAAATCTGCGTAACGTGATTTTTTCAACTAAAATGTAACGTGGTTTTTTCAACTAAAATGAGATGAGTTTGGCCCTAAATCTGAACTATCTTTGTTGGGACTAAAATAGCTCATAAACAAAATTATGAGACTAAATTGGTTTTTATCTCGAAGAATCAATAAATCTACCTTCATTAGCTGGTTAAAATAAATCATAAAATTAATTAATGAACTACGACATAAATAAATAGATATTTTTCAATTTGAGCAAATTTAGGAGTTTTCTCAGATTTAAAAAATTTTACAATTTTTTTCAATTTTGTCATTTTCGCAGATTTGTAGCATTTTCTTTGTTTTCGCTATTTTGTAAATTTTACGCATAGCATAAGATCCTATCGCCAATATCCTACTAATTTTATGGTAATATTTTTTGTTTTTATGTTAGTGGAACAACGATAATTTTTTGTTAGTGGAACACCGAAACTGATGTGGAACAAGAATCAAGAGAAACCTAACCTTCCAACTTCTGATCTTGAAAGTTGCAGCCTTTAATAACTTTTGTTGATTTCTTAGTTTGAATGCCTTTTCAATTCATTTTTCTTCCCTATAAATAGGTGGTTTGTGTGGTAGAATTGGAACTTGAAAACTTTGAATCAATTTGAAACTTATATTGAGTTATAAAATTCGATTTCTCTTTACGTACGAAGAGCGTTTATCTTCTACGATTATCCCCGTGTCAGTTGGTACTCAGAGTCAACGTTTCTCCTTCGACAATGGCTAACAACACATTCAAAGACAAGGTTTATTCTTCTATAATATTTAACAACACCGAACCTATGCTTGTTGATTTTATTTGCCTATTAGATAAAGTCCCTAGACCAATTTAAGCTGAAATGTATGGTCACGCATATGATGGTGATCATAGAATTATACATAGAGAGCTTTGGTCTTAAACCTTGTTCCGAGTCGAGGTTTTTCTAAATGGGACAAAGAATAACTCAATAAAGACTCATACATATGATGAATGCTCGTGGGACGAGAATATTGCATTCCATCAATATTAGTTTTGTGACACAAGTTCATATATGTGGATAGTTATTAGAGAATGAGTTTATCGAACATGATCCGTAAGAAATTCTTATTAGATTTGTTGAAACGAGAATTTTTTAATTACGATAGTACACAATTAGTCCTAGACTTGAAGCACCACGGTAGTATTGTGTGCATCTTGTAATACTTAGATTTATCTTCTGATTGTTTAGCAATCATAAAGGGGGTATGTTGGGTATTATATTGATGTACATGGAGACTTGTGTGTGGCTAAAATAGAATCTGACACTTGTCTAAGAGACAAGAGAATCTCCTGTGTATTTCATTGTTAATGATTCAAATACTTTGGCAAGTCAACGAGAATAAAGATTCACAATGAATCATTGTAACATGAAATAGAAACACAGTTATTGAGTTTGTAGAGTTTCGACTAATATTCCTACTCTAGACTTAATTGGGAGATTATTTGTTAGAAGGACCATACATGTATGTCACTCGTTAATTTACAGGTTTACTCGCTATTTCACCTAATACTAGATGATTATGCTACTTGCTAGGTGTTACCGTGATTAGTAGGTTCTTGAAATTAATTAGTTCATTTTAAGTCAATTAATTAATTAAATTAATTAATGTAATAATTGTTATTACAAGTTATAAAGTGTTGTAAGCCTACTGCTAGAGTTAGTAGTGAACCTAAAGGATCACACCTTAATTTGGATGAACGACTTTTGTCAATTGGTGCAATGGTTAGATTGTTAACCTTTCTAATAAGGATATTACAGATTAAGAAACTAACCGGCATCTTATTAAACAAATTATACTTAAATAACAATCTCCAAAAAGTCCTAAAACGCCTATCAATCAGCTAAACTGGACAAACAGGAAAAACATATTTAAGCAGTAATTATAAAATAAGGCCAGTTAATACAAGTAATCATACCTTTAGAATAATATCAGTTTTATCTATACATAAATCATATTATTACCATGTTAATATTACAGACAGTCATGAATCAACACATAAATAGTTTAGCCTATTAGGCTAAACATGAACATGATTAAAATAAAATAAATACAAAATTTAAATAAAAACTAAGAATACTTACAATAAATTCCACCAGTAGAATAAAATTTTATTATTACAAACTTTATATATTACAAAAGAGGGGGATGCTCAGCACATGAGCTTACAAAGCTGATCAGAGAGAGAAGAGGGAGTTCTTCTGATCGATGCCTACAAATGAAAACTATCAACCTATTTATACAAAACGAAAACGCGTCCCTACAGTAGAAAATGCGTGAATGAATAGTAAAAAGCCAAAATTTTCGGCGTGCACAGTAAGATTCCTGTGAAAAGTCAAAAGCTGAACAGTATTCTACTGTTGATGAACAGTGATCTGTCCAGCTGCTTTCACTGTTTATGAACAGTGTCTTGTCTAGCTGCTTTACTATTCATTACGTAAGCAGTGACGCCATCTTGATTGAGACCTATTTTTCTCCCGATTTTTTTGTTGAAGAAGATCCTTCTTTTCCTGATGCAAATTTTTCTATCAAGGTATCATTTAATGAGTCAAATATATCATCTATATTGACTTCATTAATATCTTCATTCGGATCTTGAGCATCTTGCATTTCTTCAGATGCTACTGAGTCTTCTTTATCTTTTTTAAATTGGGATATTAGACTCTTTTTCATTTCCTTGACATATGCAGCTATCATCTGCTCAGGAGTCAAATTTTCAGATCTCATTTTTGCCTTGTTTATGATATAATCAAAAGGCGAAGATGTTTGATTATTTTCCAATTGCTCTTCATATGAACAAACTTGTTTCTCTATTAGAGAAAATGTTTCCTCTCCATTCATTCTTCCAGTAAGAGGATCAATCTCCACTAATTTTTCCCAGAACTTTACATGGTAAGTTCTGTATAAACAGGGGATACCTGTTTTGGTATGACCAAATTCTGGTTTCCATTTTAGTATCCATGGAATTGAAAATTCTATAAAAAAGTAACAAGAAGCTATTCCTTCTATTACAATTTTTGAATTTTGTCTCTCTATCATTTTGGGAGATACATCTACTCATTTTATAAAACAATCTCGGGTCTCTACTGGCAATATTTCTGGTATAGGACCATAGCAATTACACCAATGAATAAACCAATTTGGTATTTCAAGGCTATAAACTTTAGAACATATTTTTATAAACCATGTATGATGTTTTTTATCATTTTCATAGTTTAAAAATTTCTCAAAAGCATCACAGTAGTCCCAATAATCATATTTAAAGACTACCTTTGTAGTATCATGTTGCATTGATTTTTCTCTTAGGGGAGAAATTCCCCATTCTTCCATAGATATAATCTTTTTTATTAAAACCTTGCTGAAGCTATAAACTTCATCATTATTTCCAGAAGTAAAATGTTTAACATCACAACTTCCACTTTTTATTAATATTTGTTCATAATATGCCCGAGACTTATAAGTTTTCATCTCATTTGAACCATTGTCCAAATATCTGTTCATAAGAAACCATGGATCCTCACTCCATTTGAGATCCTTGTCTTCTAATTTGAAGATTATTTCTTCATGCTCTTTTCTGAAATATTTTTCATTAAAATCAATATTTGCCACTATATTAGCAAAGGTAGTATTACTCCTTTCAGTATCCATATCCTCAAATTCTTGTGACAAATTTTTGTTCACAAGTTTTCTTTTCCCATGTTGAGATATGATCTCAGGGGATTTTCCTTTGTCTTTAGGAGTATTAGGGGTATAACCCCCACTCCTGCCTCCTCTTCCCCTCCATGGAGAGGAAGATCCGCTACCCCGTTTCATTCCTGCCATTAAAATATTCACGGGTTAGAAAATCTGGAAGATTATTATCTTCTCCTTTTTTATAAATAATATTAAAATCAAAAGGGGCTAAATGAGCCTGCCATCTAGCTAACATTTGCTTAGAAACATTATGTTTAAAATCTTTATTAAACATAAATTTAGCTGCACTACAATTAGTAACAATAGTAAATTTCTGATTATATAAATCATCTTGAAATTTTAAAACATATTTTACAATTGCAAGAATTTCTTTAGCCACCGTAGCATAATTCTTTTGTGCATTATTCCATTTCCCCGAATGGAATCTAATTAAATGCATTTGTTTATTATCTGGATTTTTCTGGGTAAGAATTTCTCCAAACCCTATATCAGAAGCATCAGTTTCTATAAAATTTTCCCAATTAGGATTGCTAATCATTAAGCATGGTAATGTTTTAACATTATCTTTGATTTTCTTAACTGCATTAGTATGACTGTCAGTCCAAGGTTTAGAATTCTTTTTTAATCTATCATATAAGATAGCCGTATCTTTTACTAAATTATGATAATAAGGAGCAATATAATTCAAACTCCCTAAAAATCTTTGTAACTGAGTTTTATCAGTTATAATATCTGGAAATTTTTCAGCAAAATCTATACTCCTATTGATAGGAATTATATTTCCTTTTTCAATAAAATGTCCTAGAAATTTTATTCTAGTTTGAAATAAATCCATTTTTGGTTTAGATATTACTAGACCATTTTGTTTAATCAAAGATTTAAAAATATGTAAATGCTTAAAATGCATTTCAATAGTCTTTGAATAAATCAAAATATCATCAATATAAACAATTATAAACTCACTATAAGGAGTAAATATATCATTCATTATCTTCTGAAATTCAGAAGGAGCATTCTTAAGCCCAAACGGCATTACATTCCATTCATAATGTCCAATTGGAACATTAAATGCTGTTTTATATCTATCAGATTTATTAATTTGAATTTGCCAATATCCTAACTTTAAATCAAATTTTGAAAATATTAGACCATCATAAAGTCTATCTAATAAATCCTTTTTATTAGGAATTGGATGTCTAATCCATTTTAAAACTTTATTAAGAGGTTTATAATTTATTACCAATATTGGGACACCTCTTTCTATCTCAGAATGTTTATTAACATAAAATGCAGTACATGACCACGGTGATTGAGAATGACTTATTAGTCCTTTCTGTAATAAAGATTCTATTTCTTTTTTACATAATTCTAAATATTCTGAATTCATTTGACAAGGTCTAGCCTTTGTCGGAATATTCTTTTCATCAAAATCTTCTTCATATGGAAGAAATATAATATGTTTTTTCCTATCCCAAAAAGCATTGGGATGGTCATTACATATTTCTAATGAAAATTCATTTTTCAAGATACTAATCTTATCCTGTAATTTAGGATATTTAGTTGTTCATTAATAGTAACAATATTAATTTCTTGTTTCAAAAATCCTATTTGATTTTGCTTAGCCTTAATATTATCATAAAGACTGTGTAATTTTTTAGCAATTGGTTCAACTATAAATTCAAGGAAAATATTATTACCTTGGAAAGTACCAATAATCCCTTTATTATCAATATTTTTTATGGGATAAATATTATTTAAAAATGGTGTACCAAGTATAATTTGGTTAGAAATATTTTTTGCAAGTATAAAACTTTGTGAAATGCATTTATTATTAATGCATACATATGCTTTAGGAATCTTATATTCTATCTGTAGTTTATCACCACCAGCATGCCATAAAGTATGACTTGTTTTATGAAAATATCTAGTAGGAATTAATCCTTCCTGAATAACATTTAAATCTGCTCCACTATCAACAAGAGCAATAAATGACTTTGTATAATGATTATCAATTAACAATGATATTTTTATGTACCATTTTTGAGATATAACTGTCTCAATAGTAGATAGGAAATTATCCTTTTCTATTATAGGTAAATTATTCTAAATATCTGGTTGGATAATATTTTTTCCTTTAATATCATTCTCTAATCTAGATATTCTAGATTCTTGTATAAAATTTTTATTTTTCAAAAATTTTATTTCTTCTTTCAGATTATTAATCTCTTTATAAATATCTGGTAGAGATATATCTCTTTGACTTTGATGTTTCATTTTTAATTGGTTCATAACTTCTGACATATTATAAGATTTATTCTTATTAAGAATATTGTTTATTTCTTCTTCTTCTTTATTAGAAGTAGATGTCGAATTACTATTCTCATTTCCTAATTCATCAATTATTTTAGTCCTTAATAAAGGATCTTTTATTAATTTTAATAACTCAAAAATATTTTGAGAATCCAAAACATTAATACTCATATTAGAGAATTGAGACATAATTTTATAAAATTCAGATTGATTATGATCAATATTATTTATTTCTTTAGGACATATTAATCCTTCTTTACAAGGTTCACATTCCTCTGATTCAGAGAACTCTTCATTATCTAAATTCCTTATAATCTCTTCTTCTGATTCAGAAGTAATAGAAATTTCTGATTCTGATTCTTCAGATTCAGATTTTTCTATTAAAGATTGTATTATTATATTTTTTATATCATCAGGAATTTCTAAATTAGAAATTCTTTTCTTTGTCCAACAGAATTCATTGGTATGACCTTTACTTTGACATATTGTACAATATCTTTTCTGATTCTTATTGAATCTTTTCATATAAGCTTTCTTTTGGAATTCATTTTTCTTTTGGAAATTATCTTCCCTTCTTTTCTTTTTTCTTTCAATATATTTAGGAGAATGTCTCCTATGTTTAGATTTATAAATCTTTTCTTTTTTACTTTTACTGGATGAAGGATTATCCAATCCAAATTGTTGACAAAATTCTCCCAATTGTTTCTTTTCCAAGAAACTTTGTCTTTTTAATTGTTGATTTAACTTTATTTCATTACATAAAGCCAATCCTTCTTGAATACAAGTGTCTATTAGAGCTCCATATGTAATTTTTTCATAAGGAATGGTAATATTATTACCTTTTATAGTTTTTCTTATTCTTTCAGCAAATAAGCTTGGTAATACATCAACAAATTTGGATTTCCAATGAGTATTATTACACTCTGGTAATTCCATAACTCTGCTTAGGAAAGTATCTTTATACCACCTAAAATCAGAGAGGGTTCTACATCTTAAATTCTGTAATAATGTTCTAATAGTATCACTATTATCACTAAATCTTCCTGTAAAATGTTCAATTACATTTACTGCTAATGTATATACCGCAGTTTCAAACGTTTTATCATCTTCTTGCTTTGTAGCATTTAGAATATTATCTCTATCATGTGGATTTAAATAATTATCCCACCAACCTTTAAGTTGGCCAGTAAATCCAGCTATTATCATTGCTGCAATAGTTTTATCAGTATTTTGACTATTCTTACATATTGTAGAATACATTAACATCCTATGAATAGTATTATAAATCTGTTTATTAGAATATCCATCAATATTCCACTCATAAATCTTATTACCAGAATAACTGATATCAATAGTATCAGTGTATTCTTCATGTAATACATCCATAGGAGTAGGTCTATTATAATAGAACTTACTTTGAATGGGTCTATCTGCCCATTTATTATGGAGTTTATTTATTTGATCTTGAAAAACCTTTTTATATTCTGGGTTTTCTATCAAATTATCATTTAACTCTTTATCCAGAGTTCTTATACTAAGTTTATCAAACTTTTCTTCAAGATATTTTTCTAACTCATATAATGGTTGAGTTTTAAAATTAGAAATTATTGGAGGAGGTTGAAAACTAGGAAATATTTCCTTTTTTATAGGAACATTAGAAACTTCTGATGTAGAAGCTTTTTCCTTATTTTCAACAATTTCTTTTCCCTTATCAAGAGATTTTCTATTAATTGTAGTGATAATCAAATCCAATTTATCATGTATAGATTGAATTTGTTCACCCATTATTACTAACGATAAATTAGTATAATTTTGGTTTTTAAACATATTATTAATATGTTTACATGTAACCTGAAGTGTATCATCTTCAATTAATTTAGCAAATGCTAAAAAATTTAAATCATTAATTTTAAATGGTTGCTGTGGGGGATATTTTCCTGAAACCACTGAACCATTTTGCAAAGTATAATTTCTTTCCAAAATAAGAATATAATTCTTAACATATGTTTCTATAAACCATGGTGCAAATGGTATTATCATATTTTTCTTTTCACAAGTTTTATAAAACTCATTTTGAAATTTACTAATTTCATTATTAGTAAAATTATCAAAAAACCAATCTCTGAAAGGTGTATAACCTTCACTCTTAAATTCTTCCGAAATAATCTTTCTGGCTTTAGAACCAGGACTGAAATCTATTATTTCTTCAAAATCCATAAATTATATAGATTCATACATTTTCGACATTGTCGGTTCCATCCTATTGGATTCTTTAATGATATTGTTTTTATTTTTATATAATTTTTTATTTCAGGATTTAATCCTGTTACAGATTCCATCTCATCTGTATATTTTTCATCTTCTATTTGAGATGTAGAGGTTCTATTTTCTCTTAATTGAGAAGTAGAAGCTCTGGGTGTTTCCACCATATAATCAATTGGAGAAATATAATTTCTCATTGAAATGTTTTTTTGTATTTTATTGGGTTCAAACTGTATATTAACAGTTCCTTCTGAACTTTGTATAATATTTAATATATTATTATGATCCTGTACTTGTGTTTGAACTGATACAGCTTGTTCAATTTTCCAATTTTCTGGAAATTCTATTTCTTCCCATCTAATAGGTCTTCGAGTCATAATATTAGACCTGTTGAAATTAGTTTCAATAATAATAGTCTCATTTTTATAATCCATCATTTTACAATGAGGATTTAATGTGACTAATGGTTTATAATATATCCTATAACAGACACAAATAGTCTCTGTTCCAGGAAGATAATTATATCCATTTGTTTTAACATTTAATGTCAATGCATCAAGTATATTAACATCAGATAATGATAATTGCAAATTCGGATATACATTAAAGTATACTGGACCATTGGTCAAACTGGATTGTATAATACCCATTAAAGATTGTCTCCAATTAAGATTTCTACCATCTCTTAAAGCTGCTATGAAGCTTTCTGGTAAACCTTTTAAGGTTAAAGGTTTAAAAGCAATCTGAACCAATCCTATATGAAGGAAATTGTATTCATTTCTATATTTATCAATATCCTTATCAGATAATAATTTAATAATCATCTCATTATTATCTAACGAAATTGATTCCTCAGTAGTTTTAACTACTTGAAGTAATCCTAATTTCTCAAAAGTACCCAATTTATATATTAACCTGGGTTCAATTTTAGGAATTGTCCACTTGTTAAGTAGATCCAAATTCTTAGGCATATCATATTCTTCATTCTTACTATTTTTAATATTATTATTCTTATTAATCAAGTTCATGAAATTATTCATGATTAACTATGTGTTGATCCAAGACATATCTATAAAAATTACCAAGGCTCTAATACCATCTACGACAGGATCGACTGATAATCTTTCTAGTAAGGATATTACAGATTAAGAAACTAACCGGCATCTTATTAAACAAATATAATTGGGTTAGTCTTAAATTGGATTTATTTAAGCCCAAACATAATTAATGGACTTTATGATTGAGCCCATTAATTAATTTAAACATTACAGAAAAGATAAAGGGGAGACACATTCATCCCTCGTTTCTGTGTGAGAAAAGGGAAAACGGGGTGGTTGAGAAGATTAAGGGAGGCACAACGTGTCTTCTTGTTGCTAAAATAAAGTGGTCGACTTTTTTCAGAAAAAGTCTGATACTTCCTTTTTTGCTTCTCTCCCTTTTTCTCTCACGTTGCTTCTGTTCTTTTCTTTTGACTTTTGGAGACAGTAAATTGATTATTGTTCTTCAACCCATTCCCGTTCTTATTATCACCAGTTGATATTAGGGACACCATTGATTCCAATAGATTCACACTACTAGCAAAGTGTAAAATCTGTGTCGTTAATTTAATCGGTGGATTACTTTAGAGGGGATACACTTGGATCTCTCACTGAGAAGAACGGTGTTAGTCACATACCGGGAATTGATTCCCTCACTCCTTGCATCAACTGAAGAGGGTCTACGAGGGTAATAATCTTTTTGTGGATTCTCTTTAGAATATTTTAACACCGGATCCGATAATCGTTTGGATTCTCTTTAGAATATTTTAACACCGGATCCGATAATCGTTTCTGAACATTTGGGTGAAACATTTAATGTTACTAATAAATGTGATTTATTAATTTTTAAAAATTTTAAATTCCGCTGCGTTCACCCAGATTGCTATAACGTACCCAACAGTGGTATCAGAGCTAGATTCACGGTGTTAAAATATCTGTGTACTAAAATTATTTTAGTAATATTTAATGGTTAATAAGAAAGCTTGAAATGATGAGAAAATTGTTTCTCAGGAATTAGATACATTTAATGGTTAAATAAGAAAGGTTTGAGACAACGAGAAAATAGTTTCTCGACAGTCATTAGATTTCATCATTGTATTTTCAAAATGGGTTTTGAAGAATAATTTGATTTGTGTTTTCAAAATGGGTTTTGAAGAATAAGTTGATTTGAACTGTGAATTGGGTGATCATTGCATCAGTTTCGAATTCACGTGAATAATTAAGATTTGTTTTGATTGATTCAGAAAAGCATATCTTAATTATTAATCTAAAATTTCAACTGTTACAGTAGGATGAGAATTGTTCTTAAACTACTAATTATACAATATGAAATATTAAGATTTATTCTGATTGATTCAGAAAGGCATATCTTAATTTGTAAAAAATTTCAACAGTTTCAGTAGAATAAGAACTGTTCTTAAGCTACTAATTATACAGTTAAAATTTTAATGTTTGATATTTTTAATGAAATTGGCTAAATGTTAGTCTATGACTCTATTTGTTTCAAGTGTGAATATGAAAAATTAAATAAAAGTTATTTATATTTTGTATTCAAAATATTCATTTAGAATGAAATTAAAGTAATACTTGTATTTAACGAGGAATTATTTCTCAAAATATCATTGTCTAATATAATAATTATTATTGATAATTTGTTATCAATATTTAATATTTAATTTGATAAAAGCATTAGATGTTTATGATAATAATGATATTTGATGGCTATTTATAGAAATGGATTATTGGTTTGATCAAAAAAGTAGATGGCTGTCATCAACTTTATGGAATGATTTATAAACCAATTTTTATAAAAGAATTGATTAGATGAATAAATTAAAGGTTTCTAGAAATGGGTTTCTAGAAAAATATTTCTAGAAATGGGTTTCTAGAAAAATGTTTCTAAGATAAAATAATTAGCTATCATTCACATTTTAGAATAATAGTGAATTGATTTGGTTTTATTAATATAGAAATTGTTTCTTAATTAATTAAGGCAACAAAATTCTTAAACTCAATTCTAAAATTTAAAGTTTTGTAATATTGACTAATTGTTAGCCATATTTCTCAACTAGTATTATTTTAAAATGAGAAATAAGAATAATTGTTATTCTCATATTTCTTTGCGGAATTATTCATTGAGAATGGATATAAATAAATTTAATATGTTGATTGCATATTTATTTATTTAGGGATGATCATGAGCCTTGGACTTTATGTGACGGTTTAATTTATTTGAGTTTTATAGGGATTGCAAGCCTCTTATTTACATTTGTAAGTTCTTTTAATTTATGCAATGAGAGTAGATTAGTCCGTGAGGATTTAATTTTATTCATTGTAAATTGGAGGACTTGAAGGAAGCCCAAAAGAAGACCAAATTATTAATGGGTAATTAAATGTAATAGAATAGATGCTCTAAGACCATAAGTGTTTGGGTTTTACATTATGATGTAAAAGTTCTCAGTATCCCTTAGATTGACCATAGACTCATTTTGGCTCAAACGGGTCGCATAGGTTGGCTTTGATCATCCCACCGCTTTATGTATGTATAGGATATATGCATGCTAGAATTTATTTAATATTTTATTGCACTCATTTGATGATAAACATTAAATTATTTACCTTAATAAGTTGATAAGGTATTGGAAATAAAAATAATCCCTAAGTTTTTGAAGCTTACACAAAATTTTTTTTGAAAATTTTATTTCAAACAAATATGGATGAGTTGGGTATGACCTATGAATCCATGCCTACTATCAAAAGATAAATACATGATGATGCTACTATGCTTAATCACTGGCCATGAGTCGTGGGGTGAGTTTGTGGAAGAAAGTTGTGTTCTTTATCTGTCATAATGATGCTCATGAATTAAATGCATTACTACATCGGCCATGAGTCGTGGGGTGTTTTGATATTTTAATTGCATGAATGTTTGATAGGTATTGTTTGACACTAAGTAACGTATGGACTCATAAAATTGAGGTATGCGTGAAAGGTGAGATAAAATAAATTGAGGGTTGTATAGTGATACAATTGTAAAATAGTTATCTACCGAAGAGAATTTTTCATGGGCCCAAAAAATTGGGTTGTGAGGAGTCCTATTTGGGCCTCAAGCGTACTAGAAAATTATGATTTTCCAATTTTCATTGGGATTATGAAATTCGAATAAAATAATGGGAGAAATTTAATATTAAAGACCTTATATTAAATTAATATAAAATTTCATAGTTTTCTTATTTTTCTGCTCTATTATTTTGTAGATTCATCTACTGAAATGACAACGCTTTTCGCTATTACTTTGATTGAGCAAAACTGACACGACCCACCTTACATAACTTATAATTCAAATAATAATTAACATAAACATCATCATTATAAAAATCTACACTCATTTTTTTTTCCACATAATATATTTATAACCAGAACCATCACACTAGTTCAACATATGTAACTGGTTTCTGACACCACCGCAATCCATTCAAACTTGTCACAATACTTATTATATTACATAATAAAACATCAGTGGAAACAAAATAAACCCACGGCCTAGTCCAATAGGTCGTCATCTATGTACATCCGCTCACACCCATGTAGGAGCTCCACAACTTGCACAGTCACATCACAAAAACTCAATCATCAACAGACTCACCTACAATGCATAAACTAGTGAGACAAAATCTTAGTAAATAGAAATCATGCATGTCAGTGCATGAAAATATATTTAGTTCTCTATCGCCTATTTTCTAGTTTTTCTAGTTGGTATCTTTTATTTTAATAACTGTTCACGTTGCGGGATCCCCACGATACACTTATGATATGCACCCCAAATGAGCTCAATGGGGATAATTTTTCCAAACCCCGAATATATCAAGTGCCGAGAATAATTTTTTCGAACTTTGACATAATGGTGGGGACGATTTTTCCGAACCCCAAACAAAGTACTGAGAACGATTTTTTCCGAACCCAGATAGAGATGCATATATAGTGGCCGCACACACCATTAGTATCTTATTAATTTTGGGGAAAATACTTTTCATGTTTATGTATGGTATGCAACCAGGACAATTAAATATGCATCAAAACCATTTATAATATCAATATCAACATCAACATTTAACCATAATAAAGCAACAACTTAACTTCACTTCACACAGATCCACTTCTGAACAACAACTTCACCTCAATCACATAGATCCATTTAGAAAATAACCACTTCACCTTGGATCATACGGATCCCTTTTGGAATAACAACTTTATGTTGGATCACATAGATCCTTATAACCAATATCTTCTCGAATCATACAGATATACTTTCAACAGTTTCCAATCACACAGATCTATATAGGACAATAATATTATTTCAAATCACATAAATCCACAACTTGTATAACCAATTAACCCAAAATAATTTATAACGTAATTAAACTAATCACAAATAAGTCATAGCACAATTATCATATATTAATCACAAATAATCCATAACATAGTTATCACATATTAATCACAAATAATTCACAAACAGCATGTTTATGCATTGTAGTTGGACTTCTACTTACCTGGACTTCTAATAGTGATAATAGTATAGATCTCATGAAGAACTGTAATTAATTCGATCCGACACGCACGTTCCGGCACGCTCTCTCTTTTTCCTTTTTCCTCTCTCTCTCCTCTCATCTCCTCTCTCTCCCTTAAGAGGATTTATATAGAGATGGTAAAAGTTAGGGCATGCCAACCGACTAATCTAACTCAAAACTTAATCAATTTTTTTATTAAAACTCACGGCTGCTATTAAGCCATGCATGCCAATACGTTTGTTGACCATCCTCCGTCCCTTTTTCTTTTTTATTTATTTATTTATTATTATTATTATTATTATTAGTATTATTATTATTATTATTATTATTATTATCCATTCTTGATTTACGTACAATACTTAATAGCTAAGATATAATACATTTACAAATTAATACACATACGTGTACACTTTTCTACCCACTATTATTCTTACGAGAACACGTGTGATACTTAATAATTAAGAAATAATATATTTATACAAATAAAATAATTTAATTATATATCCAAATTATTACACGTAAATATTTATACACACATATGTTCATATATTATCACCATTTATATCATGGATGTATCAAATAAAATGTAAAGATAAATGAAATGTGGAAATAATTATCACATAATTGCCACATAATTATCACATAATTATAAAATGCACATAACACAAATTAAATTATATTGGCAAATGAGTAGTGAGAAGCTCGGATATGACATCCTCCCCACCTTATAAAAATTCCGTCCTCGAAATTTACTTACCTGAAGAGGTCTGGATATTTGCCATCATCTCATCTTCTCTTTCCCAAGTAGCCTCCTCAACTAGTTGGTTCCTCCATAATACCTTTACTAATGGTATTTCTTTATTTCTGAGCTTCTTCACTTCTCGCCATAAGATCTCAACTGGTACTTCCTCATAACTCAAATCTTCTTTCAACTCAACTGGTTCCTGCCTGAGAACATGAGATGGATTCGGAACGTACTTCCTCAACATAGACACATAAAACAATCATGTACTCTAGACATCGATGTTGGTAAATCCAACCTATAAGCAACACTGCCGACTCTCTCAATGATAGCGAATGGACCAACATATCTTGGACTGAGTTTTTCTTTCTTCCCAAACCGCATTATCCCCTTCATTGGAGATACTTTCAAGAATACCTGATCACCCACTTCAAATTCCAATTCTCTCCTCCGTTTGTCTGCATAACTCTTCTGCCGATCTTGAGCAACTTTCATCTTCTCTCGAATACGAGTAACAGCTTCTGACATTTCACGAATCAAGTCTGGACCCAAAAGTTTCCTTTCTCCAACTTCATCCCAATGTACTGGAGATCTATACTTTCTCCCGTACAATGCTTCATATAGAGCCATCCCGATAGTAGACTGATAACTATTGTTATACGAGAACTCTATTAAAGATAAAATTTACTCCACTGACCTTGAAAATCCAACACACACGCTCTGAGCATATCCTCCAAAATCTGTATCGTACGCTCTGATTGACCTTCTGTCTGTGGATGGAATGCTGTGCTGAAAGATAACTGTGTCCCCAGCGCCTTATGCAAACTTTTCCAGAAAGCTGACAAGAATCTCGTGTCTCTATCTGACACAATGGTAACTGATACTCCATAGAGTCTGACAATCTCTTGTATATAAAGCTGGGCATAGCGATCCATGGAATACATAGAACAGATAGGAAGAAAATGAGCAGACTTAGTCAATCGATCCACGATAACCGAAATGGCATCGTGACCTTTCACTATCTTCGGTAGCCCGATAACAAAATCCATCATGATATTCTCCCACTTCCACTCTGGAATAAATAGAGACTGCAAAATTCCTGCTGGTCTCTGATGCTCAGCTTTGACCTGCTGACAAGTCAAACATTGCTCCACATACTGAGCGACATCTCTCTTCATCCCTGGCCACCAATAATGTGACTTCAAATCTCTATACATCTTAGTAGCTCCTGGATGTACAGAGTACGGTGTTGAATGAGCTTCCGCCATCACTTCCTTCCGAATATCATCCACTTCAGGTAGACATAATCGACCTCTATAACGAATCACACCATTATCTGGTACTTGAAAATCAGAAGACTTTTCAGAGCTGATATCATTCTTTATCTTGTCAAACAATTGATCCTCTTGTTGGCCCTGTCGAATCTTATCCATCAAGGTTGGTCGAAGTGTCAGAGCTGTCATCTTTGCTTCCAACAATCCTTCCTGAATGATTTCCACACCCATTCTTTGCGAATTAAGCAACTCTGGTTTCTGATTTATGGTCATAGCAGCTACACTTTGTATTGCCTTTCGGCTCAATGCATCAGCAACCACATTGACTTTTCCCGGATGATAATTGATAACACAGTCGTAATCTTTCACCAATTCCAACCATCTTCTTTGCCTCATATTCAACTCTTTCTGAGTGAAAAAGTACTTCAAACCCTTATGATCAGTATAGATCTCACAACGTTCTCCATACAGATAATGCCTCCAAATCTTGAGTGCAAACACTACCGCGGCTAACTCTAAATCATGAGTTGGGTAATTCTTCTCATACTCCCTTAATTGTCTAGATGCATTTATCACTTTCCCATTCTGCATCAATACACACCCAAGACCATTCTTTGAAGCATCACTGTAAACCTTGAAGTTTTCTGTCTCTGTAGGAATAGTTAAGATAGGTGCTAATGTCAACCGTCTCTTCAATTCTTGGAAACTTTGTTCACATGCCTCCGTCCATGTGAACTTTACATTCTTCCTGGTCAACTGTGTTAATGGTGAAGCAATCTTAGAAAATCTTTCAACAAACCTTCGATAATATCCCGTCAATCCAAGAAAACTACAAACCTCAGTGGGATTTGAGGGTTGTGGTCAATCATGGATTACTTTAACTTTGCTTGGATCCACTGAAATTCCTTCTCCCGACACCACGTGTCCCAAGAAAACAACTTGGTCCAACCAAAATTCACACTTCTTAAACTTCGCATACAACTGCTTCTCCTTCAAAATCTCCAACACCTTTCTCAAGTGTAGAGCATGATCTTTCTTATTCTTAGAGTAAATCAGAATATCATCGATAAACACAATCACGAACTTATCGAGAAATTCCTGAAATACTCTATTTATCAAATCCATAAATGCTGCTGGAGCATTTGTCAAACCAAACAGCATCACTAAGAATTCATAGTGCCCGTACCTTGTGTTGAATGCAGTTTTTGGGATATCTTCCTCCTTAATCTTCAACTGATGATACCCCTAACGCAAATCAATCTTTGAAAAGATGGATTCACCTTGTAGTTGATCAAACAGATCATCAATGCGAGGCAATAGATACTTATTCTTGATGGTAACTTTGTTGAGCTCCCGGTAATCGATGCACATCCTCAATGTGCCATCCTTCTTACGAACAAAAAGAACTGGTGCTCCCCAGGGTGAGAAACTAGGTTTGATGAATCCTTTATCTAGCAATTATTGTAACTGTATCTTCAATTCTTTCAGTTCAGCTGGTGCCATCCTGTATGGCGCTTTAGATATAGGAGTCGTTCCTGGTTGTAGCTCAATAACAAACTCAAAATTTCCCGGTCTGGCGGCAATCCTGGAAGATCATCTGGAAACACCTCCGGGTATTCCCGAACTACTGGTACATCACTAAGGACTGGACTTTGATATCCCTCAATATTCATCAAACTCACCAAATAATCCTCACAACCACTTTCCAACAACCGCTTTGCTTTTGCTGTTGATATCACAGGAAATCTGAAGTTCTTCTTAATCCCAACAAAAGTGAATGGTTCTCCACCCAATGGCTGAAAAGTGATACTCTTTTTCTGACAATCTATTGTAGCACTGTACTTTGACAGCCAATCCATACCCAATATGATATCATAATCATTCATACTTAACACAATTAAATTAGTAAGGAGTTGTCTTCCTTCAATAGGAATAACACAACCTCGAAGAAGTTGATTGGTTTGCTTTGACTCACCAGAAGGTATCATCACCTCATAATTAACTTCTATCAAGTTAGATATTCCACCCAGCTTCCTCATATACTCGGTGGATACAAATAAATGTGTTGCTCTAGAATCAAATAGCACATATGTAGAAGTGCCAAAAATAGAGAACTTACCCATGACAACTGAGGGATTCGTATCAGCCTCCTCCCGCATCAAAGTGTACACCCTTGCGAAGCTCTTCTCTGCTGTCCCTGCTTCCCTTTCTTAGGACAAGTAGTAGTCACATGTCCTTTCTTCCCGCATGTGTAACATGTTCTCAGAGAAATTTGACACTCCCCACCATGTGATCTAAGATAATTAGGGCATATTGGTAGTGGCGGCGCCAGTGGCATCTTACCTTGATCGAATTTGGGATGCTTGTTTGGTTCTACTTGTCTCTGTCCTTGATCACTTGAACATTTGATTTCGGCCTCTGGAATGGCATCGACTTCTTATCATTTCTTCCAAACTGCTGCACTAGTTTCTATTGAAATTGGCGTCTGATAGCATGCGCTTGTCTGATTCTCATCTCCGCTTGTTCTGCAATCTGGGCCCTTTCTGCAACTTGTGAGTATGTTGCTCCATGCAGTCCCGCCATACTCACATCTCTGTAAAGTTCAGGCCTTAAGCCTTCCACAAATCTCTCCACTTTCAATGCCTCCGTACTCACCATGTGTTCGGCAAACTTTGACAACTGCTAAATTTTCGAAGGTAATCTGTAACTGACATGCCACCCTGCCTCAACTGTATGAACTCGTTCATCTTCATGGCTCTCACTGGTGCCGTAAAGTACTTGTTCCTGAAAAGCTCTTTGAACCTTTCCCAGGTCATAGCTGTGACGTCCTCGATACTTTTAATCATATCCCACCAGTGGTCTGCACTTCCTCGTAACATGAAAGAAGTACACAACACTCTATCCCCATCTGGAATTCTACTGTATTGAAACATATTTTCCACCGTGCGTAATCAATCCTCTGCATCTATGGGGTCTGCTACATCCTCAAATATTGAAGGGCTCAGCTTTCGAAACCTCTCACAAACCATTTCCACACGTTCTATTTGACGTCTATCCTGATTAGCATTACCCTCTGGTTGTCCACCCACATCTCTCTGCTGAATCAATTATTGTATCTGTTGGGACTGGCACTCTACCAGTTCCATCAGTCGAGTAATCACCCCATCACGATTTCCTTCAGTAGGTGCTGCTTGCTCAGCAGTCCTTTTCCCTCCAGAAGTTTCACCTGTAGCCCTTTCCATTTTGTCTACTAACTACGCTTCCTATACCACATGGCCAATATAATGTATAAGACACATAACACAGCATAATGAAAATAACACTTACATGCAAAGCTGCGCTCCCAACGAATGAGCTCATGTACATAGACAGTCTGCAGGACCCAAACCGTGCTCTGATACCACTCTGACATGACCCACCTTACATAACTTATAATTCAAATAATAATTAACATAAACATCATCATTATAAAAATCTGCACTCATTTTTTTTTCCACATAATATATTTATAACCAGAACCATCACACCAGTTCAACATACGTAACTGGTTTCTGACACCACCGTAATCCACTCAAACTTGTCACAATACTTATTATATTACATAATAAAATATCAGCGGAAACAAAATAAACCCACGGCCTAGCCCAATAGGTCGTCATCTATGTACATCCGCTCACACCCCTGTAGGAGCTCCACAGCTTGCACAGTCACATCACAAAAACTCAATCATCAACAGGCTCACCTACAATGCATAAAGTAGTGAGACAAAAATCTCAGTAAGTAGAAATCATGCATGTCGGTGCATGAAAATGCATTTAGTTCTCTATCGCCTATTTCCTAGTTTTTCTAGTTGGTATCTTTTATTTTGAAAACTGATCACGTTGCGGGATCCCCACGACACACTTATGATATGCACCCCAAATGAGCTCAATGGGGATGATTTTTCCGAACCCTAAATATATCAAGTGCCGAGAATAATTTTTCCAAACTTTGGCATAATGGTGGGGATGATTTTTTCGAACCCCGAACAAAGTACAGAGAACGATTTTTTCCGAACTCAGACAGAGATGCATATATAGTGGCTGCACATACCATTAGTATCTTATTAATTTTGGGGAAAACACTTTTCATGTTTATGTATGGTATGCAACCAGGACAATTAAATATGTATCAAAACCATTTATAATATTAATATCAACATCAACATTTAACCATAATAAAGCAACAACTTAACTTCACTTCACACAGATCCACTTCTGAACAACAACTTCACCTCAATCACATAGATCCATTTATAAAATAACCACTTCACCGTGGATCATACGGATCCCTTTTTGGAATAACAACTTCATCTTGGATCACACAGATCCTTATAACTAATATCTTCTCGAATCATACAGATATACTTTCAACAGTTTCCAATCACACAGATCTATATAATACAATAATATTATTTCAAATCATATAAATCCACAACTTGTATAACCAATTAACCCAAAATAATTCATAACGTAATTAAACTAATCACAAATAAGTCATTGTACAATTATCATATATTAATCACAAATAATCCATAACATAGTTATCACATATTAATCACAAATAATTCACAAACAGCATGTTTATGCATTGTAGTTGGACTTCTACTTGCCTAGACTTCTAATAGTGATAATAGTATAGATCTCGTGAAGAACTGTAATTAATTTGCTCCGACATGCACGTTCTGGCATGCTCTCTCTTCTCCCTTCTTCCTCTCTCTCTCCTCTCCTCTCCTCTCTCTCCCTTTCTTCTCTCTTTTCTCTTTTTTTTGGTCGCTGCTTATGCTTCTGTCCTAATTAGCTTAAGAGGATTTATATAGAGATGGTAATAGTTAGGGCATGCCAACCGACTAATCTAACTCAAAACTTAATCAATTTTTTTTTATTAAAACTCACGGCTGCTATTAAGCCATGCATGCTAATACGTTTGTTGACCAGCCTCCATCCCTTTTTCTTATTTATTTATTTATTTATTATTATTATTATTATTATTATTATCCATTCTTGATTTAAGTGCAATAATTAATAGCTAAGATATAGTACATTTACAAATTAATACACATACGTGTATACTTTTTTACCCACTATTATTCTTACGAGAACACGTGTGATACTTAATAATTAAGAAATTATATATTTATACAAATAAAATAATTTAATTATATATCCAAATTATTACACGTAAATATTTATACACACATATGTTCATATATTATCACCATTTATATCACGGATGTATCAAATAAAATGTAAAGATAAATGAAATGTGGAAATAATTATCACATAATTGCCACATAATTATCACATAATTATAAAATGCACATAACACAAATTAAATTATATTGGCAAATGAGTAGTGAGAAGCTCGGATATCACAAAAACAAATTAACTGGCCCAAACTTTTATGATTGGCTGAGAATTTTCAAAATTCTTCTAAAATTAGAAAAATTGGAATATGTTCTTAACATCAAATTTCCAGAAGCACCTGCTACTAATGCTTCAAATGAAGTACTTGAGAAGTACAAACGTCATTAGGAGGACGATCAGTTGGCTCGATGGTACATGTTAGCATCAATGCCAAATGAGCTCAAAAGGCTAAATGAGGACGAAACCTCTACATATGCTATTCTTCAACGCCTTAAAAACTTGTTTGGCGTAGATAGTTGGCAGCAAAGATATGAGATATCTAAAGAGCTCTTCCGTAGTAAACTGGTTGAGGGATCTTCAGTCCAAGAACATGGATTGAAGATGATAGCCTTAACGGAAAGGCTTGCGTCTTTGACTGTTCAGATTCCACTTGAACTTTGCACTGACCTGTTGCTGCAGTCTCTTCCTCCTTCATATGATAATTTTGTTATCAACTATAACATTCATTACACGGTGAAGAGTCTCACTGAAATTGTTAACATGTTAAAGACGGTTGAATCTAACATTCAAAGGGATAAACCAGTCATGTTTGTTGGGTCCACTTCTGGATCAAAGGCTGCAAAGCTAAAAAAAAGGAAAGGAGAGGAAAAGAGTTCTGACAAACCCAACAAACTGAAAGCACATGGAGGTGTTAAGAAAAAGAAAAATTCTTAGGCCAATGATAAGTGTCACCACTGCAATCAAACTGAACACTCGATGATCCTGAAGATTTCAGGTATTTATTATGTTGAAGTTAACTTGTTTGTTAACGATACTTCTTGGGTATTAGATACCGCTTGCACCTAATACATTTGCAATGCATTGCAGATGATGGGCAAGAAGTAGAGAGCTAGAGAGAAGAGAAATGATCCTAAAGTTGGGGAATGAAGCAAAGGTTGCTACATTAGCTATAGGAACTATAAATCTAGCAATGATTTAATTTTGGTTTTGAACAATTATCTTTATGTTCCGGAGATTATTAAGAACATCATCTCTATTCCAGTTTTGGAAGGAGAAAGTTATTGCTTTGAATTTGAATGTGGAAGTTGTTCCATTTCTAAATGCTCTTCATTAATCACTACTAGCATATTGATAAATAGTTTATATACCTTGACTCCCCAAAATTTCATTCTTAATCTTCAACAAAATAAAAGAAAATTGGATTATTATAGTTTCATATTATTGCATGCAAGATTAGGTTACAATTCTAAGAGGAGGATAAGCCAGTTGGCACAATTGCTTGACCTAGTGGACTAGCAAGAACTACCAACTGTTAGTCCTGCCTTAATGGAAAAATGACCAAATCTTCATTTGTTGGACAAATGGAGGAAACTAAATATATTAGAATAAATTCTTATGGATGTATTTGAGCCATTAAACGTTAATGCTTGTGGGAACTATAATTACATCTTACCCTTTGTCGATGGCTTCTCCAGTTATGGTTAAGTGTACCTATTAAGGTACAAATTTGAAGTTTTTGAAAAGTTCAAAGAATTCAAAACCGAAGTAGAAAGGCCAACTAGTTTAGGTATAATGATACTTCGATTAGATGGATGACACGAATACTTTTGTATAGCATTTAAGAAGGGTTCATATCTAGTGGGAGTGAGCAAAAGGTTTGCAAACTCCAAAGACTATTTATAAGCTCAAACAACCTTCGAGGAGTTTGAACATTCGGTTCAATGAAACAATCAAATCGTTTGATTTTCAAAAGAATCCGGATAACCATGTGTACAAGAAAGTTAGTGGGAGTGCAGTTTAATTATGCTCTATGTTGATGACATCCTACTTATTGAAAATGATAAAGGGATGTTGCAGTCAACAAGAATTTGGTTGTCTAAACGGTTCTTCATTAGGAGAAGCATCCTTTATTCTAGGAATAAAGATCTATAGAGATAGATTTAGAAGGATGTTCGGACTATCCCAATCCATGTACATAAACAAGATACTAAAGAGATTTAGTATGGAAGAATCCAAACGAGAATTCTTGCCAATTAGTCATGGGGTTTCACTTTCTAAGGCTATGTCTCCTAAGACACCCGAAGAAAGAGAAAGAATAACTCGCGTACCTTATACTTTAGCAATTGAAAGTATAATGTGTGCAATAATATGTACAAGACTGATGTCGTGCATGCTCTGAGTGTCACGAGCAGATATCAGTCGAATCCAGGTGGAGAACACTGAAAGGTCATTAAGATGATCCTTAAGTACTTAAGAAGGACTAAGGATTTCTTTTGATATACGATCCTGGAAAGCTGAAACTAGAAGGATATACTAACTCAAGTTTTTAGTCTGATGTGGATGACTCTAAGTCAATGTTAGGTTATATATTCACTTTAAATGGTGGTGCAGTAAGTTGGAAGAGTTCCAAACAAGAAATTACTGCAAACTCCACCATTGAAGCTGAATACATAGCTGCATCAGATGCAGCGAATGAAGCTGTTTGGATCAGGAACTTTGTCCAAGGGTTGGGTATAGTTCCATGTATTGTTGATCCAGTAATGATGTACTGAGATAACAATGGAGCCTTTGCGCAAGTAAAAGAGCCAAGATCTCATCAAAAGGTCCAAGCATATCTTAAGAAGATAACACTTGATTAGAAAAATCATGGAAGAGGCATTCGAGTTGCTTCAGCAGAAAATGTGGCATACCCGCTGACTAAGCCATAAGCTCAAAATATATTTGAAAACATCTTGAGAAGATGAGATTTAAATATCTAGGCAATTGGAGCTAGGGTAAGTGGGAGATTATTAGAGTAGTGTGCGCAGCTTGCCAATTAGATTGAATTGCACTTTTTATATTGTGAATATAAACAATCTCATTGAAAATTAAAATTATTATAGACTATTTAATTTATCTAAATAGTGAATTATTAATTTGCTTATTAGATAAAGTCCCTAGACCAATTTAAGCTGAAATATATGGTCACACATATGATGGTGATCATGGAATTATACATAGAGAGCTTTGGTCTTAAACCTTGTTCTGAGTCGAGAGTTTTTCTAAATGGGACAAAGAATAACTCAATAAAGACTCGTACATATGATGAATGCTCGTGGGACGAGAATATTGTATTCCACAAATATTAGTATTGTGACACAAGTTCATATATGTGGATACTTATTAGAGAATGAGTTTATCGAACATGATCCGTAGGAAATTCTTATTGGATTTATCGAAATGAGAATTTTCTAATTACGATAGTACACGATTAGTCCTAAACTTGAAGCACCACGTTAGTCTTGTGTGCATCTTGTAATACTTAGATTTATCTTCTGATTGTTTAGCAATCATAAAGGGGGTATTGTTAGGCATAAATTGCGCACCTCAATTTAATCCCCAAGTGTAGGGATGTCAATTGTAATGGCGAGTACCCCAGTTAAATAAAATATCATTCCCACTGAGACAGCTAACTATTTATTTAATTTATATTACTATTCAATTAGAACTATTATGTAACCAAATTTCCAAGTTTTGATTGCAAACTAATATCTCAAATA